>OW804095.1:105584739-108084739 GCA_942159475.1 Sthenelais limicola
CTCTGGCATTCGGATTTTTTTAAAACTCACACATGTAGTTATTGATGCAATTCCCTTTCAATTGGTGGAAGAATTAGAGAGTCTAAGAGCAAATTAAGGAAGAAAAGTCCGTTGGATGGGGCTCTCTGTTATAGAGGTATGGGTGGCGGTCATAAGCTTGTGTTTATTTTCGGCGAAAATGGTTTTCGCACGGGCCACGATTCGTCCAGGAGCGTCGGCGGTTTTCATTCGATAATCTGGACGGAATATGAGTTTGCCGAGAACCTATAATAAGATTCATTTGCAGAAACTAGGAAAACGCCTGAAGTCGAGATGGAATGTTTTCATAGCTGCTGTTGTCCTTAAAACTGTACATATATTTAAAATGTCCTTGCTGAGCATTTTCCTTGTTTTTGTAGGACACATAATAGGAATAAAAAGAAACATTGTGGGTATAGCACATTCCTTGCCTAAAAATTACGTACCATCTGCTTAGCGAGGAAAATAGGAGGATGGAATATCTTATACTAAGGATTGTTTTTGAAAGAGGCCCCACGTTCCTGGTTGCAGCTTATTTTATGTAAAGAAAGTTAACGGCTCATATATTTCAAGACATTACCAACATGAGCAGCATTTTCGGTCTAAAAGGGGTTGCTCTATTCTCTCCCCACACATCAGGAACCAATTAAATTGTTAAATGGTTTGAACAGTGTCATTCCTGATATAACCTCACATACACCAACAGTCTTATTGTTTCTATATCTGTTTCCTCATTCCATTATTATAGGAATTGAATATAACTTTTGGATATTAAATGCTGACAAGGGAAATATGTTAACACATCTATCAATTCCATTGCCTTTCTTTTCTACTGAAATTGTACGTAAGTCGCAGTAATAGATGAAAATGGCAATCTTGAGAAAACACAAAGATATAAAAAGGTGAAGATTGGCTTTCTGCATTTATACTATTAACATCTTCAAATGCTCGATGACGAGGATCAAATAAAGAAAGGGGAAAAAGAAAACATCGGTCGATTTAGCTGAGAAAGCAACGTTAGCAGTTCCCTTAAGGGGATGGAAACTATTACAAAGATGCACTTTTTCACAATTAACAGTTCTACACCGCTCATCTTATATAAAGATAGCTGCGCGTCAACTTGTTTCCAATCTGCGTTGGTCACCATAAAGTTTGCATGGTGCTTGCCTCATCACAATATGAATGAATGATTTCGGCGGACGCATATTGTTCATGCTGAGTGAGGAAGAACACCTATTGTTACCCCAAGAAATGCAAGTATAAGAAAACGTTTAATATTGTGTTAACATTTCCCAAATGACCTTGATGGTGGTTATTGGATGCGATAAATAGAAAAAGAATCTTTTCTCACGATTCACTGGTAGCGCCGTTGTTAAAAAGGAACATTCACAAATAAATACCACGTAGGAGTTCTAAATGATGACAGTTGAATATTGTCCCTTTCGTTTATTGGTATTGGTATTAAATGATCTGTCGTGATCCAAAGATTCATTCTAAGAAATTAATTGGATCATTTTAGTGATGATGAAATCTCTGATCAAATGACGTCAGGATTAATTATGTTCCCATCGGCATTCGCAAATATTATTGCTGTTTCTTTTTTGAAGTCATTAAAATGTTGAGGAATTCTAAATGTTCGAAATGGGGACAAACACATCAGAGCCCTTGGGGTTTTACTAATGCAAGTTTGAAGTGGAATCTAAAATATTAAAATAATATAATTTCAAAAAAAATTAGAATTGTCTCTATATAATTGATTGTATATGGGTATTGCCTCCTCCCCAAGTGTGATCGAAACTATATACAAAAGAAAGCCGGCTTTTATTAAATTAAATTTTCACTAAATAATGAACTCGATGGACTCTTAATTCGGTGTTTCTCACAGTTTTTATGTATCCTATTGGATGGATTCTGCGTCCAGCGGCTGATCTCCATATTTTCTAAACATTCCTTTTGAACATAAGTGTTTATAACGCGTAGTACAGTACCCAGTGTCTTAAAATAAATTCTTATACGTAATAGCATTGGGTAGGATGTGTGTGGTGAATGCTGCTCATGTCTATAAAACATACATTTATTCAAACAGCAAAAGTCCAATAGCGTCTTTTACTCTTGAGAATTGTCACCTTCAAGAAGTGGCTTTAAATATTGAATCAGCACATCACAGAATATTGTCATCATCAGTGTCACCCTTGATCTGATAACAAATCTCCGCTTTGGCCGTAGGTTATCTGTCGTATGGCTAAAATAAAACAAACAAATTCCTCCCATTTCGCGACTAAAGCCTTTTAGGTTTTAGCGAATATTTTCCAAAGTTCCATCCCATTGACCAGGCGCAGTAAACACCGAAAATCGTATCGTATGCCTTCATAGGTAAGTGTAGTATATCTTTTGGTTCCCTTCATCTGTGTACATAACTTGTTATTGTGAAATATTGTCCAGGTAAAATGAGACCTCCGTCCACTGCAGGAATCTGGATAAAGCAACATTAAGATTTCGCACAAATTATAATGAAAAAGTTTAGAATGGCTTTCTTCATTTGCAATATAACAATCTTCCAATGGATACTCTTTGTTAGGTAATCAGCTTAAGCATGTTCAACAATTCAGACACGTATAAAGATTGATGATATATCTTGCCCTAACGCCCTTATCTCTCAGATGTACCCTCAGTTGTTTTATAAATGTTCTGTCATAAAGCCCCATCAATTTACATTGCCACGAAATAATAACTCCGTTCAAATCGTGTGGTTGTCAATTATACTACATTGTTGGCTCATTTTAATTTCAGCTCTTCTACTTATTCTAACACATGTTGCTCATGATATGACGCGATTTGATATGAAATATTATATGGTACTATAGCTAGCATCAGACGCCTAAGTCTTCCATTGGTTGGCCCACACTTGAGGGTAGATTTAAGCAGCGTCCTATTGGTTAAAGGGTAATAAAGTTTGCCATAGTGGTGGCAATTGGACGGCCCGCCCCTCTAGGTCGAGTGCGCATGCACTGAAGTGTGACATGGGGCAACCAATAAGGGATAAATGGAGGAGAAGTCAGAGATGTAACCATAGCTGGCCATTAGCAAACGGGTACTTTGATTAGCTGCACATTGACTAAGGATATTGACACCTGAAGGTATTATAGGTAGATCGTTCAGATTATAGTTATAATTTTAGGTAGCAACACATCGGTATGTAATCAAGCAAAATGTACTGCTACTGACATACATTTATATTGATAATTTTTTTTATTTGATCTATAATCCTTACAAAGCGGTGTGGGTCACTTTGGGTGAGACTCCTATAGATATAGGTTTTCAGACATGGAATATAATTGTACGTTTATAATGAAATTCATTTCATCAACGAGACTAGTCTCGTTGATTTCATGGAATATAATTGTACATTCATTTCATGGAATATAATTGTACATGGAATATAATTGTACGTTTGCAATCTCGCATCACTTTTAATTAATACAAAAGTACAATTATCAAGAAATATATTGTTATTTGTCCCCACTTTATTCTAAGCAGTATCCAAATTGTGGTTAGGCTTTCAAAACATCAGCTGACTCGTATTTCTTTTGATCATATTGATCATCTACGGGACTAAATAGCAATAACTCAGCGGCTCTGAACCGAGAGGTTCTCAGCGTCGTGGATTCGCAACCCACTAGCGCCTTGCCAGAGCATCATTTCACCTCCCACCCAGTGCACGCCGACTCGGTTATCAAAGGCCGACCGTGTGTATAGCTGCCTACCGACGGTTCTATAAATGTGACAAATCTTAACCGAAATGAGTAGGGTAGCATGCCTTTAGTGCGTTTGATCTTTCGCCCTGATATGACCAAATATAAAAGAAAGCGTTGCATTTGGGTGATGATGCCACATGTTATAGAATAACATTTTCTGATCTTTATTTGTGATTTACCTGTCCTTAACATTTTGATAGCATAAATCAATGTCACTCCAGGAGATACGCACAGAAAGTTAGGGGGTCATTAGGGGTGTCTCCTACTGACGTACTGGGAACATGCTATACATATTTATGATATACTTCTTCTTTATTTTTTTCAATAGAATCTTCAACCAGACATATAACTAATATTCATATAACACCATCCATTCAACATATCCTTAATGGATCGGGGTGATAATATGAAGCTAAGAGGTATTGGATACCGTCCCATGAATTTCAGACTACCATCATGTGAACTAACTATGTTGGCATTTCACTGCACTCTTTTGACATAGATATTCGACTTATGAAATCCTTGATTGCTGTGATTGTTATTGATTAGACAACACTGCATCAAACTAGAGCTATCTATATAAAAGCCTTCTATTATGCCATTCATATTTATTTGAATGCAACCAGAGCACATTGATCATAGCGAGCAGTTGTCAGTAATATTATACAAATAGGGATCCTCACATGAGTATTATCATGCTTTGCCCTTAAAGAGTGTATTCCATTGGTGTTATCTAATCAATTCGGACAATGTATGGGTGCAATCTACTACGACACGTGGTATGACTTATGTTATGTTATATGTCTGCAATGGTTATTAGAGCTCTATTTTGTAGAGTTTGTAAATTATTGACAGACAGGACAGGGGTGGCAGAGCATTCTATATCGATATGGGTGACATGAGGCTCGAACTCAGGGGCCTGCATGCGTAAGAAATCCTTGCTTAAACCATTCCTTGCTATTAACTATTTTTCATTGCTTAGATAGGAAATTCCGACTGTAGGACTGTTTAGCAAATGCCTTCCTTCCTTACCAGCTGCATAGCAAGGAAAGGTAGCTATTAAAGGAAGGATGATCTTAAGAAAGGATTTCTTATGCAACTGGTGTGACTGCGATTTCGCCCCCATCATCCCAGGCATTAGCTATGGCTGTGGTATAGCCCTGGTAAAAAAAAGTTTAAAAGAAATCTCCGCGTCAAATAATCTAGAAATAATTGGTTGGAGTTGTCTACGTAGAATTGGTATATATATAGGATCCCCGTCTCTGCCTTTACACTCTCATATTACCAACATATTCATCATCAGGGGAAGCTTTCAAAATTGGTATGTCAACCTCACGACCAAATCAGGTGAGAAAATGTGCGCCAATATTTTAGAAGAGTTACGCAAAGATCGCATTCAAGCGGGGTCGTTTTCAAGCGGGGCCGGCTCTTCTAGTACCAAAAATAAAGGGAATATCACGAAGGCTATATAATTTGCATATTTTCATTTTTTCTCAGTTGTGTAACTTGGAGCAACAGTGTGTAAAAAGGACGTAGCTAATCATGGTAAAATTTTAAATACTTTCCCATGAGGAAGTCGAAACTATTCAGTAGAAACACATTCAGTATATATTGAATGCGACCCAATTATGTTGTCAAAATAACTATAATATTGACCAAATTGGGGAATATTCCCTTTGTTAGAAATCAGTGATAGAATTAACGTCCTATATCGTTTTCATGCTCGCGAGATTTAGAGTCACCACCCTAAATTCACTTAGTGAAAAGTGAAACTTTCATAGATTACATGCATGGAACACATGCCGGCGACCCAGCGGACATTGGGACCGCTATTGAAACTTTAAAGGATTAAAAAAGAGTAAAATTGCAGGGTGTTGAAATATGAATCGCAAAGCAGGATACTTAGAGGACTACGTCCTGTAATTATTTCCTTTTTAATATACCATATTCTAGTCGGACATGCAATTGGGCTTTGACCTCAGAGAAATGAAAGAGAAAAGGAAATTCACAGCAGAATTTCAGGAAAGTACGAGTATACATTTTGATATTTAGCGCCTCATTTACAGCTTCAGTTTGTCTCTGTTTTGCAATTGATTCCCTCAAAATAGTCACTTGTGCTTTACCGGCAGGCCGACATATAGACGCAAGAGGTCAATACTATAAATTAATAATGATTTCGTTTTGGTTGTGCTTTAATTTGCCCATGACCACATGCACCTGCAGTTGTGGGTTTAGTTGAAAGATCGTCTTCACATGTATATATACACGACAATGGATCAATACTGTGGGGCCCTGTCAGATATTCATCTAATCTGTTAGGGTCGCACAAATAATTTCCCTGTAAACAGATGAGCATTGAATTCATGTGACATATAAGCCACTTCTGACCATAATACCTTTTACCAGTGTTCCTCTAGGTGGATCCTTCTACTCTCGTTGGTCTTAAGAATATGCTATTAATCCTCGTTTTTAAGGTATTCATAAATTCGCGTTGACAATCAACATCATAATTTCATAAAGGGCATAGGTAGAACTATTAAAATAGGATGAATAAAATAGACACCCAACAGTTTTACCTTAGGAACTGCGTGCGCTTATAAATGGTCCATTTCAGCACATAGCCTCCCTAAAAAGGAAAACAAAAGCAACCTGATAAGTCAAGCATATACAGTGGAACCTCATTAGAGGGGCTAATCTAATAAGAGGAAAGCAATTCGGGACTGGGAGAAACTGGTCTTAACACAGGGGTGGTCTCTATAGAGAGGTGGTCTTTTTCGATGCATGCAAGCACAGGGGATTTTATTTCCTCTCTCATTGGTTTTGTCATTTATATTTTTCTCGCGCTTCATAACTTGTTATATATGGCCATTATGGGGTAGTATACACTGGGTTAAGGCTGTTACATAATCACTACCAGCCCCGTCCCGACCATGGGGCCTATGTATACTTTACAATAGCTTAATATAATCACTTGTTAACTGGAAGCTTAGCCTCTGCCTCAATCTGCCGTTGCTCCTCCCTCATCATGGATATCACAACCTCTAGATCTAATTATCAAATTCATTAATCATTACATATATCACTGGTGGAAATATATCTATCGATGTGATTGGAAAAGCCTTATGCTCAATTTGACATTTTTAACAATACAGATATCTCACAACCTAATTATCAGATATATAAATCATCACATGTATAGTATGGCTATGATCGTCGCTATGTTAAGGATGAAATATAACGTCGTGTAATCTAAAGTAGGGATGATATATCCCCTTTATTTTTAAGCATCCCTTTCTCTTTTCTTTACGCTTATCTTTGTATAAAAACGCGCCCGAGGTTGTACCCACATTGGTGATATGACTAGTATAAGTATTCCTGACTGTCAATTCAAATAAAAGCACTGCGCCTCGGACGGGTGAAAAGTTGAAAATCCATCGTGTGACCGCGTCTTTGTGATATATTTCACAGTGAAACGATTTTGCTCATAATGATAAGTCTTTATATTCTTAAACAATAGCTGCTTACGTATGGCATGTTTTCAAAATGTTTTTTTCAATCTTTGTTTTACTATTATCACCGTGTTGGACAGACACAATCCCATCCATCCCATCTATAGATTGTTAGAACGTGGGCTTACAAACTATTTATTTGTATATATGAAAGTGATAATATACTTAACGGACAATTGATGGTGCATGCAATTGTTAAATTGATATCATAGGTAAATGGAGCATGTACCATCTAACCTGTACAACCGCTTGAAAAAATGTTTTTCCTGCACTGAGCCATGGGGAGAAACAGAATAACATATTTCTTTTTTTCCTTTATATGCCTCAGAGAGGGGAAGGTGATTAAAACTATTAAATTGATATTATGTAATATCAAAGATATCACGAGGATTGCAAAGACTGATATGTTATACTTTCTGACGACACTTCTGAAGACAATATCTCTGATATTATGTATTTATTAGCTTTTCTTTTGTAGCGCCATTATAATACTCACTTAAGTGGATATGCGTGTGTTTTCGTATGAGTTTAAATGAGTATTTAAAAGTTATTTTGATTACCATACTTGGTGTGAATTTGTTGTAGACTAGCCGAGGAGTTGTAATATTGTTCTAGTGCGCCCCTTCCTTGCGCTTCAATAGATGGAGATCGATGTAACATACCTTGCGATATTTAGATCAGAGATATTGTCTTCAGAAGTGTCTTCAGAAAGTAACATTTCAGTTGTTTAGGGAGAGTAACGATCAATGCATATATTACCCCATTGACCTGCATTTTGAATTTTGAACATGCTCAAATGTTTTATTTCCAATTGGATTGTATTTCCCTAGTTATATCATGATGAAAACTATGATGAAACCGCTAACTTCAAACTTCAAAATTATATGCGCGGCCGTTCGGTCAGATGAGAGTGTATTGAGATAACTCAGCACGCATTGATTGGACGATCGGTTTATGACGTCCTCATTGTGACGCCCCTTTACTGTTGTAGAGTGACATCATTTGAGAGGGCAGGGAAGCTATCTTGGTTTTATAGTTAGGGCGCGGGTTCCTTCCTGCGTCTTATATTGTGTTTTTTTATTTTTCGAAGACGGGGTTAATTAAAAATGACCAAGTACCAAGAAAAGGAGGGACTGTTGCATGAAAGATATCAAGAGGATTGAATGTATGTAGGTAGATGTAATAATTGCATTGGGGAGGGAAAATCGTAAATGTTGATGGACTTGGTTGTACATATCGTTATGCCACATTACGTAATATTATCTAAGCAAATCATAACATTATTAATATAAGTTATCTTTTTTTAAACTGATTTGTATTTATGCCAGCAGTCTTTTTATATGGCTCCACCCGAGCCATCAGTTTAAAAAAAAGATAATTGTAACACAACCAATAGCTTCGTTGGTTAAAGACATCGACAGGGTGGCAATTTAAGCTCCAGGGTAATCTTGGAAATTACCATATCCAGAATTTTCCTAAATATTTGAAAACTTAATTACTCTAATGAATTACCATATAAGGCCCTAGTCCACAAAGCCGATCCTCATGCGATTTTGCGCCGTAGAGGACCCTTTTCCACTGAATTTCGCGAGTCGCATGAGAATCGGCTTAGTGGACAAGGCCCTTAATACTGTGATAGACCATATACCATAGGGTGACCAATCACAGCTGGTCACCAGGTAACGCTTTATACAATACGGTCACGTGTCATATAGCAATAGAGTATATCATCTGGAGCTTTGGCAGTATAGTATTAGAATGGTATTTGGATCTAATCATCGTCGCCTGTCCAAATACTGACAATTTCAAAATTAATTTCAAAATTTGTAAATGATATCAAAGACGGTGAAAAAACGTTCTTCAGAGTAAAAAGGGTACGATTAAAATACCCGACACAAACTTATATAGATGATGAAGTACGGTATAAGTTAAATGAAAGGGACCAAGCCTTCAAAAATGCTAGAGTCAGTAAAAGAAATGAAGACTGGCTAATGGCTAGAGCTTTGAGAACCAATGTCGCTAAGTTGATTCGGAAGAAAAAGAGGGAGAAAATGGTAAACTCTGTGCATGACAATCGAAACAAGCCAAGAGAATTCTGGAAGAGTCTCAATAATATTTATTCTAGAAATTGTGAAGAGAAACAATTCTTAAACGAGTTTGAGGTGAATGGTATAACGGTAAAGGGAAAAGAAGCCCTTGAAGCAGCAAATATGTTCTTCTCGAGAATAGGAATTGGTAATGGTAATGTAATAATCCCAGATCGCTTAGACATAGACGTGAAATTTGATATAGGGAACGAACTCGACCAGGAAGTCCAGGAAGTGAAAAAATCAATCTTAAAAGTCGACAATCGAAAGAACTCAGGCATTGTAGGAGTAGATAATCTTATTCTAAAAGAGTCCCTTGTAGGAAATATACTGTTCTTTAAAAAACTCCTAGAGAAAATTATATCCTCTGGTCTGATTCCAATTGAATGGAAGACGTCATCAATTACTTTACTACGAAAGTCAGGGAATAAAAAAATCCTTGATAATATTAGAGCAATAACGATCGTGCCATCTACTAGCAAGATTCTCGAACGTATTTTGTATGATAAGTTATATGTTTTCTTGGAGAACAACGATTTCTTCCATGTATCACAGTATGGTTTTAGAAGGGGTCGTTCGACCTTTGGTGCCACTCACGAGTATCTTGAGCAGATTGTCCATGCATTGGATGAGAATCAATGTTGTTTGTCGATTTATTTTGATGTAAAGAAGGCTTTTAATTCTGTACCACATGCCCTGTTAATAAGAAAGCTGCAGAATATAGGAATTGGTCCGAATTATGTAAATATAGCAAATTTCTTGAATAATCGATTGCAGTTTTTAAGACAAGACCAACTGTGTTCAACGAAACAGGTAGTAGCGAATGGGGTACCTCAGGGGAGTATACTGGGACCATTACTCTATAACATCTTCTGTAATGATCTAAATAAAATGAATTTTGAAGGAAAATTGATAGCATACGCAGATGATGCGGTGATCACGATTGTAGGATGTGGAGCCAATTTATTACAACAAAAAGGGCAAGGTGTGATAGCTAAATATAATGAGTGGTGTAGCACGAATGGCTTAGAGTTAAATGTAAATAAGACCAAATACCAACTTTTTTTTATAAAGGTAATAAGCCTGAATTAGATAGGATTACTCTGAAATGTGATGGTAAAATGATAACTCGATCGCCAACCTTTAACTATTTAGGGGTTACTATAGATGATAGATTATCAATGAACCCATGTGCAAGCCTGACTTATAACAAAGCCTGTGGATCGCTTGCTAGCATTGGAAAACGAAGAAAATACATGAATGAAAATATATCTTGGCTGCTGTGCAAAACGTATACCCTACCAATATTGGATTATGCTGGCCCCTGTATGATGTCATGTAGTAAAAAAGCGTTGAACAAACTTCAAAAGGTAATGGTTAGGGCCCTTAGAATGTCTTTCGGCAGAAATCTGACCAAAAAAGAATTGTATATTAAAGGTAAAATACTCCCACTATCAATGAGGAGAGAAGTAGCACTCTTGAAGATGTTGTTTGATATACAAGATAAATATACCAATAAGAATGATCTGCGAAACCTACGTGATAATATAGGAACAAAATTCTGTACATTCATCCCACAGAGTGAGAGAATGCGGAGAAGCCCATTCTATAAAGGACCAAAACTCTGGAATAGTTTGCCAAATGAGATAAGAAAATGTGAGGAAAAGAGTGAGTTTGCCCCAAAATTGTTAAGATACTACTGGTCGAAGGTTGAGGAGTGTGTTGATGAAAAGATATTGGAGATATAATTGTATTATGAATTGTTTTTATCGGTCCTACATGTTTTTAATCCGAAGTAAATGCCCTTATCAGGGTTAGGCGATAATGTTACAGAAAATATCATAAGAAAGCCTTGTTGAATTTGCAGATATAAACAAAGAATTGTACAATTATATGATGCTAGATTGTATGGATCGAAATGAAAATGTCCTTGGAATATGTAATGATAGAGGAGGATAATGATAATCAGAGAGTAATAGATATATTGATAGCAAATCGTAATGTTAATGTTCTTGTGGTAGATGATGAATCAGATTTCTATAAACATTGTTAGCAACGCAACAAAAACATCGACAGAGTCGACATGCGTATTTTGATATGATGATTAAATGTAATTTGGCTTAATTTTGCAATAAAAAAAAAAATAAAAAAATTAAGTGATGGCACAATTGTCCGCTTAGATTGGAGACTGCAGGGAAAGTTATCTTTCGAAACATATAATAGTGATCTGTGGATGTGGTCAACAGCAAAGTATGTATGTATCCTTTTCAAGAACAATAATTAATTGCATTTCATTGACAAGACGTTGGAGAACCTTTGCTCATGCAAATATACAATCGGCATTATTTCCCTCTAAATACTAATATTCTGAGTTTCCATGGAAGGAAGGAACTCTTCTGCTCCGCGTCAAATAATCTAGAAAAAGGTAGGACCGTGACATCGCCAAAAATAGGCCTAATATTGGTGTTATGGCAATATTATAAAGCCTCGGGATATACATGAAATATTAAGGGGACTCATCACCACCAGGAGGTCAGTGACCCTGCGGACCCTGGAGCTAAATTGCCGCCCTGTCGATGGATTTAACCAAACTGGATTGTGCTATGATATCTGTCGTATATAGGAGTTGTGTCGGATTGGTCGTGATAGGTTATTTTTTAACAGTTGTATCTTGAAATCGCAGGACTTAATGTACTGCCACACTATTTATAGGAAGCGCTCTGTATTATACGTGTTAGCGAAATGGAAAGAACAGATCACATAGGACAAACAAATGTGGGATGAAACAAAAACTGTAGCGATATGAAATAATCATTTTAGAGATTCCTATTGAGCCGCAGAGTAAAGGACTATGCCAATCTTTTACCCTGAGTTCAATGAATAGGTTGAAAGTTTTTCTTATAATTGATTTTTCCTTGAGCGTGCCTAGATCGGGGAATATTCCCTGTTCCTGTCCTCATGCTATTCCTGAGAATTCAATCGTACCGAGCTAACTTTAGGTCCATTGTGGCAAGAAATATAAATACCGAAATTGTAAAAATAGATAAATTATGCATTGCAAATTTTGAATACAAAATAGGAACATCCGCAAAGACAATCCATTCGTCTTGGCTGCACACCCAATAAAGCTTGAAATACGCTACTAAATATTTAAAGATCCTGACATTCACTTTATATGCCAATAGAGTCGGGTTTAATTAAGCTTGAAATAGAAATTCTAGTGAATGAAGCCACTGGATGACTTGGAATCTAGGTTTCAAAACTGGGCCCTCCTTTTTCACCATTTATTGAAATAAAAAATGACTTGAATTGAATTGAATTGAAGCACATACAAATAAATTTCATTATGAATATTTAAAACAAAGATTGATTTATTCCATATTCTGTAATGATATTTTAATGTTCACTGTGTAGATCAAATATAACTGGGTTTATCAAATATAACTGGGTTTATTTGTATGTTCTGTTAATCCCACAATTTAACCCTGGCCTTTATTTAAAGACAGCAGCTTCACTTTCGTTTTGCGCATTAATGTAGTAAACAGTGAAAATACTGTCGGAGTCATGCTCTAAAATATATCTATGCTAAGTTGGTGTCGAGTTGTTGACAAGTATGAAATATATTTTTCGTTTCTCTGTATTTTGAAAAATGTCATTCGGAGGAAGCTTGGCATTACACACGTACTTTACCATTAATCATGGTTTTCTGGTGCCGTATGGCATTCCATGCATACACCAGAATATTTCTCATCCACATAACAAGATTTCATGACCATTTAGTATCCCATTCAAGGGATTCTAGTCTTGATTCTCTAGGCAATCTATCTGGTGGCCAATCTCAAGCTTCTTTTCAATATTTTTGAAAATAAAAATGGCGTTCCACACAAAGTAGGCCAGCCGACGTAGGACAGGCTGCAGAAATATTTTGGATGTTCGAGGAACTAAGCCCGTTCGGCACAAAAAAACTGACAGGATTGGCAAAGATTAGGATCGCACGTAAATACTGCAAGTGAAATGTATATCCAGTCAGGACAGTTGGCAAATTGTTGGCTCAACATTTCGTTTCGGCTTTCTCTTCCTCCTAGTATATGAACCTCAATGACATATAAGCGGTACGTCAGGATAGTAACTGTCATCTTATACTGTCAGGTTGGTTGTTGCACACTGACAGAGGAAGTCCGACAATTCCGCCCCCCCCCCCCTCCCTCTGGAAATCTATATTTATTATCATGAATGGGCCATACACCAGAATATCTGTAGTAATAACTGTGCAATATCATGACGAATGTTGCCAATTCACCCGACACCGTGTCGAAATATGTCAGCGATTTGTATCTAATCAATAGGGTATTATTGGAGCTTCATTTTATTTTCGTTGTCCAAAATATATCCAAATATGACCAAAAGTATGTCCTGCTGTCTAAAAGCGTTATACTGAATGTAACACTGGCTACAAATATACAACAATATACAACGTTTTCACTGAGCAGGCCGGCATTGCGCTGATCGTCCATTGTTATTTAGGCCACCTAGGCTCAGAGCCCTTCAGATCAGATGAGGATGGTATGTCAATGATGGAACGCCTACTGCAAAAATGGCTTTCCTGGCCTTGGAATAGGCGTTTGCGGTTTAGACTTTCCCTCAGTTTAGAGGGACTCTCTCAACTCTGAGCCTGTAAATTATGTTGACCTGAAGGAGAGAGATACTTGCCTAATGCTCAAGCAACTTCGTAATAAAAAAAAGACCCCATCCTCATGAATGGATAGTTCTTGTTGCCAAACCATAAAAAATATAGCCAAACAGAAATTATATAGTTAACAAGTCGTTCACTTAATGCAATATTGACAACAAAAAAACACCGTTACTAATTAGTATGGTAAGGAATGTTCAACATTGGATATTTTGATATAGAAAATATTTCTAAGTTTGCGCCTGAGCGCTTACATAGAACGAAGATGGAGTATTGTTAAAACATTATTAAATACCTTAGATGACAGTTTTCAGATGACATGTTATTTGTAACAGCTTCTTTGTATTCGAAGACAGAAATGTATGTTCTATATCCTCCTGAATTAATAGACTGTTGTCAGAGAAAATAACATTCAGCATATTTTTGCCTCCCGGGTGATCATTACTATCTCATATGTCGGCTCCTTGTTATTATCTTATCACAGGATAATTAGGTTGATAGAGGATCTGACACGGTAGCGCTTTCCCGATCAAAGGAGGATCGGATCAGTGTAAACAAAATTGATTTAATTAGCTATAGACTCATTATCTGACGCAATATGTCATTCTTGACAGTTTAGATGAAACCGACTACCGGTAGAATTTCTTGTCGGTGGTTTTTATAAAAGTCACATGAACTGGGTGTGTAGGCCTACATGTAAGAATACCTTTCTCAAGGTCGCAACTTGATGGGGTGTTTCTAGGTGGTTCCATGATATAAGGTCACTTACCAAAATGTTTGTAAACTGTCTTGCATTTAATCCCGACAACTCTAGGAACAACATGAAATTAATTTGTTTTAGTATGTATGTGACCATGGCAACCAAAATGTATGTGCAATATTTTAACGACTGGAACGAACAAGTTAAGGAACAAGGCATTTCAGTGTAGTTGCGCCTTTTGCTATGGCTATACTCACGTGAATGAATCCTAGCTAATAATTGAAAAGTGTAGGCCCCTGATATGCTGGTTTTCGCCTGGCATTGATTTTTTTTTTTATTTTTTGTTATTACTATTACGGCCAAACATTTACAACAAGTATATAATAAAGACGCACATCAACCATGTTGATACTCTATTGCGTTGCCATATCACAAAATTACATAATTAATTTAATAATGAAACCTTTCACTTATAATTACAGCACTTATGACTTCTTAAGACTCCTTCTACAATGAAAATAATATTCTCTATCCTTGTATACCATCAATCCATGCTACAAACATCATTCCGCCTTGCTAACATTCGTGTATTATTATGCTATTACATACATTCTTATCATCGCCAAGTCCTTATAAGGACTATTCTGTTGCATAGGGAACACAATAAAACTACCATAAAAACAATTCGTCTCGAACAAATTTATATTCATTTCTTTTGGTTGCTTCACTCTTTCATTCAGTCGACATACCTACAAATTATAATCTTACTTGGTCATTCAATACCTCAAATTTCAATTGGTACAATGCCTTAATTTCTCGTACGAATATGTTCTTATCTATTGTATCTCTTGTTCTTCTAGCCATATTATTCCAGGTAACTAGTTCTTGATAGAAGCAAGAACGTCTGCTACGTTCACTTTTGGGAATGAACAATTTAAACCTGGTTCCCTGGTTGTTTCTTAATATCAACTCATTCATTTCCTGGATCTCATAAGTATCTTTCTTGTTAAAGAGATTTTTTAACATTGCTATTTCGCTTCTGTATTGCAGTGGTAGTATCTGCCCTTTTACTAATAGCTCTTTCTTCGTAAAATCGCTGCCAAAGCACATTCGTAATGCTCTAAAGCATAGCTTTTGCATTTTCATTAGCAATGTTTTATTGTTATGCATAAACAAAGGACTGGCATACTCCAATAGTGGAATCATATAGGTTTTGACATAAAGTACCTTCGTTTGGCTATATCTGCCAGAGACCATGATGCTTTATTGTATAGTTTGCTGGCGTGATGGGCCATCGTTAGTCGTTCATCAATGTAAACACCAAGATATCTAAACACAAAACATCTATCTATAATAGTGCCATCACACTGCAAGTCTATATTTCTATTTTTATACATTCTTCCTATAGTGAACAGTTGATATTTCGTCTTCTTTTTATTTAATTGTAACCCATTCGCAGTACACCAGTCATTGTATTTTAGTATTGCACTCTGACCTTTCTCTCTAATATCCTCAAAGTTTCTTGATGCTATGGTTACTACCGCATCGTCAGCATATAACACCAGTTTTCCCTTAAATTCAATATTTCCCAGATCGTTACAGAATATTATGAACATTAAGGGTCCCAGTATGCTGCCTTGGGGAACACCGCAAGGTACCTTTATCTTTGATGTTTCTAGATCATCTTTTGTGATATATTGCGTTCTGTCAGTAAGGTAATTCTCAAGTAATTTATACAAAACAGGGCCTATACCCATGCCTTTTAATTTTTGTAGAAAAAGTGTATGTGAGACAGTGTTAAATGCTTTTTTCACATCGAAATATATTGACAAGCAATGGTTACCCTTTTCTAAGTTCTGGTGTATGAATCGTAAGTGCTCATGTGCTGCGCCTAGAGTTGACTTATTCGATCTAAAGCCATATTGGCAGTTTGTGAAAAACTCAGACTCTTCTACAAAATTGTACAGTTTTTTATATACAATATGTTCTAGTATCTTACTTGTTGAGGGAACAATTGAAATGGCTCTGATATTATCAATCATTTGCGTATCTCCATCCTTTGGTAATAGGGTAATCGCCGATTCCTTCCACACTTTCGGCATGGAACCGTCCCGTATACATTTATTTAATAACGCGGTAAATGCAGTGCATGTTCGTGCTAAACTACATTTCAGATTTTTATTATTTACATCTTTAATTCCAGAACTCTTATTATCATTCAGATTCTTTATCTCCTTATATACCTCATCTACACCAAGGCTATCGTCGATGTCAAATAGTATTTCCCTGTCCAGGCGTTCAACGTCTAAGTTGTTCGCCACCCCTAGATTTCCTCTGCCTAAGATTGCAAAATAAGTATTCGCATATTCTAATGCCTCTTTACCTTCAATTACCTGTCCGTTTACCTTAAACGAGCTCAGATCTTTGGTCGTTTTCTTTTGACCTTTACAATAAATTTTTCCTAAGGATTGCCAAAACCTTCTTGGGTTGTTTTTATTCATGTTCGCTTCCCTGATTAAGTATGCTCTCTTCTTATTTCTTATCAGCTTTGTCACACGTTTTCTCAGAGATCTAGCTATTACCCAGTCTTCTGGCTGGCCATTACGCTTTGCTATAGCAAATGCTGCCTCCCTATCTTTTATCATCGTTCTTACTTCTTGATCAATATAGGCTTGCGTGGCCTTTTTTATCCTAACTCTTTTTCTAGGAAAACACTCTCTGTTAATTTCAGTTATCTTTCCCACATATTCCCCCCATATTTCTGAAACATTGAGGTCCCTCCAGTGGTTAATATTCCTCATATCGTGTTCAATTCTTTCCCCAAACAACTCTTCGTTCTCCCTTTGTTTGGTTTTCACCCATTTATAGTTCCTATCTGCAATTGGTATCGTTTTTCTTACATTGACGTATCCAATTACTGGGTAATGGTCACTAATATGAATCTGGCATACCTCGCTATTACACATATCTAAATTGCTATATAGAACATCTATTATGGTAGAGGAAGTAGCAGTTACTCGGGTATATTTCTTTATCTCTTGTTTCAGATTGTACCTTTTCATTATCTCCTTCCACCTCGATGACTGATTATTACTCGAACTCAAATCTATATTTATGTCACCTACTAGTACAATTCTACGGTTTCTTCTTGTAAGTTGTGACAGCAAGCTATTTACATGTTCAAGAAACACATCCGTGCTGCCGGCTGGTCTTCTATACAGGTTGATTACTACCATTTTTCCGTAATTTCCATCTTTTACGGTTAACAGTTGACATTCATAATCAAAAGTGCAAGTCGACATACCTTTAGTGAAATCTTCGCATACCAATAATCCCTTTTTAACGTAACACGCGAGGCCTCCTCCATTTTGTACAGACCCTTCTATCTCCCTATCCTGTCTATATAAATCGTACATGTGGTGCGAGAAATAATTTGAACTGTTGTGACTACTCAACCATGTTTCGTTCAAGGCTACTATACTCAGATCACTATTTAGGATAGCTATACATACTTCGTCAAAATGAGCTCTCAGGCTTCTGCAATTGAAGCTCACAATTGATTGACCCGTTTGATGTAACTTTCTAACAGATGCCATAACGTTCGTGTACATTTCTGTTGCTTTCTATAGACCATTTCATACATAAATAAAAGGCAATTTTGTATATATCTAACATGAATAAGCTCTAAGGCTTTTCCCCGTTCAGATTCGAGGAGAGCAGACCGCTGGTATATACCTCGATCAGATGTATTAGGCATATAGCAAAGTAAAAACAAATTACATGGATCACCCTTTTACCATTTGGCTAGTTCTGTTTGTTTATGTCTGAATTAGCTCTATTACGATAACATTACACCCTTGGCTTTCCAAATAACTGGGACCTTACAACTCAGTTGGTCTATTTGTGTACCAACATTCTTACAACAGTATGGATACAATTATACATTTCCGACCTACATTTTGACCTCTAAACAGCTGTTATCTTAATTCACTTTAGCTTACTGACGACAATTACCAGGTCTTCTCAGAAATATGTACCGTTTTTTAACCAGTCCAATTTGGAGGATGTTCCTGCATTTAGACTGAGATTCCTATATGACCTTTCGAGCACATTAGTATCGACCACTGGTGTTGATATGCGATGTCTATGTAAAGCTCTACCAAAGTCTGATTTCTCAAATGAATCTTTCTCTTGGGTCATCTGTCTGTTTTGGGAGAGGTACTCATTCATTGGGTCCTCTTGTACCAACTCGCTGTGGATGGATACAGCTTGAATTTCCATCTCTTCTTCATTTCTTGATTTTGATTGATGTTCGGATCTGTCTTCCAGTCTGTCTTTTGGCCTCGTTGTTGCAGATATTCTTGTGTCATCTCTACCTCTCTCTTTTGGTACGACGATACCCGCCGTATTATCTCCAACCTGTACCTTTGTTCTTCTATCCTTGACATGCTGCTTGTATTTGAAAGTGTCATATTTTGGATGTTTGTTGATAGCGGAGATTGGCGATTCACTGGGATATTTTACTCTCATCTGATCCCTGACCTTCATCAATGCTTTGCCTAGGAGGTTTTGCCCATCCCAGGAACCATCCTTGAGCTTATAGCTCCCAAGATTCACTCCAGCTCCATACTCTTTATTCCCTGTCGCCTCGACTAACTGACAGTTCCCCAGCCCTATCAGTTTTCTTCTGAGTGTTGAGTTCTGGTCAAACTTGTTAAACACAAGCTCCTGCATTATCTTGTTCTTGTGTTTGGCCCATATTTCGTTATCCGGTATTGCTTCACCGATCCTTTTACATGCTCTTGGATCGCGGGAGTTTTTGATCTTATGTTGTAATCTCATCTTATCTGATATCTCTGCCTTTTTGGCAAAGTATGCCTGTTCTAGGGTGTCATATTCGAACTCCTCATACTGTATCTTGCACGGATGGAAGTTCGATAAAAAAGCGGGTTCGCCTTGAAACGCATACCCATCTTTAATCGGAATCACTTTTGTCGTTTCAGGCTGTAGGTGCTCAGGTATTGTGTTAAGGATGCTGTAGTTGATGATTTTCCCGTCCAGCATCAAGCTGTCACCTTTGGCCTTATTTTCGCTGGCATCCCCCCCCCCCCCCAATTGTTGGGCTCTTTTGGCAATCTGGTTTATGAGACTTCGTTTCTGTTGGATTCTCTGTGGAATGATATTGTTTACCTTGATGTATTTCAAGTAGTTGTAACGAGGCCCTTGAAACTTTGTTGTATCCTTCAAGATACCTTGTTCTCTTATTATCATTTCCTTAAAACCCAGGTGGGTAACCTTTACAATTGTCTTTGGTGGTATTTTACCTCTGGCATATCCCTGTCGGTATGCCTTTTGTACGATGTCATCTGTTATATGTGGAACAATCAACCTGAACAAATTTACCACTGCATCGACGATACTCTCACCGTGGTAATAGTCAAGTCCCTCTATTTCCAAATAGTTTTCTTTACTTTGCATTTCCCAGTTGTCGATTGCCTTCCTGCACTCCTGCATATCTGAGTCAATGTACCCCACTTGGCGCTTAATATCAAATATGACATTCTCGAGTTGTTTTCTACTGAAAATTTCTGAGTCCAAGTCAATAATCAAATCATTAATGAAACGAGTGTTTGATACTATTGCGTCAGCTTGTTCAGTACTGGGAACACTTACTTTTTCCGATTTCTCTCTCTCAATCATGGCTATTATCTCCTTTAATTGAGTCCCCAGAGATTCAATCTCTTTTGCCTGTTGGCTGAGGGTTAAATCATGCAAAGTTTCCACAGCCCTCGCATTTCCAGCATTTCCAGCCTTGCGCTTTTTACTTCCTTTCGTCCGTCCCAACATTTTCCCTTGGGTAGGTTGTTTACGTTGGGCAATGGTTCGCGCCAATACGTTGCAATTACTCCCACTATCGCTCACAGGAATAAAAAAAGTTCTGGATCTCGTAATCCTTTACCTCGATTTCTATAAAAACACCATGTAGTTTGTCCCAAGACACCTCCTATGCTGGCTACTTGGTTTTATGCCTTAATTGTTCGTCTGATCTTTGGTAATTTCCGTTTTTGTGTTAGCATCGGCTGGACACGTCTACCTGTATCGACGCCATTGAACGCCATTGATACATACATAACATATACCATGTGGTATACACCACCATCAAATTACCTAATGGATATTATATCAAATAAATCCTCATATTTTACCTTCCTAAGGAATTAGACCTTTTAATTATTTCGGCTCTTGATTAATACAGACGGTATTCCTTGCTAGTTCCAGATCTCACTAGGCGCAGCATTTAGTTTTCCATGGTCGGAAGCAGATTTTGTCTTTATGCAGTTTTTTATTCGAGCGATTTGATTGATGACAAGTTTCTTTTCGCAATTTAAAAATAGATAAATCAGAAACTGCTGCCATGGTATGTTGGCCAAAGAACATACCGTAAGTTCTCCCTTTAATAAGCTTAAGTGTCATACATATGAGATAAATATCCTATAGGCCTTCCTTCAAAAGATTTTTTTCTCTCAAACTTTTAACGTGATATTTATGGGGAGGGGATCTTGCGTCATTGATTAAGCTAGAGCGGCGGGGGCATAGTTTGCTTCATTTTAAACAGAATGAAATAATCTGAAGGAGATAATATTATACATCTTAAACCCTATTTCTGATCCCTGGATCTTAAGCAATTATGTAAGCATTTAATACATATGATATATGGGCGTCAAACAACAAAAGTCAGAGAAAAAGACCTATGCATCAATGAACCACACTTTTTTCCAAGCCGCCCATAACTATAATAACAAATTATATGTCAACGCCAAGGGGGTGTTTTATATCAATTGGCGATACACGTCCAAGTTCATTATAGCGAACATAACCTTTTTTTATTTCCTTCGTAAGATTGCTTGATTATGACAAATTACCGTCCTTTTAGATACAAAGAAATCTGGATATTTATCACATTTATCACATTTTAAAATATACACATGAATTTTTCGTTACACACTACACGATTCATGCATATATTTCTAAACTGTGAACGTGTTATGATTTACAACTGACGCCATTATAATAATTATGAGCAATCAATTGGATTTCTCCATTATACATGTCGCTATATTTTCACATGGCTCCTTTAAACATTGAATTAGAGTATTGGCCAGCCAGTCTCTGACCTTGGCCCCTTAACATAATGGCATATCATGGGAAAATATCATACTCAAAACATGTTGTTCATATACATCTTTTATGGGACACAAATCCGCCTTCAATGCATATATTATGTTATAAGATCCTGTCGCGTTATTCGGATCATGAACCTTCTCTAATCATAATAGGATCAATTTCTCTAATTGGGGCTAGATCTACTATCATATATAGGTCTTTAACCGTGCATAAACAAATCACAAATAAAACGCTAACTAATATTTCATAAGGAAGGTTACATGATTGAACTAAAATATAGTTGTATATAATATCGTATAGATATAGCAGAAGTTTTTGATAATTCAATTTTATAGGAACATTCCCTAATATCGCATTATGTCTGATGTGAAATTATGGTCCATTTTTAGCAAAGTTTATTCACTTGGCAAGGCTTTAGAAATGGTTGTCATGGTCTTCTATTGACTTATTCAAGGTTGGCCAGAATTCGTTGGCTCGGACCTATATATATACACACGTACAATTTGAGCCCACACAGCTTATGGTGCAAAGACATAAATCATAGCGTGGTTGCATGGCTTGTGTGTCATAACAATTCTGGCATACACAAGTCTTTGCTCTGACATATACAGGCCAATGGGAAGTTGGGACCTAATTTATGGACGCTGTCAACCAATAGGAAAGGAGTACGCTAGCATATAAAATAGCTTGAGGACACACGCAGATGTAGCGCCTCACTGGGTTAGGGCGTGTTGGTGGGAGGCATTGCATTCTCCTTCTGTAAAAGATGTATCATTTGTATGTACACGTACTCATTGTTGTACATGTTATATGCCAGAAAAGCTCGGCATGAATTAGGTAATAAAATAATCATTGCTTTAGGACATGTTTATATATTCCATATGGAACTTTCCTGCCCGCCAAGGTAAACACCTGTTGAAGTTGTTGGGAAAGCGGGAATCAGTCTGATTCATGAGGTCGCGACAAAAGGTATCCCTGCCTCTGTTATAAAGCTATCTATCCCGTATTCCCTGCAACCCCTCGAGTTGCCTCGAAAAGAATAATAATTTTAATTCATCTTACTTCTTATCAGGTAAGTCTCAAAATCTCTAAAATCAAGATTATCCATGCGAATATAAGATATATTTTAGGCTAACTCCCTTTAAAAGTAATTGACTATACTACATATCTATAACTCAAAGTGCTGATTGTCGTTTGAAGCAATAACTAATGATGAAAGTTCTACTATGAATTCTGCTCTTCTTACGGTTGAAAATTCTCGAAATATTGCCCCACTTATTTTGAAACTAAAGAGGCCGATGGTTAAAATTTCCCTACTTCCAAGTGGGGCGTTAATGGTTAACATTGAGTGAGACGTAGACTTGATTTGATTGGATTTTTTAAAAAAAATAAAAAAATCTGTTATATTAGAATCAGTACATATATAAGAATATGTTATATTAGAATCAGTACATATATAAGAATTACTACAGCCTCGACTGAGGACGTCGCGACCAATCTGTCACCCAAAATAACACAGATTCACTTTTGCCAATCTGTTGTTGCCAAACAGTCTATTTTCCAAACATCTTAAGCGCAAATTCTACCCTAGGAGTTCCTCTAACTCCACAAAGATGTATGTTGAATGATACCTTAGATACGTGGCTTTAGCTCATAATTAATTTTGACCAAACCAGATCATTGTCAAGGTCGGAGACCATTTAGTCATATCGAGGATTCGCGTCTCATTCATTCATCTTTCTGACATGTTTTAAAAGTTCTGCATCATCATAATAACTATTCATATTTTGAAATTGAATTGCATTTGAATCTAATCTTTGATGATAACTCAGTAATTATTGGAACTCAGTAATTACAGGAACTCAGTAGTAGAATTATTGGAAGCTATCCGACCATTATTTTGGGGAATGCTCTTTTTCTCAAACATGCAATGCATACAATCAGTAATAAAAATTTATATCGTCCTCTCAGCAGTTCATATTGTTTGGTCGCGAATGCAATGTTGTCAATATTTCAGAAAATCTTTCGCAGTCGAGGGTAATTCATATCAGTACTTTGTAATGCTTCTATTACAATGTCTATATCAATTAAGGATCAAACAAACATGAGTCACATCATTAATATTATGCACCGTACTTCTTATTTACAATAGAAATTACTATTAAGTGGAGCTTATATATCCGTCTCCCATTTATTGATTCCAAATTTCAAGTCATCAAAAGAAAATACAACGGTCAAACACAAAACATATGTCGGAATTATGACTAGCATTTTAACAGATAGGAAAATATCTTGATAACATGTCCGATCCTTTTCATATGAAATGCAGGGAAATTTTAACAATCAACTTTTAAATTCATATAAAAAGGATAACTTGGGGTACAACCAACGATGTAGACGTATGAACGATGTACGGACCTATATATATACACACGTAACTCATTCAGCAGTAACTCATAGATTCCAAGAAACTTGTATATTATAAAAAATACTTGATATAAAATTTAAATTGAAGTTGATGTACCATATAGTATTTCTCATGGAAAGAAACCACAATCGTATACCGTGTATTAATGCTGAATCACTTGCGGAATTGGTAACAAGTGAAAGTTTACATTACATTTGTGTGGCTGCATGTCAAGATTTGTTCCTGTAGTACCAATGTTTACCCATAAATCATTGTCGCAGATGATCCATCAAAACACTCATAGCACTTGACATTAGATACTTTGCATGGTGGTTTAAGGGGAGCGTTTTATACAAGTGATGGAGAAATTGTGTTTAGTGTCGGAGAATGGCCTTTTTATGTGATAGTTGAGCGGCTGGCAATCTATAGAGTTTATGATTGTTTTGATTTTGTATTATGGTCATTCGCACACACGCGAGAAGGTACTTCCTGATCGACGTCCACAATTTCACAGATTCGTACATCCTGAAGTTGGTTTCTTGACACATCAAACAGGCAATAGGATTAGTGCTGATGGTTACTTCTTCACCTCAGAGTTTGGTCGATTAAGATTAAATGTCAAAAATCAAAATAAACCTCACATATCATAATGTTACCTTTTATTATATTTTTGATTAAGGGTTACTGACGGAATCATTATATTTTACTCAGTCTCAGAATTTCCTATCATTGATATCAAATTTCATTCTCACCTTATGCAAGTTAGAGTCGCGCCCAATTAATTATCCACCAAACTATACCTCTATACAGTCTAGCCTCAGAGCCTCTCAGATAAGATAAGAATGGTATGTCCGTGATTGGACGCCTACTGCGCTCATGGCTTTTCTGGCCCTGGAGTAGGTGTCCTTATTTAATTCGTATGGCATTGTGAGGTTTGGAGACAGGGGCTTTCCCTCAGTTTGGTGGGAATCTCTCAAATCTGAACCTAGATTATAGATAGTTCTCAATAACTAAATAACTACACTATTAATTCATGAATTTTCTTGGCAGGTACAGAGAGGGATTTCCATGGTTAAAGAATACGTTAAAAGTACGATAAAGACTTGTTATGTTATGATCGTAGGGGAGGGATCACTATATATCGCGGGTCGGACAGGTTATGAAATGATGTGTATATGGGTTCATTTCTGTCCATTTTATGAAGTCATGACAGGTTGATAATCATGTCAAGTCTTGTCATAAAAAAGTGCTATATACAAATGCACATGATAAATATGTCGCTTTGTATATCAGCCTTCATACTACAGTTGGCGCCTTTGAAAAGTTACCCAGAATTATTAATCATTGTCCATGTAAAGATCGCATATCTCACGGACGTAAATAAATAAGAACGTACACGCTTACAGTGCAGGCCTACATGGAGACCAATAACACTAGAAGTAATTATTATTGGTTCATTTCACCAGAAATTGTAACATGTTTCTTCTTAATTCAGTCGTTAATATTAGGTTTAAGACCTGGGCCATCACCAGCCGGTTTCGTCCTGCCCAGAGGCCCTAGTGGACCGATAAATTAAGCAAGCTCACCTGTGTTTGGAAAATTAAGCTGTGTCTCGTTGAACAAAAAGAGACTCTTACATGGAGATCGCGTCCTAATAACAAAGTGACCTCTATTTTTTTTATCGTAATTAAACGGTCATACACATTTATATTCATACAAATGATACACATAATTACATCCATATATCACCATTGAGGCCTTGACTCAGTGGCGGATTGTTTTGCTTATTTTCTGTCATATGATCATCCTACCCACTTTTTGGCAAATCAACAACCAATATGTATGAACGCTTTCATGGGTTGCTGGTACCAATTACAATCCATTTGTTGCATGTACCATTACACTAATATTAACCGATTACCTTAGTAATAATCTTTTAGATACGCACCGTCCTATGTATCTATCATAATATAGAGATTGCATTACAAATATATGAAACTTCCATTACTTCAATGTGATGCTAGTAAGCGAATGTTGCAATATTGTTATTAATCATAATCATTACATGACATACTTTATCATCAATTTATTTGTATAACCAAACATATATCCATTGATACAATAATCCAAATCCCTATGAATAACCAGAATGTATTTGATTAAAAGACGTTAGACATCTCCGGTTTAGATCAAGGATCATCTCTTACTGCGCCCAAATATAAATTTAACTATAGAGTTGAGTATGTATGACTTAATGGATTTAAGTTCATGTTTCAGATTAAATGTTTTTCATTTTAGACAAATACAAGCCATTCCATTGCATGGTTCCCGCGGTCACTGAAAAGTCAGTAATTTTGATTTGGGGGTTTTACGGACCTTAAAACCTTAGTAATTTTCGAGATGTATCAGTAAAAAGTCATAACTTTCGATCTGAGGCTCAGAGCCGTGTTAAATCAATACAATGCACTCAAACATCACTCAATTTCTAACAAATATCCCGGGGAGCATGCCCCCGGACCCCGCTATAATATGATTGCGATGACACACAAGGGTCATTATTCAAAATCTAAATCTAATTATTATTATTAAATTAATTATTTTTGCCAGCTTTTTCATAACCAGCGACATACATCGCATTCAGGCAACTAAAATCTTTAATGAAGTGCTCTTGTGTATTTTAAAGACATTTTTTTGGCCTACCAACCACTTTTTTTTGTCAGTAAAAATTTAGCTAATTAGTCAGTAATGTTGATGTTGGCTTGGCCTCGGGAACCATGCACTGTTTACGCATCTTTACCATTTCTTTCTTCAAATATAATCAAGGTTTTATCAAAATATTACCTGGGTATCTGGGAAGAACAGGAAAATATAATATGCAAAGACACCTTTATCCTGAACATAACTTTGACAGGGTTAGTTAGAACTTTTTTCCCTCGTCATGTAACTTCCAGGTTTTGTGTTAGAAAGAGGTGTTCTATACACGTATAGGGTATGATGCAAAGAAACTCTATTTCATAAAGGAACTTAATGAAATCGAGGCCATCTAAATTTGTTACAAATTCCGACGAAGGGATCTGTGACGTCATACTCTGACGCGGATAAGTTGCTACAAGATGGTTATATATCATGCAATACGCCTGTACTTTCGCGGACTGCGTTATGTCGCACGAATGGACTAGCAGTAACGGAATTTATTGCAAACTACTTATTATGCGCCAGTTCTCACCAATACCATTGAATTTGGCCGTTTGTAAAATGTGGCTAGTATAAACCCCTCCATGTCACAATGCGTTGGAGGTTAGACCTTAACTGCGACCTTCCTGAAATTTCCCGACCTGTATTACCCTGAGACCTTTGGATCCAGACATCACATTTCGTTCCAACTCACGTATATCAACGAAAATAAAATTGTATACTCATTGCTTATATTTAAGTCTGCAGCTTTTCCTGCGGCGACGCAGGTGTCGCAGCTCTGTGATTTGTCAATGGTAGAAGAGTGACTATTCATATGCAAATCAGCAACATCGTTCCACACGTTTGATTGGATTGCGTATTTACAGCCATATAATCATATATATATATAAAGGCCCGTACTATTATTTGATTTTTGTACTCAGTCTGATATATGAGACGAGCTGTACTGCTTGTTCTGACACTAGTACGATATGAAACTCACTACTCAAGTAACTTGGTAATAATGTACTTTATTACGACACCCTTTTACATGTACCTTCCACATTACCGTTATTATGTGGTCTGAGTTTGTGAAATCGAACTGTATTGCTCGATTAGATACCCTATGTTGTAAAAATTATCGCGCTGTTCTGCTCGATCTTCTAGACTAATTATTGATCTCTATCATTTTGTATCCTCACTAAGTCAATTAGTTACTGTAGTTATTTTTTTAGCCCTTCTAGCTATTCAAAAATTCGGGTAACAGCCGGAAGAAATAGTGCCTTGTAGCACCATATTGGTATGTCGACCTATTGTCTTTTTTACCTACTTTACTCATTCGTACCCCTCTGTACCTCTGTATGAAGACAATAAACAACTTCTTATCTTATCTTATCTTATCTTATCTTATCTTATCTTATCTTATCTTATCTTATCTTATCTTATCTTATCTTATCTTATCTTATCTTATCTTATCTTATCTTATCTTATCTTATCTTATCTTATCTTATCTTATCTTATCTTATCTTATCTTATCTTATCTTACATAAAGCCAAAGCCATGATTTATCATGTTAACACTTGCTACAGTAATTTCAAACTGAATGGTGTAACCTTAATGTCAAGTATTCCAATTCTTCCGATGACTTCTTAATGTAACATAATTTGTTTCGGGCTTACCCGGAAGATCTGTTTTCCAGAAGATGCTTGTTGTTAACTGTTTTATGGAAATACAATTGTATATAAAGACAAAGCTTGCACATACAACATGAACACATAAGAGTGTTAGGAACGAGGGTCAAGTCCAGGATTGGGGATTCATCCCCTTCCCCAAATTCCTCCCTCTTTTGATTTCCAAGGAGTTGTGATGAAGAAAGCTCTTTGGGAAGACAATAGCGCCAAATCACACAGGGAGTATTTACTTTTAGATAAAGGAGTAAAACGAGTGCCTACTTTACTCAAACTTTCGACGGCTGACAACTCTCATACTAAGAAAATGACCTAAATCTTCTTTTTATTTCCTGAGAAAAAAAGCCAATTAAAACAAAATTTCCTAACCAGACAACCTTAAAAAGGTCAAATGTCTCTTGGCCCGAAGCACAAGGAGACGAGATGCAGCAAGACAAGAGATGGTTTTATTCCTAGAATCAGTAAGCCTCCCCCACCCTCCTATATTTAGTACCAACTTTCAAGTCAATGTCCCTACAACAGCAAATACCAGATCCATACTTATCACCTTACTATAGTTATACCTATCCACCTGTTCCATTTCTTGACCGACTATATTCACATTACTAGGGGCCAACCTTTGCTGGTGCTTCTGGCACTACTATACTGGCTGGGAAAGTAGGCAATGGCGCGCAAACAAATATGAACGTGTAAACTCTCGCCCCCTTCCTTATCATGTAACATGTATATGTCTTAACCTTACTTATCATTTCCCGCCACCAATACTGGTGTACTCAGTAAAAGTGTAAAGATGTGTAGCTTATATATGTGCGTTACAGGATTGCAATGCAATGTTCCTGGCCATGTATGTATTAGTTTATCTCTAGCCTTATGTAATCGCCCTCTCCCTCATACATGTGATATTTTACAACCCCTTATTCGGACCTTATTTGTCCTTAGCTCTCCGACAATGTGGAGATATTACAATAAGGATTTGGTACAATTACCGTTAACGCCCTTCTTAATTTGTATTCCAAGGACAAAATATAATCAATTGCCACCGTAGTACCTTTTTCTGCCCTGAATTGTCACATAAAAGAAATTTTCTTTTAAAAAAAAATCATTTTTATTCAGATATGAGCGTACATACATCAGTAATAATGGTAATAATATACCTTTCATATAGCAGCCCCTCAGGTCGGTGGTTTTCCCCTAAGCCCTGAGCCGAGGGTGAGTGCTTCAACAAAAGCTTTCCGATACAATTTTTCTTGCTGCCTTTTGAATCCTTAGAATAACCATTTGAGAGAGAGAGAAGATCGAAAGAAATTAATTCCCGACCGATTTGATTGACGAACCCAAGAATCCCAATTCTAAAAGCTGTACATAATTATAGAGGACTATCCACGAATCGTAATCAATTTTCCACCATGGTATTAAAATCATGGAATTACTCAATGTACAAAACCCAAACCCCAATGATAGCCTATACCGGTACTCTTCGAGGTCTCGGTTCTACAGAGGCTGGACAGAGTGTAGGTATTCTTAACCAGGAATTTCCAATATATATTATTCCCTAATGATCCCCATGAAGATGAGAGTTGGCTGTTCCTCATATGGTCCATTTCATGGACTATCCGTTTTAGTGGGATATAAATAGATTGGGATGAGCGTTCGCGGGGAAAAAATGTCATGCAAAATATGCCCTTAGGAATATCGGTGAGAATGAAATTCAAGTGTTTAGATGGAAAAGGGATAAAATACGCAAAGGCAATGCTCGAGATATCTGGAATAATCCACATCACAATTTATTTGACAACATTTGTACACAGGGTTATGTATAGAAACAGAAAAAAATAGAGACCTATGTTTTGGTATGTAACAGGACGGTAATATAATGTATGGTGGGGATGAAGCCTTTCGACTAAAAATGAGAATTATTTCAATTTGCGTTATGTGATTACGAGAAATGGTCTTTAAAAGTAACTGACAAAATGTTTATTTTATAACAATAGTTGTTTTAAACAAGAGAAATACAATTTATAAGGGTTGTGTGGCTAGGAGGCTTAAATATTCCTGCTTTTGTTATTAGTTAAAAAAAACAAAAGTAAAAAATTCGGCAGGGTACGGTTTGAGGATGGAGGAAGGGGGAAGGGGTAGGGTAAACGGGGAACACCTATTTCTTTAGCTTAAGTTTATATAATGAATAAATGAACAGTTAGTTGGGAGACACATCTTCAGACATTTTTGTGATATTGAACTCCCAAATAAAGGTTTTCAAACACGAACGCTTTTTAGTCACATTCCAGGCAAATGGCGGGAAATTATTTCCTACCTCTAATTCATAATTTACTGCAAGCTATCTCAATAAAGTTCGCTTTGCTGGCAAAAATATAAAATGGCCGGTATGTTTGTTTTTCAGAACGATTCCTCTCTTTCCTGAGATCTTGTCATGATATTTTGGCTTGCTGATTGCACTGAATGGAAATCCTAACAGATCGTTTTGTTGATATCTATTTTGTTCATATGACCCGAAATGTATTGATCATCTAGGCCCGTCCTACAAAGTATTAAGGGGAACCTATTACCCTCAGAAAAGATCACAGCCAACACAATCCAGATCACTTTTAAATGGGTGTGAAATGAGTAAACAATAACACCTAAATGTTCTCCAAAGTCTCCATAAATATATCGCGATAAAGTTTTAAAAAAGACATCCATCGTCAGATGACTATACTTGTTTGCCATCAATTGTTTGTCTCAAAATAATTCTTTCCCCATTTATCAATATAGACTACTATAATACTCTAGGATAGGTACATTCCAATGTACAGTTATGATGTCGCTGCTCCTAGGATGAATATTCCCTATTCTCCTCAACGTTATCTTCTGTCCGTCCACTGATTGTCTGCCTATCATTTAATCATCATCCATTTGAAAACCATTCAATTTAGTGCAAGACGAAATGAATATATTTTATCACGTGTTCTATACCACGTTTAAAACCATTTTTAAGAAACTTCTAATTGAACTATTTGGTGAAATTCCCCCAAAAAAATGGATACTTGTAATTCCAGTGATACTTGTAATTCCAGTGAGTTCAGTTTCGTGGAACCTTTGGTAATATTACTCTAAGGTGGAACCCATCCTCATAGGATTAAATGATTAAAGTTATGTTGAGGCTGTAATCTGGATTTCTTTTTAGTTGGACATCTTGTAAGTCGCGCCATAATAGAGGCCGTTTTTCTTCCAGTCGGTTATGCCCACGGCGTATAATGAATCCAATATTATATTCGGCTTCATCATTAATTACATTTAAGGCAACGAAATGAGCGTGCACGGAAAAGGATATATGAGGTGGAATACCCATTAGATCTCTTTATGCAACGTTACTTCGGTGGAGGAATACATATCTAGTCGTCTGGAAAAGAGTTCCTGAGAGTCGCGGAAAAATATGCTTTTGCACTTGGTCGACTGTCTTTTATTGATTGGATGAAATGATGCGAGTACTTGAGCATCAATATTGTATCTCCACAAGGACCTCATACTGTTCCGCCAGAATATTGTATGCTTCTGGTCCATGGATATCCCTGTTATACGGTGAGCTCCCCACATATGGGAGGAGAGATTGATAATCTGTATTCCATCGCCAAATGATATTATCATCACAGCGCCAGTGCTTCACACCATAATGATGCGCCAAATATTATTGGTACGATTTGACATAAATGTGCTGTGTTTGTTTTTATTTCCACATTTGGCCAATCTTTTAATTCACAAAGTCATTAATAAATTATCTTTGCTTATTTAGATCATTTCTTGTTGAATACGTGGCAATTGCGCGACATAAGTCCTACGTATCCGATACAAATAGAAAGAAAAACATTTTTTAACAATAGAATTCATAAGACAATACATAGTTTTACACCAATATTTTCCGCGTTACAATTACCTTACGAAATAAGGCTAGTGAAGACCGATTTATCGAAATGACAAATGTTTTCTATCATTGCGTCCCTTGAGATTTAGAATGGTTGTATATTTGGTTTTAAACTGTAATAATCTAAGGTATTGACAACCTTTAAACATAAAATAGGCTAAGCAAATTGAAACTTATATTTAGCTCATCCAATCCGACGAAAATTTAGCTCATCCGATCCGTCGTGATACAAGTACAACGTCGATATTGAATTATTTTTTCTGCCGAATAAAAAAGGAACTGAAGACCGTGAAAGAATTTCATCTTTAAAATTTGCTAATTAAATCAGTCAGAGATGCGCATTTCATAGACTTAAGATACAACACACAGCGGCGTAGGTTTTTCTTTGAAATATTCATATATTGTTTACACTGAGGCTTCCTTTCCCTAAGCCCCTGGCAGCGCGAGCAAGCAGCCTTGTCAGTTGAAGCGGAGAGGTACTTGTGCAGAACACAACCGCGCTCATACGGGTTGACCTAGTCGTCCTGAATGTTTCCAACTCCTCCAATCAGACCGCTTACACGAACACACGTGATCTAAAAATATAAAACAGGGCTGACGCTTCTTACATGCAAAGTCAGGCAGGGCCACTGGGTGAGTCGGCTTTCTATATAGACACAGTGGATGTTTACAATTTAAACCTTTGCCTGACGTTATGTCACTTCTTTCCATTCTATTTGCACGTTCCGTGTTTGTAATTCCGGCGCGAATCGATGGAACGCTGTTAATTTACATGGCCATTCGTCCATCGGTTTGCCTAGGCTATGACTAAGGGCGACACACCGGGCAGGGAAAGAAATCCTAATAGCTTCTCTTGCCACTGAATATAATCACAAGCAGTGATATTCAGTTGTTTGGCTTGGGTATGTACGCCAAATCACTTCAGCGTTTTCGGTGAAGTAAAGTATACTCTTTTGCAACAGAGATATATACAATCGTGGGGCTCGACCGACGATAGAATCAGATATAATATTCTGTTGAGAAAGGACCTTTTGAAAAACTTCAAATGTTAGTTGATCCAGTGGATGATCAATATTTCTCAAATCATCGATTTCATAGGGTTTTTTTAAATACTTTGAGAAAAAAGATACACTTGGGATTATTAGACTTTCATCTGCCCGATTTTGTTATCATTTTCCCCATCAGTTTTCTTTTCAAAATGTACAAAGAACGAAAAAGTGAAGCATTTCAAATGGTTTACCAATATCTTTCATACGCGATAATATTATACTAAATCGCGTCATAGATATGCGTCGTCACAAGTGAGCTCTTAAAATATTGTTTAAAACACCTTTAGCATTCATGTTACTCTCCGACCTGAAGGTGTGCTTCCAGTTGTCGATTCAAGGTCGACCCACATAGGTCATAACCATGCTTCCGAACCAAACTCGAAGCTATATACCGTAGCTGGTGTTTTGAACCCATCCAAATGACTTAAAATAAAAGATAATAATGTGCAAATAAAGAGCATAATTATATATGTGTGTACGTGCCTTTCCGACACATTTTATTCACAGCCCCGTGATCTAGGTTTTTATTTTATTTTTGTTTTGTTCCTGTACTAAATTGTCATTCAGCTTCTTCCTAAACATTAATGTTGAATTTTGATTCATGTCTTCTATATTTATGCTATGACCAAATAACCGATTTGAATAACCTAGAGATTGCATGGTCTCCATTGCGCGTGTATACTTGATATATAATGATAGCCATCCACTTCCAAGTTCATATCGAGGGGAGAGGTGACAATTTACGAAATGTATATAGATTTGCACTGCATTCTTGAGGATCAAGGCTATGGTGTGTGTAGGCTTACTATTTGTACTCATTCTGAATCTCTTCTGTTTATATCATTAATGCCCGACTTAAAAACTATGTAATAATTTTGTCCAAGTGGAAAATGCACACTGTCTTTCCTTCTTCCAGAACACAATAAGTAGATTTTCACGCCTGAAAAACACCACTGTCATAATCAGAAGTCATACCGCTTTGTAATGAGATTTGCTGGTCAAACCTATCATATATATACAGATAGATCTTCTGTAGATCTTCTCTAGGCAGCGTATCTGCCTGGATCTGATGTGAGCGAGGGCGATTCCATAAACTAGATCTTCTATGAAGCAGACACCGTTTTTTCTGTTTTCACAGAGGTCTTACGTCCTACAGTATTCTGAGCATTCTGCCTATCGGTGTTGTCTGTGATGATTAATATCAAAATAATGTAAGCCATACATTCGATTTGTAAGCTTATCTTGTCCATTAATCATCATTTTAATGGGTTAAATGGTTGTTTGCCCATGATGAACAAACCCACCAAAGCTTTCAATGATTTCAACGCTAGGACGACGTAGCGACATTTGTTATATTTATCAATGTGTACTCACATAGAATTCATTTAATAAAAGTGCCATCACCACATATTGTAACTCCATATTATAACTACGTATATATAATGTATGATCGATTGGTTTTTGGTAGGGTAGGGCGTGCCTGGCATTATGGCTAGGTTCATGAATAAATCCATGTAAATTACTTGATACGGAGCTTTTTACAAATTCACAATTAGCGTACACATCTATGCCCACCCCCGCCCCATTTAACGCCTCAAAAAGCTTCCATCGTGGATTCATAATGGAAATATGTGTAGCAAACATACGCATAGCGAATATCTTTTACATTTGACGCGGCGCCGCGTGTCAATATAAAATTAAAAAAAACTTTATTTTGCTGCATTGCATGAATTACTTTCAGGTATACCATCCATAGGTAGATATTAATTATCGATCAAGGTCTTCCTAATATTTTTCTCGAAGTCCTATCATCCATGTGTGATACATATTGGAATATTGGATTAAAATCGATTCCTGTGTTTGGGCCCAATCCCGACATGGCATGCAAATGCGGCAGCAGCTGACAACCACTTGTCTATAGGATCATTGAGCTAAATAGGAAATGTGACTTTCTCAATTATTCCCGGATCATATCAACATTACACTATCCTCAACTAAACGCTGCTAAGTGGTTAGAACTCCGTATATTGGGTTAATAATTGTTCACACTTTGAATCATGAATACATTTTTGGGCGGAATTTACTTGTTGTCATATCTCCAAGCCTGTTGGTTGATGTTTGCATTATTGTTGAGAAATCTTTTGTAATCTTGGAATGTCTTATTACTTAAAGTAGTTGTTGGGGAAGGGATATATACATGTACATGCATAACTGCGCTTAGGAGGTAGACATAAGGGTTCAGTCAAAAGCGCTGGGTCGGTCGGCCCAGTAGCATGAGTAACATGTGTGTTCGAACCCGGGCGCGGCTACAATTTCACCTCCCCCCCCCCCCCCTCCCCGGTAGTAAAGGAAGACTACCAATGCTGGTTAAAAATGTTAAAAAACATACCCTGAAATAGGCATGATTGGAAATATCAATGACCCAGGGAGATTAGTGAAAGCGATACGTAAACGTGATCGATATCCAGGGTGACCTTAGCTATACCTTAATTGATCTTTGTTCTCCTTAGCGTTGATTTGCCCTGGGTAAATTAAATTCTGATTTAAATATTAATCACCCAGGGGTATTTAAACATAGCATGGGCAGAGAGTGGGCAGTTCCTATTCGGCTTGATCTACTCCAGCGATCGTCAGTGTGCATTGGGTGCATAGGATAATTAAAAATCAAGATGGAGTAAGGAACCCAAAACAATTAAATTATTAAATAACTAAAACGGGCTGACGTGTGCCCTTGTCATTGTGCTATTATATTGGCATATTGTTTTGCTGTTGACATTTGCAATCAATTATTCTGTATTGATAACGCCGATCTATCAATGGACCATTTTGCCCCCTCCATATAGGCATTGCAGTTTGATATACAATAAGAATATACGCGATCATTCCATATCCAATTGACATTACAAATGTCATTCTTTCGTCATAATATTGAGTATAGTGGCATGATTAATGGACTTTAAATCCCAACACATGGGTGTATCAGGATCATAGGCAATACAGGGGGGGGGGGGGCGATTTAGAATATCGCTACATGAGAAAAAAAACCTTTTTAAAGCTCCATATAAATCAGTGACACTACCATCCTAACGGGACTCTAATAGGATTTTGCGTCAGTTTCTCTCAGTTTTGAGGGATCTAACAGGGTCTGAGTCTGTACATCTATGGTAACATGTCTTCCAGTTCGCGTCCAGTCCAGGGTTTTCCTAGGCTTAGATGATGACATAATAAAAGTGAAAACAAGGAATTGAAAATGAAAAAGAGAAGCGCTTAGGTTGTGAGGGAGTGACACTGCTTAGTGGTTTAGTGCTCAAGTTGTAAGCTGAAATTTACCAGGAATACAATTGTATCATGTATGTGATAAGAAATCTGTTAAGTGTTAAGAAATTGGCATTGAAATAGCGTCCTCGAGCAAATGTTCTTACAGAACTGCTTTTAGTCAATTCTTCTTGAAACATTTCCATTTGACTAGACATTTATTCATAGGGTATATAAATCAATATAGATTGAAATATGAACGCAAACGAAATATCTCAGATATTAATTGGCTGATGACAACAGGCATTTTCTTTCAATATTCCACCTAGAGGCGCGATAGAATCGAGCATGATCAACTAAATCTTTATGTGGAGTTCTGATATCTGTATTTGTTATATGAATTAATTATACAGCATGACTGAGAAAAGTGTAAACTACACAATGTGCTTGCTGAATAAAAATCTTTAAATACCCCAAAATCAACTGCCATAGTTACATAAGATGGACACACTTTCTCATCATGGTCCTTGCTTTATTCGCCGGTATAACTTATTGAAGGGCGGGATAACCCAACAGCCTTTCAGGCTGTTTCACTCAATTGGGATCACCCCTAAATAGTTCACTTGTCGCGCCGCGATACCAACACCAAACCGACGGGAGATTTCCGTTGTCGCATGTTTAACTCAACTTTGGGCCACAGTAGCGCTACTAAAATGCTCCGCCGCGTCAGAAGCTGATTGATTTATGACCTGGCACTGCTTAGTGTTTAATCGGGCCAGTAGGGGGATCACTAAAGCTTTTTTTATCAATACCCCTAGGCCTACAGTAGTATCTAGTACACTGACCTTGAGGAATGTTGCTTTTTGTTAACCTAGTTATGCCCATCTCAAATTGAAGGTACAAAACTGTAAAACCCTGAATACAGATATATTATTTTTAAAATAAATTATAATTACGTTAATTTACCGTTTATTTTCCATTTGACGGCCACCGAATTGACCCCGAAATTGATGGTATCATGAATGAAATGATGAAAGCCTTCAGAATCAGGGTTTTAAAAAACACCAAAAAAATCCAAAGCCCATGGAGACAGTTATTCGCAGCTCTTTATTCCAAGATGCAGTCACTCTTACCTGTTGGATTTACAAATACACCTTTCGTGGAACGCTTTAGCACATATTTATTCATTTTAAAAATTCAGCCTTTCATCGTGAATGATATGAAACCAAACACCTAAAACCTTTTTACATGAAATGCGATTTGAACATCCCTCTGGTCTGGGAAAATAGGGTCTGTTGATAATTTGCGACCACACTGAATTTGAATCTTCACTGTTTTCTGATATCCATGAAAGTTATCATGCAATATGTATAATGTATAGTCGGGATCAGAAATGGATTAACCAGGTGAACGTTTACATTAAAGATCTCTGGATCTCTGTCCCGGTCGTTAACATCTAGCCACTCAAGGGAGTTGTATTTTGTGTCATCTTGTTATGCTGCCCAGTCCTGTTTCGAGGGACATGGTTTGTTTGTATGTTTGTCATGTCATTATATAACAGGTGTAAGAAAAATGAAGAAAATACAAAAAAAAGAAGTTAGAAGTGTTAGAAGTGTACACGCTAAGACGGCAGGATGGAAACTGAATAAAACCTTTTTTTAAATAAAAAAATATGTACATAGTGTATTGTATCCTCTGTTGATCATAGAGAGTCAGCCCGAAGTTTGGCGTGCTAAAATATCAACAGGCGTTTGAATAAGGCCGACGCTATAAAATCTTTATTCAAAAAGAAACAAACTGAGTTCTAGCTGAGAGGAGGTCTAGTGTTGAGACCTCCCTTTCTTAGTATAAAAAGGCGTGGGACTATAACAAACAGTGTCGAGAGATATAATCAGCTGAGCAGCTAGTTTAGATACTTCACGTCATCACATACTTTTAAAGTGGTCCAGGTGAACGTTTTAAATGTTTTATATTCATGACTACCCCTTTAGGCTTTGATCCCACATACATGCAACCTAGAGTAAGCAATTATTTGGGCCGTGCTTTCGCGTTCATTGGTTAGTGTGGGTGGATAGATATCAAAATTATTAACTTATCCTGTCAGAGATTCCATACATTTACACCGAAAGTAAATAAATGGTTGCTTTTAGTGTCCGTTTATAAATGTAAATCATTTTAAAGGGGCGCGACTGACTAAATCCGTCAGCACTCAAACCATGGCATTTTCGCCATACAGATTTTCTGGTAAGGTATACTCCATTTAGCCAACCAAAGGACGCACTATTGCAAATTTTCAAATCGTAAGGCTGTTAACGTATTCCTCCTGGAAAATGGTGAGGGACGTATTATCTCAGCCTGTGAGAATTAGCTATGTGATTCAACAAACTTCCGCCTTCAGTATAATAATGATAAATACTTACATATAGTACATCAACTATCCCTTTGAGGAAGCTAGAAATACTCCAGTGTAATAATAATTCCAAAGATTCCCCAGCCCTTATCCATTCCCATCGCCTTAGATTTTGATCATTTTTTAAACTGTTAATAATAAATATTTCGTTCACTTGGTGTTGCACTAGTCTCATACCAAATGAAGATATTGCATCTGTTCTTGTGCCTTCCCTACGAATCCCAGTAGAACAATAATGCTATATCCGACGTTCATATACTATATTTCTCTTACATTGCAAAAACTGACAAGTCCTCATTTACTTTGCACATTATGTGACATAGCGTTATTGATGCTCTTCTCAATAGTATGTTCATATTATTGAGTCTCAGTTTAAATGTATTTTTTAACAACTTTCCTATTAAAAATTATTGTGTCTACCGCTATCCAAATCCATTAAAGGCAGTGCTTACTTTTATACTCCCGTCCTCGAATAGAATCCATCGTTTCCACCAGAATTTTAAAAAGTACAATCAGCTGACATGTGACTCTTTCTGTCATTCATCGCCATAACTAATATTTCTCACTATGCATGTATAGATATGTGGTTACGGTCGAGGCTATACTCCCCAAATACTATATACACACTGTCATTTGTCTCAGTCTCAATCGTTTATCGGTTGTGGAGCCCGTGAAGAATATACAAGAGGACATCTTATTGTATAACAAGTGAACTGAACATATTCATTGATTGTAACATATGTACTATATATGTATACCGTTGTTAGAAAATGGCTCATGGGATTACTAAATGACGATTCCTATAATGTTACAATAAGGTATAACAATAATATTGGGAGGTGTAGAATATTGTGTCTTTTTTGCGTATGGGCGTCTATGAAGGAAAAGTAACTGGTTTGGTTTACATACTCGTTACAGGTGTGATACTCGACTTATCAAAACGTTCTGTTCAAAGGACATACATGGTATTATAGGACATACATGGTATTATAGATGGAGATAGAATGCCGACTCGAATTCATGGTGCTTCTCTAATTAAACAACTTGGATTGTATTTATCGATTCTTTATTGATTCACCCAAAAAGAATAACGGCTTAACGAGCTCTTACTATATTGCGCTAAAGGAATGGAATCAGTTGCCACAAAATACAAATATATACGCAATATTCCAACTTACAATTTGTTATGCATGTCAATTCGTAAAACTAATTCCAGAATGCTACATGCAGAACAGAGTAGGATGATTGTACAATGTGAATCGTATGCGTTACTAGTAACTATATATATTGCGTCACCTGTGAATGCCCCAATAATTCATTTTTCAATACTATCAAGTTGTTAACGCATTATGATTCAGAATTTGTAATATACCGGTATTCTGAAATTGAATGTGAACGCAGCTTGAGGCAGACTATTGGTAGGGCATAATTCCCCTATCTGTCTATAGAATTGTTGAAAGCTGCATAATCCGCCATGTGTTAAACAATACAGTATTTCAAATACCATTACTTTGGCCCGTCTCGAATGGAAGAGGATGGAATTCCCCAGACTGCTTTAATCAATCAATATTCAATATGTATACTATTATACAACATAAAATAACTAATACATGTATAATGATATAAAGCTTAATTTCAACGAACACAATATTTCATAATCTTGTGGGTCTTTTTCACATAGGTTACATAATCTTAAGGTGATAATTTAATGCAATAGCCCACTTTCCAAGATTATTCAAATTATGAATAATTAGGGCGTTATCTTGGAATGCCTGTAAAATCTAAAATGTTGACCATACCAAATATCAATGAAGTATGAATTAATGAAATAAATTAATGAAGTTTCCTTTATGTTTGAAATGGTTTTGTTTTGTTTTTAGTTTGGGAGTCCCTCACGATGGTTTATTCAATCAAAAACACACTCACATATGTATAAGACTTATCAAAATGTTGGATGGAATAGCTATCATATAATATAGGTAACCAATTGCTACCAGAATCGCGACCTGGAAGAAGTATTGCTTTAATTAAGTGTTATATAGTCTGCTTATTTTGCTATCCTTACCTGCATGAATATTCGAACAATAAGACGAGAAGATACATTTCTTACATGTACAAAGTTTTGAAATGAAAAAAGAATTGATTTGATATGCAGGGACTCGGTTGTGATTGCAAATGTTTTGTGATACTTTTCAAAGTATAGTTATGTAAAGTTGTTTGCCTATACTTCATCAATTTAAATACTGTTTCCCCATAATACTGAATATTGAACCAAGTTGACTTTGGAATTGGTGGAACAAATTGCTATCGTCTTTTTCATTTATTTGGTTTTTTTCTATTCATTTAAGACCAATATAACATTTAATGATCAATACAGATATAAGATAGAATAAACGCAATAATCATCATGGTTGTTATCACGCGTTGCCTGTGCATACAAAATTTAAAAAACTAAGTTATAATGCTTAATCAGTCAACGTGAGGCCATTCATAGGGTTCAAACCCACTACTAGAAAATTGGGCTAACGTATAACGCAGAAATATCTAGCCAACTCTTGCATGATGCATACACATGTGTAAAAACTATAGTACTGGCATAGTCAAATACCATACACATACTTGCAGGTGGTAGGTAACCCATTAGTTGAATTCTGTGATGCGTGAATGTTGGTCGGATTACGCATGCGTAAGTTCTTGGAACCAGCCAATGGTGGCAGCTCATAAATTAACATATTGGCAGATTTTTTAGACCTTCTCATTCTTACCTCAGCATTCACTATGCTTCTTTGCATCTGCTTGTCTTGTATTCGCTAGATAATGCTAGGAGCAGAAAGTGCATTCATGCATCTAGTATCATCCTCTATGTATGTATCTCTTGTATGTTTTTTCCCGTTTTGGAAATCTTTTATTCAGGAAACATCAGTGAACAGTCTCACAAATTCAGGTGATGTTCGTTCCGACCTGATGCCATCAATCAATAAGCTATTCTTTGCAGGGAGAACGTAGAGTATATAGTAGAATATCATCATAAGTATCCTTTCCATAATTGGAGAAAAAATCATTAATATTGACATTAGTTCATACATGCCTTCCTACGCAAAATGCCTTAAGCGGGTCCACACTGTGTGAGAGCGACGATGGGACCAATGTTTGTACTTTCAATATACTTTAATTTCAGTACATACACGTACATAGGCAAATTCTGAACTTTTAGAAAAATCAGTTAATATGCCTCCAAGGGGCCCACAAATGGACGTGTTTACGTCTCCCTTCTACAAGGTACAACATGTGAGACGCCCGAGGACTAATACATTGACACCTGTTGATGGCTGGGCAGGTAAACCGTGGATCTATTTCTTCCTATTTAAGGATTGGGTTGTCTAGATGAGACTGCAATCACCCCCCCCCCCCCCACCCCCACTCCCCCATCCAGGGAACAACGCTCCCGACACTAAGCCAACTCGGATAAACAGATATGAACTTTGAAAACAATGCAGCATTGCTAGCTCATGAGAAATAAGTCTAAGTTAGATACTTTCTGACAGGATATACTTCCTTGTTCGATAGTTCGGGTACAGGTTCAAAACATAATTTTTTAATATTTAATTTATATTTGGGGCGAGTCCATATTCACGACAGTGTTTTTCCATGGTTTAGTTCAATTTGTTTTCTGAAGCGCATTTTTTATTCATGGACCTGATTTTCGGTGGATAAGGAATTCCACGCTAGTTTGGCTGGGTAAGAACTGTTTTGATATAGGGCTGATTTTGGATGTTTGATTTTTAAGTTTCTTCTCTTGGCCGAATGACTTCTAGTTGGTAGATTTCGGTTGTCTAAATTTAATTTAGTTTGAGCCAGGTGGTATATGCACGTCGGATAAGGATTTTGTGGTTGGAGCCGGAGGTTCTCCCTGAGTTTGAAGGGGCTCTGTAGACTCTGAGCCTAGACTGGACAGTATATATTTGAAGCCTGATATCCGCGCCCATGTCAAACCTCACTTAGATATTCATGTTACATTGTAACGTCGGGTCATGACGTGAGGAGTGACGTTTTTTTAGGGAACCACCATCCAGGAACTGAAGAAAAATCTATTTTCTGTCTATTTCATAACAGTATGGACTATGGTACCTAGTTGAACATGATGAGAAATGTACGTTTTAAAAGGTATTCTGGTAAGGGAGACTTGTTTTCCTGCTTTAATCAGCTTTTTTGTCAAAAAATCATCAACAAAAAATAGGGAAGGTCACACAAACTTTTAGTTGGGGTAAGTTGTTCTAGGTAGGGGTTGGAAGGCGGTAAATAGGAAACAGAATGAGTGATTTTGATGTAATGAAGATACTGGATTAATACTACATTTTGTCCGACATTCTCTGTAGATGTATTCGTTGAGCTAAAATGATTACACTATTCTTTCTTAGAGTTAAAGGATCAACCCTTTGAATCAACCCTTTACAATAATATAGTGAACTTGGAGTCGAAAACTAGATATACAGGCGTTATGGACATAGATGCTGAAGTAGTTTTTGTTAAGTGCTGTCTGTATCTATATAACTTATATCTATTATTCTGTTATTTAATTGCGTTATGAGGATAAAATACGTCGTATGAACGAAACTAAGACAGTGAGCAAGTTGTGTTATATTAGAACTTAGATTTAAACTCAATGATATCTGATGATTCTCTATGATTGAAAGTATTTACTTGTGTGAAAGATCCTGGCAATGCATGCATGAAAATAATCCTAATATTGAGTTATGTATCTTGGTTTAAAGCAACGAGAAAACTTGATGGGTGGGGGCCGGGTCTAAGTTTTTGTTGCAGGATTTGTTCCTTAGACGCTATATATATCTGAACAATTCTACCATTCAATCATGGTGACTATAGCCGTTAAAATGAGTTTCATATTTGATGCTCAGATACGGGTGTAAATCGAATCACTGCCTGAAACTTTGAAAGATGAACCCAGTATTTTCTAGACACATCCATCTAAGAAACTAAGAACAATGGATTTCTACCTTTCAAGAAGATGTTACGAGTTGTTACAAAACACTGTATCAAAACAAAGTCAAATTGCCCACTGGGTGATCAATGTGTCGTGTGCACTTCCTAGAAAAAAATGATTTATTGCCCCCGTTGCATAACAATCTGCGAGTAGCTTTTTTAGTGTTAATAGTGAGCTCGCAGATTGTTATGCAACGGGGGCCAAGTGTCACCCATGCTATCTTTTTTTGCGATACTACAACTTAGAGAATAAAGGCTGCGCCAAAGTGTTACGATATATGTTGGTGTAATCGTAATATCATAAAAAAGTTATATTTCAGTCTATTTTACATATGTTATGCTCATAGTCTGTTTTTGCTCATGGTGTAGTCAATGTTTGCGATATGAGATTTATATATTTTTTTTGTATATGAGGACAATGGTGACGATAGATTTATATCGCTTATGTTGTATGAAGGCAAATACCATACAAAAAAATAACGAAGTGTTAATATCGCCACAGGTGTCTGCATTTCGATACTTTCATGATAAAAAAAAATGAGTCGACAATGCTGGCTCCTTCTGTTTGGTCTAGTATTCTAGGTGGGGGGCTCTGAAACAGGTGGTAGTCATTAAACCTTTAATTCTTTTTTAAGTGTCACGCAGATCTGTACAAAATGCCACATTACATACCAGTAAAGTAAATTATGTTGATGGAACATTCGATGATAACGCTGTAGCAACCTTTTGAAAATCTGGGAATTTGGTGATATTCATTCAACCTATAAAGACAATACTTCTACTCTAAAGTCTTATTTCATATCTTACCTTCCATACTTTGATTAAACCAAATATAAGAAAGCATGGATATAGATGTTTGACAACAGATACAATGACGCGGTCTTACTACAATAGAAATCTAGTCAACTTGAAACTTCATCTATTTAAAATGATTGCTTTTTCCCTCAAAGAAGGCCTAACCGAGCTACCAGCTTTGTAGCATAATTCACTGGTTAATAAATTAACATGCAATCTTATGAAATGTTATGAAAATGATTCACATGTTTTGTGAAGTGAAATATTTACACCAAAGTTGTTATTGTGCTTGTTGATGAGCTATTCCAAATAACTGTTCCGGTGGTGGCACAAACTCACAATTATGCAAAGAACTCTGCAAATTGATGCGGGTCCACCATTACTGATAACATTGACGTAAACGTTACCCAGGTGTTGTGCAATTCAAAAAAAGATGTGAATACTCCTCACATACCATTTAGCCCGAAATAATTCTGGAATCGGCATTAGCGTTTGTGTCGGCACAACCTGATCTAACAATTCTTAAATCAATTTGACCCAGAATAATTTTATATCAGGGCAAGGACCGCTTCCTCTTCAATACAAGCCACTATAGATATATAATGAATTAATACGATACCAGTTGAGTGAGTACGAGTATAGTGGTTTGGGTTTCAATATCTCCAAACCCAATTCTTTATCTGAAACGTTATAGAACTACATGTATTTTGAATCATAGAAACGCTCACAGAATAAAATAAATGAATATATGTATGGCAGAAACAGATCTGTATTCTTTCATCATCTCTGTGTGATTTTCCTAGGTACGCATCATTATTTTCAACAGCCATCGGCACCGTCACTATATTCATACTGAATACTTTCTAGGCTCCTCTTTTCCAATAGAGAAAAGTCTATCTTGGATCGTTAAGCAGTTAACTAATGTAGTACCATTATTATTCATTCAAAGAAATGAACGCTCAAAGTATCAATGAATTACATTGTAGCCTTGGTTCAGTTGCGCTCTTCCTTTTCATAATGTCCCTTTAATCAAATCAGTTTGAGTGGACTACCCATTTATTTTCTGATTGTGAATATTTTCGAATCCCTGATATCAAAAATCATGTTTATCATGGACAATTTAAAAATAAATGGCCCCCGCTCTCTGATGCAATATTCACCAGGGCATTTTCCTTCCGGACGCGAAAGTAAAGTCACTCGATATATGTATTAAGTCATTAATAGTTTTAGGAAACCAAGTTAGTGCCAATACAGAGCTAAATATTTTGTTTTAACATGCGATTTCATTGCGCTAAAAAAGGACGGGGAATTTTAGCGCCTATTTATAGACGGTTGATTTCCTTAGCGTTAATTCGAACTGATGAATATATTAATATTTTTTAGCATATTTACGAAAATATGAAGTTTGGTACTGGTGTTTTTCACACATTATTCAACAACCTGTTGAAACTGCACTGCTTCAAAATTAAGCATAGTTGACGCGTACTGATTGCGATCATACGTCTAAGTTTGTGCCCTGAATTTTATATCATATACAGCTAGTATATACAATGAATCGATATATTTTTAAGTAATAATTTGAATTCTTAGAAAGATTTCCCTTAATCATTAAATCATATGAAGAAAACAAGGGCATGATTCAATACATCTATTATGGGTAATGACAGATATCAATAATATTATTCAGTCTGATAGTTCCTCTATACTAAGTCTATACTCTATCCAGCTTATATTCTAACTTCACACGTTCTTCCAATCAAAACAGAGCCATGTTAAATTGTCCTCAGTCGTTCAATAGATGATCTGCACACGTGATATTTACAGCAACGACTTTCAATGGGTTTTAATATCAGCATTCACAAGGGTTGACGCGGTATATCAAATACACATCTGTGCAACAAATACCAGCTCGATTAATGTGGTCTTGAAATGTAAACAACGGATAAATATAATGATATGTGTATAATGTAGATATGCTACCTGTGTGATAAATACGATACCTGTGATTGTATATCAGATAAAACCCGGAAAGGCGCCAGCGACAATTGCCTTACCCACTTATGGATAATATCCACACATTATGTTAATTTGGATCACGTGTACAACCTTTTTAACTCTGAGGCACACCTTAATGAGCGATATGTGGGCTAAATTTACATCACATTTATTACAATCATGCAAGAGTGACGAATTGGTCTATTTCGTGCGTGACGATAATACTTTATCAAGGCATATTTTAGATATACAGACCTACATGTATGGTTGAGTTATATTCATCATCCCTTAATTAAATGGTTATTTTTATCGATATTTTCTATATTTCTCCAGATTAATAGAGAGGCCGGAGTAAATCCAAAATGTGCCTTAGAGTGGCACATGTTGACCTTTGTTCTGATAGCCAAATCTAGCGTAATTCTGGGAATCAGGTCAGTGTTATTTTTGATAATATTGTCTCAATGCTCCCAAAATTAGTAGGCTATTTTGAGACATGTATACTAACATTTTCATCAATATTATTCTTTCGTAATATGTATTATTCTACATAGAAATATACCCCATACTATATACTGACTTGACTGTACCATATGAATGTAATCCCTTCATTCTTTGGCATACAGATCTTGAAATCAGAATCTCTTGGAATATTCTTTTATCAGTAAAACAGATATATACTTCCCTGGTGTCGCTGATATTGGTCCCTCCCCTCGCGTACACCGGAATAAATAACTATAAATAAGCCTCTGCCTTGAGGCTGTTTTCCCAGTGTCGTCGCATACCCTGTATTATATGCCCTGCATTCCACCATCACATAAGGGGTCAAGGTCAAAACCATCACCACCACCGCCACCGCCACCGCCACCACCACCACTGCCACATCCCCAACCACCGCTGCCACCTCCACGCTACACCTCAGCCAACTTTCCACCGCTATGAATCAGGCCAAAATACAAACATTTTTTTTCACCAGTTCCGCCTCTTTACTCCCACATATCCTTCCATTGTATAATCCCATTTACCGCTTTCTATCCTTCTCATTGATATACTTTATTCTTACCGGTATCGCATGTTATATTTTTATTTTGGACCTTAATTTTGTTTATGAATTATAGTTATTTCTAAAATACATACGGTATGGTTACAAAACATTTGTTACAATAACATGTTAATTCGAACAGATATAAACCTACCGGGACACTGTATGTAATGCTGCGACAATAAATCTGAACAGAAACACCTAGATTAACCCATATAGTAAATACGTATTTATCAAGTGCGGATTCTTTTGTGTGTAAATGCTCTACTATAGATCTCTATATTTTTTTTGATCGCAAAAGCATATTTTATTTTCTATGTTTATAAAGAAGGAGTCTACCATCACATCATATTTGGTAATTTAATGTTTCTTCTTTGGGTTTTTTTCGCGGATATTCAGTCTGATGATTTAATATGCTTATACAACAGGCACCTGACATGGCTGACAGTCCTGTCCACACCATTGTGTACTACACCCTAAACAGATTGATTAAATTGTATAAGTATTGGTTAAATTCAACCAATCTGGATGGTAGATCTGTGTCCAACCGATATGTTGGTTGAAGTAACCAATCTAGTTTGGGTACCCGTTTCAACCAACGTGTACATTGATTATTTTTTAACCAACATCTCTTGGTCTTTTTAACCAATATGTAGGTCAGGGGGATACATGTGGTTTATTTACATGTTGTTTAGTTTTATATGGGAAATGTTCCATTTGGACGAGACTTCAACCCATGTACATATACCGACCCTCTTGTATCCTCCATTCTTAAGCGATTTCATTCAATGGTTTCTCTATTTCTTGAGATGCAAAGCCATGAACATCAATATTAACTTGTAAGCTTGCCGCAAGACAGATACTTCTAATAGAACCTTGGAAGTTGTAGTGTAGGTTTGACGGCCTGTTATATAGATCCTCAGACATATTGATATGTTTTAGTTTTCTATCTGGACGTTAGAAATGTGTGTTGTGAATTTTATTCGTACTACTAGTTGGTATGCATTATATCTTAATACGAAACGTCGGTCTGTATGTACAAACAACATTAATTTAAGAGTGACGAGATCATTTGAAAATGTAACATTTACTAATTGGGTGCATGGTATATTGACTGTTGTCCTACTCAACCGAAAATATGGGACATTTTGTTTATAGAGATGTTAATTTAGTGCGCATTATATTCACCTAAATTGGTGGTGGGATGTCCAGCCCTCATTATTTAGCTTTTGCTTTAGCAAATTCATGCACCTTAATGCTGATAAGTATGATCGCGGGGGAAAAGAAAATACTCTGAGGCATGATGAACTTGATTCATGCGTGTTCCCTGAACTGAAGTATTCTGAAGTTTTCAACTATGATATATCGTCCATGACTGTGCCACAGCTTTAGTCTAGGTGCTAGCCGTCTCGTAACACCGTTTTAACTTTTTAATAAATATCTTTCCAATAATTATACAGACAAATTTGTGTATTTACGTAGGTTAATGGTAATTGATGAACAGCGCTATGGAATGCAACATCTTGATATTAAAACAAGTTCGCGTCAATCCGTTTTAGCTTATAAATGTCGACATCGCTAATAACTTCCCATTTGTGGATATAAATGCAGGGCAATGCCTTAGTTGGAATAGAACGGTGGATTAAATAGATGATGAACTTATTTAGTTTTTCTACGTATAAACAAGTAGACAAAATTCAATCAAACGTTGATAGAAAGTTATAGAGAAGAATAGCATAGTGAAGATATGTAGTAGACACCCAAATATTCTTGGTATTCCCAGGCTTTCAGTCATCCCAATTTATTTATTTTGGAACCTAGCCTCCTCTGTTCAACGTCAAGTTATTTTAAGTATACGCGTTGCAGACGGGAGCTGATGAGATGAAAAATACCCTGCAAATTGCAAGCTGGCGCGTACATCATTATCAATATCATTCTGACAAGTTTTATGTCCATGGCAATGGGGGCATTGACATAGAAATGTGAGAAATGATGATTTAATATGCAAAAGCACCTCTTGATTCCACATTCTTATGTTGAAACCTTTAAGGAGAATTATGCAAGATCCATAGCCTTTTCAGAAGCAATTTAATATGTCCGACGATTATGTATACAAATTATAGTCCAAGAATAAGTTCCCATGATGGACACTGGACATAATTTAGCAAGGCAAATTGTATTAACGGTCGCGGAATGACCCAGGACCAGGCGAAATTTAGCAAACGCTACGCCTGTAATGATACCAATAAAGGATCCGTGTCAACATAAGATAGCTATATAAAACAAAGAGTTTGTTAATCAAATAAAAACCATGCATAACGTGTATGAAGTCATTTCACAATTATATCAACAAAGTTCCTGGCTTTAGTACATGTATTGTACTTCGCTGAATTCGATTACAAAATTGACCATTCTTTCCCAACTCTTATGCATTTTTGCATTCGATCCTGAATCCTGAACTGGGAGTTTTGGCGAGAAATTTAAGAATGCATTCTATTACAATTACTTGCTATAATAGTGAAATGAAGACAGAAGTGTTCCTGCAAATACAGAATCAAGACAAAAATGATTGCTTTCACCATTTCCATTTCAGACTGCCCAATTTTAAGAGCTAAGGAAATCCGAATTAAACTTGTTTTCACTTTTACTACGTTGTAGTATGCACTCTGCAGAGCTAATGATATTCAGGAAGAAATAAACTTGTTTTAAAGCCAACCCCAGTTTCAATACTTTCTAGTATGTACATAATGTTGGATCACAATATAGATAGGAATGTTGATGGATGTGACGGATGGGAAACATGACTAGAACCTATAGTGCAACTAGTAAATGTTCGTCTCATTTATCATCTAATATAGTGATTTGTGACCAAGCTGATTTTTGCAATTATATTATCTAAAGACCTGAATGTATGGCTAAACACTACAATACCGTATATCTAGAAACTGATGTATTAGGGATCTACCCTGTATATAATGTAGAAAGCGTTACGGCGATTAAGCAATATGAACCGTGGTCCCGTCTTATGACTTGAGCATAGATCTGGGTACCTTCGTGTAGCTGGCCTAAATTCTGAAATCCACTAATCCACTAATCCAGTAATTTAGATTTAAATTTTCACCACTTGGTCCTGCGTGTGGCGGGGGTTTAAACAACGAGCTCGTTGGTTTAAATAACCGAAAACTATTTATCTGTTTAATTTTGATCCTAAAATGGATTTATTGGGCTCAGAAAAGGAGGGTTACCTAGCATTTGTAGACGACTTTCCCCTCCAGATTGTATGGCCGAAAATGCCCTTTTAGGACCAGAAATTGCTTCTACATGACCATCTGTAAAAAGGCAAAAGAAAATCAATAACCAGTAATATAATTAGTATTTCCTGTTAACTTTTTAGTGCATTGAAAACCATTTTTATAAATGATGTTAAAAAAGTATTTATTTTAGGTTTCACACTAGAATATTTATAACAGGTAGCCCTATGTCCTGATGTCCTGTCACGTGTGCCTAAATCATTGCCGAAAATCTGACCAATATCGATTTTTAATTTGTTTAAATTTCCATTATTGGCGGATCTTTATTTCATGACTTTGTATTGATGCGATTTCCTTATTGGCCCGCCACAAAAGATACATTTATCATAAAAATAACTGCATGGGAACCCTCCAGTATCCCGATACGTATGCGACTATACTTTGTGCTGGCAAAATATTATTTTCTATACCGACGGAAAATTACATGCTTTATCATTGGACACAGCTTAACAAATATTGACATGCCAACTATGAAGAATCATTTTTCATTTCAAGCATTATCAATGAAAATCTATACCTGTCCCGTTCCATGTGCCTGGTATTGACGCTTCAATACTAGGAAAAAAATGTTATTTGCAGTGAATTCTTCCCTACTTTACACATAATATACATAAAAAATACAGAATAAAACCTGCCAATTGAGATTTAGAGTGGCTAGATGATATTGTTTTATGTCCTAATAATTGTATTTCAAGTTGATAGCGATACCATGTTTTCTAGAATAGTTGATAAGAAAACTGAAATGATTTTTTATTCACAAACAATGAATAACCTGCTCAGCAACAAGTATCTATTCTTTTGATTTATAATATGATGTCAAATATATCATGCCATTGATAATCGCATAACGGTTGCTACTGTTTCTGTATTATTCATGTGTACGCTTTTTTTGTATATCAAATGTTGTTATCTTATTTCATCCTACTGTTTCATCAAATCTCATCCAACTTACTTCAGTTGTTGTATTCTATTGGACCGAGTATAGGGAAAAGCAATATAGCGACCATTGTTTATTTTGATTCTTGATTTATCTATGCTTAGATAAAATAATTAATTACTCTAAGGTCCATGTAGCTTGAAGAACTAAACACACAAAACTGTGATTTCAGTACTAAGCTCTCCATAATTCAAAGTCACTTTTGTGACATGTGGTTGTAGGCCTACGCTTTTCTTATACCGACGATATATTTTCAGTTTTAATTTCAAATCAAATAATACAGTCATGGGAAATAATACATACCTGGGAAAATCTATTTGATTAACCCTGACACATTTATATTTTTCATGAAGTAGTATTTATTGAATAATTCGGGGAAAACAAATATATATACATGGGTTATAACCTTATATTTATTACTTTCGTTGGGACACTTAGTAGTTTGTCAATTGATTGAAAATCAATGTTGATTATTATCCTCAGTACAAAAATATTAAATATTTCTCATTCATATTACTATTGTTCAACTATATGAAGAATATTAAAAATTCGTAATGATAAGAACCATACACATTTACATGTACAGACATGCCATTCATGAATATGATGTTTAACATAATAATGGCATCAATGACAATGCAAATTAAGCCTCATAGCTCGGATCAATCCGGTCTCTTTTGATAACAATCTGATCATGGTGAGCGATGGGTTGGCTCTATATATATGGACCAAATCAAGGTCGTAGCTGTAGAAGAGTCGTTGCACTCATTTTCTCTGGTCCGCGCCCAACGATGGAGAAAGCCAATGGCGAAACATGGGAGGAGAGCATATTGCATAGATCCACACCTTTGATATGACCGCCTTCCCCTGACTTGCCAGCCGTTATGGCGGCTCATTCACTACTGTGCGTTTACATCAGATCCAACAAATGCCGCTGATGAAAAGATTCGTTTGATGCGAATCATCCCTTTATATCTGTACGTGCGGGGGACCCCCAAATCAATGGTCATAGCGCAGAGAGATTAATGAGCATGTGTTTCATTTTTGAAGGCCGTCATGGCGGCCTGCCACGTGGTATGATATCCTTTAAAGAGCAGCGGTGGCTCTGAGCCAATCAAGACGTCCCGCTTTCAGTCACGTGCCAGGTTCAAGACCGTGTATGACAGGGGGCCTCGCGGTAGAATTTCGGTGAGTCCTATAGATATGTTCTCAAAACATTGTGTTCCTTCATATACCGCCGAGATCTCATACCTCTCCTTGCATACGGATTACCCTCTCTAATTGGCCCCCCGTCATGAAATGGGGGAGATAAAAACGTTATGAAGTTGATTTCATGATTTCATGATAAATGTGTGTTTTGTTCTCAATTTTTCCTCTCAATAGATGTCGGTTCCTAGGTCAAGGCTACAGCCTGCGGGGTCCGCCATATTCTTTCTCCTGTTTCGTGTACGGTTTTGCAGTTTGTAAACAATGCTCCAGAACCTCGGGCCCTCATGGGTCTCTTTTGGCTCTCCCTCATGCGTGTTTCTTCCCTTATAGTGGCATAAATCTAGTAGTGGAACGATTGTATGGGAACTGCCTTCTGGAATGCACACTGCCTTCCTTTTGAACAGTTATCCATGGTACATGTATACAAAGGTCTGATCTGTTCTTTTAGCCAGCATTCATTGATATTCGATGTCTGCATTTTGACTAATCTCGAAAAATAGACCTACATGTAGGTTTGTATTTGGATGATATCCTCTGTCTAGGTCTGTATATATGCATTGGCTCGTGGGTGGGGTGGAGGTGGAGAGACCCCCAAACTGGGACCTCTTATAAACGCGAAAATTGGCAATATGCCATATAACTGATGAATCTGACAAATTATATATCTATGTACAATTCCTTACTACTTAATGCTATATATACAATACATTCATACCCTAACACACTATAGAGTAGCCAGTAGTAAACAATAGTGCGAATGGGAGGACGGTAAAAAGATTACAAAATCCAAATGTTGTTTTGACTGGGAGGACGTATGGCATTATGCTCGTGCTATTTCCCATCGCCGACACATCTTAAATATGGTGAAGTGAAGATCTGTCGAAGCTGCAGCATATATTGTTCTTTCTCCACATATCAAAGTATCTATATGAAGGATTAATGGATGTTTAATGTCCTGGCAATTTCCCCGCGTCTGTCGCGCCTCCTCACTGAATAAAATAGCGCTAAATTCTCCACTTCAGGAAATGGCGGAGCTATTGCGCCTCTATGAATATCACATTCCTTGTGCCTAGAATCACACTCTTTTTAGGACTTACTCTGGCACTTGTCTTCTTGGCATGAATAGAGAATGGGGAAATTCTTGTATCGGGCGCAGAAAAACGTGTTACTAATTAATTAGGGTCTCCTTTAGTGAATAGAAATTATCTTTTCTGAGTGTAAACATTTGAGGGTGGACAAAAAATGGCTACTGCTACTCGCACCTCGGAATACTTTTATTTCCGTTCTTCAATTGACTGATTAAATCATTCACAGCCTTCTTTTCTTTTTTTCTCCATTAGATTAGAAGCGCTGCATGCTTGAATATAATGTTATATGTAGGCCCGAATTAATTTGAAGTATTTATCGTAATCTCAGTGGATTGCGGCGTACTTAGGCCTACATGTGCCTTGGTATAAACCACCAGATAAGAGTTAATTGTATCAAGGAATTCCTTTCGATCTGCATGTAAAGTAACAGAAAGACACTCACCTATAACTATAAGAGTAAAATATGTCCAATCTTATGATATATTCATGCTTCGAGAAATTGAAGTGGTTTCGTGACTAGGAAAGATTTTTCTCAAGGAATGGTACATCCCATTTGTGAAACAATTTGGGTACACACACACATTATCATGTTTATTTACCCTAGTCAAAACTATTTTATACACCTATCTCTCAGGTAATATCTCAGGCGTAAGACGAGAGACAGATATCTTATGATAGCCTGCCTGTACATGATAGCAATACATACATGTATGGTTTTTTTTAAAAAAAAACTGATCTCATATAATTACCGAATTGATTAGGGTTCTGTCGGAAGAACTGTCAAGGCATATGTGACCCGTTTTTCCGAGTAGGCCATATATATGTAAAAAAAGAATTTGGAAAAATAAAGTTTCAATAATAATAATAACTCATGTTGGTTCATTATTGTTCTATTTATAGTGGATACATAGTTTATCCTGTCCTACTCCGGCAATGTATAGGGTTGATGGTTCATCTAAGGTGTAGGCTATAATGTTGTGGCAGCATGCAATGTATTATTATAGATGTATACTTGACCCGTTAGAAGAGTAGGAGACAAATTAAAATAACGCATATCACAAAGAGTCTAAACAATGCAAAGTGTTTACATAAGCCTAACTAGGTTGACGTTTAAACCAGTTTGGTAAATTGAATTAGTATTGGGAAGGCCCTTACGAGCTGACGCTATGTAGTCTTGTAATCTGTTTATGTCAACCAACGCCCATTACTACAACCAACGCCCATTACTAGTAATCTATTACTACAATCCCTGCATGATGTAAGTAATAAACCTCTAAACCTTTATTTCGAATCCCTAAAACCCGCCGCGTTAAAATAGCATTTGACCATGTTGAATACTGCAGCACCGTTTCACATCGAGCTTTAAAACTAAACTCAATTATTACGCCGCAGAAAGGAATACAATGACTTGCATTGTCAAATGCTACCCATCAATCACTAAGTTAAGGGCTGGCATTCATGCATCGACCTGCAACAAGTGATGTATTTTTTTCAGGGTTATCACGTGTTTGCAGCCGTCAGAATGGTCCAATTGGTCACGCCCTCCAGCAGAATTCTAACACCTAAATTTCAGATTTTGCAGATTGAAAGGATGGGAAATTATCGAATACAATTATCGAATTGCTTTGTATTGTACAATTCTTTAGTAGACTTGATATACGGTTTGACTAAAGGGTCGTGTTTTTACACTGAAAGATAACTTAATACACATTGAATAAATGCAATCAATCATTTCTTTCAAGACAGAATTCTTTTTTTAAAAAAACATAAAAAACGTAAAAAAACACCTTGATTTGGAGATAAGTCATTTATTTGACACTGAACTAATAAGAGCTGCACGTGCCATGCAAATGAAAACATAATATGAATCAAGTATAGGTAAAGGCTAATACATATCAAAGAGTAATACAATAGAAACAAGTAAAATAAAATACAAGCGCTTTGCTTGCTAATGTCTAAAGACAGACAAGAAAGAGGAGAAAACTCAGGGTACGGTGGAAGACCGGACTTGCCCGAACCTTAAATACCAATAGTTATGGCATAAGCCAACTTAAAAATGTAATTAGCATTCATGTGTTTCACATAGCGGTGCATGTACATAAATATTTTCTTTTCTTCAATCAGAATAATATCATATGTTCAGTTGCATGAGTAAAGTGAAAATCAGTCGGAGCCAAATACTTCAATGGGAAATCATTTTTAGCGCAATTAAATTACTTACTGGATCACATATCATTGAGCTCAATAATAGAATTTCGTGCACGAACCACATCTATTATATATTATATCTCTTATCGGTTAAAATTCAGAACTAAAAGAACAAACATGATCGAAATTGATGAAAATAGTAAACACCAAAAGCCCCAAATTCACTATAGTATTGCTGTTCTTATTAGTGTTCATTACTCGTTCACTAATGATATTGAAGTCGCATATTAGGTTTACAGGGAAAATATGTCTCATTTGAATTCCAGATTCAACCTAGAGTTTCACGCCTTCGGGAGGTGTGTGTTTTAGCTCTATCATTCAAAAGGGAATGATGATTTAGCAATGTGTACACGGCCTAACAATTACTATGAAGGCATTAGGAATGTAGATTTGTTGAAGTTATGTTCACTAGTATTTAAATGTTTCTTTCGATGACTGAAAAAGTGACAATTTTTTCAATGAAGGTTTCATGGAGTAACAATTCATATTTATTGACAAGAAAAACACTCTCTATCTGTATATTATTGATATATTCTATCTCATCTATATTCTCATCTAATATAAGGTACCTTCTTTAGTGTTAACTCAACAAGGTTGTGGGTCAAGGGAGTTTTATTCAACTCAGCTACAATACTATTTTGCGCGCCGCTGGTATACAAGTACAGCAATGAAATGTTATTTTTAGAATACACATACAGAAACCAATTACAGAAGAATTAAATAAGTGATTAGCACAAACAATTACAGAAGTAAACAATCAGCATAATCAATTAAAGATGTGTAATTAAAGATGTGTAATTAGTCAGCATAATCACTGTTCATGTGATAGTTCCTGTAATGATCTCTGAGGATCTAGATAGTTCATTAGATCAGCTGACTCCTCGTGACCCCTCACCGCTTGTGGTTTGAGATGAGGGAAGGAGGTCGGGGAGGTGGAGGACCTCGCGCTGGCTTCCTTAGAAGTGCTGGACAGTGCGTGCCACAGGCAGGAGGGCGCTAGCCCTGGTGGTGACCAGCTGAGTTAAAACCGTTTAAACCCTGTTTAAACCTCCCTTAACTCAACAAGGTTGTGGGTCAAGGGAGTTTTATTCAACTCAGCTACAATACTATTTTGCGCGCCGCTGGTATACAAGTACAGCAATGAAATGTTATTTTTAGAATACACATACAGAAACCAATTACAGAAGAATTAAATAAGTGATTAGCACAAACAATTACAGAAGTAAACAATCAGCATAATCAATTAAAGATGTGTAATTAAAGATGTGTAATTAGTCAGCATAATCACTGTTCATGTGATAGTTCCTGTAATGATCTCTGAGGATCTAGATAGTTCATTAGATCAGCTGACTCCTCGTGACCCAAAACCCTAGAGTAGTTAGAAAAAGAAGAAAAATTTTTCCATCAGGGGAGTCTCTGAGTCATTAATTTAGTAAAATTCATCCTGTCTTGCACCCCGGGTGCCAAGTACTTTTGGTAACTTTCCGATCTCCAGTGGCCTAGTAACTTTATTGCGTCAGAATCCAGACCTGACTTATGTGCCCAAGTAGCAGCTCCTCGACGGAAACCGTGGCAACTGATAGAATTTATGTCCTGCACCGTGCTCTGCAGGGTCTGTCTTATACGTGTGACAAAGTCCTCTGATGATAAGTTCATGGAGAGCGCGCCCTTCCCGTAGCTCAAGGCGGGAGCTGAAGGGGGGAAAGCCGGCCCGGCTTTGAATAGGGCGTGCACCGCTCTGACGGGGCACAAGGCATGGCCTCGTATCCTGGGCAACGTGACGACATGGTTCCTGTCCCCGTACTGATTAGTCTTCGACCACTTTATAGATAAACACAGCCCTGATGGCACATAAGAAAAATCCCCTTTAGTTAAGGGTGTGATGTTCTCTGGTTGAGACACATCGCTAAACACATTGGATTTTCTGAGAAATCCGAAAAACATTATAAGGCATGCTGCCCAAATCGCTTTATCCTTGTTGTCAGTGTGCACTAACCCCGCCCGGATGGTGAGTAGCATATCCGGAGTAACGGGCGATTTACTGGTAACCTTGGAACCTAAAGTTCGATGCACTCCTTTTAGGGTGGCTCTGAGATGGTAATCTCCCACCATAGGATTAGGGTATCCTGCTTCCTCGTGCATGATGCGTATTATATTGATGTATTGCTTTATGCTATTGAAAACAAGCTTGCGTGCTAGCCACGCCACAAATAAGCATAACGTCCGGGAGGAGGCGGGCACTGGTTGCTTATTATATAATGTGCAGAAACTCATGTAAGCCCTCCTATGGGTTGAGTATGCTTTCTTGGTGTTTGGGGCCCAAGCACGATCCTGGTATTGTAACACCTCCGCTTGTAGCACAAGTTCCATTCCTTGTACCTACAGATTCCAGGGTCTGCACCATCCTCTGGACTCCTCCAGGCTCTTCTAGTCTCGAAATCCGATCGGCTATGACATTGAAACGGCCTGGGTAATGTATAGCCCTGAGCCGAAACCCGTATCTCATGGAAAGCTGGAACATCCGTTTGAGTGAGTCATTAATGTCCTGATCGGGTGAGCGACCTTTATTTATCATCCCCACCGCTGCCTGTGAGTCGCAATGTACCATGACGTTTTTATCCCTCCATCTGGGACCAAAGATGGCGCATGCCGGCTCCAGGGTGAGCACCTCTTTGTAGTTAATGTGTTTGGCATGCATGTCACCCCAATCAGCCCAGCGGAGATAAAACCACTCTCCCATGTGGTAGCCGCCTCCTCCGGTCTGACAGGCATCAATGGTCAGAGGCGTGTAGCTGCGCGCGTCCATCAGTGGAAGAGAGCCGTTGGAATAAACGGCTTGATCGATCCACCAGCTGATGTCTGACTTCATAGCTTGAGTGACTCTGCACCTATGCCAGGGCGTATTTAATGTCCTTATCCGGTCGTAGAGGCTGTATACATAGTGTTTGCCCCCATGAAACACTCTCCTAGCCCAGTTTAACTTCCCAGCAAGCCGCTGGAGGGCCCTCTTAGTTATATTTCGCTTGCTCACAGACTCCCTTAGGAGTGAGATTAAGTCCGCCACCTTATCTGGGGGAAGACCCAGACACATGTTGTGGGTATTAATCATTATACCAAGGAATGACAGCTGTCTAGCGGGTCCTAACACCTTATTATAGTTGATACCGAATCCTAACTCCCGGCAGAGCTTCATAAGGGCATTGAGTGCAGTTATGCATTCCAATTGGGTTTCCCCAATACACAAGAAGTCATCGCAATATACTACCAGCTTATGAAAACCCCTATTGCTCATCATCCGCCTTATGGCCTGGGTGAGGGTGTTGAATATACCAGGGGAAAGTCGGGCTCCAAAGGGAAGCCTTGAATCATACATGTAACTTAATTTCGATTGACCAGTAAACTGCCAACTAAGGCCCAACACAGGGTGGTCCTGGGGGTGGACCTTCACAGATCGATAGGCTCCTTGCAGGTCCATTTTACTCAGCCAACAGTCCGGTGTAATCATGGTGAGAGCTTCGTCAAAGCTCTGATAACTGAATGGTTCATGAGTGGCTAAATCATTCACTGCCTTCCCCAAGGGTCTACTGCAATCGTGAATTAAACGTACCTTGTGGCTGTCTGGTTTGGGTATAGCCCCCAACGCTGAAGTAATTGTCATAGGCTCGGGTACACTAATATATCTCCCGTTTTCTAGTTCTACTGTTATTTGTTGCTCAACTATTGGCGATGCTGTCTCTTGGGTGCACGAGAGGTAATTATCCATGAATGCTTTCTCCGGGGGGGTGGCACTGTTGGTAATCCTAAATCCGTACCTGACACCATTTAATATAAAGTTTCTGTCTTTATCATCAGGGGCCAAGTGACGGTCCCAGGCTTCGTAAACAAGCGCGCCACTCTCCCCGGTTATTCCCCGTTTTTTGACCCGTCTGTGGTCCCCTTCACATGCTGGTAAATGCACTTCTCCCCATAAGGGCACCCATCCTTGGTGCGATACAGCTTACAGGCCTCTGACTTCTTTGTGCGATGATCCTTTTGTCCCTTTCCTCGGTCTCCACCCTTATCCTTGGCATGGATCTTCCGGGCCACCAGCAACGATGAGTGGAGAGACATTATTGGGGTTCCCCAGGTCAGATCATAATGGGCCTGGAGCTCTCTATAACGTGTGTCATATTCCAGGATCGAATTCCACTCATAGTGCTCTAGCATCTCAAATATTGTCACCGTATAGGAATGATAGTACTCCACATGTTCCCGTTTTAAGTCCCCCGTCTCCAACAACTGGTGTAGTAGACGCAGGTTGGCTGCTCCCCACTCAGCCAAGGTGAGGTAAGCTTGGTGGGAATCGTCCGCCTTCAAAGTGAAAGTACCTTCTTTGCTCTCCACCAATGCCATTTTCTCTTTGCGTTTGGAGGCTAGTCTTAGCGCCACTTTCTCTGGTACGAAACTTGCTATCTTGAGTGCCTTCTTTTTTACAGCTCGCAGAGTGAGGTTAATCCGTGGATCAGACCCGAACATGGCCCCTCCTACAGCCGGGTGCGCCTTGGGCCCGGTCGGGCCTGCTCCCGCTTCACCCTGGCCACCGTCACCCATTAGCCCGTCAAGCTCATCCTCCAGGTCCTTGTCATTATCCTCAGGTTTTGTGTCCTCGCCTTCTACCTTCTCTTCAGCTGGGGGTGGTGTTTCAGGTGAGGCGGGCATTTGTAGGTTGCCTAACTCTCTCAGAGATCCTACCAGCAGGGTCGCTTGACCTATCGTTAATCCAAGCTGTGCCACTGCTCCTGTAGTGAGGTTTTGCAAGACAGTGAAACCCACGCAATCTTCTTTGGCCATTTTCTTAGATGTTTTGTCAAGTAGCCCCTTACTATGAGCCCAGACATCGAAGTCAAAATTCTCTTCCGTGTACGCCATGCTAAGTAGTGTGAGGTCCGTACCTCGCGCTGGCTTCCTTAGAAGTGCTGGACAGTGCGTGCCACAGGCAGGAGGGCGCTAGCCCTGGTGGTGACCAGCTGAGTTAAAACCGTTTAAACCCTGTTTAAACCTCCCTTATCTACCATACATGAGCGATCGCGGCCATCCATGCCCTGGCTAAATGATATCAAATCCGAATGTTCTCCCATATTTAATTTATTAGTTTATATTCTTCCACATTGAATATGTGCTTCAACTAGGGCAGACCCTCCGCTTTCTTGACATCGACATTGCGGATCTTGGACATACAATGAAGAAGTATTTTGCATGAAAATGAATCAAAATGAAAACAAGCCTACGACTTCGTTTATGTGTGATTCATAAGGCCAAAAAAAATAGGTATGTTTCCGATTTACCTCCCCCCCCCCCTTACCTAGAAAAACCTTACCCTAGCTAAAAAAAAAAAAAAAAAAAGCTACCATACCTGATTTTTTTTTCATCATATCTTACTTTGGGGGGATTTTTTTTATATAAAAGATTTATATGAAAAAAAAACTTATAATAGCAGGAAAACGGGTTTTCCTAACCCAAAACTGTCAAAAAAGCACATTTCCCATGTTTAAAACAACTATTGTTATGAAATAGATATTTTTTTCAGTTCCTGGGAGGTGGTTTCAATTTTTTTTTTTTTTTTTTAAAGTTACCACCCCGGCCCCCTACCTAGTTTTTCAGCCAGATAAATCGGAAACACATAGAGAGAATGGGACGAGCCGGCAATAATCGAAAATTTATAGGACGAGATTCGTCCACATAAGCACGATGCCGTAGGCAGAGTGCTTATGTGGACGAATCAAGTGAGTTCCATTCTATATTTATTATATGTGCATAAAATTTGATCATATGTCATCAGATATTACTGAAAAAATACTAAAGAAGTCTCAGAGAGCCCCGCTGCCCCGCTGACAGCCCCACTGACAGCCCCGCTGACAGTCCTGGGGGGCGTTTCATAAGTTAACGCAGCGCGTGTTCGTTATGGTAGCGATAAATTTAGCGTGCATTCGTTATAGTAACGCAATGTTATTTGACGTCAATTTTGGACCTTAACGCGCGCTATGTTTGGTAACGACTGTCGTTAGGCCCTATAGCGCGCGCTATTCGAACTTATGAAACGCCCCCCTGCACTGTGCGATCATGCAGTATTTATTTTAGGTCTAATTATATTGTTGACTTAAAATGTTCATAACGCAGCCATTTCTTGAGCTAGATTAATAAAATTTATATCATTCAATAAAGAATTTAATGCTCTATTTAAGGATATGGGTTTTATTATGTATTTCTATAATCATAGTACCAGAATCACGGGTGCATTACCGATCGCGGGGATTTGTTTACATGCTCCGCGGAGAGCCAAAGCTCCGCGAAGCATAATAACAGAGCTATTTTTAGACAACTACATTTCATATAGGACACGTCCTATATGAATATTTTTATAGCACCCCACTTATAGCACGTCTCATATAGAATGCGCGTATAATAAACCTATTTATTTTATTTTTTTTTGGGGGGGGGGGATAAGTGGGCTTCCCGACAAAAAACGAGGTTGTTGGTGCACCATGCAGAAAAAAAATGCTAATATGTTCATAAAGACACGTGGAAAGAGGAGAAGTAATTAGCATTCATGTGTATCACATTGCCGTGCATGTACATAAATAAATAAATATCCTATGTATATGTTTCAATGAGTATACATTGTATGAGCACGCACGTCTTTTACCTGTATAATGTGTTCATATCATATTTCTTATTCATATATTGCTTTAATGACACGACTGACGATGGAGGTATAATTTGTGGAAGATTCGATCCCATGTACCAGTTTGTATACTATTAGTGGGTCATGTCTTTTTAAAAAGATATTGATGAAGTATGTGAGGGATGCTGAATTAGTGTTTGGCCTATACTATATAGATCTACTTTCTTGTTATCCCATTCTTATGAATGTATTATATTGTTAGAATGGTTTTCCCGACCCCAGCAATGGCTGAAAATATCAACTACTATACACTATTGTAATGCTGTCGCGGAATATCTTAAACTAAACTTTATTATTTATTTTAAACTGGCTCAAAATATAAGAATTTGTATTTTGTTGTCACTGTACTGTTGTTTTATGGAATATGAGATGTTTATATTCAAAAGTCTTTGGGTAGAGTGAACCTATAGGCTGGGATAATAACCCTGGTCATTTCAAATTCATCGTCCATAAAGAACATGAAATGGAACACGCTGTTCAACCTTATATTAATATAAGGTTCAACTCACCAACTGGGTAACAAAAAGGCGTATGTGTGTATAGCTGCCTATGGTTTTATGCATGTAAAAGACCATTGCTAACATTCGAAAAGAGTAAGGTAAAGCTAGATTTTGGTGAATGTTTAAATATTATATTGGTCTCAAATAAATAAATGATTTTAAAGAAAAGGCATCGTATCCCGTTAGCGTGTTATAATATAAGGTACCTTCTTTAGTGGTATGTGGGAAGCCCACTTTTTTTTTGGGGGGGGGGGATAAGTGGGCTTCCCGACAAAATATAACAGAAAAATACAATACGAGTCAAATGAGGACCCGTACTTCAGGGCCAGGAAAACCATTAACGCAATAGGCGTCCAATCACCGGCATATCTTATATGATCTGAGAGGCTCTGAGCCTAGACTGTGAAGACCCCTCCCTTGACCTTACTCTCTGATCTTACTTTTCCCCCGAAAATAACTTGTATAATTACATCCTCATAAGATAGACGAGACCTTGGCTTTCGAGATCAAAGAACATAGACCGGAACAACTCGATGATTGATCAATAAGGATGCCTTCATCATCCGCTATCGTGTTCTCAGTTGTGATTGGCCTAGTCTCCCTGTACCTCAGCCCGTTAAGTGTCATACTGAGCGCGGTATTGCATTTGATTGGCCCTTGGTGGCTGTACGTCATGCAAGCACTGAAGCATATCAACATCATGACATCGAAGATCGGCTATCATGGCAGTATGACAGACGCCTATCTCAGTGGGCGCTATTTTCCAGAGCCTTGGTGTTCCAAGATGTTTGTCAAAGAAGCGCATCAGTAGCCAACCTCTCCGTTTCTTCTATGCTAAAAAAAGTAAGAATAACCGAAGGAAACCGAGCGTAGCATTAGCCTGGCTCTTAAACGCACCAATTATGTTGTACATTTTTCCGATATGCCAACAAATTAGGTGTGTTTATAGTAGCTGAAAAATAAGTAAATGAGGGGACGGGGCAGGGGTGGTACCATTTTTTTTAAAGGAAACCACTCTTCAGAAACTGAGAACAATGTTTATTCAGTCAAGGTCCAAACCCTTAGATCGATAAGAATGGTATTCAGTGATTAGTCGCCTACTTCGCTAATCGGTTTCTTGGCCTAGGACTCGGCGTTCTAATGGGAATACAATGACATTTTGCGGTCTTAATGGAATTAGAATGGTACTTTGCGGTTAGAATGGTACTTTGCGGCTTTCCCTCCGTTTGAAGGGGGTTTCTCAACATTGGGCCTAGACTGTTATCCAATATCGCATAACAATCTTACTAGTATACTTGCGTTTCAACTAGCATTTCATATAAAGGGGCGGACACATTCAGCGGCACTATATAATAGGCCTATACCACCCGATATTGATGCTGTAATCAATGTACTTTTGAAAGGTGATATTGCCGTATTGTTGTGTTTTGATGAATGTACTGTTAAGGGTTTTCTAGTGAGGAAAGCTGTGTTCCTGCTTTATTAATGTGGCGGGGTTTTTTTGTCAAAAAGAAATTAGCCATGGTCAAAATTTAGGTGTGGTAAGGTTTTGCTAGGTATAGTAGGTATAACATATTTCTGGTTTGCCTCATGAAAAACCCCAGTTTGTCCACAGGATCCCAAATTGCACAAATGATATACAAAATTATCGTCAAAGATAAAATGGTTATGCGGTATCTCTATTTGCGCAGATAACTGCCTCATATTTAAAAGTATATTGTAAGTTTCAGTGCATTCTATCTGGGGAAGAGTTGTATTACCTTAGAGTAAGAGGATCTTTTACTCTGAAATATTACATGGGGAGTTCTAGCGTCTGAATTCCCTACACCTGTGGGTTGTCAATATCGCCCTGGTAGTTTCACTGAATGTTTTGCAATGTGTCCGCCCTTGTACTAAGACGGATCTGTTTCTTGTGAAGGTCGTTGGTTTTGGGAATAGCTTCTAAGAGCACTGAAGCATTTATAGAAGCGGTGAATTTTATTGGATAGGTTGTTTCTGCTGCTGATTTTCCGACCTATTTCGGGTGCACTGAGGCCAAACTTCTAGGTTTGGTGCACTTCTTAACTTGAGAAAATATTCCGGTATTTTAATATAACGTCTCCCTTACAACTGGACGCACGTTACTAACTAACCGGGGAATAGGTCGTTATCTGCTAGAATTCTGAAAGCAATTTAAGAAGTACTCATGCAATTAAAAGCTGGAGAAATTACACTCAAACTCACAGCTAATTCACGTCTGATTCTCTTCAGAATCTTTAGTCCATGTTCTGCATTCAGTCATCTTGATGGGGAAGTCAAAATCTTCCCCAAAATGTTCAAATTCAATCCGAATCTGGCCCAAACTTGACAAAATTCTTAAATGTCCCCAACATCACGACGTATACAATAAGGAGACGACAAAAAGGTGGCGCGCTTCTGATGAGAAGATTTGCTAAATATTGCCAGTCATTATTTAAATGGAGCCAGTAGACTCATTGTTCAACATAGTCAAAATCAGCCCCGTTGATAGATGTCAAAACATTACCCTCACTCTGCCCAGTATATTTCCTATCGACATTTTTTATCCAAAGATGTATCATGTAATCAACGTGACACTCACACTTCATAGTTACAATCAGTCGTGTCAGTTATCACATTATTAAAACAATATCTACAATCTCAAGGTGTGCCATAAAACTTGCGCTTCAACTAATTTTAGCACTTACTATAGTTTGCATTTCAACTAGTATAACTTCATAACTATTAATCTTGTAAATCAATAACCTAACATTGATATATATATTAAACATCTTCAATATGTATCAAATAACTAACATGAAACATATCTGTCACGCTTCGATAATATCAGCACTTAATAAATTTATCAAGTTAAGCATCAAGATGTTTTGAGTGACTAACATCTGAGAGTAAAAACGTTTACTCTAAGCTAACTTGAAACTTTGACATAAATTTACCTTGAGTGTTTCCAAGCAGGTGACAACATTTGTAAATTATGGAGCTTGTCGATAAACCATGGAGGGGCGGGCGCCACAACTATTTTCTAACAGGGCGCGAAATTATTTTCCAACGGGGTTGAAACTCGCCTAAAACCTGAGCTATATCATTTTTGTCCAACATATAGCATCTTTATTTCTAGAACTACAAGTGTCCCTCTGCGATGATAAATTAAACTTTCATTCAGGCAAATATTTCATGGATCTGAGTTTTCAATAACTTGAGAAAATCAAACACACATACGCCATTCGGGTGAAACTACTTCTCTCTCACTAGTTCTACAGCATACTTAACAGTTGAACATTCATTATTGTTACTGTCATTGTTACCTTGCCGATGTATACCCAGCAGTCGACGTACCGCGTTAATATCCCTTATAATGTTTGGTTTTGTTCTTAACATCTGGCTCCAGTTCATTAGCATCACCCAGAAAATATAGCTCTTCAACCTCTATTTTTCAGAGCAACCTACTAAAAATAAAAGTAACTGTATGAGAACACATGTATGGAAGTAGGTTACAATTGTTTATTCTAATTCCACGGCCGCAGGTATTGTTAGATATAATATTTCATTTACTTTCCATGTGTACTATTATGGGGAATGGGGAATGGGGACGTGGCCTTTGCCTGTCTTCTACCGGGTAGAGGCTGTACCCGTGGGTTTTAACCTTAGAGACTATGATGCGAGTTGAACTCGTTGGTTGAACACAAGGTGCTCTTTTATCTGATATTTCATCATTTTACTAGGATCATCGCAACAATTCGAGTACATGGCATTACCCCCCCCCCCCACCACCACCACCACCCCCCGCCCCATAACATAGCATACTTTGAGTGACTTTGAAGTCTTTTTGACATATTTTGGAGGAGTAACTTACAACGATTGGACCCCACTCAGCCTGCAGACATATGGTTTGCTATGATATTTAATTAGAGTAACTACATAAATAACTAGACAAATAAAACAAAATAAGGACTCCATGTTACTACATCTGCTCCAAGGTATAGCGTAGCTTGAAATATTACTATACTGGTATTTCTATTACTTTAATAGAAAAACTCTAATACGTTGTTTGAATAACCCTTCAGATATGCTCAAGGGTTATATCACTGTCTTCTTCAAGTACAAGCCCATCAGGATCAATCTGGTCTAGGTCAATAGCTAATTTAACTAAACCTTGCAAGTTTGGCCTTCTTCTGGTGGGCAGCAGGTACTTCTCGGTCCTTGAGGATTTTTTTTGCAGGTCTTTTACCAATTTTTATGTCACCTTCTCAATGTTATCACGCAAAAACCCTATGTTATTGTATAAAATACTCTAAGCATAGAGTCAGTAAGTAGCGAGGGGACGGAATGGCCCCGATGCATAGGGCCTACCATCCGGCGGCTATGAATAGCCACTCCAGAGACAACCCTAAATTAACTTATACTATGTATATTTTCTGCACAAAATCGTTGGACTCCAAACAGAGAGGTTCTTCGGAGTCCCGAATTTGAATCCCACAGCAACTTAAAATCATTTCACATTAAGTGCACACCGATTGGGCTACCATCGGGTCGGCCATTTGAATAGCTGCCTATGGTTATAACTTATATGCATGGAAGAGAAAAATAGTCGAAAAGAGAAGGGTATTGCATCCCGTTGTGGTGTCAAAACGGGGCATAAAGCAACCGACTCCCCCCCCCCCCCCCCAGCCCCAGAGGTTTCCTTTGACATCCATGGGCCGCGTCACATGCACCATACTTCGCGTCTCATCCGCGTCATATTCTCAAGATCAACAAGAGGTCCAGCTATTCTTTATTTGTATTATTGAAACAAGCTGAAAACCATTAAGATATCAATGACATATTCTATCATCAGCAGGTCTTTTATTTCTGTACTCTATGTCTAATTAAAGTTGTACTAGAAAATGTTTGTGATTGTATGGATACAAAGTACAAAACAAACAAAATCTATTGAAACAGTCAAAATCTTATAATTTTTTAATATAGGTTCAGGTCTTATTTCTAGGAGTGCATATATGGCAGGAGGTCTGCTGTGGAGCCTGTTGTTGTTTTGTTTAACGATTTATTTATATCTCTCGAGGGCTGCAATATATTGAACTTTAGTACTCAATTCCGCCCGCAAAAATCAGGAAATGAAATTGATATATATTGTTTTCTTTCCGTCTACCTAATTTTTTACGAAAAATCTTTGGTCTGTTATAGTTCGGTTATCAATCATAGATAAATGAATATACATGACGAATTCTCCTTTCAGATACTTGGGAAGAATTGCAAAGAAATATTATAAAAGAGGCCTATTTCATACTGTTTTTATTAATTTTTAACAAGAAATTATCACAGCAAAAATGGTCTCAGGTTAAAAGGGATAACAAACACTAATACTACTCTCTTTTTTACAGGCACTGATGCACCGCCCCGGAATGTTCCAGATCAGGTAGGTTTTCTTGAAAGAGATCGACGCGACCCAACCTTTTCATTAGTTATTTTCCAGGAACATCAACCAAGTAATAGTAACATCCACGGCTTTAGGTATTTGTTCATGCAACAGTCCTTGCCCACACTTACAGAATTCTCTTTTCTAGAGGAGGGGCGGGTGGTGCATGATGAATATATATTGAAATATTGACCATTCATTTCCAAATTGACACAAACCCTCAACATACGAAACTAGCTAATGCTTTTTGGAGCGATTCTCCCTGACTGCTATATATTGCCTACTCCGTCAATCCAATTTTAAAAAGAGATTTATTCTGACTAGATTGGGTGTGTGTAGGCGCGCTGAATGAAGGGAGGGTCCAGCAGCATTACAGGGGAAATTCGATACGAATACTAAATGATAAAACTAGGCATACTATGTGACAGATGAATAATTTCCATGATTTTCCCATGCATGACTTCCCGACAGAAATAATACATTAGATCTTTTGACGCAGTGTATTCCGCAACCCCCATTCTTGAACCGTGCCTGGTTTCTTAGCGCTGATATATGCTTTTTCTTAGTCTGATAGAAAAGTGTGTACCGCATCCCTGTTAACAAATACCAACTGCATTGAGGGACCTTTTGCCTAGTTCTTGGTCACGTCACGTGACCAAATGTCACGTGACCAAATTGCAGGTAATGTGTAGAGGAATGCCGCTAGGGGTCAAGTCAAGCGTGCACTGCATACTATTAATAAAGGCCTGAAAGTGTCACAGAGTTATAGAGGACTCTCGGTCTCTGGCAAATAGTCGCAATAGTGAGACAATGTATGAAGATGTTTGCAGTTCCACAGTGGATCAAACGCATGGAAACCGAGAGGAACCATTTTGGATGCGTGTCTCGTTATCTAGTTCAGTCTAGCTTCAGAGTCCACAGAGTCCCTTCAATCCGAGGGAAAACCTCTCGTTCCAAACCGCAAATTAGGATCCCATTGGGACGCCTACTCCAGGGTCGGGAAAGCCATTTGTGCATCACTGACATCCGATCCTTCTATTCATTGATCCTATAGTGTTGGGATGTGAATGACTTTCCCTTGTCTGGGAAACTGATAACATACTATTTGATATAATGTATGCTGTTGGACAAATTTAATTTGACCATGAAATACTCAAATCAACGTTAGGAATACACGAATAATCATTTCCATGAGTACACTCACCGTGCTCTGAAACCTCACAAAAGTCTCATCTCGGAGTAATCACGATTAGCCTCGTTTCATTTACAAATTCATGTGTAGGTAGAGTTTGTAAAAGAAAATAGTTTACTTACACGCTGTGTGTCATTTATGAAATCGCTGTCTTATTTATCTGCACGTTCAAGTAATCTGACCCATGTATAATTACTTACTATCCGGGCGCTCGTTTATAATCACAATAATTGTTGAGGAAAGTATTATATTGCTTTAGTTTAAAGTGAAGATACAAAATCGTGAATGTTGTAAGGTTGCGCAACTTCTACATCGATGTCTTTGAGGAGCATTGTAAATTGATCTAGGAATATTAGATCGCGAAGCATATTTTCATTTTTATATACTTTTTTATTTACTTTTATATATCAAATTTGTACTTCATTCAGACAACAAAAATGTAATGACGGCGGTATACCAGATGAGTTAAGATTGTTATGCTAATGGCTTTCCCGGCCATGGAGTAGGCCCTACCGTCCTAATGAGATTCTGATGGGATTTTGCCGTCAGTTTCCCTGATTTTGAAAGGATCTGATAGGCTCTGACTGAGCCTAAACTGAACGGCGTCCGCATAAACAAATTTAGGGGTGGTGCCTTGTATCCACCACAAGTTCATGATGTTTTGTGTCAGATATGAGCATGATAATATTGTTGCAAAATGGGTTCAGTCTAGGCTTAACAGAGGCCCTTCAAACTGAGGGAAACCCTCTCGCTCCTGACTACAAAATCCTGTTACTTCAGGCCCGGGAGGGACAGTATTTGTACATACACGACATACCGATCTTATCTCATCTGGTATATTGATTTAAATATAATTATGAATGATTGAATATCTCTCTGACACTTATTAAGCCCGTTTGGCGTCACTCAAACAACTTGGAAAAGGCCGGTGGACTGTTGGGGTGGCGGGAGAAAAATACTCTTGCCATTGATTTGTGTCTTTGACGATGCAAATAAATGTACATCTGCCAACTGTACTCTGTAGTGGTTGTGGACAACGCCATTTGGAACTAAGGCTCTCTGAGCCTATACTCATGTATACTGGGTTGCAATTTCGAAGTTGTCTAATCTGTACAGTCTAGGCCCAAAGATGAGAGAGTCCCTTCAAACGAAGGGAAAGCCGCAAACCGCAAAGTGCCACTATAATTCCATTTAGACCGCAAAATGTCATTATATTCCCATTAAAACGCCAAGTCCTAGGCGAAAAAAAATGATTAGCGAAGCAGGCGTCCAATCACTGACATACCATTCTTATCTAATCTGAGGGTTTGGACCTAGAGTGTGTAGGCACAACAGTTCCATTTGATGATGCTCATTCCCCTTAGATTTAAGTTTGAACATCTCAGTTAAAATATTGATTTAAAAAAACGTTGAACTTCTTTTTTTATTCCGTTCTGTTCCAACTCATCTAAAAGTCATTTTAAAAACTGTGATGCGGTGGCCCGCCGAGATTCTTTGCTGCGGTAATTTAATACGCTCATCACATTATCTTTTCAAAACCATTGCTGCATAACCTCCACTTAGATCTGTTTTATATAATTATATAGATCTGGAAAGTATCTTATAGAATTTCAACTTCTTCTTAACAGTTGTGAAAACCCCGAGGGTCAGTCAGATCATTGGAAATGTTTTCAAAAACGGCCCTTTGAATAAATACCCAATATATCAATAGTTGTGCCATTCGTACTGAAGCTCCCCATGCCAGAAGGAAGGCTATCTCTGGAATCCAAGGGACTTGAAACGCAATTTGCTACAATTGTTGCCCCAACCAGCCAAACCAGTTTAACCTTAGTTCAAAAATAACTTGACAGGCATAGATAATTCGCCAACCCCCGACTGCACGAGGTCATCTGTCAATGTCTAACCCTAGTAAGTTATACAAGAAATGCATGACTTTATCTGTATTCCTACAGAAAGTCTATTTCTTCATCAACTGAAAACAAGTCTATGCGATAAATGCTTAAGCAGAGCATGGACGAGATCATGTATGTGTCCCTGTGCGCCAAATATTTTCAGTAGCTCATGTGAATGAATTTATATTCATTTTCGATCATTCGAACAAGCATATCTATGTCCCGAATCAATTTTCAAATTACACACATTTATGTTTACATGAGAAAGTTTAGATATCTGCAGTAGTAGGCTAATCAGCCTACCTGGTAAAATACTGACTGGAAAAAACTAATTGTGTCTAGGATATGGTATGGTTCGCAGCTCATTCACCTGTGGCTGAATACCATCAGCTTTCCTTAGGGATTCATATTACTTATTTCAGTAGTTTTTCGATTTGTTTCCATGGAATGGTCTAACAGAGATTTAGTCAATGCATGGACTTACTTACTGAATAACGTTGAGGCAAAAGTAGGCCTATCATGTATGTGGGGCATATTGAATAAAGTCCAAAAATGGGCGCCGCCAGACTTTACAAGTTTACAAAAGCAATGAAAGGTCTTGTGGGTTGGAATTGAAAAAATACACATAACAACCATTTCATAGTAGTACATTAGCAATATTGGGGCCTGTATAAATAGCAAAGATCCCTTCCAGGATTGCCTGCTTAGCAGTTCTCTGAGAAAAGGGAAGAAAAGCATTGACGCAAAAGCCAATGCTCTTATAGCGACCATTTGCTGATTATTACATTGTGTAGTAGAATGGCGACTTCCCGTATATAATGTTTTTCTGTTTCCTTACATCACGGTCGTTTTCTTTCAAATTTAATGATTTGCAATCCAGCAGAATAAAATGGGTCAAAGCCAAATGTTGAAGTCAACGTTTAAAAAATAACGTATATTGACCCCATAATCTACAGTATACATCCATCTTGTGATCTCTTATAACGACCATTTGCGTCAAGATGGTAATATGATCAAGATATGTAATCGTGTACGTTGGATTAGTACACGGTAAGGTTAGTGCTTTTTGGAATTGGAATTAAATTGAAGATCCACGATGATTAATGATAAGGCCAAGAAAAAAAATAGGTGTGTTTCCGATTTACCCCCCCCCCCCCCCCTACCTAGAAAAACCTTCCCCTACCTAAAATTTTTTTTACCATACCTGATTTTTTTGATACCATACTTTACTTTTTGATACCATACTTTACTTTTTTTGGATTTTTTGACAGAAAAAGCTAATAAAAGCAGGAAAACCGGTTTTCCTAACCTGGAACTGTCAAAAAGCACATTTCCCTTGTTTAAAACAACTATTGTTTTTAAAATAGACATTTTTTTCAGTGCTTGGGAGGTGGTTTCCTATTAAAAAAAAAATAAAAAAAAAAAAAAAGTTACCACCCCCCCCCCTACCTAGTTTTCAGCCAGATAAATCGGAAACACACCTATATTTTTTTTTGGCCTAAACTGCTTCATACTTTTCAATATCTATTTTTTTTTTCAATTAAATTCTAGGGGCGCGACGTTGTTACACTGACCTTTTACAGTTACACAAATATGCATAGGTGCTCCTACGATAATTTGGATCTCTTTAGAGGTTGGCTTTGTTAAAACTTGGCTGGTTTTGGCTTGGAGAGCTAGGTGTTAGTAATATCCATGGATATCTTAAATTCACCAGTAGTTGGAAGCATTTCTGACTGAATAAATAGGTTGATTTGCATCATTCTCCTATACGTTTAGTAGCATCTGCATGAACAGATTATGCTAGATAATTGGAGTTCTAAGCAAGAATAGAGATGAAAGATGCAGGCATTGGCTTTTTACCTATGAATGTCTTTGCCTATTGCTTATTCACACCGTTGTTATAGTATTGTACATAAAATCATAGATCTATGATTAAATAGAATCCAGCACAGAGTGCCCTATCCTGTGATGCCCGAAATTAGCAAAATGCTTTTAAATAGATCACTTTTTTTACGTTTTTGTCATTCGTTAAAAACGCATATTCATTGTTTAACTGGTTTCGTAAGCGCTGCCTGCAGTATTTTCTTAAATACCTTGTCATATAAACAAAAAAGATATTTATATGTCAATTAAATTGCTCGCGATTGACATGACATCTTTAAGGGCGGCGGGACCTGAGAAAGGATTTCTTTTTCAAATTTGCCCTAGGCCGACTGGATGTTTCTTTAGATTAGGTTAGACTTTTTATTGAATAAGTTTAGACTTTTTTATTCAAACTCTCGAAGTACCATGCGTAGAACTACTTCTAGGTTTTCCCCAGCCAATCTCCCTGTTTAATCGACGACCGTTGGATTCCGTTAATGAACGGACATTATTGGTCGGCGACTGCGAAAAGATCCTAGTGGACAGGGCCCTAAGTACAGCTTCCTAAAAGAAAGTGCATCATCTCAAAAGACGGTTGTCCATGTGGTGAAAAATATCAGTAAATTTCGTGCTTCGAAGTTGCCATGGCTACCATTTTCCAAATGAACATATTTTTGTGTAATAATATTTCATTTTTTATATTTTAGTTTAGTTTTACAGAAATCAGGTTGTTCGCTTACCCGCGTTGACGTGATCCACCTTTTAAAAATGTTATCAACTTTTACACTCATTCCTTTTATTCCGCATAACAAAAGAATTGTATATAATATGATATATTTGCAAAAGCTTGTTTTGGGAATTTCATATTTTGACAATTTTTCTCCGAAGTAGTATACAAATAAATAGACATAATTTCTGACTAATTTGCCTATAATCTAATATCGACCTGGAAATCTCTCTATCCAATACAACCAGAAACTATTTAACTGAGTGGCGTTCTTTTAATCTACTTGAAGAAACTTCTCTTGGGGGATATGGGTAGGTTAAGATGCACCCCCCCCCCCCCCCACACACACACAAATTTAATTTTCGAAAATTAAAAGATTTTCTTGACTTGCATATGTTTAACCAACGAGACTCGAAGGACCTTCCCGTATCGTTGGTTTAACGCTCACCATTAAAGAATTAAAACATATCTTTCGTCATAGAAAGATTCTAGGTGAGGCCCTATTTTGGAAAATCTTGGATCCTCCCCTGCATAAATATTTTTTAATGGTAGATTAAATGTATACGCTTTCATGTGATGCAAGAAATGCTCAGGTCGTCAGCTAAAAAAACTATGGAAATGGTGATCAGGAAAATTGCAGCACACCGATTACCAATAATGATTTTTTTTAGTTGGCGTGTGTATTTTTGCAAATTAGAAGCGCGCTAGTTCATTACATAAACATGCAACATTATGCCGCCGTCAGTAATAATGTAATGTAATATTTGGCAGTTGTATTTGTTTCAGTACGTCTACTCCAGAGATTCTTGAATAGAGAACATCAGAGAATCTATATTACTCTTGAGATAGAAGTTGGCTGGAGTCTCTTGAATTTTATTTATTATTATAACTACTGTCAGGAAATGCCTCGAAGGAAGCACGATTAATAAAAAGTCAAACACCTCACTTACTGACTTCCCTGGAAGGTACTTTATAACGAGGTCGACCGTTGACTTTTGCCTGAACGCCTAACGTCATATTTTTGGTCAAGCGTTGCCACCTATCAAAAGTATAGTGTAGTACAAGTTATATTATATGGTTATGATACCACTCCTATAATTAATATGAATTCGTCCATCGCACCTAACATTTAAATTTAAGATTTAAAATTTCCTTTCATGATTTCTCAATGTTTAGGGATGGCAATTGACAGTAAGACAAGTCTTTGATTTTTGTTTGTTAAACAACTTTTAAAAACCTCTGTCATATTAGAGCTTAACGTAATAAAAATATTAGAGTCAATAGTGCCTCGCGTGAGACCTGCGCTAGGGCCCTACAAACAACACTATATTGTCTTGGGGACCGACGGGGACTATATATAGTCTAGGATCGCGACATGATCTCCCCCTTGAATATTTTGCATTTCAAAGCCCTAAAATGTATTCCGATCAAACAAAACGGCCTCGTCCTCGTCCTTGAAGTATATATTCTGCATGAAGTAATTTATAGGAATATATAACCATGAGCCGGGGTTTAGAATAAATATTCACTGCTTTATCTTAGCATACTAATATCATTCTAATATGGAATAGTTTAGGAATAGCATTCTAATATTATGGAATAATTTCGATTGCAAATCAATGTATCATTGATTAAGTTCCCTTAATTCTGCTGAACCCAGATAGCCAGATAGCATGCGAATGTAACACCAGTGGCGCTGTAGGCTGCAAAATCTCCCAGTAGGCTAAGACGGAAGCTTCCGCCGCCCGTGTTCGCGGCCGCCGCCACCCGCGAAAACAGTGATAACACCAGCAAAAAATGTAAAGATGGTCACATGATTAATAAATATGAAAAGAGCATATTCTCAGCTATCCATAGATATATTATTTTACGTATTTGAAAGAATAGAGCCCGAGCAATGACTTACATGGTTAACCATGTTTAGGCCTACTCTGTTTCTTAGCTTGCGGGAGCCATAACCGGAAGCTCCCACCTTAGCAAAGGTAGAAAAGCTAGGTGGCGTGACGGTCGAATAATGTATTTTTGCGCTATCAAAGATAGCGAGAATTGATTGATTGATTTTAGGGGCGGGGAACGCGTATTAATAATAAACCCCATAGGCAATACAGTCGTCACCTACAGTCATCTCTAGGCAGGCCCTATATTCCGTAATGAGTTACTCTAGTACGTAGAAACTGGTTGCGAAGTATAGGGCCTGCCTAGGGAGGATGTCACCTGCATGCCTTCGCGACCAAGTTCAGCAAACCAAGGGCAGATGAGGTGAAATCGTTCGACTGCCATTTGGCCGAATCGACGCATTCACCCAAGGTACTTTTCTCAATATTTGAGTAATCTACGGCGAAAAGTATATTTTATAATTAATGTTTTTTTCCCTGTCATTTTAATGTTTATTACATGAACGATGTAATCTTGGCCTTGTTTGGCTTTTTTTGGTCAAATTGTCAAATAATAATCAGGTCTCTACTGTAACTGAGAAACTCTTCTAAGAAATCAGTAACCCTGTTAATTAAGACTGCTCCCACCTAAGGTACTTTAGGTTATATATAGATATAAAAGATGTGAAGTAACTCCATATATAGTGACCAACAGTCTAACAATATGCAAGATTGCAAAGCAAGGGAGGAACTTCTTATAGAAGCCAACACGAGCGCAGCAATTGAAACCAAGACCTGAGGCCTTTAAATTACTTGACGTGAGAAATGTGTAGCCGTTCGTGCCTTTGGGGACAGTAACCAAACCCGCACGCCTCTGTAACACTGAGGTTAGTTGCTAGGATACGGGTCAGTATTCCTTAGATTGGGTTGGGAGATGGCACAGCTTGTGCTATTATAACTGAAAAGCGTCCCGGTATTGCCTTATTAGGCCTTTACTTTTGACATGACCTTTTATGTAAGGATGGCAAATTTGGCATAAGTTAAGTGACCTTGACTTGGATACATATTTCCCTGAGAGCATAACTATCGCCATATACAGATTGGTCATTATTGCGATGAGCATAATGATATAGATCATAAGCTGAGTTATGTATACATGTATTCAGAAGTACAATAGAAAAACCGTGATGCTCACCGCCTCTCAGATCAGATAATATTGTCAGTGATTGGACGCGTACTGCTCTAATGGCTTTCCTGACCCTGGCGTCAAAATGGGATTCTAATGGCATTTTGTGCTTTGGAGCGAGAGGCTTTCCCTCAGTTTGGAGGGAGTCTTTCAACTCTGAGACTGAAGTTGCGACCCACAGATGGAATATGAAAACATCTCCCCATCATCTTCCAACAAGAAACAATTCTCGTCCTTTCATTCATTGTGTAATCGAACTTGCCTTATCATATGAGCGATGAGCAAATGAAGATCGAACCTATAAGCCTAAATGTGTTCCGCAATATAATCAATTATAATTTCATTACGTAGTAAATTCATCATGACACCCGTTGAAGCTGATGCAAAATTAATTTCTCCCAAATATGGCGTGAAATGAGATAGTTATTTAACTCTTTCTGCGTCCTTTTTGTAGTAGGCTAACCGCATTGTAGCCTACATTGTCGCCAAAAAAACTTATGTGGCTTGTGGCAAAACATCACTATAGGTTAATGGAGGTGACATGTGTTGACCACAAAGTCAAACATGTATGCATGTTTAACTTCATATTTACGTGTACACTTTTTAATACGGCTTCCTCTGCCTCGTGCAGGTCATGTGGTTCACGTGTTCTATTTTTTTATTTCATGTTTTACCTTGTTTCTTGTTTTTTTCCGAGTGGAAGTGCCTACGGTTTTATATTCGGTGTTCAAGCATTCTCTTGTGCAGTCTTTTTTTTTTTTACTAATTATGATAAAGTAAGTCAATATTTCTGATTGTCCAAATTGCAAAGAGTTTCTAGCTAGCAGGACTTTGTTGATTACAGTCTATATTTTGTTGTTGGTATTGTATTACTGAAAGGCTTATTGGATTAGTTTCATTGTGTCGATATCTATAGAGACAGGAGGGCCATCAATTATTTGAAGCTTTGGGCGTTACGTGGAGCATGTCTATATGCCAACATTTCTAATCATCGTGTGTGGTCACAAGGTCCAAACTGAATTGTTAGGTTTTCAAATATGGATTGTTAATTCTGCCCACGCTGTATATGGGTCAGATTTTCAGATAATGTACAATTCGCCTTCGCCAATCCTGTCAAATAACCCAAATTTCAGACGGAAATAAAGTTCAAAATACAGTTCAACCTAACCAAACAGATTGCTAGAATGAATGCAATGCCAAATATACTCGAATTTACCTAGTATTGACCAAATTTCAGCCTAATTTAGCAGAATTTATTAAATGTGTAAAGCTGCCAATTATACATTTTTCTGAAAATCTTACCCATATATTGCGAATTAATATACAAACACTTACCCAATTATAATTTCACCTTGCAGTGACATGGAATAACATGAGTAGATACTTGAAGGCAGTACTGGTAATTTGATATTCAAAATAAAATAGCAATAGCAATTTGGCTCGGATAGATGACCTTATTGAACAATATTGCGCTATAACCCCCTTGGAAGTAAATTCAAATTTAATGCCCAAGCGGGAAAACCTGTAATACAGATGTTCTCTATTATCCTGGGCGCATTAGAAGAACCTGGGCAACTGGGATAATCCTAACCCAGTATAAATAAAATCTTCAAAAAAAATCCATTCGTCAAACAAAGATCAATAGCAAATAGAGAATAATATTTCAAATGAATTTTGTTGAACCTCTATAAGAAAATACTTTTAGTTAAAGCAATACCATTATGGGATGCGAAATTAGTAAACATTCAGTGAGGAAGGAGTATGTAGGAGAAAGGAGTTTGTAGCAAAAATGTATGAAATCCGTGATGCAGGGCAAAAAGCTTAGTGGCGGAAAAATTAACATTACATTCAGGAATTTATCGACACATCGGTTCAGTTTCGGAGACCACTCCTTCAATTAATCGCACTAAAATAATACAAATATATAACCGTCAGGAATAGGATTCATGGATAGATTAAGATTGTGTATTACGATAATTATCGTATCATTATTAACTTGCTGGCCACTCATAGTATTGATGTAATTATATTTTCTTGGTACTGGCGCCGTTCTAAGAAAGCTTATAAGGGAGCAATGACGGACGTGCTGCATGTGCACTCTTCGCGGCATGTTGAATATTTCATTCCAATCATCCGTAAGAGGTTTTGTGATATTGAAAATCCAATCATTTATCTTGGTTTTTTTTCGTTTGTTTTATTTTGAAAGGCGTTTATTTTATTAATGAAACAGAAATTGTGTGTGCTTCTTGAAAATTTGTATTGGCCAAGCCGATTCGTAGTTCAAGTTAACTGGATGTAGAACAATGTTTATCTATTCCAGTTGTATACATGATTTATGTGTGAAAGGCGACGCATAACAACGATTGAGATGTTTCTTGGTCTATAGAAATTTTTAAAAACACACGCAGTGCAGGTATATTGACCTTTTTGCGAATTATCCTAAAACAAAGCAAACACTGTCAACATGAAATTGCATGATTTATGGGATGAGAAAAGAAAGCTACTTAAGTTATCTTGAACTGGGAAATATATTGACCCTGGTCAGGCATTTAAAATTCAGTCGTGTTGTATCAGCTTTTTCGAGCAACCTAAATCAAATCCCTGATATAAAAAGCGGTGTTCTTGTATAGTTAAGATAAGAGAATGCTTTATTTGCCAGCCATGAGGTGGTGTAGTTTTGACAAAGTGGTCGTGATCATCTGAAAAAAACCATAGTTTCCGCATCCTGGCTGGCTTTCCTGGCTGTAGCACTTTTTATCATTGGGAAAATAGCATTATTTTTTTATGTTTGGGAAAATATGATTGTGCGGATATGATTGTGCGGATATATGTTCACATATTTGTGGGTTCGTCTCATTTAAAATTGTTAAGGTTTGCGCCTAAGCTTGATGCGTTCATCAATGATATGTCAAATACAGTATATGCACATGCTTGACTTATATTATATGAGGTTCGTTATGTCCAAGACAATTTCATACTGAGCATGCACACATGATGTATTCTAATGTCTTGTGAATGAAGTGGGCATTTAAATTAAAAATGGACTGATATCTTACAGAAAGGGGCATTAATCTTGTATACAGAAAAGAGCATTAATTTCTGGAAAATCTCAAATGTTTTTTTTTATGTATGCAACATTTTATCATACAAAGCTTTCTGAATAGTTCATATACTTTTCTCTCCGCCGAAATATTATCAGAATCTTGCTATCAGTAAAACTCTCCTTTTTATATGAATGAATGTTTTATATGTGAAACTATAGTGTTTTATAACGATCCCCTGGGGTATTGTAGTTGTAATTATGTACATCACTTATTGGTCTTAATTCAACTGAATCCGATACCCTTAAAATAGATTCCTAACTTATGTCGATATTGATTTATTTTCTCAGGCGTTATCATTGGTTCCAAAATTACCATTTGATTCATTTCCCTAAGTTCAAATACTTAATAGTGGAAATCTAAGAGATTTATTTAAGAGATTGTATTTGCAGGGCGAAAGATCATTTTCGTTTACTCAAATTTCTTTAGCAATGTACTGGAGGAACACATTTGAGTGGAGATTATTTTATTAGTAGAGTCGTTTAATTTATTTTTACATGACGTCCCGCGTGATTTTGTTCACAGGTTCACAATTTCACATGTACAACTTGACAAGATTCTTTTGTCTTTTTCGAATATCAAACTAGAAGAACAAGAGATTCTTCTTTGAAATAACCGAGTATTTTGGAATATCATATAAATAATTTTTCTTTGCGTTATATTACTTAGTATATACCTTTGATGGGTTTCGATCAAGAGCTAATTACATTACCTGTGTCCCACATTGGAAGAATGAGGTTATTTGTTGTTCATGGATAGTTGGATAACGCATGCAAGTAGTTAACTACTATATAGCATATTCGATATACAATAATAATATCGTGTCCTATGATGGCCCTACAACGAATTCTTTTTTAAAAACATTTTCTTCATAACGTCTTTAAATATTGAATTAATGCATTTTCACGAAAATTCTGTATCAATTTATTTCACTTTTTCAGTTTTAAAACATTTGTAATTTACATTTTCAGTGTTCAGTGTTCATTCATATAGCCTTTAATATTCATATTGAGGGTTTGCTGCGAGGGGTCGGCTCGTAGCATGTGCATGTATGAATTCATAAATTACCAAGGCATCCTCGACATGAGTCTGGGGTGTCCCCATTTTATAGAGGTTGTTTTGGCGTCGCACACAAATTCCGCACCTAAATGACACACGAGGGCTGAACCCGTGAAAGGTTCTTCCTTTCCTTGGACGCCGACCCAAATACTGGTCGAAATAAGCCCATCCAAATACTTGTCTCACTCTGACTTGTCTGGGTTAGCGGAAGGTTTTCGCGCCTTTTTGCGAAGGGTTGGCTTGGCATCAATCGCTTCCAGAGACAGTTTATATACACATCTCTGTACAATGGATATTCGAAGAGGCTCTCCGAGTGATACGCTGTGGTTTTGTGTTTGTGAATGGCTGACAGTGGCCCGGCCTAGGATAAGAGGTGTTGAGGTCGAGGACAAGCTCACGTTTGGCGGATCTTGCGGGGCCGCTGAAGATTTTGCTTCATACGTAATTACACCATGCACGATCGTAGATGGTATGTATGTTTGGATGTATTGACCTTGGTCTTTCATTCTTCGAGATGACACGGTGGGAGATTAGATATTGGCATGGTATGATGCGGAAAGCGATAGAGGCACACAAAAGATTCCGCAATTGCAATGGCGTCGGTAATGGGTGTTCAAATTCTGACAGTAGAAGCCACTCTTGTAGAGAGTCAATTGTGTCAGATGCATTTCTCCGATCACGAAGCTTACCTTTCCGTCACATTAATGAGATAACCGTAGCATGTACATTTTAAAAAATTCTATTTCATTAGATCTCTGGGAATAGGGCATGCCATATTTACCCTTAAATGGTGTGTCTGTTTTGATAAAATGTAGAAGTCACAGTCATATATGAATCATGATTAAGATGTTAATTTCATTATTCAATCATGTTACATAATATATGCGAATATGAATAATTAAAGCATTTAACGACGAACATTTTTTCAGGGCGATGATATCTTCATTCAAGATATATGTCCTTGGAACGTTGGCATTGGGCTTCTATACGAAACTCTTTTCCTTATCCCTTTTAATGGGAGGCACGTAATTTAATTCAAAATGATTGAACACATCGGTATTTGAGTCATCACGTCAATGCAATGCTTTATTCTTTCCCTGAAAAATATCAATGGATTTTTATATTAATTTATCTCAAATCCTATGTAAATATATTGGTATTTTAAAGTCATTAGGGAGCACATATCATGTGACTTACATTTCGAGATTGAACCGTCTCGAACTCATACAAGAATTGTTGTAGAAGGGTTCTATATTTTGACCTCGTGTCTTTCCTTCTGAAAATAGCTCTTACCGACAACAAGGATCTTTATGATTCTGTTATGGTCCTGGAGATGTATACGTTGAATATTATCGTTGCCTTCTGTCTTCATACACATTTCTCTGTCTTTCTCTCCCTTCTTCTCTATCTCTATTTCCTGGGTATGATCATAAACTACCTCTCTCTCAGCTCTCCCGCCCTTGATATAACCATATTAAATGTATTGATAAGGGCGTAAAGTAACCAATCTCACTCACTCACTTCATATATTTGCAATACATGTTCCCCCTGATATTTTGGACAGGCATCATTATGATTTCTGGAGATGTTGACCTACATCCTACTTTCTCGTTGAAAGTGGATTATTAATAATAGCTAAGCCTGGCGATCATCATTGCATTTGTATGGATAAATTACTTCAATGTTCATATGATGGTTGCCATTTATTGGAGGAACTCATGTTCATTGACATGCTATTGACATCGAAGTATCAATAATCGACTCAAACTTAAGATAAATCATTCTTTGATGTGCAGTGCAAACTGTCAACAAAAGACAGATATAACGTTCAGAAACATCAAGATGGGAATTGCAAAGTCCATTAGAATATTAGCGGCCATTTAAGAGCATGGCGCCATTTGTCAAAATAATATCTCGTCTTGATATTAATGTATAATTTAAATTAGAGGAAATATTTGCAAATGAAGTAGGAACCTTGCTCAAATAACTGCAATATTGTTATAAAAAATCAATTCTAAGGTAACCCATTCCAGAGTAGGCCTTCAGTTACTTCTCATTGTACATTTTAGAAATACAAATGATTGATAGACAGTTTTTATGTTTATTGATCTATAATTTTACAGATCGTGAAAACTTCTATGGAATAGGTTTTTCATTATCCTCCTTTGGTTTACATTATGCAAAATTGTCAGACAGCTCTACAGAATGGCATAAATATCTCAATTTCGAGTTCAATGTTGTTTATATGTCATGCCATATGATTATAGATTATGTGCTAACCTTAGAGAAAGGATATACTCTAAGGGCTAACTAAAGTGGGCTAAATGGGTAACTATCCCTTTGAGGACTATAGAGTTAACAACTCAGATTTTTAGTACAATGTTTAATTAACAATGTTAAATTATCGAGCATGGGCAGTTTGGTGAAGGTGAAGATGAAGAGGGGGAGAGAGAAACATTAATTTGCGCAAAAATAAGTGTATGTGGGGAAGGAGAAAGAAATGCATGTGGGAGAGGAAGTATGTGGGGGTGGAGGGAGAGAAAAAGTTAGTGTGAGCTCAGAGTAGATATTACTCTAAGGTGTGAGCTTAGAGTAAAACTTTTACTCTAAGGTTACTCTAAGGTGTGAGGCGGAACAGAAGAAGTGTGTGTGGGAGAAAAGAATTTTTAGAGAAGGCATCGAATCCAGTACGTAGACTTGTGAATATATAATTTATATAAATTCATATGTTTACCAAACCTCCAACTACCATCTTAATATAGGATTCTTGCTCATAGTACTATACCACTTGGCAGTTGGAAGTTTCCCTGTATTATTGCGGATGTCTTAGTAGATATCCGAAAGAAGACGGAACCCACCAACATTGAGACTTTACATATACCTAAAATATATGTACTGTTAAACACATTAAACTGTACATGTGTGGTCCACTATATTTAGTAAAATAGAATTGCAACGGACGTAATTATAACTCATGTTTACTGTGCCTGGGAACGAAAGGCAGAGCATAAAAAAAGTAGTGTATAGCATAACTCAGGTTCGCTGACTCGTTCTAGCAATCTAGGTTAGCAGTTAAACAAATCTTCATATTACCTACTGCTTTCTTTTCACAACTTCCTCCTCACCTTCTGGTACATAATAGCTATTATTTTTCTTTACTGAAATTGATGTAGTTCCTATTGAAGTTCTATTTCTAGACTAAATTAGATGTAAGGTAGGGATCATTTGAAAGATACTGCCACTGTAGACTACTTGTTTACCGCTCAAACTTTTATCATTAACTTTGACCAATTTGAATATAATCAACTTTGACCAACTTGAAACACTAGTTAAATATGTTGTCATAAATACATCTTAGATTAGCTATAACATGTAATACAATTGAATTGTTCTGTTATTAACAGAAACTGATTATGAAAAGTTGAAGTGTCATATATATATCCCCCCTTCATTGATATTTTGCATTAACTACTGCACTTCCTTTCGTTACTACCGTCCAAAGATAACGTATGTCAACTGTCAGGACATAATGCGATCTCACAGTATTAAAGATACGATCCCAACGAACCACATGCCTTCAGAGATAACACTTAATGAGTCCTATTTGTTGTTGCCGTAAAGCTTTCCCATGTGGCAACAAGAGAGCATTCGGTAGTAATCTATGCAAAGTTTACAAAGTCTTTGAAAAGAAAATGTGCTTGATTTACATAGCTTGTTAGTGAGGCCCTGCGTTACACTCTTTGGAGTGGGCCCGGCCTCGGCCTTGCCCCGGTGAAGAAACTGACTCGCTTGCATGTCTCGAGTGGCCAGGCTGAGGCTGTGATGTCTTTTCATTTATCACTCCTTATTTGTTTGCTTGGAATAAGTTGTGAGGTTACATTTGTGATTTCAGAATAATGTTTGGATGTTATTTAACGATTTGGTGCTACATACATTTAATAATTTTATAAGTAACACACAGATGTCTTTATCGATCATTTTAGTGGGAATAACGTTGTAAATTCCAGTAGCTGTTTGTATTTGCACGCTATGGATATTGGGATGTATTTTCAAAGCGAGGAAACAACTTTCTTCATCTGGCAAGAAGTTATCTTTTTACTGAACCCGATCAGATGAATCTTGACGAATATTTACAACTGATTTTGGGAACTCTGAAGACTTTACATACTATATTCTATACATTCACTGTGACACGGTAACCTAAATATGTTTCAATTTTGGAGACAATTGCTCATATTTTTATTTCCACATTTCTATCTTGAAATGCATTTTAAAGTGTATGTGGTACTGACCATCAAGGAAACTTACACTTCCTTCACTATAAAACGGTTCGGTTCCCCAAAGTTGCACCAATCTGACCCGTGCACCCAAGGTCACAAGAAAGCAGCTTCTGTGAGTTCAGGCATAAAACATAGGCCTACATAGGCCTATACAAAGATGCCATTGGCTAGTGTGAATGTAGGTTCACTTGGGGAGTTTGTCAATGGCTATCTCATTTTGATATGTATAGGGAATGATGAATCGTATTGTATGGTTATCTGCATTGTTTATTACCACTCGGCTATTAGGATATAGGCCTAGGCCTATGCTATGTCAAATCTCTAAGGTCAAATTAATATTATTTTGTCAAATGACCAGGTTTAATATCAGACTTGACTCATGAAATAGAATGTAGGTTAGCGTGAACCGTGGTTATCGTCTGTCGTTGGTCATGTGTGGTCAAACAAAGGGACCAGATGAAAGGAAATGTTAGCATGGAACCCAAAACTTGGCTCAGTCCCAGCGGGGCTCAACCCAGTGCCCCGATTGGTTAGTTATCGCCGTTATGTTCCAATTCCTTATCCCCATTGGTTAGGACTAGAGCACGTGATCAAGTCCGTTGTGACGTCACCCAGGTGAATACAGCATGACTGAACAACGTAAAGAAAGATTGCCGTGAACCCTTCAGCATGTGAGAACGCGAGTGAGAGAGGTTGACAGTCATGCTCCAATAAACACGTGAAAGTGTCAGGGCCCCGAGGACGAGGTTTTTGTATGCACTATCTGCCACCTCGCTGGTCGAGCTCCCTCTCTCTCCCTGGCCGATGGCACTGACACGACATGCATGTTATTGTTCGCCAAGCTCTGCCTCTCCAGTCCTACATTCATGCTCACTTAAATGTGACACGGTATCCATCAATTACATGTGATTGATCACTTTAGAATGTCTGCACCACAGCATAACACTACGGACGGTATGCCTACAAGTACTCGTAGTGAATGAGTAGACCGCGAGATGTTGTTGAGGAGAGAATGTCAAATAGCATTTTAATGACAATAATGGGCCTGTATTTATGACCTGGAAAGGGCAGGTAGGCCTATATCCATATATACAAGATGTAAACCGCGATCTAGCATGCATCAGTTGTCGTATAAGGCTAAGTAGGTCACGAGGTAAGTTTGCGCCAAGGTCCTATCGGTTACCCTTCCCGGGTCAGCGGCGGCAGAAGGCGGAGCCGAGGCCCCACCGCCTCCTCCAATAGTAGTCCTAAAAAGGTGTCACGTGGCTGATTTTATGGCCCTTAATGGCAACTTCAGCGAGCGATTAAGTTGCGGACAGACGGGCTATTGGCTGGTACGGGTCATGTGACTGTAAGGCTCGCTGGGGTTTAGCGGGTGGGAGGGTGGTATGAGTAGGCAGACGTTGCGGAGGAGGATTCGGGTTGGGTCGACCAACATAAGGGACAAACAAGGGGATATGAATACAGACAGGAGAAGAATTGCCATGTGAGTTGAATCACGGTTCATTATTTAGATATTGATAAAGATTTGTCTTGGTTCATCCGGGCAAGATTGCTTCAGGACCGTCCTGTATATATGTGATCTTATGCAATGCATGGCGTAGGGGTAGATTCCTATCGGAGACAGTCTTCGAGCAGTATGCATGACTAATGTTTATTGATATTATTTACTTGCTCTTTGCATTTTTTTGATATTATATCTAACATGGATATATCAATGTTGTGCCTATTTGTATTATTTTGGTCGTACCATAATTTTGCGCTTTGGAATCAAATATTAACTGGCCCCAAAAACATAGCTGCACAAATATTTGTCATTGACATTCTTGGACTTTACGGTCTTGTACGCTGCAAGAAAAAACCCTGACTATTTATGACTTAAAGGCCCTGGCCAATCAGAAGAGCGAGAGGAGTCACATGACGAAAGTTCTGGCGCGGTTGTATCAGGAAGTTCGATAGGGCATTGGTTGCTTCTGATCACGTGGGTAGACTTGCTTTATGAATATTCATAATGTAAAATGGGGGTGAGTCAGTACAGACTTACCTCATACACTAGTCCTTTCTCATCATCAAGGTAATCATGTCAATAAGTCATTTCTTTCTCTTATCTAGTGGCGGTCATAATTGCATGGAACTATTAATATTGGTATTGCCATGTATTTAGACATGAATAGTATTTAACATGCTAGTAGCCCTAATTGAATGTCTCCTGATAGTTGATTAGTTGTTGATTATCGGAATGCATGTCAAATGACCATGTTGTCATTGAAATCTCATAGTAGGCCTAGTCATTGCAAAGCATGTCGTTGACTGATATTAATTTTTCAACATCTGCAATTGTTTTCACGTTGAGATGCAGGGTATAAATAAGACTTACTTACTAAACATTAAACTACGGCGACACGATGGCATCAGTTAACATGTTATGGAATGGAATGTGACTTTGACCTCTGGGAATGACAGTTGGTGTTGTTCATACAAAGCTGTGGTTCCAGGTCAATGACCCTTTAAGGTCACGTGACTAGTCTAACGGGACATCTCGGGCGCTGAGGAAGTCTAGCCGCGACTCCCTATAGGTCAGAAAAAGTCACATGACCGAATACCTAATGTTTATTCATGAGGTCTCGCTTCAGCGCGGGGAAGAGAGGGTCGAGCGTGCGATGGGTAGCAAACAAAGACCGGGAGCTCTCTGGTAGTGGGAACATACCTATTCAACACGTGGAACAACTTCCAACGCCGAAAATAGCTGCGAGAGACTGATGATGTATGTTAATAGCGGCAACACTCACTTGGAACAGGTGTGACCCATGCGTATCCATAGAAAATACAGTTTGAACCCTTTCAACTGTAATATAGAATATATGATATACCTTATTGTTGATTATGGAGTTAATTATGCTTTCCCGCTTAAGAATTACTATGGCATTAGTTAGTAGGCCTACTCAAGTGGGGTGAGATTTTCTTGGTTTTCTTTAGTTTCACTGAAGTTTTTCAAAGAAAATGTTACAATAAAAACAGTAACAGATGGCATCTGCGTGCTTTGTCAGCAACTCAAGTTTTATATTCCATAGGATTTCATGACTTGTCAACATTCACCCATTGGGTTCCGTACAAATGTTTTCATGTGGGGCATATATGATTGATTGGCCGAAGCTAAGAGTGATATCTCCATATTACTAGGTCGAAGTATAGGCTTACGGGCCACTGACCTCGTAAAAAGAGCCAGTGTTGAAATGCTGGCGCAGTCGTGTAGAGGGCGGGTTCGTCAAGACCCGTGGAAACGCTCATTACCCGTTGGAAGCTGACACCTCAGAGAAGAATTCATTTTACTAAGAGGTTCCATAGGGAAATAAGGGGAGGAAATTGGTGAGTGTAATGTGTACTTATTTCATCGTCAAGTCAACATGGAGTGTCTTTTCTCAAAGTAGCATTTCTTTCGCTCTGAGGCCTATTGTAATCTGGGCTGAGGTATTATGAACAAAATCCATGTTTATTCGAATTCTTTATTGATTTCCCAAAGTATAATTTCTTTTACTCTGAGGTCTATTACAATAATACTCTGGGCTGACGTATTTTGAACAAAAATCCATATCTATTCGAATCCTTTATTGAATTAATATATATAATTATGTATATTGTATCATGTTTTAGATAATTGAACATTATCTTATCACATGTCAGCGGTAGAACATCTTCAAGGGTTGACAGTTAGAAGGAAAGTACGGTCGATATCGGTCCTTGTATACAATTTGACAGTCGAAAAGATTACAAGAGAAATAAAGTTTTCAGATATTTAAAATGGACAAGGGGGCCATCTCCGATATCATTGTTACTTGTCAAGAACATTACTTTTTGGAAATTTGGGTGATGAAGAAGCACACGAAATGATTGCGTGGAGGTCAGTGAAATATTGATTCATGTTCATGGCTGTTGAAGTTAGGATTTACGTAGAGCCACTCTTATGATATTTTTACCAATTTAGATTAGATAAGAGAAAGTCGGTGTGTCAAGCCAAGTGCCACTGGTGTGCCAGACTGAAAAACAAATGAAACCCGAATTGTTTGTGCATCAAATGCTGTCTGAAATTCTTCTAAAATGATGGCCGGATATTGTATCAAGCCTGAGTATATATTTTTTATTCCACAAAAGCGTTTGGTTTGCTTTCATCTCTTCGGTTAATACTCCCAGATTTATAGAGTAAACGAGCAATGGAAACTGTGCCTGGTTTAAATCAGGGTACCATTCGCCTCCCCTTAGATCAACTTCTTGTTCATGCAATGTCAGCATCTCTCTACCACTTACACCGCCATAGATGTAAATACCGCTCCCCTTCCTGTTCCTCACTTTCCCTTCCCTGGAGGAAGGAGGAACCAGGTGTGGTATCTTAACTCCAAGGCCACCAACACTCCCCTCCCCCACACCCCTTACTGAGGTGTGGCATACCAGGTACTCGTTTTGCAGGTAGAGAGAGAGGGAGGCGGTGTATATCTTTTTTTCTTACTTTTAAGAAAATAAAAAGGAGCCCCCGCAGGACTGACTAATCTTAAGATATTAAAGATGAGTTGTCTATCGCGAAAACCTAATGCATGATACAGACGAAGGCTCCTGTCTTTATTGTATGCCTTCATGTAAATAATATATATAATAAATATGTATTAAATATAAATGTACTGTATAACCTACACCATATACGAATAAAAAATGTAATTCATGCTATAGAGGGCTACCTAATGTTATATTCTAATGTTTTATTCTATACCAAAAATCCGATAAAAAATAAAACGGACCCGTAGGGGCTCCCGAACGTAAACACCTCTCCATAGAGTTTCGACTAACTCCTCAATAAAGTGTAGTTTGTTAGCACAGATCTGCCACTGCGACCGTGGAGGCGCTTTAGGACGGTGGTGGTATAGCCATCTGCTGGATACCAAGAGTTAAACAAGCAACCAACGCTTAGTCACAGGGCTCACTCCCTCTCTCCAGCCATACCATGTTGTACATAATGTGCCAGATTCAGCGGGCGCAGCTGGCGTCCCAGGCAGAGCCTGCTGCTGCTGCCTGCTCCTCCTGCTGTTGTACCTTCGTAAATTGGCCTCCTCCAGGACATGGTAACTATGAAAGCAGTGCATTGCTGCTGGTGCTGATTCCCATGCTGGAGAGGAGCGGTGAGCTTGCAGGAGGAGGAGGTGGTGGTGGATGGGAGCTGATGATAGTAGTGATGATGTGGATTGGAGAGCCATGCAGGCGACGAAGCAGGAGAATCTTTGTTGTACAACCGATGGTGCCTGCAAGCAACGACCTTTATACTATATATCGCCTCTCCCTATGTTGTTGTGCATTGAATACAGACCGGTTATCAGTACACTGCACAATGCATAGTCTTAGCTGCATAGCACCTAGGTAGTTAGCCAGGCAGAAATGGGGCGCGTGGGATAATGGCAATTAATCAAAGCATATTTCCCATGTACACCAAGCGTATGGCTTTGCGTGAACCAAAAATATAAATCAAGAGAATGGTGCCATTATAGATCCCCTCCTTCCCTCAAGTAACACGCCTCGCACACGGCTTTTTGGATTGCCGAATGTCACGACCTTCACAACGGAGGAAATAGGCTTCTACAAACAGATGTTGGCCAATCAGATTGTCATCGATAGCCATAATTCAAATGTTTTTTTTCTAATTACCCCTTTCCCTCCAGTATACCTTCTCCTCTTTGTAAAATCGTATCTTGAAGATGTTCTACCTTTATGATCATGACCTCAAATTAGGAGGTAAAATAAATTTAAATAGAGAAATTACATCTCTTCTCATCACGCCCTAATTATGATACCAGTTTGTCTCGCATCAGAAATATATGCCCTGTTTCTTGCTTGGATCGATCAGAGTAAATGCCGAGCCTCTTATAATGTGAAGGGTCTGACAATACCATTACAACCATGACATCTGGGGTCATGTCTATAGCCTTAGATAATACCAGCAACCTGGCACAGTTCCTCAACCCAAAAGATGTCTCGCAAAAAAGGAATATATTTATCTATCTTTATCATTATTTACTGATAGATGACTTGAAATATAAACTAGAACCTTATCTAAAAATTAAAATAATAATAGTCTAGAAGGCATAACGTAAATGTTATTATTCGCAAAACCAGACAAAACATATTCTAGCTATTTGAGATCATCCTATATTTCGAATTCCTTTTTAATTTTGAATGAAGCAATGTATTTTCTTTCTTTTCCCACTTTCTGTCCCATCATATTTCCAGAACAATTGAAATAATGCAAATCAAATAGAGTTACGGGATATGAATCTGGTTCTAACACCTGCCAAAACTGTTTCCCTAGTTTCTAATTTTAGACGGATTAGAAAGCGAAATCTAAAAATAATTTCCGCTTAACACACGTAGGGCCTACCACTATTTCAAAACTTCTAGATATTCACCCATATAAAAAAAATATAACTGTTTACAGTCATGTCACAAAATAATTTGATTTGATTGATAAAAAATGCTACTTGGAACATATTGTGAAAAAGTGGCGCGACTCCCCTGTAGCGACTTACATTTTTTCTTCATATTACCGAAACCAAGTGCTAAATATAAAATGCGACTGGTGCGCATGTATTCAAGGTCAAATGGAAACAAATATCTCAGTTGGTTAAATTAGAAATATTGATGAACACGGCATTAGGGGATCGTTAAATGACATGTTTGTTCTCCTAATTTGTTGGACATTATTAAAGATCACTGTTGGGTCAGGTCAACGTACAATTGGTTGAGTCAGCAATCGCAAGAATGTTAAATGTCTGGGTATAAATAATTTATTAGTGTAAAGGTAATTTCTATAATATTTAGCTCGAAAAGAAATTAGCGAACTTGAATAAGAAACACTTCTGTATTCCGCTCGCTGAATATTTCAAGCCCCAGAACTCATAGAGGCATATAAGTCAGTGTGTTGGCAGCAGTATTGCAGTTGCAGGAATGATAAATTGCACAACAGCACCTCGCCTATATATACCCCTTGCCAGGGCGAAAACATAGATCTATGTCAAGATTGTAGAGGTGTTATACCGCCCAGTGATACCTAACCAAGCACACCTTCACCAATTCTAGAAAGTTTTATTCCCAGAAATGAAACGGATAAAAAGAAAATCAAATTTAGTTTTGACAATCTCCCACAAGTGTTCAGAAATAATTATGTGTGAAAAGAATTATTGATACAAACTGCATATATATATAATAATATATATATATATATATATATATATATATATATATATATATATATATATATATATATATATATATATATATATATGATATAATATACTATGCTTGGCCTATATGTGGTGTACAAATTGAAAACCGGGTAGCCTGAAGGAACCATATTGACCCTCGTTATAATTAGTGGACAATTAATGGACGACTGAGCGTGCAAACATAATATCTACATATAACTTAATAAAAACCTGTTCAAATAGGCTACATTAAATTAAATCGCCCGGGCCTGTTTTGAGAACCAAACTTACGTAAAAAATAACGACGTTATCATTATCTATACACTTTAGTTAGCAAATGATCCAGGGCGCGTCCTGAAACTTGAAACTTTTGTTTTCAATTTAGAAACTTCGATCCAACATTCACATGTATGGATGGACTTTAGTTTTGAAGGTGGCCATCGGATGTCTGAAGATTAAGGCAAAAAAGAAAATTCAAATTTCGCCATTTCCTAAATCGACTGTTTCAACCACAACGAATTACATCAAACATGGGCATGTGACGGAACACGTAATTTCACTGTTATAATAGACCTATAGTCCACTAAGCCGATTCTCATGCGATTTTGCGCCGCAGAGGACTCTTTTGCACTAAATTCTGGGAGAATCGCATGAGAATCGGCTTAGTGGACTTCAGACTCATAGACTCAATCGTATCGACAAATAAAAGTATTTTTCTATTCTATTACACAGGACATTATCATTATACTGGAAGCGTGGAAGAGGATATAAATGAACTAATTAGCCCCTTGCCCATTGTTGGATATATTTGAGATGCTCAGTCAAAATCAGTTCTCAATGTCTCAGTTCAAATCATATCAAATTCATATTGATAATAATACCTTGTATAATATAATTATAGAGGGGTGGGGCGGCCGAGTGGGGATGTGGGGGTGGCTGACTGATCTAAATTGAGCCAAAACAAATATAGGTGTTTCCGATTTATCTGGCTGAAAACTAGGTAGGATGGCAACTTTTTTTTAGGAATCATCTCCAGGAACTGAGAAAAAACCCTTTATAACAATAGTTGTTTAAACAAGGGAGATGTGCTTTTTGACAGTTCCGGTTTAGGAAAACCTGTTTTCATGTTTTCGTTAGCTTTTTTTTGTCAAAAAATCCTTAAAGAAAAGTAAGGGGTGGTCAAAAACCTTTAGGTAGGCGAAGGTTTTTCTAGGTAAGGGGGGGGGGGGGGATCACCTATTTTTTGTTGGCCTTATCAGTCATATACACTCAGAATAACCGAAAACTGCTCATATTGCCCTTTTTTAGTTATAGATGTATTATATTGAGAAGGGGTTTTATAATTCACACAATATCCATTGAAATTCACTTCACGGAAATAAAGATGTACCAAATAAATACGCATCTCGGACAAACATTTTCATGCATCGCCTGTCCTTTATAATAGACTATTTGTAAGAAAAAAACACCGTGATGTTAATAAGTTATAAATAAAGTAATATCGTGTATAACTTATTAACTATAAGGCAGCAGGACAGTGTTTGGTATAGATAATTCGCCCAAGGTCACATGACCTCGACCAGCCAATGGAGATTATGGACGCTGAAAAGGTCGAATGAACCCACGTGACATGGGTGCATTCGAATTTTATTTATGGGGTTATGCATTATTGTGTTGGCTGGGCGCCCTTTTGAATATTCTTACTTGTCAGTATTAAATTCTTTTTGCATTCTGGGCATGAATGTACTGAGCGATGGGAGTTTCTTTTATTTGGGTACATTCTCGCGACCCTTGAGGTGCAACGTCTCTAAAACACTCCCGTCCATCATTATTATTATTCCCCACCCCCACCCCCACCCCCACCCCCCATGGGAGGAATGCAATTGACAAGTACATAACATCTTAATATCTTACTCGAAGATAACATGTAATCTCAGAAAAAAAATGAAAACTCAGAAAATCAAATGCGGCTACATTTCACCTCCTCCCACCGTGGAGGAGAGCTGAACTCTAACCATGGTAACATTAAAAAGTGAAAGATCTAGTTAACCTAAAATTTAAACCCCCATGTTGGCGAAGGAGATGGTGGATCGGTTCATTCCCCATCCGACGTAGACTATTCCACCTTTAATATGAAAAATACTGTTATCTTATCTCTCTTCTTTCGCTCCTGTATCTGAGTGAAAGATGTTTTCTGAGGGTGCAACTGATTCTCTGATAATATATACATGATTGTATTGGTTGGTTCCATTAACTATAGAGAGGTCTACTCTACAAATAGACCAAATAGACGGTTTTTCCAAGGAATATTTTTTTTTCCCAATTTGTGATGTCTGGAATTGGAGATTCATTCATGTCTTTACAATCAGGCCAATTGATTGTTTTAACGCTTTGTTGGCCAACCCATTAGTCTCAATCAACAAATTATAACAAGTGCATTTTAAGTTCCTGTCTGTCTAGTTGGTCTTTTTTCTCCTCTGATATGGATCGCCCTGGTACAAAAGTGGTTCGAGGAAATACTAAGTGCCATTCTCAGCGTTGCCTTTTTTACCATCCACTCCATGACTATCTCATTCCTTGGGTGGCGTATGAGTGTTATAAAACGTACTTATAGAAGTCCATAACCACATAGGGTGCTAAATTCAACACTTGGGCCCTTTCGTTTCCACAGGTGGAATATTGAAGGAGACTCATCTCACCACGTCCTGACTAGATTATCATAGTTCTACAAAATATCGGCAAAGGTTGGTCGGAAAATGCATCCCGACACTGAATTCTTGAGGAATGGGGAAATTGAATCTTCTTTTACAAGATTCCAGAGTCAGATTTTTAGTAACGACCTCCTAATGTGTTCGATGATCTATCATTGGCAATTCCAACCTTCCCATTATATGGTATTTATCACAGTATGTACCTTTTGGTAATATGTGTTGCAACTAACTATCAAAATATTATACTTCACTTATTTTGATGAGTATTGAGTATTGATGGTGGGGGAGTGGTTGGATATTGTGTGGTGTAGATCAAATCTAAAGTAAATCTAAGCATACTCTGCTGATATTGGCATATGGAAATGGAATAAGCCCGGCCCGATGTTGGAATAAATGGATTACACGTAGACAGGTATAGATAGGCTCACCTGCACATATTCATTTATTCCTGTTTCAAATGCAAGTTGTTAAGTATTTATAACGATACCTATTTTTATATTGTAATCGGGCTGCAGCCAAAATATATTTCGCTCAGACGTGCGTGCACACATACAGGCTCAATATGTATCCATTAAAACAGTTTCTTAAAAGTAACTCTGAAGCCGATATTTAACATTTTTATTCGCTAAACTTCGACAGTTCAAGGGATAATTGCTAAATCTGAACTGCGCGCGAGGTAACCACTCACTGCATGTGTATCTAGTTCCGGATTGATCCATTCAGGAGTGCAAATCTGTAGGAATCTGTAGGAATTATATCTTAATGTTTCTAATGAAAGCCCTGCCCCCCCCCCCCCCCCCCTGCCCAAGATAAATATATTTCCTGAATTCTAGCCAACAAACAATGCAATGTAATCCCCTTTAAGCTACACAAGCGACACAATTGGGTTATTTCAGTCATACATATTTTATTTGTGGCTACGTACTGTTCTAATACTGTAGTCACTGGGCATTCTTCCTCTCTTGTGGAGAATTGTATACTGACCCCATCTGAAACTGCTGTGCAACATATTTGTTTACTCTCCAGTTGCATATACTTTGCCATACTTTTGAGCCTGCATGTTGTTGCATCCGGCTTCATCAAATTAAAAAACGCAACTCATCAAACAGACGTATACATGTACCGGTACATACACTCATGTTTGAATATATGTATACTGCCTTATTTTTTCCTATCATGCAAATTTAGCATTAATCACAATAGTTACAAAACACGTATTTTTAGTGGAGCACAGTTCACAGAGTAATATTTCCTACAAACTTTCATCATGTCAGTACTTCCTATATACCGTTTTTTCCCTAACTTATGATAAAGGTATGTTATTAGAATCGTTGACTGTTCCTTTTCTTTAATACTGTCCAGAGAACAAGGCGCTAGAATTACAAAAATGTGGTCCCGTCTTCAAACGTGGTCCGTCTTAAAAATCACCATGCAGGTTAGGTATGCCTGTATGATGAAATATTCTAAATTACATACAGAAGAGCATCGACAATTAACTTTTTGACACATCATAAGGACATTCTTTTCTTTTATGGACACTGAGAAAATAGAAAATTAGTGTGGCAGTCCTGGTAAATTTGCTGCGTCGCCATACTAAAATGAATAGCCCCAAGTAGGATATCCGACTGTTATTTACGTTTGAGAGCTCCTTTCTTGTTATAGAGAAAATTCATGCAAAGCATAAGAGGGTAACTTTTAAAGGTTTTTGAATCGATTCATTATCAATCATAGCGTTGCTGCCTTGCTTAGCCGGGTAGGGATAATAGCCTGCAGAAAGAAAGTACAGTTATCTAGTGAAAGCTTACTCTTTCTCTGACATGGGTTGTTGCTATTTTCTAACCATTCCTCTTTATTGATGGCATGCATTGCACCGTGTATTATGATCCTTCCTGGTTGTTATGGATACTTGCCCATTGGAAACAAAAGCAACATTGCCAGACGGCCTGTGATCGATACATGTACACGCATTCAATATGAAGATGGTATTTAATAACGTCTGCTGCAAATAATCGATATGCAAACAGGTTTTGTGTACAGGTGAATACGATTTAGGATGATGTAGATTAGATTTTATGTGAACTAGCTCAATGCGATTCTCCATTGAAATGTTGGTATCATTTTTTAAAAATTTTTTTAAAGAAATTTTATTGAGACTAATTTCGGTAGTACATGATATTCTCACTGAGTATTCTCACTTCAGTCTATGACACATGCACAAAGTGTTGATAGTTGAAATTCGAAACTATGTTGGTGACCATTTCAGTATGATAATAAACGTACACAATTATGATATCCCTCAGAGAAATATCAATCGAATACAATCAGATCTATGAAGAAGGTTTCTATAATTAAAAAATCTTAAAAATCATGTTTTTACGTTCGGCTCAATATGGAGACGCCACGGGTTCAATAAAGGTTTCAATAATTCATAGTTTCGATTTCGATAACCACTGCAGAACTATTTATTAGCAAAAATTATTCATAAATATTACAAATAATTGATGCTGAGTTGATATCTAACTATTGGCAACTTACGAAACAACAGTTGTGAGATGAGACGCTTGTGATTACCCAACTTCTTCCCAGCGATTAAGGACTGGATAAGCTAATGAATTTCTTTTATATTTTTTCGATTATCTCTGTTTGATACGAACCCATTTTTTTCCAAGAGCATGTGCTATTTAGCAGTGTATTAAAACTGCTGATTGGATTCAATAATTCCAATGTCTAACATTCCAAGAACACTTGATACAATGGGAACCAACTTCCCAGCTGAATTTTTAGATAGATCTCAAAGTAAAGATAGACACTTTTGATTCGATTTGATTTCCATAATAAGCTTACATTCTAGGAAAGCTATATATTCTCCGCTTAAGGTTAAACAGACATTTATTCATCAGCAACTCTTATCTATAGAGTGTTTGACTACAGAATTTTTAAATTCATGGTCGGAACAGTATAGGAATCATCTACACATTACACTATTTGGATGTATCCCAGAGGATGACGATGTGTATAGTCGTGCCTGAGGGGAGGCTGTGAATCATTTCGTTGGCTGGGTTTCCTCCTTCACCTGCCATCTAGGTTTTAGCAATATTTTGAATATTACAAAATATGTGCTTATGCATTGACGCAAAACAGCAGCATTGTGTTCATGCTTGGTTGGGGGTGGGGGTGGGGGTTGCTCCCTTTGCGCCCCCCGCGGATTTCTCACTAGCGACTGAGGGAAACTGAACATAATAAAGGCCACGGTTCATTGCACTTGGTGCGGTTCAGGTCTCTCTCACTAGGGGGAAATTGATGGGCATAATTTTGACAGGGTCAGTTTGGCTCGACGCGATTGGCTGCAAAGTGAAAGGGGTATTTGCTACAAGGTTTGATGTAAGGTGAACTACTAGTGAATTCACCAGCTATAATCGCTGATGAGAGAGGTACATTCAGTCTGTCTTTCACAGGATAGTTAGTATCTGTGTATCTGGTTCGAATATCACAAGCTCTTTCACCACTAAGAGGGAGTGATGGGCTTAGTTTTGGGTGAAACTATTGGACAACGATGTAGGCGGTTTGACTTAATTGGAATTTAAAACGGTCAATTTATGTCGTAACGCAGGGACAGTTTTGTTTAAGAACAAACCCAAATGCCATCTCCCCACTGCATTATCAATGATCAGTCCAACGACCTACTTTGCATTGTAATACAGGAATCTATACCTAGGGCGCTGGGTGAAAGTGCTGCTCTATGGGCGGTGCGGGTGGCAACCTGTTGCAAAGAAAAATGAAAGATATCCTCCATTTGTAGAGATGAACCAAGGCGGGACCAACGTCTGGTAGGCTGCCTTACACTCGCATGAACGCAGACCGACATTTGTATACTTAATGCTTATTTTCTTTCTGATTGACTTTCATGTTCCCCCTCTAGACTGGAATATCAGTATCACTCTCAGATCATGCCATTTTGCCCTTGAGAGAAAGCGATAGAGAATATTTAATACTCCAGATTGGTTCCTGCATGCAAGGGCCGCCATTTTGATGATTGCTATGTATATGTGCTTATAACTATCATTTGGTCCAGTTGTATCCTTTCTAATTCCAGAGACTCGATGAAGATACAATATAATTAAGAATCACAAGCATTCTAATATGGACCCTAATAGACCAATGAACTATCTGCTTCCGCTATATTTCAGTAGTTATCTTTGGGAATGAGCCAAATACTGTACCTTCCCATTATATATGTTGATATGTGTCTTTCATATAATTCTTAACTTATTTCGCCATCCAACTGTGACAATAGATATTCAGATAAATATGTTCACTCGAATCGACTGAAACACTCCTTTATTGAAAAATAATTATGAAAGACTTCAAACATTCAGCAGTCGCCACATGGACAAAACATTATTATTATGTTGTACATGCTTAGAGTAAAATGCATGCATGTGAAAAGATCAAACGGTCGAACAATCAAACATTGTCCATGTTTATAGCCATCTATAGCTAAAGGGATCTATTATATTCGTCTCAGAAATTGAGAACTAAAACATGCATCCATCCTTTGATCAGAAATAACTGGCTGGTTTTGCGTCATAAGAATAGGGCATATGTTTGTTGATCAGTATTTATTATCTGGAAGGTGTCTTGTCTGGAGTTCTTAAAACAAAACTTGAAAAGTGTTCATATCCTTTAACTGTTAAGGTTTGTTCAAAGCCCCTACAAAGTGTCTGATTTCAGTTTAAACGATCTCAACTATAAATGCATGAAATGCCTGATCCAATACTCGTCAATACCTAAAAGAAATGTTGCGTGGCATAAAATGATATATCGCGGGGGAAAGATACAAATATACAGGTACAGATAATATAAAATATTGTACGTCGCATCAATTCAACTGATACAATTTTCTTTACATTTCGTATCATATTAAGCTTAATCAAATTATCTTTACTCAAAATAATTCATCATAAATCTTTCCCTGTTCGATATAACATTGGTCACCGTAAATTGAGACGGAATTTAGTGCAACAAGGACCTGAGTAGATGATCGTACAAAATGTGTTCTTCATAATTTATAAGTCATATCATAATCTCATTATCTGGAATAGGAGTGTCCAATATATACTATCCTCTTCTACTACAATTTTACTGCGATCTCTGTTTATAGATGGTGGGGCTGTGAGGTGTCTTATTCTAGAGGTTCTTCCCCAAGAAGAGCATCCGCAACAGGCACTGGATTCGTGGTGGCCATTGGACGCGACGCCGAGACGCGGTAAGGAATATTTTAGCTTTAGCAATACCACCCTGTCATCAGCTCTCTGTCTATAAGTAAAGGCAATTCCATTTCATATCAGCTACTTATGACCAAATTCCCATTGTTTAGTGTTTCTATTATTTGTAATCACACTCCCATGCCCCCAGGAAGAATGTTAATGGTTGTCCGACGATCTCACCGTCGGTGCGCCGAGTGGTCGCGTCAGGAATCAATATTTTGAGACGGGCGCCCAGACCAGACCGTGCTGCTGGGTGTCAACCTTATTTGGATGTAGTACTGGTTTTCATTGTTTTTCTCTAGCACTAAATGTGCCTTGCTCCTCGAGTATGGTTCATATTGCTGTCACAGTGATCACTACGTCCTCGAACTAACGAGGACCTGGATGAAAGGGAAGGGAAGGGCAGAATGAAGTTCCAAAGAAAAGCGTGATTATGAAGCTTGTCCTGAGAATATTTCCCTCTGATGTGCATGCATTACGTGCTCGTTACTTTGAAATATGAGGGCATGATTACCACCTTAGAAGATTCCTGCAGATTCATTTCGGTTAGTTGATGGTGGTTCTTCATTTGTTCTTGCAGCCCAAGTTGCATCTGTGATTAATTTAGACACCGCGTTTATTACATTATAATTTTAAACGTCCTCGAATGGAGGTATATATTATACATGTTGATATGGACTTTATGCGGAATGATCTTTGGATAATCCAAGGGAATTTTGATTTAAAAATATTGTTCACACTGAAAGGTTAGATACTCCTCAATAGATGGAAATATGCGGTGTATTAATAACATGGTAACCCTACTTTTTTCCACAGAAAAATAAATTAACAAAACTAGGTGACGCTCAGCAGTTAGAAATATGCTAGAACTCCAAAGAAACCTCAATCAAAATGTACTCTATTCCAGTGTTTGGTAACATACAATTTGATATTATGGAAACTTTCGAATATATAGAAGCAGGATATTGTTACTCTGTATAAAGTATAATACTCTTGAACACATCATCCACATAGAATAAAATACAAAAGCATTGCCAACGAGTGGCGCTTCCTGAGACAATACCAAATATGGATCATAAGTCTTGATTGACCGTTCTATGTTAATAGAATCTCAGAGTAAACACTAAGACAGAATCAATGATACGAACGGAATGAAAAAGAACATTGCTATAAACGTGTGTCACATTAATAGCTGCACAGCTCGCTCAATATTTAGCCTTCTGGCCCTATCCATCAATTTCTATAAGTTTAAAACGGTATCATATTAAACATGCCAAAGGTGAATGGTCTTCAGCCAATAACCACATTTTTAATATGTGAATTAAAACGTTTTAAGATGATATATTAGATGACGTGTACGACATATCGCCGAGAAACGCGGCACAATTATGATTAATGGACGTTTTTATGTTATCCTTTAGCTACACCTTAGGATATGTAAATACGATATATTCGAACCATTTGAGGACGTGAGTTTATTTGTACTTACATGTATGTTTTTGTTTGGTATAGACATTGTCTTCCATTCACTTGCAGAAAACACATGGAAGTATTATATTACAAATATAGCTATTCAAGGTTGACGCGAAAAGTATATGGGTATATCTTTGCGTTTCCTATTATGCTAAAGATTTTAATTCTTTTTGTCGTCCTTTCGGTTAACAAAATCGTTATCACTACCTAAATCCCTTGCCACGCCATTAATGAAGACGTACATACAAAGGGAAATAACAGGAGGATATTTCTTTAAAAACAATTTTATGAACTGAAATTCATTCATATATTAAAGATCTTAGATAGGGGTAGACTATTTGAAACGTTATGTTGTTGTAAGTTTGAGCGTATTTCTAAAAGAAGGAAAAAGATTTATTTCTAAATGGGATATATACAGCGCCGCCTTAATTGACGCGATAGCATTTTTCTTCGACATTGCCAAAATATTTTTTCGCATTGATATTATGTGTTATTGAAGAATGAGATCAACAATACTGCAGCTGCAGCTTGGAAGTAGAGGCGCAATGTTTTATACGTATGGGAAATTATTGCCAAAAAAGGAATCGGGAGAAGTTTCAATTCAAGAAATTCTGTATTAGTTTCTGGAAAATTAAATTATAGAGAAAGCAAAGAGCAGCTAGAAACTATTTTCGACACTTAATAGCAGTGATAGATTAGTCATGATTTATTAAACGCGTTCATTAACACATGTGACCTCACTCTGAGGTAGGACGTGCATTAAAGCCTGACGCACACATGGCCGATTTGGCGCCCTATAGCCCCAAGATTTGGGTTTTCTGATGAATCCTAAGATTTCATTTCAAACCATGGTTCATGTTATTTCAAAAACATTAACCAGGATTTGAAATGAAACTTAAGATTCACCAGGAGACCCAACTCGTGGGGCAATCGGGGGCCAAATCGGCGATATTCATGTCCGTATCCATCATTTATTCAAGTAACAATATTAAAGTAAAAATAACAGCGTGAGCTCCCGTGCTTTACAATATCAATTGTGATTTTATATTACATATCCTGAAAAAAAAAGTATTAATGTAAAGGGGTCAATATCTGTTGCCAAGATTGGTCTTTCTTCATGAAGTTTCTTCATGAAGTCCCCTTAAATAGTTCATTAATTGGCAACGAAACTGACTTTGGTCCCTAAATCATTTAATTCCAACTTTCAATGAAATACTCATCCCCTTAACATGAACAATCAAACAATCAAAACACCTAGACCTATTGACGAATTATATAAGAGTATCTGTTGTATCGGAAGAGGCATAGTGGTATATACCAATGTGTAAGAAGGAGAAGTAGTTAAAGACGCATAAAGAAGATTCCCCCCCCCCCCCCCCATAAAATTATTGTCGATTTCGGTATCTTGGGGCAACGAGATTATATTAACACAATATAATCTCGTTGCTTGAGGTAACGCAGGAATGTATCCACAGCATGGGTACGCGTCATTTTTTAATGATGTATTGTAAATGTTTGGCCTTTTTTGTGATAAAAAAAATATATACAGAATTAGGAAGTAGTACTATTACGCCAATATTACTGGTCAATACCGTTTGTACCGTTTTTTCAACTGTTTAGATATTCTGTTGGCCTTAAATCAAATAAAAACTAAAGTAGGCCTACTAGTTACGTTTGTGTACGTGTATTACTTAGGTCTGCCCCCAAAAAATCTAAATAATTTTAGGTTTTAGCCAATAGTAGGGAATTGTCAAATGACTCTTTTGTTGTTGTTTTGGAAAGCTGGTTTATTACTGAATTTGGTACAAAAATAACGACTTTTTCCCAATGTCCAACAATTTCTTGAATCTTTCCTTTGCACAAATGACGGAATCTTAATTATATTCATTTATAAGCACTCTTTCTGACATAACACAGTCTAACGCGTTTAGGATATCATCAATACATATAATACCTTTTAATTACCACGAGCTCCAGTGAAGCTTTGATTAACCATGATTTTTTACAGCTTCGCCTACCAGATTCTCTCTTTCCGTATCTGTATTGCAGTGGTAGGAGATTTACAGTAATAATAATATTATTTGTTCCCTATTGAGAACATTTCTCTATCGAAAGTATTATAGTCTGAGGGTAAAAACACAAGGACTATAATACCATTAGATACTTTGTACTCATTTTAAGCCTTCACTCTTATTGGCTAAGATAAACCCGACATAGTTATCCCCGAGGACGAATGGTAAACAAGGTAATAGATCACATGACTGACCTCTTTACAGTGTCGGGTTGCTTGTCGCCATGTTGGTCGCGACCGCCTTCTCTAATTGTCATATATTCCTTTGCTTTTTATGTATACGGCATTCCCTTTCGGCATGTCTAAACCAAAACAATAGGTGATTTCTTGACATTATTTTGTTACCTGAGGCAACTCCCCTAAACTTTTTTTATTTTCCCAGCATCCCTTTCCCTCACGTTCCCACAATCCAAATTTCGTAGCCAGCCATACCACATTCCACACATAGCTTTAAATGCATTTTAGTTTCTTCAGGGTCCTCCCCCTTTTCTCTCTTAGGAAATGCTTGTGTGCTATGGCTATGCAATATATTATTTTCAATAATGTTGTCCTGCTTATAGATCTGCCCTCGTCCTATACTAAGGGACGAGTACTTTGTCTAGGACGCAACTACATACGGACAACCAGTCAATACTAATAAGACATCAGACATTAATGATAAGATTATCAGACATTGCACATCCATAATTAGAAAAGGCCCGGGTCATCTTCACTGGAAACTTCAGTCACTTTGAAAATAAGATTTTAACGTACCGGACGTCTCTCCTGTGGGCGTGAAAGGCTTGTGTTCTTGGATGTTTTTTCCTTCAATATCTTATATATTCATTCATGGAAATCCAAAGATAGCGGCGATTAAACGTTGCATTTAGGTACGGTATGTTGAAATTTAATTTACAATTTAATTTGAGTCTTACAAATACTTTCTTCAATATTTTATTTGTATGTCTTCACGAGCATTGGTCACGGTTTCAAATTGAGGACGGTATCATTCAAAACAAACAGCACAGGCTGTTTCAGACCCTTCTTTGTGTCGATTGCTGAAAAGATGTCAAGACAATCTGGATAGAGATAAAAAAAACTATTTTTGCCTAAAGGGACGCGCCATGCTCCAGACCACAATAGTTGTGTGTATACATTGGCCTTTTTTTTTACACTACACCACCCCAGGCAGCAACAAGACATAAAAGAACTGGGCTCGTGTTTTGATGTGCTAGGCGCAGTATTATGATAAATTGTGGTGTTTTTCTTATGGAACAGGCGTACCTGTTATTAGACAGAAATAACAAAAAAAAAACAGAGTTCAAGGACTTATCGGTCCTTCATCCCCCCCCCCCCCCCCCGCCCCACCCAGGCGGGCTCCAATTCTATAGGTAAAACATCAGAGCCTTGGGAATGGAATGTTTGTTACTGTTTCTGCGATACTTCTAAATTATGTACGAGGGTCCCGACTTCTGATATTAAAGGGAGCACTTGACGCATAGTGTTTAAAGGTCATTCCAAATGGGGTACTTTGGGAATTGTTGATGAAATGCATCTTCCTCCTGAAAAACAATGGGCAGAAACAAGTAACAATTTCAACTATATATAACATCGCTTGTGACCTGTATAAAGACAAGCATTGCTTACGAACAGCATATCCAGATTACAAGCATTACTAATCTTAAATGGGTATCTCTTTCAACCAATACTTCTTATTTGTAAGTTCTTCATTAAGTCTTGTTAGGCCGCCATGACGGCAGGCTTCTGAAATAAAGTATTAAGTTGGTTGGGTTTTTTTAAAGTTTCGTTTGACCTACTCACCTAGTCTGACTAGCTGTTCCTCATCCTCAATGTTTATCTAGTTACTTGGTTAATATGACTTCCTAGGTGTTTAGTTCTAGTTGTCTGAACAACATTTTGCTTATTTTCCCCTAATAGCCCCCATGTATTTATAACGATTTTGTTATTATACAGTAGCACCCTACCATATTTTACCAAATAGTAAACTGATACCGTGTACTTCATGTTTGTGCTTTATGTATTTTAATTATGTATTGCAGAACTCACACATAGCTGCAAGAGCCTATCCTACCATGTTTCCATGTTTCATACATTCCTGATATTGAAAATGTGCTCCGTATTTGAAATCGTCCTTATAAGGAGTTCGAATTAGGGGTTCCGCGGGTCCCAGAAAGCCTTTAATTTGGAGACTGGAAGCCTGGAAAATTGGCATTTTGGTCGAAGGTTCTGGAAAATCATCATGTACCTTTAATTTTAGAATTTTGAGAGACTTACCCGTTAGGTACTAAGTTGAATTAAAATTATATCTTTGAGGCAACGCGAGGGGTTGCAGGGAATGAAATTTGCGAAGATTTTCAGTTTCTAACAACAATTTCTCTTGACTGCCTCTCATAAAATTAACATCATACACTGAGTGACCGTGATTGATATAAAATCTGAATTCGCATGCCCCGCAAGGTCACATAATTGGAGTTCTGAAATGACTTACATGGAACATGGAAAATGACTGGAATCTGTGAATTTGTTCTTGCCAGGGGAGGGACCACAACCGAGACTTTAGCTAATATTTAACCTAAGATAAGCTAAGAATTAATACGGTCATAGGAGTTTTGTAAATACTACTATTAAATGTCTGGTAGGCCATGTCTCGGAATAAAAAATAAAACCAATTGTACATGAAAGTCTCTCTAGTGTCTCTAGTGAGACACATTCACTGATCTATCATGTGTGCATTTTTCTTAAAGTATGGAATTGCTACAAAACTTATTTGTATTGTTTCAAAGTTTATAAACATCCCTTTTACCCGTTATCATCTGCCTTCAATGGTTGATGGTTGACTATTTGCATTATTTATAGTTCAAAATGTCGACGTCCAAAAAACACATCGATACTTTGCTTCTCGTCAAGAATTGTTAGCCATTACATTTCATAGTTCATAGAATATAATGAGTGTTCAATCGGTTTAAAGATATTTTCATCATTTTCCTGTTCTGTTATATTGCTTAAATTACAGGAAAATAATCATGGTCCGTGTGTGAGTCATGAAAACGAACATAGATTCATTCAGTGAACATTCAAATTGTGACCTCAAATTATCATTTAAGCATGTTTTTTCTCTCCCATATCTAAAACACCCTAGTAACTAGCTTCCGCAACATGACAGCGGTGGTATGTCTCATTCGTTCAGTTCAAAACATAAATCTATACCGTAGTCAAATTACTGCGTTTTATGTTGCTGTTCGATTTACAGCCACAAGAACTTTACATCATATCAAATACACATAATCATAAAACGAGTATTTCTCTTATCTTATCATAGTATACTGATTGTTTTTACTCTAACCGAATACCGATATTGCTACTTTATAGTTCAGGCATATATCATCATGTGTCAATCTTGCTCAGATCTTTCTTTTAAAACTTGCTCAGATCTGTTGAAGGTATCCGAGTGTCACCAATGTAAAAAACGACGATTAAATTAAAAATGATTTATTACTTATATAATGAACGATATAGCAATGACACTTCAGACGTTGACACTCGCGCAGATTACAGACTGATGGCGAACTTATTAGAGTTGGTGCAATTAGATTAGATTTGATCAATTGAGATTTGATTGACACGGGACTCATAGGACTCGTAATACACCTCATCAAAACAAATGAACTCATTTTATCTGGCGCCCGTCCTTGCTCCTGAAATAGTAGTCTACTTTCATTTGTTTGGACGCCGAAAATCTTGAACAGAAGCGGTAGCGGTCGCAATGATGAATGAATCAATTTCCCAAACAGGAATCCTTTCGATGGATAAACTGTTTCTTTATTTGACTCCTGTAACTTACAATCGAGATATATATGTAATGCTACAAACCTAGATGCAAGTAATGTGTACACTATATCAATGCTCTTCATAATGTTCAGGAACGTTAGACCCAAACCTTAATATGAATAATATGTAATTCTATTACCATGGAATTCGCTTAACCGTTCACCTTCACATCTCCATTATAAATCCAACGAAATCCAAAGATACTATATTAAGCTCGTTGATATAGCTGACTGTGTGTTCACTCAATATCCAATGTCTTGACATGTATAGATATGCATTATATTTTTTAAAGGTTAATTCAAATTTGGCACGATTTTCTCTAATATTTGAATTTGAAAAAATGTTATTTCAATAATTCATTGCTAATGAGAGGGAAGCTCTCCAGAACACCCTTTAGCTTTATTACGATCTTCTTTTGTAAAGTACAATATCATTTATATACAATATCATCAATATCATCGTTGACTGTCACTGATTCTCTACAAGTATTTCAGTTGAAAAGTTTTCATTTACAATATGCAACATGGTGCAGTAATTTTAACAGGGTTGATTCACCCGATAGATAAAAGATTCTGATTGCTATATTTATATAAAATATTCATCTTATCAGATATATATTGACTTGGGTTGATTTTTAGTGATCTTATGGTCTAAGGTTCGGTCGGGTATATGAAACTGAAACTGATGAATTCCCTCCGTTATTGCAGAATATATCGTAACAAGTATATCTAACAAGGGTTTGATCGGGCGTTACTTTTTACTCCCTTCTTTTGCAGTATACATGTACAATACAATACAGAAATAGTATTTTAAGCAACACGAAACTATACTACTATACTAATACATACTTGAAGATACTATTTCATTTGAAAGGAATTCAACCTTCAGTCGCTATTGATCACATATACCAGATCCATGCATGATAATACATTTTTTAAAGATATCACTTCTAAAATATGTACTTCTAAAATATGTACTTCTAAGATCACTTCTAAAATATGTACTTCCTTAGATAGTTAAACTCTTGGCTAGCTTGGTTCCCTTTAAAACACCAAGAAATAAATGGCAGACATTAGCGCCTTGCAATTATAATAACATAACATTTAGAGATTACTTTTGGTATTTAACGCAAGTTGCCAATTAAGACATGGATCATATGGCACCATGTCCTCAAGCATTGGCAGTTTTAGGTCTGTGGCTGCAGAATGGGGCCTACATGCAAAATAGATATAGTCGTCTCCATAAATGTCTGTCCAAAGTAACTTACTCCAAGGAGAAGTACACTACACGTAATAATAACAACCTTATCAATACCAAAAGCCCCAAAGTTATTCTCATTCATTAATTCCCGCCGCCCCGAACAAAAAGAACCCAAATAAATGTGTGTCCGGTTTATAGTAGCTAAAAACTAGGTGGGATGGGGAAGGCTAATTTTTAACTACTTATCAGGAACTGAAAAAATATCTCATCTTCTTTCGTAATAGTGAGAAATGCAGCTTTTATGGGTTTTCTCCCGCCCCTCACTCATATGTGTACTCATTTTTGTTCCAGCATTTGAAAAGTATCCCCTTTCCGGGAATTTCAGGGCATTTTAACCCCGCTTTTTGTGGCAAAACGCGGAAAATCTCATGCCAAAAAGGACCCCTTTTTATGATTTTAAGGAGTCTTGTATAACTGTCAATGGAAATATACCTCCAACTGGCAACATCAATGAGGTCATCCTTGAAGGGTAATGCGTTTTTCCGTAACTTTTTAGACCTAAATATGATATTGACTTGAATAAAATGAAATAAAAAAAACAGAAGTGGCGCAGAGTTTCTGTCTTACATAATTAAAGGCTATTCTGTGCAACAAAGGGGGTTTCCAGCATTTTGGTGACTTGTTGCAAAAATACCCCCTTAAATTTAATCAGCATTTCGCGGAATACAGTCGCAAATTGGTACTCTTATTTTGGATTTCACGATCCTCGTTTGGGAGTGAAGAATGACCCCTTTCTCCGCGAAAATGATAGCCGATGATAAATGTTATTCAATGTTAAATTTAGCGTTTTGGGGGTCAATGTGTTCTGGAATAACTATAGTAAATCGCTGTTGCGTTAAATGCGTTCTCGTAGTGACGGTATCCAAGGCCAAAGCAGCCCCTATTGGCTCGCAGCCAAACTTACCTGTCACTCTAACACGTCTCGGTGATTGGCCTTGGCCATTTCGCCTGCGTCCTTCACCGCGGTCACTTCCAAAATAGTGCGAAGGCCCGTGGCAGGAATCCAAAACGTGAACGTGCCATTCACATTCATGCTAATCGTGGGTGTTGGGAGCCATACATGTCTAATTCAGTCTAGGCTCCAAAGCCTCTCAGATAAGATATACTATTGGTATGTCAGGGATTGGACGCCGCTTGCGCTAATGGCTTTCCTGGGTCTGGAGTAGGCGTCCGAATGGGAATCTAATGGCAAATTGTAGTTTGGAGCGAGAGGCTTTCCCTCAGTTTGGGGGGACTCTCTCCTCTGAGCTCAGACTGTAATTTGCACAATTCAGTGATGGTCGATTTTCTTTATCTCAACGTTTAATCGTTATCAACTGCCTCATGTCCCTCTCGTGTAATGTATGATCATGTGGGAAAGGTAGAATTACTTTAAAATAAGAGATGAGCGATCCTCGACTTGCAGGTGCAAGACTGATATGATCTGACGCCTGTCACCAATGATTTCGGCGCAACATGTGTCTGTAGTATACCAATGTAGGTCTCTCTAGTATACCAACGAGAGTAGAGGGGAAGGTGCCACGACGTCTTACAAAGTTCCTGGATGGATACCAGAGAAGTTTGCACCTATGATGCATTTTTTGGAGTAGGAAAAGGCAATTTAACACCTCCTATGGCAAAGTTTCAAAGCGCTTTTGATACGTCCAAGATTTACTTTCTCCATTGTATCCATACATCATTGTAGCATACAGAGAGGATATGGCAGGTGCAGATGAGCACATTTCTTCCCAGATAACAGAAGCTTCTCTTGATTTACTAATGGAATTTGAAAAGAGAAGAAAACGGAGTGATATAATGTATTACATATAGTATATTGGATGCTTTCATACGAAATTGCACTGGCTATACATTTGGTGACTGGTATATTCACAGTCTAGGCAGAGTTGATAGTCTATCTCCAAACTGAGGGAAAGCCTCTCCCTCCAATCCGCCAAATGTCATTAGAATCACATTAGGACGCCTACTAGTACTACTCCAGGGGTGGGAAACTCATTAGCGCAGTAGGCCTCCAATGAGTGGACATGCCATTCTTATCTGATATGAGAGGTATGGGACCTAGACTGGTTAGCCCTTCCAAAACTCATACAGGCCGATATTTAACTTTGTGCCGTTTTTTTAAAAAAAAATATAAGATATGAATATTTATGTAGGCCCATGTATGGATATACATGCATGTATGTGTAATATAAATTTCCCCGAAACGACAATTTCTTGCTTTGTCTATTAGGGTTATACGAATGGCAGGGCGTTGAAACAATACATCCAAAGAAGGTTCTAATTTCTTGACATTCCTAGCAGGGACCTATAAATATAGCTAGCTATTTGTGTTTATTTTTTACTTAAAAGTTGATATCTGGAGGAATTGGCTAGAATATAGCCCTGACCCGATGGATGAATCGATGCCATCATTACACATTTGTACAGCCATCGTTCTCTATAATATAAGGCTATGGAACCGCTTAAGGTTTTTGAAGAACATGACAATTTCAAGCTACGAATTAACAGAAGTGTAAGCTGGTTGAGTGTACATTGTTGTTGATGAAGGGTTATTCGCCATCAAAATTCAAATATGTTCGGGGAACCTGTATGTATGTATAGGTTTTTATTTTCGGAAGTGTACACTTTCAATAACATATCAAATTTTGCACCGAAAAAGGGGGTGGGTCTCCTCTATGAAACCATAGATCTTCCTATCTGTATATGTTTATGCGTGCATCTTGTAGATTGTTTAACCGATTTTCACGTGATAGATCTTTCGCATTATTTGAATATAGCCTAGTCATTTTGCGGCCAGTGTGTCTCTGATAGTTAGTAGCTTTCTTTTATTTTCTTATTGTACCTTCTGAAAAGTATAGTAGGGGCAGACATTGTCCATAGGGCGCTCAAAGTGAGGGTGTTTTTGGTATAATGTGGCACTGGTATTATTATATGAGTTCAATTCTTGCTCTTCCCTGCTAGCTGGTTCTCTAGGTCGCCTGTCCTAGGTAACACAATTTATTTTCATTGCGGAATCCACGTTGAACGATTCACTTCTATCCGAATTACCACTATATAGTAAATAGGGGCATTGGAATCATTTCTCACCTTGTACTAAAATAGATTTCTACAATGACGCTACTAACTTTCGCCAGCTGATAGCATTTTTTTTAAGGATTTCGGATAACATGGCATGGTTTTTTTCTCTGCGATTATTGCACGAACAGGAATCTCCGTGTATACCATATTGACATTTTTTTAGAATATTTTTTAAAAATACAAATACCTAAAATTAAAACAGATTACAAGATTAGGAGTGATGGCGAATACATCTTTCTTAACAATGATGTATACTTCACCCAACATGCATAGGTGGCATATTGCCAGAAATCTTCCTAGTGCGAGTTTGACCTTCGCTAGTATAATTTTATCAATTAAACATACCTTTTTGTAGCTTTTCTCTCAGAGTCTATTCGTGGGACATAGCGCATAGCAGATGAAATTTCCGAATCGATATCGTTTAAAAATATATTCTCTTTTCCATGATATTTCAATTTTGGTCTGGCAAAGACTAAACCGCACGTGTTATACATGCGCTCAGAGTAAATTATTTGTTTAGTGGCCGAGGTATAATATGTTCTTATAATGTTTGTCTCTCCTTACGATTAAGCTCCTCCCAGAGAGTTACAACACTGAAACCTTAATTTTATCAAAATAAATTTGCAAGTACATACATGTACATGAGGGAATATCTCTGCGGTCGAGTATAACGAGGCCACTGAATATCATGAAGCATATCAATCATTATTAATAATTATTACTCTTAAAATGGCGTCGAAGCTATTTCCACAGCCAAAAAGAAACCTTGATTATTAGACATAGTGCAACAGAACAAGTATAGAGTCTGTAGAGAAAATTATGAAAGACGAACGTGCAGCCCAAAATGAATCCACGTTCGCGTTCTTCAGCCCAAGCCAATAGCATTGTGTATCAAATTCCTTCCCTAAACAAGCCGCAGAGCATGGATCATTTTAGGATTTCTTATGAAACAGGCCCGGAGGTAGATGTAATACATAATTATAATCGGTTTATATATTTGTTTCCGAGTTGAGGAGGTTAACATATTATCTTCTGACACAAGACTAAACTCTTAAGAAGAAAAGAAACAATATAACGCGCGTCATATTTTTAGGTTCTTGTATACCAACAGACAACTATATTACGATCGCCCATGTTTTTTGTTTTAAGATGTTTATTCAGCAGAGTGAAATTATGTAGTCATACACTATTCTCATTCGAGGCTGATATGGATGAAAAATATTACAAATATACACTCGTTACAGCAGAGATGGCTGCATTTGTCAGTTATCCAATTCGATCGTCTTTAATATTGATTAGGCGATACAGTGGGAATAAAAATACACGTATGTATACACACTTTTCGTGTTCATGTCACTTGGAAATAACACAGAGATACAGATATGATCTATTCACAATATCATGATGAATGTATTTTCTCTCATGAAAGGGGTCAGAAACAGTTCGACTCAAATCAACTATTATATTGATGATGTTGAATCTCAATCATAGATCTTGAAACATTTGATTCCTGGTTAAGCACAGGCAGTTTTATGTTTAAGTCATGTTTATTCAGATCATTACATGCAGTAGACGCTTTTTGTCAACTCATCCTGATACAAACAGTATGATATTGTTTTATAGGTGATATAATTAATTACTGATTTCAAAAACAGAAATCTTTGCATGGAGACGGTAAAAACTCCAATAGTCCGCAAGAATAACTTTGTATTTAATTTTGCGTTTATTCCCTAATTTCTATCTAATTCAACATTATACCTATAAAAGCATTGAACAAAAAGGAATATAAATAGTGATGTTGTATACGTCTGTTTCATCTGCCTAATCTTTGGGAATTGGGCGCATTGTCCTTCAGGTCAAGACAAACACGCAACATGTCGTGATATGAATTGATATTTTATTGTCAAAGAGAGAGAGAGGGACCAACACCGCCAAACTTTTACCTGTGGCCTTCCGCCTTATGAAAAGAAGAACAATATAATATTAACAAATGTAGACGATACGGAAATTAATAATGCTTTTCAACTTTTTCTGCGATTCCATGGTTTTCGAAGATGTTGCCTCTTTATTAATCAATCACTTAGAATGCGCCATGAGGTTCATCTCTCTTACGTTACTGGCTCACTGAATTGTGTTTGGTTGTTAACATAAAGCAAAAAAATAATAGAAATCCTCAGGCTGCAAGCAGTAGTCGATCATAACCTATATTTAGCGTTCACGATCTATATTTATTCCATAAATTCCAACGAGCTTTCTTTTTTTCATCAAGCGGTCTAATTCTTTTTGATTTGTGTCTGTCAGGGCTTCCCAAATTGTTAAATAGTTTTTAATTCAATCGAGTCGCCCGTGGACTAGATCCTTGGTCTCATTGGTATACAGGCAATAGTTTAAACAGAACCAGGGTACAACTTGGCTTTATGTCGTATAATGGTTAATTTGTTTAACCAATTTCCGACGGAATACATACTACATAATATATGCGTCTTCCTCCCCCATCCGTTCTTACTGATTGTGTCATTAAAGGTCAGTGTCACTATAGGCGCAAAGACGGGATCCATATGGTAATATTCGAAAGGGTATAATATTATATAGGGTATATAGCTGGCGTGTCCTCGAAATAATAGATGCAAAGGATTTAGTGGGCGACCAGTACAATATAATCATACATTTTTTTGACAGATGAAGTTTTATTCATCATCGCCTTCTTGGCGCATACGATAATAAAACATGGTGTTAATTCAGTTTTTCATGAACTCTTTTAAAAATCTTAGTTGGAATAATTCACCCCAAACGGAAGTAGGACGAGGACTTGGGAGTATGTTGTAGGTTTGTTTTATTGGGGGTCCGACGTTTCGGGCGACATTTGCCCTTTATCAAGGAGGCAACATGGGCTAATCTTTTAAAAATGCCTCCAACTATAATTATCGATTTTTAGATAAATGTTGTGTCGGGAAAATGTAATGCATGATAGATAGACATAGCAACCTGTTAGGGCTCCCAAACGTAAAAAAAATAGCATATATATGAGAGAAGACGCGCCTACTAAGGCAGGAAATGTTTATGCTAATTATTCACAATTACCTACTCATATCATGTAACCAATAATTATGTCCTTCATAAAAATGTTGCCAATGAAATGCCCATTAAATTCCTATGTAAATCCTATTAATTATGCCAGACAAACAAACCTATTTCATAAATATTTTTTCATATTCAGAATACTTACTGTGATAGAAAGTTTAGATATTCAAAACTTTATTATTACAAAGTATAAATGCCAATTTCATGTTTGGAGATGTTGTACGTGTGCATATTATATCTAGTGTTCTGTATTTGAACTCTCATTCAGCACCGATACTGAAAAAGATAACTTGATAGCTATGCAAAATGAGGGCGTTCAGAAATTCAGTATGGGAACAGGAAAGCTAGTTTAAGCCCATTGCTGATGGTAAGTCTAACTAATGGGCTTTAAATCTCTCGGCGAAATGAGTCCATTGATTGGGTGTTAGGTGGGCAGGGGAGTGGTAGGGAGATTACGTACATGATGTTGTGATGCATCGCAAGATAGCGATCGCATAAAAAGCAGCGTTCAGATCTCCAATTGGTTTCATTGTTATCCGAGGATATAGCGGAGGCTTAGGACGAATATCTCAATGCGATCCGTGTGTGGAATTCAGCTAGGTGCTGAGGATACGTGTATGGCAAGCAAGAAGACCCCCTGCAGAGTTCTCACGTGATCTACCGTAGCCATACAGGTCTTTTTACTTGACACCAATTGACTCCTCCCTCGCCTTCTTATTACTGAGGGCCAAACAAACGTTAATGCACGTCCTTAGTATGGCAGATATACCACTGAATCCATTATGGTACTGACTCGACCCTTTCAGTGGGTATCATAGGAAATGTGCTATGAATTTTGACTGTATGCTGTGTATAGGGGCGCCACTTCCTAGCTGTACTCAACATGCTGGACTGGGGTGAATGCACTGTGAACAGTGATCCGCCTGCCAGGTCGATTTGACTCATATTGTCGAGATATCACTCTTCTTCTGACAGTTATTGGATCGCAATGATTTCTTTATTTTCGATCTCAATGCATGCACGGTCTGATAAATGACACAGTCTAATGTCGAACTGAATTTATTTCATGGAAATCATTCGCTTTGATGAATGATTGGTCCAATGTCAGTCACGTGGTTTGGGGTTCAGTTTGAATGTAGGTCACGTAGGGGACACACCTAACCTGATTCTCAGCTCATGATCCATGGCAAAGAATCATGAAAGCTGAGGGGCTACGTCAATTTTTTTATGACAGATTCCCCAGATCAATTAGAATAATCTATACTTATTTCGATCGACCTCAGTGTTAATTTGCAGGTCGAAGCAAGCAGGGATCTGAACTGCAGTCCAAGTCACATCTCTCTGAATTCGAAAATGGGTCAGACGCTGTCAAAACTAAGTCATGAAATTTGGTTCCAATACTCGTCATTATATTGGGCTCTAGACCTATAGGCTATGTGGTAGGATATTTGACTGTATAATGCCAAACAATATAATGCATCAGCATATGTCGTTTCTTGCCTTCGACAAGGCGACCTCCCAGTCTCAGAAAGAAGGGTTTCTAATGAAAAGAAGGATGTAGGCCAAGTCGTACAACGGCCGCGCGCTCCTCGAGGTAGGACGATACCTATTTTAGACATTTTAGATATTTACACGATCTCCATTACGTTTTAAATATACATATCCCTTTTTATAACACCGCAGTAATCAACATTAATACTATCTTTTGTATCCTAATGCTGCAAAAAGAGACCATAATCAATCTCGCAAAATTTACGGGCGGTCAATTTTATCTTATATTCATGAAGGCCTATTGTCAACGAAATGATGTGTATCACCGTATACTATAAGCATGAGTTTCATTTGTTTGATTGAAGATTTAATCGGGTGTGATGAAAGTTATTCATGTGTATTTAAAGGAATCTTTCTTTTTGCTGCCAGTTGATTTCAACCCAAATTCTTGTTTGTTAAAGCGGTTCTGTCAATGCTCCATGTATACATGTACACCCTAACATTTTTTTAAAAGAAATCTTATTGAGCACACTTTCATGGTACAACATTACCTTAATGTTGCTCCTACATAAACTATATAATACTCTCCAGTTGATGCCCTGGAGAATCCATAAAAACATAGCAACATCCGTTTCAAATGCTAATATTACTTTGCATTGGATGTATGCCCAGTTGGATCAAATCCAGGTTTTCCCATGTGCCTTAATTTATACTTGGGTAGGGAACAGTCGGGGACCGACAAGAGGAGTAAAGATTAATTGGAGGCAGCAACCAGTTATTAGGAAGTTCAAAACCAATGTAATATAATCACTGATATTATAAGCAATGAGATATAGCTTACTGCAATATGATATATCTCAGTGCATGCCTTTGGTTTTAATATGGATGAAAATGCCTATTATGTGTTCTGTTTATTTTAGGAACCGTGTTTTGACCGTTGCAAAACCGTAGGCCTAGTTTAATTACAAGAGCATTAGCTTATCATCCATGATGATGAATATATATATCATGCTCTTTATGTCGGGATATTTTCTTGCTTCTTGTTTCTTGCGTTTCACCTAAACTTCCCATGAATTAATAATATCCATAAGTACGGACTTACTTATTGCCTTTTGACGGTACTCCTCTGAGACGTTTAAACCAATACCCGCCAAAGCTTTTTCAAGACATGGTTAAGAATTCCTTCTTACATCAAAGCAGGCGATTTGTGTTTCGGCGCGTTGCCATGTGTTGCTTTGCAAGGATAAGTGATTGGACTAATGGCATATTTGATAGACTATCTAAAAAATATTGAGGCGTTATCTAGAAGTGGTACAAAGGTGTTCTTTCACCCAGAAGCTTTCACCAAATTGATCCATCCTTGCTTTTTACCCACTTTGTTGGCAGTGGTAAGGATGCCTATTCTCCGATGATGAGCGAGTGCTAAAATGGGCGTTTCATATTCATAGAGTTCCAACATACTGGAATCTTTATTTTTATAAATTCTTTTTACAAATGCACGTCACATAGCTTCTTTCTCAGTTGTCATATCAACAAGATTCCACTTTGTGACCAGCTCAGTAGTCCGCCTACGCCTGCAACCTATTTCCAATGTTCTATTTTCATTCACTCAGGAATCTAGCACAGCTATCTAGCCCTTTGATAATTTTAAAGGAACCAAACCTAGATTTGCTATCAATTGTACCATGTATACTGATTTTAAAAGGCATTAATCTAGGAAATCCTGCTGCATTAATTTCCCCCTTTTTTTTATAGTTATGGATGATATACGAGGATAGTGATCTACCCGCCTTTACTCCACACCTATTTAAAAAAGAATAGGTGGTTTCCTCTTTTAGTTAAACTTTTTTTAGTTTAATGCCATTTTTCCCTTGCCGGACAAGCAGGAAGTGCAGTTCATGACAAAAGAAATTAAATCAAGAAAGCTTTGATTAGTTTCAGTGAATAGTGATTCAAGATAAAATATATCCCTACATATTATTTCAAGAACTTGTGCAGAAAAGCTCCATCAGATTCTTTTTGTTATCCTACTCTAAGCTTGAACCAGGATGAGGCAATGGACAAAACACATCCTTTGCTGGTCTTTTGTTTTAGTTAAGCTTGGATTTGGGAATATCTAGGTTAAAAAAGATCAAACACTGACGAAATTATAAGACGAAGAACGCGAAAGATATAATATATTGATGAACCTCTTCATCTGGAAAAAAATTAATTCAGTCTCTCTAATCTCTCGCTAGCTGTTGGACAGGTTTTGAATTAAAAATTAAATTAAATTGAATTAAAAATTACCGATGTGACACAATGAGTTATAACAATTATGTATAACAGGAAAATTTCATAATACATCACACGAACCATTCTTGCAAGGTATGATCATTTTAAAAAAAGGATACGATATTCTAGCTCTTTTTTTGCAAAAGGCAAGTTTGATTGTGATTTGGGAGAAATATTAACGATTTCCTTTGTAACTGTATAATGCCATCTCCACCAAAATCCTTGAAAACATGCCCATTCAAAACCGCCTGAGTTAAAAACATCCACAACGATTCGGAGGTGAACTGATCTTGGTACACAAGAAACCCAAATATTGGCAATGTGTTAGTTTCGATAGTAAACTCAATAGAGGGATATATTCATTGGCGCATGCTCATACGCTGAAATTTCTGAGTATACAAAATCAATAAAATAATATTCGCCATATATATTTTTTAAAGGTTTTATTCAGTTGTTAATCCTGCTGTCTTGGCGTGTACACTTCTAACAACATGATTAAAACCGTGTTCCTTTTTGTATTTTCTTCATTTTTCTTACACCTTTTATATAATGATAAATATACACACAAATACACACACAAACCATGTTCCAACATTCGCCATATATTAATTATTCAATCAAAACCTGTCACTAGGGCAGTACTTGGATTTTATATTTTCTCTGTGTACCTGGAGCATGAAATAACGCTGATTGGCAAGCCGATTGCTTTACTCCTGTTTACTCCTGTCGGGACGCTCTTATCAATACTCAGATAAATAACTTTTAAAACAACCAATGATACCCCTCCCCTGCCCCCCCCCTAACCCCGCTACACACACTGAAATTATATTTCCACATTCGCAAGGAGGTAGTGGAGATATAACCTGTTAATTTACGTCCGTCCTGAGGCATCAACACAGTTCCGAAAGAAAAGAAGCTTGGGGAGTATGAACCGAAAATTTTAGAGACGTTTCTTAATAAAAAATGATTACGTACGAACTGGTCCAAGTTTATTTCATGTGTTGCAGATAAATCTGAATACATATACACATGTCTCCTTTATCCTGTGATCATATGAAAAACGTTTTAATGACACGTCAAAATTCTCCAGTTTTTCAAAATCGATAAACATTAAATGCAAGAAACGTGTTTTGCCCCTGCCTAAACATAATTATAGCACCCACCTCATCCTATCTTCCAGACGGAGACATATATTAGTGAACAAGATTTCTTTGTAGAACATAGACAATATGATAGTTCTACATAATCTGTAAAGACTGCATGATGGCAGTTCAATTATAGAGTGTATAATTATGACTTAGAGATAATAAGAAATAACCTATTATGCTATGGGGGAACAATATGAACGAGTTACTAATTACCAAGATGAAAACCTGATAGATACCATATATGGCGCTGTTTTTCGGCTTTCCCTTATTATTATCAGTCACCCGTATTTTCGAATTAGCACAGTTAGCCAAGGGCAACCAGACACTAAGGTACGGAAACACCCACAAAATATACAAGTCTGAACAATAATAAGGTGATCTGCTCAAGGTATCGTCTTATCGTCAATATGTAATCTTATTTACCTGATCTTTTACTGATAAATGGTCTGTGTTTGTTGATTATATTATTAACGTTAATTAATAATGGGGATTGATGACTATGAGCACATTTCTTCTCCTTTTCCAGAGAGTAATTTTGTTTTGCATTTTAATATCAAATATCAATGTAGTTGTGGATAAATTGTTGTCACTGTTGCATTGCTCTTGTGGCCTTGAATAAGCATTCCTTCACATTATAGTCTTATGACCAGTCAGGAACAATTCACGACCTTCAGTTATGCACTTGTCAATTGCAACCCCCACCCCCAACCCCCAGGGTATGGGGGAATGTCCTAAGCATTTTGAGAAATATGATAAAATCCCCGGCCCCCAGGGCAAGAAATTTGTGTAAATTCCCCGACCCCATGGGGCACATTTTTCACATTATTATTGCAAATAGAAATAATTATAAAAAATATAAGCCTTGACAGATATTCCCCAACCCTGTGGAATGTCTTCGGTAAACTAAGGGAAATCGCCTGGGTGGGGGCATAATTTCTTGGACATCCCCCTATCATTCCCCCTTACCCGGGGGTGGGGTTGGGGTTGCAATTGACAAGTGCATTAGAGCCAACAACGTAGCAAATTTTTGCCTCAGTGGACCAAGTTGCAGCGATGCGTAAATTGAAACCTGACCCGGTAGCTGACCAGTCATGTGGTCAAGGCTCGTCCAATGAGACGTTCATAACGGTACATTGAAACTTGCGGACCGCTTTGTGATTGGTTATATGATCCCTAATGAATATGCATATTTCTGGTCGGTTGGGTGGACTGGACATGTGACCGTTGCACTTGATGGATGTACTGACGGTCCCCTCAGAGTACATGTACTCCTGAGATGTTTTACATTGAAGCCATCCACTAGGTAGGACCAGCCTGCTTTTATTCTCATCCTTGATGTACCTGTTGCACCTTACGTCATAGTGTATGCTGACTAATTGCAAAGAACGTCTGATGGATATTTGGATTATACCTTTTCATGAAGATTTGTTTAAAATTTACTTTTTACTTTTTTGGGTGGGTGCAGGGGCGGTGCCAACTGAGGGTCCACTGCCTTGCAAATCGCAAGTTATGTCTATTGCATCATAGGCCATAGCTCTGAAGTTTCTCGTTCTATCACGCTTTCTCGGAAATTCAAGTTGAATTAGGAACCCTCCCTACTTTTTACCGACCTAAAACAATATTCCGGGAGAATAGCCCTTGTGACAGCTTCTGGAAAGTTAATTTCTAATCCTACAGATTATAATGAAACGACTTCCAGTAAAATTGGTGGCACAAGTTGTATTCTCGCTGAACTTACAAATTAATCGTCTAATAAGTATGTTGAAAATGCTTTTTCTTGGCACTAGCGTCAAGTCGAGGCCAATCCAAGAAATGAAAGCATTAAAGAAGTCAACAGTCAATGTCAAAAGCCAGTTAAATAATATCTTAGGCCAGAAACTACCCATGATTTCATGATTTCAGCATCAGTTTTGGGAAAATGTTGGCTTCCATCCTTTCTCATAGCATTTCAGCACTTGTGTGTGTGTGGCCAAAGATGATACCATCAAGTAAATTTGGTGTGGATTTAAAGAATTGATCCTACGCCAGATACTTTTCAACATCTATTGACTCCTTGACGTTAATCTGTGTTTTTAGTTTTAAGCACAGTCGGATATCTGTTGTTTGAAAGTGAAGTTATTTTCGTCTTGGGCAAGTCAGATTCGTGCGGAGTTATGTATCATCTTAATATGGATTCAACACATGCGACGTCGAATGCATCTACTAGAGCAAGGTGACAGTCGGAATTTAGTTCAGTTTGAGATTGAGTATTTTTTTATTTAATCAGAGCTGTACTTTCACATAATGGTTTTCCCATCAGAAAATGACAATTCCGTCGGTGGAAGTTCAGGTACAGACAATTAAAAAGAAAACCTTATAACGCGTCATTATGTTACTATAATATTTTTTCTATTTTAATGAGTGGCGATCATATTTAGTACACCTATCTCTAAAATGTTTCTATTTTGTACTCGGGTATTATATTATGGTCAACAAAAATCAGGCCCTCCATGAACCGGTTTTGTACTTGTGAACATTTGATAGAAATAAACTGGCAGCATTTATACTAAGTGTGTACGTGCATGATAGGTAATGAATTGTTCAATTTTAAGTGAACTTAGCCCAAATGTACTTCTATTCTCATAAGAAAGTTAATATCTTTCATTTAGCGTTAACACGTACTGTTCTCGACTTGGCAAATTAATTTATATTTGATTTGAATTCCTTTTTGTAATAATTTCTAGGAAATTACGGTAGTCTTCAAACTGTTTTGGCAACTTGCCCCCATACAAAATAGGCAGTAAGCAATTATGTTGTAGGTAATATCAAATAATAATCTGCAACAGTCACTTCTTCCAGTGGTTTATCTGCTTATCTTAATATCTAGCTAGTATCATTACAATAACTCGCTGTCCATCAATTTTGCCAGGACATTATTTCAATTCTGCCTTTGTTAATTATGATTGCGTAATAGTGGATATTGTTGATACATCCTCTAAGCTGCAGTGGATGTCGTCGCGGCATTAAGCAACCATCACTCACTCACATTAATCTTGTTACTGAGTGTATTACCTTTCAACCATACACCTGTATTTGATAGCAATTCAGTTGGAAATTATGCACCTCCTGTTCCTATATATACACCTCCTGTTCCTATATATATAGGCTCTTATCTCCGAACCAAATTGGAAAGTGGTATGTATACGATGAGTAGTACCTATTTATACATCTTCGTGAGAAAAGACTTAATATCGTACACAAACTGACTGAATATCATTTAGAGCGCATCGCAAATATAGAGTATACATTATGATTATGCGGGACTATTGTGATCACTTCATTTGTCTGAAGTAGAGAAATTAATCGATAGAAAATGTCATTTTGAGATGATTACATTCCCTGTAATTGATAGAAAATGTCATTTTGAGATATGATTACATTCCCTGCTTGGAACGAGCAAGCTAGAAATCCACAGGGAAATCTAATGTGGTTCATTGAAATCACCTTTATATAAATGGTCGTGATTGTAGCATTTCTCTGTCGATAAACAGTCCAGAAAATATGCCAGGTCTGTGGGCTTCATTTCGCAAAGCAAACAAGGTTAACCTATTCTATTGATAGTTCCTGTATGCGTGTGGTCTTAATTTTGCCCAACCAAATCCCTACCACGATTATATTTATACCTTTGGTTATTTCTGTTTGCATATGAACGGTCTGCACGGTCCATGGTGCAGATTGTATTGACCATTTCTAACAAATGTATGGTACTTGAGATGTTGGAATAAAAATCTACATATGAAGGGCAAATTCTTCAAAATCACGACGAAGCAAAAACTACGTGGTTCCTCGGGTTTATATTAACATAATGATAATTATAAGTAATAATTGGGGATCATTTCTCATGGAAGATTCGGACCAATCTCTCGCTAATCTTGTAATCTGTATTTGAGCCAATGTCTACGTCTCATTTTATTGTGTTCAAATTTCTTTATTCAGGAAGTTAACAAAATTAAAGCACTCTCATCCGTAGATGATTTTCGTTGTGCCCTGAAATTATAGACTTATTTAAAAATATCATCATTTGCCATTGCTGCCGTTCGTTATGTAGTTTTTTTTTTATAGTAAACGTGTTTGATGTTAAACAAGAAGTGGGTCGATTATATAAGGAATGATTGTTTATTGTGTATAAAAGCTAAAAAGCCATCACCAATTATGGGAACAGAAGGTTTTTTCCTGTCCTAGTTGACTGCCGACCCAAAAGCCTCTTGCCACAGCACACCGACTTAAACCGTTCCTGTTTAATGTTCGTGGTTTTTATCAGGAATTAATTAATTGTTTCGTTCCTGTTTCACGGTGACCTTGTCTTGCTTCCTGAATAGGACTTCATGATGTCAATATGTTCTTTAGTCACAAGTGGCACTGAATTTGAGTAGTATTTGACCGGTTCTTAAGCAAATATTGTTTTTGCTTTCTTTAAAAACATGTTTGGCTGACGGTGTGGTGTACTGTAAATTTCATATGAAAAATATTTATGCTTCTATGCTTTATGGACTGACCTCAGTTAAACTCTTTCAGTCTCATCTTTCAGATCAAAAGATGGGTATGGTCTAGAGTCTTTCAGATTCATCCCAAAATATTGGTATGATCTAAGTACAATTGTCTTCGATCGGTACATATCGTAAATCCTTTGCTCTTTTGGAGTCTGGATTTTGAAGTCCATGACATGTTTATACATCTTTTGACCCATTGCGGTATTTTGGTAAGTGTCAGTTGACAAGTGATTTGTCCTTCAGGTGTCTAAAGTTGGCCGGGTGTTCATTGAGCTTGGATCTAACAAAATCTATTTAGGGAATGCATGCTACACACAAATCACAGATTTTATAATATAGAACAGTAGAACAGTAATAAATTGGCTTTTCTATATTATAAAACCTGTGATTTGTGTGTAGCATGCATTCCCTAAACTTGTTAGTTAACCTGTATATTATACAGGTTAACTAACAAGTTGGTTGAAGGAGCGTGAATATGTTACGCGACTGAAAGCAACTAGTAAGTCCCTAACATATTTTTTATACATGCTTTCAATCATGAAAATAGAAAAAAGTCGAGTAATCTTAGTTAAAAAAAAAGATTGGTGGGAAATATTCTATTCGTGTGGAATGAGAGGCGCGGTCCACTTTTCTGAAACTCCAAATACAGGGGTGTATGTAAATCCCGCCACGCCCTGTTTAGAATCCGTTCATAAATAATCTAAACTGATTTTCGGATGTTGATTGATTTGGTCATCTAATTCCGCAAACAGGAATTCAGTAACTGTATCCACCACCACCGCTTCTCAACGTGTGGCCCGTTTCCACAAAAATAACAACGGAAATATGTGATCATTATTTCCAAAATATGAATTAGTCGATATGAATTGAATAGGATGTAAATCCGAAACTTTTTGAAAAATTATTTGTATCCTGCATTTATCGATATTACTTGAACCTCAGAGTTTTAAAAAAAACTGGGTGTGAACAGATGGGAAACTTGTTAAAAATTAACCTTATCTAAGAAATATACCAACAAGCCTGCTACAATAGTTGGTACACGTTTGTACAAGCCAATTCAAGAATATTGTCAGATATCTTGCTACTCTTTTAAACTTGATATACTAATTTCATTTTTTTCTATTACAAATATGGCCACACATTTACAATACAATGTTATCAAAATACGCGTACCCACGATGTGGATATATTCCTGCGTTCCTGCGTTCCTGCGTTCCTGCATAGTGAACCCACATTTCCTCTTCCTAAATTCCCGAGAACCCGCCTTCCGACCAGACTATCCAGATAGCTATGATAGGCCTATAATTATATGATAATATGAATCATTCCTAGAAATGAACTGCGTTCCATAATTGGCGATGCATGAAAGCGTTGCCATAAGTGGACACATGTGCATGTTTTTTTTATGAATGTGAATTATTATGACCGTAATTATAACACATTAAAATATATCTTTCAAAGTAAGGCTAGCTATCAAAATTTAGTGAATCATATTGTTCCCAATAAAATGTGTTTCTAATAATAATAAATTGTTTAACACGTTTTATTGGGTTGAGTTTAATATTTCAGTATATCGTTTTACGAATACAAGAGTTTAATATTCGATTTTTATTTTCTATGGCGAATTGTATTCAATAATGAAGCTTCATTTTACCCCATGGTCATAGATGGCTTCTTCTGGTAATTTCTGACATTGATCATCTTTAAAATTGTTTTAAACATTCACATTTTGGCTGTTCAGCTTCCCCCGAGTCTTTCAAAGCGTGCACATTGTATTGGGTCACCATGTAATATTTTTAGTATTTGTAAATAATCTATCGATTGGATCAATAAAAAAGTATTTGGGATTCCCGTACTTCATTTATTTAAATATATGTCGTTTTTCAATATTATCATTATACTTTCATCGAGGCGTTGGTTTATACAATTTTATAGTTCTAGAGAACCAATCAATAATGCATTCCGCCGCCTGCCATATCATCAGTTTAATTAACACTATGTTTAAATTTTAATCCATAAAATATAATGTAGAGCTAATCACTGACATTTCCCCGTGCCTGTTTTCCCCAACGGTGTATTGCACTTAAAGTTCAAAAGGTTCAAAATCTGGTCACAAGTGAGAACAATTCGGTCATTTTTTATGCTTGGTGGATTGCTGGGAAGGGTTTTAGGAGATAGGTGAGGGGGGGGGAACAGGAAAGGGATGAGAGACTAGAGGTGGGGTGTGCCAACGAGATTATATTGACAAATATTGTTAAATATAATCTCGTTGGGTGTGCGGATGGCGAAAAAGACAGGCAGGCATGCACTCGACTAGTCATAGGCCACATCGTGCCTGATTTCTCCATTGGGGACAATTCATTCACTGATTTTGCTTAAAGATTTCATTTCTGATTTCTCCATCGGGGGTTAATTGATGACATGATTTTGTTTAAAGATTTCATTTCTAAAAAAAATGATTTCATATATTTAACAATAATATACATGAACATGAAGACCAACGCAAGTCTACTCTAGGCGAGGTGGTATGGCTAACAGGGTAGGGTTCACTTTAGTCGGCCGGTAAGGGAATCCTGTGACGTCACAGGGACTACATCGGGTGCATAGGCCTATGCATATGCATGAATTCTTGGAACATGTCCATATTGGGCGTGGATCACACAAAAACAACACACCAATCAAACCATTAAACTCGGATCGCTATATCTTCTCAAGGTCTCTCAGAAAACAAGTAAGTCATGCAGAATTCTGAAAGCATTACCTTCTCCTGAGAACGTTCTATAAAGGGTAGCATGGCCTTGACCGACTCTTTCATCTAGGTCAACACAATCATCATAGTCAACGGGGGTTCTACATAAGAAAACCAGGGAAATTAAATATAAATTAGAATCACCTCCTTAATAACTCCCATCGATTTTCGCGACCGCGTCAAGAACACAGAAGAATGCAACATACATTCCCACTTTTAATAATATATGGCTGTGCAATTGCCGTCGCGACATGTTGAGCAATTCCAGTGAAGCGTCGGTCATTCTTGGCATGTTTAAAAACCATTTCCCCGTCGTGTTTGAGAGGAACGTCTCAAACAGAAGGATGTTATGTCGCCGCGTCCAAAAATCCCCCAGTCGCATTGAGAGGACGCGCATGATTCAAATATTTAGAATACGGTCCACGTGTTCTCTGCTGTAGTTCGCGTTTTTGTACTAAATTAAAGGAAAATTGCTCGGGATTGAAATTTCATTCCACTATGATGAAGCGGGTTGCTATGTCCGATATGTCCCATGGATATGTCCGATAAGAAAATGAGAATATGTGTACAGTTCTTATGAATAAGCTTTCCGCCAAAGATTAATGATTCTCGCTACCCTATTTAATATGATCTCCATTGAGACTTCCTTTCCAATGTTTAAGCATAATTATTCTGAAATTAAAAATCGCCGAAATAAGCTTGTTTAAATTAAATACGTAATCAAATGTGTCGATTTACAAGAAATCGCCGAAATTCTAATTTTCTGAGATTTAGCCAGCAAGAGAGTTTTACTCAACGGATATACGATGAAGACTAAAGCTGTGCATTCCTTGGTGAAAAAATACAATTTTGGCGATTGTTAATTTTAGAATTATGTTTACACACTGGAAATGGAGACTTTCAACGAAACCACAAATTATACACTAGTCCACACGAATGCTCGAGAGTACTATTTCCTGTCCGTTTGATTTAGATGAACTTCCTTGATCATGAACAATTTCGAATCATTTATAGGACCTCAGAGTAAAAGAAACACTGCAGACGTATTTAATAGGTCCAAACACATGTCGTATTTAAGGTTGTATGCATGAAGCTTACGATAGAATTTGCGACACACTCAATGATTTGTTTTCGTGATCTCGTCGATGACTACTTTTTGACTTGGCACACATTTCTATGTACAACTACTATCTTCATCGAACGTATGTATACATGTGGGATATCATAATTCCGTTATTTTCGGCTCTTTAAATGCATTAGTTACTGCTATTTTACCATGATATTAAAGCAATCTTAATATGTGGATATGCAACGCAGTTCCCTTCGCTTCAGTCGTTTACTCAGAATGTTTGTCTGAAATCGTTCAAACACATGGGTCTGGTTTCGATGATGTATCTGTTGCAAAAACAGACACTAACTATTTGTTATCACAATGGGTAACATTGCCGGAAAGAACTGTTACACACATCCTCGTTGTTTCGCGGAAGTTATTCAATAAAGGTCTATATATATATAACCAAAAACACTTTCAGCTTAGGCCTACTCCCTGCGTATTTTATTTGAAAAAGAAAATCGCCAACATTCTTTCGAGAAGTATACCGCGATTAAACTATCACGCTCCTACGCAATATTACATTATATTAATCAATAATTTTTGTCGAACTGTAATCAAGTTAATTTTGAGTCTATTCTCATAGGAAGCAGCAGTTTAAAGTAATCCTTTATATCGAATACCGTCCAATAGAAGTGGAGCTTTCACCTTTCTAAGTTTCTTCTATGTTTCTCCGATAATGTGTCACTTGGGTATATGCTTCCATTTTAACTGATGACAGTCGATCTCTCACAACCTTTGTTATCAGAGTTTTAAGAAACCAAGTCCCACCAGAACTAATTTTATTGGCTTTCTAACTTTAAAGTCGTTATTTCAATTAGGTCGAGGAAATTCAATTCAAATGAAGACTTTAAAGTTTCAATCTAGCACTTTGGGGGATACAATCTACATGTATAAAGAGGTTGGGAGTTAGGTTGAATGTCTCTTTCAGTTTGACAGAGCAAGAAAACTAGCATAGGGGATTGTATAGCTTTGTGTTGACATGTCATGCATGAATGTATACTAAATGATTTTGGGAGAGATTGCTTACCCTGTCCTCGACCCATCATAGTATGATAATGATTTTTTTCCAACCCTGTATATGTTTATATTTGATTGGATTTGTTTATTTTTTGATCGGTATACCGTGTCTTCCATCAAGTATACCCCCCGGTATAACTAACCTAGGTCCAATCTTAGAGTAATATCAAGGTCCAATGTACCCCAGGCCAGTTTCAAAGTGCCCCCAGGAGATTTCTGATCATTACTTATATTTCGAGCTAATGTGTACATGATGTTTACTGATTCTGTATCATTGCCTTCTTGTACATTGATACGCCAGCAACGCATGACAATATTGTGGTTTCTTTAATGTGAATGTGTTGTAAATGTTTTTTAAAGGTAGGAGCCCGCATTAAAAGTTATAAAGCAGGTGAATATATATATATCAGATAAGGTAATCAACGATAGTGTTAAAGTATTGACATGCATTTTCTATATAAGAAACAGTACTTCATAACTTTACGAATATATCTCATAATACTGGTTATAATAACCATATTAATTATCCCAAAATGATATATAACCAGCTGGGGCCCGTTGCTCCGTTTCTCGCTAACTATTTTCCCATACACTTTCAATGGGGAAATAGTTAGCGAGAAACGGAGCAACGGGCCCCTGGTATAGTAATTATCTCAAAATAATTTATAACAAAATGTTTCACTATGTTTGAAGTGGCTCGAAGTGGAGGTCGCTTAGGGCCCCCTTTCGCAATGTGTTGAAGATTTATAATCATAATGTTTTGACTGAGTAGAAAAATTTAGTGTATTGTTTCTCTACTCAGAAATGTCTCTGATGTCTCTCTTACGTCCTTGCTCTTGTCGTCATCATAAATGCATGTTTTTATCCATTGCCGGAACGAATGGCAAACAATAAGATTCAGATGATGTAATTTAACATCTAGCCTATGTGGCGAGTGAGGTGTTAATTAAAGTTTAAATTGAATTCTAACTTAGCTAATCTTTGATTTCCACTTTCGAATCTGTTCTGGTATATAGCATACCCGTCCGCCCACTATTATATAAAGGATCTTGCTAGATCAAGAAATCTAACTTGCAATAATTCCTTAGAGCAAACATGATTTGCCGATTCATGAGGGATTTTCCTAAGTAAGCTAACAATAATGTTTGATATTACGGCATTAATACTCTTTGGTTTAGTCTTGGTCAAACCTTCTGTGTAATTCTTAACGTTTGACTCCTCATGTCTAAGTATATTATCAGCTACCAATGCTTAAATTCTGTGGCTATTTCCATGCAGCTTTAGCACAATTAGGTCCGACTGCTTGAATCTCGAATGCAGTATTTGAATTCTTAGAATGCTTCATTCTAACGCGAAAATTAAAAACGTAATTCCCACATAGCAACATAACGTGTCTTTTTATAATGACAGCAACCAATGGAAATCACTAATATCATTTGTTATTTTCTAAGTTATGGGATGCATCAAAGCTTAAACATGGAATCTCATGTTCGTTTTGTTGTATATAGAGAATGGGACATTAATATTTGCACCTCCTAAGCGCATATGTAAATTTGTAAAAGAATAGCCCTATTTATCTAGAGAATAAATCTTTAAATTATGCAACCGTCCAACGCCCTTTTCTGTTGCATGAATCAGGAAAGTCTTGTCGTGCTTCCTGATAATTTTCCAGTCATTCACTGGCAGGCTAGAAAATCATTGTTTTGTTGTTGGGGATTGGCGCCCTTGTTGTCAGTGATCATCTAGAACACTTTTACGAGACATCCATTAGCCATTTAAAATTCAGATTTTGCTCGCTTTCCCTAATTCTAATTTTTAATTCGTTCAGAAACTATTCATTCTAAGGACAGCTTTGAACATGCACCGGTCTCTACACAAATATTTTCGACCCGTTTTTTATTTTACCAAACCGAAATCCACCCTAGAAATCGTGGTATATTAATTTGCATTACGGTCACAGCATCTCAGATCAGATTAGAATTATATGCTACTGATTTGACGCCTACTGTGCTAATGGTTTTCATGGCCCTGGAATATGCCTCCCAATGTGATTTTAACGTCATTTTGCGGTTTGCTGGGAGAGGCTTTCGCTTAGTTTGGAGGGACTCAACTCTGAGCATCTAGAGACTGATTATGGAAAATAATGTTTGATGATAATTGTAACAATGGTGCAAGGCTTTTGTGGCTGGCTATCCATATGTCATCAGCGGGTGTTTAGTCTGGACCTAATGTAGCATAGGATTCCAGGAGAAATATGCCTTTAATCTATGCTGATTATGTAGCTATTGAGTAGCATAAACTTCGCCTGGAGAGTCATCAAATCGTTCTACTTGATCATGCTCTAAGCTCTCTAAGGGACTCTCCCGACTCTAATGAATATGTATCTGTTAAAATGGATTGTGAATACTGAGTTAGTAATTATAAGATAGCTCAATACCATTCTCTAAGAATGTTAATCCACATTTTCGTATTCTTTGATAGAAAGTGTAACTGTAAAATTTATTTTAACGAATGCGAATACAAGGCTATGCGTCTTTTTCTATACCACTGCATGCTTAATTGTCTGGATTTTAAAGAAATAACAAAAATACGGACCAGTATGACAATATGTAGGCTAATATGATTTATATTAGGTACATAGACATTGTAAAAAGAAGGCGCAACAAATAAGTGCGGCAGTGTCATCTCAGAGTTTACTTTTACTCTGAGGTGTCATGAGTTATGATTGTGTATACATGCGTTGCAATCAATCAACGCAAATATTTCACAGGAGAGCTTTCATGTCTCACTCCATCCTCCCTAGGCAGGCCCTATACTCCGCAACCAGTTTCTATATACGTACTAGTATGGAGTAACTCATTGCGGAATAGAGGGCCTGCCTAGGGAGGATGGTCTCACTCTAAATCCTGTGTTTGATACGGCCGTTCATTTAATAGCTTTAAATCACCTGTAATCTTTAGGAGTGACAGTGATTTGTGAGCCATGGCAGTTGGTGAGTAGGCAATATATATGCGTACATATCATATTTTTATGTGACGCTTTTTTACACGAGCCCTCCCCCCTCCCTATAATGTAATATATTCATGTATTTCTGTTTTTTGTATGAAAGGCTCATCTCATTAGAATAATTGTGGTATTAAAGCGTACAGAAATGCGGTGTTTTGTCAGGTTCTGTCATACGGTGCAGCTAGCATGTAGTGGAAGTGATGAATATATTAAAACTATCCCCTCCCCTCCGCCCATGTCATACATCATAACCGGGTCGGTGCACCAGCGGCCACAGTACCACAACCCCTGCACCTCAACTCTGCTCCTGAGCTACGCTAGAACCATACACCATACTCCACCACCACCACCACCACCACCACCACCACTCCAGCTAGCCCACCAATCACTACCCCCGCCGCTTTGAGCCAGCACCACATTTGCCGCCACCTCCCCCGCACAACCCACCACCACTACCTCAAACCACCCACTGCTTTCCTCAGACGTTGAGCAGGGGTACTTAGATTGTTTGAAAGCAGTACGAATGTACTCCAATGGCCTACTCCCCACCCTCCCTCTCTCACCCTCTCACCCTCGCCTCTCTCTCTCTCTCTCTCTCTCTCTCTCTCTCTCTCTCTCTACGAGGTTGACTTGCAGTACACAACATGTACTGGCACATCCAGGCCAGGGTAGCAGCACTATCCAACCAACAGAAGCGGCTATGATAGAAGAAGCTGTGCTGGAGAAATAAGACTACGAAATAAGCAGCCCTACATCGAGATACAGAAGTTTTCTGCGTTTCAGGGTATGGGGGCTGGCTCGAGTAAACAGAGGAGGAGGAGCATAAATATCCAGACTTACAGTCGGGGGGGGGGGGGGGGGCTGGGTAGGTTTGGTTTGGGGTGTGGGGGTGAGTGGGGGTAAAGGAAAGCAGAGGTTTTCTGTGGAGTGGGATAGGAGAACTGGTACAGTGCTGATCAAGGTAATAGTATGTGAGATGTTTCACATGGATTTATTTTTAAACCGTGTGCATGTGGGTTTGTTTTCCAGCAACGTGGTGAGTGATTGGGTGCTGCCTCCTACGTCGGGCCCTGTGCACTATCAATATCATTTCACATACTGAAATCATGAATGGAACATGAAGCAGCACTTGGAATAACATTTAAGCTCAAGAGTAAAATAGAACCAGAGGAACTAATGTAAACAGACACAATCAGTGTTAGTTGGGTGTAAGCAGAGGCATAAGACTACCATGGAATGTTCGCTTTAGTGTTACATTATTTCCTGACGCGCATATCAATGGGTCGTATATTCAATTCATCAGGTTTCAATCGTCCCATCATCAGGAGGACACGATCTTACTCGAACGTTTAAAACATTATCTATTTATGTTAGATCAATGGGGTAATAGTAGTAAAGTGGTCCGTCCACTTTACTACTGGTAATGGCATCTGGAATATGCGAGATTGTGTATCATTTGAATCTGTCTTAATTAAAAGGACATAACTGGTTAAGTCCTGCATGGACGTTTATAAACCGTTCAAAGAATCAACACAACAAAACTAATTGTCCTAATTTATGATCGAAATTAAGGGTGAATGTTTGCAAGTTCAATGCCCTCTTGAGGATAAAAAAAAAGAATCTCTTTTTAAAACATCCTGGAGTCAACGACCATCTGGACAGTAAAATCTGACCCGAATACCACTAAAGTAGCATATTATCACGTAACACCGCTCTCCCTCTCACCTGTCCAATCTTGAGTCGGGTATAAATCTCAGCCTCACCACCCGGATGTGCTCTCAAAATCATGCCTTTCTATAAGCAGCATTCATCGACTGGCAATTTCTAATAAAGATATGTTGTCAACAATGATATTTGTATCAAAGCTATTTCTTTTGATATTAAAACATTTTTTTATTTGGTAACTTGTTGAAAAGACAACACGCGAGCGAAATGAAATGTAATATCATATCAGTGGTGAAGGCAAATCTTAAAGAACAATATCATAACGATCAAGCATCCCAGTCTTATCTATGAACTTTTCTCTGTATTGATTGTATTGTTTTCAAATCTGGTTCTTTTAGGAAAGGACGCACGCGTTGACGTTTACTTTCCTTCGCCCATTTAGTTTTTATGTGAGCATCAGTATTTAGAATCTTAGAGTAAAAGGGACAGTTAGAATAAACTGATGTGTATCTCAAATTTCCCGAGGAATAAAAAAAAATCCTATAGACCTATCTTGAGGTTTTCAGAATCGATGCAATAAAGCGACATAGCAAATTTATTTCTATGGAGTTATTTTAGATGTAAGATGGAATTATTGATAACTGCGTCGCTCTTTAAATGGATCTTAAAATCCTCAGTTGTTTCTATACATTCATTTGGTGATTCAAGCCTGAGTGTTGAGCGAGAGAAGTGGGCCATCGTGTTCACGTTCATCTTTAGTAGGCATTTACCTTGGGCTTGGCGTATAAATCCTGGTCGTTTATACTATGGGGTTATGAATTGAGTTGACGCGAATGAGTGTGTTGTGAGCCACCAAATCTCTTGTGAACCCTGCTTTAAGATTAAAAATATTATCCCTCCGACCCTCGCCCTCTTGTCAACATACGGGGAAAATATCACCTCCAGCTCAGCTAGGAGAAAATGATGAACGACCCATATTTTTGTCGAAAATATTATTTCGCTCCCACATTCGAACAACGTATGTGAGGCGACTCCTCTCCCTGTTTGGCAAAAAGATTCCCACAGTTATGAAATGTAAAACATTGGGCAAAGAGAGATACCGGGGTGAGAGATTGTCTTGCACTCCAGCCGCTGGGATATTACAAGGAGAAATTTGTGAACGCGCCTTAATGGTTCTTGCAGCCATATTGATCAGGGACGGGTGGTAACAAAAGGTGCCGTTTCTCTCCTCTTATTTCCCTACTTACTGCTCCAAAGCATCGCCAGAATACCACAGTTCGTTCGTTAAATATAACAGGAGTCATTTCCCACTGGAAGACACTGTTTAGAGCTGGTTTCCTCGAGTGAAAAGACTGCTAATCTGCTCGATTTCTTCTCACAGATCGAGGGATGCTTGGACGTGTCGGCGCGAATACGAACGCTGGAAAGCAACATGGCGGATATACCCAAAGGTGAGGGGCCGCTTCATGTGCAAATATTCCTTCCCCTTCCTTCAACGTGCATCTGCTCTGAAAATAAGGTAAGTTCATTTTGTAAGTTCAAGTGTTTCTTTAAATGTAGGGTCTTCGTACACTGGGGGTCAAACATAATTGCATTGGCAATTTGCTGTCACCAATTAGGTTCCTGCAAATCCAGAATAGACACCGTCCTTGACGCAAGTGACGGAAACTACGCTCTGCCCTCTCAACTTGACTCTCCCCTCTCTCCCTGTGTTTCACTCAAGAGTATTTCACTTTCTCGCTCTCCTGCTTTTAGTTCGCATGTTTGCGACACTATTCACTCCGGCAGAGTTGGAGAGAAATCGCGTGGTAGTGCTTCATTGATGCTCGAGGAGATCATGTGATTCGTGATCAATACCACCGACAGGAGGTTTCTTTAGGATGCTCTGTCCCTTTCTTCTTCACTTTGAATATGATGGCGATATTGGGTTTAATTTAATGTTTTAAAAAACTGGGGTCATGAAAAGGAATCCATACACATTCTCATTGGAATATTATTTTGTGTATCTTTGCCTCAAACCTAATTTAGGGTTAATTGGCGACTGAATATGTGTGGTGGCCACAAATACTATATTCTTTTAAATCTTAGTCAAACGGAAGAAAACTCTTCATAATATTGTAAGATGTTGCTTTAAAACCTAAGATATCCAATATCAATCGAGTCTCCAGTAAAGTTGCTTTATGTTTGATTGACATGGCATTCGTGAGGCATTGCCTTCCAGGGAATTTATTTTACAAGATACGAGTAGAGTTTTTCATGCAGAGGTCAATCAGATCAGACCATTATGGCAATTGTTGTGTTACCCCGTATGAATTGTTTTAATTAGGATCACTTTACACGATATATAGTTTTTTTTTAATAAACACCTGTTACCGAATTAAAGTGTTTTTTAAGGATATGATTATTTTTTTATGACAGAAGAATGGTGTCCATAGAATTCACTTGCGGCATCTGATAAACACAATAGTACGTGTATATGTATATCATATATTAATGGGGTGTTGATCTGTGTAATATATATCTATCCACACCCATGATTTCAAGACACCAGACTCGTCTTATCCTCAATGATTATTCATATTCATTCGTATTATTTATATTTCATATTCATTTATATTCATTCATATTTTTTATATTTCAACAATTGTTCCGACAATTATGCCGCTCCATTAATGATAAAATGCTTTGTGTCCATGAGAAAGGTCCACGAATGAAATAGTAATATGGGTAAGGCAAAGTTATAAGACTATTATTGTCTTTGTTATCTGCTGTCGCGATGTTGAAAGTGATTTCAATCGATAAATCTTTTGTTTCTTAAAAATTATAATATATTTTCATATAAATTAAGACACGCATCATGGTTTGCTTGTATGCAGCACAACGATGAAAATAAAATTTGGCATTTATGATATTTGATTTCTATAGGACAGAAGTTAAATTGAGTTAGCATCTTGAAAATTATGTGGAAGATCTCTCTGAATGCAACATGGATTGAATTGAATTGAATTGAAGAATACTTTATGTTGTCGAAGTTTTACATGGATGATGGAGGTAGACAAAATTGAAGACTCGTATTAATGTCACATGAAAATTTCTGTATTCGAACTTTGCGACAGGGAAACATACCGTGTGCCTTCCCAGATAATTGTGGCTGTTGGACCCAGTATTTGATGGATATATTTTCCATCTACCTTGACAGCAACTATTCATTGCTTAAGGTCTAATTTAACATCGAAACCCCAAATATTCAAACCTCATGGCCGATCTGTATATTGACGGGATCTGTGTGGATTATGACGCTGTTTTAACTTTATCTATCAAAAGCAGCATATTTCTGCATAATAGAAATGTGACGCCTGCCTCATTACTTCCCAAAACTTCTTCTAATTTAAAAAAAAACAATTATACATGTATACAGGGATATTTAATCGCTCATTCGAATGAAAGATTTTATGCCACATAATTCGATTAACAATTTTTGTGCTGATATTCGTACACAAAAAGTCAATTCCCAAACTTTCAAGTGTACAGGTGATCACTGATGGAAAGTAACATTTGATTTCTTGAATGAAAAACCCCAACAAATATTTCAAAGACTTTTTATAGAAACTATAATTGTTTTTTTATATTATCCATGGTTCTAGCCTTTGCTGGCAAATTATCCCAGTTTTGAAGCCCTAGATAATATGGAGAGGTTAAGGTTTTAGTACTGTTTGATTTTGCCATTCCAGTCGCCATATCTAATTTTGGGTCATACAAGCTTAATAAAAATAAAAACATTACCAATAGCATAATTTCTCTTCTTTCTTTTAACTGCATCTCCCATGAAGTTCTTCCTAGTGCTCTAATGACTTTTGGTTGTATATTTCAAGGTAAGCGCCGTTCTCAATAACTGGTAGGCCTATAGTGTGAAGGTTTTAATCAATTGTAAACACTGTTCACCAATGTGACAATAGTTGTTTTATTTTAGGTTAGTTTTGCACTACTGAACCAAAGATAACCACTTTATTTTGCGTCTTTAATTTCTTTAGAAGTGTGCACTCTAGGTCCAAACCCTCAGATAAGAATGGTTTGCCAGCCTACTTCGTCAATAGATTTCCTGACCTAGGACTCGGCGTTTTAATGGATATATAATGACATGTTGCGGTCTTAATGGAATTTAAAAAGGCACTTTGCGGTTTGAGGAGAGGTTTTCCCTTCGTTTTTTTTTTTTTACAAGATTTTTATTCAGTAATTGAGTATCTCGTTCCTTAGAACGGTTTTCCTCGTGCCCTGATTGATTAGCCCTTACGCAATACCTTATGGCTTAGCATGAATAAGTAGACTTGCAGTACTGGGTACTGGGTGGCTAAGTATAATTAGCGATTTTAGTAATGAGATAATATAAATAGGTGATAATTAATATTTAATGAGGTAACACAATGTTACGTAATGTTACATAACATTAACTCTTGGCCGTATTTGGTGGGTAAAACGCATTATAAGAGTGACAATATATCAGTTTGTCGAGAATAAGACATGTTCATTTATAAATTCTGGCCTGTGTTTTTATCATATATTAGAAATCATCAACTTATAAGCTAAGCTATATAATGTGTATGAAGGGGTGAGACGATCAGACGATCGATAATGAATAATGGGGAAGAGATGAAAAAGGTGATACAGTATTGGCTATCAAATATTTGGTCTACAGATGGTGGGTGAGTGAGTGGTATCAATGTACAATAAATCAAAAGGGACGAACCAAGGTTTACATCTTATTCATAGAGTTCGGTACTATACTATTATTATATATTATATACATACATAAGGATATCTTAGGGTACAACATTATCTGACATTCTACGTATGATTTGATGTTTAAGTGCAGAGCTAAAATCTTTAGATACATCCAACCTACGTATAATGATGGATCAAGATTATTGATCCAATCTCTAGCACATTGATAGATATGCTAAAGATCTCATATCTTTTTCTGTTCTAGGGATAAAAGTGGGCCTTTGGGTCTAGACTGCGTGTGTGAGTCGGGTTGGGATGTGTGGCAATTTGGGGTTGGTTTGGCATACCCATTGTGACATGGAAACCGATGAATTATAAGCCAATTATTTCTGATGGCATGATATGATCCACTCTTCTTGCAACCAAAACCAGGTAGCGCTGCTTTATTGGTTACGGTAACATGTATTGGGCTAGGCGGCATTCAGAACAGTAAAAAAAGTGAGTTAAATGAATCATTTAAAAGAGGTCAATGACAAGGGTAACATTTCATAACACAGCTGTTGGAATCCACTGCTGACATGAGTTTGTACGTACGTTAGCATTTGTATCCTTGCAGTGCTGGCATTTAGGACATTTTTATGGGATATTAGACACGCCCTCTTAAGTGTGTCGACCAATAGGCATCAATCATGAACTCGATCAGTGACTGCCTATGACCGTGCCCCAGATGCACCGAAGCGCCACCAATATTTGACCAATGGAGAGTGGGAAGGGTAGAGAGCTTGCAGATTAACTGTCGAGAATGGTTCTAACAGCCACTTTCACTTTGGGCTGAACCAATAGAGGATTAGGACTCCCGTCTCTTGGATCAATCTGGAACACTTTCCTTTATTTTGGAATTATTTACAGATAAGGGAATAATGGTATCTCGTTTGGGACGGACGGCAGATTCTCTGTTAATTATTTTTCTCCCATGTGCGATGTCATTGTTGATATTTGAAAGACCAATAAATGAGGGCCCCTTCCGCGACCCTTTCCTCCACAACTTTTGTAGCTAGGTTCCGATTTCATTGGATGAACTCGTCATCATAGGGGGTACTCAATGCCCGCCCCTCCCACACAAGGTGGAGGCTGTTCTGTGCCTGACCTAACCCCCTCCGCTAGGACATTCTGTGTTTGGTCTTTTCCATTTATTTCCATTCACATACACATCATAAGGAGTGTGTCCTGTAAAAAGAACAGCCATAACAAACAGATGTTGAGACTTTTATCTAACAAGTAACAGGGAGCCCGCTCCCTTGTCACTTGATTGTTACCGATAGCTCATGAATGCCTTGAAGACCGCACCTAACCGGAACTATTTTAAAACTAAATTAGATTAGCAAAATCTCATTGAGGGGCACATGCTACGTGGTATCTTTGTCATATACTGTGAATGTACTGTACTATTTAGTATGAAGTTATGTCATATGATATATTAGTTTGAATTTGTTAATGACTTTTCCTTCCTTCTAAATTACATATCACCTAGAAAATATTAGGTGTTTGGTCTTTTGGCATTTTTTGATAGAAGTTGACACCCATTTAAAATAGACATGGTTACAATTCCCAGTTCTTGCAGGACGCTGAAGAAAAAAACAATGAGAAAAGTTAGGCGTGAATATGGACTGACTAATCCACATGTTTTCATACTGTCATTGCAGACATTGCCTGGAACCAAATAATCGACGTATAATTTTAATACTCGGTAGTATGATAATGATAAAATAGTAAGCTCCGCGGCGGATTTTATATATGAATCGGCTAAAATCCCAGAGTATTCCTCTTAGTAGTATTGAGCTCTCTTAGTTTATATTGCGATAATATTTAATGACGTGTCAACAAAATGATATAAATGTACAATACATATAATTCATGAATATGGAATGTAATAAATGCGTGCATTACCACTCGTTATGTGTCGCAGCTGTTCCAACTATTCATGCATTCATGCATTTTTATTACGAAGCCAAGCACGATACACGGTCAGACACGATAGATGCGCCACGAGGATCTATCAACGAAAATGGAAATCTTTTCTCTTAGTTACTAATCCACCGGGGGCCAACATTAACACTTAGAGTTAGACATGGAGTGATGTCCTTTCGGGTATGAACGGCACAAAACAGTCAATAGCTACCACCAGTAATATTTTAATGTGTATGCCCTGATGTTGGTTCAGTGGTTTTATCCTTGAAAAATATATGACCTAATGTATTATAAAACTACATAGACAGGTACAACAAACCTTTCAGGTCATGTTTAAAATATTGGCTGGCTGAAAACAAAAGATAGTGGACGGAGATGACAGAGGTAGGTTCTAAACAAAAATCTTGAATAATCGAAATTGAAACTTAAAACTTAATTTTACATTCTATAATTTTGAACATGTCATAATGCAATCATCAGGGCGAAATGAAATCATTTTCAAACCTCAAGTAACCCTGATATGATAGCCCTAATATTTATGTGGTTTTTTTTCATTTATTTTACGGCCAAGACATTTGAATAACGTTCAAATGTAAATACACTTTGTCCACCATGGATACCTTCGAGTGTTTCACAAGTACATTCCCCTTATCTCTCTTGAGATTCTGACAGAAGTAAAGACTTGATTATGAACCCGCCCACTTGTTCTTAAATTAAAGATTCGGTCGTACGATTTTTTTATGAAACACCCCCCGAAATGGCAGCCATTCTTGCACAGGTTAATATAAATAATGGCAGGAAATAGGACTGTCACTGAACATCAGGCCAATAATAGATTAGGAAGTTCTCGCTTACATAAGAACGAAGGTCGCTGTAAAAAAGATTAAGGTCTGGTAAAGCGTGTCTGGACATCAGTCTGGTTCAGCCTCACGTCTGGAGTATCGAGCAAACAAGTGCGGTAAAGTAGAGCAAGGCCAATCCAGGGTACCCTACCAATTCAGCTTCTATAACTCAACCACTGTTGCGTGTTCAAAATAGCTTATTTTCATGAGGTATCAATGAAGCTTCTTGTTTTAGTTTCTGTACAACTCGAGAGAAGTATATATGACCCATTCCGTCAATCGCATTCTTTATCACCCTGCCAATTTCTATGTACATGTGCATTGTCTTATTGCCACGGGCACACATACAATGGTCACTCATCAACCATTTTCTTCTTTTTTCTTTAAGCTTTTATTTATACTGGGTGGATCAAGTCCCTAAAATCGGGTTTTTCAATCGCCCCAGGTGTCCATATATTTGGACAGTGGTTGTCAGTATTTATATATATACAGCATCAAGAATCGTTCATACAAACAAAATTACATCCTAAACACAATAAATACAAAAAACTTACCACCGGCCTGAATGTTTTTGACATAATTATATATACAATTAATTTTATCCTCCATGATATTGGCGGCTATAGAGACTATAAATTGGCTCAAGGTCGGTGTATTGTCAAGTATAGAATAGAATGTTGCTACATATACATTTGGAAAAACAGTGAGGACTTCATGCATTGTTGATCTGGTTCTTCATGTCTCAGGCATTTTTCTAAGATAACTCTATGTGTGGATGGATGGATGGATGGGTGGATATTTGGTAAACGTTCGTATTGATTCATTGGTGTTATCTCAATTCAGAATTATTATCAATTTAGAAATAATATCTTCGAAATTCTGCGCGGAATTACGATGGCAATCTACTCGACGGAACTCTCGTCAGGGCACAGGTGCCACTATTTCAGTAGTATCTTTGGTGCCATGTTACAAACTACTGTTTGATATGGATGAGGGGTCATACTTAATAATTCAGACACAGAAAAGCTCACAGAGCTTTCATATAATTCATTGCTACCACTAACAGGAGGATGCTGTACTAACTCCGGTTAATGCAATTTCAGTTGTCGGACCATGCAGGTAATGTCATTTCTTTGCATATATATTGAAAAGGATAACTTCTCCATTATCAGAAAATAAATGCTTCTTTGTTACTGAAATAATGAAAGCAACTGAAGTGTAGGTTTCTATTGAATATTTCTCACGGACATTGCCATATACCTCAGCTGTTACCGTTATAAGGGGATCTTTTATTTTGCAATAAATATTTTGAACTGTTCGAATTGTTTCAAACATAAATTAATTGAATTGAAAAATACTACAAAGGGTTAACAAACCTATGGAGTAAAATTCCATGTCTTCATGGTTCAGCTTAGGGTCTATTTCTATTAAAATTAATAATGGGGCTTCCTGTGAGTTATGAGAACGGTTCTTTGGAAACTACATACATTTTGTACTCGCTTATATCTCATGGTAATGTTGTTCCGAAATCAAATGAATAAACTTCTGGTGGCATGCTCTTTTTGTTGGGCCTCAATTATTGCATTAATTTGGGAGATAGTTGATATAGCTTCTGTTAAGAGTCAGTTTCACGGGCTTCTAACCCAGGCCAGAATCCAGAAGAGAAAACGAAGAGGGTGAGCGCAAAAAGAGGCCTTCCTTGATGAATGTTTTCGCTTTGAAGTCGTGCTGTTGAAAGTGCTCACGTGGGCTTGATTTATGGAAAGGTCAAAATAACTTGTCCTTACTTCTTCCCAACCTCACCTCCCATGGACGAATAGTATGCCTGGATCAGTCGGCTCAATTCATCGGATTGAAATTCGCGCCTTTGATGAAAGCATGCCACAGTAATCTGAACATTTCTTGTGAGAGACACAAAAGGACCTGTGATAATTTGTTGGCGCAGACTTGTTGGATACATTCATGATTTAGAAGAAGACCAATATTTTCCCTCTTTCATTCACTAGTTAGTGTCTTAGGATGGAGTTCCAGTATATATACGAAGTCATGCTATATCCGTGGATGTGTACGCTTCCAAAACGCTTGATTTTGAAATACTGAAAATTACTCCTGGAAGCATATAGCTTTTCCATCTTGAGTGTGTAGCAATCGATAATCTAATTCATATCTCATTGCAAGATCAATGATCAAATATATCAGAGCATTAATTAAGAATAATGATTAATGAATTAAGAATAATACTTATTGGAGAAAGGGTTCTTAAAATGTCGACAAATGAATTCTAAAATGTTAGGTGTAACGGGGATGAAGACCTGATAACACTGATACTAGGTTTACGAACGTTTTTCTGACTTGGATTCCAAAACAGGTTGAGCTAATAGAAATAGGCCTAGGGTTGAAGGTTGCGTTACGAATGCAATTTGTTAATGAAAAGGGTCGGATTGTTTCCATACATGTGCCATAGGCCTATATTTTATTATGATATTATTTCAAGTATAGCGCAACATACTCACTGTTCAAAGTGAGGTTAGAACTCCAGTATGTTTGAGGGGTGTCATACATGACAGTACATGATGTGTGTAGGTTAGAATAAATGCACTTACGATGGAATTTCCCCTTAATTGTGGTCAATTAAATTTGTTGCCAGTCTATCGCTAATTGTACTTAACAACACTGTTAATTTTCGTATCATTTCTTTCCAGCAATACAATTAGTAAGAAGAGGTTAAATCCAATAACAACATGAAATGACCGCAGAATTCTAGTCCTATCTTTTAAAAAAATGTGAAGTCATTTGAGAATTCTAGCCTAGCTTTAAAAAATTGTGAAGTCGAAATATTTCAGGTATATAATTTGTATCGCATGTGAAGTGTATGAATGCTATTGTGAGAGAGTAATCAAACTGGTAGATGGATGGTACATGATTCCTGATGATCAATAGTTTTAGTTGTACATGTATGCAGCTGCGTCCTGACGCACTATCCTTTTGTGTACGCATAGGCGTATTGTTGTTGCGCATACACTCATGTAAGTATAAATAAGAAAACTAGTAGAGACTGAAGTCAAATTTATTACCATGTGTCATGTGCTACGGGAAATAAGTCGCGAAACAATGGGTTATACTTTCTTAGGATGGCCTTCGACACCTAAAGACATATTAAATATACAGTCTTAAAAGTATTAAAGTATTTAAGATCACTAACGACCTCACAGCTCAGAAAATGACTATGTGAAAGATATCACCTTAGACTCATTTATCTGGGACACATCACATATTGGTGTATCTCAAGAAGAAACATATTATTACATTTTGTTCAGGAAACCGATGGCCCACCAGATGAGCTTCATCAATTAATACATCGCTTAATTTGATATTGGGAGGGTATTTTAGGAGTGGCTGGAATTTGACTCCTATATAACAACTGATATAATTAGTTAGTTGATTAATTAGTTGATTATGTACAGTAAAAGTTCGTGCGTTACATTTTAATGACTATCTTGCCCCCCACCCCACCCCACCCTGTATCCTTACTACAAATTACAGGTAGGAATTGTATTCCATAAGGTACATGTTAGGAAAAGCGAAGGCAAATCAATCTTACTGTTTCTCAGTTCAGTTCTTCCTCTTAAACTTCCAACTCAAAAACAGAACTTCTCGGTACAACATCAATAATTTATATGTTTGCGTTGTTGTTAAATGCATTTATCTGGAATTGTAATTATTTTTTTTCCATTTCAATACAGCTTAATGATAAATACCTGGTGCTCCGAACAATAAGCATCCAGGCATACCATTATTGGTTGCTTGCCCCGACTCGCCCATTGGTGATCATTCATCCTATTAGGGATCTTGTACTGATTCAGACCTTTATTCTCGTGGGGCCCGTATCCAGTCGATACAAAAGACCTAAAGCAATTTGTGTGGCTCCTCTTATCTACGCTTCTCATTGGCTGAAATTTTACCTATTGCTCTCAGCTGAATTCTGGGCTTAGTTGTGAACATATGGAGCCGACCATTACTGCTGCTATGGGACAGGGAAGTTTTGTTGTGTCAAAGCTTCTGCTGCGGGGATATTATGAGGAATGGACCAAGGCCATCGAGGGCTTTCATTGAATTCATCTCATTATTCCCCCTTAGCGCGACCAGATTACAGATTGACTGCAGGGCGTGACATCCGACGCATAGGAGAAGCCCTTGATTATCTGTCCATTCCCCTGTCCTTTGAACCTTCAAGTCTGAACCAGCCCTCATGTTTATTTATGTTTTACTGCTCTTGGTCACGTGGGAATGATGCTGCTTCCTTAGAAGTGATTTCCCGGACGGAGATTACATCGCACACCTTGGCGATCCCTCCCATTCTTTCCCCAAATTTTCAAAGAGAAGCAGCAGTTCGAATTGCAGTTGTAATATCCTAATCCACACATAGTTGGTGCCACCATACGGGCCAGCCCGTGCCCGAAACCAGATGTTGCCTGCCCGTGGTATCACAATGTTAAAAACTTGTGTCAGCCGGCTCTTCTCTCATTGGTCAAAAGGCCCCACGTGATTCGGAAGTAAATCATGGCGCGTTTAAATAGGGATGCCCCCATGACCTTGGCCCCACTACACCGCCTGTAGGTTCAGGGTCGAGGTAAATCCGAGTTCACACGCGCGGCGGATTTTCCCCTTGTTCGAGTCTCCATAAAATGCTGTATTTTAAGAGAATTGTGCACCAACTTCCCTTGTTGACATGGCCGACTGGGAAAAATACCTAGCACTTATTAGATGAACCCACTCTTCTCCGGCATCTTGCCCCTTTGTTTTCATGGCAGTTATGTATGGATGTTTTTGGGCAGTTTTTTATTCGGGGAGACAATCATCTCGTTAGAGGGGGTGTTTTATTGAAGTGTTAAAATTGTCCGACAAAACGCGCAAAAAAGTGTTGTATGCGACCCAGGGTACACCGCTTCACACACTTTAGTTATCCAATAAAATAGTTTTTCCCCTTAGAGAATTGGAGGTCATTAAGCTTTATGATGAAGCAAGAAAAGAAATGAATAAATAGACTGTTCAGTCTGTTGCGCTTTCTGCCTCTTGAATGAAACATTATCAATAAGAGCAGTAGCCTAAGTTACTAACTAAGCTAAGTGTAAATTCCACAACATTGCTAACTGAATCTACAGTTTTTCCAGCATAAAGTATTCATTTTAAATGAATCTATATTTCTGTCTTAGAAGCGAGTGACTGACCTTGCCATACCTTAGATTAGGCCATACCTTAGAGTAAAATACATGTAAAATACATGTATTTTTACTCCAAGGCCATACCTACTTATGTATCTGTTCTATTTATTCTTCTCATTTATATATTTCCCAGTTATTCGTCTATTCGTCTGTTCTTATATCTACCTGTGTGACTTTCTGTTTACCGGTTTCATATCTAGGGTCAAAGACAGGTTTCACGAAAGTTACTGTGAATATAAGACATTCGCCGCGACGTAATTAGCACGGGCTAATTTTATGAAGTTTTATGAAGGTTACGGAAATACATGCAACCGTTTAAGTTATCAATTATCATTAGAGGCAATGCAATTACACAAGTCTTTTTCTTAAACTGAAGAAATTTACCTATTACTTTCCTTTGTGTTTTGTGAATGCTACATTATACCGCATAACAAATCAGTCTCAATAACATTCATTAAAGAAAATATATAGGTATAAGTATATAGAAGTAGAGGATAAACGTCAATGAAACAACTTCCCAATTCAACTTTTGTTTCAATCCGCGGCAGTAGGATCTTCTTCCCACCCCCTGCCCTTTCCGTAATATCTAATATATGTTTCATTGCTGGGCACGAAAGACATGGCAGTTTTATTTTGTCACTATTCGGCACGTGGAACTCTAGAATCTTTAAGTTAATATTTGGTAATAAGCTATAATCGCTAGCCTTTCTATATTATGCTGGAGAACCATTTAGAAGGTAAATATAATTTTAACAGAACTTTAAGAATTAGGAATTCACCCATCACCGCAAGAGGATTTTTGATTGTCTTTTTTTAATATTGTTTTATGAAGAACAACTCATACAGTTGCCTAGGGAAGAAGGTGAATCGCACCATGATATTAACTCGTGACCAATTGTTAACCAGTATACAAATACAATTAATATTGGTTTTCTTTAAAACTTCCTCACGCGCCTAAACGAAACTAAACGTCGTACTAAGTTCTTAATTAGTTAATAATATTTCCTCCTCCGCCGACTCTGGAGCATGTTCATTAACGGTAAGATATGCTTGTCCTATCTTCGGTAAATCATCAGTAAATTGTGAATTCATACAACCAGTTCATTCTCTTCCAAAATTAAGAATTTACCTACTCTATGAACTTAAACTGTCTCAAGTCCATGAAACAAAAAAATTTCAAAATCAATACTTTGCCGCTAATAGTGCATTAGTGGAAACGATTCATTCATTAAAATGTATTGCACCTAAAGACAGTAAAGACGCTAGCTAATTCATTCTGCAGTAATAATCAATACTACTTAAACTTTTATCTGTGAAATAGTATTTGTCTGTGCAACATATATTGGTGTGTATTGGAGCTATGTCCCGATTTGGACGCCGCCTCTTGAAACACGATCACTGGATCATTGTAACCGATATTTCTGATTTAAACTTCCGAGGGATAATGCAAGATTAATTTGGATATTTGGCCAGGTGTTTCCTTGCATATATCCTGGTATCTAAAATAAGTATACGGCTCCCAGAAAGCTGCATACCCATGACAGGCCGCGAAGTGAAAACCTCGTTCTATATTTTTTACTTGGACACCTGCCTTCATTCCTCATCAGGTTTTGAATTTACTTTCTCTTAGCAGTAGACAGTACATATAGCGGTCGCGACATACCCAACTACCTATATATAACCTCTGTTTTACTCTTGAGAGCTGTTCAGTAATAATTTTCATCAGCACAGTGAATGAAATAATATCTAGTGTTTCCAACTTTTAGACACTAGTACCGTAGGCCGGACGGACGCGTTATAATGTATACTTTATATTTCATAATATTCGAATCTCTCTTTACTATGGGCGTATTTTTCTTATGAGAGACCCGCTTTTGAGTTTGTGTAAAAATCACATTTACAGATTTCATTCAATTATTCATTTGAAGAAAGTGAGGTACCTTGGTATACAAATGTTGGATGAATAGCACTCAACAGGGATGGTATGCACTTAATTGATAATCATATTATCCTTCGTCAATATCAAACTGATTGTCAGCGTTCATGTTTGTCTGTCGATGAGTATATAATACTGCAGGTATGTATACGTATTTTCAAACGAAAGTTTATTTGTTTCCAAAATAAATTTGTAGTGCCAAGTGTGGTATACCAAAAGTATGTATCAAACTGATTGTTTTGCTTACCAGATGGGGTTGAATACGTGAAATCATGTATTAGTTATAAGATACGGAAGAGTAGTAGTAGGTTTACTTAGACTTACTTTTCAACCTTGTGGATTGTTGATCAAATTTATTCGCGGATCCACAAATGGGATAGATCCAAGGGGGTAATGGTTTAATCTATAAGCTGGGAGCTGGGAGTTGTTCCCGGCCCAGACCGTTTCAGTCAGATGAAGTATGTGAATAAGAAATTAGTCTCTTGTTTTATTTAGTATGAAAAAACCGACTCCCATTTTGTACGACAACCTACATTGGCAATGAGTTGAGGAGAAGAGGAGGGTCTTATCACGTAGGCCCCTCTTTTCGTCGACGGAAAATCGAAAGAAAAATATGAAAAAAGCATCGAGAATCTTGTTGAAAAGCATGATTGCTTCTAGAGATAAATAATCATGGCCATCTGCACTTGCCCAGATTTGTTGTGTCAAATTGATTCAAATAACATCTATTTTTTTAATTTTCTTAATACATAGAAACGAAAGCAGTGAATTGTATGAATTCTTCTTATATACGAAATATTCGCTTCTAACAAAGCAATCAGAACAGGCAAGCAGGTTAAATTGATTGCCGGTTCTAACAATATATATGGAGTAGCAAAAAATGCATTCCCTATTTCAATAATAGGGAATAAGATTAAGCACGTAATATCATTGCATTTGACATAGTTAATCTTCACAGAAAATGGATGTTGGGGACGTTGAAACCTGATTTCCAGACTTCATGCTTTGTAATTTATTTTTGTATATATGTCAAAAGGCGGAAATGAAAACATTATTAATACTAAAGTTAGTAATTTAGGAAAACCTATTCAGTCTAGACTCATGGCCTATCAGATCCTTTCAAACTCAGGACAACTGGCAGCTGAATCCCATTAGAATTTCATTAGGATGGTAGTGGTGGGCCTACTCCAGGGCCGGGAATGCCATTGACATACCGATCTTATCTCATCTGATAGGCTCTGAGCCAAGGCTGGTTCCTTATCGCCGACTCTTCCAAAATAAGATGAGAATCCCGTATATAAATTGTTGGACGCCGTACGTTAAGCTGTTAATATTCAGAAATACTATTGCAATTTTGAAGCGCCATGTGAGTTTCATTGTTTCTTATATTATCTAGCAAAGCAATATGAAAAAAGAACTCGGTATCTACATGTCTAATTAAATTCTTTCAATCTTTAAAAATTGCATGATCAGCTCGGTCAATGGCACTAATTCTGCCTACGTCGGCAGAATAGAAAATAAGGATCCCCGTCGTATTCAACTATATACTTTAGTAATTAATGGGTTCGCTTGAAATATGCATGAAACTCATACGAAAAGAATTCATACTGTTTACTGTTTCATCACTTGATTGTTCATACTGTTTCATTATCTTTTACCAGTCCTGTTCATATTCTCATTTCTTCTGAGCTTTGTTCTCGCGTCTTCGTGTCATTAACAAAGTACCCTATTTACCGTAGCTAAATATTCTTTATTCATGCTAACCCCTTCGTTTCAAAAGTGCTTGGATTTCGTAGAAATTAGTTCACACTATTTACCTTTGTTTCATTATTTTTTACCAGTCCTTTTCCTATTGAAAATTCATTACTGATATTTGTTCGCGCGTCTTCATGTCATTAACAAGATGCCCTATCATGTATTCATGCTAATGTGTTCGCGTGAATAAGTGCATGACAATCATACGAAATTGATTCATTTTGTTTACTGTTCCACTATTGTTAACAGGTCATCTATGAATTGAAAATTCTCTCGCGTCTTCATGTAATTAAAAAGATACCTATTTTTTGTAGGCGTAGAAATTGGACCCAATTAGCTTTCTTAAAATAGCCTCCCAGTCCTTCGTTAGCATGGCATTGATCACATCATCTGCCTTAAAATACTGAAAACATAACCTGTTACTGATTGCTTTCCAAATCTTTATTCAACGACTAGTGTCCATACAGTGGTGATTAGACCGACTGTGAAACTGCAAAGACACAGAATAACTTCACTAAGCAGTCCCACTCCTTATGTAAACAAACCAGCATGGTCACACATATCCTACACATACTTGGTTGATATCAACTTTAAACATACATCAAATCGATATTTCTCTACATGAACCAATACAGAGCATACATAATACATAATACAACAAGTTTCAGATGATATAATGAAATTACTAACCACGAATGCCATCTTTGGGGATGAAAAACAACTCAGTAAGGAGATTCAAATCCTTGCTTCACATGTGTTCTGTTGGCTTGGGTATACGGGCAAAATGCTCCCAGTACAGCAGTGAATATAATATAACATGAAAAAATAATCTACTCTACACAGAGTAGCTAAAATAGCTGTAAATGACTTAGTAAAATCAGCACCAATATTATATATTTTTACCTTGAAGTAATACAGTTAAAAACCATAGAAAACATTAGACCCTTAGGCCGTAGTTCCCCGTTTTCCCACAAGGGTGAGTGACGGAGCTCTGGCGTGAAGTCTCCCGCTCAGTTACCGCCGTTACACTCCCACCAAATATCCCTATAACTGTTTACCAAAATTTAGGGGATTTCAAAAACATAGGCGGTTTGTAATATCAATAAAGCAAACCACCCTTGACGTGTTCAACCAGACTCTATAAGAAGGACAACTTTCTGAACTGGCCTGTCCAGCTCGGAGAGTTTGCGTTGAGGTTTTCCTGCCCTGTCAAGTTTCCTTGTGCCCACTCGTATGGTTACTTTTCTGACTAGGTTATCTTTGTCTGGGTCTGCCTTGATAACTAAACCCATAGGCCATTCTAATCGAGGGGCGTCAGGATCCTTCAGAAGGACTATGTCTCCGATCCTCAGGTTCCTCCTTGGTTTTTGCCATTTAGCCCTGGCTTGTAGGCTGGTGAGATATTCTTTCCTCCATTTTGACCAAAACTGTTCTAACAGATATTGGACACGGCGCCATCCTTTTCTCCCATACAAATCTTCCTTCACAAATGTTCCAGGTGGAGTTCTTATCATATCTTGTTTGTGATGTAGTATATGATTTGGGGTGATAGGAGGTTCAGATGCTGGGTCAGTCAAGTTGGTTGGAGAGAGTGGGCGACTGTTGATGATGTACGAAGCCTCATAGAACAATGTGCGTAGAGAGCCATCATCCAAACGGTTGGGACACATAGCAATCGTGTCTTGGAGTATTGCTCGAATTGACTTGATTTGGCGCTCCCAAACGCCACCTGCATGACTTGCATGAGGCACATTGAACTTGAATTCGCATTGCCTCTCAGCTAAATACCTCTCTAAACCATTGGCATCTAGCGATTTTAGGCCATCTCGAAGTTCATTGTTGGCACCGACGAAGTTCGTCCCTTGATCGCAATGGATGGTTTTGACAGCACCGCGAAGAGCAAGGAAGCAACGCAATGAATTCAAGAAGGCATCTGTAGATAGGTCATCAAGTAACTCTACATGCACTGCACGGCTGCAGAAGCAGGTAAAAAGAAGTCCATATCTTTTCACCTGAGACCTTGCTCTCTTTACCATGAATGGTCCGAAGACGTCCATTCCTGTGTGTGTGAAAGGGGGAGTGGGAATCACTCGCTCCTTGGGAAGATCAGCCATCTTTTGATCCTCCAATGGACGTCGAAGTTTCCTACACACAACACAGTTCTTTATCACTCTTGCCACAGCCTGTGAGCCACCGATAACCCAATAGCCTTGGGACCGCAGTTCATTGAGTGTCTGGCCGCGACCTTGGTGATTTGTGCACTGGTGCACATGCATTATTATGGCGTTGGTAACATGGGCATCTCGAGGTAGGATTGCAGGACTCTTGACGTCACTTGGAAGATTGGCGTTAGCAAGACGACCACCCACTCTGAGTACACCACTCTCATCAAGCACTGGATTTAGGCCTGAGATGTTGCTTGACTGAGGTAATGAGTCCCTTTGTAGCTTTATCACTTCCTCTGGGAAATGATGCTTTTGTAGTTGACGCAGAATGTTGGCTTCTGCATCCTGGTTTTCTTTCAACACTGAATCTCCTCCACCTTTCCATTTCCTGAGAGTAGCGACAAGTCTGATCATGAATTTCCACTCCGAGTACTTTGCTAGGCTGGCAAGTAGATCAGGTTGAACTTCCTCAATGCTCTTTGTAAGTAGTGCGTTGGCTCTGACTTCCGGGTCGCCCAGTGTGAGCTCACGTTCCACTTCGGTTGGCGGCAACTCAGACTCCCACAAGAAGCTCGGACCTGTGAGCCAATGTGAAGCCTGTAGCTCTCTGACTAACATACCTCTGGAGGCGATATCGGCCGGATTGTCTTTTGTTGGGACATAACGCCATTGTTGAGTTGATGTCCTTTCTCTTATGTATTGGACTCGGTTTCCAACGAATATATGGAATCTGCGAGCATCATTCGCTAGGTATCCCAATACTACCTTGCTGTCTGTCCAGAATACTTCTTGGTCAACAGCAAACTCTAGCTCTTCTTTGATGAGCGTTGATATTTTCACGGACGTAACAGCAGCAGCCAACTCTAACCTTGGAATCGTCGTCAATTTGGTAGGCGTTACCCTTGACTTAGCTATGACCAGTGAGCAGTGGACCTTGTTGTCGCTGGTAATGTAGCGCAGATAGCTGCACTGCCCATAGCCAGTTTGGCTGGCGTCGCTGAAATGATGAAGCTCTACTCTTGTTATGTTGTCAGCCATGTGCGGTTTATAGCAGCGTGGGATGAGTAACTGCTCTAGTTCCTGAAGTTGACTCTTCCACTGCTCCCATCTTGGTTGAAGTTCTTCGGGGAGTACATCATCCCATTGCGAACCATTGCGACAGAGTTCTTGCAGTATCAATTTGCCAGGAAGAACGACAGGTGCTACGAACCCCAGTGGATCGTAGATTGAGGCAACTGTTGCCAATATGCCTCGTCGAGTTGTAGGGTGCTCCTTGAGGGCAACGTTAAAGCTGAAGGAGTCTTTGGCTACATTCCAATTGATACCAAGGGTCCTTTCAGTCGGAAGGTCATCGAATTCAAGGTTGATGGTCAACACTGCGGAGGCACGTTCAGAAGAGGGAACGCATTGTAGAACCTCTCTTTCATTCGACAAGAACTTGTGCAGCCTGATGTTGCCTTGCTTGCACAATTCTGTCGATTGTCTGATTAGTTCTATGGCTTCCTCTGGTGTTTTGACGCTCTTCAACCCATCATCCACATAAAATCCTCTCGTCAAGAATTGCGATGCCTTTGGATATGTATCTAGGAACTTATGTGCCAAGAATTTCAAGCCATAGTTGGCACAACCTGGTGATGATGCTGCCCCAAACAAGTGTACTTTCATGCGGTATTCGGCTGGAGACTTTGAAACATCTCCATTCTCCCACCATAGGAAGCGTAGCCAATCCCGATCCTTTGGTTCAACATTGAATTGGTAGAACATTTTTTCAATGTCGCAGACTACAGCGATCCTCTCTTCCCTGAACCTGATGAGGACACCTATCAGCGGATTGTTGAGGTCCGGTCCCTTCAGGAGTTGCTCATTCAAGGACGTTCCTCTGTATTTGGCGCTGCAGTCGAACACAACTCGTATCTTGTTGGGCTTCTGGGGGTGATAGACCCCGTGATGTGGTATGTAGTTCACATCTGCCTGCTGCAAAGCTGGAGAGACTTGCTCTGCATAACCCCTGTCGGTCATCTCTTTCATGAAGCTTGCATAGTGTTCACGGTAGAGATCATCCTTCAGGAGTTTCCTCTTTAAATGCTCAAGACGTATCTTGGCATATGCATAGTTGTTGGGAAGGCATGGCTCCCCCTTGAAGGGCAATGGCATAGTCAAATGTCCTTCAACGTTGACATGTATGCCTTTCTCCAAGCATTGCAAGAACTTGAGGTCATCTTGAGAATGACTGGTGCCGTCAACTTCCTTCTCGTTGAAGTCTTGTTCTAGGATGTATAGAGCATCCTTTGGTGTTGGTGAGGGCACTTCTTTTGCGACGACACGATGGCAATGGTGAACATCCTCCAGGTTGCTCGTAGTAGGACCTCCAACCACACTCCACCCCAAGTCGGTTTTGACAGCGAATGGGTCTTGTGGGCCTCCGGTCACCGTTTCTCTGGGAGCTAGAGCCTGAGGGCAGTTGTAGCCGATGAGTAACCCTACTTCGCAGTCTTGGATGGGAGGAAGACCTTGGGCGACGGCCTTGAGATGCGGTACCTTCGCCACCGTGTGCTTCGATGGTATGTGTTGCCGATTACAGGGTATGAAATCTCTACTGTAGCATGTGTTGATGTTCACAGGAGTTGTACTGTCCCAGCCACGCAGCTTGACATCGCTGTACTTCCTACACATTACGGAGGTGGTGGAAGTAAGTGTAGAGAGCTTCATCTTTACTTCATGGGATGGAACACTTAGTTTAGCGGCCAAATTATTGCTGATGTAAGAGCAGTCGCTCTGTGTGTCCAGTAGGGCGTATGCGAGAACTTCATCTTCTTTACTTCCTACGGACACCCACACTGGCAACACCATCGAGGTGCAATTCTTGGAGTCAGTGTGTGCCTTACAGGAAAAGGCCTCTTGCTCTTTTCCAACCTGAGTGTCTTCGCTAGCTGCGGTGAGCTTCGTAGTCACGCTGACTCTGTCGCGGTGGAGTAGGGTATGGTGTTGTCCTTTACACACCTTACACTTTGCTGTGTTGGTACACTCCTTGGATGAGTGACCGCTCCGGAAACACCTGTAACACAACCTCTTATTGCCTATTATTTTCACCCTTTCTTCTACGGACTTGCTTTTGAAAGCCGGACACCCCCATATGCGGTGTTCCATGCTCTCACAAAGGGTACATGGTTGTGGGGTGCGTGACGAAGCTCCTTGTTCATTGGTCAACTTCTGATATGATGAATTTTGTGGAGGTGCCTGTTCATGAGACGATGTTGCGAGAGTTACACTTTGAGTGTGGCTTTGTTTATCTCGCCTTTGCTTGGGGCCATGGGAGGAAGTCTCCTCCTCATTGCCAGGTGTTGAGCAAAGGGGATGATTGAGAATAGCGGCCTCATTCTGCACAAATGCGACAAATTCACCAAACGAGGGAAATTCGTCACTTTCTAACTGAAACCTTGCGACTTGTCTCGTCCATCGTGAGGCACACCAGTCGGGAAGCTTTGCTTTGAGCCTTTTGTTCTCCTTGTAGTCGTTGAGAGAACTAAGGCCTTTGATGTGGGGCATGGCGTCCAAGCAGGTTCTCAAGAAATCAGCGTAGGACTCCAAACCCTTTGCGTCCTTATTCCCGATCTTTGGCCAATTTTCCAGGCGCTTACCTAGTGCCTCTTGCACCATGAACGAGCGACCATAGCGTTTGTCCAGGGTAGACCATGCCTGCTCATATGCTTCTTCAGATGAGCCGTAGAAGCATCCTGCTATAGCTGACCTAGCTGGGCCTTCGACATACTGCTTCAGATAGTACAACTTCCTTCTAGGCTGGACATTGCGATCTGCTATCATGTCCATGAAAGCAGTTTTGAAGTCTACGTACTCTAAGGGGTCTCCCTTGAATGTTGGCGGAGTCGGGACCGGAAGGTGAGCTGTCTGGATGCTGTTGGTAATGGCCTGGAGCATGGTTTTCTCAGCCGCGGAACTTACATTAGTGGTGTGCGAAGCCTCTTCTTCATGATACTCATGCACCTTTGGCTTGAAGATCTTGGCATTGGGGCGAAGAGGGGACTCGTATGGTGGAGCTGTCATGTGCTTGTTCTTAGTGGGCTCAACATGAGAAACATCACTCTGCTGGTCACTATCGCCACTCAGTACCTTAACCTTTGCTTCTAAGGCCTTAACATCCCTCTGCTTCTCCAAGTTTTCAAGCTTCAGGCGCTGTTTGTTGATTGCGTCATTCATTGCCAGTTCCTGCTTTTTGGCTGCTAGTTCTGCCTCTGCCTTTTGCTTCTCCAGCTCTAGCCCATCTGTTGTCCTAGACCACTTGCTGACCCTAGACACGGTGGATCCATAGACTGATCTCGCGTAGTCCTTGCTTAGGGGTTGACGAAGGAGGTACCTTTTGCCTTTCTCGCTCATGTCGTCCATGATGAGCAACTCTTGCAACACTCGCACCATGTCATCAGCCATGTTAGAAGCAGCATCCATCTTTCGTACTACTTCATGGGCAGGAGTCCCCATGGCCTTGACATCATTGAATGTGCCAAGAAGCTTGGTGACACATTCATCGATAGTGTTTTGATGCTTCAGATTTGCATCTTCTTCCAGCTCTCCCTTTGCTGTGGTGCGAGCTGCTTTGAGGGCTACCTTCAGTTTTTGGTACTTACTTTCGAATTTGTCCCTCCGTTTTGTGATTTCATCGTTCTTCAGTGCGTCCATCTTCTGTGTATTCCTCCTGTCACGGGACGACTTTCTATTGAGTTTCTGGATCGTTTCATGGACAGCCACAAACTCCTTGTCTTTCACGTCTATCTCTGCCTTGATCTCAGAGATCTTTGATGTATCAGTCTCTGCCTTGCACTGATCTCTCAATTGACGCAGATCAGTATCTAGGTTGTCAGCCTTCCGCTTCAAGTCCCCCACGTCTGGTGTTTCGTCGTCGGGCAAACTTGGTTCTGGTTTGGCATTTTCAATTTCCTGTACTTTCTCCTGGATAGAGGTTATCTCGGTCTCATTGTCCGCTATCTGTTGGCGCAATGTGTGATTTTCCTCCTCTCCTATGGTTTCAGTGAGTTTCCTGTTTTTCTCCTCGAGCATTTCTAGCCGTTCTCTCAGCTCACCTACCTCCTTGTCGGCCATCTTTAAGAACTGGGATAATGAACACGCCCTGGGTGGAATGCAATAATTGGGGGAAAATGGAGAAAATATCAATCAAATTTTACCTGTCTCTGTGTATTGAACACCTAGAATTCAGCAGCAGAATTGAATTTCGGGCTGTATACCTATAATAGATTACCTGAGACAAAACCCAACATCAGAGATAACAATATGCAAACCTGAGCTGCATGTCTATGTAGACAAAGCAATAAAAAATAGAGCACCTTTATGAATGAATTAACACAAATACCTGTTGGTACACAGAATCCTTTTTCACATGACCAATAACCTTCCTATGGGAGAAAAAACTCCAGAGAGATATATATAAGGTTACCAGTAAAGTGTACCAAAAATGTGATAATTATATTACCTTGACTTAATGAATTCAACCTAATTATCTTGACTTAGATGAACCACATTTGATTATCTTGACCAGATTTGATTATCTAGTTACCTTGATTAGGTGAATCACACTTAATTCCTTGACCAGGTGACACTACACAACGTATAACAACATATATACTTTCAGTCATACATTCAAAATTACTATAAAAGTTGCCTGTTCTGCACATCTGACGATATGGCTATATGTAACCAGAGTTGTAAGGAGACAAGAAATATCAATGAATTATTATACTCATAAGCACATAGAAATTAACCAGATTTTATGACACTTGCACTGGGAAAGATCCTCAATGATGAACATGTAATTAAAGTCAATATTACTGGTGGTGTACTTGATGCTTGGAGTCCTTGTGACAGTTCTTGTAACAGTCCTTGGCTTGAGATATAGTTCTTGTAACTCACAACTGGCTAGCCACTATAGTATGGTGTAGACATGAGAAGAATGTAGACTTGTTGCTGCAGTAGAAAACTCCCACCATTGCTGGAACCACTGCTGGACTACCATTAGACTAACTGCAATCGCTGGTCGAATGTACTTCCCCAGAGGAACCTGCTTCATAGCTTGAGGGAGATGCATGGACTATTGGGAACACATTACCACCCTATAGTACCACACCATCATCAGCAGCAATGGACGTTGCTGGAGCATCATCAATGCCTGGCTCGTGTTTCACTGTTACTGATTGCTTTCCAAATCTTTATTCAACGACTAGTGTCCATACAGTGGTGATTAGACCGACTGTGAAACTGCAAAGACACAGAATAACTTCACTAAGCAGTCCCACTCCTTATGTAAACAAACCAGCATGGTCACACATATCCTACACATACTTGGTTGATATCAACTTTAAACATACATCAAATCGATATTTCTCTACATGAACCAATACAGAGCATACATAATACATAATACAACAAGTTTCAGATGATATAATGAAATTACTAACCACGAATGCCATCTTTGGGGATGAAAAACAACTCAGTAAGGAGATTCAAATCCTTGCTTCACATGTGTTCTGTTGGCTTGGGTATACGGGCAAAATGCTCCCAGTACAGCAGTGAATATAATATAACATGAAAAAATAATCTACTCTACACAGAGTAGCTAAAATAGCTGTAAATGACTTAGTAAAATCAGCACCAATATTATATATTTTTACCTTGAAGTAATACAGTTAAAAACCATAGAAAACATTAGACCCTTAGGCCGTAGTTCCCCGTTTTCCCACAAGGGTGAGTGACGGAGCTCTGGCGTGAAGTCTCCCGCTCAGTTACCGCCGTTACATAACCCATAATATGTTTATTCCGCATTTTATATGATAGAACGTATGCAGAATAAGTTACCTGAACCACTGGAATTACGTTCGGGAAAAGTTAACAAGATGGCTTTAAATGTTCCTTTATAGACGAGTAAAGGTATATTATTATGGTTTATAATGAATCAGTTAACTAACTCGTTGGTTTCAGTTCTTCTCAACATTATCACAACTGTCCTCATTACTGACTTGATCGAAAATTCACTCGTTAATTTGTTATAATTCGTCCTATACATGCACCACTCAGAATATATCATGCTTCTCCTCATTAAGTACATTAAATCAACGACAACTTAAACTTTGGTCCGCGCCATATCTGGGTCCAGGGCTACTGATGGTGTATGTGTGTGGTGGTGGGCGGGGGGGGGGGGGGGCGGTGTCCATTTGTTACTCAAAAAAAGCGTGTTTGTCATTTGTCACTATTTTTAAAGATAGTTCCCTTGTCATTAGTCAATAAGTAGAAAGTCAATAGCTCATTGTCGATTGAACTTATATTTATAGACGAAAGCATTAAAGAAGCACAGGGAACAATTTATTGCAATCATCTCTCCTATTTTCATCCATTAAATTAACAGTACAGTCAGGTTCAGAAGGCAGTTGTGGTCACCTAAGTTTCAGGGAGTCATAAACACTTTAGCCTTAGTCTTAGCCTTGCGGTTAAGCTTATCGCTGGATGTGGAATCGAGGAATGTGGGTGTCTGGACCTAACTGAGTAACTGAATCTATCAATGAACATTAATCGTTAGGTGTTCAATGGAAGGAAGTGGGGTGTGTGGGACGTCACTTAAATACCTGGAAAAAGGGATTTGCATGTGCTACTGTGCATGTCTATTGCAGTGCAAGCATTGACTTTGAATTTGACATACAACAAATATTTGGCCAAATTCTAATAATAAAAAATATTTATAAGAAATAGCCAGAATATTTTCAGCATTATGCTTTCAGGTGATTAATCATAACCAGTATGGGTTCATCCCCACTTTCACTGTGAATAATTTAGAATTATGTCGTCTTTGCAGGCATTAATTCATTGCCAAACTAAAATGTTAAGTCATGATCAATTATTGGCAAAATAACCGACATGAACGCAGCATGATTTTACATTGTGTTATCATGCCCAATGGCTTTTACATTTGAGAAATGATTTGTATATTTCACCCTGAACATGGATCGATTTCTTTAGTTCCTGGTACCTATGCAAATTCACCTATTCAGTGGGTGGCGCTGACGTCTGTCAAATTGACTTGCGTGAAGACGGCAGACGTCGGCCACAGATGTCTTACGTCGGCTGGCTGACGTCTTTCGGGAACTATTCCATGGATTGTCGTTAGGTGTAAAATGCCCATAATGTCGGCTAAGGATGAGCAATTTGTCCCTTGTCACCAGAATCCCATGTCGTTTTGTCACTCTAAGAAAGGGTCTATGACTATGTCGTTTGTCGATCATAAGAAATGGCTATGTCAGTTTGTCGATTTTAGGCATCAGGAGCCCTGGGTCTGTAAGCGCATGCATATATGTAAATTATGTGTGACGTATAGGCCTACTTACCGAGCATGCGCAAAACAACCCCGATATTAGCCATCCCGATATAATGTTATAACAATTTATCAAAGATAGTACTCTATGGGTGCTCTAAATGAATTCAAATGAGATATAAGTTATCTTAGTCAAGTATAGGTTCTGTTCCTAATGTAGGTCACAACACCTATTAATTATGCTATGCCTTTTTCCCTTGTCAGTTCATGTACCCATAGTGTTTTAAGATAGTAGGGTGTCGGGTTAGCTCGTCGCTTCCAGCCATTGTATTTCTGATTTTATGGGTGTCAAAGACCCAGATCATTTTTAATATTCGCCGGTGAGTACGTATTATATCGCCGTATACCCATGAATGACGGGCGTTATAGAATTAGGACACCTACTGCATCAGTAAACAAATTGTAAGTCAATAGGTTTTCTTCATCACGATCTCACTCCTTTTCCTCCTTTAAATTGGCCGTTGTGATTCATAATCTTGTCTCCGATAGCTTGCGATAGTATTCCGATGTGCATGCAGATGCTATAGCGTCCGTTTGATCTATATTCGTCAATGGAGTGCACGTTGATTGTCCTGTTCTCAAGGATATGTTTTGGCACCACTCCCAGATCTATATATTATTCCTTTGTTTCGGTCCTCAATTGATCCACCTGGACGACAACAATAATCCATGGCGGAAAGATATTTTGGTTTCGAAAACCATTGGTTGACATCCATTGGAAGTCACTAATCTTTGTATGAGTTTCACTGGAGTTTAGGTGTGTGTTTATATACGTGTGACGCAGCTTTTTGTTGTCAAAAATAATCCATGGCGGAAAGATATTTGGGTTTCGAAAACTATCGGTGACATCCATTGGGAGTCGCTAATATGTGTATGAGTTTCACTGGAGTTCAGGTGTTTGTTTATATACGTGTGACGCAGCTTTTTGTTGTCTGAAAATACAGTAAATTTAAACTGGTTTCACTGATAAAAACTGCACGTGTAAGTTTATCTATGCCTTGTGTGGTAGTCGAAAGTAAGCATGCCCGGTTATTGGATACGCTGAACATATGCTGCATATTTGACAGCCATTGTCTTCGGATTTATTTCGAAATAATAATATTTTGGTTCCTGTCAATATCGAAAGACTACAGGCTGTGTAGCGACCAAGAAGTACTCTCACACGCCCATATATTATTCTTTTGAAATCATTGTAAAAATCTTTTTGTCGGATTGAATATTTTCTTTAGAAATTATCTCATATTGAATGACGAATAATGCTCTTCTCTTATACGCGCCATACAAACACACTATGCAAGTACATGAACTCCAATTTTAATCTAACTTTTTTTTTGTCACTGCATTTACTACGCATACAGCAACTATGTTACTACCCTCATGAATATTAAGGTCTTCCAGGTTGCCTATTGATAATAAGTAAAAACTCACTGTATATAAAATCGATTACGTGATGTACAAAATAGTCTATAAACCCATTGCAAGCTACTATAAAATTACGACAGATGGCCCAGATGACTGCGCTCCGTACAGTACTATACAATGTACCTCCATACCGCAATATATTCTACCATCAAACATAGCTTCATTTCCATATGAAATATTCCAAAATTACAGTAAATACACATTCATCACTATCGAATCGCTTATTTTCCTAATACAGGGGAGAGCTTCATATTTTGCCATAATCTTCCCAAGAGAACCCATTATTAATTCCTGATTTAATTCCACCTCAACGTATATTATATGTTCATATTCATCCAACATATTTTAAAATTCTCAATGCCTTTGGTCCATCAATAGCCCAATGTTTCTGGCGTTAGGACTTATATATTCCCGGTGAATAGGTGATGTGGAATTTTCAATACATCGTTTTTGAATTCATCCTCCATTTATTTACCCTCATCACGACCGTCATACCTGTTCAAAATTGCGTTGAAGATGAGCCTTACCCTTAAGCTTAAGATAAGCAAAAGTTTAATAATAGTAATAATAATAATAAAAAGATATTTCAAGAATTTTGAGATAACTTAAACCATTCATAGACGTCAGCATGAAAGTTCAGACATTCGCCAGACAATTATAGAGGAAGTGTGCGCCGAACTAATGTATGGGGTATGCGTTTACCTTGCCAGTGATTGGAAAGATATGACTTCAGAAATGTTGCCTGAGCCAGATATACCAATCATTCTTTCCAATAATCTTAGCGATTTTCCTATTAAAGATGGAATTAAAGAATGGCAGGATTAGGATTCTTAATCGTCGGGAATATTGAAAGAAGGTATGCTAGTTTTTTTTATGTACTAAATATTAAAGCAATGAATAGTAAATGAATACTTGCTTGGGGATTGTACGATATGAATGATTTTCCAGTTATTTAAGTTACTCTCTATTTGAGATAAATTTATATAAATAACTTAGTTATTGATTAATCAGATCACACTTATTTGTATCTTACGATAACCAAGTTGGTGTATTATTCGTTCCTAAAGCATCTATTATAATCCTTGTTGACGTACTTCATTCTGATGTACTCAAAACCATATTTTATTGTCGACGTGTGTACATCCATGCCGTCCCAATGTGTGACCTATCTTGGCAACCCTCATATTGAAGCATAATGACTGAATATATATCCACACAGTACATTTTCTTGGCATGCATGCAACATTGTACACTCAATTATTCATGACATCAGAAAATACCAGTGACCGTACAGAAAAGTTAGATTAACGTTTGAAATGTGCGATCTCTGACACATTCAAATGCATACTATATACTAGAAGGAGTGTGGACTTGAAAACATTGTCTAACTATTTGGTTTCTTTTATTGGAATAGATTAACAGAATTGGGGGAACGAGAATTGATATAAGTTTTTTTTTTATCGCGTCCCGTTGTTTTTATATATGCATGAAGGTCCTTTTCATGACTAGGCGATTCTTTTGGAGAAAATGACTGAATATACATATATGTTGAAGGAGATTTTGAACTGAGACTTGAACATGTAAATGATATGTGACTATGTATAACGATGTTATTGAGTTATAATTTGTACATATAATAAGTAGAAGTTATTGTAATGGTATGAACAGCAACGCAAGAACATGCGTTTTTCACTATCACTTGTTAAATATTACTTGGCTGATCAATTGAATAATAATAATTTTAAAAAAATACTTGAAGAATCATGGAATACTTGCTCTCGCATTGTCGTTGTCACTCTTTGCCACACTTATTCAACTGGGCAATTTAAATATTCTGTCTAAAGCTGTTGACCATGAACCCACACCTGCCATCCAGATCAACTCAATACAAAATCATTTCTTTATTATATGTAATTGAATATAGCATTACAGATAATAAGTCTTACCGATCTATGTACTGGAGGTGGCCACAGGATACAAATAACATGTGCGTCTGCTCTGGTTTATCTTTTGATGCTATTATATCATTTCCTTAGATCCTGGTGTATTTTCATGCCACTTGACTACCATTCTCTACATCTCAAGTTTAGCATATTGAATACAACAATAGTCCATGAGTTTTCGATAAACATGTTTTGTTAATAGATCTCTGAGATTGCCTTGAGTCAGGTGAATTATTGAAAGGTGTACAGTCAGTCTTAGATAGATCATATACATAGGATTGCTTTTCCCGATTGCCAGCTGGCAAAGAACCAAGAACGATCGAAGAGATCAAAGGATAAAGCTATAGAAATGGATTGGTTTTCGAGGAAAACTAAATTGAAATAATTCCTACTTAGAACTTCTATGATTTTTCTTCTTACTTCTTAGAAGCAGTGTCGCCTAGCATTTCCCCCCGATAACTCAATATTGTTTTAATTAACTTGCATCAAAAGCAGGCGTCTAACGACAGGTACATATTGGGCGAACGTACTACATATTTGTCGATGGTCTATACTTGGTGAATAAATAAAAGAATTATTGTTGTTATGTTAAGGAATTATGCGCCTCAATATATTACATTAGATTTCATCGCAGTTTGGAGCAATGGGGATCGTGAAGGACTTATTTAAATTTGCTTTGACCAGGTTATCACCGCCTTGTTATTGTCCATTGGACGATGGCAAAGAAATATTGATCGTTTAGAAATATCAACGAGAGTAAAATATGAAGCTTTGTATAAGGCAACGTATGAAGTATGTCCATGGAGGACAATACGTCTTTACATTTGAATTGTTTGTTGTTAAATGTCTGGCCTTTAATTAAAATTTAATAAAAAATTGTTCTCGTTGGAAATATGTTCCCCGGCCGCAAACACAACTTCAACCATATGAAAAAAATATGGTGTATCCGTTTCAAAGATGGCCATCACTAAATACGCATTTAGTTTTTAAACTAGGCTAGATATGTCAGAACAGTATTTCTTTTATTATCATTATCAATGTATCGGGCATGTTGGATCTTTCTTCGATATCTGATATAATACGCCTTTCTATTTTGGTGGTGATGGTTGTTGGGGGTTCGTAAAATGAAAAAAATTCTGGGAGCGCGATTTATTTTAGTTTTTTTTTGTGTGCAAAATTCTTTATTTTCATTCCTGCCCTCTTACAATTCTAAAACAAATATGGTGAGATGTGTAAAAATTAAAGTAGTTTCGCTGCTAACCTATTGAGTTTGCATGCTTACATTTCTGGGTTTTCGGATTTTATTTTATTACAACCATTCTTTCGAGGGTTCAGGGCTACCCAAGGTAGTACTGTACCAGATTGCCTCCCATTTATTAAACATTGTTTTATATTCGTCCCGCTTAAGGGCATATATAGGCCTACTCCTTTGTCACCTAGGTGTTTTCTTATTTCCCCTAATTCTCACAACGTTATCGATATTCAGATTCACACCAATGCGTCATATATTTGGTTGTTGGAGTCGGGGTGCGCCAATTTGAATGCTCTTTTCAATGCCTTTCCCCATTCTATTACTAAGATCTTATATAGGTTTTTATAATACTTCTTCTGTGCATTTCGCGCCGCTTTTATCCCACTATCTTATTATTTATACGAACAAAAAAATGCTGATACGGACTGGTGGTATTGAAATGATTTCGTACAAATTATGAATGACAACACCTCTACATATCTGCTGCTCATAAATAGCCCCTTGCCCACCCACACAGCTTTTCCATTTGTCCCCCAGTTGGAAATGACCTTTTCCTCCCACACTCAGCATGGGTTTGGCGGGGCCACAAGACGCAAAGCATTCTGGGCAACGCTGGCGGGAACGCTAGTCATGGGTTATCATGTCATGTCGCTTTCATCAAATGGGGATGTTTTCAGCAGGTTTTCTATCTTGTGTTTTCTCTCCTATGTAATATTTGATAAGCAAGTCCGTAATTAACTTTGATAAGCGGTGTACAGAAGCTGAACGGAAGCGTCCACTGACAAGTGGGGTATCAACATATTTAACCAAGGCTACTGGGTTTGCCTCGCTACCAGCAAGCTAGCCTCATGCAGCTTCGCTACGTTTCACCTTAGAGCAATAGCTTTCAGACTATACACCAATTGACAAATATTGAGAGGAAACGTATAAAAACACTTTCAGGTATGTATAATGGGTGCGATTATCCTTGAACTAGCATGAACTGGGGAGCCATGAAAAACTTTCTCTTAACCTGATGTAACTGCTAATTAACCTGAATAAAAATTATTTAGAAAAAAATGTACCAAGATGGAGGCGCAGCTAATTCTAAAATTGCGCCTCTTTCACGTCATCTGCTGGTGTATTTAATTCTTCCACCACTGTGATATTCACTACGCGCACCGTTAAGGCGTAAACACAACTTAACGTCTCCCATATTTCATACCTCTGTGAGTTCTTTTCCATAGATCAATTCATATTTCTGCACATTAACTCAGACCATAAGTCATAACGAATCTTAATGCTGCTATTCTCAAGAATAACCATGGTGGAAAAACGATCGCAGTTGTATCCAAACTCTCAACATAGTCACTATAATAATGATCATGGGTTCGGATAGGCCTGCTCTGCTGAGTACCGGACACCTCCCTAAATACCGCATATCAATATCACGTGATCAATCCATCAATACAGTTCGCACCAGTCACATCCACTCCCCCCTCCCACCCCTAGGTATTAAATCACTGGCAGCTCTCCAGATTACAAGGGAGGCTTGGGGAATGCCCTATAATACCAGTTGACACTAGTGATCGCGTATCTAGGTTGGATGTTGCTTCATTTTTGCTGGAGGAGGAGGCCAGAGACTTAAAACGTGGCAATTGCAAAGCCACATGTACATCAGTAGGCGAGGGCTCAAAGGTCAGGGAAACCCAATGTATGCCTCCCTCAGGTACATATTTGTACGTCGAGATGTTTGCATGTGAGGGTAGGGAAATGGGTCATGCACTTCAAGATACACCCACCACCTCCTTTTGCGCCCTCCCACTTCCGTCACTCCCTCGTTCCCAGACAAACCCAAGCAGGGCAACCTATGGCGAAACTTCCTCTATAGCGCCGAGCCCAAAATGGCGCCCGCCGCAGGCTCCTCCTACTCCTTCCTCCTTTCCTTCTTCCACCTCTTCTTCCTTCTCCTTCAAAACTTCAACTCTGCCTCCGACCTTGAAGGTATTTGGATTTGCATTTTGAATTGATGTTGTAGGAATCAGTAGAATCATACACAACTATGTTGAATGTTGAATGCGAAAAAGGCGTTTTGTAGCCTATTCACATGTGGCAAAATAGCTCAAAATTTTCGGCAATGGCCATGACCGTTATACCTTTGTTTCCTGAACGCTGAAGGTAAAGTGTGGAAATATTAATGTTTATGTCTATGTATAGAAAAATGGCCTGGAAGAACAGTTGGAAGATGGTGATACAACCGTTCCATTTATGAATACACAAACTACAAGCGGATTATAGGATGATGCGTTCATATGCCGGGGGCCCCAGCGCCTTCCAAACACGAGAAACGCGTTTAATAACTGAATGAGGCCAGACAATATAAGTCTAATAGATCAATTTAAACGTGTCATCATGCATGGTATGGGCACAGTGGCGCATGGTGATGTTCAATTCATCAACTGCATCCTTTGTCCGTGCCCATGATTATTTTGATATCATACGTGGCAATGTGTATATTATTGGTAGAGAATGACACATTTTGCGAGTGAAATGTTGCTTACACAGCTCTCATTATTTTGGGGCATAATGAACTATGTCCGCAGAATACCGTGTGCTCCAATCGTCCGCAGTATTCTCCTCTATATATAGTGAGTGAAATCAACTGTGATTGTATGGCCATTGGCCGTTTATTGGAGCATAAGCTCTAATGAATTTCTGCGAAATTACAATTAAGTATAATACGTAACGCATGGGCGCGTTTTTCTATTAATTCGCGGAATCAGAATTATATAAGTCGTATACCCAATATATTAGTGAGCCCTCTCTCATTGGACAACAAAATGTGTTCAAGAATTAAAGGTCCGTTTGAACGACCATATTTTGTGGTTTCCTTTGAATCCCAAGAAGTAGGTAGGCGTCGCGCATTTTTTAAATCACTGTTATTTTACTCAATAAGTATCACAGTCATGTTTTAGAAATGACGCATGACCCCATAGTCGGCTATCTTCGTACATTGGAAATATAACGTTACATATATGAACTGGAAAATAATGAACACTCAATTTCTACTGCTAATACTCATCTGGGATTTATTAGTCACGATTCGATTAATCTATTCCTCTGTAGGTATCAAATATTCACTTGTACACTATTGATTTCTCGAAGCAAAATTAGAGAAGAAGTCTATTTCATAGTATCTATTTACTTACAGCTACAGGTAGAGAGATCCTACCTACCACCTTCCATTCCTGTAACCGTCATTCTCTCACACAACCGTTCTCACAATGCACTAAATCTCAATCATCCTAATTTGCTGGTATACTGCCTCTATTTTGGGATAGGACCCGTCAAATAAACAGCAAGCTTTGATTTTAGGGCAAGGTTTATGAGGTTTCGTTAAAACATATTCGAAAACATCATGGTTCATGGTTCATGGGTTGGTTTTCTCATATCGTTCGTGACAATGAAGTCTACTACAATTATAAAAGAATGAGCAGGTACGGTCGCTAAAACCAACGAGACTAGAGAAGGTCTCGTTGCTAAAACTAAATGTATTCCATGGATTTAGTTATTTTCTGTCGTAGCAATCCTTCCCTGGACGCACGAATGTCCTGTATTATTCTAGAATTATTAAAGAACTGTTCAAGTGAAGAAATATTATCCAAACATATCGCCTTTTGAAATACGCACATGATGATATTCCAGGGATTAGCTTGTTTTCACTAAATAATCTAAAAGATGGTCACGAACTAGAACTATTTGTGAAAATAACCAAAACTGCAAGCGTCGGGTTCGAAAAGAAGGCTGGCTCATTTTTTCCACATTTCCAGTAATTCAGGAAATATGAGCGACTATAATTTGTTCTGAAGCTGATATGTGTGACCAGTGTCTATGAAACGCAAATATTATTTGTCTGATCTCCTGAAAGGTGAAACAGCTAACTCGCTCGGTCGCGCATATTGATCCCATCAGGATTTATTTTAAATACAGACATTTCAAACATAGATCATGTGATTGAAATTTGCGGGTGGCCTACATTCTCAAGGCCACCCGTCGGGTGATGGAAGACACACAAGTTTTGCCAGTCTGAAACGAGAACAATTTTGATTTAATCATCATGCTTGAGAAATAAGTTATGCTGTTGGCACCTGATGGTACCTACCTCTTGATACCAATGGAAAATGGAATGTTTTCTGTTTTGTAGAATGCGACCAATGTCAAATCCAGACAAGGTACCTGGCAAAAGCTGGGATATTTCCATATCTATGCCAGTTCTCGTTGCTTAACACCTGTGCTCACAATTATTGCTTAACAAGACTAATATTATGTTTCCACCGTACATCCATGTCAATATATTGGGCCGGGCTAGAATATAGATTGTGGTATATTTTTGTCCACGACGCCTTCCTCCTTCTGATGCATGCCAACTAATATGATGAAGTGTTGGCCGACTAGACTGCAAATGTGGCCTTGGTTTTACCCTAGATATACTTAGCGGGGCTTCCAATCTTGAATAGATGATTATTTCATGATTTTAAAACTATCTTCTTCCAGTTAAATATTTATCATAATATCCCTCTTTATATTTCCTGTCAATTAAATTCGCTCTGAACATATCGGACTGAAAAAAGGCATACATTTGAGGATTTCGTTTTCTTCTTTGTTCGTTGCTCAATTTTGACTTTTGAAATGCACTTGCGCGTCCGCTGGGGAAGTTTGAGATGTTAACATGAACTGCTGATCTGTGAGTCCTGTCCAGTCTTCAGTAAAAGTACTTTGAGAATAATAGACCAGTTAGGTGCTACACGAGGCTTGTACATGAATATGAATACTGTATGATGTCATCCGAATGAAAACCCAGTATTGTACGAAATACAGAGCTACATGCGACATGTCCCCTATTCATTAAACTGAATGGATTATATTATCAATGGCGTTAAAAGGGTATCGGGTATGGTGCTAAAATGTGACGTAAAGCAACCAATCTCTACCGTTAAAATGACAATTGATTTTGCAAAACTCCTGCTGATTTTCGTAATGACTGCAGGAGAAAGCTTTATATAGATATCGGGAATCCGAAGCGCCTTCCCTTGCCTCGTGTTTAGTACAAAAATAACACAAAATCCAAAATTATTCTACCCGAAAGAGACTTAGCAAGTTGATCACTCAATTGATTATAGATAATGATTAGGGTGGTATAACCGTTGCATGTATAGTTGGGTGGTATAACCGTTGCATGTATAGCGTAATTTCCTATGACATATATATGTTAGCGAGTAATGGTAATTATGTTGAAATAACAATCATTAATTCGTCAGGGTATGCTACGTCTTTGGGACTAATAGTTACTGGTGTTCAGTGGTTGAAAAATATGGTTGAAGTATAATGGCGCAATTAATTCCTGAAGAGGGTTTCTTGGATTTCTACTGGCCAGAACGTTAAGAATCTAAATTTGTTCATATTCAATTTCAACAATTTAATCCAGGCCGATTGTTATATTATTGACAATAATTCCATAGTGCTATTTAATTTGCTTCTTACTTCTCTATTCATATGTGTTAACGAGCAAATCACTTTGTTTATAAATCACCCGTTTGCATCGTGTTCCTCTTATCGTTTACTCTAAGCTCTTATCTAATGCCCATTGCCACTTAGCCCCATTCCTATCGATGTTTTTCATTTATATATATCGCATGAATTGCGCCGCCTTAACTTCATTGTAGGAGTCCATTAAATCCGCCCTAAGACTTTGTATGGCGTACTTGAGCCACAATTGTTTTATTTCGAAATTTGATGATAGAAATGGGTTGGGTTTTTTTTATGAAAAAAAATAGGGTGTTTATACAGCAAGTCAAACAATACAGCGACTTAGACTCACGGGTTTAGTTCTGATACGAATTGTATATGTTGTATGTAACTGCCATTCATGAGGTCAGTGATCATTGAATTACTGCCAATATTACACACCAGGTGACATCATACACATTGTTCTTGTCTGTCGATTTTGTTTATCATAGGTGACTCCGTACTGATTTTCAAAACTGGTGGATTTCTCTAGAATTGTAACCATTGAGTGAAAAAAATATACCGGTAGATCAACAGCCTATTTTTCATGCTATGATGGTAATAGATAGGTAATAGGTAATAAATCTCCGCGCAGGCCATGCCAGGGTTGGGAAACGAAACTATGGTGGTATGGACATAGAAATAATCAATGCAATTTGAGTAATTTTACTACATTTTTTTTTTTTGGGGGGGGGGGTCACATCCTGAATTAGCCCCCTGGAAACCCCCTAGTGGTAGTAAGGGGGATTTCCAGGCAAAAATATTTTACGGTTTCAAGCATCAGTGCTGAGTCACCTTAACCTTGTGATTTGTGTTTCCAATGTCAGAGTTTGTTTGTAAAGGCAGTAGGGTAGATGTTATTGATTAAGTGACATGTATTTTGTAGGTTCTAAGATATGACGCAGACACAGGAATAAGGATATGGTACAGCAATTGTTAGGGTGCAATTTTTTTCCCACTCACTGTACTACAATATTATTAACAATACAATTTGTCTACATCCTTTCTATCCACTTGTTACAATTGCATTGCTACCTATCATGGGAGGAAAACGTTGTGAATGATGACATACATTATATACTAAAATGATATAGTGCTTTCCAAATACCCCGCTAGGAGCAGTCTTAAGTTGCTTGGCCAATCAGAACACACCGTGTATACCCCCAGCGAAGCGAGCACGCTGGTGTTGTTTCTCGCTGATCACGCATGCGCGACCTGTCGGCCATCTTGAAATGCGTTACTCGTTTCTTGGTTTGCATCTAGAGTCAGTCCGCCTCTACTGATGGGGTCGGGTGTCACTTATCTCTAAACCGGTTAGAATGCAAATCTTATAGGATTGACAAGTTCGCTGTTCACTGCAGTCATTTGATATAGTGCTGCATTGTAGTGTGTGTTTCTTGTTTCTTGTGTTAGTTGTATATAAAAGGTAATCCAGTGAGCAATTTATAATTTCTTCATGGTTCAATCATGGCTATCGAATAATCTTAGCTTCGGTTTGTAAGCCTGGATTAATTATCGGTATTGATAAAAGTTGTGATCCCAAGAGAGGGGGAATGAGAACTTGAAGAGGATGACTTGCAGTTCAAAAATAATTATTTCAAATCCAACGACCAACGGACCAAGTAAAGTATATGGGAATATTGCAAGTATAGCCGCATTCCTTATAATATAAAAGCCTGGTTCGTAGATTTCGCCCTAGTAACCTCGAATAACTTTTGCTCTGAGCGATTACCAATTAGATTATTCCAACTCATACTCAAGCTGAATCAATATTACTAGGAAAACTTATACTGCATTTGAATACTGTATAACAAATCGGAGCCAATTTTCCATTTAAACATCACGCCTAACTGTATACAGACTTTGGATGATGGATGTATGAGCGCTCTGTCCTAAATGGTTTTTTTTTCTTAAATCAAACTTTACACTTTTTAAATGTAATGTTTGGATGAGGATGAGCTGAGAATTGCGCCTATTCGAGTGTGGTTAGACTAAATAAGCATAACTTTTTTCCCTTTTTTTAAAAAAGACAAGCATTACTACTTCTTCCCACAAAACAGTTGAAAAAACTTTTTCTCACAAGACTAGGACAAGAGACTTGGTTTTCCAGTGCAAGCCGTAGCCCTAATGTGTCTATGCAAGTCCTTAACTATTCCGGGTAACACTTAAGTACAATATGGCAGCTGTGCTCATTGAATTACTGTCAATATTAAAAGACCACCACTGGAAGACCTGGTAACTTTCTCCTTCTCCTTGTCTTATGACAATAAAGAAATCAATCAATCAAAATGCAATATGTTTATATATGATACGTATTATTACTATCAACATTTCATACCATATATAATGATTCCGTGATAGGTTTATCGCATTTTAAGGGTTTGACCATGATGTATTCTTCATAATAAAGATGTTGGATGTAGATCAGGGAGAGCAATAGGTGGCCCATGGCCCATCTGGTTTTAAAATTCCTGTCGATCAATGTTTCTCAGGGTGTGGGTGAGACAATGAGCAGAATACTTTTCCATTTCATCTCAAGATAACATAGCTTGACTGGGGATCCATTTACAGTTGAATAATTGCATGGGATCTATTGTAGACGGAAAAAAACCCCAATCGGTTGCTGAATTTAATAACAAATTTCGAGAAACTTTTTCAGCAATCAAATTACTTACTCTTCTTTTTATTGGTTAGCTACTGATTGCTGTCTTTGGTACTTATTCAAAATTCAAATTCTCACCAAAATATTAAGCAAGTGTTCAATACTTTCTGGGATGTTTTGACAGTTTATATTTTTGTCCTACAATTGTGTTGTTTTCATTAAGGCATTCAATTTTAATGATTGATAAATTGAGGTGAAATGGTCAGGATTTACCCAAACAATCGCAAATTCTGTCTGCCCTACAATGGTATGTAGTGCTTACATTGACAATAATGTAATTTATATATTTCAACGCCCATTAATGAGTTCATCTGGTTGACTTACCATGCATTATAATAACGTTATGAATTGTTTCAGAATCAACTCTGGTGTATGGCATGCGAAAGTGGGCTCAATATGTTGCTGGGGATACAAAGAATAACCCTTTCTCCACTTGTTGTTTGTTTCCAACTTTTGTACACACAGAATACACACTATTCCTGTAGTAGTGGGGCCGGGGGGGGGCGGGGGTGTTCTGACACTGACATCGAAAAATAATCCATGTCAACATCACAGTCCAGGCCATTGGCATAAATAAGCCGCTTATTATACAACGGTCAAAATTATTGATACTACTTTGAGTGAATTGTTTCTGAAACAGAGATTGCGTGCGTATACAATCTATTTTTTCAGTGTATAATTTTAAGTTTAGGATTGTACCCACATGATATCGAAAACGGATTGAATCAATGAAAATCATTTTTAAACTAAAGGTTTATCGACTACTTAGCAAGCATTTACAGTTATACAAGGGGCAGAAGCATGAAGTCATGCTTAGAATCTGAACTCTAGCCCTGGACACCTACCTTGGAGCTTCAGAGAGAAGCTTATTAATTAATAGGCGTTTTGGAAATTAATCTAGCCAAGTGTTGCTTTTCATGAAGTTGTTGAGAAACGACAATTCTTGGGGGTGATTGCACCCATATTTGTGCCTCCTCGACCGCGTACGAATAAATTTAAGAAATCGTTGCTTTATAGTATTTGTAGAATTTGTAATTCCTTGCCCAGGCGTTATAACGTCGCAAGGTATTTTTTCATTCACATAGTTTCAAGTATTTACTCAGGCGTTCTTATCATCAGTTTTATAAATTCAGTTGTCCGATAAGCTTCACCTGGTCTTCCCTGGGTGCCTTAGTTCGGCGACCAGATAGATAGAAGGGGAAATAAATAATGATGAATCGGGGCTTATAACCGGGTGACTATCATTATCATACTATTAATTATCAATCAAAGAAAACACCAGAAAACATACTTGATATCGTTCTGACGGAACATGGAAACAACTGCGTTGTGTATCTCTATCTTCAGGACAGTGAATTTTACCGTGCCTGTCTTTCTGGCGCAATGAGGAAACCTTCCCGAAAAAAATCTTTAATCAGTCGAAGATAGATGCGAAAAACGAATGTCAGCCATAAGGTACTAAAAAGATCCCAATGTTGTGTGGTTCAAAGTCCCCCACCTAATTCATCATGTGAATCTTTCCGCGCTGTCTCCGAAGTTCACAAAATAAATATTTCAATAGTTGGTCTGTTGCGCATTTATTTCGCCAGTTCCTGGTGAATGTTCCGCTCCTGGGCGTGTGGACGGATTTGTAGTCCCATGTCACTAAGATTTATTAAGGTTTATAAGTTTGTTTATGAAGTACTTGTGATGTACTGACTCAACAAAAATGAATTGTTACTTCTATATATCATATATCTTAATGTCTTACTTGGTTCTGTGATTTAAACAAAAATGTACTGTAAACTGTGGTAAATTTCCTATGCCCTCCTATATGTATATATGATTCCTATACTCCAATCACTTATACATTATATGATGGCATTGGTGAGAACCTGCCTATGAAATAATTCGTGACAATTGCAAAAATCTGACTGTTCTTAAGTTGTAAAAACATGCAGTTACAGGATGTATTTTCAAGCTGAATAGTCTTAGAATTAACTTCAGTGGGCCTGTACCAATTATTTTCTACACTAGTATGCACTTCTTAGACTCTCTAGATTGATGTAATTATTGATAAATAGCGTATAATATGTAGCACGTCTTGGTGGGGAGATAACATTAATGAGAATTGCTAATAATATATTACTTTCGCAATTTTCTCCAAGGTTGGACGCTAATTATGTTACATTGTATTTTCTAAAGAGGTTAATTCATTGAGTAAGCTTTATTGTTACATGACATACTGGGTATTCTGTTAGATAAATTGACATGAGATAAACTAACCTGAAATTATGAGACCTTGGAGTTAATTTAACACGAAATTATATAATATACCGCACTAATCGAAATGCGTATTGAGTGCATCTCATACTGGAATTTCGGTTCCTCAAATTGTTGCCGGTATACGCATTTATATATGCATAGCTAACGTATTTATTTACATATACGAAAGATATTGGATTTTTAAGCTGGGAATTTTAGTATCTAATTTATGAGAGGACAATAGGCTGATGTATATTTCTTTAGCCTATATAAAAAGGCGAACGAAAAGCAATCTGTATTTCTCACACTCCTCTACCAATATATGTACACATGCAGCTCTGGGTACATACATTTGCGTTCAGAGATGTCGCCAAACGCTTTATCCTAAGAAATCCCTCCTGAAGGTTGATAAAGGTTATGGGTTTGGGGTTCATTAACACTTGGACACAAATTGGAAATGTTACCCAAAATAATGGACTATATCTGACATTATCATAACTCATAATTACCGATCAATGTTTGCGACTGGAATAGGGTAGGTATTTATGATTCAATATGTAATATTAATATCCCATTTCAGTTGCAAACATTGATCAAGTGAAGAACTTTTTTGTATATAAAAGTTCTTCATTTATGCATGAGTTATTTATTTGCAAATCGTATTAATTAATGTTCTCATTCTGATTTCTTTCCCCATAGTGCCACCCATTTTCCTTTTCCCATACTACTCTCATATTCGTCTATAGGCTATAGCCGTAGAGAATTATCGCCTTATAGATTAGAAGGGCGATGATCTACGACCGAAATGCCATGGGGTAGTTTAAGAGAGGATCCACCGGAAGGTCTAGAGTTGGCGACCCCAATAATCTATTTGAGGCTACCGACGCAAGGGCCTTATGTATTAGATTTATTCTTTATTGCATCTTAGAGTAACATTTTTCATTATATAGCTTGCACCAAAATGATAGGAATGTAGTTGTCTGGCAAGGTGGTTGCAAATTCCTCAATCCATATAAGAAGTAATGACCACTTCTGTGGTCACTATAGATTAATCGCGCCTCCTTTGTTGATCAAATAATTTCGTTTCTATTTGCAGCAAGTTTTAGTGGCATTGAAATATTAGTGTATAGTTGGGTGAAATTAACTTTATCAATATCCTTTTAATATGGCCGATTCATACGGATAATTGTGACAAATTCGACGCTCCTCAAAGCTTGCGACAAAAATAAGCTATGCCATGGAAATAAATTAGTAATTATACTCCTTATGCTTTGAAATGATCGCTTGAATATTATTCTCTCCGTGGGCTATTTAGAGACTAATAATCATTTAAATTAAAGTTGGGACAGGGTCGTGTACATTCCTTTGCATCTAAATCATATGTTTCAACCAGCAAGCTCTTTTGTCCTTTAATCTACTCTGTGTACCATTGGTCGCTAGCTGTTATCATTCTTACGTTAACTTAGTTCTTTATGTAATAAATAAGAATACAAATTAATGAACTCCAGAAGTTTGCTTGTAACCAGTTTTCCCCTGGTCCACATCCTCAATTTACGTAATACTGTAAATTCATTTCAACTGAATTGATTTAACTATTACAGCAAGTACAGATCGCAACTGACCTGCCGTTGTAGGTTTCTGGGGGGCGTTTCATAAGTTAACGCAGCGCGCGTTCGTTATGGTAGCGATAAATTTAGCGTGCGTTCGTTATAGTAACGCAATGTTATTTGACGTCAATTTTGGACCTTAACACGCGCTATGTTTGGTAACGACTGTCGTTAGGCCCTATAGCGCGCGCTATTCGAACTTATGAAACGCCCCCCAGCTGGTCTGTCAGATATCGTATGTATGTATATAAAAATTATATTTATACAGATGTAAAGTTTTAATTCCATGTAACACCCAAGCATAACTTTATTCTCTTTCCCAGCCTTATCATATGTATCCATGGAATAATTATTTTTGAAAGACGCCGTGACAAAAATATGAACGGTCATCAAAAGTTATTATTATTAAATAAATGATAGTGAACAATGTTCATTTTTTGTTTCATAAAATCCTTGTGACACATTGAATAAGAAATATCGGAAACGAGGTCTGGAGCGTTTAGCGGTTGCTGAAGCGCAAAGCTTGCAACAAAAACAATCCATGCCATGGAGATTAATCTATATTCATAACTCTTCAGGGAAATAATACCAAGGAACAGGAGCCCCCATTTATTCCCATTGTTGATATTCTTGATTTTGCCAGTGCTACTGTAGCTAGTATAGGACAAAGCTGCAGCCTTGTCACCCATGTGATCTTTTACGACATTGATTTATTACCTTCGCTGCAGGTAGGGGGCCCCGAAAGAAATTTCAGAGGTAAAGAAGGTACGTGATTGGCTCCGAGCATACAGGTAGCCCTTACTATTTGGCAAGCGTCTCTATAGGGCCATATCAAGTTCGTCCCCTCAAAGCGAGCTGTCGAGACGGTTGAGGATGATGTGTATACCGACCTCGATGTAATGCTTATCCCAAGTCTACGATCTGCAACTCCAAATACCAATGCGCCTCCAGTTGCCAAGACCCCTGTACAATGCTCACAAATCTTAAATTATATTTACGTGGGTTTACATGGTTTTGCCCGGTTGCTAAGGGAACCAACAGCTGCTTCCGTTCACTTGGATGAGCTCGCTGCTGCATGGGTGCCAATCGTTCGCCAAACACTAGATATATATCCATCAAGAACGTTGCGCACAAAACAATTCAGGTCAATTTTGAAAAGAAATATTCCAAGAATCCCCCGTCCCTACAACTTCCCATAGGCTCCAAAGGGAAGCTGCCTACATATATGCACGCGTCGAGTCGTTCCTGAATACATGATCTTTGCTTTGGGCTACTTACAAAAACTGACCTACTACGCAGGCGTGGAGGTTCATTACTAACAGGCTGGGCGGATCGTTAGGTACAAAGAGGGAAGGGGTCTTTACATTTTTGGAACGTTATCAAGTCCCAAATAAACACAGTATGTAAGCTATTGTGACACTTGCTTCTGATATAGGATTTTACTCAGTTTGAGAGTCATGATAACAAGAAGGAATTACCAGTTCACGATGCCAGACCCTGGTTTCTGATGGGGGAGGGTCACTACTGAGCACGGGAGGTGAGTTGTTGCTGCATCCCGTATGAGTCGACCGAAGTTTGCCTTCCTCCTTGTTCTCGTCTTCAACTTGGAAACGCTCCAAATTATTCCAGCATCACACTCCCCAAGGCGCTCAGAAACCCAGTTTGAGAATTTCAAATTCGCGACACGACAGCATAATTTGCGCCCATAGTTTGGTGTATGAAAGAAAATGAAAGGCCCGAGGAGAATTTGCATATTTTGCCAGAAATCGAGTGATACCATATATTTGTATTTCTATTATATACACACACAAATAGGGGGGGGGGGACTCCAACATGTGTCGTTGCCTTTTTTGACAGAACAGATGTTACCAAATGTTTATATGTCGTGATAGAAAGGCATTTAGTCAATGTGTTGGCTTATATCTGGAACGACAATACAACCTCGTGTCTGGCTGTTGTTTTCTGTTTTTTGCTTGACCCTATTTCCCCGTAACGTGACTACAAGCTGTAAAGGGCTTGGTAAAAAATAGATGCTTTTAAAACGTGGCATATGGATCAAGGGATTTAACCCCTAGTACCAAAATCACCTGATGAGAATCGCCAGCGCTTTGCGGAACTAAAAATTTAGTATATTAACGAAACACTGAAAAGCATTTAAGATGCTTTTGTTATATTGGGTAATTATAGAAATAGACAGGTTTTCAATGTTGTCAGTGACATCACATAATTATAGGGAAAGAAATGGATGAAAAGGTGTGATTGGTAGAACCAATCAATTTCTGACAATAATTACCTCACGAATGGGGACAGGATTTCCCTAGGTCGATCTATTTAGGTATATAATATAACCTCATGGAATTCATTTTTCAGGTCGGTGGATGATGCGTCCAAATCCATAAGACATTTTTTCATGTGTATGAATAATTCACAGCTTCAATGCATTTGTATAATGTATTGTTGAAACTAAACATATCCAGGTTAGGTACCTTTTCTTTGGTTCAGGCCCAGGTATAATGGAATAATTGTCCCTAACAACACGGCACAACTATCGAATGGAGGCAAAAACGGCACGATAAAATGGTTTTATATTGTTTCCTAACACAGCGTACCAAACATTCAATATCATGTATTTACAACGAACATTGTTGACGCTTTCAGAAATGCCGCTGCAATAATATATGAAACACCATTCAAAGTCTGCGAACATTAGACGGATAGCTTCATCATGTTTCAGAATACTAGTAAGTGATTGAATCTGCCTGATCCCTTCTATTAGAAATCTAAGTAGCTTCGCGTAGAAAAAAATGATAGCAAAATGTGATGATTGTATAGGTTTTTTCATGTTAGAGGATGCAGTTATTCCAAACTAAACCAGATGAAAATTTGTCTCCAACGTCCACTGGAAATATTTCATGGTAAAAACTATACACACGTTGTATGTAGTGGTATTTCAGTATTAGGAATAAAGATCTGATAAAGGTACCAGCATACATTAAGATTACTGAATAGTTATCTGTAGATTTGTTTTGTTGTATTCCTTTTCATAATTTTATAGTTTGAAATTGTCTAGTGGGGAAATGTTAAAGAATTGTTTATGTATGATAGTTTTAACTTCATCACGACTAGGCGCCGAAATGACCGTTTTCCCAATTTCACCATAGACCATCAACCTTGTGAGAAATCGATTAATAGTTTTTACCGCTTGGCAAAGACTCTTTTGAACTTGTCACACGTCAAACGAACACAGACAAACTTTTCTATATTTTCTCAGAAATTAATGGAAAGTTTCGTTCTTTTTACCCAAGGGTGGCATGTAGACGTAACTCAAACTGTACACGTTGTGTTCTGCGCTCACATTTCATATATCTCCAAATTCCCTATCTCTTCTTGGGATTTGTTGGATTTTCAATGACGAGATTATATTCAGACTTTCGCTCCTTCATTGAAATATCACTAGAGATTGTTTCATTGGTTTGCAGAATAGTGTATCATTATTAATTCCAATGCATCTGTTACTTCTTGTTACAATCTTTGATCCGGGATATATATCATCTGAAACGATCGATTGTGTCATAAATAGGGGTTCGATAGTAATTTCATAATCAGGTTAGATGAACATCATTAAAAGAAATACGATGCCGTCATGTCTTGTGGAATGTTGCTATTTGTTCTACCAATCTGTTGTACCCTCACTCACATCTTGATCAATTTCATTTTGAACAAGCGGACCCAACCATCCAATTCCTATCCTTTACTGAAATATAGAAAAATTACCCGAAAGGTGGGACTTCCCCATCAGTAAAATTTTAATCTAAATTAGTAGTTAACTATGTTATTATTCATCTGTTTGGATTATCTGCTATTATATTATTATAGCGAATGAAGTGCAATGCCCGTACTTATGCAGAAAATATTCGAAAACGTCAGCTAGTCAGGGCTGGCGCGGGAGGGGCGATTGGCGCGGGATGGTATTCTCCTGTATAATTTTCTAAATCACCAGTTTCTGGGTGAAATATCAAGTCACTTATTATAGGGTTGCTGGGCTGTTGGCGCGACATTGTAAAGTGAACAAATCGTTCATTCCTTCCTTTGCACGTGTTACAATGCAATCAGCCAATCAAGCATTCTAGTTGACTCTTGTCTGATTGGAGGATAGACTTTTTTATAGTGGGAAGACAGATTCTGAGGGCAAAGTTCTCTCAAAGTTGGGATTGATTGCACTGAGTGAGATACGAATGTGGCAAGTAAGTAGATATAGTAGATTGTTTATTAACGTTAACTGTGTGGCAGATATTGTTTCAAAGGTTGGTGTAATGAAAGGAATATAGAAATATGTGAAGAAATTGAGATGGTGGACAGGTTTCTTTTTAGTGAGGAATGAGACATGTGTATCGATGTGTTTGCATCGTTTGAACGATTGCATTTCAGCTAGGATTCAGAGGAAGCCCTGGGATAATTGTTCAGAAATGGTACGAATTACACAAATATATTAATCAATTGAAAACGGAAAAACCAAATTAAATTTGATTTACTACGATGAAATTCAAAAATTGTGACGCGTCGCTATAGACGCCAGGCATAAATCCTCATCATTCGATTTGATCCACCAATATTTCCATACAAAATGCAGACTGTTTGAATTGCAAATTTTGATAAATCCTGAGATTTCCCAGGCTTTCAGTCTGCACAGCCACTGAGTTAGGACAATCGATTCATCATTGCGCCCGTTTGCTCAGATAAGTCGCAGAAATTAGAATCGCATCAATTGCGACGCGACTATATTGAACCCCGCCAAGAGAAGCAAAAAGCACTTGTTACGAATAATTCTGTTTCTGGTGACTGATGTAATAAGCTCCCTGAATTGGCCAAACTAAAGTATGGAATTTATTTCGTAAATGAGAATTGAATCAAAGATTATAAATTGGATTAGAATATTGATTCACCTTGAGTATTCTCTCAGGATCTGTATGCGAATTACAACCTATTTGATCTTCGAGATTGTGCTGGACGGAAATATTTTATTTTCATGATTGATCGTTCCTGAACAATTGCCGGTCAGTTAATGATTGAACGGCTAACTGACTGACTTTATATGAAATCGAAGTCATTTAAAAAGAACTTGTATTTTTAGTTTTCATTGCTTCTCTCTATACGGTGAAACTTATGAAAATCCGAAATGGTCAGTCCCTCTGTTGATCAGTTCTATTGTAGAGCAAAGTGAGGCTGAACATTTTGAAATTATGGATGAGAAATAATGTTCAAACTAAAGCATTTGACCGCATAGTATAGGATTTACTCTCAATATGTGACGGAAGACATGGGATTCTTACTGTCGTGCAACCCATTCGTCCAGATTGTAGGTGCAACTCGTGAACTACAGAGAATGAAGAATTATTCTATTCTAATCCATCCATGTTATCAATAATGATTACAATATAATTCCAGTGCGCGCCTGGGTGAAAAGCATTAAATATACAAACGACGATTCTAAATCATGTATGTGTAAAGTCATAGCTCCTCTATGCGTACGTATATTTAGAAAATTATAAACAATGCAGGGATCGATATCTTTATTTTGAGACCAGAATATACAGGTTGCTTGTGTTGGATATAATAATGAAAAGTGAAATAATTGGCATCATTTAATTCAAAATATTCTTTATTGATGGTACCTAAGGGCATGTACGAATAAGAGCCATGCATCCTCCAGTGTGTTCTCTGACTGTAGGAAAAACTATTATTCGCAGGGGCCAGAACAAATCAAAGGGGTGCTTTGAAGAGCTGTGAGGTTTACAGAAACCATTCCAATTTCAATTTAACATTACATCGTATAGCACTTACTGTAAATGTGACTTGGAAATAAAAATCTGTTGTTATTATTATTATTAGTCCAGTCCTTACTGGTTGGTTATATAAGAGAAAACGTAAACGAGTCGGGTTTTTTTTCGAAAATTAATAATCCGACAAATGTGCAGTTTTAGTGTATAAAATATATTAATGATGCTGATACCATACATGTGCTAAACGCAGTGAAAAAATCTTCTTTAAATACAAAAATAGTCCGGCATATTCCCATACTTGTATGCATACCTATTTCAACGCACAACCTTACATGATACTGAGGAAAGTTCAATGCGGCAGCGTAATAACAAATAAATATTGAACAAATGGAGGATTAAATATTGTTAAAACATCAGCTCAGGGTTAAAACATGGGCTTATGGTCATGTGGTCCCTTTTGACCTCATGGATTAGGGACTATGAAGGGTTATTCATCTCATTGTCTAGTCTCCACAATATGATTACATTTCACACACAGTAATAGCGTAATGTTTTGCAAGTCATCATCTAAGTCAGTTTGATCTATAACAAAATGATGGGAATTATAAATCTGCCTAAAAAAAATTCCGCTTACATCGTTGTACTTTGGCAATATTATCGAGGGGAGAAGCATTGACCTCAATATCCCCTGCCGCTATAATTTGAAGAGGGCGAGTTGTGGTATAAACCAGGGAGCACACTCGCCTCTCTGCTTAGTGAGCTGAGTATTTTTTAGTCTGACCGCCTTTCCTACGATAACACTAAATGTAGGTCACGAACTTCTTTTTTTGTCCGTCGGGTGAGTTATGATCGGAACCAACCAATCAGGTTTGAGTATCCCGCTGCAGCCAGGCAGGTCATAAATAGAGGTGTTTGTAAGTGTATCTCAATGTGTGAGTTTATAAGTAGCATTTTATGTGTGTTATACTCCCATGGTTATGAACTTTTTATATGATAACAGCAAAATAATAGTTTAACGACGTTCCAAGGGTCAAATCCTGGGCTAGAGTCAATGAATCAGACACCTATTTCCTTCCTGTCATTTTTTTCCACACCGGCTTCTTAGTTTATTAATCCAGAGCTAACAGTTATTGTTTGTGCTCTGGAGAACTATGTCGGTAAAAAGGAGTACAAAGGCGTTTATTAGAGCGCAATCAGGTGAAAGACTGGGGTCATAGTAAAGAAACCAAGGGTGTTTGCCTTTGTCCAACACTTTTAAGAGCGTCCAAGGTGGAAGTCATTTACTCCAGTAATATAGCATCTTTAGGGGCACACTTTTCATTGTAGCCTTCGCACTATGTTTCCTCTGTTGGCCGCTTGGTGGCGAGAAGCTACGACAGGTTTGATTGGTGGCCTTGACAAAACATTCATCCAGAGATGCCTTGACATCTTAAAATTTCTAGGACGCGGCTGCGGATTTCAGGAAGGGCTGACTATGGCAAACTTTACTTTCTCGTTTCAAATCCTCTGTGGCGATCTTTAGATAAATCTCGACGACAAAACTTTGGGTCGTGTACTGAATATAAATACTAATATTCTTCTCAAAGTCTTTTATTTACTTATATCAATATTTCAGAATATGATTATTTCAATCACTATTGAACAATTCAATTACCATCGCAGGCGGTTAATGCTTTTTGAATGTAATAATTTTAGCTTTAGATAAAGGGACAATCCCCTCACATGATTGGCAGGAAACTTACATCCGTTTGGCCTGATTCCAAACTTCCAACGTAACACTATCCCGTTGCAAGAGGCACTTAGTTATTCGATTATGTATGAAAGTATCCCTGTGAAATAACATTTGAACCATCTTGACTTGCAATGTGCTTTGGCCTTGAAACCGTAAGAGCCCTTGAGAAGCCTATGGAGATTTAATGTTCTAGAAAGACTGATATACGATAACTGCTTGTGAAAATCAACGAATATATTATAAAGTGCACTCTATTTTATTTGGGTAAATTGAGGAACACCAGACCTACTGACAGTCTGTTTGACTTTCTGAGAATGTTTTCTTTTATGGCTGAGATCATACCCACCTACCGCACATTTCACTATTATAGTCAAGTTGATGTTCCTTATCATATCTATCACATTGCATTTAATCATAATATCCTTGGACTGTTGGGCGCTGCAGAACTTTATTGTATTTGGATGGAGCCCAAATATTCAATTTGTATGGCTTCTAAATTGTAGCAAACTTTGAACGCAATGTGGTGTATGTATTCAAGCCCGTTCGACGCGGTTTGTGATGTAAAAGAATTCACCAGACCCTGAAATATTATGAACTCATCTTTGCCCATGCCATTTTGAGGACCGAAAGCTAGATATTCTTAAGATCATTTACATGTCCACTTCAAGGAACCAGTAATCTATCTGAGCATTTACTCTCAGATTATGTGCCTAAGGAGTTGCCTAATGGCATAATCTTGTATGATCGTTTATCTACGTCTGAAGACGGACAATGTTTTTACCTGGAGAACGTCTCGGCGCATTTTAACGCTGTAAGAAATAGGCACCACATGCATCTATCCTTTCATACCTTCTGTTTGAAATAATGCCGCCACCACGATGTTCAATTAAAACCAGAGATATAGATGAGTTTCGGCGCCCTTTACTTTGAATTATTCTGACGCAAATTTCATTTTTTGTCCCTTACCATCTCGTACTATATGAATGCCGCGGGACTGGTTTTAGGTAGGTTCGATTGGGTATACGTGCTTATAAATTCATCACCGGCTAAAATCACATTCTTCCTGACTTATTCCTTGCGCCATGTTTTCCATATGATTACAGGGTCCCGATTACTGTCGTGTCCTATGCATTTCTATTGGAATGCGATAGTCTGAGGTGTGATGATCGCATTTTAAAAGCTAGATATCATGTTAACTGGCCATTGCGACGCATACTTGACAGTGTGAATAATCAATATCAACACCCTGGGTGTTATTCCTGTCACAAGTTGTAGCTACGCAGCAAGAGGTCCGGAAACAAGTCACGAGAAAAAAACTTTATATTGAAATAAGTACTGAAAATTAGGATTTTCCACAGTTTTCTTTTAAGATATTAGTGTAGACTTTGAATTATGTCTCATGTCTAGCTGTGATACTTATCTGTTTTAATTGATGTACGAAACCATCGCATACCCGTTCTGTTGACTATACAAATTTCGGTGGGAAATCTAAGCTTCCGTTGGATATTTTCTAAGAGTTTGGAAACGTTTGCTCTTCGTCTGAGGAAATGGTGGGTATACATGTTGTTCCAAACCAAGGTATTATTATATGCTTCGATTTCGCGTAAGTTAGGAATGAAAATGGGACAATCGTGAGGATTGGTACTTGAATTTGTGTACGCATTCTCAGAATAAGTATCATTTACAAAGCCGTCGCACAACATTCAGACCATCGAATCTCATCCATTAGATCTCCTAATTAATGTTGCGCCACATAATATCGTCTATACTGAATATTATCTTTCGGATTGTATGCATAGATCTTTAGCATTGATATTCCATTTAGGAATAGTTTCTTACGCCTCTTAATACTTGCAGTCGCGTAAATATGTCACGTTTCCATGCAGAAACAAGCGCTATTTCACAAGGTGAATGACCCAACTAAAATCATAGAAAAACCACACACACATATTAATGATGCTGGAGGATCGTTTAATATATCAAAGTTCATTCCCCTTTTCCAACCCAATGTTCTGCAAGTGATTAAAGGTAGCGGGAAGCTTATATATGCCTCAAAATTAGAAAAAGAATCTTCTGGTGAAAATTTATGTGCGCCCTCATAAGCTCGCGACACTTGTAAATCTCAACATGAAAAGATTTTTTGACTCTTGCTTTTCAGTCACATGGAATACAGGGTGCACAGTTGGGTCATTCACCTTGTGAAATAGCGCCAGAAACTTGTTTTGTGTCGTACCATTTAATTTTAGGTCTCAAACTTCAGAACGTATATCTCTCGCGACTCGACACAAAAATTTATGTCTTGTTTTCTATCCTCAGAACTGTTTTTATTTTATTGTTTGCAACAAGTAATTTACAACTGTATTCACAGTGGAATCGTGGTTTATTTTACTTTCCCTTGTAGTAAATAATGAGGCAACTAGTACAAGTTTTACCATGAACGCCAAGTTTTCAAAATAAGAGGGCCATGAAATTTTCATTGCCTAAGACAATTTACAAATAATTCAAATGTAAATACGCTATATTTTGCCAAATATTTTCAAGCCTTGCCTCAATCTCTAAACCACATCAGTTATGAGTCACAAATAACTCCTAGGTATTCTACTGACAATATCCATCTATAATTAATTGCACCAAATAATACGGGATTATTTCTTGTTTTCTATACTCAGAGCTTTTTTATTTCATTGTTTGCAACAAGTAATTTACAACTGTATTCACAGTACAGTGGTGGTTTATTTTACTTTCCCTTGTATAGTAAATAATGAAGCTACTACTCCAGTTTTACTATGAACCCCAAGTTTTCAAAATAAGAGGGTCATGAAATTTTCATTGCCAACGACAATTTACAAACAATTCAAATGTACATACGCTAAATATTTTGCCAGCTATTTTCAAGCGTCGCCTCGATGTCTAAACCATATGAACTATGAGTTACACTGGGTATTCTACTGACAATATCCATCTATAATTAATTGCACCGAATAAATCATTACGCTGAAGTTGATGTATAAAATATACAGGGACATTATTCTCAAAGCCTTCCATGGCGTGGATTGAAGCTTCTAATTTTGAACGTGTCAATTCTACAGTCTACGGGAATATTTCTAACGTTTCCACGAGGTTATTTCCCTACCGAATCTTCCTCAGACTTGTTTGAACGAAATGACCTTAATGCAATTTTGCTTTCGAGGTCGTTCGTGTTTACTTCTGGCAAAAATCGAATATACCATTAATATGCTCATTAATAGGTCGTCGCTCTGAAGGTCAAAATTACGGTCAGTTGGTTCTTTCATCACAGTTGGCCACTACAGGCAAAGGAACTTATATATGTACATATATATTTTCCGATGATGTTCCACCTATTCAACCAATGACTGTTTTTGCTATGTCTACTGCCTGGCAACATGCAATGCGTGTCTATCCAGTCTATTTATACGTGCAATGTCTCCAATTGTATGTTAATCATGACATATGATTAACTTACCGAGTCAACCAGCGAAGTCGCGAGGAATCTTTCCTCAAGTTAGGGGTATATTTAGTTAGTATATAAATTTCCTCCGGTGATCTATAAGATGCTCAGATCTTTAATGAGGCCACGACGATTATTTAGTTGACACACCCTGGGCATATTAATAATAGTAATCAATACGCCTACAGAAGCATCGCATTTTAAGTGAAACAAATTATGAAAAGTGCCGAAATACCGAGAAGCTAAACCCCTTATTGAGCTAACTTAAAAGTATGGTATTACACATGGAATTTATTGGAGAAATGCCCTGTCGTCATTAGTATGTGTTAAACGGTTTCATATACTGAGGAAATTATGTATTTGTACTGATCCATGCAATTCACGATTTGTCATTTTATTTTGATCGCTGAAAGAACCGGGGTACTCTCCAGCCCCATTTTGTTCTGATTATAGAAGAAGAATTAATTACAGTTAATATATAGTCAAATATTTATAACACACAAAATATCGGTATTTCTCAGATACGGTTTGCCTATAATTACTCCACTAGTGTATTCGGTTAATTCTTCCAGATAGCTCAAGTTTTGCACCACCTAAATTATGCTTACCTTTTATTTGCATACAAATAATCATACTTTATGAACCTTTAGAGGTGACATTCTTATTAATTCATGTTTTTTTTACATTAGATTTGACATTATAATGAAACGACGTACCATCCTTTGAAAATATTTCTCCTTCGTTGTCGGGATTATATTTTTGTTCATAGACAATAGTTTCGTTTCTGAGGTTAGACAAGTCAGCATTTGCCTGTGTGTACACCTAGATTTATATTTCCTTATTCGGAGCGGCAACATAGCAGCATTAATATGATAGAGTGTGAAACAGATCATCATCGATTATTTTAGGACCATACTTAACCTCTGAAAAAATTACAGGCTCTTCATGTAAATAAAATATTGGATTGATGATCCTCTGGTTAAGGATATATACATTTAGTTTTTTTCCATGAGACTCGCTCACGTCATGAATGTTTTTCCGTTGATTTTTATTTCTGTCTTAGCTGATATGATTGATATTATATCATTAGGCAACGCATGAGAACATCATGATAGGATATTGTGGGTTTTTGTACTTGTATCATTATTCGTCGTTTTTTAAATGTGATGGCCTTAAATGAAATGTATTTGCTTTTTCGAACATGCACTATGTTTCTCGTCTTTATGATATTCTGTGTTCTTTTACCTCTGCTCGAAGCAATCATAACCATCTGATATACAGTATGTTTGTTTGTTTGATTGAGGTATCTTTTTATTCAGGCTTCATCAATATTCAATTGGGTTACATTTCAGGTCAATCAATATAGAAAATACACATAACGCGAATATTTTCATGTGTCGCCTGACAGAAAAGATGTCATTTACAAGAGCAAATAATCAGTGATACAAATTAAACCAATATATAACTCAATTAAACATACGGTACTGTTATATTTTGTCGTGATATAGCCACACTAACTTAGCCGCACCTTCAGTGACAGACACATCCTAACAATTTCTCCGGCTCTAAGATCATTCAGATTCAATTAAGGTCCCCGTCTGGACTGTTCTTGATCCACAGCCATAGTTGATTCCGAAGGTCAAAAGGGCAGTCATAGAAGAAGCGGATTAATTATCGGGATCCTTCACAGAAATACGATCAATCATATGAATAAGTAAGTACCTGATATCATTCAGTGCACATAAAGCATAACTAGATATCGACTAGAATTTCTTTTTTCAAATTTAATAAATGATGTATGTTTGCATTGCATTCCAAGTTATTAGACGCCCCAGAAAATAAAGAAGTTTTAGTGTAATTACAAAGAAATTTGTGCAAAGGAAAAAGAGTCGCTTCTATAATTCACATAACAATTTACATATCTTCCATGCGAAATTTAAATGACCTTAAGATTCAGATTCAAGGTTATATAGAGTCCCGTTTTCTAATCAATTACTAAGGACGAATATTTTTTCCTGCACTCATTAGTTAGTACTAGTTAATATCTCGATTATAATAGCTGTTTTTTTAACCACAAGAGATTATTAACTAAACTACCGGTATACAGTTACATAACGATAATTTGTTCACATGATTTCGATGGATACGAATATAGTTTATCATTAGCATAGATTGGTTGTTTGTAAACATATAATCATTTCTTGATCAAAATCTGAGGTTACATCTATTTCATATTCCTGTTTTATCTGTAGACCTAATTCTCTAGCAACTATAGTAAATTGTCCTTGACCTTATCACAACATAATCACATTTACGCAGCTTTAACATGTGTAGTCTGACACTCCAGACAAGCGCCATAGCTTGTTACAATAATTACTTGGAAGTCCCTAATTAGGCTACCTAATTACCCATGAATTTAGAGTTTGTTGGGTGAATTCTTCCAGTTAGGTAATTTGTTTGCCTGTCACAAACGCGCTTAGCCGTTCTAGACTAGACATTCACTCAACATTTTGCACCACCTGAATTAGTTTCACTTTAATTGCACACGAGCAAAAACTGCGCTTGTAAATTATTAGTTCAAAGTTCTAATTATTAGTTTCAGTTTCAGTTTCAGTTTCTTGGTTTATAGAGAACTTTTATTTCATGTACAGTTAGTGTACTTTCTATGACATCATCCTCTGTGTTAGATTATTGGAAACTTTCTTTTAATGTCTTTCGATTGAACAACACAATTGTGACAGCCGATGGTGGTAGAATTAATTAATTAGCCGGTCAAGATCGCATTCAACTGCCGGTTTGTGGAAGCTTTGTAGTTAATAACACAAGTTAAAACTTTTCTCGTTAGCACGTATTATGCTCTCCGCTCAATCACGACATCACCCTCTATGTCTCCATCTGGCGATTTCAGGAGCAATTTCACATTTTCCCTTGGGAGCTGTGTTCGTCATATCACCGATGTTTCATGACTGATTTAACGATTCTTGGCGCTATGGAGTTGTGACATTTGACACAGCTTTCACTCCGCTATAAGCGTCCGCCTCTCTTACTAGCGCTATTCCCCGACCCCTTTTTTCGCCTCAGGCGCCTGGGGATTCGAGGAAGGTGGAGGTGCCTGTGAATCCGACCCACCAGTAAGGCTGGCGGAGGTATGACTGGCATGTATGTCTGCCAAGAGGAAGCCCTTTTCGTGGCTAGCTTGCAGCGGGGGAGATGCCACTCTGACCATTAGGTGGTCCGCAGTTCTCTCGGTGCCCCGAGAGTGGCCACGTGATATGGCGTAACCTGGGAAACATACGGGTCCTAGACACCTGTTGAGTGCTTCACCACGCACGCGCGAGCACGCACCCGAGGTGTTGCATGAACGCTCCTGAATGGTAGTCCTTGCCATTTTTTGTAGTTTCTCTAACATTATTACCTATCTTCTAATAATGAGTTCAGGCATTGAATAAGGTGAGAGATACAGGTATTCTATTTGGTTGGTCGTTACAATTGGGGGATTTCTCATGAGTTTGAAAGTTAGATTAAGCTTTTAACTAAGTTATAAATAAATTGAGAACAAATAGGGGTAGATTAGGTTAATTGTTATCCAACCTAGCATACATCAGTTTAAATGACGAAAAATGAAATACAGCATTATCATTTGCAAAGTAAAATAATGCGCATTATTAGATTTTAATCATTTTTGTAGAGCAGCGAAGAAAAATAGCCGAGACAATCATGACGTGATTTTTAAACATGGTTATGCATGATGGAATGATGATTGATATGGCATAAACTGCTGGATGGCTGCAGAAATTCGGTCATCAGTGATTTAACGAAATCTTTCTTCTCGGTTTAAGACAAATGACTCTCCTGACCTGATGGTTCGTCGCACTGCATATTTTAATCTCGTTTTTAATCTTCAGAAAGAAAATTCCGGCACATAACATTTATAATGAGGTGCTGCCATTTCTGACCCGAAAATTACAAGAAAGATTCAGAGGGTCATCAATTAATAATTGAAAATAAGAGAGACCTTCGTGTACTGGAGAATGAAATAAGTTACTGCCTTGTATGGATTGTGGGATGAATTATTGGGAATCAATAGTTTGGAAGTGGGTCAGGTTAATCAATCTGCCCCTAAGGGATCAATAGAGGTGGGAAACCAATAACCCTGAATGTGGCAAAATGTTATTCCTATAGCCTGAAATGTTTCCCATGGATTCCACTGGAGTCGCGCTTGCCTGGAATACTGGTTATAGATAGGGTGGTGGTGGTGGTGGAAGTAGGTTCCCTCTTGTAGGTCATAATAATGATCCTTGCATCTCGGCCTTGGCTCTACCAGTACCAGCACCAACAGCACCAGCAACCATCCCAGATAGAAGTACGCACCAGGCCCCAATCTCCATCACCTCCTATCATGCAGACACTGGATGGGGAAGGCAGTGGTCTGCTTGTATTGCCTGCTTGCTTGCTGTTGTTGGTGTTGGTGGAAAAATCAATACTGGTCTCGATGGTTTATCGAGATGGACGCATTGCCTTGTATTTATATTGAATTTAACACAGCCACTATAGCCTACTCGGGCAGGGCACACGTGCCATATCACTTCGTGGATCCTCGTCCATTCAATGAATCATTGACCAGATTATAACATTAGTGTTCTATATATAAAGGCGCAGCCGTTGCTCAGTATGTACATTATTTTTCCTGAGGTCCTTGAGTACAGTTCGTGGATGCCATTGCTGCTGGAGAAAAGGCAGGCTCTCTTATAGGCCTGGAAGCCAGTGTGGCTAAAATACAGACTTGTGGAAACGATGCTGGGTTAGAAAGAGGCAGAATGAAGTGGGTCGAGGGGGAAGACCCCCTTGGTTGTTGGAGTCCTATGAATGGCGTTGACCCCCTAGGCCCCTTTCTTGTATTTTCCCATTAATATAGCCAGGTCTTGACATGTCATAGCCTCGACACTAAGATTAGTCTTGGCCTCTGAACCTAACCCCTCATGGCAAACTCTTTGTAGTTCGCTCACTGTTCCCTGGGAATCGATGGTCAAAGAAGAAGGTCAGAATATTATATAGAGGAGAATACATGCAAGTATGTCTGCATGTCCTTTTTTTAGATTCATTCATCTATTTCTTTCATATGAAAATGGCTTACGCAATTTACCTCGTTTGCGACCCCTCCCACGTCACGATTTCTGAAGGCTGGTGAGCGTATCACACTCTTTTCTTGGTTGAAACTTACCCCTATCATCGAGATGACAAAAAATAAAGGATTCCATTACCTAAATAAATATCTTCGAATACATACGGATATTGGCATATAAATTCTCATTTTCTATCTACATTGCGTTAGCTAATTCCAACCGATTTAGTGGTTTAGATTTCATATCATTTGCCCACTTTTTTTTAACATTCCAATGAAGTTGACAAACAAAATCGAAAACGGACGATGCAGTATCAGTACCAAAAAAAACTAGATTTGTTTGTATGTACGCTCACGTAAAAACATGAAAGTTGGCTGCCAGTTTAAATTCCACCATTGCTGAACTCCCATCGAGGCCTAGAATGGTGGCAGACACCTTTTAGAACTGCCGGCTCTTGTGCATATTTCTGAACAAGTTGCGCCGTTTGTATCCTTTTATTGAAACATTTCCATCGGCCGTCGATATTTAAACACAAATTGTATCTAATACGCATGAAAGTATAATGTATATCTATGCATCGTTGTTACCTCGTCATCGCTTCTATAACTCTCATAGCATATTAAATCTTTGTCCAATCACAGTATCTCCTTTTACTTTAACAGTTCGAGATATTTTCCAATACATCAGTCCTTCGTATAAAAGCAAACATCCGTCTTTGTGTTATTATTTCCCATCGCCATGCTAGTGGTATCCCTCCGTTCATCAACAAACCTTTCATGGAGTACTAGTACCGGAATATGTATTCCCAAAAGCTATGCGGAGGCCTGAGACATTGTCGCATGTGGCCTATGTTCGCGGCCAGAATATATGCGAAATCCTAATGTTATTTAAATTAATGCTATTTAATTTAGCAGGGATTCCATAGGAAAATTTACTTGTAATGAATATTCCAATGGTTCCCCAATTGTTTACTCTTACGTCCATTTGGGGGAATATTTCCGAAGAGAAAACAACCCAATGTTCTAAAGAGAAATACTTGTGTTTGTTTGGGTAAATAGTATTGTGATCAATGGTATCGGATGAGATTTCTATACTCATTGTTCTATATGACATTGTATCATCCTCTGAGTGATATAACCCCAACTAAGAATCATATATTACAAAGAAATTATATACCGGTATCGCCAGGCATAACCTGTAAAGCTCTGTAAATAATATTCAACGAAATATGTCCCCATTTTCCGGACTACACAGTTCGGGATGTTTTCTTAGGCTCTATTCTGGAACGGCCTTCTCCCTAGTTATTGATATCGCCGCAAAAAGATGTTATTTACATCGAATGGATCCGGTTTGATTATCAAGCAGAAGAGCAGATATGTCATCTAATCTAATTACGAACTAATGAGTCGTCATCGCCTACAACCAGTAATCAAGGAGGAGATGGGATGTATAACCACATCAATCACATACAACTTTTTATTGATATTCTTTACAGTAAATAACTAATAATGCTAGAGGTACAGCTACAAAGACCGACGTCTTTAAGATCTGAGGCGGGATATGAATTACCTCAGGAGATGCGCATTTATTTCATGCTATGTTTAGTTCTACACTATATGATTTCCCCATACAGCACATAAAAAGATAAGTTCTCCTTTTAAGATGATTAGCAGGACAGCTGTGTGAAGAAAACTCTTCTTTTGAACACTGCCAAAGTTTGTAAGAGCTTCACAAACAGGTTGCGTATATAAAAAGGCCTTAGTCAGTGCGATAAATTAAATTTGAATCGAGTAGCCTTGACACATTTCACATCTCGTATGTGAAGTATATGATTTGATTTATTTCTTTACTATCAAAGACCTATTCATTTGAAATCCCATTTCAATATATAAATACGCGTGTACACCTTGTGGATCTGCGATTTTATCTGTGATAATCAAGCAGAACAGAAAATACATCTAATTCACAAAATGAAATCAATTGTCATTTCTGCCATTTACACAATGGGATTTGTGCCTGATAATCTATATATAATCCAATATTTAATGATTAGATATATACAAAAAGAATCGTGAGGATTTTAATGTCGCAAACACAATTTCGATGAGATCAATAGTAAAATTAAAACTATCAAATGATGAATTCGTTATCATTGTGATTTTCAACTTTTAGATTGATCGTATGATGCTAAGATGCTAAGAACTAAGTTCTCGTTACACACGTCACAGATCTCTTTGGTATAGATAAGCATTTCTCATTTAACTATTATCATCCACAATGCCAATTATGCTGGAAGATTTGCTGCGTGAATTTTGAAATTTGATTAACTTTAGATTTGGTGAAATGAATTTATTACTGCACATGCTATATTTCTGCACTGTTCGAAATATCCTTATTCAGATTTTGGCGTGTAATCTTATTGGAAATGTCACACTTTTGAATACCCTTCTTTGCCGAAGTACTGGGCGAATAACATTCCGAATTAAATCACGTCCGATATTTCTTGTGAACTTCATAGATTAGATATGTCGCGATCTCTCTACCTATGTGACCCATTCATTCACACCAACAGTAAAGATTTATGTGAGGAAACTAAAATCGTCGGTCAATGAACCACATTTTTCGAAGGTTATTTAGCGAACTGGAAAAATTGAGAATCCGTGAAATTGGCGGCGAAGGTGGCTCCGACGCCTGGCAAATTGTTGATGTCTGTACGATAATTCAGTAACTTTAGTCTGCTGTCTTGGAATTTTATTTCTTATTCAGTTCACTCTTTTGGCAATCTTATTATCACCACAGATGTTAGAACGAAAACAATTTCTAATTAATCCGGCGACCTTTGTACAGTGACCAAAAGTACATGTATAATAGAGTGACATTTTAGGATATTATAACTATTTTTGATAGCACTAAATAGCTATTAACGATCTGCGATATGAATAATCAGCAACACCTGCGTGTATATATATCATAACGTGTTATTTTGGGGAAATTGGAGCGGCAGGGTTGGCAATTTTTTTCAGTAAGACGGAAGGCGCTTTAGCTCAGTCGTGGTGAATTCCACCCTCCGAAATGAATAGCAAACACATATAGATTGCAGAATTCTGTAACAGCAAACATAAACAAATCACTGTCGGGTTTCGATGCAGCTATTTGGTATCTAGACTTTAGAGTATCTTTCCTCTAGGGTTATACTTAAGAGGTGCTTAAGAAATTGCTTTCCCGTTCACCCTACATATCGCACTGTCACCAAATACGTTATAAATATATAGACAACGAATTTTCTCATTTTCAAACCATATGTTTGACGTTCTATATGACCTCAGGTTTCTCCCAAATAATCCTTGACCTCTGATGGGGAAATTACAAAGTACACTTATCTAATGATGACCTGTCGGGAGCGTTCTACAGAATATAGTGAGGGTCGGCACGAATAGTACATAGACAGGGGCTGGTATTTACCTATTAATTACTTATTCTTTTCGTTTATTTTTCATTTAGATAATCTAAAACGCTCCTATACATCTACTTGTAGGCATTCGTATTGTTATGGCGGAATTTTAAGGGACTTTAATTTGGGTTTCCCACTTTTTTAAAAGTATTTTGAACTCACGCCCGAGAATAAAGGTACAGTCAGAACAAAGAAAGTTCGTTGTTTATTTCATCCAGATGATAGTCCTGTCCCAAACGAATTTAAAAAGGACTTTATTTTATCTTTGGAATATTTTGATTATTTCATATTGCTAGAAAAGTTCTGAATTAGAGAGAAGTTGTGAAAAAGTGCTGCCAGTGAATTTAGCTGTCACGATTATTCACATTATTTTCTGAATATTCTTGAATATTTGTTTCCTAATAATATCGGATGGCTCTTCGTTTAAGTTTTCTATTCTAGGAATCTATATTCAATATTCTTCCGATAATTATCACTGATGTTTGTCTTTTGTTTTGCAGGGTTGATGGATGTGGAAGGGCATGAACGAAGCGGTTTACATTCTTTAATTGACAAATCCGATTTCCCCAAGAAACTGGTGAATATATTTAAACTATCCATTGTCTGTTTCAGATTCATTGTAATTTAAAATTCGGGAAGATAACAAACTATTCCTGAAGCTAAGGACTTTTTAAAAAATGGAATGATATCTATTCGTTGATATTAAGTACTCATATTCGTGTGACTGATAGAACACGGTTGATTTATTTGTGTTTTTCATTTTCATTTTCCTTTGCCCATCAAGTTCATCTTCCCTTTTCTCTATTATTCAGATAATAAATCCTGCGACCAAGTGTATTCCGTAATACCTTTATTGTCATCCATTAATTTATTATCATTATGATCTGATGAATCGAATTCATTATAACATCGATTATTCTTAATCTCATATTTGGAGCTGTTGACAACGATTCATTCATCATTTGAATAATAATTTATCTGCGACCACCAAACTTCCATCAATCCTCCAATGCTACAACTAACGTTACATTAATTAGTTCATCAATGGGATAATTATTTCCCAGTTTCATATGAATTGTGATTAATCATTTAGGGAATATATTATGTGTAAGAAATATTGGAGATTGAAAATAATCGGCAATCGATGAGGTTTGACATCACATGAAATCTTCAATGTGCAGGAGAAATAGAAAGAATAACTATTCATCATCACATTTTTTATTACCATAATATCAAAATTATGTCTAACCTCTGAAACATAATACCGTACAGTATTTAAAGGATCCATGCACGATATAGTGCCAAATTAAGTAATTTTCTGGAAATACCAATTCCACTAGTAGACCATCCAAGGAGGTCATCAGTATCGATTTCATTGAACGAAATCAAGCCTTTCTTATGCGGGCTATCTTCAAATTATCCCCCGGGGATCAAGGCTACCACGAAAGTCTTTTTGCGGGTAATTTAGGGGAGTGATTATTTGTAATTGGCTCGATGTTCCTGACTGATCTGTATCAACCTGTATATATAGCAGGGTAGTTTTCTTGGTCGCTCTACTAGAAGGTGTGTATGTTCGCAGTCTGGTCATAGATGGCAGTTTGCTACAGTGAACAGGACCTTTACTATGCGCAGTGTTTTTCATGTGATCATTGAGCACAGCATAGAGCCTGTCCCTAGTACAAATATCTTCCACCGGTCGGATATCCTGGGGATAATCCTGATCCACAATACAAGCGGAGATTTAATCACTTTCTGACTTATCCCGCCAGTGTGACTAGGCATAATCTTATTAGCCAAGGAGAGGTTATCACTAGCTTGCAGTTGCATCCTTTTGTAGCGTTTTCTTTTATTTTGCCCTCTTGCTCGGTCGGTATCTGCCAGAGGCACGTGTGGAATTGTTTGTATCTCCAGGCTATATAGCTTTTGCTTATGGCCCAGCAACCACAACCAATACTTTGCCAGCATCGTTCCGTCCGAGGGTCATAAATCACTTCTCCAAATACGGCCTACCACCAGTAGTAGTAGACTCCCCTCCCTCATCCTTACCTACCTCCAGTCGAGGGCCAAGAGCCTGTTGGTTTAGTCTACCGTATACTCTTGCTTTAGTTAACCTTACAGCCAGATTCACTTTTGTGCGCCCTCGACGGCTGGTTTGGTCCCTCGTCAAACACCCAAGACAAGAACGTATCTCTGGAACGCGCACAGAGACGAACCCTTCAATTAACTCCTTATGTGTCTTGAATTGAAGTTGAAGTTGGTTCTCAATGCTTCTATAACTGTCGTGTACAGAAAGGGTTCCGGCGTCGGCCATTTTCCAATGCCCTCATGCGACATAGTCATAGGTTGCATGCTCGTGTGCGAAGCGACCATTATCCTTGGATCATGTCAATTAGGCCTCGTACTAGCAAGTTCTGCCTTGGCCTGTCCCCAATGTCGAACGAGAACTTCTATCTCGCCAGTGTTTAGCTTATTTTATCCGTAGACATCGCTGCTACGAAAAATATAACTTCCAATCCGATGCAAACGCGTCTGGGGATACATGCTGAAGCCACACCAATGGCTACCTGAAATCAAGGCACTCATCTCTTTAGGAGAGCTTTTATCCATATAAACTCCAGCGACCCATGTAGAAACTAAACTAGATTTCTTTTCCCATTATATAGACCTAGTGACTCTCACCAAACTGTAACCAACTGCGCATGTCAAGAGGTACCCATACACTCATTGATCTTCCATAACAATAAACTTATTCACGTTACACCATTCACTTGTGGACTGGGTATTTTTAGACCCCCTGGGTCATGATTTTCTCTATCAACCACCACGTCTACAAATAAGGGCGGACCTGTATATCTAGAAATACCGATATAAATAAATAGCGGAACTCCTATATCTTGCCTTTACATCGGACACTTAAAGCGAAAGAATGGGAGTAAAAGTTTGTTTTGTGACGTGCATATAAATTTCCCACAAGTGGTTTTAAAAAACTCTTAGTTGAAATTTCCTATGTATGTGCAGTTTTTAATCGGTCAACAGAACAAAAAAAGGAGCAGAGTTGTTGCTTTCCAAATCTAATAATTTTAATAAATCCCAAATTTTTATAACTTATGGTTGAATATGAGAAAGTCAAAGAGAAAGCGGGTGAGGAGGAAAAGGCCATTAAGGAATCAATCTGGCCTCCACAAACGTTGAGTTGCATGCAAGGACAAGTGATCCTAAAGGGGCTATTTGTACTTGAGAAAAGTGGAACACCCAACTAGCCTTCCTCCATCACCAGGCTGAAGACGAGTGACTTGATGAGAGATTATTTATATGCGACGCTTTGCAATCGTACAGGGTAATTTCCATCGTCTTTGCTTATTATCTCAAACTACACTCTGTCCAGCCTCTAAAGAGCTGGGACTTCAAAGAGACTTCAAGGAGGGACACATACCCCAGTACGCGGGTGCCGCGCTCTTTATCTCTTTTATAACAAGACATCGGGTTGCGTGACTGTCCTAGCTTTGGGAGAATTTGATCAAGGGCATAGGGCTCAGCAAAGTCCCACTAAGTTCACCGCCCGATTGCTATCACTGTAATTGCATTTCTCCTTCAGAAAAGAGCAATAATTTCTTGGCTGATTATAGTGTCCTTACTGACGGAATAGTTGCATTTTAACGGTGACAATTCGAATTCTTTGCGCGCTTTTGATACATATTTCACATGACAGTGGAAACTATTTCAGATACGTATTAATTACCTCGTATATTTCCTTACATACAAGGAAAATTATCATCAGATCATGTATGTTGGATACTATCCGATAGTTCGGTGTGTGTATCACGGCCTCATGTTTGAAACAGTTCAAGGTCACTGGAAGGAATTTGTTTCAGTTTGCCAAATGAAAATGTGGAAGTGAAAGAATATCTGGGGTTCTAGTCCAGTTTCGACAAGACGGTTTTGCGGAATATGCTACTGGATTGACTGTGCATTTTAAGTTAAATTTCTGCATTTTAAGTTAAATCCAGATGCACTGACAATGGAACTTTAAAGTGTCAGTTATTTCACCCCCTCAAAAGAGTTTCAATTGCAGTATAATTTACTTCAACAATACTTCATATAAGTTAAGTTAAGTTCAAAGTGTCTGGGACTTTATCAAATAAAAGAGACCAAGTAAAAAAAACTGTTTGCTTTATATTTCATACAAAAAATAATGACACTTGTTAATATCTGGATTTCCAATGCAAACAGTTCACATTTTTTTCACTACCATCGCTATGTTCATCTGAAGTGGAGTCCCTTGGTGGGTTTTTTTTTTTTTTTTAAAAAAGAACATTAATAATACCAGCACCCATCCCAGGTCTCAAAAATGAAAGGGGTATTTTTCGAACTTTTCCGAGTCCTTGAGAACTTGTCAAACTTGACTGGTGTTAAGAGACGTCTTTGTATATATCTTCTTTGAACGTATTCTAGTGTCATGCAAGTATAACATAGACTAATAGGCGATGGGTAAACCGACGGGACCGCCTTAGTCCACATTCCTGTGATGGGGATCCTTTCGGTCCCTCCTCTACATCCCTTGATATCTTGGCGGTTTTTGTTCCTCTTGTGCAGATTTCTGGACTTCTTTTAATATATTGTACCCTCTTGCACGTCCTAGTGACCACCCATTGCTGGTGCAAGAGTATAAACCTTCCTGGGGGACCAATAAATGAGAGAAGCATTGGGACAATGAAAGAGTCTGATCGCTATATCAGCGCGATGTATGAAGCATCCAAGTCCTATGTATGCAGGAGACTCACCCAGCTCCCCCTCTTTGTATGCCACGCCTAAGTTTAGGGTTATACGTCAATTCGGGCGCAAACTTTTGGATCGTATACACATTTATGTGTCCCAGGGAATGGCTATGGGGATTATGCAAAGTACCATTTTTTCCTTGCTTATGATTGGATCGCATTATTAATCCAAACAAAGCATACATAGGCACTGGACATAAAACAACTTCCCACTGTGACAACTTAAAACTAGGCAATCTGAATATTCAATTTCCTCCACCGAGGGATTAGTGTAGAGAATAATTTAATTGGAGGAACCATTTAACGAAATTAAAACAGCATCGGTAGTCGTGATAGGCACTGAGAGTTCTACAGTTTTGTAACTAGTGAAGTCTCAACGAAACACAACTATTCACGAATAATTCTGTGCGTTACATTCCCACCACTGAACTAAAATCTCCTAACTATAGAGAAACATTCTTACTTCATCTATGTTTTTGAGAACATTTTTGTTTTAAATATTTAGATACAATTGTCCTTCGCCGCGACGGATTGCCAAATAATAGGATCATGTTGCCAACAAGATTATTTGGCGATACGTGATATCCATTTAACATTCTTCAGTTGAGTTCTTACATTTCTAATAATAAACATCACTGGAAAACTGAAGAGCTTAGACCCTGAATAATCGATGATGTGTTGGGAAAAGAATAGATGCAGAATTTAAACTGCCAGATAAAAAAAATCTGCAATAAAGAAACTCAATTGAGATATTTTAGAATTGAATTATATGATGAAAAAACGATGGGATACCCATAATGTTGGTTGGAATTGTGTCACTCATGCCAAAGGGAACGTATACCAAGAGGGACAAGCTTTTACCGTGGGGGCTGCTCGAATAGGTAGCCTTCTTGATGGAACCTTCCCATGCGCAATAATACTTGTAATCACTTTTTACCTATAGTGCGCCAAGGGAAGGGACCTCCTCGAAAACACCGTTTTGGCCTAATGTGCTTTCCATGTAGGCTTCTATCCACCTGGGGCTCTCCTGGTGCAGATCTGGAGAGGAACGAAGATACTTAGTGCTTCTTTTTGTTTACCATGATTCCACATACGAGTGCTTAGTTGCCATTCCGTGCCAAGATCACATAGACGCGAGTCTCACTGTGCCTAGCCCGTTCGTTGAACAATATTAGTTTTGTGTTTAATAAAATAGTAATGATTGATAATTTGTTCTGAACGGAGAGAATGTTGCTGTATGTATAACGATACTTGGACTGGAACCAACTCCATGCGCAATGATTTGATTTAACAAAGAGCAAAGAGTTAGCTCCCCCCATGCATTCGAGCTTTTCTTCTTGTGTCCTGTGCTACATTTTATTTGAGAAAATGTATCACGGATTGTCTGCAATTAATTCATGATTATGCTCATGCTCCATTCTGGGTCATGAGAATTGGTGTTGGTTGAATATCTGTACCGTAGAATTGAATTAAAAAAGATGGTTGTAACATATTTCACACCAGCATCATTGTAGCAGTGAAGAATGTAATTCCGATTTGAAGAGTAACCGTTCTTTGGGACCGTCACCGATCTGAGATTAAGCAAGGATGGCGGAAGACCTCTCCGTCGAAACCCACGAAATGCGCAATGTCAGAAAGTATTCATAACGCTATATAGTGGGACTCGTTGGCGAGGTCTAGATTATAGCATAGAACCCCCTAATAATCCGTTTGGTTCTCGTCTGAATTGAGGTATGTTGACCAGTCTCCTGTTGGCTGTGAGCTTGGCTGTGAACTTTTCAACTTATGTTATTTGTCCAAAACTTTTTATCCAGCTGAAAGCTCCATGCAAACCTGGGTAGCCTGACTAATCATTTCCCGAATATCTAGCCTCAGATTCCTACAATGTGCCACTACTTTCTTACAAGAAGGTCAACTACATAATGCAGAGACATGTTTGCGTACTATTAACATTCTCCCTACATTTGCCGAAAGAGGCTATTATAAGCTCTCTTGATCAGTGATTCATTCATGTAGGTCTCTGATCATATCAAGATCATAAAAACAGTACTAGCTAAATGACAAACAAATCAATCTGCGTGTGTATACCTGCAGCCATTCACTTCATTGTACATAGATATTCATAACAATTTTAGAGATTGTATCATGTGCTTTTTGCGATATCTAATCGCGACAGATATTTCTAATTGAATGTATGCATTACATTTACAGGTTGATATATGTTTCTGTTTCTAAGGTAAGTATTCCACATTTTTCTCCTTTTGTTGGTTTCTTCACCCGTTTTTAATCGGTTTGTATTTAAATCGATCAAATGATTTTCGAACGCAAGCTAGTACCGTCCATCGACTAACAATTATATTCTGTTAATATCATATTGAACAAACCATGCAAGATTCTACTTCAAAAAAGTTTGACATCGAATATACTACCAAATATAAAACCATATCCAATGGTAGTATTTGTTCTCATGTGAAATTCACATTATACCACGCCCGTCCACCCTATTAAATCTATCAAAATGTTATTTATATTGTTTACGAAACAAAACTGAGATTACTCTTATGTAAATACTATATACTTATGCACATTGACTTAACAGCTAGTTTTTGTACATACCATCCTGTGTACTCTAAGCGCACGTGAATTGCCTAAAACATCTAAATATCCATGATTCAAGTTTGACCCAGTCGGCTCCGAGATATGTGTTTATGGCAATTACCCGAGTTGGAATAGACCAATCATCATGAAATGGTATATTTGTCTACCTGAAAATGACCTTCGTTCACAGACAACCCCTTTTCTGTCGTGGGAAGACGCAATAAATTTACCTTGACAATTGTAGCAGGTATTAGTGACATTTTTATCTACAGACAGATGTCCGATCAGTAGCTTATCATTATGCTAAATTCAACGGATTATGTTGATGACAATAATGGGCATGAATTAGATAACTTTTGTAAAAAGCCTCTGTTAAACGTTCTGCAGATCTCGGAGTAATAGAGACATTACAACTATATCTCAGAACGCCGACCAACTTCCCAAGTTCCCATTTAAAGCTAGTTTTACCTTTGAAAAGTTCCATATATAATGTAAAAAGAATCTGGTACTTTTGAGGCATGAAATTACTTAATTTGACCATCAATTTGAATCGTAATTATACTCCTTTTCCCATTTATTTGTTCGTTTACATGTGGTACACTATAACCACGGATAAAGTAATATTGGGTATTTTTGTTCACGTTTGCGAAACGCACTTGAACTCTTTTATTTCCCAGTCACCCGTCAGGTATATAAAACTGTACTTACATACAATACCATGTAAACGTCGATTCCACACTATTTGCGTCGAAATAATTTAATATTGCTAGAAAACTATTTCCACCTCTTTTACTAATAAGAAGGGGAAAAAAATCCTTCAAGAATGACTACTTAGAAGTTCTGATCTAAAGTTGTAGTTCTGAAGTATAAAGTTGTATCATTTTTTCTGCTACTTGAAATATTATTTCCTAGTCAGCTGTTTCCAGACGGCCTAAGTAAATTCCACACTATTTAGGTCTAAATATTTAATATTGCTATAAAATTATTTCCCCCTGCAGATATGATTGTTTGTTATGTGAAAGGAAAAAATCGTTCATGAATGACTCCTTCGAAATTCTGATCTAAAGTTGTAGTTCATATCCGGTTGTATCAATTTTCCTGATATTAATCTATGGCAACCACATGAAAACAACCCCAAGGTTTGCGTCTTTTTTGTGTGTATCAAAAAATTGAGCCGTAGTGTCAATTATCTGAATAAACAATTATTATTATCATCATTACTGTTCAACTTAAGGATATGTTTCACATGTACGTTCGAGTAATCGAAAATGCGTATCTATTTAAAAGTTCTTTAAAAAGTAGAAATTCTTAAAATGTATACAGCCTTCAACAAAAAATATTTTCCAACAAACAAACATGTATAGTAATTAGGCCTAATGTGAAAACTTAAAAAGAATCAACCATGTATGAGTATGGTTTTCAGGAGTCCTGAATTAGCGTACAATACCAGAACAAAGGCATTTTTATTCCATTAAAAGCATTGTTCTCTTGTCAATGCACCTGCTATCGATCACCGGCTATCTATTTCATTCACATTTCCTCCCGTTTTATGTAAGAGACTTGTTGCGCCGTGCAACATTTCCTTAATAGCCTCATACCATGTCTACAGCTCCATCGAATTAACACACTAATTCTCCAGCCTCCCTATTACTTTTCATTTAGCAGTCACAATGCTGAACGAAACATTGAGTTTTCGCCCACATTTCCATCACTAAAAGATTATGAGCTTGTGTTCGGTGCAGGTGGAACATTACCGGTTGTATATAATTGGTCAAAGGGGCAGGTCCGCCGGGTGCACCTATGCAGAACTTCATATCCTTGCGCACGGTACGGGGTCTACTTCAAATGTAGGTCACTATCCACTTGGCGTAGTAAGCGCGCATGCGCCGAGCTCGCAATATATATGTGATGTACCAACCGCGGGCTATTGCAAGTTTAGGTGCATAAAGCCAAGGCCGGACTCAAAAAAGGCAACCAAAACAGTGTTAACGGTTGTTTAATGGCAAATAAAAGAGAAAAAAGAGTAGTGGGTCAGGAAGCCTGTTTTTATAATCAGTACATCAGCTGTTTGAACGAGTCTTTATGTAAGTCAATCGCTGGGATGACCTCTTTTAGTTTGCCGGTCTTGGGCCGCACCATCATGGTAATGTTCTTCCAATACACAACGATCATAACATCAAAAGTATCTCCCCTTTCAACTTAAGGATAATCTCTCTCCCGATTTAATGGCTATTGAATGATTAAATCGGCCATTGAGTAGGATATTTATAGAACGTGGATCGCTCAGTCTTCCAAATGAATAGAACCTCCGATACATAATTTCCTTTTTAGTCCGACAGCGCGGTATCATGTTATGGTGTTTACAGAGAAATAATATGACGTTCTCTGCCAACAACGTGAAAGGAAGTCCTGGGATATTACCTTTAAGCCATTTCTAACGAAGTGTGGGTGGTGTTTAAGGAGGTGTTAGATTTGCTGAACCATTATTACTTATTTGAAAACACAGGGCTTGGCGGAAAAGTCTAAAACTCCTGGATGCCCAAAGTACAACAGACTTTCCTTTTGGTGACACCAACATAAATGTGATTCGGGTCATTTGCCTCTCATAAACCTATAAACGGTCTGAGCATTTAGGCAAAGAGTTCATTCATCAAAGCTCCATGCAGTGACACCGAAATAACATTAACGCGTCCATTTTAGTCAGAACGAAATTATCATTTGACTAATGACAAATAATATTAGCTCAATATATTTTTTCGATCCATAATTGTTTTGTGCGAAGCAGTTGATAGTCAACTATTTCTACTTTTGTGATTGAATCAGAATTATCCCACTCTAAGGGCTTTTGGGTTGAAACTTTGGATGGATTATTCAGGACGAATTTACTGGTTGGACAGGTTGAATACATTACTGTACTGACACCTTGGTGGGATCTGGGTTGATTGTTGGGGAGAGTTGATTATTGACACGAATAATCCACTCTAGTTGATTATTGACATGAATGATCAACTCTCAGCCTGTTCCTGAAGAAATTGGAGTTGATTATTAAGTTGACACCCTTCTTTCACAAAGCTAAACATTACTAGGAGCACCTAATGGAGAGGTGCAATTTGATGAGGGTGCCATAAAATTAGTCTCCCAGTACCGCAGGGGGCCAGCTGGGGATGGGACAGAGGATTGTGGTGGGGGTGGGGGTCTGTTATACAGGGTACCAAGGTAAATGAGACCTTCTTAAAGATATGGAAACAATATACGATATGAGGGCATTGAGTTTTCCTATGCGACCACATCTATCTAAAATGTATTAAACATAAAACCTGAGATATTTTATCGTAGGCCCAACCAGATTGGTTGGGCCAAAAGATAATCCAAAAGTGTGCTTTTATTAAATACCTGGGATGCTATATTGATGAGAAACTTACAATGAATGGTCAAAGATAGATCTCTGATCGCAAATATTCAGAATACAAACTATAGACTAATTAGAAAGATCCACATGACGCAGTTATAGGTAAAGTGCTTTGGAAGACTTATTTCTTCTCATTCCTGATGTTCTATTTCACAATGGTCAAAATTTAGCGTATTATTGCACGTCTTATTTGTTATTTCGTCTATTAAGTATTTCATTTCACTTGCCGAACGATCTAGGGAAGGAGGCACAGGAGGAGGGTCAATAAAAAAACCTCCAAAGTTACCCGCCTTCCTTGGCAGGTGAAGGACAGTGAGAGAGAGACAGAGAGAAAGCTTAGACATTAACATCTATTGCAATGTGTTTGATTCGGTATTCAATTATAGTGTTATTCAAGTACAGCACGTGTAATCAGTATTGTAAGAGGATCTTGCTTAAAATAGCATGGCGAAATATATAAAGATAAAAATTAATTTGAATAGTAGAACGGTTTTGCGTTTTTTGTTAGTTCTTTTAATAAATGTTTTGCTTTAATCTCGTTCTATAGTATTGGGAGATTATATAGTTCTCTATTTTACAAAATGGTGTATAATTAATATCATATTAATCGGTCATCAATAGCAGGAGATAAAGGTCAGACAGAGAGAGGTAGGGGGCAGCGAGATATTGAGTAGGATGGTAGCGGATTCCTGTCTCTCCTATTTGTCACATTAATGGAACTCGATCATCTATTGAACATTAAGGCAAATGCTCTATCTAACTAAATAATCATTACAATCCAACCATCCCTAATAAGTACTGTATTACAAAGGACTTCACCTATAACTTGAGTTCTAATTGAGGTAGGAAGATGATTCAACTACCAAAATTATACTTGTAATATGGAGAACATAATTCTAGCAGAGCGCAATGTGTACAAATATTAGTTAGTATTAATTGTTAATCATTTACTCTGAGAATGTCATTATTGCCACTTGTGACAATGATTTATTGTCCCTGTCCCAGAGCAGTATCTACTTACACCTTTTATGATTGGGAGCATGCTGTGATAGAGTCGTGGGATAAATTAATTAATTTATGAGAAGGGCTCATAAATCGAGGGTGCATCGCTGCTATATACGCACTCCTAACGTTGTGCGTATATATGCGATCACCCACGATTATTCACCCTTCTCATACATTAATCAATACCTATACAAATGGATGGCTCTTATTAATATTAAAGTCCTCAGATGTGAAATTTTAAACGAAACTCCTATACCATGGACATCCAAAGGAAAATGTATCCAGTATTGGCCCTTGTTGATACAATTTCTACTTAAATTGTGATGAATGAGAGCTACCGGTATGCAAATGGATAGCTCTTATCAAAGTCCTCAGATGTGAAGTTTTAAACGAAACTCCTAAGCCATGGACATCCAAAAGAAAATCTTATCCAGTATTGGCCCTGCAGTATTTGCATGCGATAACATTTGTTGTAAGCTCTCCTGATGGGGGAGATAATGTTTTCCCACTAATAACAACTACCATGCAGGAAAAGGGTAATTTCATAACTGGGTCGAATCAAACAGCGAGCGCTGCAATTGTTCTACCTCAGTCTACTTTAAAACTATGAGCAGGACTCTATACTGTACATACCTACCTTTTCGGTAATCCTTCCCCACATCTGCTAGAGGAATGAAACAGACCTGCAAATACCCAACCTCAAAAGAACTGTTTGTTCGTACAATCTCCTCCGAACTCGTGCAGGTACAATCAGTTGCTGGGGAACAATCACTGTGGACTCTTTCGTGATCAGCGAGGAAATGCCCTTAATTTCACTTCACTTAGTTTCACGTGCACAAAAAACAAACGGACTAAAATATCGTTCCTACTCTCAGCAGACTAGATGGGCTGAGATTGGGCCTAATTATGATTGAATTATTAATGTATAGTTGTTTAGCCTCGTGCATCGCTGATGCCCGAGTAACGTTTTCACGAGTAAAAAATGGCATACCTTCATTTTCACATTATTGCATCATCAGAATGTCATAGTAACTGGAACGGTTATACATCAACTAATGATGATACATCAACTAATGATGATCTACCGCCAGAGTGGAAACATTTCTCTTGGGGCCTGTATTCATTGCCTTGCATCAAGATCTGGGTAACTAGAAAACGTCAATTCATTGCCAGGGCCTAATAAATAAGCTCACTTTGATCTACATACATATGCAAGAACTTCAGAGACTTATGCTATCTTGCAGCGTGTACTGATTGGTATTAGTCACATTTGCCTAGTCTGTGTGTGACCTTGGAAATGTTCCTTTATAAATTGCTATCGATTAGCGATTGTGCCAGAATGAGTTTTTTTCCTGGTTCAAGGATAGCGGACACATTATTAAGCTAGAGCAGAGGACTTCTATTAGACTATGCTTTACTTCCAATCTCTCTCTTGTGTAGGAAGACATTTGCAAATGGAATTTCAAGCCCTATTGTGTTATATTTCTCTGGCAAGTGAGAATACCGGACTTAGTTAATCCCCCTATAAACGTTCCATTACCTTGGATGTAATTTATTGATGAAATTGCAACCCCAGCTCCGACATTGTCCTTTGTATGCATGACAAAAAGCCTCAGAACAATTTTGATCTCTAGTTTCAAGCAAATATTTATTGTATGGACCTCATATCTATCACCATTGGAGATCTACAATCTGAAAGCTCCTGAATGTTGTAGACATTTTTCATATGCAAAACGAGTAGATGAGAGAAAAATAACTATTAAATGGGATGAATATAGCATTGAAATTAAAAGATGTGGTAGCATATGGTAGATTTCCGTTTGTAATCTATTATGTCAAAGACAGTTTGCTCGAGATTTCAACCTCAGAATTGGTGCATGCATGCGGGCAGACAAAAGGTCTTCCCATATCGATTACTTTGAATACAAGTTTCAATGTTCTTCTCTCGAACAATACAATCAATGTAGGTTGCACGAGATGTCAACCATTTGCCACACACAGGGAGAACGTTAAGATGGACAAGATAAGTTTGTTATTTTATTATAGGGCTAAGGCAGGCATTCCACTTTTCCAGTTGAGACTAGTCATACCCTTGATTGCTCGATCAAAATTACACCCGTCTTGGCTGTTTGTAATCAGTAAAAAGAATAATTATCTCTATTGGTTGGACAGGTACCGAACAAGTCACACACAGAAAATTACAAGAATCAAAGTCCTGTGCCTACCAACGCATGGTCTGGTAAATAAAAGTCCAGAGTTAATCAAAATAATTACCTATAATTTCCCATGGAGATATCCTGCCCGAAGGGACTTAATTTTGGCAATGTTCGGAGAAAAATGGCAGTTACTACCTTCATGCTTCAAGACAAGAGGAGGTCTTGTCAGGTTGACTCAGAAAGGGACAAATAGCCTGAGCATGAATTACAGGCGATGTCTTACTTTTCTTCATTTGCTGCATTTAAAAGACAGGCAACTATGATAATTGGATAATCTGTGGAAGTAGTATCACTAGTTAGACCTCTATGTGCATTGATCTTTGTCAGGTAAAGGTCGTTGAATATATGCTACGTTTTATGTACAATTATCTCGGTAATGAGCGATGCATGTCACATCCTGCGAAATATGCAGCAAATGCTAAGATATCTGATTCAATTCGTTGAGATAAACGAAGTTGGAATTATTCATAGTTTTGTTCTGTCTTTTTTCATTCAAACGTTGCTACTTTGTTCAACTTCAAACCAACAGGAAACAAGTATCTTCGAACCGAGGTACATTGAAACATTAAAAAAGTGGTTTCTTTGCTATTCCTTGGAATATTTTTTTCTGGTACTAGTGGGTATTCGAAAAGGAGGATACTATTTATATAGTCCGCGGGAAAATGACAGAATAATTTCGTTGGTTAGATCCTTTGCTAAAATGTAAATTTTCGTAGTTCAAATGTTTCATAAAGGAACCGAATTCTCTCATACGACAACACTTCCTTTTTGATGGAAGTGACAATTAAATTCCATGAACCATTTTCCCACTATTAAGTTGGGAGGACCAGTGGTTTTTATTTTTTGGTAACTTGTAACCTATACCACTTTCTTAATTACTGTATTTACTTTTGCCAAGCGCATCTTATTACCTTAGGATAATAACTTTATCATCATATCACTTAGATTCATCTAGCACGAGGGGGAAGCTAGCAGATGTTAAAATATTCCCAAATGCTAAGTTTAATATTCCCAAATGCTAGATAAACCTATCTTGTGATTCGATACACCCTATGGCAATGTATTCTCTCGCTGCTATTATACTTATATTTATTGACGACGAGTCACATAACTTTACCCAATCTCAAGTCTCTCCAGGGTCAAGTAAGGACATTTCCTTTGAAAATAGTCGAGGGTATTTCTTGATTTGTAGCTGTGGCCATGATTTATTTCAAATGAAAGATGGTATAGCGTATTCTGGTTGAGGATCTTGAGCTGTGTTCTCAGGGGTTTCTTGTCCAGCCACAGCTTTTCAGGATTTACTCTTAATGGATATTTTCTGTCGCACTAATGTCCCCATACCTCATCCTTACGAGTCAGAAAGGGAGTCCAACTCTAAGCAAGGCACAAATCTGATCAATACATCAATCACTTTGCACATATTTTATTCCTGATCCGATCACGCTTCAGCTAAAATATATTAAAGCAGGATCGCCAAGTCTTACAATGTCTCTTGGGATGACTTTACCATATGATTTTATTCTTCTGCTGCAACATCAGGCAATTTGAACGCCATTTTTTGTTGTTTTTCCATAATCAAACAATGTTGATTGTTATTATTTTCTGACGCGCCCAAGCGAAAGTGGGCATATAAGAAAGAAATTGAGTAATCCTTTCAAACTGACATGGGAGGGGAATTCATTTTGGTGCAGCAAATCAGATTGGAAATTCCGATAACAAGTGGCTGAGACGAACCAGAAGACGTTCCATCAGTTTTGCCTTTTTATATAAATCACTCTTTGTCCGACAAGAACCGGCTCCAGTGGAATTGTTTCATGATATATGGTCAGAGATAAAGGGACTTTATATACTTTAATTTAAAAAGTGTTCACCTATTCAATTATTGCCTCAATCCTTGCCTCGCTTTCCCTTTCCCTTTCCCAAGACCCGTACGAATTGAAAAAAAATAGCTGTTCCTGATTGTTTTCTTACTATTATATAGGATGCACGATGTCTGAATATATTATATTGCAATACCCTTAGTGACCATGTTTGTGGAGCGATCTTTTTGAAAAACGACCCTCCTCACAATGCAAAAAGAAAAAGAATATTTAATTCGTGTACATTTTACTCGCTTTTTTTAATTATTATCTATGAAACATTATTGTACTGACTCTTTTGAAATAAAATTGTTTTGTCAAACCAAAATTAAATTATCAATGCATATCTGAACGCAGTTGTTTTAATGCGTTGCACATGGTTACACTATAAATTCGTTTAATGTGGTTCCCGGCATTCATAAATATGTGATGGTGTTCATTCTTTGTTAAAACTACTTGAATACTTATAATATTATATGTACAGTTTAGTCATCATTTCCAGTCTCGCTCTCCCAACAATCTATCTTATATCTGACCATACATCATGCATTCAATATTTTCATTTTGTGCTTGATAATCATTTAGATTAGATTCTTGCGGATTATAAGGACTCCCGACCATACCTTGTAAGATCTCAATATTTCTTTTCGTTTAAACAATGACCCCTCTTCGTGTACGCGGTTTCCCCCTTAGTTCTTGTCATGTATCAAACCAAGTTCTTTTCTTTATAATCACGATACATGACAAATTAAAAATATAAAAAATTTCAATGAAAATATGTGTTTCAGAAATAGGCGTATTTAGATATATTCATGACTTGGAAATATTAATTCCACCCCTCCGTATGTCACCCGTATTTAACTTATATTCTCCTGCCATATTTTCGCGTTTCTACTTCGTTATTTGGTACCATAATATATTTCTCTTGGAATTAGGCCACTACACTGTCTTGGTTTAAAACTTTTAACGAGGAATGGGATGAAGTTGTGAAGTAAATTCCTAAATATAAAGGGAAGCACACGATTCTTATTATATTCTGAATTTATATCATTTCATTGTAACTATTTTTATGGGAACGGAACGGAATTGACGAGCGTTTTCTGTTTCAATAATTAAGTAGACCTTCGATTTCATAACCTTTTGACCAAATCGTTTAATTCATGGAAATGTATGACATCTTCTTATCCACTGTCATACAATATTGATACCCTTGTTCGTATTCTGTATTCATTGGGATAAATGCAAAGCAGGGGTAATAGTGTCACGAAGCATTATCAAATCGATAGTCTTGATGGAAATTATAATACGGTAAATTTCATTTATCGAGAACAACTGGTGTTAGGGTCTGAGATATTATGATTGATTTATTATTCATAGAGCACAATATTCTAACCAACCAATTCACACCAACTTAGTGTCATATTTTTTTATTCATATATAAATATCCCGCCCGTTCGTTGCAAAGCTCTGAAATAACATTCAGTTCCATAGGCATTCTGACAGGACGAGTGAGACGGGTCCTTGGAAATTACATATCGTTGTACCCTTAAGGGTAGCCTACATGGATTATTTGGGGATAGGGGAGGTGAGTTGGTACATCGTAATGTTTAGGTTCTAATTCCAAGGTAGACTTAGAACCTCAAAATCATGATTCCGGTGATATTTTGTATTTATTCTTCCCGATGTGACTCGCGTCCTTCGCCTAGACCGAAGCTCATTGGCTTTGTGTACGGTTCTCAGTTCCCTCCTAGCCCGGGACAAATCTATCCCGTCAAATTTTGCGAAATGCAAGCGACCAAGGTTTTTTAAAATATTTGCCGATTCCCCAACTTCCCTTTGCCTCAATCCCGTAACAACATAGTGGATCTGAATCCATTCATACTATTTCCTGTGGATTTGGTTTTAGATTTCGAACATTTATTTTAATTTCATTACATTAGCGAACGCTTACCGAGTCGGGACGGACTGAAATTCGGGCGTTCATAGCTAGTAAACAGGGAGGAGAGACGAGTGTGTTATTGTGTCGTTTGGCCTGAGATTCAAGGGAGTTCCTAGCCTCAGCAGATTTCAGTGCTGCCACCACGTAGCGGAAAATGGCGAATGCATATTTTACTACCAAACTACAACCTCTCATTGGTCATGGGATCGATGGCGATGGGAGGGGTGGAATGAGCGCCAATGTGACAGGATTATTATCCAAAGGTGTCACCTGTGGTTTTGAACCAGATATTTCAATCCCCATGAGAAAAATATTGATTTTGTTGGCAAACACGAAGGGCTTATTTTGAACTTGCACACCATTCTGTGTGATATCCCACGTCTCCAGCAGAGCCCATGCTGTGAGGGAGGTTTCTAATGCTCACTTTTATTGTGACTTAATGAAAATTGCATGTCATGTTAACTTTAGCCAAGAGTTCATTAATAACGACATGCATTGAATGTCTAGCTTGTAGACAAACATTGAAACCATTTTCCTATCTATCATTGTGTGATTATAAACCCTGGTTTTCAACGGTTACCAATTCAGCGCTATTCCCAGTTAGGCAGTGATTGCATTTGGTCAATATTCCTGTGAAAATCGAACATTTTTAAAGTGAGCAATATAGGCTTGTAAGAGAAAGAACTCTTCGAACCCTGTGCACAAACACCCTTCTCCCAAAGGTCCCCCACTTTCTACACTGCTAAGTAATATTCAATGAACGTGGTCGCAGCTTGATGAAATGATGGATGGCAATGTGGGCCGTGGTGAGAGGAGAATTATTGATGTATGGTTCACTCAGTTCTTCCCATCTCCCAAGGCAACCTGCATATGGCGGGGCTAACTCTGGAAGCTTTTCTTTGCCCATAGTCACACAGTTCTACTCTCTGCCTACTGCCCGACCGTCCCTCCGTGTGGGAGGTGTCAGACACTTTTCATCACCGTAAAAGTACCATTAAAGTCCCCGTCAGCCAATCAGGGCTCGGACTATCCATCACGTGACGCCCATTTGAAGAGATCACATGACCCGCTCAGGGGTCGTAAAGATTTTAGGGCCAATCTCATTGGTCAGGCAGGACATTAGGGGGCCAGAGACTGTATCTTCTCCCGCCTCTCTTAGTGCGCTGATGGGGGTCCTCATAATGGGAGACGCATACAGGTAACTCTAAGAAGGGATTATGCACTTGTGCACTGAGAGTTTTGGATCAACTGATCAGGAGACTCTTATTTCCAGGCACGCGCCAAACTTGCTGACCAAAAACTTTCTATTCAACCTAAAAAGGGGACAAACAAACCGCAAAGCCAGTCATGAATTTGATATACTCGCTACTAAATAAAGTGTTTTTGCCCATGCAAAAATGCAAAAAGGGGCCTCGTCGCACTAGCTTTAAGGAGCCCCAAGTTTCCTTTGCCAATTATGATATTAGACATGGTGCCATTAATGGGGTTATTTCCACTATTTTATCTCTTGGAGATCTTTTCTCCTCCCCCATTTTAAAGCCTGGAGAGCCCGTGAGTTAACTTCTTCAAAGTAGTATTGCAATAAAGTTAAAACGTAAGAGCCCACCGGGACTGATAAGAGGTACAAGAATACTGTGAATTAGAAGAAAAGCTTTGCGAGTGCGGAAGGCAAAGCAAGAAGATGGTATGGAAAGCGGTCCTCTGGTCCTGTACAATGAACCTGCAGTGCATTGCCATTGGTTGTATTGGGTCACGTGCTTCACTTAAACCGCCAGAGTGATAATTACCTTTCAAGAAAACATCGTCACCTCGGAGCAAAGCAACTTTTTCTGATAAAAGTGTATCAAAAGGGGTCAGTTGAAAGGAACTTTTATGGATTTCACATGAGTGGGGAGTTACCATTAAGTCGTTGGATCTAAGCGCTGGGCATCATGCAAATACCTCATCGATTACTGGGCGCGTCCGTCAACAAAGAGATATCCTGAAACGCAGGGGACTGTCAAAGGCCAAAGCCCTTCGATAGGGTAAGTCAATGCCCTCTAATAGGTTTTTCATACTAGACTACCTTAAACAAAGGAAATTAATTTTCTCAGATGAGAAGGTACGAATTTCTGACGGTTACAATCTCATCAGAATGTGAATTTCGTTGGTATAGCATGTGCACTTAGGTTGACCTATATTTGGACTATCCTATATTGGACAAGATGTCGTCCGCCGAGTCTTGAGTGTAAGATTAGGTGGACAAAGAAGAATTTTAAATTTGCCGACTAAAATCCTGTAACCACCATAATGGCTTTCATTAGGTCCTCGAATTACCTTGTATCTTAGGCCAGAAGAACAAAGTGCGTTGTCCACTTAAGTCCTCAAATGCATGTGCACTTTGACCTCTGCACTGTTATAGGGGATATGATTAGTTTAACAGTGTAATAACCATGGATAATGACCGTTGCCTAATTAGCTGAGGCCTATTTGTTTCGCCTCACACAAGAGTTATTCTGAGTAGAACGTTCCAATTTTAATAACAGGGTTCACATGAATGGAATGTATACGACGAATGCAGTTGACCTTTTTACTTACAACTTGTATCTTCGACAAAACTGCGACTGAATTTAGCTATGATTCTGCATGCAGTCGATGAAGAAAAATGGCCCTGAATTATCTCGTGGAAAGGGAAGTGTAATTTTAGATGTAAAAACGGACTTATGTTTCAAATATTTGAAAATAACTCAACACCTCGCCTTTAATTTTAGATTTAGATTTTAAGCCAAGAATTATATGAACCGTTTTCATAAGATATAAGATAAGTACCGGGCCTAGAAGTACTGATGAATGTATTTGGGACGGTGATCTTTAAAACTTTTCCCAATTTGCATCTGAACAACAATTAGGTTGTCTGGTTTTACAAATCCCATTTACGTAGTCTACTTGACTTGACTCGCTCTGGCTGTTTGCAAATGGACTCGGAATTAGCTTCCTCTACAAGCATACATTTCCCACAGTCAATATTCTGTTTTAAGATCCAATCCCTAGCCAAAGTATTCTGCACCAGTACGAGTCTAATGACCGTATGCAAGTTTGTGCAACCATTCCTTTAGGGATTTATTTCTAGTCTAGTATCTAGGCTACACTGATATAAAGCCCTTGAGATTGGGAGAGTCCTTGGAGACATGTCGGACTTGAGGTAGAGATGAAGATAGATCCTGTAATATTATGGACCTTCCCTATGCGCAACATGGATGATTGTTTGCTGCGTCACAAAGAAGACCCTAATCTTAGCAGGTTTACATATTACTAATGTTATATGTTATTCTTAGTACAGGTTCAAATTAAATGTGTGATTTTGTTGCATTAAGAACCTTCCCTATGCGCAACAACTTACAGCTGAATGCTGCGCTAAGAGAAAGCTTCTAGTGCAGACAAATACTTAATTTCTTTGCCAATCGCCTTTCTTGGTTGTTGATGATAGATACATAGGTAGATCTGCTATAGTGCCCGTCACATCTAGGACCTTTCCTATGCGCAAAACTCAGCTTTTGTTTTGCGTCACACAAAATGCCCTTAATGTGTGTAGCCTAACCTCCGAGTCCCATGTACCTGTATCCAAGTGCCCAAAGACATACAACATAGTGATTAATTTTAGTGACGTAATGTAATTTTGTCTGGAAGATGGTATGGGATTCCTGGCCAGAATACAAGTGGGATAGGATAGCTCATTAAGAAAACCATGCTACCACTAGGACCGTTCAGATGCGCAACATTAATATGTTATACTGGTGCGCATGAAAATAATCCTGGAAGTAAAATGTATAGATTTAATAGGCATGCCTCAATGGGACAGGGCTCGTCACATCTAGGACCTTTCCTATGCGCAAAACCCAACTTTTATTTTGCGTCACACGAAATGTCCTTAATGTATTTAGCCTGAACAACGAAGCTCATGCAATTGTAGAATCCCAAATGTCCAAAGACGTCGATCAATAACATGTACCAATGTAACCTATAATAGGAAGTACCTTTCCTTAGTTAGTTCATCTGTTCTTCACACAAGTGCCTTTTTGTTATTTCAACGAGATTATACCTATAAACTCGTTGGTTATTTTAAGGCTGGAAACAGAATACACCTTCAAAACTATTTTACACATGCAAGCTAAATTTCAAAGGTTGTGTCCCTTCAGAGCATGATCGGTTTCAAATCGGGCGCAGGTTTCGGTCTTCACCAAGACGATTAATATTTGGTCGTTGCTTAGTGTAAAATAGTACTCTGAGGTCATTACCAATGTGAGATATTTAGTGTGGTGAACATAGATCCTCTAATATGAATATATTTGGGGATAGTTTTTAGCTTCGCCCTTATTGTACAGGGGCGATGGTATTCAACATGTATAACCCCAGTTTACTTATTCCTGAGGTGATGATTGGAAGATATCTCTTGCAAATATGTGCAGAACATACTAGCCAATATTGTTGAAAGGTTCTATATATATAGTGGCGACAGACTTGTTAGAACATGTAGGCCAGGTATGGAACACAAGCTGTCTCTACTACATGTGGTCAGGCGATTCATCGTCACCACAATGAAGAGCTTTCAGATGCGCAACATATTTAATAGATTAGATTTTTTGATGTGCAAATGAAAACCCTTCACCGTAGCAAATGGTACATTATGGTAATGGGATTCCTGGCCAGAATGTAGGTAGGATAGCTTATTAAAAAAAAAGGGTGTATAGCTGCTAAGCATGCTACCACTAGGACCGTTCTTATGCGCAACATTCATATGATATACTGGTGGGCATGAAAACAATCCTGGAAGTAATATGTATGAGAAATTGATTGCAACAATTGTGGGAACACTACATTCAATTGTATTTGTTGACAAATTCTTTTAGTGGCATTTAAAAAGCGCAGAAATAGGAAGCTGAATTGTGTGGATCTCACAATAAAATATATGATCAAATGCAGGTAAATCTGCATGTGATCCGACATTAGCGAACACTCTATATCTCTGTGCCCTACAGGGAGCTATATTCGTGCATCTATTCTATCGATTGCATAAAACCTTTCATGGATTAGCCATTCCATGTTTCTGATGGGATTGAATAGCATAGCTTCAGGTTAGCTGATTCTCACTTGCTTACTTTTACATGGCGTTATGGCTGTTCTTTATTCATGAAAGTATCCACAAAGAAATGTGAGATTCGGGTTAGCATTGGGAGAGTGTCTTATCTTTTACAGGAGACCTTCAAAATGCGCAACAGACGCCTTTTAATTGTTCGCACAGTTTGAAAATCCCTCTTACAAGATAGAGATTCTGGCGTTAATTCCGTCAAAATGAATGCAGAGAAATTTAATCAGCTCGAAGAAGTTTCAGGAGAAGCCGAATGGTGAAATCATACAGGACCTTCATGATGCGCAACAAATGAAATTTATGTGGCGCCTCTTGAACGCCCCCCACAAAATACCTAAACGAGATCTGAGGCTTTTTCTTGATGAATTTATTCGAGACTACATTGATCGTGGCGAGCCTCGGATAGGGGTTTTAGTGAGCAAATACAGCAATCCTCGTAGCTTTGCAGTTATTGTCATGGGCATATTAGATTCGTTGCCGTAGGTAGGACCTTCCCTATGCGCAACAATTCGTAGTCAATGTCCTGCAAAGGGAAAATCCTTCGTAAAGCAAGCTTTAAAATAGCTGTTGAGAAACAGGCGAAACTGAAATGTAAAATGAAGTCTGAGCAAAGCATCCGAAGGACCTTCCTGATGCGCAGCGCTGGAATAGTTTCTGTTGCGCTTTCAAGAAACTCCTCCAGAGGATGAGCAATTGGTGCCAGTGGGTCCTATCAATAAGACTCTATACTTTTGAAGTTCATCAAAGGAATTGTATGCATTAATATAGTTTCAACAGGGTTAAGTGTGGATTGGTTAAGATATTAGAAAATATCTCCCAACATAGCATTTTTTAGAAACACGTATTAGTGCAATGAGTTGCTAATGAGTGAATGAATTGTCACTATCTAATTTTGTGAGATACCCTACAAATTTGATGAGCTGACACGATCAATAATTCCATATCGGTATAGGGTGAAAAGCAACTATTTCAGGTCACCGTAGATCACAGCAATGAAAAAACTGTGCTGTAGCTATTTTAAAATGGTCCTGATATGAACTAAGTCATTTCATGAGAAAATAATTAATTTCTTTCCGATTTGTTCAATAGTACTTAGCACAGGGATAGACTTGAAGCAAGTTGTCAAATATCAGGAGAAAGACCTTCCTGATGCGCAACATCTATATGAACATTTATTTGTCTGCGCCTTCAGGGAGATCTCTCTCCGGACATTCTGGGTTGCTCCGGGAATAAGGTACATATATATGCATGGGATGTGGCTTGCAAGGGATAAAGGGGAATCAACTTTGATCTCTCGACAAGGACCTTTTAGATGCGCAACGCTATTTCATAGTTATTTTCGTCTGCGCCTCCGAAAAGTCCCTTTCGAAAGGACAATCTCTGTCCACCATGCGTCCAAGCTAAGCCTCAAAAGCAGCTGATCCTTTACTAATAAATAAAAAGTTTCTTTAAACTCTCCGCTACTTTGTCCAAATTCAGGTGAAACAGTGATTTAAAATGTAGTCAGCGTGATCTATTAATATCCATTATTAATTAAATGGGCAATATTACATCCCTCTCTGAAATTTGCTACCTTCTACCCAAGACGCGACTTTCTATGACCAATAGATATGCCGTCGCACAACTCACTTATACTTTCTTAGTTTCGTTCAGCATTGAATGAATGGTAATCGTAATTAATGTTAGAATTGTGTGCGACTCTAGCAAAGAGATGTTGAATAGTCCATAACTCAAAAGCCATTTATATCCTTGAAATATCCTTGAAAAATATAACCTCGACCAAAGTTCAAGTGCAAATTAAAATTAAATAACTTTTAATATGTCAATATATACCGAGATTACACAGGCCCTGCCGGTCAACCCACGGGAAAGCATTTTGGCAGGTTGATTCATAGTTAGCTGAAAGATTTAAAGAGATTCGGGCGGTATTGATATTGGCAGGGTGCACTGGGAAATGTCACTTGGGAACCTTCACCATGCGCAATAAATTCGAACTCATATTAGCACAGATGCAGATAACCATGCGCTATTTCCCTCCTTTTATTGTTGTAAATCTCCTACTTGTTTCAGCTGATTTAACCATGTTAGCTCGAACGATATTTAATATCCTATACATTACAAAAAGTGGGAAATATCCGTCTGTATACATATTTTCCACATTAATATTAAGTGTCTTCCGCTCCCAGTCCTTTTAACATGTACACAGAAAAAGATAATGCTAGCTAAATTCGCCAACAAATTCAATTTTTTCCCACGATCTCAAAACAATTGAAAAAATCGATGAGTAGGAAGTTGCGTGACGAAAAACCTCAGCTGGGTGCTTTCGTGATTTTAGACATTCATTTTTTCCGGTAGACAAGAAAATTAGAAGGACCTGAATTTTTCCATTTTAATCATTACACTCTCATTATTAATTGCAAGTCTGTTGCCACAGACATGAATAATGTGCCTTATTTCCCCCCTTTTTTCGTGTTCATACTTCATAACCTTGCTATTTAACGTGCTAAGTAATTGGCCCTCGAGGTCGTTTCGTGTTGTCTCTTCATGTACTGTTGAAAGTACAAGACAGGGAGGATGATATATTTCCATGGCTAGAAGGCACAATTATATATACATATGTATTAGATCATTTTGTCTGTCATATGATAGATGTTCGTTCTCAAAATTAGTATCAATATTGTTCATGATCTAAACAATTATGAATAGGCCTATAAACCGCTTAGAAAAAAACTAGGAAGTCATCCATGAAGGTTTATTTGTGGAATTCATTTTTCAACATTTGATCGAAACGAATTTGTTACCAAAGCCACATTTCAATTATTTGTGTTACACCTTTTCTCTGAAAACCCGTTCAAACTATAATTGCATTCCACAGAGAGGAATTTGACCTTTGAGAATAGGAGATGATTTCTTGCTTATTTTAAGATCAAATTCGTTTCTGTACCACGTTCGCACTAGTTCAGTGTAATATGGAAATCTAAGGGCCAATGTAAATTAACATTAAAGGGGTTGGGTTAAGATGACGCGCAGGAATATAACCTTTCAAAATTATAGGGCGCGAATAAACAGGTCGCGACCCTTCTAACCCCGATGCAATGGTGCCCTTGACCCTGTCTTTGATTCTTTCTCTTCGGTTTGGTCACACCTCAGAGAAAGAGGAATATTACTTCTAAGGTCACACCGGATTTCTATGAAATACATGCCTGATTAGTATAAGACACCGAAAATGGAACTGATATTTGTAACTTCACTACTTTTGGATTTACGATGTGTTAGGAGTAAGTACAATCCACAACACTTTATCGTCACTTTGTGGCATTAATTACTTTAAGACTTCGTTATCTTCCCCATAACAATACGCGATCTAAGTATCAATACAACGGGGTGGAATAGATACGAACCTATGATATATTTCGGCAGAATGCTAAGAATGCGGCGTGTGATAACTCTTTCCTTTTTAATAGACTCGTTAATTATGGTTGTTGCTATAATCAATGTAATGTTAGCCTATATATATGATACACGTGTTTATGTATATTAAAAAGCAGGTGCGAGACCAACTACACATGTTGGAAAGTTTTATTTTCGTATCATGTCGTATCGGCTCCAAGACTTCTTATATAAGTTTGCTCTCTCCTCATTTCACACCCCACCTCTTCCTCCCACCCGCTCAACACGTAGAGACAGGGAGAAAAAACATGCCCGTTCTTCTTTAGAACATGATAAGCTGAAATTCCATCCTCTTTCAGCCTTGGAAATCGGATCTCTGGGACCACGATGTACATTTGCCCCTGACTCACGTGGCGTGCATTCCAGACATACTTGTCCCCCTTATAACTAGGTCATAGGTCCGCAGCTATCAAAGGTGCACTTCCCATTGGCTGGTAGCCGATGACGTGTTAGTGACAGGGGGCATGTGGTGGGGCGGAAGGATGGCTGAGACTTGGCTTGGCTACCTCTATACTGGGAGCCTGCCCTTCTGTCTTATCGCGTATGCTAATGTTCAGCAAGGACGCCTCTTGATCCGCCATCTTTGATTCTACTCCCAACTCAACTCGCAAACTGCCATTTTTACACATATATGCATATGACTTCCCCTTCCTTAGCTTTTCCTGACCAAAACTGGATTACTGATTTTCCCCTAGGCCCTTTCTGTGTCGCCCTGTTTCTTAAGACCAGAGCAGAACATCGTGACACGCTGTCTAATACTCCTCTCGTAACTGGGAGTCATAAATCGGTAAAATATGGCGTCTATGGGTGAGAAATTATGTGCTTAATATTATCCTTCCCTTGTGGATAAAAGTGCCCATCAAGAATTACCTGAGAATTTCGTGCGGCTATCGTGCTTTTTATGAGGCTAGAGTACCCTAAGAATTTCACGGGATAACAGGCAGAGGACACGGGTCTTACGTGTGGAATCCACTTACTAGAGTTTTATTGGAATATAATCCTCTCGGGAGCATATACATGCGTCTAATCTGACACTAAGCAGCTAATATAACTAGGTTCGATGAATCGTCTTCACACGAGGAACATTTGATGGATGAAATGCAGCTATTTAGGTTAAGCTAGTTTAGAACAGTGTAGATTAAAGTGTCAATATGTTGTGTACTCTATTAAATCGTCTATTTAAATTTAATTCTTGCGAAATTTTACATCGAATGCATGAGAATGAATGATAAGAACACATGAAATAATATTAGCATTTTCTGGTAGGTGATTAGGAGAATGAGATGAAAGAAAGAATATGGCGTGAATATGTGCGCATTTAATGGCTTCTTTTTTGTCTTTTCCAGGCCATGGGGTAAGACAGTTTAGGTTGAATTTTCCATGGTAGTTTCTGTAGTTTATTCCTTTTTATTGCGAACTGTGGGGTTGCTAATCCCTTTCAGAATTCTAATGTCTTTAAGGAGGACATTGTCGATGTTCAGGGTTAACAACAAATAATCTGCCAATGCTTTGTACGTTTGTATTTGTGTGGGTTGCAATTTCAGCTCATGGCTTGCTGTATTGCCTCTCTTCGTTCGCTTCTGCCCCTCGCTTGAGATTCCGAAACATTTTTCATTGAAAGTGTAAACGAGAACGCCTTTTATGCCGGGTCCCCCCTGTAAACTGGTCCCAACTTGCATCAACAAACATGTTATTTGATTTACAAATGCACGTCCTGTCTGACACTTTACAGTACATCTTTCAGTGTCGGCTTTGTTCTTATTTCGCAGCTGGGGATTGTAAGAGGAAGGCCACTGGGGATACCGTGTGTTTCGTCACCCTCCTGACACTGGCGTACATTAGTGAGGACCACATCGCAAGTGGACTTTTCTGGGCTTGAAATGTTTTTTTGTTTTGATAAAATGACAAATGAAAGGATGTTCCTGTAGCCAGGGCGCTGACGGCTTGAACATTGAACAAGATGCATATGGGGAAATGGGAAAACCAGCCACGCTGCAAACCTCAGCAAAGTTTGCTCTTACACTTATTATACCCCATAGCTTGTTTCTTACATACAGCTTTGAATCTTTAAAACACGTTTCATGAGATGTCTTCTTTGTTTGTTTACTTTAAATGTGTTCTACATCAGACTCTAAGACTTGTTCATTATTATTTGTTTTGATTAGTTTTCGTTACATATGTCTATGGTCAGGTTGTAGATTAAAAGAAAACATAACTTTACAATATTTATACCCCTAGTGAAACTTTACAATATTTATATATCCCTAGTGATTTATTTGCACTGCATCTTCAAGCAAGCTCCAAACTGTGCTAGTTTAGAACAAAATTGAAAACAAAATTGTGCCTGCATGGTAATAATGTTCAGTTCATCTGATGTATAGACGTTTGTTGTTGCTCATCGAATCATCGATATCCATACTTCGACATAGAGACCAGGTTTCTTTCACTTCGCCTACGAACAGGTCTTACTTTTGTTGTGTCTGTCAAAGTCCAGTTATTTGTACTTTTAATCTCGCTGCTTCGTTTCTACTGATACTGACGAATATTAACAGTTTTGTTGCTTATCGAGAATCTTCGAGGTCCTATAACCGACTTTGAAAAAAACAACAATGAAGCATTGTTTAGGTCAGGTTTCTTTCAAATTTACCCCGTCGACAAAGAGAAAACAACTTGTAATTCAGGGCCGTGCACATCATTATGCCCCAACTACAGCCTCGCTTATTTTCTAGATGTTTCACCAATATCATCATTATTTAAGAACAGAAGCTTTACATTTACGTATATTGTAAATCTACCGTATGTTTAGTCTAGCAATGTCGTTATTCTATATTGATATATTTCTATGATTGATTCTTATCCCCTACCTCCTGAGAAAAAGTTTCCAAAAATTCGAGAGAGAAAAACCAAATGTACAAGGACTATTTGTAAGAGCTAGTTGAAAACCGCAGAATCTTTCACGCCTACACGAAAGTTTACATGACAGTTGAGTTTACCCTTAAGACAACAATCCGAATAAACTACACTATTTTTGGAAACATCTGCTGGACAGTATGAAATACCATTTAATCAATATCTGAAATTGTAAATATTGCGAGAGTGGGAGTGATTATCACCTTCAATTACATAATCTATATCCGTTGAAAACAAATCCATTTGAATGATAGCGTTCGGGTGGATAGGCAAGGGGAAATTGGGCAGAAAAAACAATGGGATTGCCTTTGTGGGCATGTTTCTAATCGTGACTAAGAGGTGTAAAAGGTTCAACACAACGAGTTCTTCCAGATAAAGATCGATGCCAATAGAGACTAGAACCTATTCCTTTGACCTTGCTAGCATAGGCAATTTAAAGGCAAAAGGCGCACCAAATGAAATGTTGGTCAATCAAAAGGAAAGAGCGTAAATTCACCTACCTTTCTTTTGTCCAATTCTCTCTGCTTCCAAACTGAAAATGTGTAGACCGACCTCGGAAATATAACGCAACGTCGACCGTTTGACGGAAAAATATGAATTTCTACTTCGTTCATTAAATTGGAAAGCAGGCAGTACTGCTTCTAGCCGCTTCCTTGGAATTGGATTTGACATATCTTATCTATATTGCCAAAGAGCAAGCCAGAGAACATTATTTTTCTTGGCTTAACCATAGACATACATATTGCCATCGCCTCCCGGCAAGAAATCAATGAAATTTAATCGATGAATTAAAATAGATGTACAGTATACCCAAATCATCGGTAAATCAATGTTTTACATCATTCATGTAACCATGTTAATAATTGTTGGCAATTTGTAACAATTATTATCTGTAAATGGTATTTAATGTACTCATGTACTCATGTTTTTCTTCGTCCTCTCCATCGGATCTTGATGTAAATCTTATAACAGAGAATCAGATTCCGGTAAGCTAACGCATCTGAATTTATTGACTGCATTAGTTTTCGTAGATGTGCAGCTATATCTACATTGCCTTTTCAATGGATGCAAACTCATGAATAGAAAATATGAAAAGTTTTCGACTGGCGTTAAAGAATAAATTGCTTGGGTACATTGATATGTATGGAATATCTCAAAGGTAATCTGTGCTAACAGCCAATTTCAAGTGAATATTCTCTACCCCAACCCAGTTGCTTTGTATTCCCACATTTTATTTGTGGCGACAAATTCATTACATTTAAAGCTTCTGAAGAATGACGATCGTATGAATGTTCAATTTACCCTTGTTAGCACTTATCACGTTGTCAAAATTGAAAGAAAATAATGCGATATCGTTAGAATTCAATATCCAAGTCACAATATCCAAGATGTTGTCTACAAGCTCCCAGATTACAGGTACAAACAGGCTGATGATGCCTTCATGTTTAAATTTCTTCTCTAAAAGTATTATTTGTAGTCGAATATAGGATCATTTGGTATTGCAACAAAAATGGATTTTTGCTTTGTGCTATTGTGTTTGAAGATACAAGGGTTTGTTGCCCAAAAGGTTTAAACTAATAATTGTTGCATAGGGAAACTCTTTTTTCATTCAACACAGAGTACTGTATCCTCAAAATACCAATCCAATATTTGGAAACAACCAATCCAACCCCATTACCGCGCCTCCCCATTTGTCAAAAAGTGATATCATATATGTGTATCGATAAGATTCCATGGCCATCCCATACGAAATCGATTCTGTCTACAAATGTAAGATCCCACAGAATTGATTGTCTCGCCTCCTTCAAATGTTGACTTGGTGATGCTGTCATGTAAAAAAAGTAAAACTCCAAACCGTTCCCTCATTGATCTTTTCTTTAACTTTCGGACATTTCTTTGTGACTTCGAGGCTAATTTCTTATATATTGTGCACCATATATTTATTTAGTTTGTGGAAGGTGCCTTTACTTTTTCGTTCCCTTTCTTTTTACAATTAGTTGATAGAATTACTGTTGGTATCGCATGCGATGACCTGTCCATGAACATGGAAAGATAAAACAATTTTTTGTCGTTTAAGCAGCAAATTCGCGTCGTACGAATAGAAATATAATATTGATCAAACACACATACCTGTATGACTTGTAATAGTAATATAGATCCTTATTTTGCTTGCGGGCGAGGCAACCTGCTTGGATAATCTGCCACAGGGATCTAAGATAGTTAATTTCCCCGTATAATTGGTCGACTGCACGTTCTGCATATACACCAAGTCATTGCTTAGGACTGAACCATGGTAACTAGAAAACCAAAGAAAGTTTAGTTGAACGTTAGTGATACGGATCTATAATAATTATTGTCATAATGAGTTCGTGATCTGAACCCTGCCGTGCCCCCCTGTCAGGTATGATATTGTTAACATCGATATGAAAACTTAACTGTTGCTAAAATGATGCATAGGCATTTTTATCTCTGTACATATTCGCCGAGGTCGCTCGACGATTCCTTCCCTTTTCCATCTAAAGGAACGTTAATACATTGTGTATGTACATTATGTGATTGATAGCTGTCGATTACGGAGGCGGACAACGAGCAAAGGAAAAATGTCATTAATGAATATTAAATCGTTAGGTTCAGGTGAAGGGTATTCTCTGTTGTTTATTACACACTGATTCACATGAGACAAGAATGGCACATAATTGCCTAAGCCCATTATCAATGCCCTAATTGACATCGGGCTTGTTAGCTCTGTCCACGATCCTATATTCATCACAGAACCATTAGAGCAAAGGATCCTCTCTGCTTTTACATACACATACCAGCGCATGGAAAGCCGGCGATGGTTTAGCCCAAGCTTCATCATGATTGATTACTGTCGCTCATGCAAATGTTAAATGATATCCTTTTCCTACTTATTGACAATACACGCATTTTACCCAAGACCATCCCCTACTGGAAGAGTGTATATAATAATATATTCATGCAGAGCGTTAAATATTTTAAGCATTTAAGCTGAATATATGTCGTTATAGGATCAAACTTCGTCGCGTACATTATATCCTATGCACTAATTAACGTATTTTATGCAGGCTTCGGTTCTAAAATATATCCACATTATATATTATGGTTATGAATACGAAATAGATCATAGAAGCGAGAATTCAGAACTAAATATGCCATTTGCTCTTAACTTGCCACTGATATGAATATTCATTGGGTGATATGCAAAAAACCTTGGTTGGGTTTATCGGACGAGCAACATTCAACATTTCATAGTCAATCAATAATAACATATCCAGAAGAAAAGATTCGCCTATGTACACCTGTGTAATATAATAGTAGTTCAAGAAGCGGTGGGTTGACCACTCACCTTTGCTCCCTTTGCCTCCTTGTAATATATATATGGAACTCTCTGTGCTGAAGGTACCTGATATTTTGTTCATAAGATAGCTCCAGGGGTTTCTCCATTATTGAGAACGGCTAGCCAAAATGATTGTACTAACAACACTGGATCCTTTGCTATCCAAATACCACGATTGTAGCCTAATGTCATGTTTGAGCTAAGAGCTCGTGTACGAAGTCCATTAGTTTTCTTTGGTGAATTCTTGCAGGTGATTACCCCCTACCCCCTTTCTACTACAGGCCAGGTCCCCAACCTTTCATCCAGAGATAGCCTCACCAACTGCATGCACTACAGCCCTTCTGTGTTAAATGCAAGTTTGTAGCCTTTCCTTTCCACTAAAAGGGCATCGCTTTATGCAGCGATATTCATAATGGTCGCTGTGTATTTATATATTACTAGATTTAGCGAGCGTTTTACAAAGGCAAATAGAAAGGAACACGTGTTTCCAATGCATTAGCCCCGTTAGGAAAGAGCAAAATCCAATTGTTTTCCTTGTAAAACATGTCCTCAGGCAGAAGTTGATGCTGGAGGTATTTGTTTAGTGATGACATGGATCGTTAGCTTTAATAGAGCCTGACCCCAATCATTCATAATGCTACCAATGTGGCTTCTTCCTATCGATGATATTTATATATATATATCCAAAACCAGCTTCAACATTCTGGAGTGGCAATTTGTTTGGTCAATGTTCATTTTGCCATGTTTTCATTATGAAATCTCGTGATGTGGAGGCGGGGTTCATCTACTTTGAGAGAGCTTATTTACCCTAACGGGGGATTGAGGATCAGGTGCTGGGACGGGGGGGGGGGAGGTTGCATGAGAGTTTTCCTCCTGTAAAAGGGGGGACCCTGCATTGATACAAATTGACTTATGAAATATTCAAAAATGCCACCAGAGTATCCATACAATTGTGACGTAGGATTCGGGAGCTAGATTAAAACAAGATATTAGCTAAATTAGAAATAGTGGATCGGGGCTGCATGCGATTGGATTGCTGCCATGTTTACATTACCATTATTTATTCATGCATCTATTATTATGGGAAGGTCAAACTCGGGAAGGTTTCAAAAGACCGACTTTCAAATGTAAACATCCCGTTTTCCAAACCTCCAGATATATTTAATCAATGGGGTGAAGAACGGATGGTTTATGAATGGTATATAATAGATTTTTGGTCTAGCCGACTCAATATTTATCACCCAATTTTTCATCTACTATGTAAATTGACTATGCATATAAAACAGTCGCATCGCAAAATGTTGTGTCTTAGGGGCGTAATAGATTCCCTTTTCCATGTACCATCTAGATTGTAATCAAAGTGCTTGATTTCCACAGGGAACTTCTGGCGTACGGATTCATGAATACAGGTCTTATTACTAAACTTAGAGTTACACAACTATTCGCCATTCTCCGATACATATTGTTCTCCTTTGCGAATTGGCTCATCTCTTTTCGTCCCCCTTATATGGCTTCAGGCTAAGTCAATGTACCCTACGCAAATGGTTGTATTCAGTAGCCAATAAATAATCATTATCTAGGTGCAATAAAACTCTTGGCCAATAGTATCTCGGTCCGTCTCATAAACTGATATATAGTGAACGGTCTCGTAATGTCATGTGACCTTTCTGATATGAATATTCATCAACAATCCTCGGGCGCCAATATTTTGTATATTTGGCTATACTTTGTGTATTTTAGCTATTCTAAATTAGTCTATATCTAATTAAATGCTTCTGTAGGATTTTCTATAGATTGTGACCATTCAGGAGCATAATTTTAGCCTGACAAGCCTAAATATATATAGATACAATTGTATGTAGATTAATCATTTTGTCTCCTTTTCGCAGCCCCAGCATTAGGGGGAAGATGAATTGATTAGATTGGTATAATTGCGTAATCTATGACCCGGGCACTAGCGCACATGGCCGGGAATCTAAACGTATATGCGACCCGGGAATACACCTCAAATGAATAATGAAACATGGGTCATTAATGGATGGAAAGGTTTCATTATCATGAGCACTAATTCAATGAACAGCTTTTATCCAGATATATGCTTCCGTAAAGCCTTCATGCACCAATCGCTGTTGTCGCCGCTGCACACATGTGTCAGCCTCGGACGACGACGTTAAAAGGGGAAATAAAACTATCGGATGCGACTTTAAAAGGAGGTCGATTTTAGAAAAAAAAAACCTTGTTTGAAGTGATTAAGCAAAGTATAAACACCAAAAGGTTCCGATAACATTTGTGCCTACGCTAATCAATAGCCGTTTTCACAGCGCCCTCAGAAGCAGCTTTGATTGGCCAAGAGTGATGCCACGTGACCTTCTTTTTAGACCAACGTGGTTAAGAACCCCTGCGGAGGGAGGACCTACGGGCGCCATACCGACACATGCTTCGTAAAGAAAACAAACCATAAGACAAAGTGAAAAAGTTGCTTTAGTTTACTTGAAGTAAGAATCTTTTTCTTCTCTGCTGCCCGGGAGGTATAGATCTAAGGTGTTTTCCCAACTTTCGTGCGGCTTTCATATATGTATTAGTTACTGTTTAGGAAACGCATGCTTCAAACTAGGACTTGTCTTTCTAGGTCATTCCATATATAAATATGTTTCGGGGTCTAAACTATAACCAAATACCGAAACAAGTGAATACCGCCTATATTCTAATTGAATGAATAGAACCAAGTATTGATATCTCGATTTACGTTCAGAGCTGTCACTATTAGAGAATCTCTTGACCATGAAGGTTTGTATGGAGATCAATTGTTGTCATCGTGACAGACTTTCATATGAAATCATAAAAGTTATTATATGGTCATCTGAACTCTATTAATAATTCAGAAACAAAGCTAATTCGCTGTACATCACAGAAACCTAACCTAAATAATCTTGTTGGGACAAGGAGCCTTTCTCTAGTATTTTACAGTTAATCAATTTCGTCATAATTTTGATGTGACGAAAGCGCAATTTCACACGGAATTGCTTCGCACAATTTCTCCACAATAATCATCCTAAATAGTTTGCCAAGCTTTACCTCGAGAAACAACAAACTGCGCCAGATGGCACCACACCAGATAATCAAAAGAGAACCTTGTGAACAACAACACAATTACTTCTTATTTAACTCATTTTGCCTAACAAATGTTTCTTCTTGTAATCCAAATGGTGTACGTATAATGTGCGCCGCTGATATAGGTAAATCATGGTTTGTGGTCGTATTTCTAAACTGACTGTTCTCCTGCAGAATTAAACTTTGGGAAACTTTTTGTCTTAGAATCTGAATTATACAGTCTTCCAAGATAAGATACCAGCTGTAAAATTACTCTTCAGATGCACGAGATATTGTCTCGCCTCATATGAATTTTGTAATGTATGAGTTTCATGAGAAGTACTTCATTCACTTCCTAAGTTGAACTTCCAAGCTGAAAACTTGACAGGTAAGAATGTCGGGGCATCCTCGATACTTTTCCAAAGAAGCACGGCGGGGAAGTGAATGTCATGTTGTTAGGAACATTCTTTAAAAGAAATTTCACCCGGGAGAACATTTAGAAATTATCGATACTCATGATATACCGGCGAAAATAATCAATGAATAGAATACCAATAGAAATACACAAGGTCTTCACAGTAGGCCTACCAAATAAACAGTACTCCGCCATAGTGGATATAATGTTGCTTTGATTAAGGAATACTCTCTTCTGAATAACTAAAGAAGAACCTGTTGAGGGTTTCCCTTTGTATAATCCCAAATTACACAGAAATAGGTACATGTGTGAGCAGGAGGACGTCATTTTAACAATAGTGTGGGTATACCGGTATATAATAAATTGGACGAACATTCATGTGCAGAGGAAAATAGTTTCGCGATCGGTGGCACGTTACTCTGCTCCCCCTCAATCCCAAGAGGGACCATGGGCCAGATCGCAATGGTTACTTTTAACCAGAATTGATCTATTTGGAAGAATAGATCATAATATCACAAATAAACATATTGTAAGTAAACATGGCGGATATATATATTTGAACGTAAATTCGATAGACAAGGCAATATGTCAAAACATAAGCCAATGATATTTGTATCGATTCTTGCAATTCTGACGACAAACCCAGAGAAGAGGAAAAGAAGAATAACCTTTTTCATATATTAAAACTCCCTTGTTAAGAAAGATTATGTTGCCTTTAGTTGTATCAACCCTGGTATGTCTCTGCCCATATAGAACAATTTGACGTAATAATGACTGATATATCAGTCCCCCTCGCCAGCATTCCATATATGTCACAAAAGTTTCAGTATAGTTCCTGGCCGCGAATATATATGTGACTGCAGAATTTCCGTTTGTTTCGTTCTTACACAACTTGCTCAAATACTATGCAGTGATATTGTATGATAATTCCTATGTGTTAGTCTTTTGGGGATTCTTTGCCCCGATAGAATAACGTTCATAAGGGGATAATGGTTGCAAGTGGGGATAACAGATTTGTATGTGCCAACTCACATATCTGGATGTACTAATTTTTAATATACATTCTGGTTTCTTTCTGTATATAAATACTTCGAACCTTGGAAGACTATATATCTATGAGGTAAGGTTGGTGGCTTATTTGAAATACAAACGCAGACTTATACTCTAATACACATCACAAACGAACGAAATTATATTATTGTACCACACACAACAAAGTTTTGAGATTTTTCAATCTTGATGGTATAGCCCTTCGCATTGAACGTCCGACCACTATGTATTATAATATATATTATGTACATGTAAAGTTTTATATTTGATCTTTCCAGAATAACTAAAAAAATAAACGTTCTAGAATAGTTATCCACTAGCATATCAGACTTAGAACAAGGTTTATCTATGTTGCTTTATAATGTCATGATTAGAGTGGTATGGCATTCTTTGTTAGACTGACAAAGGAAAAATATCACCGTATCTATTGGTACACGAACCAGATTAGCCAGTACTCGTAACTATGTTGGTTACATGACATTGGTTGTATTCGCAAGTTGAATCTTCTGTCTACAGAACAATCAGTAACTTCTAACATTATCATATTTCTCGCCAATTGCGTTTAGATTCTCTTCCAGAGTGATCACTAGAACACCATTTCGTTAATTCCGATTGCATTTTGTCCTGTTGGAACGGCTCATGGAAGGACCTTCTTGAGTATTCAATAGTGGAACTTGTTGCGACTTCCAACTTTACTTTAGAAAAACATTATGGGTTGTATAAATGATGGCGCAACAAAGTTTTTGTATAAATAATACTTTCGCCGATTTCAAACAATGTTAAGAATCGAGCTCAGTTAGTTCTCTGAATAATACGCAAGAATGCAAAGTTCTCAGTATCATCTAGTCATGCAACAGATAACTTATTCTTAATCCGAAAACATGTCCAAAGAGGCTTTTTCAATTCGTGGACATTATTTTCACTCTTGTTACAAAGACAAGTCTGGATTCGTGATAATACAACACTGATTTTAAAAATCTAACTTTCAAAGGAGTAATTTCTTTTGAACTTAATATTTCCCTAACTATACACAGAACTACCTTGTTCATAGACACTATCCATCACTATCGTTCCCTGTATGGGGTTGCAGGAAGGAAAGCCTAGCGCATTTCCTAAAAATAAATAGATGTGTTGTTTTTACATCTCAGTATAGTAGAAACTGCGATCACATTGTCTTCGCCATGGCAGGGTGCTTGTATATTGTGCACCCATATCCCTCAAATCTAAAGATAAGTAGTCAGGAGAGATATAGCAAAGAATCTAGTTTTCCGCTATCTATATTTATTAGTTTGGGCCCACCATATCCAACGGCGCCGCCAGTAACCGGGTCGCGACAAAAAGTTGGAAAACAAGATGGTACGAAGAAACAAGTGTGTATTTTAGTTCAAGTGTCTGTCTAGCCAAGCAAACAATTCAGACAGTCATAGATCAACCCAAATCTCCCCCATGTATATTGCTGAAAACATAATATTGCAATACTGAAGGAAAGCAATTCATAATTTTAGTATTCACCATCCTTTGTCAAAGTATTACAAAATATGTGACTAATGAGCGAAAGAAAAGACTTGGAGATGGAACATAGAATCGTTATCTAAGAATGGAGACCCTTTTCATTTCATTAAATGATATTTCAATTGTTTTTAAAAAAAGATGGGCATTATTTGAACGGTTCACCATTCTTACCTGAACGTCATTTTTTCTTTTTTTGTAATTGATAATCTTCTATGGGTTTCTTTCGGTCGTTGGTATTTATCTTATTTTCCGCCCATCCGAGATCTAGTGCATTCCGATTGGGTCTGGATTTTTTATAGATAAGAAAAAGGGGGATGACAAGGATTGGCAGTAACCATGCTACGGCTCTGGCTAGTTAGAAAATCGTCAGGATGGTAAATTGGCCGCGTTTCTTATCTTTAAAGGAAGAACATGGTATAAGATAATTTGTTTCTGACGCAGGAATTATTTGTTGGATACCTTCATCAGTATCCATTCACCAAGAAAAAAAGATATCTTTGCTGAGAATGAAATATTATCTAAAGACAGGGTTATTGTTTGCTTGAAGCATTTTATTCAAGGGTGTTTTTAAAACAATGGTTTCCCTATAACGCTAAGAATATGATTGTATAGTATTAAATATATTTAGATGTATATAATTATAACTAGAATCTTTGGATTAAGAGTGGCCTGTAGTTAGACTAGAATGTTGGGATTCAAATAAGTAGTTAGAATTGGTTATTCCATGATTTTATCTCATGCGCTGGACAATTTTATTCATTTCTCTTTTCAAAAAAATAAGTCGACAGATGTTGGTTCCACTTTTGCGTCGTGATATGCGCCTATTCTCTCTACACATTATTTGTCACGTGTTTTATATCACATATTACTAAAGCTCATCAATTTCATGCATGGTTTTCCGTCATGTCATATCTAGGGTACAGCTGTGACAAAGATGTGAATTCGCAGATGTTAACCCTACTTCTGACTATTTCCTTTGAAAAAAACCCATCAAAAGTTGCAACGCTTTGGCTGCGAAATATTGACAATAATAGATCTTTCCCTGGCAATGCGGTACTTAGATGGATAGGTAGTTTCCCTCTTGTCCGTGACTACTTGAAATGATTTTTTTTTAAATTTCCCATTGCGATTCACACATTAAAGAGGAAAAATATCCGACCGGCGCTCTTTCGATCGGTATTTTATTTTTGTGTGACGTTCCTGATATATTAACTTCGATCGAAAACATTATCTATTAGCTTCGTTCGGTAACATTATCCATCTAATGAATGAATAGTATCTTTTAATTTTATTCTTTTGTGATAGGGGAAATTCATTGTAAATGAATTGATATTCTGATCAAATAAACACGAATTTTAGATATAATTTCGTCTGCGGTTGTTCCGATTCGTAGATATTCATTTTCAGTGCGGTCAAGTATTTAAGAAGAGTTGCGCCTTGGTTTTTTTGTTATAAAAAGTTGTTCATATGTTTACGGATAAGGAAGCCGATTTAGGATATCTTAATTGAGTGGGCTACGTTTACCCTGTAGAACCGGGTGAGTGTGAATCTTTCACCACTCAGTTCTCAGGTGTGCATGTATCCCTACTTGTTTGCTGCGAAAACAATTGAAAACCAACAAATTCATCCATGACGATTTCAAATTCATGATAAGGAAAAAGAAAGCAGTACAAATGGTTAGCATATTCATTTTTCTGTGTATGACTGTATTATATAGTTACATAGGTTAAACCGTAGCTTCTGCATAGAAGTAAACTAAAAACTAGCGGTCCAACCTAGGTGCACATGCTTTAGAAATGAACCACTTTGCAAATACTTCTTTTCAATTTGATCAATATTCTGTGGTTGTTACTTCACATGAACTACAACGTAAATATTGACAACCATGTATCCATCCAATGAATGAATTTTTAACCTTGTTCTCGCTTCTTTGGATGTGTCGATTTATTTTCCTTGGCAATCTTTTCAGAAAGAAATATAATCAGGGCAGGCAAGGAAACTGGAAGGCAAAGCACGCGCATTGGCTTTGCCGAACATGGTCTGCAAGAAGCGTGAAAATCAGAACCAGTTGGCGGACAAGTATGGAAATGAGCATTATCTAAATATGCAAATGAGGGTTACACTTTGAGAGCCACCAACCAACAAGTTGACGGTGCAACAACCGTGGTCAGCGATGAAGAAGGCAACCAGAGAGGAAAAGGTGCGCAGAAGACTCCGCTCATTGAAATTTATTTCCACTTTCCTACGTGTATAGAAGACTCGATGCAGTTCATAAAAAAAATCCAGAGGAAAATCATTGCAACTTTTGAAAACTGCGCCCCATTTGCCTAATAGGTAAGTGTTGAATTTCACCCATTAGATACTTTTCTTCTGGCATGGTATGCGTCACGCAAATGTAAAGTTGTCGGCGTATCGCCCGCCTAGTACTATTTTATCGTAGTTGTGAATATGTACATGTGATGAAACGCCAATAACATTAACTCAAAAATTGCATTCAATGGGGTGATGATTGACTAATATCAGCTTCATATTCTTGGCCTATGTTGCATTTGCGTGCAATGGCAATTATACCCAATGTTATTTTCGTTATATGGGAGTATTCCGTCCCGGTGCCTATATTCACAGGGTATAATTTCTTTCCTTACTGACTTGGGCTCGCTCTTTTAAAATATGTAAATATATTTACATATATCCAAAATAACAGGGTTGTTAGTGATATATAAAAACCATAATTCATATTTAATGAGGGAATGTGATGGTTTATATGCATCTTGTCTAGATATTTCCACTTATATTTTATTTCATCTACATTACGAATGTATAAAGATTCGTAAAGTCACAGTAAAACAAATTTTGCATTCCACTATACTTCATGTCTATTCAATGATTCCGTCACTTTAAAAATGTGCAGATGTATCGGTTCAACGATGCCGTTACTTTGAAACATGTAAATTCTGGAATCAAAATTGAAATCAGCGCACTGGCTATACTATAAACAACGTTGCTGTAAATAAAGCAAAGACCAAGCGCCATAGTTATTCTGGAAAGCTACACTGCAGCGCTGCGCTCACTGACAAGTCTCTATCTGAATTTGGGGCATGGACATGCGCATTGCGGTTTGCTGGTTCAGCGTAGTAATTCTCGCTAGGGATAGCTATGCCGATTGGCTGGTGGTGTAGGGGTAACTGTAACTGAAAATAGTTCGGCGAATCAATCGTGCAGGGATTTGTGCATTTTGTACTATGGGAGACCCGTTTGTACTATGAAATTCTCACATCGGTGTGTACATGTATGTATTATGAAATACTAGCAGGTCAGTTTACTCCGCTGTATCTGAACCGTGTACTGGATTTTTTTCTTTATCTTTCATTGCGTTATAATCGCCTGCACACAATCACAATAAAATACCTTGATGGGAAATGGAAAAAAGTTGCAGGAACAGGATCCAAATAGAATGTCTTAACGAAAGCACTCTCTGGGGTATTTTTGGCCAGTAACCTTTCCCTGAGGTCTGGAAGAGATTGCTCTGTTCGGTGTTTCCTATGGAGGCAGGGGTCTGAATGCAACAGGTGCATCTAGCTTCCATATCAGGGGGAAAGTAATATCTAAGAGTCACGAAACCTGCGACACAAAAGGAAGTCTGCTGGGCTAGAAGCACACGCAGCAAGGATCCCCTTTCATTAGCCATCAGTAAATCTTTTGCTTGTGTCAGAGCGAAATTCGCTCTGCCATTTAATGAGGCGAGGCAGATTGCCGCATATTTATTCGTAATTTGCCAGTTGTTTTCTTCTTTTTGAAGGACGGGCAAGTTATAGCTGTGCAAACACCCATTTTGAATGTAGAATAAATCTGGCTACAAAGAGGCTAGTCAGTTGCAAAGGGGCAAACATTCAGAATAGTTCTCAGAATTCCAGTGCCTTCTTCCTTCATCAAACCAATTTGTTAATCATGTATGCGCCTGTTTTGTGCACAGTGTATATATATATATATATATATATATATATATATTGCTGTCAATACCGTGTTCAGCTACAATCTTGTCTCATCTGCCAACCATTCCTGCCTATCTATTCATATATAATATTTTCTTATTCATGTATGAGTTGCATTTGAAATTGCATTTATACTTAATTCAATTCATGTATGAGTTGCATTTGAAATTGCATTTATACTTAATTCAATTCATGTATGAGTTGCATTTGAAATTGCATTTATACTTAATTCAATTCATGTATGAGTTGCATTTGAAATTGCATTTATACTTAATTCAATTCATGTATGAGTTGCATTTGAAATTGCATTTATACTTAATTCAGTGTCATATTAATGCCTTTTTTCATTTAAAAAATACTTAATTCGTAGACTGTCTACATGAATCCCTCTTATATCAATTTCTGTGTTATCACTTAGTTAGGATGGCTACTTTTCAGATCAATCTCACTACTGGTGAGGGCCGAAAGCAACATTCATTTCTATTTGCAATTCATTATACAATTCCGATTCACATGCATCTTAAAATAGCCACTTGATGAATACATATGGAAGCTTTTATATTCTGGCTTGAACAGGGTGGGGAGGTATTTATCAAGCACAGTTCTACGTCCATAGCATTCTCTATCGTGCCGCATGGAATCAAGCCGTATTTGAAGCAATTATTTTCCTCTTCGGTTGACATTCACTTTCACCCACTTCGGTTTATGATGCAATAGTGTGTACATTTACACTTATGTTTTCCCAGTGCCAGGAATTGAAATCCTGGATATAAGGAAATAGCATTCACCTTTGACCTTTACGTACACTTTCCTTCTCGCACAAGAAGGCATTTTTCCACTTGAAACAAAAAAACTCGACCTTAACGTTCCTTTTACCATTCAGGTGCATGGGAATAAAATCAGGCTGCAAGTGGATTCCACATCCATAACTGGAAAACTTTCAAAGTCCCTAGGTAATGTAACCACCTGTTTTCTTTTCCAGATGCAAAAGCTGGCAAGAAGGACAAACTTGAAGTAATTCCAGCTCCTCGAAATAGCTGCAATCCGCAAATGCCATTCGTGGCACACCCGAGGAGAGGCTATCTGCACAGGACAGACCGTAAAAATCGATAGAAGAACGATACTAAATGATGGGAGAATAAGAAGGACGTTCTGCGAATTTCCCTACAAACTTAATAATGTGAAGTGGCACGAGCCTATACGATTAGCGGTTGGCTCGTTCTGAATTGTTCCTGAGAAAATATTGACTGGTCTTAAAGGGGATCATGATTAATCTATGTTCAAGACTTGATTCCTTAAGCCTTAGAAGAATAAATTTCTTAAGCATTAGAAGAGTGAAAGTACTGTAATAAGTAACAGTTTGGGTTTCATCACTTAATTTGATTTTGTGTTAAAAAAGTGATTCGTAATACTATTATATAGTAATTACACTGAGATAATACCAATATAAACACATTTTCGAATTGACTGAAATTGAAGTTTCAACCGCAACGAACGAGTATTTGCTTTTTAATCATTATTGATATGTTTGTAATACATTTCCTACTATCCGCTCACTCCACATTATGATTACAGTTACCATTCTAACTATTACTATCACGACTAGTCTATGCTTTAATATTCATATCATGTGTTGACATTGTTGTGGGCTACTTTCAATATTTGTCTGGCTCGTGTATTGGACACTTTTAGAAGAATCTATTGAATCGCATTAAAGCAACGTAGCCATAAGAAGTAGTTAGAAACTTGTCCAGTGATGTCAATATTATTCAGTACTGAGCGGCAATTTATCTAGCAAATCTCAACTCTGCTTTCTTTCGGACTGACATTAATTTCAGGGAAGAATTACTTTAAAAATTGCTGGATGAATTTGAATGATCCAGTTACAAAAACCTTCGAGATTTGCGCATATTTTCCTTCATGGTACTATATTCATTCATACTACAAAAGTTGTATTGAATGCCTTTGTATCTTCTAAATTAAGGCGTGATTTTTAATTGAAGTGACGGTGGAAATGTTTTGGATGTTAATGTACCATTAATGTTACAAGCGCCTGCCTACTTGTGATGGAATGTGTGTGTATACATACACAAGTCCAATATTATACATGATTTCAAATTTCTAAATGCAGCAGCCACAAGGGCTTTCCTTTGCATTCATCATAATTGTGAATCATTGTGTGTGTATTTTCTTTTAGTATTCAGTGTTTAAACTTTTCGCGTATATGGGCTAGTAGATATACTTATCCAGTTACCCAGCGCATTAAGTTACATTTTGTTTTACCAGAGTATTTCTTATCTATTTTCTTGGCAAATTGTAACACTCGTTTTGATTCATCCTGTCTGTAACTTTCGGGTACTGATTGGGTCTAAGAGCGACGACACCATGTAAACAAACAATCGATGCATTTATATTTTAAAATTCCATCCTGTGTGCATTTCATGTTTCTGTGATAATCCAATGTAATAACTCAGCACTTATGGATGAGAAGTTACTTTTCCCTGATTGTTGAATAAAAACATTTTTTTGGCAGATTTTGTTCCACCACCCCTATTTAATGTAAAGTCACAAGACGTTCGTTCCATGCATGTCTCTGTCAACAACTCCTTTCGTGTCATGTCATGTCCGGGCACATTCCCCCTACATACAGGAGGGGGTTCTTTCTATTTACACAAGGGTTAATCCTAAATTATCTGCAGATTTGCTTAGATGCTTATCGAATAAAAGCTAAAATATCGATACTTACCTAGCCCCATCCTCTTCAACGATGCGACCTTGGGGTTTCTCTTTCTTGGATGACTTATTTTGATCATCAAGGACTCACCTACCCAACACCCCATCACGGTCGTTTCTGGGCGGTGACCAGGGACGTTAAGACCCTCCCAAATGTTGCTATACGGACACTGGCAACTCCTACGTGATTTCAATATATTTACTTCTATTTGTACATTCGGTTAATTTCAACTAAATCTTGGTGTATTTCCCCTTTTGAGTAACCTGATTGTTTAATCATGTACGAGTAACTGAAATGAACTAAATGCCTTCAAGCCTCATTATCGTGGATAATCTTTTTCAGCCTCTGGGTGATATTTAAAGAATCTTGATGTGTATCTGAAATATGAATTCTATTCACCATCTTAAATATATAACTTAACGCCAAGAGATAATTTGTTACTATGAGTACAAAGTGCCTGGATTCATATCAATATTTCAGTATTTCACTGGAGGGGAATTTTCTCCAGGGGCGCTTGGACTTCAAGGGCAAAACGGGTCCACCAGCTGCAACTCTCAAAATAATTTCTCACAGGTCCTGTTTAGACCCAGACTGTGGAGAATTTCTGTCGGAGCAAGCTACTATCTGCAATGTCCCTTGGTAATATTCATGAAATTAAATAACTCCAATAAGATTCGAACCCCGAAGGACTGACTACATAACTATTAACAAAACGGAACGAACGTCTAATTCTAGAACAAACATCCTTCTGCATATATATATGTGCCATCCCAGATGTACTGGCTAATTACCAGTACGAAATGAAAATATAATTCTAGATGACGCATCTGTATAGTGTATGTATTCATCACAGATATATTCCCCAATGCAATGAAAAGTAAATTCCCATTTAGTATCTCAATAACCAACTTCGTTACATATATGCAATTAGAAGCAACAATGCAATTTCTGATGGACATACATCTTCGTTCAGTCACGTTCAGAAGGCAGTTGTGGTCACCTAAGTTTCAGGGAGTCATAAACACTTTAGCCTTAGTCTTAGCCTTGCGGTTAAGCTTATCGCTGGATGTGGAATCGAGGAATGTGGGTGTCTGGACCTAACTGCGTTGGAATATTGGTCGCTATCTTGGGTCTATATTTTTTTTTATAAAAGACAACACATCGTTTTAAAATTCTCGCAAGATTCGCCTATAAATAACTTCAGAAGCACTGTAAATAGGATGGAACAATTTCGATCTGTAAGCACATTAATTTCGATCTAACTTTAAATTAAAGCTACCTTAATTGTAATCATGTATACGGCAGGTTATTATTGAACGTGAGTTTCTAATACTGTTTCTATGAACTAGTTCCAAACTGTTTAATTCAATCGGGTCGCAACACATGCCGTCCAAAACCAAACTAATTTTGAATCCAAACTGTTGAAACATTTCCAGAAGCGAAAGGAGGGAAATTGACGCGAAAACATCTGCTGTCCAAACATTTTAATTGTATTTTCCATCTGTACTTGCCGTATCAGTTTATCGCAAAATCCCCTCGAGGTTTAGTCCGGATGAATTCCTCAGATTTATTGCGCACGTAAGAATAATTTCTTTAATCGATAATGCAGCGCAGTCTATCATTTTTGTGGATGATCCACGAATTTTAAGGATTATTCGAAACTTTGCCAATAAATATTCGGGACCTGAATGTTCCCATCGAACCATTTTGTACCAAATTTGCATTCCTGTCCCAGAAATAATTTTGAAAGTGGCCAAAACTTACTTTTAACTTTTTCACATTGTCTTCGCGATGTCACATGGAACCATTTTAGATCAGCAAAATAAGACTATTTATCTATGTGTGTATTGTCCAAATTACAGATTACGTGCCGTAATGATTTTCATATAATATATGTAACTTGCAATTGTGGTATGCACGCGTCATTCCTCTCCCATTTTGATATATGTAGTCATTTATTTCTGAAGCACAATTGATTAGAACTAACTTATCATTGATGGACATTGGATACATCTCTTGTTATGTCGTTATTTCATTTCAATGGATCGTTTTCCTTTATAATTTCCTTTACAAACTATGATGTGGACGACTAAAACTGCACCAATAGATTCCTTCTCTGATATAATATAGGTCGTCTTAATTAATTAGCAGAAAGGAAAAGTTAACTAAATTCAACTTCCCGATTTGATATTATGCTCAGGAAAAGTTTTTTTATATTGATGTTCTTCTCAACATGTCAAACGAAATGGTTCTACAAAAACTTGGATGCCTGAATATTAATTTTCTTTTCTAATTTCAAAGTCCCCGTGCCATTTTAATTCCGGCCAGCAATGAGATAATTTCAGCCATATCCATCTTCATGATACGGATATATATTAGCAATTGAAAAGTAATTTCATGCGCGCATAGTTTCCTCTAGTTGCACTCTAAGGGATCAGAAGATACTTTGAAACATTAGTATTTTTCTTCTGGATATTAAAGAAAAGCTGTCAACAAGTTTTTATAAATTGTTTGCTACTTTATTAATTAGTATTCGATAACTAATGAATTTTCATATATTTCCCGCCCTTGGATATCTCTTGGGGAAGCGCGTGAAATTAACTTTGTTACAAGCGATCTGCCATTATCCAAACAAGATCCTCTTCACTATTGATCCACAAACAAGTTCATTCATCTTTAGCATGACTGAGCTAGTTTTGCACATGTATCCATAGCTGTTCATATCTTTATCGCTGAAAAAAACCACTTTGGGAGTATTTATAAACGACCATCTGACTATCTGAAACTCAACCATGATTGTAATTAGGTTGATGATCACAAACCATGGCCTTATTTAAAGTTTCATATACCTATCATAACATGCAACTTCGCGCCTTGCTGTATGCTCTCCAGAGGGTTGACCCGAATTCGGCCAGTCGCGATAGAGGCGCTCTACTCTGATTGGATAAAGGCGGGTCACGTGTACCGCGAGGTGACCTACATCGTTCATTGACCTTCCCAAGGCCGTAAAAATGGCAAGTTGCTGGGTTGGCCTTTCTAAATACGCAAAAGGTCAGTGGTACTTATCTCTCAACAAACTCTTTTTACCCATGCTTCCCTCAGCTCCTCCAGTTCCACATGTGGATAGGGCCTAGTCCTAGTGGTAGAACTTCTGATCACGTTCGAACAAATATGCCAACGCGACGCGGCGGTCTGATTTAAACCGTTCCTGTCAGAGTGACGGGTTACGCCCTGGAGATAGGACCCTCATGTAGGTTTAGCGAGGGATAACTCGTTGTATCTGCTATAGATAGTGCTCTACCCACTTAATGAATATGCACCAGATCTTCAGAGAATGGGGACTGTAACTTCCATCGTTTCAGACTAGGCCTATAGATGATCCTCCGTCCCAAAGATAATTTTTCGATCAGTTTCTAGCGTCCGGTGTGACAGACAACAAAATACAGATCTATCACCTCGAATACACTCCCTTTGTGCCATGTTTTCCTAGCACGCCCCTGTTTCCTTGATTCTCGATTAAAATTAAAAGCCAAATCCGCTCTAGTAATTATCCCTATCATTTCTCCTCCACACCCAATTTCATCATGCAACCATCTTCATGAATAGTCTACAATCGCCCGTTTATCGGTCGTTGGTTTCTCGCAGATTGTTTATTTCTGTGTTCTATGAAAAACGTAATTTGCTCAGACATTTGGGTCAACTTACTTGAGTTACTAGGGTCACTGACACCTCTTATATACATTCATGACTAGATATTAAAGGAACATTGCCTTGGCCTCAGGTAAGCAAGAAAATTTGGGGAAAAAACGAACGCTATAAATAACGGAATGTTTTTTTTTCCTGTGGCACCGCTTCAACTGTCGTCCGAATCAGGTGCATATCTTGGATACGGGCATGTAAAATAACCATCTACAGGTCATATCCCCGGAGGTGACGACTAAGTAAAGATAATTATTGATTCAGACGCCAACTTCCTGGTAGAAATTCGTCAAAATAGCTCATGAAAACAGGGAAATAAAATATCAATGTTTGAGTGGTGTGCATGTGATAATGGTACATGATTCAAGTCTGTATCCTGTTTGTGAAGAATGAAAGAGTGTACGTGGTATATATAAGCCTTTGCAACTTTGTGGGGATATCCACATCCACTTCTGGCATTCAAGTCCGACATATCAATTGGAATTTCTTGCTCGGTTCGATAGCCTTCTTCTATCGGAAGCAAATATTCACTTTCAGGCAGGTATGTGCATTTTAGAGTTATAGTCATGAAACTGGTTATCTACGTTGGCATTTTCCGGGACTGGGTCGGGTCCTATATTGTTTACATGAATGTGTACCATGTGTTAGTTTTGTTCGAAGTTATCGTCAATCTCTCCAAGTCGGGGAATTTTATTGATGTCGGGTTTGGTGCCAAGTTGAGCGATTGTTTTGACCGAACTCTTAGGGAATCGTTCAGTTATTAACTCTTGAAATATAATGTGTTTTTTTAGCTGTTATAATAGTTCGTAATTTTAAATAAATGTGAACATAATTGGTGACAAAAGTTACCATTCTGAGGACATCGAAGCCTCCCAGCAATAACGGAGATGGTTTGACAGGTAAATGATACTTATCAGAGGACAAACAATCATAAAAAAGCGACGCTGGAGAAAGGAAGAAGGAAGAAGACGATGACCCAGATGGGGTGGTGGGAGAGGGAAAAGAAAGAAAACCAGCCGACTGCGTTTACCCTGTCGAACCGAGCGAGTGTCGCACCATATACACGACCCAGTCTGACAGGGTTAAAGTAGCCGGCTCACTACCACCACATACTATCTACACCCTCCCCCACCCTACCCCCTTCTCCAGGGAGATGAGTCGACCAGATCCAGCATCTCGCGTATACCCACAACCATCCTTCCCCAGTGGAGATAAACCCTCTCTCCCATGTGTGCCAAAACAACTTCACAGGAGGAACTCCCGACAGAGATAATTCACAGAGATAATTCACAGAGATAAATGGAAGTAGGGTTTTTTCCCAACTCTGGGGTTGTGCGAGCTTTTGGCGGCTTGCGGGAGATGCTGTCTGTACTAAATTGAACATTTGATACTCTTTTCACTTTGATGATTTTGGTGGTTTGGGGTATATATATATATATATATATGTATTCCTAATTTACAGGTTTACATTTACCCATATTTTACATGAAAGTCGTCAGTTTTGCTTCTGACATCAGTATTTTTGAAAACTGACAAAAATAGTTTTATTTCGCCAAATCCATATTTGTTTGCCTCAAAAGTGAGACAATTATTCTCAGATTTTGCAAGAATATTTCCCAGAATTGTATTTACCTAATTTCGTCGCAACTTCCAAAAATTAAAATGATCAAAATCACTTATTCTGGGTGGTTGGTTGCGCCTGGTATCTATCCCCTGGGAATATTTCAGTGTTTTTGCCATGGCCCCACTTCCATCCCCTGTGTTAGTGGTAAGTACAATTTTGGCTTCAAATATGAATTTATATGTCAGAGTGTAGGTATAATTCCACAGCGAGTCAATATGTTAACGGCTAGATATGGTGTCCTACTATGCTTCTTCTTTTTTTAAAATATCCCCCCTTCAAAGCGTATTTGTATTACTTTTCCAATTGCGTACCGTTATATGTTAGAAGAATGAAAGACTAGTGCAAATGGACCATATATTGGCAATTCCGTATGTTTTTTTGTATTGTCTGTGTACAAAGAGACTATTGGACTGGTCAGTAACTAGAATTTTACTTCGATGCCAAAACGTGACGTATGATATGCGAGCCGTAAAAGAATATCCAATTTCCCACTGATCATTTAGATCAAAGTGACAGGATGCATGCATGGTTTAGGATATATATATATAGCTATTATCATGGATGAGAAATTAGTAGGCTAGTTGGACCGTATACTATAATTGTCGCATACTTTTCAAACGCTTCGTTTCGACGCAAATTAAATGAATGCATACGATAATATATATGGCTAAAACAGTGATATCAGCCGGCGTGAGGGTGGGCTTGTCAGGTCACGAGATACATACTGTTATTATGAGTAAACAATGATTCCCCGTGGAGAAGCGGGGTCATATAATAGTACGAATGATATCTGTAAATCGCCACGTGTGCAAGTTCCTCCTGATGGTTAAAGGGGATTTACGACCCAGCCCATTGTAAACATGAAGCAAGTTTTAGTGCACTTTTCGCTATGTTGTACACTTTATCATTTATATGTACATGTATTTATATGAGTTCAGGGGCCTTACTCTGTGGACATACAGCCTATCTGACCCCTTCACCTACACTAGGTACAAGCGCTGTTGGGCGCCCATGTATTATATATCATACAATACTTTCCTACTCAAAAGAAATATGGCAATATTTTCTTTTTCGAAAGAAACTTACAATGAACCATCTATATGCAATGGACATACTTTTAAAAAGTATCTCCCTAATTCACATAAATAAGTAAGCTACTCGCCCGCCGAGTGTTGTAATAAAGAACAGAGTTGGCTTTATATTGTCTAATAAATTTAGTACTCTCATGAACAGAGCAGCTGGAGAAAGTGACATAAATGTTGTTGAGCTGAGGGATGTTTTTTCTACAATAAACACAGATTTAGGAGAGGGGTTGCCCTGCAACAACGCCAGACGAACTAAACGTTAGAAATCTGTTGGGACTGGGCCTACAAAGGGGACGCGAGCCCTGCACTTGTGTGCCACTGGCGTACTCATATCAGACCATTGATTGGTTTGATAACTGCTATGGAGGATTGATCATTGTGAGCTGGCTTGGTTTACCAATTGGGATTATTTGTGTCTGCTTGAGGGGATACACAGGAGGAGGTTAAGTTGTCCGGTTGTGACATGGATTACTATACTATCAGTGACCCCTATCCAACGCCCTGGAGTATTGTTGAAGTCACCTCTGTGTCTCTATGCTAAACGTTAGAAATCTGTTGGGACGGGGAAAGCACGGATCAGCCACCTGGGAAGTGGGACCAACAGGTTTGGCTTAGAAAGAAGCTTTGAATGGCCTGCTCTCCTCCCTCAATCATACAACCTAGGGGTGGGCCTTCAGCTTAACATGACCTGCATTGATGCACACTGTCTTTCCCCAAGGGCCCCAGTCACATCTAGAATTTCAGACTTTGCGCGTAGAACGCCAAGCTATCACGATGATCAGGGAGACAGGTTTCTTCCATTCAAGAGAACTGCGTCTGAATATTGCCCGATCGTTTGCCACAAAAGTCTTGAGATGCGGTATTGTAAGGGATGGCCTGCTTAGTAACACAAGATAACTTAGGTGGGTCATATTTCAATATTTTTCACCGCGGACTGCGAAGTGCTAACTCGTTTTACCAGTCAGAGGAAGCTCTCTCTCATAGTTTCCTTTGTAGTTAGTAAGTTCCTATCATGATGGTCTGTAACCGAACTGATTGGGTACGAATTTCGGGCCATTAAAAAGGCTGGGAAAATATTCTTTCCCACATGATGGATTTAATTTGTGGCTCCCTGTGACTGTACCTGCGTTTAAAATATACCTGCAAATGCAATGTAATTAAGTGTCACCAATATGTGCTAATTTCAACGGTCGCATTTCGCGTCGAAATATAGTTTAATATTAAGTTAACTTTTCAATTCATTGATGCCAGGGTTTTGTGCGAGTGTACGAAAAAAAAACTTGCTGCCCCCAATTTCGCTTATGTTGTGGTAAACGAAGGTTAGGAATAATTGTCTGCCAATAAAAAAAAGTTCATGAACATCTTTTGCAGGACATTCACAAAGACCTTCCAAAAATACTGTAGCAAAATTAATTTTAAGAACTGTGGCGTCTAAAACACGAGGGACATTTCCATAATTTCGGCCACATTTAACAATTCAGAGGTGCAAGTATTTGCACTGATAGTAGTACTTTTCAAACATTTAAATATCCCCCAACTTGGACTATGTATATCTAAATTTTGTCAACACATTCAAAAAAGTTTATTTTCGGCATTAAACACGTTTGTCATAATGTAAAGGTCATAGACTAAATATTCATGCGTACAGGGAACGCACTAAATAATAATTCATTATCTTTCTTCTGAGGATTGTCTGTATTATTGCATTACCCTGACCTGTTCTCCATCGCAGGGGAAAGGCAGACATATTCTGCAAGTGAATGCGGGTCCATTAAAATGTTTTGCTGTGGTGTGATGGTATTTCTCTTTCGTCGGAAATTATTTCCTCATTCCACAATAATATTACAATTGACGCACCATATGCCACCTCTACTCATGAAATCGTTTCAAATGATCCCACATCACTTCTCTACGAAGGAAAACCTTTCTAACTTTGCCTTCCAAGCGGTAGAGTCAATTCATAAAGAGATCTGGGATCTATGAACGGAAGGTCAATTTCACCATTGCTTAGCAACATGCAACAAGGAAGATGTTAAATGACCTTCTAGGAAATGTGAGCAACCTCAGGTGTAGTTTGTACCAGTGTTATCATTGCTGCAATAACCCCTCATGATTGGGTGAGCTTTTATTTCGATTAGTGGGAGTCCCGTTCACAAAAAGTCCAATTGATCTTCACCCCAGGTAGCCACATGCTTGGGCTGATAAGGCGGCCCTCGTCCTTGCCACCTCAGAAGGGCGCTAAACTCGGCGGCATTATATCACACCCTCGGAGAGAGAATTGGTCTTGTTTATTTTTGGTCAGAACGCAGGGACAGGGCTTTTTGATTCAGTTAGCGTTTTATCTCGGACAAGAGAGGTGAGCTCTAAAAGGGACTTTGGAGTTCGCCTTTCTCAAAAGCCAAGTTTTCCACAGGGAGGTCAAACATTATTAAAGTTCTGTTTTAAATTTGTTAGGTTCTAGTTCCAGATGAATCCTTGATTTAATATGTTTCAACCATAACTTCAAAACAACATGAATTACTTTTTAACTCTTGTCCATCTGTTATTCTCACCTCGTAATGTCTCTTCACAATGGCGTTCTTTGTTTATTTTCAATTAAGAATTAAATTACAAAACACTAAGCGGTGTTAGTTTCGATTTGTAGTGTAAGTAAGGTATTTATTAATTATTAATTTATTAATCCTTCCTCTGCTCTAGATGTCAAACGTATTTCATTTGTGTGATCGTGGCAATTCTATTCACGTCTTTCTTTAAATCTTTACTTCAGGAAAATGAATACTTTATCCTTATTAGTTATTTTCACGAGACAAATATTTCCAGTTGTATTAGGCAGTTTATATTTTAGAGATGGATATATATATATACGGCGCAAATTCAGCTACATTATTTTCTGTGTCTGGGATATTTCTTTTAAATTTTCGCATTGCCGATGCATAGGAAAGAACATTTGAAACATGCCTCACATGTATCAATTCCTTATAAGTTATATGTGACGGACAAGAACAAAAAGTCCTTAAATAACCTAGAAACCTATGAGACAAGCAATGTAACAAAAGAGCATGATTACGTTCATTGTGAAAGGCGGAGTCATTTTATTTTGCAAGTATATATAATGGAAATATCTACTCGCCAACTCTCTAGGTATTTCCTGGAACCCCTCGAGTTGCCTCGAACATATCATAATTTTAATTACTACCTAACGGGTAAGTCTCTCAAAATTCTAAAATTTAATCTTTCCCGGCTTTTATGTATAAGTCGTTTTGTCCTTGTTTATTCAGTTACCACGAGCGGCAATTGAAAAGTCATTTGAATTACAGTATCGTAATATAAATTCTGCTAAACTTTTCCGGGAAACAAACTTTGTTCTTTCTTGCACCACAAGAAAATACACCTTAGAAACTGGGATGCAATCGGAAACCTTTACAATCTAAGGCACACAGTCGGGGACTGGGTCATAAAAAATGGCCCAATGCTGTAAGAAGATCGGCTATAGCTGAATTACCACATTTTCGTTCATATCTAATACGCGTTTAATTAGTTTGTGGAGCCTTTATTATTAATACGTATACAAGAGAAACACCACCGAATACCAATTTCTGTGATTTTCCTATTCTTTACTCGAAATCAAATACTCCATCCTTTTTGCGTATAATCAACCACAGCTTATAAGCTTTTAAATATCCTTACATTTGATATAATGTATTAAATATTCTTCAAAATGTCTCCCCGACGGGTTCTTTGTATGCTTCAATCGCATCGCCTTCCAACTTCGCGCTTCACTGAATTTAGATTCCGTATGAACCCCATTGGCCACTTGTTGAACAGCCCGCCAATCAGAACCCTCCTTTATCCCGTTGGGAATTCCACAGGGAATCTATGCATAATAAGTAGCAATTTGGGTCATTCACACTCTCTCCAAAATGGTTATCATTCATTGAAGGTAAAGTGGCCTTTCTAGTATGACATTATTGCACCCTAACAAGTCTATGGAAGTCAGCGGCATAGAGACTTAGAGGATCGAGTTCAGTGGATCTTTTTGAAACCTTAGGGGATATATCCAATGTAAAGTAGCATTCAGACTTCCGAGTTCTTCATTTTTAATGGAATATCATAACAAAAGCCAAAGGATTCGAAGATGTATGTGACTTTATACATGACAACAACGCTCCTTAGATTTGACTTGCAAGGTTCGAGGGAAAATTGTCGTCACAATAATTTATCACTGTCTAGTCGGTTTTTTATATTTCTCTACCCTTGACACTTTTCGATTTTTTTCATTTTCTAGAAGTTATCATCGCACTGAAGTCTGTTGTGAGCCCTGAAAGTGGTTTTAATGTCGGATCCCCTTGTTGGATCCCCTTGTCTATACTTATAACTTCTGATTTATATCAGGATAACAGATAGGCCTGACAGTGTGGCATTCTTACTTTTAATTCCAGTAAAAATGCAGACAGTCTGACTCCCATCTTTCCGTACTTTATCCTCTGGCCTACCGGGGCTTTGGCGGTCGGCGGAGCGTAGACACCAGTGGCGCCATCCCAACCACAGTGGCGAAGCAAGCAACTAAAAGGCCGAGCGCGGGTAAGTTCGATGGACGGGATACAGTAGTGGTCCCACGCCTCAGTTTCTCATACTCACGCCGCGATACCCTCCCTCACCTCCGATAACTGGGCGAAAACCTTCCCCGTATCGACTCTCGGGCGAGGAGCAGCTAGCTGTCAGATATCCTCTGACAACGGCTGCGATAATTCATGATTGCAACGAATAATAATGATAATATATGTGGAGTGCTATCTAGTTAATGTTCAACATACTATTTGCCATACACAGTCAGTATGTAGAGAATTGGCTGTTTATATCATTATTATTGTTATTTCATGTCCACTATTCTAGTGGTGAAATATCCACTGTCAGAATTAGTTTATATATTCAGTCTAGGAGCAGTAATGAGAACTAAATCGAAATATTTCCAATACCAAATGCTATGAATTGATGAACAGGTTTCCAATTTTCCTTCCCATTTTCATACGCATGATTAGTTGGCAGAAGCGTTATTTTCCACTTGGTTGGAACCAATATTACCGCATTTCATTCCAATAGAAATGCCCATCATTATTCCAAGAGAAATATCTATTCAAGGCACCTCAATTGACCACATATGGTACATATTATTTGACAACCCAATGGTCCATATTAACTGAGCATTTTGCGAATGATCCCATATTTACGGGGTGTAACCGGGGAATAGTTTGATACTTCTTATGTTTACATGTGGCATTTCCTTGCGCCAATTGCGTTAGAAACAATCACTCGCAGCACTACATATAGGGTATCGAATATCATTGCATTCATCTTAAATGACATGAATAAATACGTTGCAAATTCGGAACGCCAGTTACCAACATATTGTAATTCATTGATCCAAGATAGCACACTTAGTTCGTCTGTGTAACGTTAAAATTATGAAGATCAGTTTTTCGAGAAGACAACAAATTTAGTTCGAAATACACACCTGACCGAATACACCGAATATTTATTCCCCCGTCGGTATTATTGTCTTCACCTCCCACTATTACTCCAAATATTACTCCACCCATGTCGTAATGGATTTCACATCTTAAACCTTTTGGGTGATGTGTACATGATGGGCATTATAAATATCAGACATGAGATCGTTTATAATGATAATAATAATTCTTTATTTCATGACTAGCAGGTTACAAAAATATAGGTAGTACACTTCAGGTCTGGACCTGGTCTTCCCGTGTATGCCTATCAATAACATTAAATGTCACCTCAGGGTAATAGATTTCTAACTTAGATTCCAACCAATGAGCAGCAGCAATGCACTGGTCTATACATCGAAAGGTGTCTTAAGAAGGACTGAACGATCAATTAGGACAAGTATATTATATCTAATTCCTATTTCAGTGCTCAGGGTAAGATTTATTTTACTCTAGCATCACTGTTAATTAATAGACGCAAACAGCACCTAGATGTCCCATGACTCCCCCTCCATTCTAATTCGCTTGATACCCATGTATATCTATAACTATATCGTAGTCCCATAATGGTTCCTCGGCGGTCACATCGTACTTAATTATGACAGGTTGTGCATGATATTCGCACTATACGATGTAGTGCATGTAGACATGTTATCGTTATGGTCGGTTGAAGGATTACACAGAACGTAATGGCTTTGTCCCCATTTCTAACGTGTTATCACTTTTATCTAGCCCTTTCGAATGGTCGTATTTTCACTAGAATACATCTTTAAATAAAACATTCAACTCATAACAACCCAACGAAGAATAGCAAGGACAGTATTTTCATATATATAAAGAGAAGACAAAGTATTCCATGCACAAGCCAAAATGTCACTTTACCAGGAGGCACAAATGACCCGTTGTGATAGGGTGTCAAAGTGCTGTCATTTTTTACGGGAATGGAAAAAATGGAAACCTATTGTATGGTTACAGTGTCTTTAACCACATTCTTGTTGAACATGTCATGCTAGGCATGAAACCAACACAAGCTACATCCATACATTTTTATAAACAGTTGACAAGCGTTATGGAGCCTGGTAGCTGTAAAGTACTTACGAAATTCAGTGACAGCCGGGCTTGAATTGACAAACATACTTGGTATGTTCGTACCATTTTTATTACAGAAAAAACGTTTATACAAATGCGCTGATGAAATCGCGGTGTCACAATTGACGCTCTCCTTGAAACCAGTATATATGCATCGGATCTATTTAATTGTTGCATGAAGTTTCTACATACTTTTAATTGTAACAGCTTCATCATTGCGCATGCCAAATAATTATCCAGACGTTTATAATAATTGCCACAATACTTCATTTTCCATGCACCAGGCATACTATGTTTTAAAACTAACTGTTAACCATATATCCATCATTTTTAAGCGGGAGGGGATTTTGCCTTTGATCATATCAATGAACTAGAATAATTAGAAATAAATGTTATGTGGCTCTAAACCTTGAGCGCCCTTTTGGCGAAGGCCAGTATTCATTTAGCTCATGTCAGAGGGGAGCGTATTTACAACACACGCCGATAAAACCTAATGGAAATATATAGCAGACTCATTGAGCGACTTGAAGTCAATATTGGAGGCTATGTGGTAGTGGAAGGTGTTCAGAATACCGAGCCCCCTGCAGAATTCCCTCTACACGGTGAGCAGAAATTGTTTCCGCACTTTACAGAATAATCAAAAATAAATAATACTAAAACACGTACCGAGTCAGGATGGCATCGGGTTCTGTCTCTCGTTAGAAGAATTTTCTGCATTTGTGCAATTTGTGTATATAGATATGCGATAGCTTCGCTAGAAGTTCTGTTTTGTAGTAGGAGCAGATTTAAAGGTCTTTACGTTATTTGACATAGGTGTAAGGACTCTAGGATCGGTCCCCTCAAGGGGCGGAGCAAGGTGAGAAACTTGGGTCAGCCCCACACCACTGGTAATAACATTGTGAACTGTTCGAACCAGAAATGAGGAACGAGAGTGTTTCTGCAAGCTAAATTCCAAGGTCTGGAAATTGATTATTGTGCTTTCAAATCCACCAAACCTGAAATACTTCAAATCTGAAGTCCCTAGTTCGCAATTCGTTCTTTGTATAAACGCTGGTAGAACTTCGATCCCTACCTCGTAGAAACAATGTTTTACTTCTCTAGGCATGAGTACAAGGAGGCAAATACCATTTTCATTGAGTGTTATTCCCATAGTATTGCTTAATAAGTAAGTGTTATACGTGACACAAACGCACGAATCTATAAAGCATCGTTGGCCAGGCCTTGTTTCCAGTAGAAACGATTAAAACTATTTGAAATACTTTTCGTATATTTATTCTACTTGAACCTCATCTGAAGAAGGTAGATTCATTTCATCTTCAAAGACTTGTGCAGGGTATTTTGAATTACATTTACTGCTTGTGCGTATTTCCCTTATACTTGGGAAATATATATCCTCATCCCAGAATTCATTTTTGTGTGTTACTAACACTAACTGTCCTGGGTGGATGAATAAAATAATCCAAATAAATAGTTTCAAATCGGATACAGATGACAACAGAGCTCGTTAGATATTTCGTGAATCAAGGCCGAAAGTTTTAAACCCGAAACAGCACATTTTCATTCATAAACGACCTCATCGCAAATTATCTTGCCCGTCAAGATATTAAATCAAACCGAATTAACGTCCGACATGAAGCTATGTATTTTGTGTTCCTATTTAATTTAAGTTATCAACCTTGCCATTATTCCGACATGACTGGCAGTGAAATATTAAATATGTGATAGTATGGGCATGAACCATGTTAATTGTATTCGACCTCAGTATACAAAGCTTGCGATCGAGAGGTTATATTGTATGTATTCATCTACACTACTTGGCAGTGAACTCCTCGTTATTTCAATTAATGTTGGAGGAAAGAGGTAGACTCCCCTGAATCATCCGCTTTGACCTTTACCAAACGAGATTTCATTTGTCCAATGGTTGTTCCTTGATATCGTGATAGTATTTTTTAATTGGCTGAGTCATATTAACACACAACTGAACGACTGCAGTTGCCCTGTCCTTTCACCCAATCTCATTATGATTGTTTCGAAATTCATCGGCATTTGATTATTCAATTCTCTCGCATTGGTTTGGGTTTGGATTAGAAACTTATTTTTATTTCTGAGGAGGGTCCGGTCTAGGAGTCTTTGTTTACCTCCAGCCCTTCCTTCCTAGGTGACCAAGAGAATTAATTTCGAATTCTAACAACCCCTCAAGTTGCCTCGAAAGAAATCATGATTTAAATTCAACTCACTACTTAAGAGGTATATCTATCAAAATTCTAAAATCAATAGTCAATTTCAGCATGCTGACACACAAATAATTTTACCGCGGTGTACTCCTACATACCATGCCCTCTCTAATTTCAATTTAATTTTCTAATCCGGTTCTATAATTTGTGAGAGAAAATTTTAAGCTACTGTTCTACATGGTACACCTCCGACAAATTTTACTTTTGATAATATTTTATATGATTTCTAGACTTTCTGCAATGCCGACCACCGACGCAACGAAAGAAAACATAACTCAATAGCATCCAGAATCTCAATTTCGAAACTTCTTCGTATTACGAGTGCATTAAACAACATTACATTGTCATATAAGACTACATCGCAAAATATCCTGATGCGCCTCAAAATATTAAGTCAAAATTGACATAAGGCCGACATGATTGTCAGTCCAATTGTTTTCAACCTCCTCACATATACCAAGGAACAATTATCGATGAAAAGTTGAAAATCCCTTTAGATTAGCTAGCGTCTACTGTAGTTGGATATAGTTATCTGAAGATGTACAAACTTTATAACGAAATGATTAATTTCGTGAAATCTTCAGGCCAATGATGATCCTGCTAGAATACTTTTTATATTATTAAACTTGTGGGATAATGCACCTGGACAATCGGTTTGGTCCAAGGCTGCGTACTTCCCAACGATATAAAAATATTATCTCAAGTAAGAAAACTTATCGCAGAGTCATCAACTTTCTATCCATCCGTCTATACATGACAGAAACTTCGCATGTAATGATGGAAATCTGAAAACATCCTTTTTTCCTGCCTAGTCAGAAGCGATATCTTTTCATATATCACGTCGGCGCCTCTGACTAAAATACTCCTAATTCAACCGACTACTCGTTTATCAGCTTAATTTAGGGGCCACCTTATAGATTAATTTGGATTCAGATTCGGTTCAACCAACGAGATATAATCGCGTTCGTTCAACTCTTTCTTGGGTTATGCTCAATAATGATACGCCGTTTCCCATTGTTTTACAATTGCTCTTTTTTAAAAAAAAAATAAAAAATTCGGAGTTAAATGTTTAATTTCTATTACATTCTTGGGGGCCACCTCATTCATTAATTTAGATTCAGATTTAGATGCCACCCACTTACCGCCCTAATGGTATTTTGCAGTCAGTTTCCCTGATTTGGAAGGGATCTGATAGGCTAAGACTCAGTAAGAGCCTAGACTGATTGTGTCATCCGGAATCCTTCGTCAACTTTGATACATTTTTCCTGGATAACTTGTCTGATAGATAATGGACGTAGATTATAACATTAAATGCCATCATACATAATATATGTGCATACTTGCATGCATAGCTCTAACGCTTCATTTAAAAGGTACTTTTTTTTTAACCCGTTCTGCTGTTTTAAAATCAAACTAGCATTTTATGTTATTATGTTCACATATTCAGGGTTACCACAGGACAGGGAAAACCTGGAAAACAGGCTTCCAAAACATTCCTTGCAGTGAGAAGTCAGGAAATTTGAAAATTTTGACAATATCATGCGAAAATCAGGGAATTTGGAAATTCAACAGAATCTTTTTAATTCGGATTTATTATTTTAAAAAATGGAAACACGGCATTCCCTGGATAAATTTTTTATTTTTGTTTGTTTAAATATCGGAAAATTAGTTTCCTTAGCACTCACTACACTGTAGTATTCGTTATAAATCAGGGAAAGATTTAGGGAAATTTACTTTTAGATTTCTGTGGTAACCCTGCATATTGCAGCTCATAAGGACGGAACATTAATAGTAATTGATTATTTATGAATTTGAGTTTGAATCTTTTTTCATCACTATATCTGCTTCAATATTATTTTATTGTTCACCAGCTTACAAGTATCCCTCGCGTTTACTCAACTACGAAACTCCTAACTTATGCATATACTTTTGAATAATTTTGGTTTCCAGGAACGGGATCATGATGGCCACATATTTGTCGTCATAGCTATCATCATACAGCTCTGTTTCAAAGTTTGCATTTGAAACGGCCCAAAATTCCTCCCAATTGGAATACTATGAGGTCTAAATGACCTAAATCTAAATGAAGTGACGCAATAGTTATTTAAATGGATGAAACCCGACTTAAAACATCAGAATCATTCCAATTGTATCACCCGGAGTCAATTGTAAACTTTTGATAAGTTTCCTTCCACTGGTTGATTTTGGTGATGGCACTGGTTTATTACTCTTGTGGTAGGACAATCCAATAAAGTGGGGGATTACTATAAAATGTCATCTCATAATGTCTGTATCAACAGTTCCTATACTCTGTGGTAGATAGCGCTAGTGGTATTGGCTGTTTGTATTCTCATGCATATTCATGAAGGGCCCTTCTCAAAGAAGTACCCGTAAGTATGACACGCTCTGAATAGCAGGTCATGGCGGAAATCTGCTCTGCATGCGGAGCTCACCCTTTGCCATAGCGACGACATTCGATGCATGGCAATAAACTTAAAGGTAACTGTTCTCATTCTTCCCTTGGCCAATGGTACGCGGCGTGGGACCTTATGGTTCAATGGGTTTCAATGGCATGGATATTTTATGTAAATTAGCCTATGGAAGGACCGAAGACAGCCACACAGAGTCAGTTCTTCAACACGGATTGCTTGAACAACTTGTCCGTTTTCTTGATTTTTTCTAGATAATGTTCTAATATTTCGGGAAGCTAATCGATAATGCACAGGGTATAAAATCAGTAATCTATCGGAAAGATAAGACTTAGGCCTAGTGGCAATCGATCATTTTATAGAATAAATACAGACAGCGGACAATTTACTCATGTGCAAACTTGAATGGAGCTTTGAGTAATAGAAGGGATGGGATTGTTTGAGAATGCTGTCTTAATTTGAGGCTAAACGAGACAGGCTGAATCAAGAGAGGGCAATGGGGGTCATAAGAAAACAATGATAATGCCAAGAACAATCCCCCAATACCTCGAGGAAGAGCGATGCTTGAAAGAACTTGCATCTGTTTCTTCATATGGGAACGGTCCATATGTACCTAATCTAATCAGAGAATAGTAAATACCAAAGTGTAGTTACTGGGCCCTGGGGAACCATCTTCATTAGAAGATTATTGGGGAAATCCAAGATGCCCGTTGCCAAGATCTCTCTGGTGGCTATATTGTATGTTTTTTGCCGCACAAGGTTTTGAGTGTTCGTATGAAGTGCCTCTCCCAAGTTGATTCTCCAATTGCTAATATGAGGAATGTAGGTTGGGCGAAGAGGCAGAAAGTTTGTCTATACTTCGTTATGAATTGGCCTTCATCTCGGACATCTCACACATAACTTAGTGAATACTAATGTAGTGCTGTTGTTTTGAGAGTTGAAATACCTATTACTTTAGAAATTCCTTGACTTGAAAGTTTGTCTATGTACTTCGTTATATATGAACACAACTTCTGCAACAAATCACAGTCAAATCATAACAGGATTCCTCTCTCCAATAATCATTTCAACTTCTGATAGCATATTACAGCTGCAAAGTTCTCATGATAATTCATCAGTGTTCAAGGGCCAGGCTTGCAATGTGTCTGAAAAAGTATAGCGTTCAGATAGTGTGATGACTGAAGATACCCAAGGCTGATGTTCACCTCGTTTTAACGTCATATATTATAGCGACAGGGGTGGCTTTTGTGTACTTAGAAACATTTGAATTCATCCGACTCCCAATACCTAACTTTGCATTTTGATGAATAAGTAGAAGAGGAATAGTCATTGTAGCTAGCTACCGTACATGTTGTAGAGTACAAGAAGCGAATACTTTCTGAACCCAAACCGGGACAAATCCCCTTTCGCTACCGGTGGCATGTTCTGATTATTCTCAATGAAATAATGGGAATTTTATATATCATGATAAACATGACTGGTAATCTTCTCATTTCGTCTCCGTTACCTCGCAATGGGGAGCCCATGGATTACCTTTAATATCATGAAATATACCTCTCTTATATTTCCATAAATCTTGACTTCCCTCAGAGTCGGGGCTAATTCGACCATCTATCACAAAACGAATGTTCCCCCCTCCCAGTCGTTGCCACCCATTTGCCCTACACCTCTGGGGCGCCTTCAAATGCATTCTCTTTATTCGCGTCTGGCCGGGATGCCTAAACAACATTCGCACTTGGCCATCGCAAGCTGCAAATACGCATTAGATATTCACAAGCAATGATCAGGGAAGGTGAGTCCATTTCAATTTGGCTTAGGCTGTTGGTTCGTTTTTATGGTGCAGACATTAGTATCAAAAGCTGCTTCATTTGGAAATCGCGATGAAGCATTAAAAAGATATTTCCCGAGGTGTTCTTGCTTGGGACATTATTTGCTCGAAACATCTGGTGCAAACGGTAGCTCTGGTGCAAACGTCTGGCTCCCCTGAAACAAAAATCGCCCCTGTATGTTGCACTCATTATCGGCCTTAGGAACCATCGATTTCATATAATATGTTTATCTCTGATAGATTGTATATTACTCATGAGCATCGTTGGGGGATTTACACTGAAACGCTACAATTTGGTTATAACATCTGTTTTATTTTTACGAAATGGTCATTTTTGTACTCAGTCTCACACATCTAAAACACAATAGGGACATTGAATTGTGTGATGAATCCCAAGTTATAGCCACATTGAGAACCTGTTAAAGTCTTTAATCTATTATGGTGTTTTGTCACAACTTAGACTGAAACAGACTCATCTTTCTCCAGGGATGTAAGGTCACAAGTAATAATGCATAATATGGGCATTTTACTTGTTTATGCCAATAGGCAGATGAACTGAATCGTTATACCTTTGGAGACGTTTCATCAAACCCCATTGTTATGAACGTTTTTTTAGACGAAGGGCACAATGAACTTCCCTCAGCTCTTACAGTTTAGAGTGGAGGGGATTAAATTATCTCATGAGATAAACCAGTTCAAGGATTTCTGTCTGTGTATAGATATAGAGCAACTGTTCCACTCGTTTGAATCCAGAAGATAATTTCTGGATTCTTTTGGAAATTCCATTGATCAGTGCAAAATATCAGCCTTACAAGCGCAAGTTTTCACCTTTCTATCCTCCACCCAATTGTCTATGCTGCTTCATATATCACGCCTTTCCCCGGTGATTGTCAGTTCACAGTACTAGTTTTTTGTATAGTGGAAAAAGGATTGGGTATCGCGAAATCAATTCCGACCACGGCGTATATCTTTCTTTCATCTCTGCATCGATTATTATTGCTCTCATTCACTACTATTTTAGAATGATTTACATCGAATATATCGAGCCAATCTTCCAATGAATCTCCTGTGAAACCGTTCATTCGTCGAACAAAGTCTAGCTAATTTAAAAATGAAAAACTTAATTTAATTAAGGATACACACTAATATAATTATAATAATTTTGCATTATGTTATTTACCTTTGGCTTCTATATAGATAATGTAATATTCGAAATGCTATGGGAACATTTAAAGAGATTGGCTTTTTGCGTTACCCTGAAGGACCGAGCGAGTGATAGAACATATACACCACTCAGTTCCAAGGGGCTGGGCAACCGGTCAGAAAACTTCGATTTCTTTCCCAACTGTAAAATGTATTCATGATAATATAACCTGGTATGCCTGAAACTTGTTCATGGTGTAACACCTGGATTGCGATGTATATGTAGTAGTGTGTACAAATATATAATAATGAATATAGAACAATAATGAATTAATTTGACACCCGAAAAGGGTGCCTCTCGTGTATGAGTATGATGACCATAAGTATAACAGCAGAGGGTCCCTATCAAATGAAATGATTTTTAAAATATAATGAGAGTTACATAGATGAGATAAGTTAAGCTAAACAAAGGGTATATTTTTGCAACCCGTTGTATTACATTCTAAGATCTCGCCATGATCTTATATATGTTTCATTAGAATTGCAATGCAAATTTCAGATTTGATTAAGCTTATTCTCAGTTCGCACTGATGACCTATCATGTCGATAATACAAGTTGTAACCCCGTGACAATAATTGTGGACCTATAGTGATAGGGTGTCACAATGAACTACCACTCTTGCCCATGAGTTTTTGCATTTCATGACGTTGTTCAAAATCAAGTCTATGAAGGTAACTTACATTACATAAGTATACCTCCCAGACAATCGTTTGTATTTGTTTCATCTTCATTTTTGTATAAGGTTGGGATGGCTCTCAGCTTCAATATATATTTGACCTTCTATATTCCCATGCTTGAATTGCCTCGCTATTAAATCGTGAGCCTCAGCCAACCTCTCTGGTAAAAATCAATACGGTATATAGGTTGCAATCCCAGACATAAATTGCTCAATAGCAAACGCAGAAAAAGTCGTATTGTCTTAGACCACGCACAGATGAACCAGGGTCGTTCAAGGAAATGTGTCTAGATGTCGCGTAAGATAAAAGGATGGTATCACGAAACGGGAATATCAACGACTGCGATTAGAGTTGCATGGAAGTAAAATTAGCTTTTTTTTCTGCTGGTATTTGTAAGAACGGTTCCCACACATCTCTAGTAATATTCTTGTGTCTACTTCTTAAACAGTACGTTCTATTAAATCTCTTCTTCTCATTACATCCATTCCACTTCGCATGTGTCATTTATATTATCTCGATATAACGCGTAATCTGAAGACGAATTGTGTTATGTACACTTGATGAATATTGATTCATCAAGTAAGTTTCAACGGTAGCAAATGAATGTCTTAAAAAGAGTATTTGTGAATTCCCGAGAATATATGGAAAACACTGTAATGCCATACCACCACATCTTTAGAGATATTTCATTCTTTATATCCTTTATACTAGATGGTTTTGCTGCGCACTGCATATTTGTACAAGTGAACGTATTGTGCATGGAGGTTTTCTCACAAAATCGATCGATCGATGTAATGAATTGCTGTATATACTAGTTCCAAAAGAAAAACATGGGATGTAGGATTATTCTAAATTAAGGGTAATTCGTTCATTCGTAAGCTCCCCATGATTTCTTCGAGGAATACTTGTAGATTAATTTTTTGAATATTGCCCGATACATTAATTTTCCGAACTGCTTAGGTATGCAGTTTCAAATAACTAGGAAGTGTATTTAAGAGCTATGAGAAAAAACAAGGCCAGCCATTCATATATTCAGTATGATGTGTCAGAATATTCGAGGCAAAACAAATTAACAGATTTATGTACACCATAGCAAAATAATATAGAGCGTTCAGTGTTTCTTATGGGACAGCTGTACCGGGGCCTGCCCGCTGGTTGTCCCACCAACCGGGTCTCCTCGCACTCACGCCCAACAACACTCCTTCCTCCGGGCGGAAACTGTCCGATATCTTGACCCAGAATAGACAGCAAACTCCCATGTTGACGGTTATCTATCACTCTCTCTTTCCCCTTTAGAACTATATAAGCGAAGCCTTGTTTAGCAATCGAAATTCAACGAATATTTTCGTTGATTTTTTCCCCACTTTGTATTTACCGTTTCCCTTCTCAAATATTCTTTTGGTTTGGGTTCTATTTTTCTTCATGGTTTCGTAGACGACATGTTCCTTGTTTTAGAAACCACGTGCTTGCGATGGAAGCTATAAAGAAGTCTTATGTATGGAGCGATCTATATTCGGATAAAATCTGTACCAAACATCGCCCAAGGGAGGCAGAAAACATTGTTCGCGCGGCGGGGAAACCAGCATTTACGCTCTATATTGTACGGTAATGCTTGATTTAGTGACTTTTGCACCACAAATAGTTCCATATTTCAACGAAACAAGAGCAAGGTCGACTTAACGAACTGGTGGAATCTCGGGGACATTCTAACTGACCTGTTTCTGTTTTTATTTCGTGTCCATTCCATTCCAGTTAAATGCGAGTTCCTACTCAGTTTCTCATTGCCGAATATAATTAACCAAAAGCGAATATAAAAAGGATCGACTCATGTTTTTAGGCCGTGATTAAGAATGTTTTCTGAACGAAATTTTGAAAACATAATGATTTTCACGATTTGCAACAAAACCAAGCTAAAATTAATCAAAGTTCAACGCTCCAGGTAGTACACTAGCTCTTTTTAATATCCGTCTAATTCCATAGATTGTATGGATATCGATCAGGTGAACCGCGGTCATATGTTATAGAATATACTATTCTAATTAAGGATCCACTCTGTTATTCGATGGTCAACAATGGATCTATGTAGCATGCCAAATTGGACCCGGATGGTTCTTTCCGATACATTTGCGTGCCAAATTCATATATACATGGAGGGGTGTTCCGGTTATCTAGATGAGTAAGTGTCGGATTTATAAATAGCCTGTATTCCGCAGGCTATCTCACACAATCACAATAAACCAGTTGAATGATGTGTACGAGAACATGTACCGCAAAAGACAATCTAGAAAACAGCCAAACAGATATATATATGTATACGCATTCATTTACACCAACATATATGTGGGAAATAATCCATTCCCCCTTCTATAACTGCTTCTGCAATGCTCTCTTCATTTATATACATATTCATTATTGTATTTCAGAAATACAAGTACATACTGATCATTCATAGCAGCGATCCTTGTAGAATTCCTCATGAAATGTCCATATGCTTGAAGGAAAATATTGCCTAATGCATTTGCTAATGGTACTTGGTAATGGTACCTTTGCATTTTAATATTGTAAGTTGGAAGACGTGTATATTTCATGAGATACACACATAAGGCTGTCCTATCATTTCTCTTCACGGTGGCGTGAAAATGGGATATTATTTGCGACTTGAATAATTTCTGAGACGGGTCTGCTTTAATGCGATCTACAGATATTTAAATGTCATCACAGAGTCTTATTTCGTTTTATTGTTGTATGGAATCGAAAAGTTTAAATAAACCGCCATGCAGGGCGAATGAATCTTTCCCCAAACTTAATTCTTCATTCCGGACTCATGATGACATATTCAATGCATATTTTTACTTTCTGCATAATTCAATAGGAAGATTTCTAACTGAGAACGGACACTGACTTCAGCAAAATTCAAACGCAGCAAATACAGCTCCTGTCGAAAATATCTTAATAACAATCCATTTGGGAGCTCTTGACTATGTCTGCATAAAACCTGCAGTCTTTCTTCCGAACTACATATGCTCTTGCGAATAATGGTATGCAAATTCTATATGCATGAGCAATCAAGCTTCCACGTGGACCGCTTTTGTCGCAAATTTGCATATCAATAGTTCCCATTGTACCCTTCCTACTTGTGCCACAGACAGTGATCAATGTTTCATAGATTCCTTTTTTGTTCATTTCAGACTCTCCCTCGTTGAGGACCTATCGGGAAGAGCATGTCAGTTTAAATTCTGCCCTTTTTACACAGGAATGAAAGAAACAAATCCCAAAGCTAACCGGGAACACATTCAACAAATATTATGCGTAAAAGCGTTTTTCCAGTTTGAAACCAGTAAAAAAAAGATTTCACTTTGCCCGCAGATTTACAGTGGATAAGGAACCATCTCTTGCTAAATCAGTATTGTGTTTTATGTTCCAGGGATGCCAAGGCCAGAGCCAAACATGTGAATCACAGGACCCTGTTGAATGGAGGTGGCAGAGAAACACACGGAGCAGAATTTGAGCTATGGGAACGTTGGACGAGTTCAACAGGGACGGGTCCTTTTATCTAAGGCCAATGTGCGAAGCAAGGTCAGTAGCCTCAAGTTTTTCTCAAGAAGTTCGCTTCTGAAAAACAAACTGCCTCCACAAACTTCCCTAATATTTCACAGAAGGAGACACATCTTTAAACCTTGAAGTTTATTTTTGGGCTATTGACTGATTAAATCTGAATTGTTGTTACTTTTATTTTGGCAATATAAGGCAAGGTCAGTGGGTCAATCTCCCTGGGTTGGGAGGATCTCAAGCCCTAAATTGCACGTTTTTACTTTTTAAAAGTGTTTTATTTGTATCTGCATTCTCGCAATGTAGTGAGTGAGTGAGATTGATTGCCTTACGCCCTTATCAACACATTGAAGGTTATATCAAGGGCGGGAGAGCTGAGATACATAGAGAAGAACGGAGAGAGATAGAGAAAAAGAGACATAAAGGCACTTAATGGATTTGATATAAATATTAATTGATATTGATAGTGGGTGTCTGGTAGAAGCTAGCCTATGTTCTGCTACAAGTTGAAATAATACAAGTAGGCCTAAGACATAGTCTAGATAGAGCCTAACTTATAGCAGCCATGGTAATATATTCATGACTCCCCGGCTTACATCTTACTTATCCATTATTCACGAATCAGTCTGGCTCACCTAGTTTGAATTCCCTGACATGAAATGGTTTAGTTTCAAAATCAAAACTTTCTCATTATAACAGTCAGCGGTGGGGTTCCTTTCAGGCCCACATGGGAAATCGCATTATGGTGTATTATAAGCAAGCAAGTGTTATGCAATTTGTTTTGATTTTCGTGACTAAGTTCAGAAACAGTCACACCGTGCGGGATATGTTCTCGCAGACTGGGTCACGGCAGCCATTAAACTGTCAGGTTGGAGGTCATAAATAGCCTGAGTGCATGCCGCAATCTGAACGAGCGTCCGCCATGTTGGACGGCCTCCTGTCGTTGAGCCTCATTGGTATAGAGCGCAGCACCGTCTACTCCAGTGAAACAGTCTGCAGTACCCGCGTCTTCCAAGATCTTGCACTGTGTGAGTGCTACCCCGTCCCAGACGAGGCGGCCCATTGGTGTAGGTCACGGGCCTACAGGGTGTATGAATATCCTCCCATGTTTTTAATCTAACGATATCAGTCAGGGAGATGATAGGGCACTGCTTATACGAGGCGGGTGACTGACTAACACAAATGAACTCTACCCCTACTTTTATTACTTATTCTTGTTTATTTCGTCAAAGTTGCCTTATGATAACTGGTAACATGCCAACGTCCGCCTTAGGAATATAACGAAGTAGGCGGCCCAAAGGTGGACCAGGGTCAGTGAATTACAGGGGCTCAAAGTAGGGACATGGACATGATTAAAATTGGTAGCCTATAGGGGATTAGTAATTTATACGTGCCCTTCAGCATTATTACTACTCTGAAAATGGAAGCCTTGCACTTTTGGTCTTATTTGCTTCCCTCATCGAAAAGATTCATTATTATCTACACTGACACCTACAGCACTGTTTTACTATACTTAGACTATCATTGCGAAAAAATACAATTTTTAATCAAATAGATCAAACCAAATACAATGAAAATGTGAATTTGTTTTGCAATGAAAGTACATGTACATGGTTCCACAAAGGAATGGTCACACTTGGTATAAATGCACCAGTTACGAACTTCTCATTAATGGGAACAAAGCTGAGTAGCTACGATAACTTTTAATTTGAACTAGTGGAGAGTGAAAGTTTCTTTTGGGATAGCTCGTTACAGTGGTAAAGTCTAACATTGCCACGTTAAATCGACGTCCCAACAACGAACTTTCAAGGTTCGCTGACTTGGTACTGTAATATACGTGGTTAAGATATTTAGTTAAGATATCTTATATTAACATTATAATACTTAATTGATAAAGTTTTCATTGATGAAGAGGGCATTTCTTGTAACAATTATGACGTTATAATGGATGTAACATAAACAAAAACAGATGACGATCGGGAACCTTGGGAGCCGGCTCTTGATTATATTTGTCATGATCACAATGAACATCCATTTTTCCTCATGGGCAGAAAAACAATGCGAAAAGACAAAGAGAAAAGTGGTCGGGCTCGTAAACATGCCAGAGGCATCTCACAATAAAAGATTTCGAACGGTTTACATACTCTTTTCATAGGATTTAGTTGATATCCTCGGTAGTATGAGTATACCATTCTCTGTACTTCTTCCTACTTCTCATACTTAGTGAAACTCAAAGAACATGAAAAATTCCACTAAATACTTCTAAATTCGATATAATCAGATGTCCGACCGAAATGAGTATATTCCCAGTTTCTTCCATAAACTTTCCTCCAGCATCCAACCACAAAAGGTCCAGAAAGAAAGGCTCATATATCGCTGAACAGAACTATTTTGACCACGCACCAGCCAACGGCGACCAGGTTAATTGTGTCTTGTAGGACACCAAATGGTGCCTTAAATCTTTGATTTGAATATTATACATTTTCGAGTGAGAACTTCTATCCTGTAGCTTCCTTCCACCTGAAAAGTTGAGCCTTTATGTTTATGATTGTCTGAAAGGTTGGAGCGAGAGTTCCTGTGTGTGACCTCTTTCAATTTATCATGGCGATGTCCAATCACTACCCGCGGTTTATAGTTAGTCCCAGAGAAAAGATGCTGTGGATATCGCCAGTTTGCGTTCAAGAGTTTTAAGTAATTTCCTATTACATTGCAGTCTGAGGTGGGCTCATTATTGGATCGAAGGCTATTACAACAACACCTTGTGCTTCGTGACTTGGCTAGTCTTTGTTTATCGACCCCATTGTTTAACATCTGATTCTCGTTCACAACGTCTGCCAAGTAAGTCCTAACATTTTGCTTTTCCGTTTCGTCTGTTTGCAAGATATATTGTGTTTACCTCCTCAGATCGAATTACCTTATACTGACAAGTAAGACTTACGGATCAAAACTAACACGCCGAAATATTATTGAATCTATATGTGTATATTCGGCTGTACCGAGTGGCTACGCTACATTTACCTTACAAGGAACTTTTTAAATGCATTGATAAACTATTACGACCATGCAATATTGACTAGTCATTCGAAATACCTATTGAACCCCCGTACCAATATATAGGAATAGACACTCACCTTTTTCCTGTTGAAGTTTGGCAGGGAAATAATAATGCGTTTTCTGGAAATATTTATGAGAGAAAATCTATTAGAAATATCAACAATGGTACATTTTTCCTGACTTAATCCACGACTAAAACATAACTGGTTCACTGCGTTATGGACAGATGCTATATCTTTAGATATCTATATTTAAAAAAAGGACTAAACTCGAGTCACTTACATTCTACCGATCCAGTACAGAAGGATTGTTGATATTTTTAGCAAGTGACACGGACCTATGACACCGAGGATGCTTTAGAGGCTAAGAGGCGGAGCCCCGATCTTAACCTTGAAGCCCTTCCCCCTCAGGTTTCACCCATGGTCACTAAAGTAATTTCTAGATACTTCGGCCAAATATTACCCTACCTAAATAAGCTATATAGACGAGGTAGTTAAGCACCAACATCTTTACACACTATGAAATCGCTTTTATGTCATCAGCAATATTGTCCCCATTCTGAAATAAGTAAAACCTCCCCATTCAAAATTATCTAGTGGAAGAAGTTGTGGTAAAATCAAGTCAGAACCATATATGGTTTGTGGTTATCTATACATCCCACATGCAGCATATGCTCCAGCATCTAAGTTAGCAACAGGTGCTGGTTGATTAGCGGGATTCATATATCAGTGTAAGCTCATAATCGATAGGTGTCAATTTCTATCCAGACGTCCCTGACTCTTTTTACATGTGACGGCCGCCATGGCCAAGGCCGGTTAGTGTCATATCATTTGGTTGAATTTCAGTGGATACTCCGAGGTTATATAGTCATACTTCCTACTCTAAGAATCTTAATTTTTCCATTATTTGTTTCGTTCGAAACAGGGACATGTTTTGGCATGTTTTCCTAGCTCATTTAAGTCCATGATCACCATTGATTATTGAAGTAATACGTAAGACAAAGCCGAATGTTCGAACACATCGCATAAGGATTCCGGGATATTTCCTATGTGAAGAACATTTTGAAGACAGACACTAAGCACTTTCTCGTGAGAGTAATAACTATTAAGTTTTCATGAAAAACGAGAAAAATGCTTACTCCAGTCATTACCGAATACGTAATTATTATTTTGACATTCATGACGGAATACATCATATATTAAGGAAAATACATGCATAACGAACAGGGCCAATTTCAACATCTGTATGCACTTGTTGAACGAACTTAATCCATATCTTTCCAACTATTAGTAAGTTTGGAAATAAGTTCATTATGAGAATATAATAATATCCATGACAGTTTCATAGAACATAGGGGACATCTATTTATTTTTGGAAGTAAACTGTTTTCATTTCGTGTGTATATGGGTACAATATACAAAATTGACGAGGGTTGAAATGAAAATTACAATGTGGGTCTTCTCATTACCTTATATGTGGGAGAGAGAATGTCTTATACGAGGAGGATAATTCTCTCTCTCTCTCTCCCTCTTCAGGTTTAGTGGAAACAATATAAACACTATCAGCATTCCATGTTTTCCCTTGACCACAATTCCTCCATACTCATAGGCCCCTGACAAGTATACGCCATTAACCTGATTGTGAGCGCAGTTTATTTTTTTTATCCCTGCCTTCATAGCTTTTCCGGACGCTTCACACACTCAACAACTTCAAAAGAGGTAATATGTGCTCTCCGATATTCAGATACACTGATTCATATGATGGCCGTGTTATTTGAGAGTGAACATGTGTGTATGTATAATAACGTAAAGAAATATGGCAGGAATACTCATAAACAAGTTAAATGAGAAAGCGGAGCTTCGTTCTTCAATACAAAGGAGAATGTAATCGTCTATGGCCGTAGATGAAATGTTTCTATAACATTAGTAAATCTATCTTGGCCGTTTTTATTTTTCTGCGTATTTTGTGATCCTTATTCGATAGCTATTGTAATTATTTTAATCAAATTAATTCAAAGATGTTTCCAATTGCGATTCATCCGTCTGTAATTCGGTTCAGATTTGAGGAATCAACGATTGATACAAGAAATGCGATTTTGCCTCTGAAGAGAAATGTTTAATACGAATTCCTATATGCTTACATTATACACAAGGACAATATAAATTATATGGTATGGTATGAACTTTATTTCTACATTTTTACTACAGTGGAAAAAAAGGACGTTGTCTCTGCTTTCGCAGTTCTTCCAGCTTGCTCCTATACCGGTAATATAGGACTTGTATCTTTCAATAAAGAATGTTGATGGATGTGATACAATAATGTATGAAAGGGACATGTATACCTTCTTCCCCTATTCGAACCATTGTGCCTCCATAATAATATATTTTCCCAAGCAACCATATACATATATAAAGAAGAACACGGTATGAACGGCCACCAAGATTCACGTCCTAAACCAGAGAAGTTTGCTTTGTAATGATTGATATCAGTCATTCCGGGCAGAAAATAGTCTTCCTGTAATCTGAGTTATTTATGTAGGCACTGGCGGTACCTATGATTAATCTGATCCTAGGAGGCTTTCGGACCAAGTCTTGGCTTGGCCCCCAACTGTTCGTTAACTACTTGATATTTTTAGTGATGGTAGGTTTACAGTCGTATATACATGGGGCTCCGCTGAGAACTGGTGAAAGGCCTCCAAGGTTAAACGGAGTTAATTTGAAATTATTTTAGTAATACATGTGCAACTGAAAACAAACGCTATGAATATATTTCAGTGCACCTATTCCCGACTCTTGTTTCCAGTTGTCCTTGATGTACGATAGACCTCCGAGGAATAGAAAAGAGGTTAGAGCAAGGGAGGCTTAACAGCAGTAAAGTATATTATGGAGACAGAAGAGTAGCCAAGGTTTAAAGGAGTATTTTCTCTGAGGAGAAAGTTTTTAATTCAAGGGATATTTCAGCAGGTGTTTCAAAGCTTTTATATTCAACGCCCATTGTAGATTACATATTTCGGCCAGGAAATAATACACAACTTATAATATTTCAATGCAGTTTTCATAATTTGACATGGTCAGCTCATTATCGAAAAATAGAACAAAGTTACTGGCGTGTTGTACACAGAATCCCAACTTTCACTTCTTGATCCCCGAAAAATAATTGTGAAACTTGGCTATGTATCTCGTTTCAACGAATTTGTACCTTGATCACGCATTTCAAATATTGGCTTCCTTGCAAATAATGTGTATGTTAATGTAGTATACGTTATGATTATGGTATTTTCTTTTTTTAAATATCTTTATTGGCCTCCGTTCTGAGTTACGATTGTTAATTTGAGTGGAATGTAACGCATTAAGTACAAGTCCTACAGTATCGGCGCCATGGTATTAAGCAAGTTAACAAGCTTCAGTGAGAGGAGAACAATTCATCAATAGTGACTTGAACAGAACTCGTGTGAAAATATATTCACCCTTATGGGTTTTTTAATTCCTATCCTTTGTCATGTTCTTGCACTGAAGGTGATTTTGTGGTGGAGAGATCATGGTCCTGCATTTTCCACAATGGCACAAATGCCACGCCAACATCATTCACCCCGGTGGGACGATGGGGTGGATGAATGTGGCAGAAGGGCTTTAGTCCTCTTTGATCTGCCGACACTGGAGTCAGGACCCCAGCAGCTCCAGGAATAGATCACAAATATCCCAAACCGGCTCCTAACAAACAGGCATTTCAAAGGCAAAGGGGTCCTCCGATATAAGGCAATACACATCACCCCACTTGGGTTACCTGATTTTTCTTTTTAATAAGAGAATGAAGAGCGCCCTAGGAGGTATCCACACCTATCTTACTTATGTGCGATTTATATATTTGGCTGGAGGTTTTTTATCTGCCAATTACACTAGAAGGTTTGTTATCGCCAATAGTCATAGTACTTGTATGGTATATGTATCTGTCTTTATATGACAATGCCTTAAGCAAGCATACTTTCAATAACAAACCTTATATATATTTATTTATTTATATTATATGTAGTTTGTATTTCTACATTGATATCAATTTCCCTTGTTTATGCTTATGTTTTTATTGGTTGCATTTTATCAATATGACAATGCTCTCAGCATTCCAATCGAAAAGTTGGAAACTTGAAAAAAAATCGTTGCCGTCACCGATTATACAAATCGTATTGGTTGGTGAAATTGTTTGGTCATCCATTCATTTACGGATTAAAATACATCTTAGCTAAACAGCTCGTCGGCACACACATATATAAACTCTCGGCAACCCATCTCCTCTTTTTGTACATACGAAAAATCTAACAGGAAAAAAGCAGGCTGCTTTAGCCACCACCTATGGCGGCCTATCTCAGCTCACAGACGGTCGTAAATCCACTAATTTTATTGGCCCAGTGGATTCACATGACCACAACGCAGCCAATCGGAAGGCAGGTCGCTGGGTGAGGGCTTGATGAAAGATGTCGCTCTCCTGACTAGACCCACTCCTTGTGTCAATAATATCGAATTGTTCTCACATCTTTCCCCAAGGGATATTTTCTTCGATCCTCTTTTACAGGTATCAGGGGGGAAAGGGACGTCCCCATAGATTGTGAGTCTTTCTCAATAGTGCATGAGGGAAATTCCTCGAAACCTTCTCTAATGCCCATGATCAGTAGGGTGCGCCCACTAATGATATATTATAGAAATAATGATCCCCTAGATTGATGGGATTTTTTACTTGTATCGAAATTATCTATATAGTTTAGAGTCAGGTAGAGAGATATAGATATTACATATTCACATTTTTATACTCTTTTTATGGCTACTACCTATACTGGTTCTTTTCATAAAAAGTTGTGAACAGAACGGCGATCATCGCCAATAGGGAAGGTGCAGAACCATTTATGTTAGTAACGTATGCCATTCCAATTCTAGATAGGACCAACGATAAATCACTTGCTTCTCGCGTTATGAATCGGGATGCCTAAACCCATCGTGATCTATTCACGCTCGGCTGACCCACAGTAAATGAATAAACGCACACCAGAGGGGGCGTATATACATATCTCCGCATATATACCAGCATGCCTTGCAAAACTGGTCGAACAAGGTCCTCCGAGTGTTTCCGAATCCCTCCGGATTGTGCCGAATCCCCTTGAGCACTCCCTTCACAAATGATTTATGTCTCTCCTCTGAGAAACTCCAAACGTTGGTCATTAATAACTTTGAAGTAACACAAAGTTCTAAATACCAATGGGTTGGCATGGGTAAATTGGCCAGGAAATGATTGTAGGGTATCGCACAAGTAGGACAGGATATTATTTGACTCACACAATGCCCTACGCTGCAAATTGCTATTCCCCGATCTTGCAGCAACAGTTGATTCTATGCTAGATCATGGTTGGAACCAAACTGTTAATACTAATCTCTAAGATGAGTGCAGTAATCATTTGAAGCAGCGATTAGGATGATTAATGACGGGCTATCTCCGTCTGAGGAGAGGTGATATGTGGTAGGCGGGTGGGCGTTTGGAAGGTGGGGGAGGGGTATAAGGGGGAGAGGATTGAGGCAACGGCAGTGCGTAAAGGGTGAATGCATTGAGAGGAAGGTGGCGTAGTCGGAGAAGGGAAGGAAAGGGGGTTATTAATGTGTTACTCCTATAACAGACGGGTGTTGGTGGAGGAGAAGTAGGGAGATGGCAAATACTCCAGAGACGAAAGTGGGGCGACGGGCGGTTGGGGGATTAAAATAAGGAATGAGGTATTGGGCGACGGAGGGAGGGTCGTCTTGAGATTAGTAGCAAAAGGGGGATGAGCATCCAATGGATGGCTTGGTGAATGATTAAATGCTGCTGGGAATGGAAGGTGGTGAGGTGAAAGAGAGCAGGAGATGTAGAATGAGGTAGAGCTAATGGTTCTCTCAGAAAGCTCCTTTTAGAGCGCTGATGGCACCCAGTACCATCGCATGTTAGGCTGCTAAGTCAGGCTTTTATTCATACAAATAAAGACTTGGCTGTATGAGAGAAAAATCAATTGACATGCATACAGATGAGGTAAGGTTATGTTTATTACGTTCTAGTGGATCTTCAGGTATGCGCATGATATTCACTCATCAATGCTTCTTCTCATGCAATCCGATCGAAGACACTTTCAACTAATGGGAGAGGTAGCCCGATTGATTCCAGCTTGATGTCATACTATGAACAGGATATTTCGAATATTCAAAATAACTTTCGAAATTAGTCATCGTATATATTATAAACTTTGCTGGTGATTCCATTAATTTCTTGGGGAGAAAATATGGGAATGCAGAATCGCCTACGCTATGTGTACTAGAGACATTACCATAGCAACCTTGTAAACTCATTAATATGTATGGGGATGCCGAGTGACCAAGCTGTGGTGCTTTCTGGTACATGATCACTGAAAACCAGCCCTCGCCACCTATCGGCTATTCCACACAACTTACCTGACAAACCACGTGACCCCACCCTACGTCACCACGGATGCAAAGTTGGAAGTAAGATGGCAGAAAGTTATGAAAGGCCACTGGGGACCCTCCTGTGTTCCGTTTGTCTTGCCTATTCCATCAAGAGTACTATTTCGTTTGAGGCGGCCATTTTGAAGTTAATTTTAGGAGAAATTCGATTGGTTTTCGACACTGGCTCGCTTGCTGTCATGGGACAATATGTGGAACGTCAAACTACCTCGTTTGATCCATCAAAAATGTGAAACTACCCTTCTCGAATGCCCTCAACATTGACCCTAACATTCTGTGATAGGGGAAAAATATATGTACCACACACAACTAGGGACGAAAGTTGCTTGAAATGTCACCCTTTAGTTTTTGTTAGTCTCCTGCACATATGATATATACAAATTCTAATAAATACAGGAATTGTACAGCCATTATATCATGTTACACACAGATCGATAGGATGCTATCAAATTATGATAATTCCAATCGGTCATTCACATATCATTATTGCATGTCACAACATTACAATATGCGTCAATGAAATCTACCAATGCTAAAGTAATTGATTGATTAACTGATGAACAAAATTGTATTTCCACGAATAATTCCACGAACGAATTTCCACCTACTCCCACACCTACGCCTCTCACTAAAGTTGAACTCGCTCATCATATCATATTGATAAGTTACTGCTTACGACGTTTCTTGTCATATCACCCATTTATTACTCTAAAGGATATTTTCAATATTCCCACTTCCATAGAGCAACCCTGGTCCAATATTGTTATTTATTACTTTGACACATTACACGTCATGTGGCGAGAGTAAAAAAAAGTTGCCTCAGACAAACAACCACTAGTCCAGTACGCGGAGTTCGGAGCCTGTTCGGAGGAAGAGTACATGGACACAATACGCTCACACAATTGTCCACACTTCTACTAAGAAACTTTTGAACAATGGGTGAGATATGAGCCTTCTCTTTTGTAAATTTATTCAAATTGTACCAATATTATCTGACGCTCAAAAATGAATTCTTTTCGTTTATTGTGTTCGAACATTTTGAAATTACGATGCTTCCATATTCAAACTTCAGTTGAAACAACTGTTTCTGGGTTAGAATTATATCTATTTACCCGTGTATGGAGGATGAAAACTAGTCTCAGAAATATCTCCGACCTGTTTGTCTTTCAGGTACTAGGTCGGTATGTATTGGCAAAGTTCCTGTTCTCTTTTTTTCCACGCAAGGCTGGGACATACAAATGGGTCGTTTGCCTGCGTATATAAATTATGAGGATTGCTGAAACTGGGCTAGCGCTAAACTTAGCATAGCAGAAATGTCCCTAACATGTATACATGTATACATGCATGAAGCTTAAATAGGATATGTCTCGTGAAGCAACAAAATCATACAGGCCAATGTCCTTCGGAAAAGCTTATTCTTTTATATAAATTATGAGGATTGCTAAAACTGGGCTAGCGCTAAACTAAGCATAGCAGATGGGTCCGTAACATGCATAAAGCTTAAATAGGATATTTCTCGTGAAGCAACAACATCATACAGGCCAATGTGCTTAGAAAAAGCTCGACCTTCAAACTATTTTCCAATAATATAAACATACATTTCTGTGTCCATAGTTTGGTTGCTAATGGTGAATTAGGAAAGAACATACACTTACTCGACAACAATCGGATTAAATGTACTATAAGTTCACATATGAAAGAAGAAGAAAAGCGCGTGAAGAAAAACACCAAATATTGCTCAATAGCTCATTTCCGAAAAAATATAAATCTTTGTTATTTTTCCTATTACCAATAAAAAGTTGCTCTAACCCTCCCAGCTACTCATCGACTGAAGCTATTTTTAAGCGTAACTTTAACGTGAAGGATGCCCCTGAGTGGGAATATTTTCTATCCTGGCGGGACCCATGTTTTTTAAAACTAAGTTGAATTAAAAACTTTCCTCATTCAAAGTATTTTTATTTCATACATTGCCAAATTTGCATCCTTGTGCATGAACTTTGAGAAATCGATTTACTATTGTAACCTTTTATTTAAGTAGGAAGCCCCAATTGTAACCCTCCTTTCTTAGCTTCAGTTCAGACAGTAAAACCAATCCTGTTAAGTTGTTTGCGTGACAATGTTACGTTCTGAGTTTTCTATTCTTTCAAAGTCATGGAGTAATGCACGAGTAACGAAGGTGTAGATAAAATAACGTGTTCGTGATTGAAATGCATCCAGTGTCTCTATTCCGAAATACATCATTACGATACAATAGCTTCACATTGGGATTTGAAACCTGGAGAGTGCTGTGGTAATCAATTTCTTCTTATCGCGCTGCAACAACTGCTTTTCTTATCACAGTGCAGCCTCAACCTTTCTGATCTCGCCACTCATTTGGAAATGTAATATTCCTCTGAGAAATCTCAGATGTCCAGATAGGTTTTCCGTCCCCAGACTCTGCCAGAGCTATATGTATTGAAGGAAACTCGAGGTTATCCGAAATGTTGTATTCCTTTTAAGGATTCTTTCATTGCCCTCCTCTTTCACAAAGGACATTTGATCAACAATCGGTAGTCCCATTTTTATCTGCTATTCATACCTCAACAAATGACATCATTCCATAATCGCTGATTCTTAAATCCTTTTTACTCATCTAAGTCTTAGATTAATATGTTTTACTCTTAAGTCTAAGCCAAGGAGTGGTAATGCTATGGAAATTCATTAGGGAAAAAAACCCTCGCCATGGCTAATTCAGCGATGAAGTCACACCGAGTAGGCGAGATTAATTTTGTCTCGGTAAAGCGAATGACCTTCAGAATTTCGACAAGCAAAATTGTATTGGATTCTCGGGGATTTGTGGCGATATAATGGTTCAATTATTCTAAATAGCAACTGTCTACACGTATCTACAGCCCACAATCCCTTTAATATACATTTTTCACTGTTTCCAATCTTGATCCAAACCGGTTTCACTAACCAGCATTCCCATTTTCATGAGAATCCTGGTGATCCGTGTAAAAAGTCTTGATTGATGCGCTCTAAATAACCGAATGAGATTCCTTTCTCTGGGGACAAAAACTTATGAATACGAGGACGGATCGTGATATAAAGAGAATGACATTAAGTTGGTGCCATTCTACACTGAAATGAATCTTCTAATAGGTCGACTTTCCATGCATGTATTGCAGATTCCCAGTGTCTTCAAGGAAATTAAATGTTTTAAATTATATATATCGGGTATGCGGTATTGCCACAAAGCTTGAAAAGAAAATGAGTCAACCTAAAAAAATGGTCAACCTAAAAAACTGAATTCTCCAATAGTGAAATCGCAATGCAGTGAATTGCTCTGGGATGCAGGTGGTTCAGGCAAAAATGAGGGAATTGTTCCTTGTCTCCTCTGTTGAGTTGTCAGAATTTCATGTGTCTGCCCAACTATTAAATCACTGGACTGAATATTTTAATTTTTGAAGACCAATTCTTAAAGCAGATCCTTCCCCGTGATTGAATTTCAAAACAGCAATTCATTTTGCAATGCCTTTAAAGAAAGTTTCGTCCTGGTAGGACGGGATAAAACCAAATATTGAAAACCAACTTCAATCTGATTGGCGTGCCAGATATTTGGATAAAAAGGAAGACTTCTCCAAATTACTTTGGGTCTCTCCTGGCTCCGCCAACGAGACTCTGGCATAGCATTAACGAGGACAAACAAATCTTATCCAGATAGGTTTAGCCTTTTCCCCGAGTACAACAAAAATTGCACTCAATGCTGATACTGTTTCGGAGTATTTTGTATTTTGTGCCTGATGGTAGATATTAAATAAAGTATTTCTCCGACTTAGTATATCTCTGAGAATTCTAGCCCTGTTTAGGCTTAGCTGGTCCAATGAAGAAGTCAAGTCAATGTAGTGTATTCAATAAGCAAGTTCAAGCAATGACTGCTGAGCATAGGGTGCCTGTCTCTTTTATGTCAGAGGCAACCCCTATCCCAGAATCCAATGTAAAACAATACAGGAAATACATCAAACAAAGGAAATTCAAAAGTTACATGAATTCAATTTATGTTCGACATTGTAACTCGTTAAATGTTGGGTTATTGAAGAGTTGACCAACAATGTAAAATGCGCTTCTGACCAACCCAAGACATACCTGAGGATGAAGGGATTAAGAAATAGTATCGTTATTGCCAGTGAAGATTACGAAAGTGACAAATTTAACTTCGGGTCATACTGAGGAGGCAAAAATAGTTCTTTAAATGTGTTTCATTCATAGGATGGGGAATCCAAATTTCTTGGATTTTTTTCAGGCTAAAATTGGAAGTCACTTACAGGGGTGACAACGAAAATGAACTCAAATATTGAAGAGACAATTCCTATATTAATACGTTTTCACATTTCGCTGTAGTTGTAAGCGTAGAATAAATACGATGGAATAGAGGCGAAATCATTGTGGTCCAATTTATTTTTTCATTGTTATATATTCCGATTAGTTGTTAGATTCCAAACTCCTCACTCCTTCAAGTAGAATTTTTAATTATCGTGATCGATATATTTAGTAACAACATAATCGGATGTTTATCCCATTTACTGGGGGGGGGGCAAAAAGAAGGTACATCATCAAGCAGCCTTTGTCAAAATGTATACCAAACGGTTCAAATGTTGACGAGTGGCATTCACACAGAAGCCCCTCCTCAACCCCTTCCAACCCAAATTATTTGCACGCCACCCCCTCCCATTGCTGACCTGAAACGCACTCAGAAAGAAGGAAAGAGGAGGGTTTTGTTGTATTCTCATACCCTGTACCACCATCATCGGCACTGCAAGAGGACTATATGGCCAGCGCGAACGAATAATTAATCTCCCAGGACGTTGAATCGCAATCACCACTCAGAATTTAGCGTTAAATACTTCAATTTCGATGTCATGATTTAATGTCATCTTTTTATCCTTTATTCAGAGATAACTGGGTCACCCAACCTCCTGTCCTGATCTACGAACCATACAAAGATGGCGACGGAAATATACAGGCGGACCATCCAACAAGTGAGTAAATAATTCATCGAAATCTTATTCAATACTCTAGCTAATAATGATTCATTTAGGAATTAGTTAAATCTAGCCCAGTGTGTTAATCCCGTTGAAGCTATATCATTAATCAGAAGAAAGCACCCCTTCATCGGTATTTAGCTTTTTAATTGGTGTGTACGCAAAATTCAAATTAATTCGTCGCATTTGTCGCAATTATTCATCTTTTAAAATTGCATGGATTTCGAAGTGGCACTAGTAAAGGTATATAATTGGGCACACAGCTGGATCATTAATGTAAACGGAAATGAGTGACTGTCTATATTTTTTTGGGTAGGTCATTGTCAATGTTGTCGCTAATTAACCAGACTCTCTCATGCTTGGGGAAGGACTTGGCTATATTTAATTTAATATACGTTCTAATCTAGTCCAATATGAATTCTTCAGATTAGAATAATCATTGGCATCAAAGGGTTGAAGTTTGTCTCCGATCTTTACTGTACTCAGAATTTTCAATTCTCTATTTCTCCATTGGAATGCTGTTATTACAAACGGGTTAAGGATATAGCATTTACACTTAATAACTAGATATTTTTTGTCAAGTTACATGTTCCCAATTGGAATCAATGCATAGCAATCATATGAACAGTGTCAAAAATATAATTGCTGTATTTACGGTACTCTATGAACCCAAATGAAACATAGATTCACTCTATTTATTAAAGTTTTTGTTCACTTACTTCATTGGTATAGAGTGATTAATATGCATGCGTTCTCGTACATTGACAACAATATCTGAAGCTGTGGGATTTTATTTTTCATGCCTACGAGCTATGTTATCTACGAGCTATGTACTTGATCTGTACTTGATCTGTACAGACAAATCCAGTCATGAGTTAGGTTCGAATGAATCATGTTCCTAAGCTGGCTCCCCTTTTGCCCTTTTGTCCTTTTATTTTTAAGCGCAGACTGCCTTCTTTCATTTCTTTTAATATTTTTTCATCTTCGTGCTGTCCTGAAGATATTCATTTTTGTTCGCAGAGGATAAAAGACCATATTTTTTTATCTTATCTTCATGCTGTCCTAAAGATATTCATTTTTGTTCGCAGAGGATAAAAGACCATATTTTTTATCTTCATGCTGTCCTAAAGATATTTATTTTTGTTTGCAGAAGATAAAATACACTATTTGGGGCGAAGTATGGCCCCTAAACCACTAAAGCTATTCAGTGATAATTCAAATTGTTTCTCTTCATTAGACAGAATTCACCTTCCTTCATATTTTAAAAGGCATTGTAATGTCGCATACATATTAGAAACAGCAATGAAAATACTAACAAGACGCGAATTATTTTTTTAAAAAAACAAGACGCGAACTAGATATCTAAAATATACATTGATAAAAGGTTGGTATCCTGTTAACCCAAAAATAACATGGATCAGTTGCAGTGATACGCCTGAAACGGTACTTTAGTTATGTACAAGTTTGGCGCTCCATACTTTGGTATAAAGTAGAACTGGAATTATCTTAGACCACCAGATTGGTGCATATAAGTCAAGACAAGAAAAAGGTCCAGTGTTATTCTAACTTTTCTTAAACATGCGCCTCATCTTTATTTTGATTCCCCCGGGATTTGTCCCATTACAGGGAAGGCTAGAACATTGATATAAGAGATTCTAGAGTTCTCTCATGAGATGGCAAATAGATAAGTGCCCTTCTGGGGGATATCAGAATAACCAAGCTGATGTATATGATAAAGTAGAATCATATTCCCGTACTGTCTTAACTATAAAGTATAAAATCAAGTGTCTCCCAAGCACCCAACACCATTTGCCGTCCAACGCCAACGGTTTCATGAATATTCAATAGTCACGGTAAAAAAAACCCTATGCTATTGGTTGACTTTCTCCGATGCATACTGGGTCGACTGCACGGATGGGCAGTCAAGCGTACTAAGGGCCTGTATTTCTAGGGTTTTAATTGGCTAGATGACTGGGTATGGATGACTGACTTCTCAAGTCAGAAAAGAGCCACCCCGGTCCAATTGAGAATACATATGCAGATCCATCCAGAAATTGCAATGCATCGATTCCGCATCAACCTTGACTCATGTATGCCCTTCGGGTGGCCTTAAAGCGGAAATGATATACCATTTTGGGAATCACATCCTCTCAAAACCCTCTTTACTGGTCTCGCATATCCGATAGAACAATAACATTGAGGTCCTTTCCGTGTGCCAGCTACATATTTTCACATTGACCAAGGAGCGCTCTGATTTGCGATGACGTCACGGAATTGCATTTCCTCTGTGATCAAATGTGTGCCAGGAAAATAGTTCCAGTTGCCAGAGATAGCGGCCGCCCGGAGGGGCAGTATTTCATCCCAGTGGCTTGTTAGTGGGCTACTCTCTGCTAACTTCCTGATTTAATGCCTGTTTAGATAAGGGTATTCAGGTTAGATCATTTCCAGGACCAATCCCCAGTAACTTAGTAAGTTGCCTAGAGATCTAAATATTTTATGAAAATATATTTTCGCTTTACATTTGAGCGATTATACCGTGACATCCGAGGTTTTTCAAGAAGTAGCAAGCAAGTGCCCTTTTACATTTTATTCCTAAATTAATTAATTAATTTAACCCGGCTATGATTTCAATTGGTTCCCTCGCTCTATGGTAGAACAAAGAAGCAATCGGGCTAATTCAACATGGCTTGTAGGGCAAATGATTTTGAGATAAGGCCTAACCATTCGTCCCAAATATGTTCAATGTTTACAAAATAGACGGAAGCGAATGTGGAACTGATTATTTCCCCCGGGTTGCCCAGATGTATCTAGATGTGTTCTCAATATTTACACCAGCACATGTACGACATTATAAAAAAAATCCAACCTGTTCTGTTGTATTCTTTCAGTCAATAGTCAAAATCGACAATTTGATTTGTCCTTGATACCAACGTGGGTGGGGACACGTCCACCATTGTACATTGTACTAAAGAACATTAACTGGAAAATTTAAAAATGACATCCATTCTCTTTGTTGTTCATGAGAAGAGAAGAATGAGCTGTCACTTACAATATATGGTAATAACTTGTTCCAATGAATGGTATCTTAGAATCTATGTTATATTATATTGTTTAATCTGATATATTTTGCTCGCAGCTGCTGGTCTTACAAGCACTGTGAGATAGCTTTCATTGACATATGTGTTCGCTTTGTATCGAAATGTGAACGTCTTATTCTCCCAATGTATTATAAACAATTGTGTTTCTTTTGGAATTCCAGTTCACACATTGTGCCCCTATTGCTGACGGAAAAGTAACATCCTGGATAAAAAGCATGACCTTGAAAGATGGAGGTATGTGAAAGGTGACACCTTCTATTTGCCCCAATATATTATATTGAACATACACTTAGTCTTATCATATATATCTTCCATACCGAGAAACAGTGTCTATTATTTTATTGTGTTAATCCTTTGCGCAAGAAAATCACTTTTAAAAAGACAATGAGATGAGAAAATAGCTGACATGGTCGTGTGAAAATTGATTATATGGTCGTGAAAATCTTGCCCTTCAGAAAATCCCTTCCCAAATATTTACCACGCATACACGATACGATACGTTTATATGATATTCAAGAAGAATTGATGAACAAAGAATCCCCACGAACATCCATATCTGAAAATAAGTCATGGCCACTATCCCACGTGTCTCACTATTTTCCTTGAAAAGATGCATGCTACGATTAACATAGGTATTGAGCTATATCATTATGTGATGATTCGAATCGGTTTTCTCCATGAGCATTGACTTAAAATACAGCTATGGAGACGACATGGATATTACATTAGTTGTAGTTCTCTGTGGGGTAGTTGGGGAGGAGCATATGGTCGTACCAGATGTGACTCAAACAACCATCTGGGATGAGAGAGCTGGATATTGTCCAGGTGTACGTTTTCAACGTAAGTGCAACGCAGTCATGAATGATTTGGTTATATTTTACTCTGAGGTTACATTCACCACTGAGAAATATACCTTAGCATTATTAGAAAGAAACCAAAACATATCACCCTTGTCATGCTCATGGCCTAAGCAGGCTAGGCATGTACACTTTTTTTTATTATCACTACATATTGCGTCGGTTTGAACTGGGTCGAGTTCACATGAAACAATGTTAAAAGATTGGAAAGAATATACCAAGTTTCATGGGCAAATCTGGACCTCTATATACCAAATACCTCTGAAAACATAAAATAGCGCTTCTGTGATGATTATTAGCCGGGCTTTACATAATTATTTCTATACAGGGCAGAGTATAGACACAACATAGCTAGAGGTGGACAGTGCACAATAAGACGATGGTCCTTAAAACCCTAATACTTTTTCCAATTCCCCGTTGATTAATTTTAACATACAAGAGTAAATATGCCTCAGAATTAGGGAGGAATAACTAGTTACAGCGCTCACGTCTCTTTATATTCATTTGGGTATGTTTACAATAGTTATCCCCCCAGATGACCGTGGATACCAGGCACCTCCTCTGTTCCTCCATTGCCTTATCGGGTGTAATTAGTGATTATCGCACCCCACTGGGTCGCACAAGACATAGCCCCTCTGAATCACCCTCTGTTTCTATTACTAAACACATTACTAAATCAACAGAAATCAAATTCCCATTATTTGCGATGATAGTTGCGTTACGTATCATTTACATTACATTCATCTTCTGAACGATACATGCTCGAAGAATTAGAGCATGCTTTGTGACTTATATCCTTTATATCTCAGAGGATTCCTGCATCTCGTACATGGAGCTCCTCCTAAATACTTATAAAATGATGTATACTTCGTCATATCAACATTAAGGGAGGACTTCCCAGTGTGTCCAGCACCGATTGTGGTATTTCATCCTCAATACACATGAGAGCGTTCCCTTCCAAACGATGAAATACTACATTGTACATTTCTATCCGAATCCAATATTAGGGTTTAAGACATTCGGACAATAATTAAATTCGCTTATCCCAAAGTAACATATGTAATTAGAAATACAATTAATCTACACCCGCCGCTTCTTTCATGATGTATCTAAACCACGGGGAGATTATTTAATCTAAAATGTTCTTTCTTCCCAGTCTTCAAAGCTCAAATTAAATTTCAAAGTTCAAATGATTTACCTGTTAAAAGGTCGCTTCTCCAAAGCCTGTCTTGCCCTCTTGTTTTTTCCCCTTGGGTCGAGGATCACCTTAAGCAGCTAAGAATCGGCACATCAGGGATTGCAACAGGTCGGTGTACATAGAAGGTATAGTTTTGTGACCAGGAAGGCGGGGCCTGGCTAACCTGTCCAACCCTAGACCACCTTCAAGGAGAAGGGGGAGATTTTCACCTTCCTATCGCAAATACCTTTTCCCAGAGATTTTCTAATGCCCTTTTGCTTTGTTTTTATTTCATGGCCTCGCTCGGTTTCGTTCCTTATACCTCTACTCTGAGCAATGTAAGGGTGTTTTAATATTTCAACTGCAGGAATAGTCCATGTTACATTTTACCCCAACGCTGGTATTGCTTTGCCCCCAGATCCAGTGATGCTTTTGACAGTGCAAAATAATACACGAGGTCAATGTGTGATCAGTTGGGAGTATACAGGGTGTTGATATGAATAAAACGCTATATATATCGGGAGGGATGATTACCTCAAAGGAGTTTATGTTGACATATACTCTTGGAATAGATTTTGAAATACGATGCTGGCCTCTTTGAGGTCAAATGTGCCTTCGCCAGGCTTTTACAACGATCAGTTGTAAAAGTAGCCATGACACACATCCCTGCTCCTCTGGTACTTATTGGGCCTTCACTACGTCAGGTATAGATCTATTTCAACCACATAGAAGTAATTTTCTCTTAGTCTCCTGGGTCTTACTTATTTCAGAACATAGAAGGGAAAAGATAAGACCGGGGCAATCAATTGAAGTCGTTCCCAGACGCGCTTGGTGATAAAACAATATACTGTGGTTTGGGTTCAATTTTGCGTGATTAAAATGACCTGTCTGTGGCTTGGAAATATTCTTTTGCTCTAAAAACAAACCCCAGTCCCTGACATATCTGTAGGGGACTGTAGATTTGGTATCTTTTTCGGGGCAATTAATGACCCTGGATTGGTAATCAACGTATCATGTTACATTGCTCCTGTAGCTGAGATACTTGTGTGGTGGTATCGACCACAGAGTCTGGGGATAGATTGCATTAGACTTCTTATCAGATGTCTGAGCCATTGCCGATGCAGACTTTATCTCAAGGATTTACGCTGGAGAAATATAAACGTGCAGACAAACTTTCCCCCAAGAAGTGAGATAATGCCACAATGGAGTTACGTTGTTCACTCTAGACATGTTTGAAATTTGATATTCGTTTAAGTTCTCCCAGGATGAGCCTTCCTTCTCTCTCCTTAACTGATAACAGCACGACTTGTCAGCTAACCAAACAACTCCTAGATTAGATGAGTATCACCACCTTCGTTTTGGAGACCGGGAAACGATCTTATCGTTGGGAAAATTTTGATATCAAGGTAAATGTTGCCACAGCTATTCTCGTTTATATTTTTGGTCCCTTTAGAGCGAGCCTTGTCAGTGTCATGACAAACTATGCAAGATGAACTTGGTATTTTATAATTACATCCTCTGTGGTCGAAGTAAAGTTTTCTTTTCCTCTGGGATACCAACTATTATATGACAGATATTCTGGGAGAAGCTTTTACAAACTCAAAAAGACCCATTAAAGACTAAAGATTATTATACAAATTACTAAATGCCATTCTCAAATGAAACTTTAAACAATGACATTATTCAATAAATATTGTCGAGCATATTGTAAATGCCAACATCCTGTGCAAGGTTCTCACATTCCTTATGCAATCAAAATATTGTCAATTTCAATATATAGTGCCATATTTGGAAAGCCGCAGAGTGCAGGTTATTCATTTCACATAATATTTGGGTTGTACGCAAATATTAGTACCCTTGTACTCAAATTTGTATACTATTTGTGCCCGTTTACTCAAATTTGTGTACTTTTAAATACACATTGAGAACTATGGTATGGCTATTTAATGTGAAATCAAGATCTGTGGAATAAATAAACGTTGGAAGTATTGTAATCAGTTCGCTATGCCTGATTTCGATGTGGATGATGAGTAAGAATTTTATTTAACTCTTGATATATTTAACTTTAAATTAGAAATTGCGCCTAGTATTTTGTTGTATTGATTTTTTGGGTAGGTATCGTTAGCAGACGGCCTTCCCACCACCTGCCTTAAATTAACGTGATTCAATGGTAAGAAAAATATTAGTATAAGAGGTTAACGCTATTACAATGGCATTGGAATTCTCATGTCGACGGGCATGCATTATGTAGGTGTGTAATTCCATTTGCTCAGACTTCTATCGAGTCTTGTTTTCTGTGAAGGCCTACGAAAAAAATATCCAATTACAAGCAATTCCTATTCAGTGTAAAATGAGATAATTTTAAGTTTTGATCGCTCGTGCTCCTATCAAGAAAATACCTAGGGAGTAAACTTAAATTGGAAGAAGCCTTTTTCTTTTTTATGAAAAAAAAGAGAGTAGTAAGTGTTGTGAATAGTTCTCGAAGACTTTGCATATTATTCTGGGGCAAAACCATATATTTTGCTTAACTCCGTATTTCCTGAGCATAGCGACCTGTGCTGTTGACTAGGGAACTGGTTAAAATGTATATTGAGAACATTGTTCCCTTGTTTGAGACTGGTTTGTAAGTTAAATTTACGGCCCCCAGGAGGTCCAAGAACCGTCGAGTTGACTGTTCTATTATTAGGCAATATATGTGTTGTTTATATTGCGACGTTGCCGCTTATAGAAAAGTTGTGTTTTGCCTCTAGCTTTTCTTCAGCTAGAGAATTATGCTCAAGTAATATAAGCTTGTTTTTTTCGTTTTTATCTCTGTGAACTATGAACAAATAATGAATGAGGTGAAACTTATACGAGAATTTTTAATCGATCGATTGGAATTCGAAGCGGTCTGATATTTTATATTGTTGTGTAATCCTTCTCTCAAAATTTAATTCGTGTGGGTGTAATATAATATGCACGGTAAATAATGTATATCAATAATTAAACTGCCCCCCAACAAACGCGCATTCATTCACTCACACAGACATCTCATCCTCCCTGACCCTTCAAATCAGTGCTGTAATATAAGTGCGAGAAAACAATTTTATTTCTATATCATTTAATGAGAAGTAAAAAGGTTCAATGCGATTTTCCAAGTTTCCGTCATTGTTCGGTGGCAAAGAAATCAACGCAATCAAATGCATATACGCGTTAATAATTAGAATAATACAAACTCCTTAGCGTTAGGTAGAGATCGCTGCAGGGACTGATATATGGTGGAAAAGTTAGTAATATTTCCAGGGAAATGAACGACTAAAGCATCACAGCACAAGACCTAGCTATATAAAATATTTCAAAATTGTTATTTATCGATAGAAATCAAGTTATCATCTTATGCTCAACGAAAGCGCATTGTCTGGTCTTGTTTTGAAGGAAAGTAGCTCATGTCTATATTCCTGGTGTATTATAACATACTGAAGACATGGCCCCTGCCTGGCGTGTTTTAACGTTAGTGAGGCAAAGGCATAGAGACATATTTCCCATGTTGTCTTACATGATATACCGTCGGTTTATGACTAAGTATCAGCCAAAGACCACATCATTGTTTACCTTACATCTGTTTCCTTTCTACTGGTAGCAATATTTGATACTTTATGTCCCAAAACAAACCGGGATTGACCCAGATAGCACGGGCTGGAGGACGGCAAAGTAAGTAAAACTATCATAAACTATCATTGAGCGAAGGGGTTGGGAAATGTGTGTTCTCTCGGACTTATCTGACAAAGTATTTCATGTATGTGAAATTCACATTGTTCTACAACGAAATGTGGTTCAGATTATAGTAAATGTTCATTTCCGTTAAAAAGACCATTTTAAACTGTCGATTGCTTGGGCACATTATTTAGGCCGCAGAATTATTCTGTATCAAAATAAAGGTTAACCGCTTGCTAATTGGAATGTTTTGCATTATTGAATAGATGAATCTATTCTCTGTCATGCATGTACATTTTTTTGTATAATACTGACAACTACCCCGTTCGATCATTTGAATGTTATACTTTATACTATAGATGATATATTTTTCATAATATATGCGAACATCAGTATTAGGGTCTAAGGTAACCACTTTTTTGTTATCTTATTCCAATAACCATGATGTTTAGCAATCGGCTTCAGGCCATGCCTTGGTGCCATCATATTTGATATTTGAGCGCCTTTCAGTTTCAAGCCCCCGGCCGACTTCGCATAATGTTTAGCTAGTGCCACATTGCTATAGTCCCTGTGTGGGGGCGCTTCAGTCGCAGTATTTACTAGATTCATACACCATTGGTACACCATTCACCAATGGGCGAGTAATGGTGAAGTAGTGCTGTGTCGTCACACCTCAACTACCACGATGTGAGAGGACCCATACTGGGCACGAGGCATGTCCCCTACACCTAGATTACCACCTACACCTCACTCTCTCCCCCAATCAGATTCAATGGGTTGTTGGGAGGGGGTGGTATCTCGATTGCTATCCCATCACACTGAGGGTGTCTTCGTGATAATCTATCGTTACACCCTGGCCCACTGAACGCGTTCACAAACTCGTGAAACAGGTTTTGTGTGGTGTGAGCGTTTTCCTCAGCTGGGTTCCATATTTGGTTTAGGTGGGTCAATGATACAAGGTGTGATAGGTGTTTGAATGTGATAACACTCACTTTAATTTCGATTATTTACATCCGACCCAGCCAAAACAACAATGGCCAGGAATGATATTTATGATTATGATCGATCGAACTTCTGTGATAAGTTAGGATCTTACTGTCCCAGAATTCGAGGGCACTTTTTATTAGTAAAATGTTTGTTTAACCAAGTCATATCCACTATTGAATAACCATGTCAAAGTTTTCGAAAATAGAATACCAATAGCTGACAAAAAATATAATTGAATATCTCCATAACTTTCTGGTGCACAATATCCTTTGTTGCCTTTAATGCTTTGCAACACATTACAGGGTTAACTTCTCATTTAATACTTCTAACTCCGCCATATATTTTCTTCGAGTGGTCAGTCAACACCTTTGCCATCTTAGTTACTGTGAACATAATCGCATGAGGACCATTCAAGTATTGTGCAGAGCTTCTTGACCTTTAGGAAAATCGATTGAAAGGCATATTTGCAACGCTTTTCGTTCGGAAAAATTGCCTCCTTTTGCTGTGGAAGGAACGATGGCAAAAGGAAAGTGTTAGTCTACTCATTCAGAATTTCCACTTGAGTATTTATTGTTTCCTCTCGTTACGAGGTCACAGACTGTTCCATTTGTGTGTGGTGGTGATTATTAAATAATTCGCGTCACACTTTTTCGTACCGCTCTTCGCAGAAGTGAATTATGCCGTGACAGTGAACTGAGTAGGCCTAATTATGTATAGAGTGTAACACGCATTTTTGACTGGCGAGGATGCCACATCTCCAGGAAGTCTACTTTGTTATTACATGCTAAAGAGCTTCGTTTACCATTGTTTGAACGCTCGTACAACTTCTACATACATGTAATTATATGTATCTTGTCGCATGTGAGTTCCATTTCCAAGGACGAAATCGAAATAGAACAAGGCATTGTAAAAATACATTATATTATAGGACTGAGAATGGCCTATCCAAAATACACGCACGTGCCACGTGTAAAAATATGCTTATATGCATTTATGTGAACACGACTGTGAGAGATTAGATGAATGCTGAATATAGAAATGCCCAATTTTGTAGTCATGGAGATGCCTGTGATTCCAGGAGGGTGGAAACCTAACCCAATTGAATATTTAACTCCTAAATCCATATAATAAATATTTTGTTTTTATTTTCACTCGGCCGATCCAATTGTTTGGAATATATTCATATGTTTTGGGTTGTATGTTTTGCGGACTAAATTTGAAATCGAGAAAATTAGCTGAAGTATCTTCTTGTCAGTTATCAAGGAAGGGTTAGAGAATTGATTCATTGCCTGTGCCTCAACTATTTTGTACTGGGCATGTGGTGAATTGTCACTGAAAAAATAACGATGACCTGGATTCATTTTTTTCTCTGCGTGCAATGAAACTGGGACAGGCTCATAGGTTAAAAATCCCTGGCCATCTATTATTGTTATTTTGGCCAAATGATTGGGCTTATGAGTACATGCGTTATGAGGAAAACATTTCATGTGTATTGAATGTTTTCTGTGCACATATTATCCTACAGTAGTGCGATGCATATGTACTATACATAGATTTCACATGACGTCACCCAGTAGGCTGGAGTATCATAGTGACCGCCATGTCCAGGGTCATCGCTACGCTGGCCGTCTATGGCGGGGGTATCAAAACAAAGTTGATAAACCCCACAAGGGTAGATACTTGGGTAATTATACACTATAGGCAGATTATCTAACCTATCATGAAGGTATTGTTGAGACAGATTAAAACTGGAAAAGGTTAAAACAGCCAGAAAACGATATTTTCAAGTATCGCAGCATACATAGCCATCTAACTTGACCCCAAACATGGCGACGGCCGTGACGTCAGTGAAATCTATGTATAGCGGGACTCGCTGAGTTCATGCGACGAAGGAGAAGTGACATTTATTGATCAGTCTAACTGCTTCTATCACAATTTCTATCGATCTTGGGAACGATATAGGTCTCGGGGTATTTTTTCAAGAGAACACTCGCCTCTCCCCACCCTTCCCCTTGCAGACCTATTGACTTTGAGAGTCCACAAAGAATGGGTCCCATTCTGTGTCTTATAATAGGTGTTGCCTTATAGCTCTGTATTCATTGTACACCCAAGCACTCGATACGGAGACTGGGATAGAATGGGGGTAGACATACAGATGGCCCGTTTGGCCGTCTCCATATCAGTCATTGCTTCAGGCCGTGGTGGACCTTGGGAATATGGCCCACAAGGTCCTGACCAAAGTCTCCTCTGGTATTTCTTCACGGTGCCAGGATCTACTATTGTATAAAAAGCACAAATGATCTGTATTGTCCATAGGAAAATTTTCGCCGGGCGAAATTATCGATAGCAACAGTAATTTCGCAAGAAGGGTAGCGAAGACCATTTTTCATTCCCCCCTTGTATGTCTCTTATATTGGATGACCCGGAAGATAGGTCTGCATCCTCAGAATAAAGGAAGATAAGTCTCACAATTGATGTCAAATTACACACTGTTTGCCAGGGATGCTGTTATTGTTCAGTGACTATGGTACCTACAGGAGATAAGGTTTCAAATTAGTAACGGCCAACTGTTATGTATGCGCTAGTACACGCTTTTTAGTATTAATACCGAAACACACTCGTCCCCTGCCTGTTCGAATGAAAGATACATTTCGGTACAAAGTTTTATTAGCGTTCTACTATTAGCCTATGTGTTCTCTGTACTGTAGCAGTCTCTACACAGTTCAATATATGATCACGAATACTACTCATCATATCGAAATAGTCATGTTTTCAACTATAAATATGTTCCTCTAAGGACGGATGAAAGCCACGATACAGCGATGGCGATCTTCTTTTAGGTGGAGCACTAGTCTAGAAGTTTGGCCTTGGTGGATATAATCAGCGACCACCTACCATTTTACCCAGAGTGGTCTTTTGTCCCCTTCACCCCAGAGTTTTAAAAAGCCATTCCTAGTCTGAGCATCCATTCCTAATGGAGAGACCGCAAAAGGTTTTCGTCCCTTTTTGTGCTAATTTCAAGAGATGTATAAAACAGGACTGACAAGACTAGGCGAATATTTTCATCCAGGTAACACCCTTCCGTTGGTATGAATAATCATCAAGAAGGCCGTGGCATAAGATTAGACAGAGTAGGTTTGCCACATGCAATATTCCCATAAAAAGCCATGTAGTCTTCTGATGACTTGGGGCATTCGTTTCTATGCTCAATGATTGATCAGCCAAGTCACTTTGATTATATTCATTTTCAATATTCAGGGTTCATTTACAAATATATTGTTCCAGTGGATAGGAACCCTTTTGAGATCTCACGCGGAGTTCTCTTGCCATATGCTTCTTACGTGTTTACTTTCAATTAATGAGATATCAATCATCAATTCCAACACTCCGCTCACCCGAATGGGCATACATGTACAGATGATTATTTTTCTCGTCCAATTAAACCCACACAGGGTAATTGAGCTTTGTTCCTGACGGAAATAGTTTGGACATTTGCGCTCAATTTCATTCAATCCCTTTGCTATTGCTTTCTGCCCCGATGGCCAATTTTTAACCCCTAGAGGAGCATGATATACGTGCGGGATTTTCCCTCCAATTTCGTGCTTTCACATATATCTATCTTTACATATGGTGGCCATGATTGTACCCTGATACTCATAACTATGTGTCATTCCTTTCTCTTTTATTTCCTTTTATGGAATGAGGAATTGCGATTGTGGAAAAGGGACGTCCTGGTATGGATTACTCGAATTTGTTTGGTTCTCTCTCACTGGGACATGGGATGTAATGCTTCATTCACATAAAAAAGTGTTTGCCGGTTTTCAGAGGGGAACATTTAGCATTCTAATTCAACTTAAGCCATTACATTCACTGAGCTTTGAGGGTTGAGTTAGATTGTACAATGGCAATTGCGTCAGGGGTCATGACAAAATGTCTCTCTAAAACTATATGCCCCTAGTTCTTCTTATCCAGATCCTTTGATATACAAGTTCCCTGAACCTCCAGAATGACTGAATTCCTTTTAAACAAAGTGTTGCCTGTTCATATATATTTCATTCGTTCAAGGTCGAAAGCTTCTTCACTGTACTGTTGTTCTGATAAATTCGATGCTTATCAAAGCCCTTCATCAAGTCACTCCTATACCTGGTTGGAAAAAGCTTGGTCCAAAGATCAGAAGCATATATATATATATATATATGCCCTTCAACCTGAACACACGGCATAGCAAAGAATTCGGGAAAAGTTTCAATCCCAAGGGGCAGATAGTCCAAGCAACTTCGTTACTCACGAAAAAGGCAAGGGGGGACGGGGACAATTTCCTTCCGTATATATGATAAAACAAATACGGAGCGATTTGGCAGTGATGAATAATTTGCGAGGAATATCGTAAGTCAGGTGAAAAAGTGTCCGTGTAGCGTTCTTGGCTGTAGGCCGTTTCCCAGCTCTGAAATTGGTCATCAGCCAAAAGCGTTGGCTCACGTTAGGTCCTCTTTTACAATACGAGTGCCTGTCGTAGTACAGGTCAGGGAGGTTGGCTGTTGGGAGCGAGTATATCACCAGTAAGCATTCTAGTATTCCATATGTCATGGTTTCCCTCTTTGCCTTCATATTATGAGAATTGTTGCCTGAAAGACCGCTCTTGGAGCCTGGCCAATGCTCTTACCATGGACTTTTGATGAGAGGTTATGGAACCCAATGGTCATTTCTTTCCATTGTAAATGCCACAACTTTTCGATATGCTGTTAATAATGCTGATTAGTCCCCTCGGGAAATTGATGACGGAAAGACAGTTCGTTAAGGCAGCAGCGACCTGCTCTTGATTTATTTAAGTTCAAGTCGGCAGTGCCCCATCATAGTTCACGACTAATCCAATTCTCAAAGAAGATGCATATTTTTTCACATCCATCAGATGTGGAATTATGCGCCTATTAAATCCAGGCAAGCTGCAGATAAATATTCTGTGTACCTAGTTTCATGAATCATACATGAATCTCAATGTGTTCGATATAGCTACTTTTACAATTACTTTTCTACACATTACCCTTGGCGCACAGGTATGTGTCTCAGCGAGAAAGAAGTTTAGTTGCCTATTGTCAAGTACAATTGCAAAAGACTTTAAAAAAATCTTGTTATCAGCTTAAAAGAAACAGATGTTTCTTGTGGTTGCATTTGGTGTATAAAAACATGAAAACACGGCATTGAGTCGAACGACAACTTAGGACGAAACTAACTTATTTCGTACCGATGCAATTAACTAACTCCATGCATGAATTTAGATTCCAATGATGCTTCGATTTTTGCAGGTTATTTTCAAATCGCGTGATAAACAATTCTCATATTCACTTACAAGATGCAATGTTCCACTTTATTATGTGACCTCGTTGGTAAAACATTTTTTAATTCAATACAAATGATGCTACCAAATGCTGAGTAATAATCTTTCAGGTGTTATCATTTCTCTCACAACTGGAATTCAGCCATGTTTCAAGCCCGGACAAAGGGTTCTACCTCGTTGGACATGAGTGAACAGGAAGGAGGTCACAAACAGTCCTAAGCTCCACCCAAAATGTAACCACTTTGGGTCACTTTCTTTGAGAAACGAATGGATTAAGAACCTACTTTGCACAACTTCTTCATATATTCTGACGAACTGTTTCATTTTATTTTTCTATGTTCAGACAAACGAACAAACAAAATGTCCAGGAGCCGGAGCGAAGACCTGTCCCAGATTCGAACCAGGCCATGGAGAAATAACCGGGATGGATGAACTAACTGCCGCATGAATCTTCAACGAAATGGAGCCATTAAATCAGCGTAACGGATGCCGACTGTACTCAAGATGTCCACCAAGGTAATTCTCACAAATATCTGTTATTGTATGGGTCACTTTTGAAAGGAAAGCAAACGAAAGAGAACTTGTTTGCAATAGGTAACTAGCAATGTGTTTGTACCCTTCACAAATTCAATTTGACGCAAGTGAATCAAGATGGCAGACCGCTCGCCGGGTAGGGGACTGGGGCTCTTGGCTGTCGAAGCGTCTGCTCTCGATATTATTATTCATGATATTAGTTCCCTGAACAAATATTCTTGAACGGGCGAAGTTTCAAATCGCATGTTTGCCTCCTGTGGAATAGCGGGTTCAGCTCATTATGTTTGCATATTGAAATTCACTTCAGGAGAATTACATACGTCTACTTTCGATGTTTTCTTTTCTTTTGAATCATTTTTCTTTGTACGAAGTTGGTGGCCCTCCCACTACATGTCCCAGTACATCCCACTACTTATTCTTCCGTATATGTTTTTAGTGGATGCAAAGTTCATTTATATGCAAGGGTATTAAAACGGCTCAAATTGATTGCTGCCTAAGGGAGATACTTTGCAAACGATGTATGTTATATGTTTTTGTTCCTCAGCCTTAGAGCCCTCGCGAAAAGGGACTCCTCCATCTGTGATATATATTTTGCTATTTTATCTAGTTGTATCTCTCTATGTACTGCGAGTACTGCCACGTCCTCAGCATCCCATGTGTAAGATGCTATCGTATACCTCCTCTTTCCTCGCCTGTCTCATAGATCCATTGGAAAAATCAATAATTCTGTACCGCCTAACCTAGCCACTGCAATATTTCTCTCCAGCATCTTCCGTATTGCAATCATATTCTGGGACACTTACTGGAACTGCCGAGATTGAGTATTCATGAATCTAATCAAATTCCAAAAAGAATAAGCCTATCTTATCTAAGACAGGGAATCGACATCGCCATTTATTGATAATTTATTCATTTTCTTCCAGCAGGCCCTTCTATCGCATATTCGGCTAGAGTGTTCGATTATTTGCTCACTATTAGCGCTCTTACATTTATTTCTAACGATGACAGACTACAATCGATTGATTTATCATTCATAGTCAACGATGTTTATGTCTTTGGAGTCGATGCTATTTCTTTTTACTCAAGACGATCCCGTTTGCTAGTGATAGCTTAACCTACTTGCTTTAGAGTGGGGTGAGGACACGATATTGCTAGATTGATTTAGATTTGCATATTCATAAAAAAACATAACTGATTTTTGTTATCCTCGTGATATTGTGACATTAAATATAAAGCATCCCCTATACGTACATTATTATTATGTTAATGCTCAGAATATATATTGTGGCCATACACAAGAATTATCTTGTCAATTTCCTGTTGGGATTAGGGGGCTAGTGGGTGTTCCCCCTTCTCCTCCCTATTTCCATAATCCCTTTAATCCATATATGTGTTTGGCAGGGCGAGCAAAGGCCCGACACTAAGCCTACCAACGACTGTGGTGCGAAAACCTAGTGAGGAAAATCAATGGAAAAGGATGATGACGCGGTAAGCCAGGCTACAATTTATTCACACTTGAATGTTTTATACCTTATCGGTGGTGAGGGAAGGACGGGTAAGGACACAAGAATTGTTTTCCGATGTTTACCCTGTAATTCTAAAACAGAGGTGCTCTAGGGGGTTCTTTGGCTTAAAAATTCTGATGGAGTGCTCTCTTCTTGTGTTCATGTTTGGTGGAGCCACGGTCTATCGTAGAACCGAGATATTGCCTTACCAAGGACACACATCCTGTGAAAGCAAGATAGGTATTGTATTTGCCGTTGGTGCATATACATCACTTCTTAATCTTTCATGAATTCGGGCGGGGTACATCCTGTCATCACTTGAAATATTAATACGAAATCCTGGGGATAGGCAGAAAGCCCATGAATTATTTCGGGTCATGAAATAAAGAATAATTCATTGCGTTGTAACAAAAATTGATATACGTTATGGCAAGTATGCCTCATTTTTTCATGGGGAAGTATCGATTCATGTTTTAAAAGAATAGAAAGAAACCTCTTTCTGAATCTATTTAATAGGGAATAGGAATAGCAGCGCGCATATTAAATAGGAATTTCCAAGATATAGCGCTTCTTTGCATAGCATTACGGAGATATTTGCTATACATAGGTCACTCTATGTTGATTAACACTGCTTAAATATCAACAATTCGTAATGTGTCCCCAATGACTAAAGTAAACACAATTCTACAGTCTAAAGGCCAAACTTTTATTGTTCTATGGACTGTCACCTTCCACTATCAGACTGGTGCCATTCCAGTCGTGAATGGGCCCATCTGGTCGATTCTTAAGCCAATAAAGAGGGCTCCCAACGAAGGTCAAACCACCATGATAGTTCCTGTCAGGTACCAGTGCGCAAATAAGGAAATTTTAAGTCTCGTTTTACCCAGAATTGTCTCGTTGGTCACAAATTGTCGCCTTCAAGGATTTGCACGCCATTTGCTAATTGTATATGCTTGGGTGGGCAGGAAGCCCTACCCACTTTTCAGTGGTGGCAACAGTTGAGTGATTTTTTCTTTTGTATGCAAATACGAATGGAATACATTATAGAGTCCTTCCTTGCTTCTGCCATTGAGCATTCTGTGACGAGAGGGAACATATTGGCAATCCAGTGAGAAATGTGACTATGCCTGTCAGGGTGTATTATATCATTGACAGCAGCATAGGCATTGCTGGTGTGGTTAATTAATCGCGTGCCTACTTCATGAATCAAGGAATTTCCATCTCAACATTCGGTCTTTGTCTGCCGGAATATTTATGGATATGCTGCTTGGTGTGGAATTTTGAAAACTCGGCCAATTTCTCGGGAAATAATATAGCTTTCCATGACCATCACCCAAATGAGCCTAATTTTCCCCCTGGAAAGCCGAGGGCCTTTGAAGCTCGCCCGTTATCTCAGTGCGAGAAATTCCTCACTCTCTTACTCTCCAGTTAGGATAATCAAGTGTTTTGAGCGAGGCCAATAATGATCTGGAGCTGGGAACAGGACGCCTTTTCCTGCGTCTTCCGAAGGCTCTTCCTCTGAGTCACTCATACGCTTGACCCCGGGTGACCTACATTCCTGGAGCGCGCAAAGGTCATAACCAATGAGCCCGAGAAAGGAGCGCCCAGTGACACCTGGAAATATTACCCTCAGGCCGGCAAATAACACTCACACCTCAAGAGTTCTGACCCGAAGGCGTAAACCATCAGAGAAGGGCTATCAGTAGCGCAATTCTAACTATCACTGTAGACGAGAGAGTCCGCCACCGTCTCTGACCTAGGAAAAAATACTAGATCCGGTTCTTGTTTTCTGGCGCACCGGAACTAGTGTATCAATACGCCGCTGACGGTGACGTCACCGGCGTGTGGGCTGGGTTGGTGTGGAGGGGATGTGCCACTAGGGGTGCTGTTGGAACGAAGAAGGGGGGTCTCTTGAGAGAGCTTTGCCCAAACAGACCTGAATCCTTAACACTTTATTCTACATTTACGTCGGAATTGCACCCGTGATCCGAATAGCTGAGAAAGTTTCATTTGTTCGAGGCCGTACGGCGGACTGGCCTTGAGAGGCAGTGTTTTGTTTGCTTCTCCTGAAGCTCATCGGCCCACTATCATTAAAGGGGGGGGAGGGGGCTGATCCTTGAATGTCGAATATCTCAGATATCGAAGGCTGGGAGGGAAAATGTTGCCAAGAGGCGCAAGATCTGACCTGAATCATTGATATAGACTACGGGAATGGGAAGTTCACTGTACACTAAGTGCTTTGTAACAAAACGTCCCGGGACAGTAGTAGCTCGCAATATCAATCTGACACGAAATTAACGGAAAATTGTGCTACTTCAAATACAATTAATTGATTAAATGGACCAGGGGCATGATTTAGTATGCGTGCAGAATGAACAATTAATTCGTCATTTTGTTAATTAGCAGAAGTGAAATGTTCGCTTGAGCTATAGCCTATACTATAGCTTCGAGAGAACGGGGTTAGGATAGGATAATATATATTATAGTTGTTAATCGAATAAAGCCTTTCTTCTTTATTATGCACTTTTTTTTAGAGAACATTGTGCAATGTGATGTTTTATCCATAATTCTCACTAGTTTAATTCTAAAAGCTTGATTTGAATAAAGCCTTGGTAGCTAAAATAATTACTCAAGTTTCAACTTGAGTCTTGAGACTTAGAAGTGCGTGAACCAATTTAATGCTGAGTCAAGATATTTTAATGTTGTTTGCTCATGAAATAGTAATAGAATAGAATAATCTTTTATTTGTCTAAGTAATACAAGAGATAGACAAACAGGTCTCTGAGAAGGTCCCAGTTCTTCATAAAAGACAGATATCTACATAGGTAGATCCTCTGTTGTTGAAACTATATGGGTTTTAGCAAACTATCAGGCTCCGGAACTACTACACTAAATGTATGGGACACTAATCTCGTTCATACAAAACAGCTTTCTTATCAACATTTCTGTTTTTTTTTTTTTAGAAAATGACTGTATTATGCCCAATTTAGGAAGCATTTTATTTTGATTGTTTCGCAAAGCGAAAGTATGTTTTGAACAGTTGAGACCCGTGTAGTAGATATTTGGAATAAATGAGGAAATCATCGAATCTTTTGTTTTAAAGTAAAGAATTTGGAATATTTATAGGATATTCCACTTTAAACACCATGTTGAGATCAGTCCTTGTGGGATTTGGAATGAATCCCAACACGCGCCAGGAAAATAAAGCAGAAAAAGACCGAATGTCCACCGTAGACACGCATCTGCCTAAATCACTGGAAAGGAGGAAAAACATCCTTAAATTTAAGTATTTAAAATTAGCCCCATTCTGTCCAGTCATTTTTTGGACAGCAAACCTCGGTTGACAACGTGCATTCTGTTGAGGTAGAAGTAAAAAACAATGAAAGTGTTTGTTTATGGGAAATGGATGGAGTCATTTTCATGCTGCCGATGCCACATCCTGATTGACACTTAATGAACCGACGCACAAAATGTGTTCACTAATGAATCTTGTAAAATCAATATTTTCTCACGGTTGGTCGTTAATTTCAGCTAGTGGGACTGAGTCGTTAAGAGAGAGGAAAGCCCCGTTTCGTTTGAGAGCTAGGATTGAGAAAAACATAGAAAGGCCATGGCTTTTCTCTTTCAGTAAAATTGTGGTTATTAAGCAAGGTTCATAGTGTGTGTATGCTTCTCTAATAATTAGATCTGATTAATGTGCTTCATTTTAGCCCAGAATAATGGTCATCCCATACCAACAACACTTCTGTTTATTTAATCGTCCGATGTTTGTGTTTTTTGACCATCTAATAAATTCCATGTTTGTTTACATAGGAGGTATGATTTCTCACGGAAAAAAATTGTTACAGCTGTGCGTGTGTACATATGTCTATATTCATCCCAGACATGTGCTTATTTATGAGATATGATCGATTAACAACCAGTCTGTCTGGTCGCAGCTAGATCTGCTACCGACAGACACTAATGAACCTGTACATGCACGATAAATATAGCTTTTAAGTTGCCTATCGATATATGAGAAACATCGGATGGTATAGTATATATCGTACAATCCAAAACAAGTCTGTAATCATACTGTTCTCCCCTTTATTCTTCGATCCTATAGCATAAACGAAGAAGTAAACAAACCAGTTACTCCGCTCACCTAACAGTCAATGTGCTTCCCCTGTCAGTCATTGAACGCGAGTCGAGAATCTAGTCGTCAGTAAAAGCCACTGCAATACAAAGTATAAAAACTTGCCTACCTCATTTGGAGATGAAGATGAAATATAACAGAGAATGTCTTAGACGTGTCAGCGAAAAGTGTGCCAAAAGAAGTGAGAAGTACCAAAATTGATCTCGAAATGAAAGAACACAATTTTATTTAAATTTCAGGAGCGAGCTCAAAAGAAGGTGGAGGGTCACGGTGGTGGATGAGGCGGGGCAAAAAGTTCACGCAAGTCGGAGTGACTGGAGAAAATAAGGGCCGCCCAATGTCCTGAGAATTGTGTCTCTTTCTCAAACGCAGTTGAGGGAAAAGGGCTTATCAGACTGGCCTTACTTCGTTCCCTGTAATGTGAGGCAACCTGGAGAAACCCTTTGCCACTGGTCAAGCCAGTGAGTGAAGTACGAAGTTAACATCAAAGGAACCCCTCAATAAAAAGATACTATATCGGAAGATCCTCCATATTCGCTCTCTCGATTTCACTCCAATAAATCGACTCAGGTTTCCTGCATATGAATAACTCTTCGTGGAGGGCAATGGGTGTTAGTGAGGGGATGGCATGTTGGATGGAGTGATAGTGTGTAAGGGGATAATCTGTTATGGTTCCAGAGAAATCTCAGCGCTGTGCACATACAGGAGGATTCCTTGTATGAAGTAAATCTGGGGTATGTTTTGTATTCATTGGTGTCAGGTTCGATTTACTTTAGTGGGAGAGAGAAGGAGGACGCTCGATTCTATTGACATCCAGTGGTCTCCTTCATTTAATATCTATATCTATATTTTTATCACGGCAACGCACGAAATATAACTGCATCTTGTCAGTCATGCGTCTTTCTTTATACAAATAATAATTGTTAAACTGTTTCAGCCAATAAAATATTTAAAAAAAAAAAAAATATGAAGTGGATCTTTCTTTTCAATGCCTATGTATTTTAAATGATGAGCGGTGATCTGATGCAGGGTAACTATAATCCACGACAGCAATCATCTTCCGAAACATTCTCAAATAAAATTGCGTTGTAGTACATTAATTTGCTTTTAAATCGCAGTCACAACCAGCCAGTTGTTTACGTCTAAACTTGAATGTAGAAAATGGTCAACTGATTTAAATTCTTGAGGAATGGACGTCAACCATTTATAAGAATTCTAAGCTAGGAAGAAGCTGTATCTTTTGTCTTAAGTAAAGACCACATTTATGTACCGACACTCGCTTGTAACTAACCTTCATAGTATAGTAGACTTTACTATAACAATAGTATAAAAAAAAATCCCGTTCTCTTACCTACAATTACTTTTTATTCTGACTCACAGTTGTTAAGGAACATACTGGAAGACCTGGATTTCTATTCAGATGTATCGCTCCTATTCCAAATTTAAAAATCAAAAGGTTTTTTAATTGAATTGATGTCGTTACTTCGTCAGCAAGAGACTACTTTCAATTGTTTCACTATTAATATATCGATCAAAATTTGGCATTTTTACCTCGTACCAAGAGACATGTAGTATCGAAAAATACCGTAGCAATTTCTCCCATTTATACAATTTGTATAAGATGAGAAGTCTTCTCCCTTTTATCTTATTCAGCCTAATTTCTGTATTCAAACAGATGAAATTATATTCCATTGATTGTTTGAAGAACTAACATGAGAAAGTTGCACGCTAAACTTGATTCAATGAAAATGAAACTGACTGCGATTGTATTCTGGGAAAATAGTGAGTAGACGCTACATCGAAATTATTGTTAACTTTGGTTGGAATGAAATTCGAAGTGGATGTGGATAAAAGTGGGTTGAATTCATCAAAATGTCTGTTGCCCATCAATGTTTCCTTCTTCACCACTAGCGTATATTGATTGAATTGTTCCTCTACACACTTTCATTGAACATTTTTGTTGGTACCTATTTTATATTTTCAGTCACTGTTTCCACTTAATGGTATGGGTATGGGTTTCTCTTGCCTGGACATTCGTTATTTTTCAATTTACAAGAAATAACGATCGAATTCGATAAATGTGTAGAAATCAAACAAGGAATTGCTGCTTTTAAACTTCAAAGCAAAGTTATCAAAGCTTTGACATGGATTTCCCGTTGATATAAGTCAGCATAATTTCCCAGGAATGAAGTGATTATGTGTTCAAAACGATGAAACAAATAATTTGTAGTGCAGGGAAACTATTTCTGACAAAATACCATCTAATGGCAAGTGCCAAACCCACAAGGCGATTGCAATGAGGGTTCAGAAGCATTAGGTCCCCATTTGTTTAAAAATTAAGATAACAATATGTAAACGGGTATCTCAAGGAGAAGGGGTACGGAAGGGTGCTAGGGAGGAAGGTGGTACTGTCATTCAATGGGTTGTTTGGTTTATCGTAAACCCATGGCCGGCTCATATCGGCCTTGTCTTTGAACAAAACCCTCTCTGTTGGTGGTATTAGCCTCTAAAAGAGGGATATTTGCCATCTGGTTTTCCTCGACATAACAAGTCCACATGGCATGGGACCGAACAGGAAAGCCTTTTGGGTATTTTGATAGGAATGGAATGCGCCTCTTTCATCACTGAACAAAGGTTCTAAGCAGTGAAAAAACCAAGTGTATTCTATTTACCTCGTATATATAAACATAATTGCAAGTCGCTGAACGAAATCGCCCCTTTTGATTTCACGTAAACTCTCTAGGAACCCTTTGGAGAATTTCAAAGAAAACAGATCCTTCATTTATTCATTCAAAGGATTGTTGTGAGAATTCTCTCTCCCTGGGAACCCATTATTTCATAAAATGTGGCCAGCAGGGGTCTTTTAGTTGAATAATCAGTTTTGGTGGAAATGGCTTAAGTGAACACGAATGCATTTCATCCACTCGTTTCAAATGCGATGTAAAGCTATAAAAACACGGGTAAGCATTCTATACGAAACGGGTGAAAGAGCTATATCAAAATATAATTTCATTAGAAAGAATATCCACCAATTCAACTAGACCAGATATCTCAATTGGCAGCACCTGCTGACTTAAATATTATTGGACTCTCTATAAACATGGTCACCGCTTGAATTTGAAACGCAGACCCGGTTTATATATTTCAGCCAAGAAAATCTATGCATGTTAAATGCATTTATTCTGGGAGGTCTCCTCGTTCAATTGGCATTGGATACCTGCAAAATCCACCATGAGTCACACATGGAAATTAACGACCAATTTAGGATCAGTATCAACATTAAGTTGGGTTGCCTTTAGCTGTAGCATCACAGTAGGAGTCCCACCTAATCGCTGATTCAGTAGGAAGCTAAATAGAAGTTAATTGTACCATGTGATTTAGGTACATTGTACATTGAGTAAGGTACAATTCCATCATTCTCATGATATGCTTCTATCATCATGATATAAGAACAACTCACGATTTGCCTTTGTCCTATTTCACTTTTTAATAACTACATACTGTAAATATTTATGTATCTTATCGCACCATAGGGATTCTGCATCTTGAATTTCTCTCATTGATGAACACGGCACATATGACCAATTTCTATCTCAGAAACGATGGGATGGGCATTGGAACAACCGGAAGGTGTGATATTTTTTTATGTCATATTACATTTGTATTGAACCATTATTTCTGAAGTAGATGTACATGTACTATGAAGTTGTTTTTTCCCGTTGCATTGTGATTATTTTATCAATCCCGAAAGTCCCAATATTTTGGGTTGTTTAATTATCACTAATGTTGAAATATCCCGGTCAGTTCTGAACCCCTCGAGTTACTTCGAAAATATCATAATTTTAATCAACTTACTGCTTAACAAGTAAGTCTCTCAAAATTCAAAATTATTTCATTGTTACATGTTGGAACAATATATAATATATTAGACGAATATATATAATACTTAGTATAAACCATCCAATCTAGCATTCCTGTTTGTTGATCACTTTATATTGAACATGACGAAGACCTTATAGGTACTTTTTGCGCATCCGTTGAAAGTTCATCTAAACCTCATTCGCTGAAATTAAAATGTTGGGTAGATATGTCGGCATGCATTCGAAATGCAGAATTGATAATTGGAATGAAGTTGAATTTAAAATCCAGTAAAATCTTCTCGCATATTGAGGGGCATTAGCATTTTGGTAAAAGCAGTAAGCGGCGTGACTAATGTGTATGTTGTTTAATAATCGTATGTTTGTCTATACGAAACGGTGGGGAACTTCTGTATATATACAGCAATGTGTGATATCATATTACATACTATGTGTATTATGGCCAATAAAGATGTTTTAAGATATATCAATTTCTACATTTCTTCATTTTGCATTTTAAGCATTATTCCTGGGGAAATACGATATAGCTCTTTGGATCGGTGCTAGATATAAAATCATGTCTCTTGTGCTTCAAAATTAGATTATTCCTGATTCATTCGAAATAAAACGTCCAGCCACCTTTAAGTAAAAATTATCAAAAAAAAATATAATAATATCTTCCAACTACATTGCAAATTGGCAAAACAATTTCACTTTAAACATGATTTCCTTCCATAGTCTATATCAAGGGCCATACCCACTTTTGGCATCGGTCCTACATACTAGGCCGTCTACCCTCAACCCCTCACCCAACCCGGTCTCCACATCTGAAATCTTTTAAGATATCGGATATCAACACAATTGCCCTGGATTATTAAGTAATGAGATACACTTGTTATAAACATGCCATTCACTTACTACTGAGGGTAACTTATCAGCATGTTTTATATACAGTTGATAAATCGCTATTATAGGTTCTGGGCTTGTCTATACATCTCATGCTTAATTATGCTAATGTCTATAATAATAGTAGCATGTACATGTATACATGGCACCTATTTATTGAATCATGGCGAATTCGCCCGCGGCAAGGCGCGTTGGTATGGCGATGGCGATGTGTGTTGTTACTCTTAGAAGTGCTTTACAGTTGCTTAGACCCCGATAAGACCGATCCTATGAAAGTTCATATCATTATTACTCGATTCGCCCGCAACCACTTGGCCCGCCAACTTTTGCCAAATAACTTATTTTTCAAAGCATAAGTAAATCATGTTTGAACTGAAATTGTTTTGCTAAGTCTAACACAATGTAGTTGGAGGAATTACTATAATTTTACTGAATGTTGTAGCGTCCCAGCCAGCAGTTGTGTCAGATACCACACCCATAACTTCAGACATCATATCAGTCACGCCATATGGAAATTAATTTGATATCAACAGGTGGGAGTCATGTAATGCATCATAGTCAGGAGGCTTACATTACATAGATAGGATATAATTTCAAATTGTGAGATAAGATAGTTTCTTATCATTGCCAGCTCCCAAGAATAAGATCCTTATCACGCAACTTGAGCATAATTGATGAGTTTTGAAGTGGATTTAATTGCATAATGTATGTTGCCGAATTTGGGGCATGCTACAATCGGAGTTCATCTATTTAAGCAATTAACATTAATTGTCTAAGATCATAAAGATGGTCATTTGGGGGTATGTTCCTGTGTGTTTGGTTTAGATAGTGAACGTGATTATACACTGATATCTACCTAATTGACAAATTTCATCACGCCATCTCAAGCATAGATCCGATTTCTGTAATGTTAAAGAATCGGAGGCGGGGGGGGGGGGGGCGGGGGGGGGGGGGGTCCTAGAAATACAGGCCTATCTAAGGTCACAACAAATACACATGATTCAATTTTAGTGTTGACAACGAGATGCCGCGCTATCCGTGTGGTCTCAGGTACATAGACCCCAAGTCTGCGTCATCACCATTCATTCGAATGCTAATATACACGTGACTGTGTCTGACCTATCGAGAGAGTTTCCCATGCATAAAAGTCCGAAGGGAGAATCTTTACGACCTTCACAGGGTCACGTGCACCTTTAGGGCCAATGGCAGGCTGGGATTCCGCTCATAACGGGACTTTCACCACGAGGTTTGCCAAGTTTGCTACACCCGCCCTGGCACCCAACAAATTACGGATCTTTGGATCCCATTGATCATGATAGCTTCGGAAGCACACAAAATAATGTTTTTTTTCTCCACTTTTAATATTTACCAAGTATATCTCTTGCTACAGGGATTCTACTCTTGCCTTGGGCACACACAGTTGGGAGTTCATCGATAATAATTAATACAACTATCATTTAATTGCAATTCTCTTTCAAACGATTCCATTCAATGAGAAAATCCTTTATCCGAGAAAAGAATTAAAAAGCCATCTATCTGAAGTCGACCGAACGCCGATGCACCGAGTCACCTAAACTAAAAAAGCTTTTGTGAGGGTGGGTGTTTCCAAGAGCATTGAGATAAAGGAGACAAAAAGGCATGGATTAACTCCAACGTGTGATGCCTGGTGCTTGTGTGGTGACGATTGGAATTTATATTGCAACGCCAATGGAAAGTGACAACGTAGCAAATGCAAAGTGGTGCCTTAGGTGGTGGCACAGTGGTGCTGCTGCAGATGAGAGCGGTGGCAGGTGGCGAATATGCATTAATATAAGGTGGGCTATAGACGAGACCAGATTGCTCAAGCAAAAGATATAGCAACTAAGATCATAATAAGACCCCTTTTGCTCATATGGGCCCTTGCCACTACCGTATCCTGAACCACCACCACTGCAGCCAGCCACAGTGGCCACCACCTACACCACCACTTCTTCGACGGCTTCCCCAACCTCTCCCACTCTACCGCCCACCACCAGAACCGCCCAGGACTTCTTACCCGGTATCTCAGGACATTTCTAGTGATGCCACCATCTCGGTCACCACCACCACCACCACTGCCACCACCACACACAACCACTTTCACCACCACCACCCCCTAGTCCTTCGTTGAGCACCTCTTTGCGAATGAGGGCCTCTCTCGAAGAAGCCTCCTTAGTGATCCCTTCTCACTCCTACTATAAATGGGTTGGCCTCGACTCATTATATCAGCTCTAGTCACGTGACTGTCTTGGGTTTAGTCCCGGCATCCTCCTCCTCCTCCACCCCCTAACATTTGCCTTTACCTGAATGTCCCCCGTCGCTACTGACCGATGGGGTGACCGGCTCTCTGCTGAGCATGCATGCACACCTCCTACTCCTTTCAGGAGCACATCAAGCCAAACATCTCACAGCTATTTGTAGGCGTGTGAGAAATAATCAGGAAAAGCCCACCCTGCAAGGAAATTTCGGATAGCGAGAGAAGATAATGTAGCCAGGTAGGTGGTGGCGGCGATGGTTGTGGTGGTGGGAAAGTGGTGGCGGTGGTGGTCTGCTAGCAGTGGTGGTGGTAAGTGTGGTGGTGTGGTGCTGGTGGTGCTGATTTTTGGTGTCGTTGGGAGGGGAGTCTGTGTGTGGGTGACTGCGGAGGGGGCATTGTGGTTAGACATGTGAAAGACTGGTGACATGGGAGAGGAAAGGCAATCGCGAAAAACGAAAAAGACGCTCACTGCTTGTCCTAGCAATCGCTCACGGTAACAACTTTTACTTATCTCGATCATAACTTTTGTAAAGACTAGAAATTCGTGTTTATTTCAGTGTCCTTTGTGAGTAGTTCCTGTTTTCGTTGCCTCATGTATTTATGTCAACGGATCCTAGATTGCATGTATGCTGCTGTGTCCGCTATCTATAGCTGTGTCTAGCAGGAGCTTGAATCGATTTCTGTTCCTTTTTCGTCATCTAAACATACATTTGAGGTGATTTGGAGATCGGTTTGCACAGATTTCTAGAACCGCCGTTATTTGTCAAATATCGGTACATAAAACTTGTCTGCATTTTGCACCCAGTTGACCTCTCTGAATACCGCGTGTGCTGCGGGGGAGAGATGGAGTAATATTCGTCTTCGGACACGTAGGATCCAAGAAAATTGTACGGATTTGAGGGTGCTGGGTACAAATCCGGATTCTGCGTATTAATTCATTCATTCGTACGATCAACTCCATAATCTTCTCCTGTCATTTTCTCCATATTCCTACGCCAGATCTTGAATCCCTATATAGGTCACTATGACCTCGTTCTGACCCAAAAACTGAGTCCAAACATGTGAGTTCCGCCATTTTGAAATGAGGAATTCTGGGTGTAGTTTCCTTCCGTCGGACCTCACGGCTAAGAATTAATACTAAATCAACGAACTAACTAATATTTAAAGATTTAGAGACTATGTCTTCCTAACGAAACTTCTTTCAAGTCATTCAGTTCCACTCCTTAATGTATTTTCTAGTTAATGATAAGACATTATGTTGATAGGCTGATGTGAACTACCGGCTGTCAGCTATCATAAGTTTTCACATTTTTACGTAAAACGCAAGCCTTATGTCCTATCCGTATGTATTTTTGTGAGGGGACGCTTTCACTATTATTTCAGAGGGGCAACTCGAATTTCCATGCCACTTGTATCGTTTTCCGCTTCTTGTTCTTTGTATTATTCATGAGGCAAAATTTGTTTAAAATTCCCATCATTTTGCTCCTCGATCCAACGACCGCTTCCTGTTTTCTTGTGTACAGATCGCAGAGTACTTTGTGATGTTGTTCTCATTATGTGCATAGCTTGCAATTAATTCCCCAATTATTCGATGTATCGATGTATCGAGCTGGAAACGCCATTGGCAGGGGCCTTTGGAGGTTGATGACCGCGCGGCCACATAAGTTGTTTACTTTGGTTCGCTTTCCCGTGTCCGGGTATGCTTTTATTTGTTAACTTGCATTTGTTCCCCGGGCGTTAACCTTTGCTAACGGTTTCAATACAACTTTTATATATAATTGGTAGACACATGTTGTACGAGGTGCTATTCTTGGGATGATGCAATCCTTCTTTTAACACCTGGACTCGTTAAAATTATATACCTGAATTTACTCCTTCCGATGATTGAAATTAACATTGTGCATATAATTTAATATGTACATGCTGATCGTTTAAATTATGCTGTTGATCTTTAGCCACTTTTGGGAATAAATTTGCCCCTGTACACGATTTCTAAAATAACCTATTTCATGTCTACCATATTTTAAAATACTGATTCTGGCCACTCTCGTTATCCTGGTTATTAGTTGTACTTTTCATTATACTTTGCTGTTGTTGCTACTTGAACAATGAATGAAGATACCTAAGGTCATGCCGGTGGGGTAAATAAACAGTTCTTGTTCCATGTATCTTTGCAGACCTCAGTCTGGAGCATCTTTATAATTATTCGTCTGCATCCTCAATCATCGATTCAAACTTGGGAGAGTTTTGTCCTAATTGACATTTTCTCTTCCCAGGATATGAGTTGAATTTTTTCATCACTGATCTTGCATGACTGTCTGTGAAGGTAAATGTGTATCTCTTGACTTTTTCTATTCCCAGGATATGAGTTCAATTTATCACTGATCTTTCATGAAGCTCTATTTGTAAATGTAAATGTGTTACTCTTCGACTTTTTCTCTTCCCAGGATATGAGTTCAATTTTTCTTTCACTGATCTTTCATGAAGCTATTTGAAAATCACTTATTTTTTAAATTCGATTCACAAATTTCTCTTCATGTCCAGGTATACAGTTCTTCCCCGTTTCACATTTGGCCTATTCGTGAGCCCTTATGCTATACTATGATTTCACGAAACTTCATGCCTAATGTTTCTATTGCAGTGAAGTGAAGGTCCATGTCGCGAAAACTTTTAATGTTTACTTTGCCTTATTTCCATGATCAAAGTTTGAAAGTCCAGTGTGTAATAATGGCAAAGGTCGGGAGGAAAAAGCGTGTCCTGTTGCCTATTTCCAACAATGACCATAAGCAATCTTAATCATTTTTCGTCCGAGAGACAATGAATCCCTGATGAGTTTCTGCATGACTTCCAACTTATGCTGTAACGATGCTCTGAGTTATTGGGAAACAAAGTTCAGAGTTCACAATTTGATGGCACCAAAAGATCAATGAGTCTCTTGGGTATCGCCATTTGCAGAATGTGAGCAGCCAGTTAGAAAGGTTGTGCAGATCAACGGGTGAAGGTCAATTAAGGAGTTCTCGTCAGACAGTCCCGTTGATGGACATAGCGCAAAAACGAGGACACTTTTTAAGCTGACCATTCCGATGAACCTATCAGATGAATACTTAATGCTTAGAAGTTACAGCTTAGTCATATTTTCCTTTAAGGTTAATGATGACAGTGGCTACTCTTAACGAGTATTTTACCTCGAAATATATCTTACTTAAGTTGATTGTCATCTAAAATTATTATAACATATTTCGAATACGTCTTCTATCTAGAAGATCACGAAATCCTACCCCATAGAATATTATAGATTTTTGTATTGCCTGCTGAGACTTCATATTAAATTTAATGCTTGATCTGAATTGTTGACATAGTTGTACTAGTTTGAACAATTTGAAGAGACAAACTTCTCTTCAAATTGTTCCATTTTCATACAATAATCTCACTTTTTCGTTTTCAATGTAAATGCCAATCAATTTTCCCTGTGACAGAAAAGAGTAGGTCAAACCTGTTCTAACAGTAGCTATGCCTGTGTGTTCGTTTTTGATTAAATTGCAAAAGAATCTCTCACCCAGTTGGAGCTAATATACCTACAAAGCTGAGAGTAGCATCTTTAGGTCACCGATTTATTTAAAGAAACCGGCGTAATTATTGTGGAGTTGCCCTTTGAGACTCTCTAGCCTGACCAGAATGTATTTAGATGATTGATTTTCCCACGTGTATGTGGCTAAAGGTTTCGACGCCATCTTGGCCCTTACAATTCCGTTGGATAAGCAGCACCCGAAAGGTTTGGATAGGCGTCGAGGCATTTAGCCTAAAACCCTGAGATTTTCCCTTACTTGGATCGATATATTAGCCATATCTGCAACAAACACAGTCGTCCGGCATGGGAGAGACCCTTTTGAATCCTTTAAAATATCCGTAGTGTGCCATGGAAAGGCGCTACCCAGAGTATTGAACGACATTTTCCCCACCGCTCCGCACTCAACTAGAGCAGCTGTCTGTATGTTGATTTACATTTGTTGTTTTTATTTCAGGCCTTTTTGCTGCCGTATTTTGGACGATTGCCGGAAAATAGTCAACACTATCCTGGATCGAATGTTCCCATCTAGTGTTGCTATGTACCATATAAATATTTGAAGACACGAATTCTATTATTTTCGGATTTTTGGTTAGTTCTTCAGGAAATAATTCTGACGCATTCATGAATTTCCTTTAAAGGCCACTACTAGAATATGTAGAACAAAGGTACAAAAAAGGTGGAATTCATTCATGTTTATACCGCATTGGTCGATCCCCAGATGAGCCTGGCTATATATATATATATCATGGCACGGTGGTTGTTTTTGTTCTAAGCTTTAAGAAATGTGGGAAAAAAAATATTATACTTTAGTTACACAGTATGCTGATCCTTGTAGCTATTAGCGTTAGACCTCGATCCTATTTTTATCACTCACTAGTGTTTCCCTTGTTGAACTAAACCTGGTTTCAATAACATAAATAGATGAAATGGAAAGGGTAGATTTAGCAGTATCAAATATTGTATGGGTTTGGAAAGTATTGCACGAGTATCATACATATCATCACTAAGAGATATGCTAAATGTGCATATATTTGGTATTTTTAACTGCCTGATACTAGCACATCCTGCTAAAAACTCGAGTATAAAATGCTACATCTACATAAAATGCATCTGGTATTTTATCTGTCCGGATTCCAGGTTAGTCCTAAGAATAGTCGAGAGGGAGTAAATAAGTAAATAGGTAAATAAATGAGTTCTCGAGTCATGGACACGTTTTTACGACTTCGTTGAAAATAAATGCTGGACAAAGCTGACAGAATAAAACCTGCTGCCCTCCCAAGATGTGGACAGATTGAGAAGAAGATGGATAGAGCACGTTTACCCTGTAGAACCGAGCGAGTGTTGTATCTTCACCACTCAGTCCTCAGGGCGTATGTATTCTATCTTAATCATCAAAATACTTCTGACAACTGAATACTGCATCTCTGCAAACTACGCCATGTACAGCCAGTTCGCCGCTTCTGCAACAATGAGATCTTCAAAACATATCTGCCTCTGTATTCCTGTTTTGTAAATATCCATTAAAAGTGTTTAATTCGTTGATAAGTCCTTTACTTTTACCGCGTAGGTGCTTAAAATTTCTCCCTCATCGTCTATTACCGTGTTAACGTTGTATATAGATAATCTAACCTGAATCTTGGAATTTTAAAAAATGGTATACCACTAACCCACTTTGTTAATGTTTCCTTAATTTTCAACATCAAATGGTATTATCATTTGTAGGGGTTATATGTTTCTATCGGCATGAGTCACGGTCCTCAGAATTTGTTCCTATTTATTGGTCGAAATTGTAGCCAAACTTAATGGCAGGAATATTTCAAAAGAATATCTACATCTATGGAAATAAAATGCTGTGAATCGTATAACTTGTCATCGTTCTATGAATTTCCACCCATTTGATTAATTCCTGTTCCTGTTCAGCGAATAACCACTATCCCTCTTTCTCCGATTAATTTAAGGAAATATATTTCAATTTCACTAAAAGAAATACTTCGAACCTGTTGCCACAGCAAAGCTATGATGCTAAGAACTCGCACTGCGTTATTAGTACACTTCGTGTTGGCCAATAAATTCAACTGTTGTCTAACAAGTTGTGATTTGTCACCTCAAACTAGTAATCTCTGCCCACCTTATTGTGAGAAAAATCAAATGCGGCAAAGCAAAATGGCACTGAAGATAGTAATATCTCTGATTTATTTCTACTTATTGGTTAGCTTGGGATATGTGATAATATAGTCTATTGAAGTAAATACAAGGCAAACTTCATAACTAAGAATACAAGTTATCCTGAGAATTCAATATGGGGCCCAGTAGTGCTTATGTAATCTACTTTTCCAACTATTCCAAACGGATTGAAGCCCTAAAAGTTAACGTTAAGACAAGATAGAGAATGAAATTCGATTTTTGAGATGAGTCCTGAATATTCTTTCATAATATAGATTTGAAAACACGATTGTTTAATCGTGTTTTCAAGCTTTGTCCCTATCTTCTAAATATTTTGGATCCGTTTGAGATACCCCGTAATTGCGAATTTTATTTTTTCTATAGCCTTTTCAAAATATGGGCAAATTATTTTTCCATAACGAATGAGTTTTTATTCGGGCTTTATCAATATCAAATGGTCTCTGCGGCGCCTGGAATACCTTCTTGGCCTGGATCGAAAGGTCTGACTGAATCCCGTTGCAGATCGCCTTACAATTATAGATTTCTCCTGACCCGACGATGCACTGAGTGACTTACAAAATTAAAGTTTTAAAAAACGGTGATTGCTAAGAAATTCCAATATGAAACTTGTTAGATACCATTGGCCTATCAACAGCTATCACTACAAGTATATCCCCCATTGTCCCGTAATTAGGGGTTCTGAAAAATAAATTAACCCCCCCAACTTCTGGGTTACAGGAAATCTAGAAAATACACACAACCTGAAATTTTGATGCTATTCCATGACATACTATGCACTTTAACTTATGTCATAAAAAGAAAAATATATCATCGACAAGACCCAAGTTATCGGCGAAGCATGGATACTACTACCAAGTTAAAATGAATGCAGTATTATTTACTCTTAATGGTCACGGGGATTAAAACAATTGTAGTATAAAACATGTTTCAAAGCAATATGTAGATAACAATTGGATGAATAGGTGTATGCTTGTCCTAACGCATCGACGAAGTAATAATCCAAATTCCATATAGATATATTATGTATAATTTGAGTGGCGTCCCAAGAATACACCCACATGGTGGACATGCGTTTTTCTATAATCATTTCAATGTACGGCCTATTTTGTAATTTTGAAACATCTGAAGTTGAAACTGAGCATCTACCAGTATAAGCGACAGCGACAAATTCATAAATATCTATATAATATACTTTTATTGTTTGTTCAGTTGTACTGCATCAAAAGGGAAAGTTCGTCTCCAACTCATTAAAAAAAACATATATAGATCTACAAAAAGTTGTAAGTTACCTTACAATGATGAAAAAACCCATCAATAATCAAATTCATATCCTTGATTGGATAGGATTAAGCCGAAAACAGAGGGGACAGAAGATGGGGAAATGTGTTTGGTTTTGCTTTTATTGGTGGAATTAAATTCATATCTTATAATGGTGAATCTCATCGGATGTAATACATACAGTTCCATTTTGAAGGCCATGTTCTATGAAAAAACACATTCAAAGTCTAAACTAAAAAAACTAAGGTCAAAAGTGTAAACACGCATTACCAGCGACAAATGCGTCTTGGCCCAATACAAGTTTGATGGGGGTGGGTCCTTGAACCCCTTTTGCGGCTCCTGATTGGCACATGAACCCTCACGCTTAGCTGCCCTTGCCTTCACTTATCAGGAGAGCGTCTTGAGGGCGCATTTAGATAAACTGGGTGTTGGCGGACAGAGAAGGGTGCAATCTCTTCCCACTGTTCAGAGATCGGTCATTTCTGCACACAGTGACAACGAAATCTAATTTCTGTGAGTATGTTTTAATAGTCTATAATAGCAAAAGTTATCTTCTCAATCACCAATTATTGTATTGATGTACATATTATAATTATTGATGCCATTTGATAATTCGATTAGGAAATATATCATGTAATTCAGCTTTGAGGATAATATCACTTGCACCCCATATATGAAATAATTATGGGCAATTAGTTCGTGTATCTAGTTTGTCTTAGTTAGACTGTCTGCGCACCCGCAGTAATTAATAGTATAATTGACGGGCATAGCTCTTAAAGTAACTTTTCAAAGTCATGATTAGATAATCTAACCAAACAAATTAAGATAGCCACTGATCCTTCAAAGTCATGATGAGATAATTTAACAAGTCAAACTTCGATAGACACTAAAACTTATAAGGATAACTTGCGCCCTTGAAATAGTACAGTTTCACGAGCGCTGTTCAGTGTTTCCAAAACATTGCCATTTCCGATTTGTTCTAATCTTTGCTGAACTTATCGCATTGAATTTGCGCGACGCTGACACCAAATTTCATTAATTCTTCTTACATTGGAAGTAGGTACTGTACATGTCATATATATGTTCTTTGATTTTCAGTGAAGTCAGTCGCTCTGATTTACGTCCTGGCATGCAGAATATTGACGGAAAGTTCCTCTACTTGACTTTCTTATTCTTATTTTTTTTTCATTAAAAAAACCCAATCGATCAATACTAGACTTGCAGTTAGAACTATTGACCTAAACTATATATATCCATGCTGATACTATTCAGGATTTTGGATAACTCTTAGATTAATTCACAGTTGCCGTTCATTCTAGCTTTCACTTTGAAGAGAAATTAAAACAAACCTCTAATCCAGTTATGAATATGTAATTAGACCGAATATGTAATTAGACCGACCTTAGGCCTCAGCTATTATTAATCTGAGGCTAGAATGAAGTGACTCATTGTCCAGAATGCATTATTCTGAATCAAGAATAATGTCTCATCCAATATTTACTTGTAAACATGGGTAAATGTCATGGATGTGTATGGACAGGGCAATGGGTTGTCCTATAGTTAATTGTTCAACCTCTATGAATTAGGGTCAGTGGTAATTACCACTTTATGATTGACTAAAAATCTTTCTACCACTATCTCTATCAGTTATTAATACATATTATATACCCATGCAGGCTAAACACGGCGTGAATCATTAGCGCAAATGACCTGTGGATATGCAAACAGGTTTCCTAAAGTAGCCAACCCATGGACCGACGGGCAAACCAAAGATGTCATTAGCAGATGGCATGGTTTCAACTCTCGCGAGTAGGATTGTAGTGGCTGAGAGCAGAGGAATCGTCGCTTGAAGGCATTTTTTGCCACCGCCTCGCTTGGCGCTGTGTACCGCGGCTCGGCGAACCGCCTCACTGCAAGGAACGTATCCTTCCGCCAGCCTCGTGACGTCACAACGAATAGCCATTTGGCTCGGTCGCATTGCAAAGTACTTTCCGTACAGTGGAAACGGAACGGAACCCTGTTATTTAGCGCTTCATTCATACTGCTCTGGGGCTAAGGAGGGGCGAATCAATGGGTTGGCAATGAGTAAGAGGGGTTCTGATGCTATTTGTAATGTGCCTTTAAGATTAGAGTGAATTTTCTACTGATATAGACTATTTAGATTAACTCGGTTATCAACAGAATATGACAATTGTTGACATGTCACCGGGGATTCTGGCAGTGATTTATCTAAAACTCCGTGAACTGGGGGAAATGGAATGTAGGGTCTTAGCATGAAGTAAAACTATATATACAAATCCGATATTATTTCTGAGTTCTCCAAATGTGTGTCTGAGTTAGCATTGTTTATGTTGAGATAACGTTAATCATTAATGTACATTAATGTATTATTCCCCTCGGAGCATGTTTGCCAATTAGGCCCAATACTATAGCATGCACTAAAGGTCAGGCCATTATGAGCTGTTTCTGTTGCCATCTTGATCCAATGAGTCCTCGTGGTTGAAAGATCCTCTTTCATGGGTTCTGTTATTCAACAAATGATTAATTGACCGCTGTCATAATTATTTACACCATTGAGGTTATTACAAATGGCTCCTCTTTGAGCCACGCTTTCTACTTCCTACACCGAGAATTCAGATCTAAAACATCTGAAGACCTAGAAAGCGTTCGGAGTATAATCAAATGGAAATATCACTGAGGGGACCAGGTGGTGACACCCACACTTTCAAAATGATGATGTACAACCAAACAGAATAAGTTATGTAAAGTTGCTGCTGTTACATTATCCTCAAGTTTTAACGGGTAAGATATAGTCGAGAATATCATAGAATTGATAAGAAATATTATCAGACCGTAATAGTAATTATCAGATAGTCATGTTTAATAAGATTAAATGCAGTATTCATAAGTATTCACTTTTGATACAGTCCCCATCCTTTCTACCAACGAGAGTGGAAGATTTGTTTTTTACCGAGGACGAGAGATGAATAATGTACGGTATTTAGTTCCTCGATGGGTTTGGGGAATGAGTATACAAGATTTATCATTTTACTCCCGCAGCACATGCAGGACATAATAAGTAGTGAATTTGAAGAATTTGCTTAATAGTTCAAATTCAAAAATAATTCAATTTTCAAAATGTATTTAAACATTTGTTGTTTATGACTTTCATTTCCTGCTGATCCAGAGCCCTTCCAGAAGAATGTTCTACAACTACATGAGGACTTTAGTTCTGAAGTTGACTGATGTAGACCAACAAGAAATATAGGCTGAAACAAAAGTTTTCATTGGTATTCGGCATATTATTTTATTCAATAGCCAAGACAAATAGAACATAAGCTGCGTTCTGAAAGAAACCTACGTAAACAACATAACAAACACGATAAAATCACATTAAATAAATATGTAATCCTACAATCCAACAGTTGCCCTTTCTCTGATAAAGGTATTATTGATTGGCCTGCCCTCGCTCCTAGATCTTACCTATGCTGTCATATATTCACAGCAACAAGAAGCGCAGTGTCATCGAGAAAAATTACTTTGATGGAAACTTTTCCGCAAACGGAGGGTTTAATTGTACTTTATTTCGTGCTCCTGCTCTAGTGGCCTCTCCCGCTTCTACCTGGCGAGGCCACAATTCTTTTTTTATTGTCAGTTGTGTGCTGTTCACCCCGTAAATGTACGGAAGGTTGGCTTGTCCACTGGCGACCCAGCAAAATACTCGGACAATAAAGGCATCAATTGAGATCCGCTGGCCAGTGCTTCCCTTGGGCATTTTGTTTCAAACTTGAAACAAAATGGAGAAACATGGCCAGTCGTCTCGGGTCCAGAATTTCCTATTTTCCGCATATAAATGGATTTATAACTGGTGTAACGGAAGTAAGAGCGTTGTCCACCGGGAAAAGATGAATGAAACGAAGATAAAACTAAGGCTTTGACTATAAATTAACTCCTTCTATAGACGACCTTTTCAAGCCTTCCCCTGCCTTCGTCGTTCTATATACTCTTCGTCTCTTAATTAGTTTTATTCAGGAGTAACACTGCCAACTTAGAGGCAATTCGTGACTTAAACAATTTCCCTATTGGATTCACTTCCCACAGTTCATGAAAACCAATCTATTCATGCACACTTTTTAAGTCCATGCTGTCTTGAAATTGGATCACATTTCCCTTCTAGTATTAAAAAAGTACTCCACTTTTTGTTATTTTCCCTTTGTTTATGACGACAACATTCTTCCATTACAGCATATATAAATTATAATATTCCCATGCATAATATGTAATGAAATAATTTGTACTTACAGAATGCATGCCGACTTCCAATCCACAAACGTAGATAGATGCGATGATCCTGATATCCGTACAATCTTGTTTAGAAGGCAGCCTCCTTAATATGAAAACTTGACGTTCTCTTCGACACTTGTCCATACTAAGCTCAATTATACAGCCATATCTTCATGTCCGGAAACTAAGGATGAGAATTTCGAAAAAAAGTATTAATTTCATAAAGTTTTGAACTGTTTAGTAGGATTCCTGGTAGAATAATGATCAAAATAAACATTTTAATCGTATGTTTTCTAAAGTTCAGCTGGTTCAGTTGAGCACGTCCTTGGCTCACCCAACAGGTGGAGAAATCTTAGGCCATGGAAAGATGAGGCGGGGCATCGTGAGGTGTTTACACTCAGACCTTATAGAACAACCCTACTGACCTTCTTAGTACCTGCCCCCCTGTGAAAACCCTTACTTCTGTCACAAATACATTCGCATGAACTTGTGACTTCTTTTCTTGACCACTTTTAATTTTCCAACGATGTAAATTACTTGTTTTTGCAATTGTTTATTATTTAAGTCTCATTGACCGATCGCTAAATCAACCAAGACCTTATTGTGGTATGGTCAACACATGTAAGACACCCTACACCCGACTGTAATAATTAGAAATTACCTGCTCCGTGGGTGCCAATTCCAGACCACTAACTCTTTTTACGGATGTCTTTTGACACCTATGTGTTTCATTAGATGTTATTATATGGGACCGTTTTCTAGAGTATTCAGATGTTTCACCCGACTCGCTTCACAGTGATTATTTCAGTTTTTATTTGGGATGATACGTCCAAACGGGGTACATTCGCACTGTCAAAGGCAACACCTTATTTCATCAAAATATAAATCCGTACACTAATTATAATTGTAAACCTGTGCAAGCCCCCTTTTTTCTAAAAAAACAACTGCTGTGGTCGCAAAACTCATAAACCTTTAGGAACTTTATCTCAAAACTTCGTAAAGTATCACTTTTGTGGGCTATGATCTTTTTCTCATAATGACTAGCTTGGAAAAGAGCCCTATCAGTTTGACCAGTCGCATTAACAGGTAGTGGTGGACCCTTGGGGAAGGGGATCTGAGTAATAATGGTTTAATGTGTGTTTAATTGGTCCCAGTGCCCAGAAAGACCTACTGGAGGATCATGTAACCTGCTCCTCCAGTACCCACCTGTCACTCATTTAATGACCTCCTCTCCACACACTCCAAAGGTCAGGCCAATCACAAATCAACATAAAACTACCATTGCTGACTCATTAAAGAGGTATTGTTCTTGCTAATGAACCCAGACTCAAATAACCAAGTACTTCTGAAAGGAAATACATGCCCCGACTCTACTGTCTATTCCTAATTGTAACACTGCCTTCATGGTTATGCATCTAATAGCATTCATTGAATGACCTCCATAGATCGGTCTAGAATAAATGCTCCAGCCTTACGTCAGTGGGGCCCTTTTGCACCAGCATTTTTATTATTGGGTTTAGATCAAGCAAATGGATCTACTTAAGGGGCAGATGGCCTGCCTCTCGTATTCTCAAACCTCTGCGGTCCTTTACATAGAGTAGACGGAATGGGGATAGCCTCCTATCGTGGACCTGTTGATTACACCCGTCTCCGAGCTAAGGAAAAATAAGTTCTATTTTCGCCACTGATTCTTTTCACCTCATATATTATATGATTAACTTGTTGAGAACAATTTCGCCCTATATTATTAACGTGTCTTAATTCACTTTACGATTAATAACGAGTCCTAGTTCGCTGCCTTCTTGACTGGAGCGGAAATCCCTCTTACTCGCACAATCTAAGCCGAATAAAAATATAAATGGGTCGAGTTGGGTGGGTTTTTTTTATATTTTTAAACGGAACATATTGATGTTCATCCCCTTGAGTTCTAAATTGGCATGGGTATTAATCGAAGTGTCAGTGGAAATTGCCAACTTTTGGACTCTCACTCAAACTTTTGTTTTACCCCTAGCTCTCAAACTGCCATCTAAGGGTTTCAGGGCTATCTCGTTGCAAACATTCATAGGCATTCATAACTGCTTGTATCATATTTCAATTGAATCAGATGTTCCTATAAATCTAGTGGTTAAAACGAGCATCGAGAGAGGAAGCAATACCCACATGTGTGCACTGTCTGAACTCTGGGCGAAGTGCCTGGAAGACAAAAATAACTAAACCATGGCAGATTGAAATCCGATCTAAAAAGTGGGAAATAATGGGCAAAAACTAAGTTTTTATTGGCATTTTGAGGACGAATGGCGAGCTGTTTCTCCCTTTAAAGGAATGATTAATTACTCGCATTTCAATAAATATGGATTCCAGTCCTCGGGATGTTTTGTCAGCAACGCCTATTCTGAGTTTATTGTCCTATAATGGAATTACTTACTGACAAATTTCCACTGTTTTAAAACAAATAAATCTTTCAAAAATGTCATGTAGGGGACAGGGGACAGCGATCTCTGGCCCTGTTTCTCTGATGACGGCAATGACATTTATTTATTGATTCCTAAACGAATTGTTCGAGCTGTGTTTCAATGAACAAACAATCATCTAAAGTTTCCTCCATTTTTGCCCAACCTAATTATGTTCTTTCATGGGAAATATTTTACGACACTGTATAGGCCTATATGATGTCCATATGGAAAGTTGGTATCAAACCACTCTCTCCATCAGTGTCCCACTGAGACGTGAGAATTTAATTCCATGAATAATAATGACAGGAATTAGTTTCATTCTCGGGGGGAAATGGGAGCAAAATAAAAATCAAACTGAAATTGTTTTTTAAAAAAAATGAATGAACAGAAATAGCTTTTTAAAAAAAGTAACTGAAAAAATGAATGTAAACAAAGTGGAACGGGAAACAAGCCATAACATTAGCTGGAGTCAATGGGCATTGTAGCGAAGGGGTATTTTATCGGACTCCAATGCGGTTACAAAAACATCTAACTCTCACAAAAATGTCTCGCTGGAGTAGATGTCACGTGACCTCTCCTCCTGGATGACCTCTTTATTGGGGAATTAAATTTCTGACCTAGTTCTTATGACTGATAACAGTTACCGATGGTGTGATCGGCCCTGTGCTATTTTTAGCGTCCACCTAAACCGAGGTATACTACACTTGGCTTTATGAGTTAGGGTGAGTAGAATATCGGTTTTTTTATAGTCTACATTTATTTCCTGGCCTTGGAGTGACATATTTAGTAGAAAGAGGCTACGATGGGGCTTCTGTTTTGGTCTCCTTATTGTTTTATCGTTCGTTGCCCGGTGGCCCACATATTTTTGCCGATTAACATTTCCAAACACGCAATTACTCTCTCATCATCAGTACATGGCAAAGACTTCTTCACAATTTTGCTGATAAATTCGATGAAATATGAAATGAGAGTTTCGTTTGCATCCAATTAAAGAGGACAAATAATGCCGATGTTTTGAAAATCCCCGGTCAGAAATCATCGCAGGACAAGGAAATGAGAATAGACTGCGCGGGCCGTTAGCCTATTTACTAGACATATTTATATCGTAAACAAAATGATGTTAAAAAGAGCTCGGTAAACGGTTCTTAGCCCCACTCCCAGCAATATATGTGTCGGGAGATGCTGTGCCGCTTACAGTTACTAAAAATTAGGAAATACGAGGCTAGTACGAGATAAACAATGTAGTAGTGCATCGCGGGGGAGGCTGATACATTTTATCATCTGGGCTCCAACCGTCCCGACCTCCAACAAGGGCCGTACCAAGATGGCGGACTACTGCCCTTCCTTTGCCTGCACACTATTTATACATGCAATAGCTCCTCCGTTTCCTTTAGTTTCTGCCAATCGCACATATTACGATGTCCATTTAATATTTGGTTGTGTAACCGGTGAATAGAACACAACGAAATTACACCCTAGATCTTAAAGTTTGTTACTGGGAATTAGAGGATTAAAATTGAATTATGTGCTCCCTGCTGCAGATAATTATTACTAAATGCTGATTTTCTCTATTCTCTCGTCAGATCGAATCATCCTAATATTGGTATGAATTCAGATCAATCATAATTATTATGTATAATGACTTTTACTTCTAGAAAATATGCCATTGCTAATAAATTCGATCTCATTTTCGTTACCAGAACTACTGCGAACAAAAACTATAAATATCAGTAGAGTAGTTCATTATGTAGGAACTGTTAACATCATTCAAAGTCTATTTACTTGTTTTCAATTGGAGACTCTTAACACAAATTCTAGACAAAGATGTGCCTTTCCCTCTTAGACTTATTAATGCGCAAAATAATTCCAACGATTAAACCGATAAACGAATAAAGCAACTCTTTGACATCTAGTGTACTGCGATAGTCTCCAACGGTTTAGTAAATTGTAGGTTCCGATTGTAATATGCAACTAAGTCCTCTGTGATACCAGCTGCTGATATTTTATGAGATGAAGGTTAATTGTTAAAAAGAATAAGAAGGGATTCAGAAAAGATAGAAAATAGAGGGAAATTTGCTGCATGATCAATATTTCGATAAGCCTGTGTGCCTATGATATATTTCGCTACTCTTGCGTCAGGACATTTCACAGAACATACGACCATATATGAATATGTACATGAATATCTCTCAACTAAGATGTTCAATTTAAAACAACTTTTTGTTTATATTAATGTTAATTTTGTTGTTATGACGCTTGGTGAGTTTAATAAGTATATCTTCAGTATATGATCAATGTCATCTAGAATATGAATATTTAGTAGCGAAATACTATTTAATAGTATTTCGCTACATAAACATAGAAATTATGAATTATGAGTGTTGTTGGTGATGTACAAACAGGGGTCAAATTACAATTTATTCTCACGCGCCAAGGAAACAGGGCAGGTGCTATGTTCATATGTTTGAATAATGAAGCTCGTTACCATTCCATTTTCCATGAATCGTTCGTGCTGCATTGTCAATTAAAATCGACGGTCAGAATACTGTTTCAAATGATTGGGTCAGGTTCATTTATTCAGATAAAAAAGTGAAAATATTTATTTTTAATATCACCTGGCTGAAATAAAGATGTGATTCGTGAAGTGTAACTAACGTTAGAACTGCATAAATAAATGGGAGAAAAATATCCCGAGCCCAGGGGTGAGGAAAATTGGGATAATTCGGAATTTTTAAGAATAGAACAAAATGTCAATGGAACGAAAGAGTTGTGACCGATGGGAAACGTGAGGGGGGCAATGGTCCATGTTACTACAGCAACCGTTTGACATGTGTCTATTTCCCCTCCCATCTGCTGACAGACTTGGCAACGGACCGAGGCAGAGCTAAGAGTGGCTGGTTTCTACCACAGCCATGGGTTGTATCTGCTGATATCCCCTTGAACCGTTGAACACAAGGACATTGGGGCTACCCTAGTACACCACCCAATACCCGAGTAATTGCATAATTTATCAACTTCACATGAGGGATACCCTAGACAATCCGGCTAAAGCCCCTTCTCATCGAATCAATCTTGTGCCGGAATTGAGTTGCATGTATTGTGTTCCCCTTTCAATCCTAGTCCATAGAACACATATGATCGGTCTGCACCAAAATGTTTAAACAAGTTGGAAACTCTTCGGAAAGTTAATGTCACATTAGAATGTTTTATTCATACCCATCCTTTCAAATGAAACCCCGATGAGAATGTGGGAAACAATGGAGGGGGATATTTATAAAGGTACCCTCCATCGAGCGCAACAGGCCCTTTCTTTCTCACTTTATTTCAGCTATCGTTGACAATACCTTCCGATAAAGTCCCACCCACGGTTGATCATATGCAAAATAATGCACAAATCAGACAATTTCATCGGACGCCCTTGCGTCACTCAAATTCCATGAGGAATGTGTGAAATATGTATGTGAAGTAAAGTCAATTCCTGCAGGGATCGAATTTCTCTCGAGCTGTCGGAACATTTTGTGAAGCACCCCCTTGAGAATAGAAAGCATCCTCTGTTCGCCATGCTAGAGGATTGAATGAGGCAAGATATACGACACCCTCTTGGATTGAAACCCATACTCAAAGCGTAGACTGAAGCTTCCCGCGAACGCCGACAGGGGGTCTCCTATAGTATATCCATATATGGAAATTGAAGGAGTGGAAACTTCACGCTTGGTTTGAGCAGATGCCCAACAAACATATCATCCGTGCCCTATGAATATTTATGTCGAAGGACTCATGCCAATTGACCAATGGCCAGTAGGATAGTCGCTTTTGCAGTTGGTGATAATGTTCATATGCGCCCTTCTTTAATTACTCAGACTAGCCATATGTTTCTCGAATTAAGGGTACATTTGTTGCAATTTCCCAGGCTTATCGAATTCGGGCTTGATTGGTGTCATTATAGTAAACAGGAGTAGGAAGTGTCCTGGGTGGGACCAACTTCATCACTACCCCTTCAATTATACTCCAGACCTAGAAGACATCCATAACTGGTTTGGTGGGTCGTGGGCTGGTAGTTTGTGTAAAGGGAATACCCACACATCAATGTACCCAGTATTTGACGTAGGATAGATCATTGCTCATTCATCACTGTCATACAATGATAGCTCCCGCAGGAGGTATGAATGAGGGGGTCCAGTACAGGTAGGCTTCTTTCTTGACGCTGAGTGAAAGCCAACTGTCACTGTTCACATACCATGGTATAAAAGATAGCACCGATGTCTATGATAGTGGGCTAAACCTGAAAGATCTGGGTAACTTTTATACCCTTTGAGCACCCAGGAAAATAACCCCTTTACCCCCTACTTCGATTTCCACCTTCGACATACATCACGCGAGTGGACCTCCCTAATTTTCATATCAAACATACTCAATACTGAATAATTAAGGGAATTTCTGTGAGGCGACCCGATGTCAATCTGGGAATGGCTTTGAAGTTTTATGAACAAAGGGTGTCGTTGTTAGCCAGATGTTTACTTTGCGAGGATGGCGTTTACCTCAAGCCAGATTTATGGGAAACGAAATGTATGTAATAATATGTGCACTTTGAAAACATACATATGGGACCTCATGCCTACGATCTTAATCCAAATGCATCGTATTATCAGGTTGCCTTTTAACCCTCCTGAGATCCTGCTCACATAAAGGAGGTTTTAAACTGTTCATGATCTATTCACATATATACCAACGGATAGTTTCCCCACAACGAAAACGATTTTTCTTCTTTGGGAAACCCCCTGTTGACAAAGGATATCGGTTAGCTTATATGGGCTTAGATTTATATCCGAATCGGTTAAGGACATTATTCATCACGAAATAGGGTTTAACGAAGAATTTCGAATTTCGATTTTTTTTTTTAAATTCCACATGGAAATTGTGTTTCAAACTATACGATCGGTAAATGAAAGATTTACAGTGAAAGTGATTTTTCCATTCTGTAAAAGAGAAATACAGTTCTACGTATCGTATAAAACTGTGGAATTTTAGCTGCAATTGGATAATGTCTCTTGTTCTGAGAGAAATAAAAACAATTGCATTATGATTGTACATAGTAGAGAATTTTATCGGTATTTAATATAAATGATACAGCTTGTATTCATGTATACCGAATAGATAGTAGGCCTATACCCCCACAACTGTTGTGTTTGATCTGAAAAAGTGATTCAGTGATTGGAGGAATAACGTAGACTGAGGTAACATTGTATGAAGATTTCTCTGATCTTATCTTGGAGGTTCCTTCGATCAAAATAGAACACGGAGACAGAAGTGATATCTTATTCATAATATATAGTCTGACAGCCTTCTCGTAAGACAATCTACAGGCAATCCGAGGGCTATAAATATGAAATGCGATGATAATTCAGAAGTCTGAAGGTCGTCCTTGGAGGTTAGATTCCATTTAGATATTTAGATACAGACGTGCAGAGATACATGGGTGAATGTTTGCATTACTTAAATTAGTGTAAGTGCCAATGTCCTATCGTGGAAGGCAATAAACCCTCAGGAAGGGGTGAGACAGGGGGAATATGCTACATATCGAATAATGAAATAACGAATCACTACCAAAGCTAGATTATGACCTAGAAATTAGGTTTACACGTAATCGTTCTCTGTAAGAATAACACCGTCCATCAAATGTCCCATTCTATTACCAGTAAAAAAGGAAAGTGATATCCCGGGAAGCATAACCATTTCCTTTATTGTGGCCCATGTCTTCCCGACCCGTAGGCTTTCAATCAAGGTTCGTTGTAAAGGGAAACAAGACGGGCGAGGAACACGAGCCCATGACCGTCCTGGCTGAAGGAAGAATGAAAGTTCATTATGGAAGCTTCATTAGGAGCTTGAGGAAGAGCCTAATGCCTACAGGCCCCAGTCCCAATGACACATTGTCACGCAATAGTTCCGGACCAAACCAAGGCTGGAATCACAGCAATGCGAGGTAGAGGAGGTGGGGGCAGAGAATTAGACCTGGAGCTTCCCTGTGAATGTGATTCATCACTAAGCCATGGATTTTCTGCAATAATTATCTACATAAACCCACCGTCATACCTAGCATCTATTGTAAGGCAAGAATATACAGGAGGAGGTTGAGTAAATATAACAATGTTATCTATAGTACGGTCGGCCAGAATTGTAGTTTGAAAATGGGTAGACACTGTAGTCTCGGACCTATATTGGGTTCATGTATATTTTTCTGAAAGGCGAGACCAATAAACAAAATATTTCATATAGCATTTCCATACATTCAATATTTCACTACAACTGAAGGGTAATAATTATTCGTCGATAATATCAATCAAATTAGAGGCCAGAACTGTTACTATTTGCCGATAGTGAGCTATGCAGCCAAACAAGAAACAAACTCCCAAGAGAACGAAACAAAGGATTTTCTAATCATAGATTAGAAATGAATCGGTCAGTGTATGACTGTCGAAAATCCCTATACCTGCATGTTATTTCTAGAATTGTAAGTCTTTTCATTTTAATTGAGTAATTCCTTCAAGCTAAAGGCAGAGATAATTCATTGCTTAAAAAAAGAATCCCAGCAAAGCTGTAAACAAAGCATGTATCGTTACCTCATCTCCTAAACTGTAATATTATTGTCATGGTCTTATTGAAAAGTCTTTACACTAACTGAGGAATTATACTACAAGGATGAAGTATATGAACCCCCTATTTTATTCCCGACTGGTTTGATTGTCTTTATGCTTTGACTGTCTCACTCTCTATGATCGTGTACGAATGATCTTCTGAATTTCAGCGATTGTGCAAAGAGTAAAAGTCTGATGTGAATTGCTCCATCTTACTGACGAATGTATATTTGCTCAAGCTTTAATAATAATGTCTGTATTGTTGTCTATATTAAATAGGTTTCCAAGTACATGTACTACCTTACTGGCTCTTGCACAAACAGACTATGTGACTATGTGATCTATTCGTATTAATGATTTAACTATCGTTGCGAAGGTAAATATTGATACCAAATAATATGTAGATCGATCAAAGAACAATAGCAACAATATAAGTAAAGTCCCACAAATAAATCCAGTTGATGACAGTAGTACAAGAGCCCGAGAGTAGTATATAGCCCGAATGCAAAATTCTGAGGTAAATATATAAAGCATCAGCACAGGATATGCCAAAGAAGTTGTCAATAAATGACCAAAGGAGTATCGGGTTCGTTTTTAGTTATGGATTATTTCAGTAACTGAACATATCAATCAAGAACCAATACTTGAAAAGGGTATATAATATAGATGGTAAGTTTCTGTTGGTCTTGTCTTGTCTACCTGTGATCATAATGTGTACGAATTTTAGACTGGGATATACACCATTTAACTCACGTTCTATGTAGTCATCTTAATTTGTTTTATCTTTAAATGGTTGGGAAATTATAGTTATAATTGCTCACACACGAAAGTATTTTCTCCGTGTTAAACTCTACAGAGAAAGCCGTAAACAGAGTCATTATCTGCTATCGGTATAGCGCAGCATGAACAAGCAAATTGTTATAGGCTAGGAGGAAAATTAATCGAAATGAGGGTAGTCTAACTACGTATGATTCCCAAATATGGCTTATATGCACCCGGAATATAAACACTGCTATGGATGTATTGGGATCATTCACAATCAGGTACATGTCTAGAATTTAGGTAGAAACAAGTTCTGAGAAGGAGGACTATCAGTATTGATCGATTCTACACTCCGACAGGCATATTAGACGAAAGAGAACAACACATGCTTTACATAATAGATTAACATGTGTTAACACATTGATTACTTATTCATATATATCTATGCGTGTGTATTGTGGGTTGTAGATTTCGATTGTAGATTTCCAAAGTAAACAATACGGATGATAAATGTCAGCCGAAAAGACGAAAAAAAACATCCATGTCCTATACGTAGCAGTAATTCTAGCAGGGAAAAAAAATCCCCAGACAAAATCAATGTTTTCACGGGCCCACTCTTCTCCTATTTCCTTGGGCAACGATCTACTACCGACGTATATTGGATATCTCGTTTGTTAATATTTAAACACTCGCCCACGGCAAAGTTAGCTCATGGAGGCTCGGTGGCACTTATAATGTTGTGCCGGCTCCTCTCACCCTGGTCCCGTGCGGAACGTTTGCCGAGCGTAGTCGTTGTTATAGAACACAGGCTTGTTGAATTGTCAGTCCCGGCAAACTGACAACTCGCTCTATATAACCAAAACATCGATTTTCCCCCACCACCTAATTTCTGGACAGAAATTGTCTTTATTATTTTGTACTACCGTGTATGTATGGTTGAGGGCTTTCAAAAGTGTCGTATTTTGAGGGAACTGCATTTATTCTGGTTTTATTTTAATGTAAATGCTGCTATAACAACATACTATCTTGTTATTTTATTATCTACTATGCTATCGAAGGTATTATTGTTTATAAAATAAAACACCAAATAAAGGCAGCAATATTTCATAATACAGGTTGCACAGCTAAATTTGGGATCTGTTATTTTGCTCAACTATCGATTTCGAATTATTTATTTATTTATTTTGCATTTACTCACTATGGAAGTGGACAATCTTGAATATTAAAATAGATATAGGGGGCCTTTGAACAAATATCCACCCCTATGATTCGTTTAGGAGAAGTATTGTTTATCATCGTACAGCTAAGCTTCTTTAACCGCGGCTTGGCTAATTCTCCTGATCGTACATTTGGAAATAAGCTTCCAACTGTACGAGAGAAAGAGAAATAAGTTTCATTTCTGCACATAATTTAAAGGTAAATTCAAATAGAGCTTCATGCAATGTAAAATAATGTATCCCCTTGAAAGAAAGGGGGAACGAGGTGAAACGAGATGAAATAGGACGAAATAGAAATGTATGTTAGTAGTTTATGTTTTTTAAATATTTTAAATAGAAATAGGCCCGATGTAAAATTAAAAGATTTACTTGATAATTAAGTTAGTAATTAGTGCATGTCACGCCTAAAAAATAAACCATATATTTTGACATACACTCACTATATTTCGATAACAACAATTCTGACCACCACTGCAACCAGCTTTTGTTTGAGTAGACATGTTCGGAGGCATACACACTTACAATGGAACAAAATTCATTTCCCACGCGAAATTGATATTCTATAGAATTTTTGGAAATTGGAAGCTACCCTTTCGAGCCGGCGGTTCTATATCAAAACCTTTCGTTGGTTTTTGAGTGAATTCCCATGAATGAATCGTTGGAATCATTTCATTGCCCTTCTCCCTCAAAGGCAGGGATTATAATATAAATACACTTCTGGTGCCGCTGCGGAAAGAAAGCGCCGATTTAAGACCCGGGAATGTCACAAACATTATCTGGCTAAGGGAAGAATGGACTTTGTGTTATTCACCAGACTATAGTGCTGCAAGCCTCCCCATCCTCCCCTTTCGCTCCACAGCCAGCTTAGATATTAACTGGAGGATTTCTTGGTGTACTGAACGAACCCGGACGTGTCCATGACGAAGCACACCAGGGTAAAAATGGCACCGGGTTTACATCTAAACGTAACTATATGGAATCGGGGAGAAAGGGACAAGAGAAAAACATGTAATAAGGCCAGGGAAAGTGGATGCGAGGCAAGATGGCGACCAACATGAACTAGAACACTGGCGGATGATGACCTAGCACGTTTTAGGTTGTGGCAGACGCGCGGGTGGGGAGAGAGAGAAAGAGAAAGGTTCGACTCGCAGTTGTCGATCACGTCCGTTAAGAGAAGCACATATCTTCGGTTTAACACCGGCGCTGTCAAAAGGGTGTCCGTGGAGGTATACGATTAGAGGGCCTCATTCAATATTCATCTATTAATAGGCGTTAATCCGGCTAGCTCCCATAGTAAGTGCCAGGTCAAGGGAAAGGCCCCGACTAACGGGGAATTCAACGTGGCTCTTACTCATTCGAGGTAGTTGCATCCAACATGGCCCTCGCTAACTAAACGATCATAGGTCAGATTCATGTATTTACGATTGTCACCTTTGGTCTAAAGTGAGCTTCGTTATATTCCTTAATATCCCTATCGAAATGAAGGGTGTCAGGTGAAAACATGTGCCTTTCCTTTGGATGCCAAAAGGCAGTACGTTTCGCCTTGAAAGGTCTTGTCTTCAAGCATAGACCTAGCTTTTGGACTGCAGTCCTTATAAATAATTGTGCACTGGCCTTCACCCCTTCATAAACGAAACGAGCAATTTGACATAGTTTCAGATTATTTAACACAGCAAGTTTTTCATTCATAAATAAATAGAAGAACAGGAAAATAAATTTAATAAAGCTTAAGCACGAAGGGTATTACCCATACTCAGATTCACTGAGAAATACACCCAAATAACATATTCGAAGACGATTCTGTCCCCATGTGTAATTGCTAAATTATTCGCATAGTTCATCTGGGAAAAATCGGATGGAATGAATTCCCTCTGTTAATTCTTCACCAGATGCATGTAAATTGTTTCCATTCCACTCCCCTTTCCCTTTAAATGGTTCAAAATTACTAGCAGAATTCAAGTCATAAATGCAAGCGCTGCCTATGCATGGGTTTCAGAGAAAGATGTTGCGATGGCGCTCTCTGGAGAAACTGAAAGTGTGGACACACTTCTGTTCTGGGACAAGACTTTTCTTTTCACTATCGACAACCTTTCTGGACTAAGAGCGGATTCCCCACGAGAAATCCAACATAGCCCCACATTTATTCCCCATGCGCTATACTTGTCACCGATACATTAACGCAAGTGACTGCAGGCATTGTATATGCAAGTCACGAATCAAGAAATTATATTCAACAATGCATTGAAGAGCAAAATAGTCCATCCATAATTAAAATCAAATAAATCGTGGTGGATGAGAGCTCAAACAATGAGAAGATTCCAGTTACCAGGTGTAAAAAAAGGATTTTTGTCTTCAACCAATTACTTTTCATGGTGCATTCCCATACTGTTAGGACCAAGGGATTCGAGTTATCACAAGTGACAAATTAATCTTTACCAATAATCAAATAGCATCGGACCAGGGGATACCCAGAGCATGACATACTTTTTGCATGCGATGGTTCCCATGGGATATTATGCATGTGGGTAATAAAGTATCTGAATCCAAATTCAATCGTTTACAAAGCTCTAGTAGTCCTGATTAATACTGTGGACGCTGCGACCATGGGGGAGTCAGTGTGTGTGTCCGTGTCAACAATTTGTTAAAATATTTGACCGTTTTATTTTTCTTTGGCGCCATTTGTATGAGGGAAGACTGTAAAATCGAACAACATCTCCGCCACCTCTATTGATATAATGTGCATCATTGTGTTTTGATATGATTCTGTTTGATCAATGTTGGCGCCCACACGCAGGGAGCGGGCTGACCCTGAAGGTCGTCCGTTATGATTTTCCATTATCACCAGGAATTAATAGCTTGACCTGGAACTTCGATCATTTTTTTGCTGGTAGGGAAGGCAACAGGTGCATATTGTGCAGAAGTGGAAGTTATTATCGCTCGATCGATTATTGGTGCGGAAAAAAACATGTTATCTTATTTTCCTCCCTAATATAATATACTGCATTCATTGAAATGAAGATGTCATTTTTTTCTGTTGAATTCGCCCTACTCTTGCATACTTTTTTGTCTTGATTTCGATTGCTTCATCTGTTTCTGTTTTGAGAGTGATAGAATGGATGGATGAGTGTGAATGAATGGATGGTTGCACTCGGGAGTGTGGCAGCCACTATTGGTCCTGTATGGTATACCACCAAGTCGTTTAACCATCCGAGCGTGACATTATTGTCCAGGGCCCACGACCATTGGCCAGAAAGTTAAAAAGGGGGTTGCAAAGGGGTCTGGTAATAGTTCAGGGGTTGGGCTTGGAGGAAAGAGTAAAAAAAGAGCTGGCATTCGCAGCGGACATCGCAATGTTCTTAGATGCTACAAGGGCTGTTCGTCTGAGGGGGAGAAGGAGCAGAAGGCAGACATTGATGAAGTTTAGCCCTACTGAGATCAGACATCCATCTCCTCTCCAGGCCATCCACTGGAGAAGCTGGGCAAGGCGCTGAGCGAGTTACTCCAGGGGCAAGGTCGGCACTAAGGAGGGTGGCTCTTGTGGTGAGTAAACAAAATTAAATTCTCTTAGGACATGGACAAACACGGAGGCAACCTGATATGTACCATGGTTTGATCTGTCAGTTCCATTCATCTACCCCCTCTATTTGGAACCTTGTCCTATGAATCGGGAATAAACTAAGGGGATTTGTTAACTTCTGAAACAACATATTGTTAGTTGCGTGAGAATAATTCCCCCTAGTCTTGTATGTATTGGTTCGTTCTAATTCATTATTCATAGATACAAACTTCACAGCGTATTGATCAAAGGGATGGTTGTTAGGATTCGCTTCATACACATTTACAGTGAAACGAAATCTGGGACCGAATATTGATCACCTGTTTACATTGTATTCTATTCTATGTATCCTATGAATTCTCATGGGAAATATTTCAAGGATCAAACTTTGCACTAGAAATGGAAATGATAGGAATCTAAAATGACTATATTCTAAGACTGATGACAATCTCTCCCTGTAATCAAGGGTGTTAAAAAATGATTAACATGAATACATTTAAATGTTAATTAGATGAAAACAAGTGTTTGACGGAATTAATAACATGTAATTGTTTTCAAGTCTATTTTCAGTGAAACGGCCAACTCAAGAGCTCGGCGCATAAAGACACGAGAGAATCCCGATGTCCCGGTTGGGTGTTGCAGCTGGGCTGAGGCGTTATTTCCTTTTGATTTGTTACTTTAGTAGAAGTTATTGGCAAATGTAATTCAGCCCTCGACAAATATTTATTACTCTTGAAAAATATTTCCAATCTCTTCCATGGGATTGAATACAGGCGGCCTGAGCTTTCCCAATATATAATTGTTGCACATTGCCAAAGTGAAGATTAATTTAACTCGTCTTGACGCAATGAAAGCTTCTTTCAGTCACAAAACACATTAATTCTCAGTTGGCATGTAATTGCAAGTGGTCATTTTCTCTAGCTCCGATCGGGCCAGATGATGAATCCACCCCTTCAAATTGTCCCGACCAATGAAATGGAATGTATTGCACGCCGTATACATGTCAGAGACACTGGGTTAGATCTGGTTACGCTTGCAACCAACAATCTGCGGAGTGTCCAGATTACACCCATGCAATTGTCTTTTTATTGCTGTATGGTTGTAACGCGGGAGTCCCAGGCTCACTTATTATCCTTCTAGAACTCAGCTATGCTTCCCAGTTCCGGCTGAAGGTGGCGGCACTCTCTGTGGCCTGTTTTTCTGTGTATTCCTACGCCGCGCGCCTTATGCGCTTTCAACTGCGGGTAGTAATGAGGGATGAACCACGTGACCCTGAACTTTAAAGTTGATAGGTCAAAGGTCCGCCCGCAAGGACAAGGGGAAATCATCCATGCCCATAGCAACATATGACTTCAAGAGGTCAAAATCTTTAAACAGTTAAGAATACAGCATACTTCCTGTCCTGACCAATGCCTCTTGCATTTTAAATATAATCCATATAACGTTTGCCTACAGGTGTACAAGGTCAAAAGTAATTCATCTCTTGCGCTTAGTTATCTTAGTTATAGTTATCTGTGAACTGTCATCGATACCTAAAGTACCATAGTACATTACGCATTTGTTTCGATTTGGCTTTTACCAACGAGACTGCTTTTACGAAGGCATTGCAAAAGTGAAAAGTGCAGCCCTTGATCGGTCTGAGCAATGAATGGTAAATATTATTCAGCACAGACTATGAGTTCTATGAATTCTCAAGGGCGTTTAGAAATAACTGCCTCTAGGAATGGCATGTCAGTGATCGGACGCCTACTGCGCTTATGGCTTCCCTTGCCCCGGGGGCGTCCCAATGGGACCTTGCGAGAAGCTTTCCCTCAGTTTGGAGGAACTTTCTCAATTCTGAGCCTAGACAATTGTTCAAATCTTTTCAAAATTAAACACTGAATTTGGAATTTGACCTTTTGAAGTTAAGTCAAATGCCCTTCACAAATACAATGCCACATACTATACAATACAGACATACAAAGTATAACCTACCAATTAATCCGATTGACACATTACTTTCAAAGTTTAAATTAAGCCGAACGACTACTACATGACTTAACCTGTAAGCAAGATTCTGTAAGTGCCTATGACATTAGGTGAAAAAGCACACTCGTCCCAAGTATAGAATATTTTATGGAAGCACCCACTGCTTTGTTCAATCATGGTACAAAAAGTGCCTAAAAGTTCTATTGCCACTAAATTATTGGCATATGGCAACTTTCCGCACGCAAGCAATAAACATCAACACGCATGGGTGTGAGCCTTTATACTATGAAATGACTCACACTTGAAGGTTTGCGTGAAAAGTTACAGGAACAAGTGACAACTTGCAAATAATTTAAATGAATCCAACACATTTCCAATCCACATTTATGTTTCAAGGGGCGCTCAACGCCGTTGATATTCTCACTTTGGTGACAATGGCCCTTGACAAGGAACAGGTTACTCTTTCGTGTCATCGCTTTGGCAATACCACTTGTGGGCGCACAGGGGTATCATTGTCTGAGCCCTTGTATATTGGCCTGGCCTCAGATTCCACATAGAATGTAGCTCCCCCAAACAACAATGCTTTAAAAGAGGGAATCATAATTTATGTCTTTATGATATCCCTGTTAAGATATATTGCAGTAAAGTTAGAAATGCAAAACAATTATATGTAGAATACCAAGGGAGGGAACTTTTCAGTGATGATGAGCCCCTGAATTGATATGAAGCTACTTCAATTAGTCTCCAAGTTTGAGACCGTTTATCCTAATCTTACCTCCCAGAGACACTTACCTTAAGCCCAGAGGAACCAGTCGTGGCAAAAATATATCATGGAAGAAAAGGAGTTCTTTCCAATACTTTCTTCATTGCTTTCATTATGAGTGTCTTGGGATGGGAGAAAGGATTGGGCAGGGGAAACATAGAGGATAGGAGACAGGCATCTTCTGACAGGCCATACGTTTTCTGGACAAGGCGGGGCCAAAGCCTTGAATGAAACTCCCCGAACTAACCCCTAGTAAACCTCTCTCTGGCATTTTAAACGCCCCATAACCCGGACTTAAGTTGCCCGTTGTGGCCTATACATCGTTCGCTAATTTTGCTGCTTGTCAAAAACGTATCTGCATTGAAGATAGGAAGTGGGCCACACTAGGGACTTCCATCATATCCTCCTGTTGACCACAATTGTCTGGGTCGCCAGGTTTGTCCTATGTTATTATTAATGCTACCTTTGGATTAGTTGAATGGATTGTAAGGCATTAGAATCCGCTGCCCCATTCCAATGTATCTGGTGATATCCCATCTCCATTGTCAGCTGGAAATAATGTATGCCCATGACCATGCTCAGAACACTCAGCGTTCAGCCCACCAACAGAGTCCCCCGAGAATACAGCATTACATATATGTATTTCATGTCATATAACATTCAACGGTTTTTTCACTGGCTTATCAACTTTGGCTGTGAATTAATGACATATTCACTAGGCTCAAATGGAAATACACAGTCAGTGCGCATTTGGTATAACACCAGGACAAGCCAGTTTATATTTTACTACCACCGATCAACTTTACATAGTATCCAGTACCTTGTGGAAATAAAAAGTATATCTCATAAACAACTATGGTCCTTATTATTGCGAGTAGAGCGCACACGCCCCATGTCTGGATTCTCCCGAAATGATGCTGGTAAATTGATGAAAAAATAAGTGTATGCAGTTGGATTCTTCCACAGCAACGAGAGAAAAAAGATGATAACAGGCTCAAAGTACCCAGGCTCCTTTTTTTAGAATGTTTCAAAAGCGCAGAGTGTATACTTGGACAAACTCAGAAACAAAATGTATGCACAAGATGGTCGGGATTCTAGTTCAAATCTATAACATAGAGTATGTATTGCGAAACGATCATATATCATATTTCGCAAGGGAAAGAAAGATAAGAAACTATAAAGCTAATTGCGGTCCGTATTGACCTTTTTTGGAACGAGTGCACCCAAATCTTTGTGAAGTTTTCCTAAGTAATCAGACATCAATGTTCAAGATGATTTCCTTCGAGATTGCATTGATTCTCTTACATTCGACCACTCTGTGATGTCTTACAATTTATTTTCCGATGTTCCTTATTTTCTTTGCCCCTAGAAATTCTCTCAAATCTTGAGTCAAAAGCTCTTTCAGACGAATTTAATAACATAAGAGTGGTTAACGTTTGACACCAGGGCATGGCTGGCTGAGGATAGTCCTAGGGACCCCGGGGACCCCAATAAATATCATGTTACCCTTTGCCCCTGACGAAGGGGAGGGAAGCCTTAGTAAGAACCCCAGCAAATAACCGGGGCATCTGTCAGTAGTTTTCAAAACGCTGAGGGTAAAACCCCTCACTGCTCTGACAACGTTAATCCAAGGCAGCAATCTAGCATAGTTTCTAAGCAAAAGGGAGCATTTCATCGCAGGATATAATACCAAAATACTACCTTGCTATTCTCATAGAGGTAATAGTCAATTTCGTTTCCCGATTCAACAGGTTGGCAAAATTGCACCAAAATGACACAGATTTAGCGAGGGAAAGAGGCAATATCGATGCGGGATCCCCAGAAATAGGAAGCGATGATTGGTCGGAATGAATCACGTGGTCATTTCAAGGATGACGCTTGGTGTATCCACATATCCTGGCCTAGTTTCTCTCGGCATGATATGAAAAAAAATACCGTAAACACACACATCAGAGGCCATTAATCGAAACAATTCATCCAATATCTTTCTCGGCATCGAACAATTCAGAATACTTTCGTCTTCGATCCAGAACTACATTGACCGGTAAGTGCAAACGTTATTCCCACCCGGTGATAGCCCACTTGGTCCCTATCTGGTGGCATTGACCTTTTTGCGATTAGCCTCGCCTTTGTTTACTGTTTCACTCCTCTATTTCAACGAGATAAGCAATTGAATGTACACTAGGCTGGCATTAGAACTTGTACATTATTTAACATCCATGCGGTGATGTAATATAACGAGAAATAGCGCTAATGGGAAAATGTGTGATTGGGATGGACAGAAGGAAGGAGCAAGTACACGGAGGTGAGTCAGGACCCTTCGTCCTCCTTGGCTTTGAGTTCCCATGACAAGGCGAGTTTCCCCATGACAAGGCTGTTGTCAAAGTTCATAGAGTACGCACTGAACATGGATGGAGAAACAGACATAGAGAAAAAACGATTCAGTGAAGAATTGCCTTACCACTATTGCCTCAGATTTTGCAATGAAGTAAATTCTTTGAGATTTCATTAATCGATTATTTTATTTTGTTTCTCACTATTCCTCCAAATGAATCAAACCTCCTGCTGCACTTTGTGTGAGTAATTTATTATCGTTATTGAACGTTTGGAAGATGGTAGGATTGTTATTCTCATGAGCATTTTGTATCTGCATTATACACAAGGACTCTTCCTCTATCAGGTTTCTGAAAAATACTATTTCAGTATTATGATAATACCTTAGAGTAAAAGATCTGTGTGCCTCTATCAATGTTCTGAATCGTGTTGGGAAAACGTCACGAGATATTAATCCGGACAAAAACTGGTATCCTTGAAACAAGAAATAAGAGTGGGGAAAAGAAAAGTTCTGCAAATCCAGTTCCCACATTCTGTGATTTAATCGAATTTTCAATTTGAGTTCTACATGTATCTTACCTACATGTATCTTAGATAAAAACCGCTAATTTATTCTGTTTGGGCGGGGCATAGGACCCGGAGTAATCGTTAATTTATGAAGCGGGAACATTCATTGATAGTGGTGTATTTCTCCGCCAGCGTGGACCTATCGCTACTCATCGTAAGCCCACGTTTAGCCCCAAGATGGGCGAACCCTAATAAAAAATCCAACATGGCAGAGTATTGCTGTTGTGTTTCCTCGTATACAGGTTTCATACTACTACTATTCGATGGATAAAATGATTTCTCTCCAAAATGAGAATGATTAAGCAAGTTTTAATTATTGTATGCCAAATAATCATTGCAATCTCAAGTGATAGAAAAAGGAGAAACTCCATACCACCCTTGAGCCAGGTCTCCTTTCTAGTGCCGACCTTCAAAACATTTATTAGGTTAGCTTGCTCAATGTGTTTTGCCAACTTTATCCGGTATTTTGAGCCTTCACATGTGTGGCCAATGAAGCAAAGATTATAGTGCTATAAGCTTTGAGAATATGGTGGTCATGGACTTCATTCAAAGATTATATAGTACTATTTTTACAAAACTTACTTTTCTCCCAGTTGATAAACCTTCACATATATAACTCGGGGTAATGGATACTTAGCAGTGGGAATAACTGGTGAAAATATTAGCAATTTTTATATTGGATTGAAGTAGTACTACTACACTAGTAAAAAATAGTGATAGTTCATGAACTTGCAGTCCATCATCACCTTATCAGGGCTAATTAGTGGTTATCACCCCCCACTGTGCGGTACAACACATGGTCCCTCTAACATTGCCAGGGTATCGTCTCAGTTTTCATTACCCTGCGTTATATATATGGTCAACAACCGCCTTGCTAAAAATGGATGATTGCAAGCTTTTAGTACATGTATTTTGATTTCAGGTTTATTATTACAAGGTCACATCACATTGAATATGTTACATTACATTTGATATGTGAAACTATGTGTACAAGTTAGATAACAAGTAAAATATCGTAGCATTTTCTCATGTTTGGTACATGATTCTGATTAAATAAGTCACGCCTTAATTGTGACTATCAATTCGCGTGGAATTATACTATATCGACTATATCAAGTCTCAAAATAAGACTTTGATAGTCGATTATCCTGTATATGCTCATGCCAACCTTAGAGAACTTCTAAAAATGCCTTACTCAACTGAAAATCTGGAGCAAAGGGACAACCGAATTTCAGCAAAAAATGACTTGTCCCAAATAAATGACAGCGCTTTCATCCATTGTCCTTCACCCGCTGACATGTGTGAGATCATATTCTTGAATATGGCATTAAATTTGTATTATCGCAGTTGTGTGGGCAATCGTCACGAAGCATTTGCTGAGCAAAAGTTATTGTCAACAAAAGACCCTATATCTTCGCAGGGGCGACTTCCCAACACGTTAGTTCAAGTGAGCCCTCTCGGAACGAGCCACTTTCCCAGAAACAAGTAAGAAGAGGTTGGCAAAGTTGCGTCTGCCTTTAATTATTCACAAAATGGACCTCGTTCCTTCAAGTTTTCACCCCTGACATTTGGCTAGAGGAGTTGTCGCCTATATGCCAACTGATTCTCCTAGCACGTCGTGATTGAGTTACATGACACCCGAGCGACAATTTGAATTTAATGTTCCACCATCTGCCAACTTCGATCGTTTAAAGACTGAAGAAGACATGAGACAGTCCCTTACAGCGAAAACTTTCCCAAATGTGTAAGCTGGGTTAGGTTGTTGGAGGAAAATCTGTTTGTTTTGTGACTAATTACCTAAGAATAAAAGTGTCGCACTTGTAATTAGATCCAATCCTTATATATGATGTTGTAGCTCCTAACGAGTAATAAGTTTCGAAGGAGCATTAATAACATTGGAAATGTCTACAATTTTAATTCGATTTACAATGAAAATATGAAATATTGGCCGAAATTATTTCGTGTGCATCTTGCCTATATCTTTGCAATGAAAGAGGCAGTCTTTTGATTTGTATAGAATCAGTGACTGAATTACATCCCCTCGGAAAAGGATTCCTTTTTTCTTCTGAAAGGTTTTATACGAATTAAAACTTTCTACCCATTCGCATTCGATACGCATGTCACCTCCGAGCCCATTTTGGCCTTATAAAATTCATCCCAACACAAAAGAGTCGACTTGAAAATTTCCCCACGCCGCCTTTTCTTCTATCGAAAAGGCTGCTCCATCCAAGTTTTTCAAAATTGTTTTCTGGGAAACTTTCCATGTAGCTCCGGTGGTGCATTGACTGGATTTCAAGCGAAAAAAAAACAAGGAATAATGAGCAGTTCAATGCTGTAAATATCAATGGTGAATTATTGGGAGGGCTTTGGTGAGGACAGGGGCTTGAAGTGCAGGTCCACCCAGCTTAATGGTTAGAGTGTGAATGGCCAGCCAATATTGGGTGTCATTAAGCCTTGCTCCGCGGACTAATCCTATACAAAAGGATCAGACCTCCTCCTGCCTGCTCTGGGCCTGATATAGTGTGTTGGTGCTCACGTGGAGACACCCTGGAGTTTGTTAATGGTTGTCTGTAATCAGCTCATGCCCGGAGTGCTCCAGCCCTTGGCTCTCCGGGCGGCCCATGCCTGACTAGGCCAGGCCCCGAATAAGGCAAATTAAACCTACGGCCGGAAATTCCAGCGGCGTCCATCCAGCCAAGGGCTCCACGGTGGCCTTCCGGAGACCTCCGGAGAGACCAGAGCCAGGAGAACCCCCGGATGCCACTAACAAGACCCCGAAATAACAAATGGTAGTATAAAAAGTGGCCTCCATCACCTCCTCTGGCCACGAGCGGTCAGGTGATGCATGGGTATGTAAGACTATTCTGATCTGTATGATAAACCCCTTCCTCAAGACCACTCCAGAACCCTCCTGATTGGCGCAAGGGAGGCGAGGGTAGCCTATTCATTACACCACAAATCTGCTCTCTATATCAATATAACACGAGGGTCAAGGAAAAGGAACAACATGTTTTATCTTTGTTAATTATAATGGCCTTCTTTGGTATTACGCGACTGCTCTATACATCTGTGTCTAGGAAGTGACCAATCCTGAATCGAATTCATGCATCAAATGCGTTTCCTCAAAACTTTTCTTCGCCTGATACAAAGCCCCTTTTCCATATAACTTATTTTCCTCGCGCAATTCCCTCACCGAAAGGCTACTTTTACAACCTAGTGCTTACTTCCATTGAATATATAGCGGTTGATATTGAATATATGGCAGCGGAGCTCACTTCTTTTACCGGTTTCATACGTGCTTTTAAATGTTCCTTCTCCTGGAAGGAACCATCCTCGACCTGAGAGAGAGAGTGGGGGGAACACAATGAACTTTTAATATTAACAGCCGACAAAAATTATATTATCACTATCTGAATGTAAATTAATTCATTGCCTCGGGAATCTGGGCAAAATAGTTTCCCTGGAGAAATCTTGGCGCAATATATCTCCAGTTTTCCCTTGTCATTGAATATGTGCCAGCTTTGTGTAATCCATCCCTTTTTCTGTATGTCCGTCTCCCTTGATGGATCTTACCCGCCCGCCGTTGTCTGGACCTGATAGATTTTAGGTGCCCCTCGCCCAGCATGGTCACTATGGGAACGGCCCTTATCATGTTGTCCCTATCAGAACAGCGCCGAGATGGGAGCTCTCATAAAGCACAGAAATCCCCGTATAAACGAAAAAATGTGAATGGAATAATGGAACTGAAGCTTACTGGTAGATGGTCTACAAACAAAGCCCAAGTCTCGGACTGATTTATATATTTTGTCGAGAAAAATTAATATAAAAATTTGATGGACATTTATCAAAATGGCAGGGGCAATTTATATCGATGTCGGAGATAGTGTCTTGCGAAGAGATACAGGCGAAAAAGCAATATACTTTGGAACTTTGATGAAGTACTTTGTAAGCGGTTAATAACTGCGACACTTGAACGGAAGTTGAAGGCGAACATTATGGCTTCTCTATTGAGACTTATTGCTGCCGATTCTTGTAATCAAACATATAGAAAATTATTGACATTTTAAACGTCGCTGCTAAATTCAAATAGGTATTTCTTTTTACCCTATAGTAATGAATCATTCATTCCACAGTAGTTTCTTTCAGAGAGAATGTCATTGAACCGAGTGATAAGGAATAGTAAATCTAAATGTAAATTACTTCTAAATAATTGAGATGGATGATTGAAACTAATTATGTAGAATGAAGAAAAAAACTGATTCCTGGTCTTACCTATTTATTAAATCAATGTTATCGAAATGAGCAGCATATTAATGAAATTCATTCATTTATTTTTTATTTTTCAGCGAGTATTACGATATTTTTCACGCCCGCAAAAAATATGATCATGTCATTAAAAGTGCTGACATGTCACAGGTCAAAATCTGACCCACTACTACAGTTGACCAGAAATATTCATCTTCGCATGTAATTCTCGTCCGCTTCTGCTAGTGTCTCATCAAACATTTTATCCAAAGTGTGCCCAGCGGCGAATGTGGAAAAATGTAAAAAATATTTCGAGGATCAAATATCTCTACACTCGCTAATATAGCGCAACGAAAGATGATAATAGCCATGCAGTGGATTTGAAACGGGGCGGTAGGGATATAGCATTGCCATGGCAAAGGGTGACCACTAAAGAGGCATTACCATGAGGCAAGGACACCGCCAATAAAACCTCATAGGTGCTAAGTGCTTTGGAAGCCTTCACACTGCGTGTGCTAATTCCCACAGAAATGTCAGTAAACTTATATTGGCTATTTTATCCAGCACAAATCATCGTTACTTCGTTGTACTTTTGCAAACGTTTAGTCCAGGCCAAATGTTAACGATCTAATGTTCACTTTAATGGTTGCTAGGGTATTTTCCTAGTGGAGCTAAATTGCACTGATGGCGGAGTCAAGATAACCATTAAGGTGATAGGATTACATAAGTCGCTACCATTTTCCCGATACATTGCGTTCGGTTTGTGCACAAACATAACAATGTCTATGAATGAGTGGAACGTTTTTGAAGGGCCTAAATTTTGTTATTTTTTTTTATTTACTACTGCGTGACATGGCATTGAAGTGACTCCGGATGTTATTACAAAAGAACAAAATATGATATTTTCCTCCAGTAACATATATTTATATACACAAATAGTTTCGTGATGAATGATTAACTTTGCGCATGTTTAAAATCAAGGGTACGTTTACTCGATATGACATAAATGTGGCTGTCCCTTTGTACCCAATATGGTAATGTAAATATGGTACATGTTAAGGACCCTTTTGAGTTCGATGTCCTTTAACGTATTTAATGATAATCATTTCCAATCAAAGGATTGCAAACGAATTTTGGTTTGCCATTCTTTCTCTATATTTTCGATTGCCGAATAATTTGTTTAATTTCTTCAAAGTACAATATAGAATCGGAGAGAAATCGTACTGATGTGTATACGATGATATCATGAAATGAAATAAAGTAATAATAATCACATGACGACTATTCTCTATAAGATTATGCCTAGAATTGTAGACCCAGATGACCCCATTTTTTTTATGTATTCAGGTCAGCATAATCTGACATTCGTTTGTATGCGAATCTGAGATATGGAGCATCGCTCAGCAAAGATAATCTAATTTCGTCATCAATTCCTTAACATTCCCTTAACTTTGAAATAGCCCAATGTCAGGGATCTACATACATACACCATCTATCGGTCTTGTATGGCCATCACTTTTAAATGTTCTTCTATTCGACCTTTGTTCTAAATGTCAAATGATTTAGACAAACGTATTGGGTTGGAGAACAGTCGGGGTTGGCCCGCGGTATAATATTATATATTTTCCCTGGAGGGATATTCATCGATGATCGCCTTTGACATTTCTGGCAGCAATCTTGGGCAGTAACTGGAACATGTCCATCTCAGTTTAACATGCAACTATTCGCTCAGAAATAAGATAAAGGAAATAATAGTGATCTGTGATGGACTAAATTTGTCTGCCCTAGGATACAGTACCAAACGTTTACCAGATGATTAAGTGAACTGGTTCGCTCATATTGGGTTATTGGGTGATCAAACTATGATTTCTTTATCACTGGCCATGAAATGAAGGCCAAGTGCAGCCATATCTGATCAGGGTGAAGACATATACTTCATTTTAGCTCTGCCTGTTGCTCGGTGATAGAGCTCAGTATAGATCCACCCATGGCGGAGGAGTCGACCTAGATAGACCTGGTGTTCTCAGCCAATCAGAGCGCTTCTTACACGTGGCGTTTGGTGGACACCCAGCGTGAGTTCTATGGTGGATTCGGCAACACATCGCTGCGAAACTGGCAGCACTCGTAGAGAAGCATTGCAATAAACAAGGCACAATTAATCATATTAATTGGCGTTAATTAGTTTGATGGAGGCTTGGATCCGCAGCTATTAACCAGCTGACACCGTTTCCTTCGATAGATACACCTGATTAAATTTGATGGGGAGGTTATATGTACATTGGCAAATAGAAATCAGATGATGGTCTGCAGCGAATGTTGCCCAAAGAAAAGGCGAATACCGGCGTGGAAGGAATATGGAATATGGAATAAAAGTTACCTTGCCCATCCTGATATTATAGGAGGCTTTGTAAAGATAATCCCATTATTTTCTCAAATATAGATGTGAAATTTCCCTAGCAACAATCTCTTACTTACCCTATATCTGGAGACTCGGTGATTTTAGTGAGTTGACAAGATTAACGGTCCTATTACTAACCTGGATGTGAGGAAACATATAATGCACATACATACGAACAAGACAACAAGATCTCATCAATTAGTGCAAAAAGTGCCCCTGCATCAATTTGACACGATGGTTTCGTTCATTGCAAAATAATCACTCATTTCTCTGGTGGGTTCTCTCGAAAAAAAGTGGAGTGATTGGAAACATCGATGTAAATACCACGTGTTATCTATATGGCAATCCTAACAAATTGGGAGGAATTTCAAATGTACTAATTGCCCATCAGCCACTCGCTTTGTAATAAATTTGATAGAACGAGATTAAAGATCCAACTCGATCCTAATAATTACGGCCTCTTGGAACGTAGGTATGATTTCCTTAATATTTAACCTGAGGGAAACTCATCAATTCTAATTTAACTCGCTAAGAAATGTGAAAAGAAATTGAGATAAGTGGACCTTATCGATGTTCCCACTTTAGATAGATCAATGCTACTGTTTACCGTCGGGTTGTAGAACATTTGGTACGTCAAAGGAATGGAGACGACATGTAATAGTCGCATATAATTAATCATGATAGATGACCTCGCCACTGTTATGAAACGATGCTACTGATAATTTGGCGATCGCGATAAGCATGGTATGTTTTGATTTTGTTGTCTATCCCATATCCGTTTATAATTGTTATCACGAGTTTTACGACTTTCGTTTGTAAGTGTCATGGAGGTTATGGTTATGTTTCCAACCACCAGAACTCATTGGTTCCCATGCTGTCAATGGCGTCAACCCGAATTCCCATTGTTTGGGGTCGAACGGTCCCTAAACCCTATTCTAACTCAGGAATAAGTGTGATATTTCATCGTGAAACGTAGGTGGGAATAATAGTGAGCATAGGTAGGTTTATTATAATTGTTAGCAATACCCCACAGTGGATATTTTCCTTGCATTATTGAGTGTTAGATTTAGTTTTATTGCAATCCAGCACGAGACTACGTCACACTGTGTGTAACCCTGACTTGATGGCCAGCTGTGTGTGGTATGCAAAGGGCCGTTTTCTACGTTTTTCCACGCCGTCACAGGTGTTTATAATGCCACCTCATTCTCCGAACCGACTGGTTCACATACAATTGTATATACGTACACTTTTTAAGGGTAAAATGTAATAGATGCGTAATACAGGCTCTGATTTTGTTGCGAATGCAGGGATGTGTGTGTTAAAAAGGATTAACATTTCTCTGTCAATTCACCCCGAGAAAGAGTTACCTATAGACACCTTCTGTTTCGATGCGAAACCATATCGTGATACGTTTTTCACACCTTAACATGGAAACTGAGTGGTCTAATGAATTAGACTTAAATAATTTAAAACCAGAGACAGAAATAATTTATCGCGAATGGCCATATGGAAGCACCTACAGATACCGTAGGAGAGAAACTGCCTATGGCGATTGACACATGACATGAGGTTTATGCACGGTTGGGGTGGCCAAAGTTGATCATTGGCTACCTATTCCATCCTTCATTGTCATGTGAGAAACGAATTTTTGGAGTGATTTCTCTCGAAGCATGCACAACGACATAATGAAAATTGGCACCGTTCGCTTCACTATAAAAAAAAGGTTTCAAGTTATAATTCTAGATCAGTGTCAAAGGGGTGGGCCTTCTGCATTATGAATTTATGTTTCAAAGGAATCATTCGATGTGGAACTCAAAATCTATGTTAATTTGCTGAATAAAAATGATAAGATTAATGTATTTCCCTGTTGATATCGTACTTATTAGGAAGTGATGCATAGAGCTCATGTCTGCCTCAAATCGAGAGGACAGAATTGCGAGTAAAAATGCCCGATCTTGGAGTAAAAAATTAACCCATTTAACTGGTCGGACCGCCAGGCTACTAGGTTTTGAACGATTAAAGCAAAGTACCCATGTATTCGATCCAGTTCTCGCTTCAGAAAAATCAGCTAATTATCTGTAGGTAATGAGGCGTTTTTAGTCCAGGCCTACCTTGTATATTAGTAGCAGACATAGAGGTGCAATAGTGCGGATATGTGTACGTCCTTTCTCTCTGTATGCCCCGTAGATTTGAGCTTCTTAGTTCATGAAACCTACTTTGCTTATATAAAAAATATCCAACCCATCATTCATCAAACAGTAATGAATGATGAAATATATTCTAACCCATAATTATTCAATCACCATAGTGACGAGTCACAAGGGCAACAGACAATGGAACAAAGCAGGGCAATTTCTACATGCAAAATATTTCGCTAACAGCACCATTTTTATTCCACGCATATCCGTCGCAGAATTTGTCGCTCAACAATGATCCAGTGACAATATGCCATCTTGTTGGAGGGCATTAAGGAGGCTTCTGGTTTATGTCCCTTCTGATATGCTCCAGTGGGTCACACTGGAGGAGTTGAGGGACGTGGAGGCTGACTGACTTGATTCCTCGGGCTTCACAGATCAGAGCTTTTCCATAGCGCGCCTGTTGTACTTGTACTGAACGAGCTCTTGGCCCATGACCTAAATTTTGATTGATGTCCTCACTAGACATTTTTCCCCTGTCTAGAGGATGATACCCTAGTATGAACATTAATCATCTAGGCATGGCCCGAGACGTTAGACATGTGCAGCGACGACATGTCTATTTTGAAACCTCAATTAGTCTGTCCCTGTGTTATGTTTCTTTTTCTTCTTGTTTCGCTACAAATGCAACATTTGTGAATATTGAAGAAATACAGACAGACACCGAATGTACATGTCTTTTCACATTGCTTTGTAACATGAGTGGAATGTTAATGTCTTTCCTGTGGGAATATCGCGCGGAATCTTGCTATACCTTTGTGGTTTAGCAAAAACAAAAAAAAGCAACCAGATTTTGTATACTGCAAGGCGAAAGGATGCGTCTCAATTAACTCAAGAATTCGGAAGAATATTTGCACAATTTCCCGCTGATGTTATTACTGATTTACAAACACAAAAATAGTCCTGTTCAATATGAATGTTTCGGAAGATTTGCAGCATTTTCATCGCTGGTATTATGTATAGAGGCCGATGAGAAGGATATATTGGTTGTTGGTCACAATCGGGTCCTACAGTAAATCAAACATTTTCTCTTGTGTGCCACTCCCTTTAAATCAAAGTTAACCTAATAGAGGAAATGAAATATACTGGCACGTTGACCGGGGACATGGTTGTGAGGGAATCGTAGCCTCTGTTCCTGTGTAAGAGGCTCCAGTGTTTACTTAATTGTTGGGTGTTCAGGAGCAGGCAAGAGATGGCAATGCTGCAACCAATGCAATTCATATTGACGCCTACAACGACGGGGTCTTGGTGGTAGATGTTCTCTTCTAGTCATTCATAAAACACTTGACCTGCAGGAGCACAGACTACATAACGGATTTTCCCCACTATTTATTTTCCTGCTGCCATATTCACATAGCTGCCAGTGCACATGACTCTGACGGTACTTTCCAAGGGGGAGATTTTTTTTTTATAATTTTCCTGTTCATATAGGACATGTACAAGGTGATTACTCTTAACTGACCTCTGCAGATAGATGATGTTCCATTATTACAGGGTTTTCGAATTTTTTCTCAGTTAGATTTGTTAAAAATCATTGCTTTACAAAGCCTTTTTGATGGTGATTTTAGAATTTTGATGATGATTTTAGAATTTAAAAATTTTGATGACACATTACCCCAAAGACCCTTGAAACTCTAATTCGAGAAGTGGAATATATGTATTTACCTAGTGATTTTGACTGTGTCAGGTTTGTTACTTTAGTACAAGCTAGTGACAAAGCACAGGTCCATACGTTCCCATCAAGGAGACCTTTAGTGTTATTCAGGCACCAGATGGAAAATAAGAGAAAACGATATCGAAGTCCTGCCTCAGCATACATCGTATCTATTCCACTGGAGTGATGTTGCGTGTATATGTAGCATAACGACCGTGTTCCCAGGGAAACTGTCGATGGTTTCAGACTAAATTAATGAAGTCCTTCAAGGGGACTGACAGCCCGCGGAGGCTACCGGCACTCCAGGGGTTGGGGCCGGCGTCGAGCGAAAGGCTCGGGACGGTCTCTCCTGCATTATCACTAGCGCTCCCAACCAACTAACTAGACCGCGCAAGATGGCCGACCAGCAAAGCGGTACGAAGTCGGAGCGAGTTTATCACTATCGAATATTACTTCCAGTGCAAACAGGTTAGATTGTGTGGGAGCACTCTATAGAGATTTGTCCAAGCTTGTGTCCCTGGTTCTCTTTGAGTAATAGATATCGCCACTCTACTGAGGGAAAAAAACTTTTTTGTGGATTTGTGTTGTATGTATACCATTATATGCATACTTGCTATCTATATTTTTTTTACGAAGGACCCGATATTAATTTTTTCTTATTCATACAGATACAGTGGACAATTCATTGGCCATTGGCACCATTTTGCATCAATACGAAAGGTCTCAAACTATATTGAGGATAGCTTTATTAAGCTAAACTATTTTAAGAGCGATAGGTTCTGGTTTCCTGTGAAGATAGATATACGATATTTTCCCACCTATTCCGAAAAAAAACCCTATCTATTTCACAACGGTCTGCTCTTACCCATAATATAAATAAAGCGAGTATATTTTGTTTGAGTACATTTTGTAATTGCAGCAACGAACTCAGAAAATGCGTTCCAAACTTGGAACAACTGTACCTGTTCAGACAGGGCTGCCTATTTCCTTGTTGACCACTTCATTTTTATTTATTTTTAAATTGTTGACCACTGTATTAATGTTTCGAGTGACGAAAATATATGAACTGAATATATTGTAGCACGCTTATACGAACGATTGGCACTCGTGTGGACAGGGATGTTAGAATAATATCAAATATACATGTATATACGGTAGTATTCTATTCTACCGGTTCACATGAAGTTAGCAGTGGCGATGGTGGAGAGAGACTAATTTGATAGAACGGCTTCAATCCCAGTTTTCATTTAACCAATATTTGCGTATAAACTTTTCCATGTTACCATTATCGGATTTTTAGGAATAATTTGTCTGGTGTTTTTTTTATACACAAGCACTTAGCTCGGTTGTTTTGCTTGAGCTTTTACGTGCGTACCAATATTTTAAAAGCATTTATTCCCTGCTGTTTTTGTAAGTTAAAAGTCTGGTATCATTTTCAGCACAATGTTGTATCGCCAACTTTTTCTGTAGGCAGTGGTCTAAGTGGAATGATATTTATCCCCGCCGAAACAGTGCCCGTCTGGGGAATACTGGTATTTATTCACAATAGTTTAAATCGGGCGAGGCATGGTATGGGATATTTAATGATATTTCTGCAAATACCAAGAGCATCTGAGCGTGTTCATTAAAGATGCTTGACTGTGTATGCCTTGGCCGCATAATAACACTGGCCTGTGGAGAAATGATGTGGGGAGGTGTTTGTTTAGCCTCTCTGGGGTAATGTGTCTTCAAGATTAATATTTGAAGATGCCTAGGATGGGAAACGGCGAGGGATGCTCTCTCGAGATAAAGTTGGACTTGGGCAAGTCTCGGCGAAAAAACCCTTTTTAAAAATGCCTTTTCTTCGAGCGTAATTTTTATTATATCCCAGTGACATGGTTTATGAACGAAGCTCAGCATGATTAATTTTGGGTGGTATATTCCAGTCATATATACGACGTTTTTTGTAAAGTACCGTTCCACCCCATTTTTCAGAAAGTAAGGACAATATTTCTCATGTTCGATTGACCTGAGCCGATGTCTCTTTCTGCCATACGTTTCTGTCATTCGATTATATAGTCATCTTCTACTTTTTTAACTAAATTCATCTACCGTGTACATCTATATAGGCCAGTACATATTGCGGAGTATATTGAAGGAGAAAACGTGTGTTGATCTTGATAAAAAATATTCGACAAAGAGACATTAGGTCGGACTATTCATGAAAAAAATATGAGAGCGCAAGTTTGTTGAAGGGAAAGCGATAAAAGGATGTCATCATAGAGAGCATGCTAAGGCGAGAACAAAGGAAAAATAAAACATTTACAAAGCCCACGAACACATTTCATGAACGTCATCCGAGGTGATGGTATATCAATATGATTTGGGATAATCCTCAGAGCTCCAACCCAGGAGAAGGCATTGTCACTGACTGGAGAAAGTGGTATAAGCCCCCGTGGGAATTCCCAAACAAATGATGCTGGGATTCAAGAGAAAATGCGAGCCCCTCTTAACAAGACACCGGGGAGAAAAAGACAATCTCATTTTTCTTCTGCCTGTGTATACATAATCTGCCTCGGTCGCGTCCCACTCCTGATTTTGAGTGATCTAGCAGGCAGAGAAAGATGAACATCCAAAGCCTGAATGCACCCGAGACCTTGATAGGCCCTGAAAGCATTTCTCCTTTTTTATAGCGTGATGCCAGGTCATATACAACTGAAGGTGATCCCTGAACATAAAACCTGATACTGGCCCAACAGAAAAAAAAGCTATCTTATATATTTTACAGCGCATTTCTTAAGTTGGTTTCATTCGTTTTCATCTCGGCGCTATCTCGCCCCCGATGTTTATTTTATCCAATTTAGAACGCACCCCTTTGTTGCGCACCATTAATACGTAGAATCTGAACAAGGAATTTCGAATTGGTTTTCATTTCTCGCTGTGTTGCCTTTACGAACTCATGGCTGAACAAATGAGTGGCCGCGATTGAGGAAAACAATTGCCAGCGAATCGCATCGCTTGCGAAATATTTCATTCCCCAATCCTCTTTTTATCCAGTCTACCTTAAATTCCCATTATCTGCTAGGCAATTATTCTTTGCCAAGTTGCTAAGCCTTGGGATATCAGAATTTTTGCCTTGGGCCTGTGGGGTGGAGTTTACATACAAAGAGGTAGGTGAGATAAAGGGTGGGGTCAGAGGTTGGGGTGGGCGCGCCGGCCAACCATTTCCATACCTGTGTGAGCCTTCCACACTTGAATCCACCTGTGCAATTCAGAACCTTGCCAAGTTGGCCACCAAGGGCGACATGCGCGCGAGTTTTTTTGTCATTTTCGTTTCGACTTGAATACAGAGACAGAATGCAGGTGAGTCAGTTCCTATTTCTATAAATTGTTGATATTTCGATGCCGCATTATTTCGGTATTTGACTCAATGAAACTGCATGATCTAATCTGTTCATAGTAAAATCATATAACATAGGTACTTCCAGAATGTACTATTTAAATGGTAAACCATGATTAGGCAAAGGTTCGTTTACAAAATGGAAACAAATTGGGGAGTACACCTTTCATCTTTGAAATACTACAACCATTATGTAGACCACTCACGAGTAAAGACTACGACATACAAATAAAGATACAACAGACAAGGGTCAATATTTAATACCCTCCTTTGCTTTTCGATCGATCATGGTTGCTGGAACCAACTTCGGTCCTTGCTTCCTTCCTGTGCCATGCTTTTTTATGTGACAATGAGAAGTACAATAAATCGTTTACATACCTAAGTATGTGCCCATTTATCATATTGTTTCGGCGGCAGTTGAGACAATCTGTGATGGATTGTTTTTCAGTGGGTTTAAATATTCACAAACTTGGTCCCGTAGTGTGTCCCACAGGATCTGAGGTTATGAGTGATCGTATTGTCCTCTTGTCCCCGCATGATCTATGGATCGGAGGTGCCCTGACATCAGGTATTTTTTATACACCCAGGTTCTGGAGGAGTCTGCATTCTATATGGGAGAATCTAAAGGCCACTTCAGAGCAGACCCAGGAGGAAAGTACATGGGGGGTAACACCTACTTGCGCGTCATGTACCTCGGCGACCAACCATAAAGACTTGGGTAAGGCGTACATATTTAATTCAATATTATCCGCAGAGTCCCAAACACAAGGGTGGAATATCTGCAAAAACGGGATGTAAAACTGTTACAATCACCCCCTACATTCTTCGTGTTCCATTGCAAGACTGAATTACAGCTGGTCCCATTGTTCCAGTTGTATTGTACGAGAAGGTCTCCAAATTAATCGGGTCCCCAAAGGTTAATACACTGTAGTGGTAAAATGTCCCTCTTTTGAGTTTCTTCCAGAGAGGAATTGTGATGTGACTACCTCATTGAATCAGACCTTCTTGACTGAGATATAATGATAGTACAGTGGTGATTAAAATGACGGTGTCATGCTGCGTATGAATCGCGTTTTTCTTCAGATAAAAATTTAGCAAAGGTTATAATTTACAAGTAAAAACATTAACCAGGGTATTTTTCAGTGGAAAAGCAATCTCAAAGTAAAGGGTACATATATTCTTTGCAAGTTTGGCTTCGTAAACGATGTGAATTAGATATAAATGAATTCTATTTGAACCGTTAGGTGTTCTTGGAATGATGTATCACCTGTTTTCCCTTTCATCCCCTGCTGTTGATTTCCTGCGTCCATGACCTGATCGAATTCTACTGCTTGAACAATAACTTAGCGAACGAAACTCAAAGTGGTGCAATGCCCTTCGTTTGACTACGAACAAAAGGGATTCAATTTACGTTCCATATTGTAAACTTTCTTTATGAATTAGACGAGCTCCAGTTTTCAATTGCCATGTGATTATATAATGTTCTATTAATGTGGAAGGTGGAGTCTGCCAGTTGTTGACATGCAGAGAGAGAGAGAGTTGACCTTCAGAGGGTAGATATCGATTGCAAAGGGTATCCTTTCTCTCGGCTCCAATTGGTTAGGTTCATCAGTATGAAGTTTGTGGAATGACTTTCCGATCACTGTTCCCTGGATTTTATCGTTAACTAGATATTGTCTCTGCATATTCAATGCAAAGTAGTTCCGAATCGAAAAAAATGGCCATCCTGATCTTACCCGATAACTGTCTCAATTGGAGCTGAGGAAAGGAATCAGATTTTACAGTTTCTTTATATAACTATCTCAAAGAAATTCTCGTTGCAATGCATGCTACCACTTAACTTCTTGATGAATCTTTTGAATATCACACTCACCAATATTTACTTAACATCGATTTAATACGAAGCGGTTATATTCCTTCAAAGAAGTGTGCTTCAACTCGGGCCACAGGGAATAAAGGTCACCCCGAAGTATACTATTAATTGGTCGATACCTCTCATGTGACCAGGTATATTCCCTGCCCCTTCACCCCCGAGGACAATGGTACCCTGTTCCCTACTGGCTAACAAATGGGGTGCACAACCCCTTTCCTTCCCCTAATTGCACCCAATATAAATGAACAGCTCCGACGAGTATGGCATTGTCATCTTTCCTTCGCGTGAGGTATCGCATCTACTCCTGGTGAAAGATATGGGGGAGAGAGAGTTAGAGAGGGAAAGGGTTGGATGTTTCAATCTAGTATCAAGGATGTGACACGCCATAGAATACTCCCGTCAGATTCCTCGCATGCATTCTTGAGCTGAGGGCCCTAGCAGTTCAAGCCATTGCTGGCAGAGGGCACCACAATCTGAAGCCCTTTTTTCACGCATTGCCTTTGCTGGAAGGCAGTCGCCAGAGCCCTCTGTGTGCATCTTCCACACAGATCCAGCATCTTCAGCAATGCCTACTGCTTGCTGGCCAGCATTTTTTTCATGTCACAGTGAAGTTTGAATCTGATTTAAAAACCTGAAGTCATTGGGGCCTTCTCCTAATTATACATAATAGTTTTTCTTCCTAGCAGCCCCTCCTGCCTTCCCCATAAGATCGTCATGAATAATAAGAGAGGAAATTGTTAAATCCAATCTGCATTTCCAATATCTTCCAGGGTCCAATTTTTATTGTTTATTTCTACACCGAAACGTATATATTGTCTTTCCAATACGATTTAATAAGGCTAATAGATATCCTCCTGTCGAGGGTAAACTAATTTGAGCTATACATTTTACAATGTCTAATCTCGAAAGCAACGAATGCCTTTAATTGGGGCCATTCATCTGGATTAGACACCGTGTCATCCGAAAGGAAATTATTCCAGCTCGGCTGATGTACATTTCATAAGGATCTTAGCTCACTGAAGATGATTGATTCTGTTTCAGAGATGCAGCGATGACGGGAGGGGAGAGCAAGAAGATTCATGAACGGCCCACGAAGATGAGGCTAGGGCGCCTGTCACCCACATGAAGCTTTTCCTCTCGCCCCTACACGCCCTTCCGGCCAAGCCTCATTCTAATACGTCAATGGTCACATGACCTTGTCAGATCATACGTCACGCGTGACGTCCGCCATTGTGGTTGTCGAAGAATGGGAGTATCGAGATCGCGAAGGCAGTGGAGAGAGAGGGAGAGAAGAAACGTATACCTCCTTCGTTAACGACTGAGGTAAACTGGTCTAAAACACTACTATGTACCCAACTAAAAGTATTCTTAAGACTATAAAAGAACACAAAAAACGTATCACTGAAAGGTGGCTTCCAATCTCCTCCTTCTTCCCGCTCGGAAGCCACTTTCCTGATCGCACCGAGATAGCTAAATTGTGGATCCAGTGCTGCGAGGCTGATTCTGATTGAATCGGGCGATAGCTTTTTTTCGTGTCTGGTCCTTATCTGGGCGCATACAAATTAAATGAAGTCGCACTGGTACTGGTGGCAACATTAATCAGAGGAGCCTCTCATGATTTAAACTCGTTTGGTTGCTATGGGTTCTCAGCTTGATCCAGAAGACAAATTGCAGACTTAGAATAGGGGCTGCATACAGTATCCTCTGAGCTAAATCCCGTTGGCAAAACCTCTCACTCCTCGTTACTATTTATGCTATATATGTGATTTTGAACTCACCTTTTCGGTCTCTTCCCGAAGGAAATGTCCCTGCATCTTGCATCAATCTGGAATCATGAATAAATAAGGGAATTCTATTTATGGTGAATATTCCATATCTGGTTCCATTGCGGTTACTCAATGGGGTCTATTCTGCAGAGGATTGCATAGGGACGGATGACTGCTTTTAAAATTGCTATGAGTTCCTAAGTGTCCATTATGTGAATCTCATAACGCCTCAGTGAAAAAATAAGACCTAAACCAGTAAATTATATTACACGATAGGCCCCTCATATTGTCTGCTAATATTCCGTGGGCGGAAGGTACTTGCACTCGGTATCTATGATCAACTTATAAGGATAAGGATTAAATTTAATAATTCCATGCTTTTATAACTTCGTACACCGGTATCCGACTTACTTTTTATGTCATCTTTTATCTATTCTAGACTCATAAAGTTTCACACTGCTGAGAGACCCGATGGCAACGATTAAGACTACGTTCCAGGTTAAAGTACTCCGAGAGTACATTCAGATAGACCTGGCGACAGGAGCAGGATCTTTCCAAGCTGGTCATGTTTTCCCTCAACAAGAAATAGAAAATAAAAAATTAACAATTGAATATCGAATTTTACTTACACTTCATCTTGCGGGATATTTCCTATGTAGGGTGAATGAGCCTTCAGAATGATGACCATATGAAGACACCCTTGAGGGTCGAAACAGGTGGTAACCACAGTTTAGATAGAACCCCATTCCCTGACATAGGTCATAAGGCGGGGCAAAAGGGCAACTTGCTTTTCTCCACCCCTTTTCGAGGACATTTCAATTCTCTACGTGGCCTATCGTTATTCCTCCCTGAAAATCCCATTTCTTAACCCAAGCGGATTATACTGTACAGTATTTAGTCAGACAAATTAAGTTCGTTTGTCCCTCGTAATATTTAGTTTAGAACCCCCAATATTTATTCATGAACTAATACTGTCGAATTCGGGTGATATACATTTCTAACTCCCAATGATAATTCCTGCCCCAAATTGTCGAATGCAATATCAATCTGATGAAGTGACATGTATCAAACTACCAAGTTGGAAACTAAATATGTATGCACTCGAATATCAAAACGTGATTCGTAGAATGACGAGATATGTCCCAAGGTCATCATATAACGTTGTTGTCGTCTAGTTGTTCCCAAGCTTTTGCCATTGTAGAAATGAGCCTGTTTTCGGCGAGAAAATCGTGCTGTCTCAATGTTCATAAAATATGGGATTTTAGTGGTTATAATAAGGTACATACATCAATATTTATGTTTTGTGTAAAGACTGTCAACCTTTGTTATGGAATTTCGTTAGGTATATAATATAATCATAATAAACTACTTTAGGGTGTCTCGTATAAATTAATGAGTGGCTGATGAGGAAAGTTAATATTTATTTACTAAATACATCTTTTGCTTGACACTGATAATAGACAGCAGCTGATCTAATTCATTTATTTTCATCAAAGTCTTCTATTCTCCATTCTTTTAAACTTTGAAAAACTTTTGTGTGAAAGTAAATAAATAAAATGGTTAAGCTAGGGCAAAATACTGTGTCCTTTTGGGGTGGGGAATGGATCGTCTATGACATTTATTTTCTTGCCTTTATTCACTCTGACACCACAAATGTGAAGCGGTAGTGACATTAAGAACATAAATCCTCCTAAGTTTTTCCCAAATTGAACAAATTAGGGAGAAAAGTTATCGGGGCTGTGTGTAGGCAGGAAAAGGGAGTTATCGCACATTAGGAAGTTGGAAACTAAGGAAGTTTTAATAGCCCTGGGATCTTAGTGTCCAGGCAGCAGTTCCGTTGTATTTTACCACATGGCTATTTTTCACCGGCCTCGCTCGCCTCCCCCAAGGGGCCCCGTGTCTTGTAGGGTCCCCCCTGACATACTGTAAATTCTCATTTAAAAGGTCCTGGGGTCGCAGCATCTCGTAAAGAAATGATCCTAGAACAATCCATCATTTGTACTCAAACCGACGATCCACGATAAAAGCGTGGGGCCGACGGTGGGGTGCGTTTGTTGCCTGTTGATCGAGGGCCTATATATCCACATCTGGAAGCCAGCTAATGAGGCCCTCCGCCATGGAGGAAGCCTGAAAAGTGAAACGCCCGAACCAAACACAACACCTGACCTCTCATCGACAGTGTTTTTTCCGCCGCGCCTTTATGACCGATCGACAAAGGGCAAACTAATGAATTGGTGGCCAGAACTTGGCTTGACACATCACACTGGACATTGTGAAGGACTGCTATTCCTACATCCAGTGTCTTCCAGGAGCCCCAGGAGGACTCCAGGGGGTCGTATGCAGAAATTGGCGGGTGGGGTCATCCCCACGTGACACACATTTTAGCGTGTTTGCCCCCCCTAAACAGCAAACAGTCATCTACCGGAAACTCCCATTTCTCCACCCTTTATTCTGTTGACCTTTCCAAAATGGCGGAGCTGCAAGGCTGTTCCCAGGAAAGCCATTCTCCGCAACTTGATAGTTTTCGCCACTTTTTTTCCCGGAGATCCCAGCACTGCCATATTTGGAGGTATCGTACATATTCATGATTGTTTTATTAAACCATTCGTTTTCTAGACCCTGCCCTGTGTAGTTTGATCTGTGTGGTGGGTGCTACAATATAGGTGGTCCTACCTTTATTCGTTTCGGAGATTCGTTGTTTTTGTTTTCCTTTGTTTTACCTATGGCCACTCCCCCATCCCCCTTTTATCCTTGTACAGATTCTCACTACATGACCTTAGTGGAGACAACTTCTGATCTGATCAGCAAGTTAAGAGGTGGTTGAGACGCTACGAAGATTTCCGCTTTTTTCGTTAACTCTGATACTCAAGGAAGCAATTGAAAACCTTCTCAATTCACAGAAACGCCGGCTTAACTTTGTTTACCTGCGGAAACATACTAAGCTGGAGGAACGAACAAAGTAAATAAACAATAAATAACTTGACCCCAATATACAATGTGTCATATTTCGCACATAAACTGCAGGGGGGAGATCATATAACGAGAGTGCAATGCCATCTGTCTATATGAACGGAATTGGAATTGGTTTGTTGGCCTCTGTATTAACCACGCGTAGAAGATCTGCTTTGATATCGGGTGGGTAGCAACTTTATTAAAGCTTGCTCCTAGTCCGCAAGGTATACGAGCTATTTGTGGATCGTTTCTCTTTATTACCATGCTATATTACCATGTAATACTCCAGTAAAGGCTCCCTCATTCAATGTGGAGGCCGGGATAAAATAGGTCAGTCTGCTTCTGCTATAAGAAGATGAGCTTTGGCCCAGTTACCTAGATTTACGCTGGTCGCTGTGTAGATGGAGAAATGCGATGGTTACGGTTCATAATCGAATTTCTCTGTTCAGACCATGGCATCAATATTTTCTCTACTTAAGATTGTTTTAAAATTAGTCGCTGGTGGTTATTTCTGGTGCATGGCTTATGTATGGTTTCTCGCCTCTTGCGACGGATGTAAACATAAACACGATCGTCCGATTCGGTATTCAGTGCCTGAAGGCCTGGCTAAGAAAAAATGTGTGGAACAATCATGATTGAGAGCTACTGTCAGAAATGAGGACGGTGAGGGCATACATTACATGTGGATAGTCACGTATACATCGTTCGCCAATAATGAAAATGTATAGAACTATTCCGATGCCTCTATCCGTATTAATTAAAATGGAGAAACAGCACGATATATTGTGTTGGAGCCACCAGTGTGGTTACACAAGGAAGCATCCGGAATCAAATGGTATTTACTCGTTCAACGAAATTTCAAGCGAATTTTTACTCAAATATGTATGAATTTGAACTACGTATTTTCATTAATATAGTTAAATTTCGCTGGCACTTCAAAAGGATTTTATATCTCTGTGAATTTAATCTGGAAGTTAATTTGAACATTTTCATCTATCGTTCCCCACAGTTATCCTAGATAGTAACATTCTAAGGTGACCTTGGGCTTTTGACGGGTATATAATAGCTTCTGAAGAAGAAACAGCAGCAACTCAAATAAGCTTTACTGCAGCCTTTCCACCCAGGGATCGAAGAAGAAAACTTGAGTTCATTGCATTTCATCATGTCTTTTCTGTCTTCTAGCAATTTTAAACTTTGATATTCCAATTTCTTTCTTTCAATGTGGATCTCCTGTTTATTCCTCGACAAAATACCACTGGAAATAATTCGTGATTAAATGCATTCGATGTATCCAACATAGGCAGTTGTTTTGCAATGCCACGAATCTGAACCAAATGAAATCTCCCAGCCCGATAACACAAGGGGCAGTGAACCCGGTCATAAAGTACTCGTAAACAACCATTTTTCTTTTCTTTTTCAGTGTCCACTTGCATTTTTCGTAGAATTTAGGTTCAGTAAACAAGCAAAGATGAATTAGCTTCATCTGTAATAAGGTCGATGAACCAAAGGTCGAAGTTATCATCATTTCTCATAAATAGTTCCTGTTTCGTCAGAGCTCTTTCAATCTTATTACACAGATTTATCAAACGAACAAATGTCAAATATCATGTAAGTAGTTTTCTTGGGTAAAGCAATCAACATTTGTGTCGTTATCTTTTATTAAAATATGAGCTCTAAATTAATGGGATGAACTTGAGGATAGTGGGCATATTACAAAGATACATTTGCTTTCTGAATTCTTATTAACTTACTCAATTTAAAGTAGAATTTACAGTCTAAATTCAACTAGCACCTTGACCGTCCGAAATTCAACTAGCCCCTTGACTGTCCGTCCTACGTTTGAGATAACTGATAACTATGTAATATGATAACTATCGGCACCGCCCCGTGGGCTTGTTTATCTTTGCAAGAATCTACCAAGTCCAGGCTCCATGCGAACCACATGAGTCCTTTCGCACCAAATTCCTAACCTTATGGTCGGCAACCCTTTGCATCCCAAGATGGAAGAAGTTTGTGTTGATCAATAATATTATTTCGTTCGCTGTAAACAATTTAATGGAGATTAAGAGTTGGATCCGGTTATGTTCTCTCGTTTCTTATTCCCCTGCGTATGAGAAGCTTCTCAAACTCAGGTTACGCAGTGCAGGCCTATTTGTTTTCCCTCCAGTATTAATTGGATGGGAGAGGCAGCGACGATAATGCAAAACACAAAACGTGTGTGTGTGTCCTTTCTGTACTGACTGGGTAGATCGCGACAAAAATGGTTGCTGGGAATAAATCAATGTGGACCATGGATGAGTATACTTGCGGCCCCAGAATCGGATGGACAAGTGCTGTTGGCTGCAGAAAAAGCTGGTGTTGAGTGTAGAATGTCGCCGGGTGTTGAGTGTTTGTTTATTCAGTGTGTGGAAAAAGCTTTTACATACGATGCACGGGGTATTTCTATACGGTATGGTAGATAATAAGGACGATTCGCTGAAGGTTTGAGACATTCCTTCCATTTTGAAGTGCTGGATGATATGATAACAGAAGCCTTGAGCAATTAGATTTGATTTATTTTTCTCATTGATATTTGTGTTTCCCCAATAGACAAAAGTCATCCTAGATTAGATAGTGTCAATTAAAATACGAAAATAATGTGTGCCTGTATACCCAGTCACAGAGGTATAAATACGTTTATACCAAGAGACACATTGGAGTTCCATTGCGATATATTTGGGCGAACCAAACCAATTTCCCTTCAAATTACAACGTTGTAATTCATTTGTAATTTTAAACAAAATTTCAATGCCAGTTTAGAAATGCCTGGATAAACATTCTTCGGTGATATAGATGACGTCACTGGGGATATATTTGAATGCTATCGCTACCTCCAGCTGTTTTCACAACAGTAAACTCCTTGTTCGAACAGTGCCTTTTTGTGTGTCAACATTGCTGTGTCATGGCTGCAAAAGGAGCTCGCTTGTGTGTCAAATGTGGTCCATTTGATACTTCTGTGCACATTGTAGCTTGACAGATATGTCCTGTCGCCTTTTTCCGCTCCGGCGGTGACGGATCTGCACAGGATCTGTCCTGTGCTGTAGCCATAGCAATAGGGGCTATCAAACCGTCGCTTTGGCATTTGGATCCTCAAAGCAATAGGTTTTCGCTTGTCCCTGTCTATACCGGCGGGGTTCAGGTCGCTTACCTCCAGAGAAAATACCTGGATGGTTGACGTCCCCGGAAGGCCCCTTACAAAGACACCCCTAGGAATAAAGTTGGCCACCGTTATATATCATCCTCCAGGATAACAATATTTCTCCCTGGAGGAAACCAGATAACAGCTTCTGTAGTGCTCTGACCCCACCCTAAGTGGGTCGGGGATATTAATGGGCTTCGGTTGCAAATCAAATCAACCCAGGTTTCTTGGAGGAAAGGGTGACTTTCATTTTTATGAGCGAATCGCCCTCCCCGTGTGCCCGGCGCGTCCAGTTGGAGATGCATAGACTTTAGGTGTATGGTTTGCCCACGAGCTTCAGCAAGAAGAAATTTCCCACTTGATCGATATTCGTTTTTGGAGAGCTTTGATTTACACACTCTGAGGGTCAGATTATTCCCACTTCGGGGATCCTTGCGATGAGGACATTATAACGGTTGCATGATCAGGGGCAATAGCTTCATTGCTAGGATTTTTCAATCGAAATAAATAAATCTGGAGGGTGCGTATCATGGGAATAATTCCGTCGGTCGAGATGATTCAAAATGTTCTTTTTAGGTTAGGAAGTGCGACAGTCAGTTTATAAAATATCACTGGTATATTCAATTCATATTGAGTCACGGCTAGCCCTTCTGCGAACGTTTGCTGGGCGAGAGTATCCTTTTTGTTGTCATGCAAGTTCTCCATTTATGATATGAGAGAACCCAACCTGTGGGAGTGAATGCTAGCTAGACCTTTTATAGGCAAACGAGATTTTGTAAATCATATCCCAGCTGGGAAATGTGGAATAAACCATCACTCATAATCGTTTATTACGCATGAAAAAATATACAATTGATGCAAACTCATGTACGGATTTAATCTGATATGAATTTTGCACACTACGGAGGAAAATGTAGGGTGGAGAGGAGAGGAGATACCTTCAACATTAGACTCGAACTAGCTGGAGGCATGGTTCGTTCTCCATGGTCCACACTATGAAGGTCAACATCGGGTTGTGTCTAGGTCACGACAGCCTGGAGCAACGTGGGGAACGGAACGTGATGCGCTGTAGATAGTGTGCCCGATGTAATACGAGATGTCTAGTATACGATGCCCTGGTTTTAGGCGAGCCTCGTGGCCATTAAATCGGACCCACATGCAACCTAGTCAGATATGTCAGATAATAATAATCATCTTGCTCTTGAACGAAAGTGAAGGAAACAGTCTTCATGTTTGTTCATTTAAGGTGCATCTCGAATCTGTACTTTCTTTCCTTTCCTTTACATGCATTCCCACTGGGATTAAAAGGTCGACACAGAAGGAATTGTTAGCTCTTTCACAAACTATTCTTTGGGAACAAGGGGTTTGCTGATCTTATTGGACTGACACATTATTCCCATAATAAATAACCAACGTGTCTAATGGCCTTGGCCCTTGGTTTCGTGGAAGGACGGTTTCACTTCTCCCCAGTGGGAAGGCTTTAAAGAAAAGTAGCCTCCTCATTCCTGGGAGAATATGATGGAAATTGAAGTCAGGATATAACACTTACATCCAAGTTACAAGGTGACAGTAGCAATTACAGGGCTAGTTCTCCTCTGACCAAGACACGAGCATTATGCCGAGGAGTAATGGGGTTTCTCCGAGCCTTCCTTAACCGAACTCAAGCTCCCATCCAACTTTCTCATATCGGGTAAATTAGCCGATTTCGGCCAGAGGTGTCCTCTTTGCCATTCACGAGAATTTGGCTTGGTAACCAAGGTCGTGGAAACGTCCTCATGCCCAGTGCAATTTTGCTCTTATTGAGCTCGGTATTCACACCTTCTGCCCACCCAATATCCTTCGTATTAGATGTCTCTCCACCGGGCAACTACTGCGTGGGTAGACAACCTTTGAAAGAGGGAGGCGTAGAGGCGAAGAATGGGGAGGCTCGAAAAGAAAGAAAACTACCAATATTTGTCAGGTTCAACCTCCGGCTTTGCCATCTATCTTCACTGCCTTGATCCCACTATGTGAGCGGGGAAATGTCAATGTGTTGTTGCTCAAGGTCTTTTTGATCCTCTGCTAGCTGAGTAGCACCCACCTTAAATTCTCTGGCGTGGAGGTTGGGGATGGGGGTGGGGGGAGGTGGAGATGCTGGATAAATCAATCACTACTTTTTTTTGTAGCAAGCGAAGGCACAGGATCTTTAGCGAGCTATTTGTTGGAATCTGGTAATTAATATTGTCTGAGGGATCTTCCTGCAAGAAATGAGAGCAGTGAACTGCAGATGATAAGTGGTTGGCGTGTTTCGCCAGAAACGATTTACGAGACTTCTATTACAGGGAATATCGACAGACCTTCTGAACAAGAGCCTTGATATGTTATGGTCACTAACGCAATTGAAAGACCTCCGGTTAATTTTCTTTAGTGATAAATATTACTGATTTTTCAGGGCTCGGAATCACTAGGTAAACACGCGAGTCATCGAACCCGGATGCCTTTTATTCCACATATGACTAGGGCGTGTGTGTTCGTTTCTTCCATTGAGATAAAGGTGAACGAACTCATCAACAACTCATGCACCGTATATAGCAACGATTGCTCCTATGCTTATTATGAAGCTCGCGTGTCTGGGTCGCTATTCAGTGTCACCATTCCCATTAATCAAATACTACTATATTAGTGTTTGTTTGTTTGTATCTGTGCCATCTGTAGCCTAGAACATATTTTTTGGGCCCTGATTGTAAATAGAGTACCAGTACCACCACAATTCGGTTTGTAAATGATTTTAACGCGTGTCCAGAAAGAATTATCTTCACAAACCATAGTGATTTTGTTTTAATGATGTAGCTATGGGATCAAATTAAAGAACCGATGCTACAAAATGTTCGAATTGCTAGCATCGAAAAGTAGATTTTTAATTATTTGATATTTGAGAACGAATATTATCATGAATTGAAAAAGTGGTTAGCGTCATCATCCAAAGAGAAAATAGGGAGAGAGGTCAGATCCCATTACATTAAACAAGGATCGATCCTGTTAATGTGTTACAACTATTCGAAGAAACTGCTCGTACCTAATGACAAAACATTGGTCCTCAAACGCAATAAGAACCATTCTCAGGCATTTTCTGCCCAGCAGTTGATATAGAGCACCTCTATTGTACGACAGTGACCAGTGACGAATGGTGGGTCAGGTCCTTATGAGAGAAATTTGATATATAGACATATATTGGGTTAGCCAGTTCCATAGTCAGCAGTGAATGAAGCAACCATTCTGCCCCTTCACGATTTATTTTTTGTGCCTGAAATATTGATTTAGGCCCCGCCATTCTCCTGCTCCTTCCTCCATTAATCAAATTAAGATGAATGGTGTGCTGCCCTTTCCTAAATCTTGGACAAGCATTTTGGAAATAATGACACACGTCGTAATCTTTATCGATTGATATCATTCATCCTGACGAAAAAAAGTAAGACATCTGACTGCAAGAACTGTGGGAGATGTCAAGTCTGTGAGGGCACTGGAAATCTTTTAATTACTGAAAATCTTCCTATAAATGTTGGTTGCGTTGTTATGATCAAAACGACGTATTACATATGGTGGTGCGTGGCCTCATCTGCGAAAGATTTGTATTAAATTTTCTGCAGCTGATTTATGTAATTTTATTAAATATAGATAGATCAACATGAACAGGATGTTTCATTTTGTTGGATTTATACGTTCTCGTTGTCCATTGGATCCCGATAAACAAAAATGTTGATCCTTTCTTTCCCTACGAAATGATCGCCTAATAGTATTTGCTCTTGTAATCGACTGTTTGTCCTAGATCCAGTTATGTTAATGGGAATATCTGTATGGATTCTAATTCTGATCCAACTGAAATTGCATTCACTGTTTTATAATTTAATACTTGCTCAGGAAGAATATATTGAGCTTTCGAAATTCAGCTGTCGAAGGTTCATGAATAAACACAACCTTTTTGCACATCACCCATATACATGAGGGGCGTGCCTTCGTGTCGACCAATCGCATTGCGAGCAATGAAACCGCGCGATGCAGGTAGAATTGGACGCGCTGTCGCCCATACACTCATGTATACGGTGTAGGTGAGTTAATCGCGCGATGAATCCCTGAAATTGCAGCGAATCTTTGAGAAGTTGGATCGCCGCGATCATCACATGCGCCTCTGTGGGTGCGAGATGAATGAGCCGAGGATATTATTGACCTTGGAAAGGTCAGTGTGTCACATGTGGCGATGGTAAAGATATGGGATCACCTCTCCCCCAGATGCCCGGGAGACCCTCCTGTTCTCACACACCAATTTTATAGGCCATCCTCACTTGTATCTGTATACAATATAATGGCACCCTCTTTCTGAAGATAGTTCACATCTATCAGCCTGGTTTAAATACGAATCCAATCATCACCTATATTAGTATTACTCTGACCTTGGAGTGAAATAAATTACTACTCCTAGTTATTATTCCAAGGACCATTGAATTCTTAAGAAATAAAGTATTTGGATTCTGAGGGTTTTCTAATTTTCTGCTGGATATTGCAGAAATTCATTTGGATGATTGACATCTCAAGGTCGATGAATTTAGTTTTTTAGATCAATTTTATTGACAGATTTTCACAATTGTTATATACCGTATCTCATCTGCCACAATGTGTAAATAATGTAAATTGGCATCTCAATAAGATTGTTATCCCTTCGTTCACGATCTTGTGCTCCTTTCATCAGTAGAAAACTAGTTCGATGGAATTGCACAACCTGAAAGATAATGGGGGCGTTCTGCTTCTCTTTACCAATACCGGGGGGGGGGGGGGGTTACGCCCTGTTTTGGCTCCATACTATCGGTATAACCTGGCTGTCTGTCCACCTGAACGGGCATTCGATACTGTAACTGCGTTAATGTTCAACAAAAAATTCTAATTCGCCTCAAATATACCCATCCTATTCGACTAGTCATAGGGACATACAAAGTGAACCGACTTTCCTTAGTCCTCAAAGTAAACTCAAGAAATCTTTAGTAAAACTTGTGTACGAAACAAGTTGCTACTTCATGGAAGAGGCAAATGCATTTCTCTCGGGAGCTAACCCCAATAGTAGGTGCATTTTTTAGATGAGGGTGGGACTGTGGAATCCCTTATTGGGTAAAAGTCTCACGCTTTCTCGCCAACTTTGGCGAATGCTGGCAAATCCCCGCTGCGTCTTAGGACCAACCCACAATACAATAAGCCCATTGCTTAAAAAGCTAATTCTGCAGGGCAGCAGTCTTAATATTCTATCTCGATCCGTTGCCATGGCAACTTGGATGGCATCAGTGGGCCGCTTTTCTTGGATGGAGCGCAGGTGAAGTGATGGTGAGGGAATTAAATCCATTCATCATGCTTAGAAGGCCACTCAGGATGCCGAGCACGGGCCTAGCGAACCGACAGGATTGGCCGTATTTAATTGGAGTGGAGTACTGCGGCAACGCTTCACTATCAACTACTCGGAGCGAGAGGAATTTAAAATGCAAATTGCCCATACATATAACACAACTTTTTGTTGGGTCTCTTTTATACAGCCTCTCAAGATCTGTGCTCTCCCTTTGAGTTCACGTACCTGAACTTGAACTCTCTTAATAGATACTGATGTGAGGATATCATGCTTGCAAAAAAACCTCTCCAACTTTACTACCTCTTTAGGTGTAAAGTGCAGTAGATAGTGGTGGAAATAAAATGCTTGCATATTGTGAATGTTTGTAATAAGTACAAGTGTTTATTTTGTGCCTATTGGTTCCCATATCCGTGCTATTATATGACCAATGCTTTTAATCCAGTTTTCATGCCTAAATATATGTCCCAAGCAAAATTTATAACATAGATTGGGCCTAATATTGTCTGTTTCTTGATTTAATCCCATGCGTGGTAAAATATGTTTCTTTATGTTCCCGATAACCACGAATATTGCAAAATAAAATACCAATTAAACAGACCATACCAATTCCCCCAGGTATTGTAATAGTTCAGATCTAATTTTCACCATCATATTTCCTATGAAATGACCTGGAAACTGACGCACACTGAAACAGGAAGCTATCTACAGCTACAGCTATCCAAGAACGGGTACCAGGCCTTATAATTTTATGGCCCTTATCAAAGGCTGGCGTATGTGAGTTAGGATTTTTTCGGTATAGGCATGCGCACGGTGCGGCAAAAAAAAGTGAAGGGCAGACTTCCACAAGACATGGCGATTGCTTCAGGGTTTTCTCACCAGGCGGCAGGTTGGGGTTCTGAAGCAGATCACGTGACAAGTCTGCTAGCCCTGCCGCTTGTTACTATATGCCAAGGAGATAACCAGATTTAGTTGTCATAGAAACGGGTACGGATAGCTATGAAATTCTGAAACTATGTGCTGAAGGCCGTTTCAGCTAGATGATGAATGTGGGCCATATATGTTGCTGACGTTTTTTAAATGCCTGTGGTCGCTTCCTCGTCGACAAATCTCGGTCTGAGGTGAAATCATAAATTTCCTATCTCTTGGATAGGTTCCCATATGACAATAATTGGTGGGATTTTGGTTAGGGGCATCTTGAACAGAGATAACCACCCTAATACTACCTTACTAAACCTGGTCATACCACGAGAGAATTTATTAGAGCTACGAAGATCCATTTATGTCCCCATAATTACTCCTCGAGAATGCATTCGCTTTTCTGGTGTGATTAAAGCCTCCTCATGCTCCAGTCTGGATATCTCCATAGATAGATTGGATTTACATTGATAGATTGGATTTACATTGATGGACACGGTAATAAGATGTAATTGTCTGAGTGTCGGGTCTGCCTGAAAGATGTAATTAGGGTTAATGCTCATCGATTTAGGGTTCTGATTAGTCCAGGTTAGGGTTCAGGGCCTCGTAGGGAATTCCGTGCCATTCATTTTGATTGTTTTGGGACTTGGTCAACATTGTCTCAGCCAATGCACACCAGTGAATCACTGCCAATGTACACTCGCTAAATTAATCATTCGACCCGATCCAGTCAACATTATACATGCCTTCTTTTCTATTTATAGGTTCTTCTCCTACCACAATAGCCAATGCAGTGAGCTTTCCAAACTCGGGAAATTGAAACACATCTAAAATAAAGGTGAAAGTATTCCCGTCTATTCTGTAGTCGAATGTAATTTTGAACATTGTCAATTGTATGAGAAGCATGCATTTGGGGTAAGAAATATTCTCATTCGATTTTCCACTCACAGTCACTTTAAAATTAACAAATTGTTTTCCAGTTCCTATTCGATGCACCGAAACTAGTTTTCAGGGGTCAGTCACCGCATTTGGCACTGTACAGACTCGCATGGGTTAAGAACGACTTCTTGACTTTGCCTGGGCTTGTTCATCCTTTGATTATAGATGCCGTCTGATGGGAACAATGATATAATCGCCACACTCATGGTCTTGGGTGTCTTTATAATTATATCTTTTTGAGACATCACCCATGGAATGTTCAACATGCATGATGTTCCTGACGTCACACGAACTTGCGCTAGGGGCTGTTGAAAACTTCTTCCCAGCTTCAGTCGCATGACCGATGGAATGAGGCATAATGATTGTCATGGTTCAGTGACCTTTAAAGATATCTTCAGAAACAATATAACCTAGCCCCACCCGAGGCGACGTAGGGGGTTATATTCACAGGGGCCACACCCACATATTCCCCATTGGTCAGTTTTGAAAAATAAATCTGTATAAGACCACTGATGAATATGCATATACTGACCTTCCTCAATGAAGCGAGGACATAGGGTTAACGTATGATTACCTCTTCCCTTTCCCTTAGATTCCATTAAATCACACTAGTCTTTGACAGCATGGGAGAGAGAAACAAACGTCAGCCTATGATAAAGACAAACAGAAGGTGGAGCAAGTTGACATTGATGATTGATTTGTTTCAATATAGTGCGAAGGCAGGTACGAGGGAACAAAGGAGGCCCAGGTGAGTTATTTCTTAAATTTGGGGTTTTGAGAAACTACAGGTTGTCAATGCCTGGAATGACCTATTACCCCGATACTATTCTCGCTTTTATAATTTCCCCAGTGCATTCTGTAGTCAGTCTCCGCCACTAGTTGATTGGTTCTAATGATAACCCAGCCAGTCTTATTCACCCGATACTTAACAATAAATCCACCCTCTCAAATGGCAGATGGTGAGATGTACCTGTAGTTGGTTGTTATTCTGGTGAATTTGCTGGCGCCATTTTCTGCTACAGACCCGTGACTTTAAAAGGGGCCTCTAGCTAATACATCATGACCTCAGGTACACGTTCGGATACTCTTAATTGCATATCGTGGATACTTTTAATTCTATACCATGGAGAATGGAGGGAGATGATGGCTGAAAAGGATAAGCCTTATCTGGAGAATCTGCACGAAGATGCCTCTACCTGGTAAGGCAGATGGATATAGCAGAGCACAGTAATTGCTACTAGTCGTGTTTACGAAATTTTTCTATAATTGGAGGGCACTACGGAAGGAAGCAATATTTTCCTTGGCGTTATTTTCACAGGGGAATGTGTGAATGCTGATTGCCAGGTGCATAATTCTACACTTGGATGCTACGATGTGGTTAAGCGGTTCTTGTTTTTATGGCCACAAATTTCGGTCCTAACCACCACGCGGTACTAAACTTAGCTTTTACAACACGCTCTAACTCTTTGCCAGCACACTCGGTGCACCTTTGGCCTCAACGAAATATCGTTATCTACCATGAGGACTGGTACGTTTATAGCAAATCATCGTTGGAATGCATCGATCAGCAGAAAAGCTATATTCACATTTTTTTTTAAATAGGATTTTTAAGTACATTACGTTCAGATAGAGGTCAGTGAGTGCACCAATCAGGTCAATCCAGCCACGTTGGCCAATCAGAATTAGCCATAAGTAGCGCCACCTACATGGTAGTAGTCCCCTGGTGCGAACTATTCAAATGCAGTTTGCGAAGGTCAGAGCATTGGTCAATGCAGAAATAATTCCTGTTATAGACATGTGTTATAGACATGTGTCCTCAACTAGAAATACCTAGCTTACGGATAGGCCAGCAATCTCAAGCATTATGATTTTTGAATAATGGCTTCTCAAACAAAACAAGGAAAACGATTCGTTTTCTATCACTTTCAATTACAACTAAAGTTCAGATTTGATTACAGAAACCATAAGAGGCACTCTAAGCTAGTTTATAATGCATCAGAAGCAGGAGATATATGGAGGTTGGGGTCATAAGGCTTAACTTCAAAGTGACAGAGCAGTAATGGTTTTCTTTTTAGTTTCGCTTTACCTTATATTGTGAATGAATTGAAGAAATTGATAAAGGCTGCACCCATTACAAACATTCGTTATGCAAGTGTGCAAACAAACTGGTTTACACAAATTCATCTGCTTGCTTCCATTTAAAATACCTTTCAGCAAAGGTGGTGAAGGAAAGCACTTAGCCTCTAGTAGAAGTCATAGAAGTCAACTTTAATATGTTATTTTTACCAAATATACGAAACTCCTTTAAATGAGAAAATTCCTTTTCTCGAAAGCGCTTCTGCTTGCCACTAATTGCCTTTGTGTTTTTTTTTCATTTAGAAAGCTGCGTTGCGACCCTTTAGAACAAATTCTGATTTTAAAGCTTAAGAATTTTCCTGAAGGCCAGAGTTAAAGCGATGGCTTGATGCAGGCCATCTAACCTGGGCATGTATCTTTCTTGATTATAATAAATGGAACGTCTTCCACATCGGAATTGTTCATTTTTTCCACCGCTCGAGCCATTCATAATTTTGGACGTTTACAAATGACGGCCATAGGCGAGGAGGGACAAACAGAATTCACTGCTACTTTGTCATTGTCTTGAGGAACCTGGAAAGGCCAGACAGTGATGTACGTTCACCAGCGGGTTTGGGCATGCAGATAAGGTGCCTAAATCAAGAATGTCCTTGTGATTTATACCTTCGTTTAATGAAACTATCTAGGAGGAAACCAACACAACAGGCCCAGGGACATTTTTAAAAATTAGTTTTGTTTTTTTCTCGCTAAGAGAAGCCGGCTAGGGGGATTCCTCTGCCTCGTTCTTTCACAAAAGGTGCCAAGAAAAATTGTGGCTTCGGCAGGAGACAGGAACAGGACTGATTTGTTAAGATTTTGGGCACGCCGTCCTTTGAATAGTGAATGGGGAAGGGCGCTTAGGTTTATGTCGGCTGTGGACCATTCATTTTGCATTTTAACAGGAGAGCACATGGTGAATAATATACATGATGGATGCTTGTCTCATCGCCTCCTTTGGGAGCCAGGAAGGCCCTCATTTCTGGAGGTTGCTCAGTCTGCCTTGCTACCGGCGACAAGGCATCTCTGACTCTAATGGTGCTAATATTTTCCAAGGTGAGCTCGGAGAATCGTCACCCTACAGGAGGAGGGTCCAGGTGCGATCGTACAGTATTCCCCAGGTGGGAGCCGGAGCGCCCGTTCAATGGCTGCCCGCGGACAGGTGCCCTTTTAGCAGGTGTCTCGACCTTTGTGGAACCGGAATGAATACGCAGCTATTAATCAGCTCTGGAGTGGGGCTGCGGACACCACACAGCCCACTGGAGGCATATTCCCGCTTTTATCCCTCGCCTCCAGCCGTGGCCCGCAGGCTTTCCACCATACCGGTAATGGCAGTGCCCGTCTCACAACTCCAGGTAAGCATTCACTATTCCCTTTCATTACCAATGCCCTGTTAAAATGTGCTAGGACCTATTCGAGCACTGCTGACATTAACACCCCCTCCCTGGCATAGCTTCATCGAAAACTGAAACTGCCAATCTCCAGTCTGACCTAAGCAGTGCAGCATACAAATGCCAGGAAAATACCCCCATGTCACTGACACACACAAACACACTTCCAGTGTGCTAGGAGAGCGGCGCAATCGCCATGCTGGGGTGATAAGGGCCATGGCCCTTCCATGCGGCCTAAGGTCCCTAACCCTCCACCAGTCGCCCTTCACTCCCAGTGGCAGTGTCGGGGTTAAAGCCCTCAGAAAATGAGAGGGAGATCCCCCTCCTGAGTGAATGTTTCGTTTCGTGACAGTAGCTCTTGCAGATGAAGCAAACAAGCGACCTTCACCTTGCCATATTTGCAACAATAGCAGTCACGTGATCCAGCAATCGTTTATAGCCGTGTCAGAATCTGTATTGGGGACCGGCGTTCGCCTCGTTTCTCAACCAAGCGCTTTCTCCTCCTCATATACACACGCAATACACCCGAACCCTACCTCGATTTATATCCTCAAGACGTCATGGCACATACATACAAACAGCCAATGCGTAGCGTTTCTCCCCTACACCCATTTTCTCTACCCACCCATTATGGACGAACAGGGAGAGAGCCCTTTGCACTGCGCTGGAACTGTGCCAAATGTCAAAGGTTATCCTTGTTGGACTCTCGCCCCACATATCAAACGAGTTCTCATTCACATGGCACTTTTGTTGTTGCACATTATATCCATGACTTTCGTTAACCACATTTGTTTGTTTTTATAAGATTATGTGCTATTTATTGTCAACTAACTGAAACGCTCTATTCATGAATACCCATTAAACTAGAACGCTCCTGTTCCAATCGCTACTGGTTTGGATGAGAATACTGACATTGATTTATGTGATTGCAATATTACACTGCTCCCATTTTATACAATACTTATATATGTAAATATGCGAAATGTAAGGTTTCTCATTGGTTATCAAAACCACCGCTCCCATCTTAAGTTTGACTCTTTCTCGTTTCCCACATGCTCTGTTAAGTTATACTTATTCACATGTGGGTTATTCGGCCACTTTTACGCTCTATAAACCTAAATTCCTACTGGTAATGATACCATGCGATGTAAAATTTCCATGTACAATTGGTCTATAGGTGTTCATGCCATACTTCAACTTGAGCGTGTATGTTTGTATACATCCTGCAGTGTTCAAACTGCGGGGCATTATTAGTGCATGGTGTATGTCTATACGGTCTCTTTCCTTAGGTCACTCATAAAATAACTGATGTACTATGTACTTTTTTTCTCGCTGCCCCAGCTAATGTTTAAAAAAAAGGCTGTAATATACAATTTGTTGAGTGTGTGCCTGTCCTATAATAGACCACGTTTACCCTGTAGAACCGAGCGAGTGTTGTCTCTTCACCACTCTGTTCTCGGGGCTCATGTACTCTATTCGTATCGTCTGGCACTCACGTCCGACAACAAACTAACCACACATTGTACCCAGGGAGAAACTACTTTCCTTTCTTTCTCATCGAAGAAAGATAATTCTTCCAATCGCCTCCATGCGTCTACGAGACATCTGAACAAACGCCAGAGATAGAGACCTCGTTGGATGGGAGAGAAAATGGTCCCCCGGCCACATTCCTACTGCTAGTTTCTCGAGGCAGGGTCCATGTCGAACACTTACTAAGGCCCGAGACTTAAAACTATCGGGCACTTGTAGGTATTCGTTATGGCTGTCTTGAAAGTCAACCGGTTGGAAACGAGAGCCTATCAACAGGTGAACCGATGTGGGAGTACCGGAGACAAGGATCCAAGGAGTGATCGGGCGAAAGCGTGCCAGAAGACTATATTTTGTGAGTTGGTAACCTTTTACATTGCGGCATTGGTTTCAAACCGAAAGCGGCGAAAAGAAGTGCTTAATGACATAACAAGGTGTGGCGGTTCTAATCGGATGGCAAATTTAAAGATTGGCAACGGAAAAGGGTGGTATGATAGTTCTGTATACACGCAAAGGAACTAAACCCTACTCCTACTCGATTTATTTACACAAGCCTGGAATAGGCTATTTAAATTATGGTTACTCCAATGGAAACGATGATGATGATGTTTGTTAATCCTTATAGATGTTTAAATAATTTTTGTTAAGCCTAACTGATGTTTAAATATTTTTTGTTAAGCCTAACTGATGTTTAAATGATCTTAGTAAATCCTAACTGATTACTACACTATGTACAAAACGCTTCGAACTCAAGAGTTATAAGGCTGTTCACAAGTTCCTATACCATGAACCGATTTGAAATAGTACTTTCTGCAATGTTTGAGATTAATTAATGTCTAAGTAGTCAATAAATATTATACATATGAGCAAGTATGCCAATGTTCCGGTCATTAGCGAACTTATGGGATCATTTATACTTTACCTTTCCTTGATTATTCTGCGTGATAAACCTTTATTACTTCCAAGACTAACTTCACCAGGTGCTCCAGTTACTGATGAACTGTTTACTGGAAACGAACCACGTTTTCTTTATGGAGAAACCGCCTCTTCCTCTTCCTTCTCCAGAAGTACCCCCACCCAATCCCATTCCTCCTTGCAGTCTACCCCCTCCCCTGCATCCCTCATCTAGTCCTCCTAATATTCCATCCTCTCCCACAAGGGGGTCCAATTCTTGGGGCCAGCGCTCCGGAAATCAGATATTATACACAGGCGAGATTTCATTTTAGGGGTCAAAGCTGTAAGGTGCTTGTACGTGAGATTTAAGGCATACAGGTCAATTCAACCCATAAATTCACTCATGCTGCCTTTGCTCGTATATTATCCTTGTGGTTATGTATGTCCATATCCCACCACCGTATATAGGCTCGAGATATTGGTATCAAAATATCAGGCAGTGAAATCAAGGATGGGCTGTAACGGTGTTATGTCGATTCGATTAACCAAATATTGCTCGTTTCTTCGGAGGTATACGCTAATGACTCAACATTATGATTTTCCATCTTTAATTGTCTTGATTGTTTGTATCTCGTTATATTCTAGTGACATGAAGAAACTTTAGTTATGAACCAAGCCAATTACTAGGAATGTGTATTGTCTCATTAAAGATTGATGAAAATAAATGATTTAACTTGAATTGAAACATGTTTTATTTCTATGGTGAATTCAATCATTCTTTTAGTTACACCTGAATGAGATAATATACCCTCCTCACGTTCCAAAACTTCTATCGCTGAAGTATTGCATCCACCCAACGAGATTATATTAACACTAACGTTCTGCTGCTGATAATATAATCTCGTTGATCCATCCAAAAGTATATTTCTTATGTTACATTAAAACTCAACCATTTTACCAGCAGCTAGAAACGAAGAAAAGCGACTGGACTAGAGTGAATAAATCGTCGACCTTCGTCTCAGATGATTTATATCAGTATAACTCTTACCATATCTGATGAAAACGAATTCTGTCTCGGGGAATTTCTGGCGTCGAAATTGTGTCGAGGGCGCGTATATAAACATTGATCAGCTCAACACATCAAACAACCACCACGTTTTTATCATAGCAGATTAGGAGTTGTTAAACACTTCAGTCCCAAGTGGTCGAAAAAATAAGCTTGACATTAAAAATTGAACATTTGAATATGGTTTAAAATATAAAGTTCCTGAGGTGGTGTGGGTTCGTGTAAATAAAACATTCGATAACAAATCACCGAAGCTTATTTCTCTCGCTAGTTCTTTAAATCCGAGTTCATATGGCGAACTGACCGTATGGATTCAGCGATAAAGGGCCTTGGGTATCTTGTGATCAAAAATACTATCAGACGCTTAGGCAACGAGGCCTTTAACATTTAATCCCAGGGGCGAATTTGTTATTACGATGATGCACGGCGGAAGGGCGAGGAGTAATGGGAAGCTATGTCTTCCAGAGAAGATGATAATTGGCAAGTTAACACCAACAAGATGCATTCAAGCTCACGTAGTAAGCAATCACAGACACCATGCGAGCATATATTCTTGACACCAGCATTTTCCGAGGGATCCTAATATTTGGGAGGGATCAGACCTAGGGCTAAGCGGGTCTCTATAATGATCAAGGAGTTCACGCAGTGACAGGTAAAAATGCCGGGCAACTTCTGGAGCCTATACGTGGAAACAATCAACGTGGCCGAGAGAGGCTGATTGTTCTAGCAGCTCCTAATGATGAGGAATAGGCTCGGCTCACGTGCTGCAATGTCAAACTAAAGGGGTGTTAGCTCGAGCGCCATCCTGATAGATCTGAAGGGGTTGGATCCGAAGATGATAGGTGTCCTTTGTGAGTTTCTGACGTGGTCTTGGCCCTTTTGATCCCAAGCTGATGATGCACAGAAAGGAGAGATGCCATTCAATTACCTAAGACCCCATCCTTATAGATGGTGATTGACACAGAAGGGTCTGTCTCATCTTTCCACCCATTTCCTCCACATGCCCAAGGATTACCCCAGGCCCTACGAATTAGGATCCTTGAATTTGGCAATGGTCCCTTTGATTTTCAAGACCCTCGATCATCATTTTGCATTGATCTTTTCGTTGATAGAACCATTTGTTTCTCGTGATCCCTCGCCATGGGGCTTTGTCGGCGATGGGTGAAATTACGTATACGTGCCGGTATATGTGCACGTTAGCTATATGCTCCTAGAAAAAGGATGCATAAAATGAAAATATAGCTACAAGAGGACGCGATCATTCAATAAATCATTCTTCGGATAGATGTAGAACATCTAAGCAGCCATGTCCTTCATGAACGTACCCTCTCTGAGGGACTTGACATGTGAAGGTGATAATTGGTCATTTGAGAATTTTTCATCCAAATTAAACCCTTAAATATATATTCATCCAAATGTTTAATTAAGCTCATGCCCGTACATCTTAAACATTACATCAAAAGCGAGGATTTTTATCATTATCGAGTAAAGGCCCTACTCTTTCGCTCCAGACACCTAGCAATCTTAGTTTACTTAGATGGCCCTTGGGCAGAATTTAATGGATCCCACTACCGATTCTCTTTCAATATCAGGAGTGGAGCAGCTTCAGTTCAAATATTTATATTTCAACTCAGCGCACTCACCACTTTTTCTCCCATCAAATTATGGGACTAAACTCCAAAGGGAAATCAAGATACGTATATCTTCCCGGATTCATCAAAGAATGCATACATGAAATGCATGAACTGGGGAGGAAATTTGGAATATGTATGAGCCGGTGGGTCACATGGGGCAGTGTTGCGAGATGGGATTGTGATAGACGCCATTACATGAAAATCTTTCATGTCCTTCTCACGTAACACAGGTGACAGAAGATGACGCCTCTAGATCCTTCATATCTGGAGGGGTAAAGCTTTGATCCTTGCCAATGGCGAGGGGTCATTCGACCCCGCAGTGGCCGGTCAGCCTGGGATGCCTCTGAAGAGGGCAAACTTCCAACGTGATACCATACGGACTGGAGCGACAAATTGTACAATAGTCAGTATCCCTATAATTATGGAAATAAAGTGATATGAAATATGAAAGGCTGGATAAAGAGGGACATACTGAGTGTTAGCTTATATAGTAGCGTTTGCTAATCTTTAGTGGCATAACGGCCGTGAGCGTTCTTCCAGTTTTCCTAGTGCAGAATACAAAATACGCTAATGCTTAACCTTTGAAATGTCTTCATGGAACACTATCTAAGATAAATCCTTTCCTCATGCGCTTACATTCATAAAACATGGGTTGTAGATGACAAATGTCTCCCGTGCATAATTCTCTGTATAGAAACACCTGCGAGGGACAAGTCTCCCTGTGCATATCCATGAATAATGTTAACAACAGAATACTAAGAGTAGGAGAAAGCAATTCGTTGCACGCTGTGCATTCCACTCGACTGTCGAGAAGTTATCAATCGAACATCACTACAGAAATGCTTCGTATTTACTACATCTGTCACCTTAAATTCTTTTTCTTGGATTCCCCGCGAGAGACGCAATAAAAATTACACTTATTTTCGCTTTGTGTCTCAGTGTGAAGTACGAAGAAAAATCTCGAGGTTTTCTTGCTAACACAATGAAGGCAAATGATGTTAGCACTTCGGCTGTAGATTCACTTATAGATTAATTCCACGATGCTTCAGCGGGGATAAAAGCGAGGATAAAGTACTTGTAGTATGTGTGAGGTGGTAACTTGTAAAATCTATTCTGGACAAAGGTGATACGCCTGAATATCCCTCTTTCACTAGGCAGAATGGCTCTCCTGGCTAGCTTCTAAAGAAATTCTCTGAACATTGGATTCGAGTTTGTTGGGTACTATTTAACTCTGGTGGAGCGCTGGGGCCATATATTCAACTAATTCACATTCGACCTATAGATTATTAATCAAACGAGGGCAAGTCTGTATAGTAAAACCATCGATAACGCTGGACCCTGCTGAACGTCCTTACAGAAGTGCTATCATTTGGGAGAAGAGCGTGGGACCTGATAAATAGGGTGGGTATTCACAATGAAGTCGATACACCTAAATTTGTGTGCAGGTCTATGTTTTTCAATGGGGGACAATCATTCTGGGGAATCACAAACGGAAATCAAGGCAAATAGTAAAGGATTCGTTGTGTGGGTGACTGAGAGGGCAGTCAATAGTAGTAAAATATTCCAAGGAAGCACTCTGTCAAGGTAGAAAGGAAGGGCTTTAGACGGCAAGGGGACAAAGCACGTCCGGATGCATCATTTAGGCAGCTAGCGAGCTAAAACGACTCCGGACACATTGGGGCGAAAATGTTTTCCCTTGCAAAGGTTTCACCAATTTCTTCAATCTCACTAGGAATGCTGGCCAATGTCCTATTGGGTGTTACTTTAGTCTTAAGGTCCTATTAAGCTTATTTTGTAGCTTCAAGCTTCGTTCCATGGGGGAGGACAGCGGTTTCCGTTCTTTGTAAAACAGATCTCTGCCTAAGAACGACACCCTTATTATATCTTGTTAATGTTCCCGGCTAATTCAACAAGTGAACGCTATACTAAATACATTGCCACAATTTAATTAATTAATTGCCGAATTAACCCCAATTCGTTCTGGTCTGTATAGGGCCAATCCTTCATGGGTCTGAAAATAATTGGATACGTTGAAGGACAACCCTTAGTGACATCCAAAATAAATTGACAACGCTTTAATTTCTACATAATATATCACTGTAAATATTGCCCTTACAGCAATTTCCTTAGTGTCAAGCAGCAAATTCCTTAGGCATTGTCTTTTCCATACGAGCGATGTGCTTTAAAAAACGCCATTCAAAACTGATAAAAGAAACATTAATGGAATGTATTATCATCCATCACCCCAAGAAGTTATTTTTCACTTTTTCCTGCATTACCATATATTGTAACCCGTTTCTTCGTTTTTTCCTTAGCCTTATATATCTAATCGACGTTTTTTCGACTAGGGCAGTGATTTATTGTTTTGAGTTAATGGGTCCAAATTAAACAGGGACAACAGTGATTGGTGAGTTCGCTCAATATCACTTCCCGTCCGGGGTAATATTAATATGTTTTTTCCCCTTGATGGTTATTGATCATTTGGGGTCTAAGGGTATTGGGAGGAGGAAGGGAATATGGGAGGTTCAACAGGGAGGTTATTGTTACGTAGCTGAAGCTTGAAGGATATGTGAGCGTAGAATCGTCGTACGAATGTCTAGCGCTCCAAGGAAAGATTACCTAGGTCTCTCCCCTACCAAAGAGAACTCTCCCCACCTAGCCGATATATTGACAAGCCTTGAACATGCAAGCTTTTAGTATGGGAATTCCAGTGTGCTGTGGCGAAAATGGGTCATGACAGAAACTGCATGAGATAGCTGGGAAAAAATCAATACCGCCGGGAGTGGGAGGGAAAAAATGGAAATGCTGAAAGGAACGGAACGCGGCATACAAGAATTGTTGGCCACTTGCCAGGGCCCTGCTGTTGAGGCACACGCAACTTGTGGTTTAATGTTCGACAATAAAGGAATGAATCTTTTAATAGGAAAATGGTATGTAACACAAAGATCAATAATATGGTTTACAATCAGTTCACTGTCTCACATGTTTTCATTTATTGTTTATCCTCACTTCCTTAAAATGTTAAACAATTCCCAAAGTAATCCGATGATTCAACAACAAATTCGTTCGTTTGAACTCGAACTTTTCCCTGCAAAATGAATTAATTTGGTTAATCGACCGAGGTGCTATACCTAATATCTCAATCTAAACCACTGCAGTCCATTTAATATGAATCAGATCAAGGCAAAACATTCTTCTGTCTTGACTTTTGTAAACACTGCATGGATGGTGGATATTTTTGTATTGGTGAGTTTGTTTAGCTCCTTCAATTTGGGCCAGGAGCAGTGTATGGGCTCATGGGTGAGGCAATATAGCATCGAGGTTATCTTGGTGCAGCTGGAGGTACATCAACCGGAGGAGAAGGAAAGGGGATAATCCTATAGAGAATTATCGATGGCACCCCCTCACACGGGCTGGCAGGGACAATTTTTCATTCCTGGGGCTTTGGTGGCCAGTGCAACATATTTGGATTTCCCTATTCGCGGCCGTGGGTGCAGTATATTGATTCTTGTATTTTAGACCGGTGATATTCCTCTCGTGGAGTCTGTTACCGTTCCTTGGATGGTTTGCATTAGAAGGGCTATGGAGGAATGGATGTAAGCGGTATCATGCGGACTGCGCGGAGAACGGTCGCGGGAGTGTTGCCACAGCCGCACAGACTGCCGTCACCTCGGTAGAACTTTGTAGCTGCGCCACTGTCTTCCCCGGAGCTTGATTCAGCCGCTGAAAAATATATAATATGCCATAAAAATGTAGGCCCATCTTCGTGATTATTAATTACAGAGTAAACCGATGTCTTGCGATTAATCATATTTTTCGTTTGTGACTTGAAGTTCGAGTTTTAAAGAAATATTTCGTTTGAGACACGAAGAGGGGGATCGTTATGCATGTTAAGAAGTTGCTTGGAATTCTTCGCAGCAGAAGAATTTTTCTTTCACTGACGAATTGATTCGAAATAAAAATATCTTCACCTGCCTTGTTTGTATCGAATTTATGTTATAAAAGATGAATAATGTGTGGCTTAGATTAAACATGCACATGGAAGATGCTTTCCGTTTTAGCCCTCTTTAAAAATGTTTCTTCTCTTGTCACTAGTGTCTCATTTCTACTTGCCCGATCACATAAGAGCACATATTAAGGGAAGTAATTCTTCCCTACTTTGTCCAGAATAAAACATTTTATGATGAATAAATTATGTGATGAAACATGGGGTCGACTCGGAAGGGAAGGGATCTCTTACTGGTGCGTGTTCACTGCTCGTTATTGCCTATCAAGAACACAATGGCTTCGTTGAAGAAATTTGTATTGTATTGTGCCCGATAGAAATATCATATTTACCCTTTGCTACTAACAATGTTTTAGTTCCTCTACTTGATATTTAAATGACAAAGTCATCAATTATAGTGTGAAACGTAACAAGGAGCAAACGCCACTCTCATAAACTAGAGTTCAATTTACAGAGGGGGCAAGTACATAAATAAATCCATGTAAACATACCATTCATCAGGGCCAGGGAAAACTTGTAGAACTGGGCAGTGTTGCGACTTATGGCTAGCCAAATCAAGCCCAATGCGTAAGCATTGGCTCGCAAGAGTTGCTTTGAGTACATTCCCATAGATCTCACACCCTTGACCTCCAAAATGACAGAAAACCAGTAGGTAACGACCCTAGCTTTACTTCCCATCCCCCAACCCCTCTAATTATTATTTTCCTACCTAGCTAAATATACATAACACGCAAATAATACAAATATCCACTTTTGAGGAAGCTGCACGCCACAAGCGAGGGGGAAAAATCCAGGCCCCACTCTTCCGTGTGTATAATTTTTCCTCATCACCCTGGCCCAAAGGTCCACGAGGAGGGATATTTCAGGGAGAGGGCATCTGTCAAACGAAGAGAATTATTTCTGCATTCAAACTCAGCGGTAAATGTTCACAGAGGACCAACCTTGTCTGATAGCAGAGTCCAGGATAGGACGTCTATTAGGCTGATTTATATGACCAGGTAGTTTGTCAATCTTGACACAGCGTAATCGGTCACTATTTCTAGTCTATTTTATTTTTTTGTTTATTTTGCGTTTGCCATTTTGGCAATGGTCTTCCTTCCTATGGCACTGTCTGTTTCTAAAAGCCAGGCGTGGACAGGCTACAATAAATGGAGACATAAATATCACATTCTGATGCGCTTCTTTCTTCGTATTGTCTTTAGAATTGATTAAACCATTTTAAAGGTCATAAATACGAATTTCCCGCAGTCCCAACTGATTGTTGTTTACGATGGAAATTTGTGAAGCTTATCAATCAGTGCCAAATAAGGTAATTCGCCGGTGAAGGTTAACTTTAATAAATTCTCTCACAACGACAAGATAACTCCAAGAGCAAATCCTACGATACAATTTTCAACGAAATATAAAATACAGGGACGGACTTTCGAGCCAATTACGGCCGTTGCATCCTATGCTTCCTTATTATTAAAAGTAAAATTCGTGACAATTTTAAAATTCTCATTATTTCTTGGAATAAAATCCTTTCCAGTTCAGCGAATAGAGCATGGGTATCCCAAATAGGGAAAAGCTGCAATAATCAAATGCTTTATGGGAGATATTTACAGAAACGAGCCATCTCATTGAACGGGGAGAGGATTCTATTTTTCGCTACATTCACAAGGAAGGGATATTTTGGAAATAAAAAGGTGCGATAGACCAAATCCGGTTGTGTGGATCTAGGTGTGCTTAGGGTCTACTTGACAGGTATATGTACATTTTACAGCCATTGGTGGTGGCCCTGCGCATGTTTTCTCTGTCATAAAGCTACTCCCTGGATGTCTGCGAGCCCACAGACCCATTGTCGTATATCCATAACTCCTTGCCTAAGCATCCAACGGCAGCATATAACGTACAACCTGTTGGGTCAGAGGCACCCCTGCTTTCCCGGCCCAAACGAAGCCATTTTGTATTCAAACCTACTCAAGGTTCAGAGGGTCAATCTAGACAGGCCGGAGTTGGCATGTTTTTTCATTGGCTAACAACAGTTTTATATCTAGTAATTGTTCTAAGCGGCTATCATTGCTTGTATATTTATCTGTTTGGCTCGTAAATCCCAATTATCAAACCATAGGGCTTGTGCCGCCGACATAGAACGCAGTAATTATTGATAATCCCCTTTCAACAATATTCTTAGGGGATGATTTGATGTCTTATTAGTCTCCTCGACCAACAGGGACAGCTGGAGACATGTTCGAGAATTTCCCTCTGAGCCAAGGACTGGTGTATATCATGGAAGGGCAATGTTGGGGTATCGGAAGGGCGAGATAAATAAAAATCTCAGTAATCCGAATCGATATTACACACTGTTTAGTCATATGCTTCCGTCGGCAATGCAACACATCATTCAATTCAATGCTTTAAATATTGTCGTATTCGCTGCCAACGAAGAACATTCGTTCTCTGCGTCCTATGATCAATACAGAAATTGTAATTTCCATTTCATTCATGGCGAAGGTTATTGAACCAAATGTATCCTAAACAGTTGAATGGAAATAAATTCAGGGCAATCCGTTGCAGTTACCAAGTGAACCATCCAAAACTATGTAGGCTTAGTGCACATTTCGACGTTTAATTATTCGTAATAGGTAATTCAAGCAATTATATTCAAATGATTATGAAGGGAAGAAAATAAAAGGAGGTCGCGACTTCTGACTTATTTTTTTATAGGATAAGGATATCCTTAAGTCTTTGTTTCTGGTGTAATACCTTGCACTTCGATTTTGATTACATGTATACATGTGTCGACAATTTACTAAAAGGACAACAACTTATTCTCTGGCTCTTTGTGCACGCTAATTAATTATTATATTAGTGATTATTATATAAGTGATAATTAAGGTCGATAGTAATCTTAAATAATTTGATATAAAGTATATACCAATACTGACTGCCATATCTAAAACTAATGCAAACAAAGATGCAGTGGTTCCTTGATATGAAATGAAATGAGATCAAAATAGCCTTTTCAATCTAATCAAAATCAAATCATATCATATCATTCCACTTGGCCGGTTCTACTTAGACATGTATTGATCCCTTATCGATTACCGAGCAGCATAGACAGCATGCAGTGCGATCATCGATGCCGAGACTATTTAAAGAATCCTAGAAGAAGAAAATCTGGAGGTAATTGCAAACACAAGCGAAACGATGCCATCGAATCGTAACGCAAACAAATGAATTTCCCTCATTATACTTCTGAAACAAAACGCTCTCTATCACATCAACGCCATCTACTCTAAATACCAGCCGAATTTAGATAAGGCCAAAGAAACTAATAATTACTTAGTCATGCTGTTGCCAGTGAACAACCTCAGAGCAAAATCTGGAGCACGCTGTAGGATCTAGAAACGGTATCATCTAATGGATTCTAGCACGATTCGGCTCGAGGGCATTGTTTACATGCAAGGCTGAAGCCACCCGTCAGGATAGGGAAGCCATGTGGCTTTCTTCGTAGACCACGTAATCGGCCACAACAATCCTCCCGGCTCTAAACCGGCTCAGACCGAACAGAACAGACCGAGAGAGACCGCCCCTCCCCGTCCCAAGGCGGGGCAGTTCGCCCGCCTCCGCGTAGGAATCTGTCCCTTCAGCGCGTAGGACTTCGGACGAGGACGCTTCGGGTGCAAGTCTATTTAAAAAAGAAGTAAACAAAATGACCATGAATAACTACCCTAAGTGCGGTAATAACTCACACTTCGATTACGATTTGTTGTGTAGTAAAACAGGCACTAAAGTAGGAAGTGCTAAGCCATTGATTTTTGTAAATATTTAACGTAGACTCCCATGAATGGGTTGCCCGCCCACTGCCATTCAGGGTTTTAGGGTAGTAATACGCGCTCGTAATAAAATGTGCCTTTTATCTCAAGCGGCGTTCAAAATGACAGCAAATAGCTATGTTGGGGTCATAGTATAAGGGTGATGAAGATTGAGTAGGTAGTGTTCATTAAACACCTATATGGGACCATAATATCATAAGCTTACATGTTTTTAAGGACGTGTTACTTCTTTCAGCGCAACGATGCACCGTTTACCCTTTGATACATTGATTGTTTCGCACATTGCGCCTCAGAAGCTCATTTAATAGCCACAAAATGTAGTTTCTGGTGTTGCCCATTTCACGCCAGTGTGTTACACTGGCTCAGCATGAAGTGGTTATAGAAAGGCATAAAAAATCCCTGGCGGTAAAATGGCCCGGATGTGAAAGGGGCGGGCCAAACCACAGAAGCACAGAAGCGTACGGTGGTGAAGCCAATTAAACAAAATATGAATCAAAATAATTTTCATTCTGGTATTTTTGGCCAGCGCAGGCGAAGAAGAGCGAAGGGCCTTCAAGAGGGCCCTTGTGGAAGTGACTGCTTTCCCTGGGAGAATGTAGATGGCGAATGTAAACAAACCCAGTGCCAAGATGGGGGTTTCTCTTTTCAGTCGCCAGGAGGCAGGACATGTCAGTATGACTCCACCCCACAAATCGCGAGGAAAGGAGCCCTGGTTTATTCATCTTTCGTCATGCAAGCATTTTACCGCCCCTGGAATATATGTTGGGTGCATAATTGCCTTTCGAATGAAGCACATGGCGCCTGCATATATTATGAACACTTAGATTCAGCAGCTAAAATGTAGCGAAACATTTAAGAGTGAAATTGTAGGGCGTGGAATACTTTTAGAAGTTTGATGAATTCTTTGAGCGATTATTAATTGAGAGGTTAATTATTGAACAAACTCAAGACCATTTTGGGGACTTATTAAATTGGAATTTAGCAATTAAAGGTGAAGGGAAGGTGTTTGTATGGATCTTTACCACACATGACAAGTATTTTAGTATCTTGCATTTTCCAAGCCTACATTCCCCGAGGCGTTTTCCACTGGTATTTTCGCCGAGAACCTAAGGCCTGGAGTCTCGCGATTTCTCTCTTGGAAGATTTGCAGGAGCCTGAGATGGGAGATATTGATATGGGGCACCCAAGCGCGATATTCTGCCTCTATGGATTAGATCCGTCTACATGGGTCGGATTAAGAGTTGGTCTGGTTTTACACACTTCCATTAGATTAGGAAGTGTTTTGGGATCGAAGTCTGGCATTTTGTTACACAGATCATGATTTATGATTACCAGGCATGCTTAGAATACCGGCTCCGAGTTGGTCTGTTTTTGCTTTCTGGGCGTGTGTTCGGTTCCTCCACTAGAAGTTCCAGACTCTGTCGCCATCTCTATGGTGGCGTGGCAGTCCACGCAACCCTCAGGCTGGTGAGCGAAGGAGCACCAGTGCCTATTCATGGGTCGTTCAGGCTCAGCTACATCATCCAACCCGATTACCTCAAGCAACCGTTGGGAGGAAATCTCCAAAATCCTCCCACACAACCCGCTCATACTTTCTCCAGATCCTAATTACTCTTTGGCGTAATTACACAGTGATACGCTTATAAGCTTCTATGATTGCGTTGTAAGGGAGGGAAGGTTTGAGGGAAACTAGTTACACTGAGATAACTTATTTCCACTAGAGAGACCATTAGATGTTTAAGCAAATATAAGTGATGATCGATTTATGACTTCTTAATTGGTGCTAACTTTGTGGCCTGCGGTTAGCTCTATCTATATCCACGTAGGCTGCCTAGACTTGTGTTCAAGGAAGGGGCTGTGTGTTTTACATGGTTTTTATCCCCGATGGGCCATTGGTATCCCGCTGTTTCTACTAGCCACCCTAGTTCTACCCGCCCATCTATCCATCCTTTGGAATCACTTGCTAAAGAGGGAATTCTTGGTGATAAATCAAAGATACCCCAGGGTCCTTGACAAAGTGACACTGCGTGAAACCACAAGCAACCCTTTCAATGAACTACGTCAATAAAGTGTCCTTGTAAAAATATGACACTTGTGGTTGGCCAGTCGCTCACCTAGTAACTCGCGAGCGCGGTGCGAATGTTCCGCCAGAGAAGCAATTCGAGACACCATATCTGGCCTTGAGACAGTAAATCTCTGGCTAACAAGTCGCTGATATATTGCCAAGTTATGCGCTCCTGTGGGCCGGTAATATTACCCTCCTGCTCGTACAACCCTGAGCCAAAGGACAGTTTTAAAGTCAATTAAGTGTGGAGTTTTAATTAGTGACGTGAATTGCTGGTTAATGGTGCGTACCTACTTGCTATTGGATTGTTGTTAAGGGCGGGACGAATGGGAATTTTTACGGAGAGTTTTATTAAGGCTACCCCTCCACCAACATCCATTCAGCCATCTGCAGTTATTGCAACTTCATGACTTGGGGACAACATTCTTTTTTTTTCATTCCTCCACGTAACATTACATTGACACCAAGTTTCCTTGGTGGGGGAACAGCTGCCTATGCCTAGAAACAGTGAATGCTGGTTGTGTCCATCAAGACTTGACCTTTCCGGTCAAAAGGGCATAGCTGTTGGAGGCCCTTATTAAGGCCCTTACGTTTCCTGCATCCCCTGCAGTGCCCTTCAGTCACCTCCACGAGGTCTTAGTCTGACCCCTGCAAATGACCCAACGTAAAAGGCATAATCCGAAAAGAGTTCTCATCCGAAGGAAATCCCCACTGGTGAAAACGAGATCTATCAAAATGTCATAAATCTGCCACAAGGATTACCACCGTCCTTGCCACAATATTTTGTCATCGCCTTTCAGATCCACACTAATCCCTCCTTGGTTACCCCTACCCCACCAAAGCTACCCTCCATTACCAATACCTCGATGGCATTGCTTTTTTGTCTTGGAGACCCCACCAAGTTTAGACCCCCACACAGCACCCTCTGCCCTCTATTTATCTCCTTGCCTAAGAACCCTCATCGTGTAAGTTTGGCAATGCGGTCCACCACCAACCAACCTAGCCTGGAGATGGGGGAGAATGTGATAGGAGTTGGGGAAATGGCTTGGTTCCAAGCGATGGGGGAAGTTTGATATATGACAAAAACTATAATGGCTTTATCCCCCAAAGGTAACATGACAGTTAATCAGAAGCATATTTGTAAAGTGTGGATTTCTCTAACACCCCTAGTGTATGTTTCTCTCTTTCAGGTATTTGGCACAATACTGAAGGGTGTTTACAAGTCTCCCTTCCTTTGTCCTTCTTCTAGATGGTTTGTTACCTGTGTGACAATAGCCTATGGTCACTGGACCCCCTGTGCTTCCCCAACCGCTTGTAGTCATTAACTTCTGTGCAAATGATTCCATCTACAATCCTTCACCAGTGGCCTGGAAGAGTGTGATGTCAATTTAACATCACAACATTTGGGGTGGCATTACGAGGCACCCCGCTGTTGAAGGCTGAACTTCACACACCCCTCTGTGGCACCAAGCATAAGATATAGCACCAACAAGGGACACGGGAGCAAAAAGATGTTCTATATGCAGAAGGCTTCATAAAATATCGCACGTGGATACTTGTAAAGGGCTAACAGGTGCATGTGGTAGCAGTTAATAGCATATCTGAACCCTGCGGCCTTATGACAGATATACAACCAGGTTTATGGAGGTTTTATGTCAGCAGCAGAACGTTAGTGTTCCGCTCGCCCCTACTGATGGTCACCAACTTTTCAATTACTAGCTCGCAGAACAATCTCGCCTCGACATTACGATCGGGGAACAAATCTGGCTCTACGGTGGGCCTTTATTGACGGAAAATCTTTATTGTTGATTTTATATCAATATCAACGGTGGCGGGCGAGAGCTGAATCTATTTGTCAGTCATAGATCTTGGTCGTCACGTGACGCTTTAGGGGGCTGGGGCTTGTGGATCTGTGCTCAGCCAGGAAAGGCAGGAGTAGAATGGAACACCTATAGTTGGTGGACTGTGAGATGTGGGGGTTGGCTTTCCTGGTTGTAGCATCCACCTCCTCCTCCCCTCTCTCCCTCTCCTCCTCCTCCACCTCCTCCTCCTCTCCAACAGGAGCTAAGGGACTATACTACTATTGAAAGCCTCCCTACTAGCAGGCAGTCGGGTCAATATAACCCAGAGCGCGCGCGCGCCGATGCTGACTCTGAACGTGGTGTGGGCCACCGTAGCCAAGCTTCATAGTAGTAGCGTTGTATGAATGCACGCTTCTCTCGCTCCTCTCTCTCTCTCTCGTCTTACGTCGACACACACTCACACACACACTCACTGCCAGTGCGAAGCGCCACCTTCTCCACAAGCAGGGCCTAATTCGCTCCAGCTCTGCTCAAAATCGGCGCAAATTCACGATAACGCGTCATTTGTGGGGAATCAGCTACAGAACCCGGCTCGGAAGCGGCGAGCGGGAGGAAAGTTTCTTTTCGTTGGTAGCTGGACCTATCATTCGGAGGGTGCATTGTGTCGAGGCTGCGAGTTGGGCCTCTGCTGCGCCTCTTGACATGCAGACTTCTATGGCGCTCTCTGATTGGTCGAAGCCATTTACATCACATTAAGCATGCCGAAGTGTGTAATTCGTGCGCATTCCGTGCCCACCGCTACAAATCATTAGCGCTCGGTATATCTAGCTCAGATAGTGATGATGTATGTGTAAAAAAATGAACACGTATTTCCCAAATCCGTTCCTCTCCCCTCTTCAAGGGGATGGACAGGCTAACCCTGGTTCGTTACCCTGTAACTTCGGAGGCCTATCGAGCCGCTATGAAGGTCAACAAACCGGGGGGCCTGCGGCTGGCCAAGGCTTCTTGTGTACTTCAAACCCTGGAATGACTGGACAGTACAATTCTCCAAGTCCGAATCACCACCATATGACCGCGGCTGGAGCCCAGGATCCTACCTGTCCAAGAACAGAACTCAACGGCTATGATGGCCAAACTCATGGCCATATGACCAGCAGTACTCCTGGATGGGGGTCGGCTGCCGGACACGGACCCCAACATAGTCCGTCAGATACCTACTCCAACAGCCTACCACAAAATGGCTCGGAAAATCTCATCTCGGGCACTTGTACGAGTCAACATCAATCCTATACAACAACAAGTCAACCTATTCCATTCTATCCATGGATGGGAGTTGTAGGTAAGTACAGTTTTGCCTCAGTATCTTTGTACCTCAGTATTTTTTTCCTGTCCATAATACCGTGGCTGTAGTACTAGAGAGAGAGCTGCAGTGGCGGTGACTGACTGGGTGAGTCCAAGGGCTCATAACGTGGCTACGATTTATGACTGTCTTTATTAGACGCTCAGTTTTTATGGGCTCTCCCGATCCTTGAATGACTCGCGTATTGTGAGATGGCCCGATAAAAACATGCACTAGAGCTTGTGAGAATGTGAAAATGACCAACCGGTCAGATTTGGACCCTGTTCCTTCATATTGCTCAGTAGAATAAGGTGTAGCATACACGCTAAGACACACCGAGTGACCCCTTTTGGATCCCCAGCTAGCACAGCCAATGCGTTCCATACTCTTGTTATAAACACTAGCCTCTCTCTACTACTCAGTATGCCATTCTTTATCTAAACACCCAATAAACCTTTTATCATACACTCAATACATATCTACGGCTCATTAGTTTTATGGTTTCCACACGCTGCTATCCACCAGTCGGTGGTGGCGGTGAAAAAAGCTAAACACCAACACATGGTCGCGGTGAGGAGGGAATCAAAAAATAGTGTTTGTGGCGAAGCTGATCTTGTGTAGCTACCTCTCATTGGACGCCAGGTTCCTGGTGTCTATGACAACAAGCAACATGGCCTCCTACGCAAAACCCCTTTCTTGCAGTCAATAATACAGTGCATAGGAGTGTATAGAAACAACCCTCTAACCGAAGGAGCAATATATTGTGTCGGGCTAGTTTTATGTTTTCTGTAAGGGGAGTGCCTGCTATCTGGCTCTAAGGGGAGTACCTGCTGTGTTCTCCCAGGCAGGGAATAGCTTTGCTCCATTCGAATGGAAAACTCGTGGACGCGCGACCTGCACTGTCTCCCACGAGAAAAAAAATTGATGCAGGTCCCCTGTAGAGGGCGGGTGTGTAGCGCGTCCGTGCCGCGTGCATGCTTGACGCGTATTGTAGCGCGTTGACGCCCCTAAACTAGCCCTTATTATTATTTCCTTAACAATTCCTTATTTCCAAGAGTATGGGTCTGCTTTTAAGCCATGTAAAACCCTTATAACATATTATTTCCTTTCCGCTTGCGCTTGTATGAATTTGAGAATAATCGCGCTGCAACCAATCCCCATTGCAGTTTGATTCTGCTGTTGTTTTACATGTATAAAGGTCCTCCGATAATGTATCAAGATTAGGGTCGTAGAATCTAGATATGGTGGGCACTAAGTGTAGAATTCGGGGTATATTTTCTGAGAAATCTATTTTTGAAATGAACGCACTAGTGCATGTGGTCTGTGTGTCCCAGAAACCTTCACCGAGCAAATTGTCATATGTCAAACCCTAATCTTCTCCGGTAGGATGGATGTGGGGAAGTCTGCCTCAATAAGAACCAAAGGGATAACCTGCCCATGTTTTCATGTCTTAAACGCATGAACATGTTGGCCATTGCATGGCGAGCGCTGCATATTTCCTCTTTCCAAGAAGCTCAGACGTATTCAGGTCAATGCGCTAGGCAGCTTTCTGGGTTAAGTCCGTACACAACCCTAAACCCCCCATCCAGTGCTGCCCCCACAGGATCTGCAAGGAGGAGGAGAGCCAGAATCCATACTGGATTTGCATTGACTGCCTCAATACTACTACTACGGTGGCGTACATGCGTTTGGGCGAACTGTTTCTATTATCCCCATATATGACCAAAGCCTAAAGTCCCTTCCTTCTTTTTCTCCATTCGAACTAGCCTTCTAAACACATTCTCCCTAATTCAGCCATTTCCCGAATCCTCTTTCCTCTCATCGTATTGAGATGGAGCCGCTCCCTCGTATAACTCTCCTCCCTATTTTCTTCCCCCGATCCCAGAAGCTTTAACACACTCACACCAAACACCATAAATCCCGGGTAATTGATAACAAGACTGAAATAGGTCACTGGGCCCCAGCCCAACATCATTAGGGTTTTAATCGGCCCCTGATAAGCTGGTTTCGGAGGCGCGTGCATTGAATCGCAACACGGAACAAACATTGGGTTTCTGCCTGTTGAGAGGAACAGATGGCTTTTAGTACTTTTTGTCTTCATAAAACACCTAAAAACCAACCTTTATATGAGTCAGAATTTCTCATAACACAAGTCCACATTGATCTGTTTTTGAGTAGGTTATGATCTGACTCACATAATATTGTTGGGAAGGAACGACAGCTTTGGATTACTATAATTCTGAACAAACGTGTCTCCTTATATCATTTGTGGCATTCCATTCTCGTGTGTCTGTAGGGTGTGGCTGAAAGCTGATAACCTATCCACCTTTTAATTGACTGCTACCAGACCGGCATGATAAAATGATCAAAAGATATTATTTTATCTTCAATACTAAATACCTTTAAGGTTCTAAAGTTATCCTCTAAAAGGATATTAATCATGGCCAAAGTAGGCAAATGTGGAAATCAGGTAGGGCTCTGGAGCTTGTCCATTCTTATCCACTAAACTTTCCTTTCATTTACGACCCTCACTTACATGTCTCATTTTAGCTGCAAGTCCATAAAATATCTCTGCCATGATATGCAACTCTCTGAGTGGGTAAGCGTGTGTGTGTCATCCAGGCAAAAGGCCTGTATCAGCTCCTGACCATTGGTCAATGCTGGTCAATGAGTCCTAATGGTGCTCGGCAGCAGTGACCATCCATATCTGGCCATGTCCAGCACGCGTTGTCAGTGTCATAAAAGTCAGATGACCGGAACTGACCACCGGGCAAACCCTCGCATAAACCCTTCAAAGTCATTTTGTTTCCAGGTCAGAGGCCTTCCATAATAACAAACAGTAACCAGATTAAGGCTAATTTGGCTTCCAACTTAAAGTCATTACCTTAATTCTTTTGGGCGTTTTATGATTCACCTAAAATGGAAAAGAGAACTGATGAAAGGCCTTGAGGTGTACTAGGGCGAAATCTTCTTTTCAGGGATAAATGGTAGCTTATTTTTAGGTTTGCCTCTAGCAGCCTTGAAGTATAATCGATCGTTTTGTTTGGAATGATCCCAAATAACAGGAACATATTGGCTGAAAATACGGTGGTGGCAACTTGAAACCAGTGGAAATTGGTCGTATATTATCCAGCTCGATGTATTGAACTTTAACTATACATTCAAAGGGGAGAGGCGGGAGTAGGTGGTTGCCCTCCACCGGAGAGCCACATCTTCCATCTGAAAAGAGAGTGTATATTAATCATTCCTCCGTGCGGCTAGGGCTTGGATTTCCTCCTTAAATAATGCTCTTTTATATGACCAAATCCTTGGTGAACCTCTTCACCTGGATGTCATCTATTCTTAGCGTGGAACACTGTGAGGACGGGAGTGGCAGACCTTTCCTTAGCAACATCAAAGCCTTGGCTTCCAACGGCTATGTACCAGCAATTCATTCCTCCTGAGCGAATGTCATCGCTGATCACAAGCCTTTGGCAATTTCCCCCGCTGCCAAAAGAGTAACTCACATTCTCTCCCACTCAACCTTTTCCGTCTTTTCTTGGCCCACTTTTCCTATTCCCATATACCCACACGGAGAGAGAGAGAGATGCTTTTGCCAAGATGGTATGTTCTATATGCTTTTGTGCATGACAAACTAGCCCCCCAGACCCCTCTTGTGGGCGATAGATGCCAATATAGCTGTTGACCTTAGAGCTTGGTTTAGGAGTTGCAGGGCAAAGAAAGAACATGGCCAATGTTAGTAGTCCCCTGGCATTATGGCCACTAGTTGTAAGTACCCAAGGATTCACAGTCATAGGAAGGGCTCACATCAAGCTAGGAGTTGGTTTTACCACTGATTTTCACACCGTGCCGCAAGGGAAGAGGGGAAACTGCTAAATCACCCAGGTACAATCAAGGTCCCGTCCTCCCTCATGGACACTGGGGCTTCACACTCAGTGCTAATTTGCCTTCCAGCTAAAGAACATGTTATGAGAGACAACTATAAATCATAAATGGGAAGTTTTTTTCCGCCGCCCTGTTGTATGGGCGCGACTGGCCATTCAGTAGTATGGACTTGGCCTGCACTAAATAAAGTCAAATGCGTCGCATCTTTGTCAATGAATACTGGGTAACTGGATAGATATATCGGTGGAAGACAACAATTAATTACTTAATCCTACCAAAACTTCGTTCCGGGGGGAAATCTCGCTTCTTCCTATGAGGTAATTATCTGATTGTTTATCAGTAATTGTAGAAAGGCAATTTGAACCCAAGATCCCAGGCCTTATCTTATCTAATTAGGATGACGGAGAGGGAAGACTGGTATAGATGGATCACTGTCCTTCCATCCACTATCGATAGCTGAGATGTACATGGGGTTGTCAGGTTGGGTCTTACTCCCCCATTCCCCAGGCTGAAATATGGTAATGGTTCGCAGCATAACGATGTCTACTCAGATCGGTCGCTCTTCTTGAAACCGAAGCCAATTCTTTCTTGAAGAAGTATTGAGAGCTGTAGAAGGCAATCGTTCCACCTGTCAATGGCTTTCTGGTGCTAGCCAGTGACCTGCGCTAAGCTAGAATTGTTTATTCAAAGGGGCTCTGGCTTCAACTGCGTTGGAGATAATTGGCCCTACATGGGGCCTGGCTAGAGGGCTCAAAAGGTAGACAGCAATATAAGGAGTATATGGTCAATTTCTGAGCCTTCTAAACAGGGTCATACCTAGAGGGGCAAATGCGGTCAGCCATGCATGTCCTCACGAACCTAAACCAAAGAAAAATGGAATTTGAGACTCACAACAGCCATGTTAAATAGGTTGTGGCGACCAGCAACGTAAAGCCTGAACTGGCCCAGACAATTGCTTAATATTACTATATAACCAAACAGGCCGCCCCGCCCTGACGTGTTTAGAATCAAAATTGATTTATATCTGATCCAGGGATCTGGTCTCAATTATTTCATAGTTCTCGTGATGAAACTAATCTTGATATAATCGGGGGATGCCGTGTCTTTTGTATGATTCACCCAGGGAAGCTAAACTTCGAAATAGAACACTTAATTAATATAATCATATTTCACCCTTGAGTTTCACTTTTTATACCAGTCATGGGATTTACTTTCCCTAGCAAAATGTTCGGTGCGTGTTTTCATCATTGGAAGTAGCTGTGTAATGATTGTGCTTTGATTCTGGGGGTCATTATATGTTCCGTGTATATAATATATGCGCTCTGGGGCTTATGTCTAATTCTTCCCTATTCTTTTCAGGACCAAACTCATCGCAGAGACGGCGAGGAAGACAGACGTATAGTAGATACCAAACCTTGGAACTGGAGAAGGAATTCCAATTCAACCATTACCTCACGCGCAAGCGCAGGATAGAGATTGCTCACGCACTCTGTTTAACAGAGAGACAAATCAAAATCTGGTTTCAAAACCGGAGGATGAAATTGAAGAAAGAACGGCAGCAAATCAAAGACTTAAATGACAGTGATGCACTAACTCATGGTAAGAAAGATGAGCTGGATGGGAAAGAGGACGATGATGAGAAATCTTTTGAAGATGAGAAAAAGGACTGAGTCTTCTAAGCTTCGCCGTGTGCTACAACTACTTCTATACAGGAAAAAATAATAGAGGACCTTGTGAGAGCATTTTTTATTCAACCAGTGATGACCACTAGGCATTGTTCATCACCTTTGGGCTCCCAGCAATACACTGATTATATATATTACAGAGATAATTGAGGGTGCATTCGGGTCCCGACCATTTGAGTCCTGACATTGGAAGTATTGATAGGCATAGGTGATGCGCAGCTGGTGCGATTCTGCTTCCGCAGTCATAAAACTGCGACAGGCAGAGGCCAACAGCTGATGATGCCCCAACTCATCATCTGACCTCTTTACCTCTCGCGCATCTTCATCACTATGGTAATGAGGTATTATTTTGTCCTCCAGGGGGCACCACTGTTTTGTGGGTCTACTGCGTGGTGATTTTATAATTTCTCTCACTCGCCAAAGATTGTTTTGATGATGGTTATTTGCTAAGAGCGACAGAAAACAATACTATACATGTATATGAATAGTAAGTCCATTGTAATAATAATATATTGCTTATCATTATGAGAACAAGAATCGAGGCAAATACATACACTATAAACACATACAAAAAAGATATAAAGAGTATATATGCTACAAATGTTGATATGATATTCATGTTGGGACTTTTTGATATAAAGAATTTATTGATGGAAATTCAAATTTATTCCATGATGTGGGGTGTTGGTCATTGATGAATGCTGACTGGGGTCGTAGACGTTGTTTCTCACAAAAGCACCCTGGCACAGTCAGGAAAATAACAAAAAAAATACTTCTTTTAGATAAAATACGTGATTGTAAGTGCTATATTGTGACAACATTTGTGAAATCATGGCTTTTTTGATTGCACTCGTATGCGATCGGGATGTATGGTTGTGTGTATGATGTGCAGTGTTTTAGAGCAAACATGTCTTGTGTCTGACCGCACGTTTGACGAGTGGTGTAAAAATTATGTGCATTGTGTGTCTAACTAATATTCAGCATCTGCAGGGTAATATTGTGAAGCCAGTGTATGTAGTTCCTCTGCACTGAAGAGGGCACGATCATTAAGGCACCCAGACTTGATGTGCGCTAATGCATTTTCCTTTTCGAAAAGGTGAGGCATCAAGTCTGGTCTGTTTTCATTCTATATCGGCAGATCCCTGACGCTCTAAAAACATTAACAACTTTACTCAATCATGTATCTTTTTCCAAATTCTAGAGACCTCCGGGATATGTTCAATGGCTGAAGGAAACCTATGATCCCATCATGTTCTTTTTTATCATTATATGTCGCCACATTCTCTCTCACCTGTCCATGGAACCGCAAGAAAATTATTTCTAGTGAGTGACCAACCACCACCGAGCGCAGCACTAAGTAACCTATAGCCTGTTTCGTTTGCAAGGTCATGATGTCTATTAGATTCTATCTCAAAGTTTGTTCAGCTCCCCTCAGTGTCCCCAGCATGCCTTTGTGGGAGGCCATTGTAATGGGGTGGAGGGGGGAGAAAGACAGCAAGATTTACGATATATTAGCCGTCAGAGGTGCGACTAGCCATCAGAAAGGTGTGAAGCGTCACATCTGTAGTACCTGTCACATTGCTGGGTAGCAATCGTGGCTAAAGGTTGGTGGCGTTGACCTCTCCAACTCCTCTGTCTGCCTTTCTATCATGACCCGAGGTTAGGACTGATTCTTAACACGCTATACATAACACCAGTATCGATACCCCTGAGCAAATGAAGAGGAGAGTCCACCACAATGGACTTTCCCTTCTTTTAGATTATTCCATGTGGTATCGTCAGTCCTGCACCTGCAACAATGGACAACTCAAGGAGTGCTGAAGCTATAAATCATTAGTAAATCTCGATAAATCTTGATCGGTTCCTGGACTTTTATATATATATAATCGGCTTACAAGCTATCTGAATTCGTGGCACAAATGGGATGTAGGTTAATAAGCTTTGATCATTATTCGGGAGAAGTTGATTGTTAAAATTCGGATGATCTGTTATAGGTATGTTTTGACTCCTTGTTATTGCAGGAGGAAATGTCTCATTTAAAGCAATTATAGTGTTTAATGGAAACCGTTATCAATTCTATCATTTAATGGTCCTTGGAAATGAGCGTTAATCGTTCATTTCGGGGAGAGAAACCTAAAATCAGCCAAGGCGCAGACGATTTGACTGCTTTTCATATGAGTAAAGAAACTCGTCAACATAGATTGAGTATGAAGAAGAGATTAAAAGTTTTTTTTTTATTTTAAGGGATGGGACAGGTCACTGAATGGACTGATTTTCAAGAAATGTCAGTTGCCGTCCCAAATTTAAAACCGGTGGCTACGTGCCGTTTTGAACCGTGAGAAGGGGTAAAATTTCTTAACTTTGATCATAATGGAGATGCTTTTTGTCTAAAAACGCGTGGTACTGTTCGTGAAGCTTTTGCATGAATGGCTTTTGATGAAAGAGTGTGTGTGGGAAACAGACTGCTGTTCCAAGCTTCAATTGTGACTTATATCTCTTTACGTATGCATTTTCATTTGTCGCATGCATCACACAACACATTTCGTTTACATAAAAGAGGAGGACGTTTTATTTTCTCCTTCAACAGAGATTAATAGGAATGGATAAGAGGGCTGAATTTGAACCATTCTGAGTTCTAACCAGTCCTATCCACACGGGGAACTGAGTTCTTTTAATCATCATTTAGGATGCGTACATGATTGTGTTGCGGCTGATGTAGTTACCACTCCTACCTCATGTATATGCATCAAATGCAAATTAGCACTTCATTATTGTGTATGCTTCTTTTACGTGCAAGGGAAACACAGAAATCCATAATATTATTAACTATCGCTTTGGGACAGAAAAACACAAAGAGTTCTCACCATTTGTACTGGAAAGTGGACGATGTCAATTCAGAAAAAAATATATAAATCTTATTCCCCTCAAACAATAGGTCTTGTACTTAACCCCTAATCAGTTCCTAACAACCACTGGGTTCATATATAATTTATTACTACCATTCGTTATTCTAACAGAAGGGATAGTTATTCACAAGGAAATGCTGACTGAAGATTTAACTTTGCAACGCTAATGGGTGGGGCTTAGTTTTCTGTCCCTTGGCCCTTATTATACATACGTCAACACCGTTTATTATGATTTTTAACCCAAGCCGTGAATGTGCGGCGCTTGTGAAATACAAAGTCATGTAAGCCTGCAGTGTTCTGCTAGGCTTAGTTCCCAAATCTCTCAGGTACACTGTATTAAGGTTTTGTTGCATGTGTGTGTATTGGTTTCTCTGGTGTATATTCAAAATTCAATGTCGTATTGTTGAAGTTGAAAGGAAATTATATCCTTACTGTTATTTCAACAGTGTGATTGTATTTAACTGCTCCCCGATCGAAATCTTTTTTGAGATTCATGATAGTATTATACGCGAAGTTAGATGGTCATGAAAAGGTTGTCGACCAGCTTCGCTACCTTTTTTGAGCGGGAGGGCCTCTTAAATATGCTATTCTAGGTTATTGGTGTTAAATGTTTGTATACTGCAATTCAGTGGTTGTGTCATGTCGAATGCATATTGTCGCAAATGGTACACCAGGGTGAGGTTAACAAAGAGGGAAAAAAGGATGACCCATGTACATGTATATCGGCGGGCTGTTCAACATCTTAAACTTATATGTACAAAAAAGATTGGAATTCCATATTGGGCACATTGGGCCAACCCTACCAAAGTTTACTTACATTCTGTACAGCAACCAAACCCCTGCGCCCCTACCATGAAATAGCCATCCAGCCATGTACAATTAAATATAATTATATGCTTTAATCATAATGTGTTGGAGGCATACGTATTATGAATGTAGGCATGCTTCCTCATTTTTCCTCCCCATAAATCTGTCTGTTTTTCTACACCACTAATGTTACATGTATGTCCATGGGTGAGATATTTTAGAAATACGTTTTGTACAAAAAAAGGATCGTTTCAGATATGTACATGGACATGAAATATGAAATAAGAGGTTTATAAATATATATATAACCACATGATTGTTAAATGTGTATTGGGTATGGCGAGGTAAGGCACTATGGTCATTGTCATATTATCTATTGTATGGAGTTGTCTTAACGGTGCTTTTAAAGGGAAAGGCATGATATAAACACAATACCGGTATAGGTATTAATTGTACAATTCATACTTGTGGCTAGGTGACATCATCTTGGAATGGACGATGAATTTTGTTACATGGCCATAGGCTTTCATTAAGAAAATTACCATTCCCAGATGTTCTACATTTTGTGTGTTTAAATTTAGCAAAAGCAAACATTTTCTAAGTTTGTATCAAAAGACAGTGCAGCCGGCTACACAAAGCTTAAGTTAATGTATTCACATTGTAGGCCAAATGTTTGTAACTTAATGAATCTGCGTGTGAATATCAAACATGAGTGTGAGAGGTAATCAGGTAATATTCTGAAATACAGTGGAATCTCCTGAGGCGAAATTCTCTTGAAAAGTTGATTATTTTAAATGGATCTTTTTATATAATTCTTATCGTCGCTACCCTGATCACCCCCGACATGACATCTAGACAATTATTAATTTATATCTGACATCAGAATGAGCAATCACATGACTGCAATCCGTTTGAATATGTTCCCTTCATTTTTTTTTATGAAAAATAGTCTTTCTTTACAGTAGTTTAATTGTTGTTTGCTGAATGATAATTATTTCTGTTTACATTATTTTGTTTCTATACACCTTGCCTTTTGAGAGATACCATGATTATTTAGTTGAAAATGAGTTATGTTTGTGATGTTCACAGTTACAATAGTTCCTTAGGTATTTGTTTACCTTTCATGGCGCAACTATTCAGTTCTTGCTTTTTTTGTGATACAATCTAGTTAAAGACCTACTGTGAGTTTGGAAGGCGAATATGCAATTCTTTATTGCGATGTTTCGAACTTCAACCTACACAGCAAAACAATCAATCTTGCATATGCGCACCGTAGAATCAAGCAAGTTTCAGTTGAGTATGATTAAATATTGTATTTTGCAAAAAGAATATGACTTAAATTGGAAAAAATGACTGCGAAGGATGATCGAAAGTTAGTTCATATAATGTAATTAAACAACAGCACCATAGACTAAGTAGGAAATTGCACTGACCATGACCTCTGTGAATTTGTTAGAGAATGAGTGCTCAATATACAAAGATCTCATAGAGTGTTTTTTACAATATGGCTTTGTGGATTAAGGACAAAGGTCTCAGTCTTATCCTTATATTCTATACACATTTAAACCTGGATTCTTTGTCCTTTTTTCTGGGTTTCATCGCACGTTAATAATCCCCAGTACATGCTGTTCCTCAGTAGAATGTGATATTTACCAGTATTGGCTGGGGGTTAATTACTGTGGCAACTGTTATATTAGTTAGCTAACTATCATTAGACCACTCACACTGTTTAGAAATTAGAATTCACCTTTTTTTAAACCAGAAAAAATACGTTTACGTCCTTTCGGTATGCGACAAAAAAAACTGAAAAAATCTAGGCAATATGTTGTTATGTTTGTTACCAGTATTTTCTTCAACATTCAGAATAAAGAAAAAGATATATTTTGTGTTCCCAATATGCAAACTATGTATACTCCTACACGTAGGGTCGGCAATCTTCGATGCAATATGGAATTGTTACTTTTATGTTGTGTAATGAAAAAAAAACATGTAGACAGCGGTCGTACTCAGACGCTTTATATTGTACCACGTTCAATAGCCATATTATTTTACTTTATGTCAACGTGATGTAGTGTTGAGTATCAAAACAAATGCTTAAATGGTACAGTTTCATATCGATTTGACTGGCGAAGGTAAGGCAAAATACTTTCACAAACAAAATTTTCAACCCGTTTTAATGTAACAAAATAGGGGTCTCAACTTCTGACGTACAAATTAAATCCAAGATTGGGGTCCGGCCACTCTACATGTGGGTAGTTATAGAATACATGTCCTCGTACGTTTAGAATAATTCAAACGGGTGGAATAACTACTATAATAATAGATATATATTATATCACACTAATAAATTATTACAACATTTGTAAGTGACATTGCCTTCGTATTGTTTATTCTCTTCTCAGTAGTGTTGTAGTTTTCTCTTAGTTTTCAATTACACTCCACTCTCCTCTTCTAGACGTAGAACTGCTACCGATTTCTGATCTATTTTGGTTCATGTGCTTACTCTTTCATGTTCATTAACAAGTAAGCCTACGCCTATGGATCGATAAATGTGAAGAACCACCCGGTTAAGACTAAGAGCTCCATGAATACCGATCTCTGGCTAGCTTGTCCCTTCGTCACTCCCTCGGTATATTATTATTATTTACGACCACCCTGATCACTGATAATACAAATTAACCACCCCCGAGATCAAAGGCATGAGATGATAAATCGAGACCATTAATTCATTACTTCCATTTCTTTGCTCCCAGCCCGACGATGCCAAAGGAACTGATCATTTCCTCTTTGCTTGCGAATCCACGGATCATATGTTTTTATAAGAGTGTGGGAAAAAGGCACAGGAATTGGAGACCCAGCCGTCACCAGTCCGGCGGTTACAGTCCGATAATGCCACTGAAGGTTTTAAAAAACTCTCAAGGCTGCATTGAGCTCCTGAGTTCTCTCCCATTTGTGGGCAGATTTACGTCTAGTGCCCCCTTTTACTTCTAATAATTGGCCTGACCGTAGCTGACAACAACCCTTAATTAATTTGATTCGGAGGCGGGAGAACATGAAAGGCTTTCCGTCACAGCTAATTATACCTAGCTTAATGATTCACAAGGCTCAAAAGTGGTTCCCGCCCGAGGGCATCCGATACATATATCAGGATGAAGAGATTTATTATTAAACAACAAGTACCATATTTCTAATACCTAGGAGGCAAAGCTAGCTAGAAAGTGATGTCACTGCGAACATCTATAATTTGTATGTGATGCATTTCTCCGATGAATGAATATATATCTTCTAAATCTATTTTCTTTTTTTTACCTAGTAGAGCTGACAATAAACACCACAGACACTAATAATATGACACTGCGAATCCCCCCCGAAAAAATCATTAGAACCAAACATTAATATTTTCATGAAATGTTTCCCAATGGAATAGAGCCATGTTCATCAAAGTAATGAGGGTCGACTATTGCCAATGCTTTCTCTGTGTCGGTAAAATAATAATGCTCAATCACCACAGTCATCATCGCTTGAAAACCCCTCCGGTGCTTATACCAGTTGTGGGGAAGAATTTATATGGCATACACCGATTTATCTCCAGCTTCCTCCTCGCTTCTCCTATAATATGTTCAAGGGTTGGCTGTACAATTAGACGTGGGTCTTTCGAATATTTTCTAGGGTCTTTTGTCGTAGGGTTCGTCCCTAAGGATTACATATTATCATTTATACATGATAACAACCCTTGTATGGGTCACTCTCACAATGGCACTTGAAGACATGTATTATTACGACCATTAATAACTTTTTAAGACTCAAAAACCTTTGATTAAAAAAGATGAAAAAGGATATATATACGGCCGAAAAGTGTATCGCGAATCAACCAACCCACTTCTCTTGGCTAACACAGGAGCTCCAGGAATACAACAACAAGGTATACCCATATTCACATTGAGAACATATGCTACACCAACCTCGGAAATACAAAAGCTCCACCGCAGTTATTGTACAATGGGTCCACATGCGCTACCAGTCGTCAGTAGAAGCGGTAGTAGATCAAAGCAGCAATCATGAATTTATAACTAGCGCATCCTGTACAAGTCTAAGACTGCTTCCTAATAAGCAACTATGATTATCCATATTCGCAATCATATTCATGGCGGTCTCTCTTACTCTTTTTATACGCAAAGGGGCAGGAAACCTAATAACCATAGTAATACCAATGTGCTTTGACAAATATCCGACATCAATGCGCAGCATTCTTGTCCAGGAATAATTTTTGTCAATTAGTGATTTAAATTGAACCTTTCATATCGCATATCGAGAGAAGATGTATTTTTTTTAAAATGCGATTTCATTTGAAATAAGGTGCTCGATAAAAGGTAAAGAATTCCCATATCAGTTTCTTGTCCCTTGGTGCGTTCAGTAGATAGGGCCTACTGCGTGTAGACGAGACAGAGCACCCACATAGCGACAGCGGGAGGGATGGAATGACACTTTAAATATTTAGCCTAATGTAGCAATTATGATATTGTCAATTGCATGTATGGGAATAGCAATGCACAGAAAGCGTTCTCTGATCTTGTTTCTGCGCTGCCATATTTCCTTTCAAATAGAAATATTCACTCTGCCCCTATGCTCTTTGTGAATTTGTCCTTTTTACTGACAAACACCACAGGGGTCAGGACCATAAGCATGTGATGATAAAAAAATATCGTAAATCGTATTGTTTGGAAACCTTTATTTAATAGATAACGGGAAAATGGGAAAATAGACCAGTGAATCTAAATGAAACACGGTTGTCGGAGCCAAAATAAAAGCATTGCTTAAAGGAGGATTCATAAAACCAACCGCGGCAATAAAACGCCCAATATAGCTTTTGTATTTACAGCGAGCGAACATACCGCGTTCTGTGTAAGTAGTATAGCAACCAGGAAGCGTGGTCGTTTTACTCAGGCTACAAAAATAAAATACTATTTTGAATCAAGGAATTAGAACTCGACTACAGTCAAATAAAAATGGAAACCTTTAGTCACTTAAATTTCCACAAATATCGACCTTTTGGACGGGCGTTTATTACTCCAAAGGCATCATTATTTGAGTCTGGCCTCACCTACATTATTTGAATCTGGCTCAGAATAGAAAAGCGAAGGCCGATCCTGACATGCACACACAACACTCTACCTCGAGTTGCTCTCAAATCTATATTTGATGATCCAGTGTAGGCTTTTTTGTTACTGAGGTTCAGGATGCAGGTCATTTCCATGTGGAAAGGTATCTTTTATTCAGACGAAATAAGGACGGTTGTGGATTAGGTATAATATGCTAAAAATGTGGACAATGAAGCTAGCAGATATATCCGCCTTGTATATGATATGACGAGGCTAGCGTGTCTGGGTGATATATGTATTCTATAAATACAAGATATCTGTGATATAATGTATCTGTCCATACATCAAGCTTATATTATATGAGCACCCCACTAGACGGATGTGTCGGGGTGTGCAATATGAGTAAGCCAGGTATATTGTGATAATTAGGGCCATCCTTCGACATAAGATTAACCGCTGGTCCCTGGCATGTCTGGCCTGGCTACATCTCTCTTCTGAACAGGGTGAAATAGAGAACCCGTTTTGCCACTAATTGCTCAGACTAAACATGAGTCAGGACTGTAAATGTCAAGAAGCGAGCACGTTTTAGTTATCATCCTAGGCTCAATCAAACTAAGGCTAATGAGTCTCGTCGAAGCAATAAAGGGCGCTTCAAATATTAACCGGCAATCGCAGTTGGGCAAATACATTGTGTTACCCTATCTCAATTATTGAAATGGGTATATTTTAAATGAGCTTTTGTTACTCTTTGATTTGTAATAAATAGAGGCATGTCAGATTAATCCATATCTTCATCGAAATCAATGATAAAACCTTACTTTTATTTATAATAATTGGAACGAGCAGCTGGTTTAATTATTCATAGGACAGACTGGCAAATTATAACTCCCCTGATTTAAGTGGATTGAGAGGAGGATGATCAATGAAGGTTGATTCTCAGGTATTCGAGGTATTCAAATCTTAATTCTAAATGAAATAGTTCCACTTTCCACATTATTTTAGTCAACTTTTCTCAACATTTAGCTGAAAGCAATGCTGAAGATCTACACCTGTATCAGTGTGTAGAAATGTAGGTCTGCAGCATTTCTGTTTAGCAGGAAACCAAGGATAAAATGACGATATCACAGACACAAAGACACTGCAATGTTGTATCCTATTCTCGAGATGGAAAATGCCAGATGAAAGGAACTTCGCCTTGGGCCTCCGAGACAAGTCATTTCTGATCCAAGAACGTGAACCCCGGGAGCAGCTCGTTTTCAGACCATAAGTTTCTCCTATCACCTCTACACCTGCTCCTCAATCAGCAAGAGAGGGAGAGAGAGACAGAGGGAGAGAGGGAAAACACCCAGTGGCCATTGTTAGTACAGTAGGTTTTCATACTGCGTCATGGGAATACAAAACCCACATCAAGATGTAAATGCCCACATCCAGAGCAAATGATGGATCTCTATTAAAAGCTTTAAATGCAACATTTCAAATCCATGTTGGAATTACAAATATATACAAAATGCCTAATTTGACTTCTTTCATATTTTGTCACTTTTTTGACACATGAAATAATGATTGTTTTCTGATATTCATCTGCCCCGTATGTAAACACTTAACTATCTGCACATGAAAACGAACGTCGAAAGAAAATAATAATGTTATATCCCATCCTTCTAGTTTGCCAGTTTGGTTTTATTGTACCACCATATATAATAGGGGCTTCTCCTAACCTTTATGTCTACTAAGACATAGAACATAAAAACAGGCAGCTTAACTTTGTTAAAGGTCACATCCTTCCTGCGCTTTCAAAGCTTTGGAAATCATCATTAATAGGGTAAGAATAAAAATCTGCGAATGGCTCACGTAATCGATATCAGCTCAGTATGAGAAGGGCGAGCATCACATTCATTCTACAAGAAACAATGTGTCGGTCCCATCAAATTGTATTTATCGTGTCCAAGGACAATAGCCTTGTTTTCGGATGATTGATGGTCGATAATATCTGGGGAATCGCCCCATTCGTATTTGACTATTTAAAGATGCGATTTGATTCGATTCGTAAGTGTCTAGCTTAGATTCAGGCCAATGTATGATCCGCCCAGGACTTCAAAACATTTCCCACGCACTAGGGATTAGAACCGGACGGCGATGCATCTCAGCGACTGCTATTAATGGACTGTATGCTGTTTGCTTTATAGATCCCTCCTCGGTGCTAAGGAATACAAAGCCATGGTGGCTGCATCTGCATTAAAAATCAAAACAAATGGTCTGCAGGTGTCAAGTCTTGCTGGACTGCCATAGCTCAGACCTAATATTATAGCATCTTCAGAAAAGCAAATGCAAAATGTCGTATGATGTATGTTCTCGGGACATTCAAAGCTTATTGGTAGGTGGTCACTGGCGAGGGTCAGTATACGGGTTGGGTGATAGAACGCCATGTCCATGCCCTGCTTCTTCATCATTTTATGTATTATGGAAACGCCGCCCTCAGACCACTTCAATATAATTTGACAGGTCGTGCCTCATCCAATTACCTTCCTTCAGCTACAAAGATAGGTATGGGTGGGGCGTGATATGTATTGCAATATGTGCATGTATCCTTGCACTCGTATATTGTCATATGTTTTTTTCTCAAACGGCGTGTACTATGTTGGATATTCGTGTGCTTCTTACTCTTGAATCAATAGTTCTTTAATCAATAGTTCTGATTAATATATGTTGCAACACACCCAATTCAGGTAATAATAAGATGCCAGAGGATTTCTAGTCTGTTAGACACTGTATTATACTGTCATACCTCATTGTGTCTCATCGATAATTTTTAATTCATGTGTGCTAGCTCCTACTTGTATGAAATGTATGAAAGCTAGCTTCACTCCTTTATGTTACATCCATTATAACAATACCTCCTCTTGTTCATTAGCCCACATATAAGAGACTGTCACATCCTTGTTCTCCAGTTATACTGCCGTATACCATCTCGGTTACATCATATTATACCTGTACCAGTGGTTATGACATAAAAATAATTCTTCTACAACTCTAATACTTCGTTCACCTTTTATGTTACACCACTTGTAACAACTGATCAAAACAACGGTCTTGAATTCCAAAACTTCGGAATACACGCTTCAATACCTACTGAGCAAATTTTGTTACAATAATTGGCGGAAACAGAATCAATCATTCAAATTATCATAACCACTGGTTTCATGCATGATATGACTATTAAATACGCATAAACTAACATGTATACATATTCAATAACTCAATAATAGTATAATAGTATATGTCTGAGGGATAGTTTGAATCATTCAAAAGTAAATTTCAACTATAATAAGCAAGTATGACGAAATACGTACATATTTGTAAGTAAATTTAACTAATATCTAAAACCGTTCAGGAACCATGAACCATGTTCTTAATATATACATGTACAATTTTGATTTCTGAGCTAATGAAGTTCACAAAGCCACACCCAAAACCACACGAGTATTTCGCTTCTGATTTATATTTGCTCATTTTAATTGAACATGATAATAGTGTTTTCTTCATGATCGTTTTGGTAAACGCCTGGGGCACCTGCGTTTGATTGGACCCAATGCATTCGTCGGTGATGCGATGAATGATGTGAGTATTGTACTTGCGTCGATCAGCGTGGTACTGAGGTTTGAAAAAGTATGCGGGACAAACAGATGTAAAGTGAGGTGTTAACGGCGCTGATGAACGATGCTCAAAAACATATATATTTTGATAATTATTCAGTAATATATCACAAGCATATGAAAAGATATCTCATGCCATTAACTCATAGTGAATGACGCTTTAGCTTTGATTTCTTTCCATCGTTTTCACTGTTTGGCATACGCGTTCTTCTCAAAATGAGCTGGTAGACATGGGATAATTCATCTCCATATGAGCCCTAGAAGCACTTGGAAACCACCTCCATCCTCCCATACGCAGTGGATTGACCGTGTAAGGTTGAATGATCGGATAGTTTCCAGGACAATATATTGCTCAAAGTCCTATTGAGGTCGGTTTGTACTCAAAACGCAAAGGAGGCCATTCGAGTTTGAGAGATTCCTTTATCTAAATTCATCCACCAAACCATCCATTGCCATGATAATTCCCAACCATTGCCAGCGTTTGAGGGCAACTAGAATTCAGCCGCTCACCCCGCAGCGGGGGCAATGTTTGGAATTATGTGCTGACAGAAAGGTGAAGCTACAAATGACTGAGATGATGGCCATAGCCGTGGCCATGTTCCGACAGCCTGTCCATTTTTACAAAGGGATCTTCTCAGTGCTTTTGACAGATACCTCTTCTCAGAGGCCACCCGAGGGTGGCTTGCCGTCCAATTATTCCCCACACCTTGCATACAGACGACTGTGGGGCCTGGTCAGTCAGCACTGATTCCACTCTCTAGATTAAAAGTATTCGGGCGCAAATGAACTGTTCTGGAAACAAATGATCAATGCTATACAACCTAACGATTCACTGAGGCTAGATTGCTCCAAGAGCCATTACATGTTCTTCCAGTTTATTTTTATACTCACAGTCAGTTACAGCCTGAATCTGATGATATTAGGTTCGAGAAGTATTCATTTTCACAAACCACCCACTAAGGCCAACTTCATGATTGTGATCGATGCTTTTAAAATCCATCATATATACAGAGAAATATAACGCATTGATAGAGTAATGAGAGGTTCATGTCAGCGCATATGGCGCGTGCCTGTAGAAAAGTTAGAATTCCATATACTACTCATAGAGAGAGAATAGACTGCCCTCATTGCTCCTATGACGTGAGGATAGAGGTCCATACTCCTACGCTGTCCACCCTTATCTTGCACGATCCTGGCCCATGAAAGGCACACATGTCATTCCTACTCTATCCACCCATTTCCTCAGATAAATGAAACCGTTTGCCACTTGTCAATGGCTAAGTGTTGAAGATCTTATCCCCAACGAGACGGGGCGCATCTGTAAACCGGATCACCATGGCGGTGCAGTCAACGTATTCCGACGAGGAGTGGGACAACAACGCAAAATACAAGATACAAAATACAAAATACTCCATCAAATATTTTGGATTTCAGGAAGGTCTCATTCGACTTTTAGGTTCGCTCATCAAGTTGTGATGAATATTTGTCTACTGTTTTATTTAGAGACATGCTGATGTTTTGACTAACGTAATTAAGTAAGACCCTTATCAAAATAATGTTTAGTGATGATATCAAAGTCTTTTAGATGTGATGATAATACTGGCAATGCGTAATGATGGGTTATGGGGTGTCTGAACTTTGATACATATTTAATAGATTTAATGAATTTAATTTAATAGATTTAATAAATTAACTTGCTGAAACAGTAAATTCGAGTTCGCTGAATGATTAAAACAGGGGGTCAGGGGGCCATAGATTAAAACGGCTTCAAAGTTTTTTTTAAAAAATATCTAAGAGTTTATTTCCGACACCAAACTGTTATTGAGAGGTGTGAGGCGCGTATTGTGACACCTCAAGTTTTTTTTTATCAGAGGTACGCTTCCTATATGAACTTTGACCGCAAATAAAGAATTATTGTATTGGCATTTAGTTGCAATATAACATGCTAACGTCCAGCTCCAATATCGGTCGTAGTCAACAACTCACTCATTAAATAAATGAATTAAACACTGAAAGGATTTCGGTTGGTGCGCACTTAAGATCTTCAAAAATATGAGGCCATGTAATTCATATAAAAATCAATGGCAGGCCCGAGAGAATAATCCATCCGTTTCTTGCTTCCGCCCAGGTAAGTGATTAGTTCCTATGGCCAATTTATGAAATCTATCTCTCCGAGGTTAATAACTATATTGAGGAGAGTCAGTGTGTGTAAATTCTCCACTCGATAATTAGCCTTTCCTGGTTGTCAACTGGATCAAACAAGGGTAATTACTCCACTAATTTCACCAATTCTCTTAATGGGCCTATGTTTCAAAACCACACCACGTAAACGTCACCACTGCCATGTTTACGGTACTTCGGTTGTCAACAAAAGCAATAAACCTACAAAGCAGTATGCTGGTTGCCAATAACCAATAACAACCTTTTACCCCATTGATGAATATATTCTTCCCTATTTAACCTGCAGTTTTACGGGCTCAACTTTTAGGAATTCCTCCTGAACGACTCGTCGCCAGTATAGTTCCAAGTGCTCCTCTATTGTACAATGTGTATCCAATATCATCGGCGATAACGCTCTCCCAGTATAGAACTTTTGTTTTGCGCAATTTGTGTCTACTTCTCAAAGATGCTGAAACCCATGTTTTAATTGGGATAGAATTTATTTATAAATAGACAAGACTCCATTCGACTTTTTAAGCGGTCAAGATGATGGAGTTGACATCCCAGACTATCGAAACGTTATCGTAAGTCTCAGACAATGACACAAGTACAGTGCCTCGAGTAAAATGAATGGAAGGTGTATAACATCCTCTGATGGATAAGTATTATATGATTTTCCCCCGTACTAGGCATTATGTCGCCATAAGGAGTTAACAACCTTTCATATATTTGAGTGAGTAAACAAGTAAACATATTATCACGGGTAAAATATTGAATGGGTACACGACAGAAACATTAACCACTCTTCATTAAAACACTGGCGTATGATATAGGTAATGCTATTTATCGTCATGCTCGAGAGACCTTACTTTATTACTAAAAAAAAGAGAAAACAATATATGATTATGATAGTATATGTTATTACTGCATGTGTATGAAAGAAATAATATGTTTTGTCGCCCCATCAATGTTGCCCTAGATATGTTTGTAGGCGGTTGGGGGTGGGGGGATATGTATTTCGACAGTCGTGGGAACAATTAATGTGTTATCAACATTCGCTGAAATGTGAGTATAGAAGCAATCGCGACTCAAATGTCAGAGAAGATACTTAGCATAGTGATTCATGGTTTATAGAAATGTGTCCTAGAGGGAGAACTTTCACAAGCCCACCTCTAATTAATGGCAAGGAAGAATGGCATTCAAGTTCAAATAGATAATGCATTGTAAAAGGCGTGTGCATACATGATTTACGTGCCACTTCATTGGGAGACAGAACATTTATCACTCGAGATTTAATAAATGAACACCATATGAATGATGGTACTCTTTTTCCACACATATCGTATCAAAATAGGTTTTATTTTAAATGTTTTGAGTATTGATTTTAAAAACCAACCTGGTGCAACAGATTGGATAGCATTATGCTCGATTTGAAAGATTGGCATCACGAATGTTTCATGAGTAGATACATCAATTGCAGCATTTCCTATATATGAAAACATGAAACATGTTTCATTAATTGACATTGTCTATATATCCTGTCCAACACTTATCAAGCCAAAGGCCAATTGTTGGCCCATTGCCTGTATATATGTGACCTCTTAATGATAACCCTCTGGAAACCTGCACAATTGGCACATCGCCCTCAAGCCAAGTCATTGTCTTCTAGCTAATTCCCAATGCCATTCGATTAGTATTCTAGAATTTTATTTGTTCATCAGAATCGGTTATGTCTTTTGCCAAGTGTGATGCAATAATCGACAAATTTCTAGTTTGGTGTTGGTCGATGATCAACGTTGGTAGTTATGACATTTATCATCATATTTGGGCCGGCGAGTATGAAATATAAATTGGCAAAGTTTTAGTGGTATTTTAAATGTGGAAAATGGTATGAAAAATGAATCTCAACAAAAATGTACGTGTACATATGAGTCAGGAGAATCTGCTACAAGATTGATGGTCCATCACAATGAATAATAGAGTGCAAACATGGGCTGGAAGATATGTCTACGGGTAATATACACAAACACATTACCTGTATTATGAACAGAGCCACTTGGGGTCACGAGTCCCCTGAAGCCTGGAATAAATAGTGTCTGCTGCTTTTCTTAGTAGTAGTATACTACTTAAGACTTAGATGCAGCCGAACAGGCCTAGGTCAATGCACCACAGTGAATAGAACCAGGACGCAGGAGTAGTTCTCTGATAAATGTGAATCATCACTGTGGTCCTCTATCAATGACCATTTGTATTATTCAAAACATGTTTATAAATAATCTTATATATGAGCTACAATATGGAAAAAGCACGAAAGTGTTCAGGAGTTTAATAAGCCAATGCATCTAGAACCATTTGGAATGGTTTTGTTAAAGATTTAGCCAAAAATTAAAACTGACTGCTGGAGATATCCAACATCGGGAATGTCGGGAGAAGGCTTGGCAAGATAATGAGATGGCATGTGTGGCCTGATTTGCCAAGTCAAATCTCATGAAAGTCGTACAACATTGCTTTAAAGGATTCGTATATTTTCCTACAAAAACGCCCTGAATTACACCAAATTTGTGCTAGAATTTCAATCAAACATGTCAGCACCAACGATAGTAACATGTAGTATACGAATTCAAATATTTTTAACTAAAATTAGCAATACTTTAGAATGTGTATTCACATGAGCAATGTACACATGTCATGAGATTTTGCCAAATGTGTCTCCAAGACGGATGTTGTTGTCTATAGTAACTAATAATGAGAAAACCGCCCTGCCGTACGCTAATATCTGTTAGTAGTATACTACTACCTGTTAGTAGTATACTACTAAGAAAAGCGGCAGACACACCCCTGTAACGAGGTGGATCCACCTCTTCAATTTCTCAGATTTCAATTTTCCAAATTTCACCCCGGATATATAGGCCTATAGCCTACTAGGTTCAGGACCGTCTGTCATAATCCTGTTTTTTTTAAAGTAGTACATTCAATAAAACACAATTGACTTGACTTTACAAGACAACGTTGTTTGTGCTCTCATACAACCCACGTACCCTCAGGCATTAGAATTTGAGTTCAGTCACCTTTTGGTAAACGTCTCTCTCGTCCTGGAAGGTCATATTTTTGTTGTAACTCAAACGAGACAGTAAGTCTCCTAGTACTAATTTTCACTACGTTGGTTGAGGCCTCATTGCATTAATTTCGTTGGCATATGTCATCTTCATTTACATAACCGAAAGCCGTCAACCAGACTAAAATACATGATAATTTCATGCCACTATGAGTTTTTACAATGCATACATAAGAGTCCCTGTTCAAAAAGGACTAATGAGGTGATTATGTGGTTGTCCCCTGTTGTGAATAAAGAATGGGGCACAATTGAAACGATGAAAGACTATGAATAAAACATAGAGGGAATAGTCATAGATCTGTAAGCGTTTTTTAGGGCAGGCAAGTGCCAGTAAATGTTAAAAATGATGAATTATTCTTTTTGCCATATCAAGATTACATTAATTGTCTGGAAAGCCGTTATACGGCCCATGGGAAAAATGCCTCTTCAAGAAGGAACCTCTGTGACAAAGCACAATGCAGAGATCGACATATATGAGAGGAGTGTGTGCTTTTACCGAAGCATGTCGCCTATATCGCAAAGCCTTGGACAATACTGACCCCTGACATAAACAAACAATGGGAGTGACCACAATTGAAATGACCCTAGAGCATAACCTGTTTGACCAGCCGCGGACACATGGCGTTCTGCGTGCAGATTACACTGACAATATCGTCCCATCACATGCTATCAAAGTACTATGGGTCATGTAGGTGCAAAGCTGAAGGTAAGTTACCTAAATTGGCGTGGCCAATTTGCATACTCCGAGGTCCACCAACTCATTCTCCTCCCTAATTAATTACATTAAGCTTCGGGACAACTAGTGACATATATATGATTGTGTGCTCTTTGTATGACAACCACTAGTTGTTATTTCAGGCTGTTCGGTGGAAAAGAAGTACTAATATTTTTAGCAGCTGTTACAAGAAGAACAAACTCGTAGAACTTCTTCTGACTTTGCTTGAGGACTTACTGGCAGTTATGTTGTTGATAATGATCTCCAGGCCTAATATAAAAAGGTCGGGGAAACTTGAATGACACGTTACCCTTTGTTCTAAGATTAGGTGACCCAGACTGTCAAACGTAGGGGCACTGTTTGTATCATACCATTCTGCAGCAATTCACGCCTATGTTATAATGCTTGACTAATGATATATAACTTAACTTGGAGCAATGTAGAGCGAGGTGTTGATCAGCCAGGAGGTAAATGAAGTCAAAGTGAGAACTGCCATGTCCCTGCCCACACTAAGTTTAAATATCACAGGCTAATCAATATTTAAATCAGTATTTGAATTACCCAGAGCTACTCAACACAAAGGAGAACAAAGGCCTATGTATAGCTAGGCCCACCCTGGATAGCAGTGACTTTTCCCTTCTCCAGGATCACGCGACCCCCACCCACCACCCATTTACTCGGCACCCCTGTCCGATTACTATTCCCAATCATGCCTCTTTCAGTGTATGTATAATTAACTCATGTATCTAACTATACATCCCTTCACCAAAAACACATAGAATGCCAGTGACCCTCTGAGAATATGAAAATCAGATGGGAATATGAGGTCTCTGGATTAATTTAACATAGCTATAAACAACTCCATACCTATCAATACAAAGACAAAGCACAATGAATTCTAGGGAGGGGCTAAGTCGGTTCTTCTTATATTATATATTATTAAAAATCAATGAATTGATTACAAAGTACCTACCTAAATACTCGATTAGGGGAACATGAAAAGTAAAACACTCTCATTGATTTAAGGTTTACCTTTGATCTGTAAAATTGTAATTCACAGTAATATAACTATAGTGTGGGTACTGAAGAAGTCCTAATTGATTTTTTTGTATGAAGTGCATGCAGGCTGTACTTCCACGCTGCCACAAAATATTCCAATCAAACACACACTAAGAGCATGCTGTACCGTCACGCTGCCACTAGATTTACCAAACTAATAATTTCTAAATTCATTTCATTTAATTTTGTTTCTGTTCTTGACCTTTGGTCTTACTTTGGACTTTAAAAAAAGATATGAAAAGAAATATTGTTACAGAAGATGAAGGACAGATTGCTAAAGGGTTATCAGAGCAAAACAGATCGGATAAGATCGGTATGTCAGTGATGCACCAAATGGCTTTCCTGGCCCTGGAGTAGACCACCTAATGTGATTTTGTGGTCAGGAGTGAGAGGGCTTCCATCAGTTTGAAATGACCCTGCGAACTCTAAGTCTAGACTATATGGTATGTCTTGATGTGCACTTCAGAAATAAAAGATCTGCACAGGGATGGAAAGGGTGTAAAGAGTTTTGAAAAGAAAAATATATTCTCAGTCTAGGCTTTGAGTTGAAAGATCCCCTGCAAATTGGGGGAAAACCTCTTGCTCCAAACCGCAAAATGCCATTAAAATCCCAATTAGGACGCCTATTCCAGGGCCAGGAAAGTCATTAAGGACAGTAGACGTCCAATCACTGACATAATAATCTCCGAGCTCAATATTTACACTGAAAAAGCTACTCGCAGATTGTTATCTGATCTGAGAGGATATGAGCCTAGACTGTTCTGCCTGTAGGACCCAATAAAGTGCGGTGCATTACATGGCGTTCAATGCCAATATTAGTAGGACATCTTTTTATAAAGCATTTTCAACCATATTCAATTGTCATGAAAAAATCAAAAAGTCTCCGCATTACATTGGTCCTGTCACATGGAACAGGCTACCACGGAATATATGAAATGAAGGTTGGAATAGAATCAAATGTTACCTAGAAAACCAATGATGATGAGGTGAGATATTACTACTTACTACTTGATTTGTTGCTTGAATTGATTATAATATGCTTGCTCGTTCGAGTACGTGATCTTGTATGATATTTGAAATTTGAAAGAAACCTCGTCGATTTTATTATTCGTGTAGCATATTTATTGTTGTCTGAAAGAGGAGAAAAATACAAAAAATATCAACTGTGATGAAGTTTAAATTATATAAGTCTATCATTGTTGATGGATTAACTCTATGAAAATATCTAAATCTACATATATAACTTATAATTGAAATGCTTATAAAATACTTATATTAACGTAAATTTGCTCGATTATTTTGAATGGGTTCCATGAGAAGAGCATGAGCATGTAATTGGACTCAATAAAATTCATATAAAAAGAAATTGTAAAGATCTGGACAGGGACGGAAAGGGCATAAAACCTTTTTTTTTAAAAAAAGTGTAAAAATGGGAATCACAATACATTATGCACACACATTGGCTTTTAAATAGGATTTCCGGAATCCCCCAAATCAGGCTGATATACATAGGGCAATGGGTTACACTTACAAATACTTCGTGGGCCGACTGCTTAAAAAGAAATCTCACACTGGGAAATGTGTCTGATCTTCAATGATCACTGATCACATACACGATAACGCTCCCCAAGACCCACGATTCTAGCTACTTCAACATGATCCCCTCTTAGTCCAAGAGGAAGAACATTGCACTCCTCATGGCGATGGAGAATTTCATTTGACTTATGCCCTTTCCCTTGACTCTCTTCCTCCTTCTGTGACCCTACCACTCTTCCCTCTTGACCCTTCGTTCCATCTCCCATATGCCAATTCCAGAGCTGCTCGAGATAACGAGATAACAGAAAGAAGGCCAGCTTGCAAGTAGAGCCGTTTCAGTATGGGTGTTATGCATGATGAGCATAACCAGTATGCACAATTTGGATTAATATTGCATGTTGTAAAAAAGCAGGAGGGCTTGAGAACATTCTTATGAAGAGGCCTCTGGGTGCTCCTTTGGGCAATATTTTTTAAATTTCATTTCATATCATATCATATCTGAGTAAATCATAAATTTGTGCCCTTAACCGGTACTTATTCTATAATCTAGACTACCAGTATGAGTCCTTGCAACTTCCATTTGTACCTTGGACCTTGGAGTAAAATACAAGCTTGGACTGTGTGAACGTGTGTACAAGGCCCAAAGCCTAGCTTGACCTGTAGATGACCTCCCAGCATACTACAGAGGCTCCTGTTTATTGAAACCAAAATATACACACATGCTAGATCGTCGAGCATGGCTGCTCGACCCACACACAATATTTGAGGAATGGGGCCAATTACTGTTATGTCTCTGTTAGTCAGGCTTTGAACTAAGTTGATCAAAGGGGTGGGAAATTAAGCCCCCGAGATCTGCCCGATACACTCACAGCAAAGAAACAATATAGACCTGAGATCTGTAAGTGTAACGTTCAGCGTTCCATTTCTGAAACTAATTTGATACTGACTGTTTCACTCCCCAATTAGTATGTGGAACTGGTTCATGAAAATACTGTGTTGTGTTTGAATCCAGTCGAATCCGTAGATATCTGAATTCAAATCATAATCATGCCACGTGATATTGGTGATATTGGTTCCATTTCTGAAACTAATTTGATAATGCTTCATTCCCAATTAGTATGTGGAACTGGTTCATGAAAATAGAATAGATTCAAATCATAATCATGCCACGTGATATTGGTGATGTACCGATTTCACGCTCGTTTGGCATCCATTTTGATAATGGGGGTGATAAGACCTCGGTTAATTTCAAACCAGTATATATATGTGGTGATGGGTCTTTGGGTCTTATTACTAGCATGCTCATACAATAAGATATACAATACTGCTTCACCTGGTGAGTCAGTGTGTATCGACAGAGCAGCTCGTACTAATAAATCATATCAGCGCATCGCCAGCATGCTGAATGGCAGGTTCAAAACAGCTGATCCTATCACTTTTACACATCTGAAACACGTGCCGATCGCTTTGAATATGAGATACCCCTGACAGAGGCTATTGGCTGGAGGGCCTATCCCGTTTCATGGGGCCGGAAAGGAAATGGATATTTTTGTTTCTGCTGAAAGATGAATGATAAAAAGTCGTGTCTGTGGACATGAGTATTTTTTTCAGTATCTTAAGGTAACATGTTAGTTTAACGATAGTTAAAATTATGAAAAATTTAGCATGAACACACAATCGTGCAGATGTCTTTCAATGGGCCAAAGGCCATGTAGGCCTCATGTCCTCATTAAATTGATATCATGTATAACTTTATTTTTTAAATGATGATGCATTGGTGTGTATCGCCCGGTGATTAAGAGTCCGCTGAGGCATGGAAAGCACCAATTATAAATGAAGTCGTCGATTTTCTTGTATTTGGCGGAAAAGCTCAGTTCCGGCTTTAATTATTACTAAACCTATAAAATGGAGGTTTACGTGTTCCTATAATTACTTTACATATTCTACAAGTAATTCACGTATGTGTAATTAAGTTATAATTTATTTGTGTAAACTCCTCATGCATGGCGATTGAAATGAAACGTGCTCTTTTGCAGCTATACTGAAAGATGAATGATAGAAAGCGATGTCACACCTGTATACATAGAGATCTTAATGTTTTCAAGGCACCATTGTTTTTATTGTTGCAGGAGGGGGTAGTTTGATAATGAAGTTAGATGATTTGGTTTCATTGACTGCCTTGGCATATGGTGTGGGCTACGTGATATAGAGGGCCATTTTCAAGTCTTAATGGCTAATTAATATTATTTACGACTTCTATTTCTATCCGATAAACCTCCATGTGTGTCTAAGGTCTACAATTCTTTTTTTCGGAAACATATTAATTTTTTTATTTGCCCTCGATGACATTTAATCATTATGTGTCTGACAAGGCAAAGCGACCTAATCCCAAGCTTGCCTACAGAGCAATTGGGCATCATTCCGATTTCCTATATCATATCATTCCCCGGAGAGATCTACATATCTGTCAATCCTTTGCCAAACCTCCATTATCGCCTAGCGTCCCAAATCGACGGATGAAGAGAGAAAGCATAGCTTATTTGGCTGCAATAGATAGACCCTTACGTCTGTAGGAATCGTTTCCATCGCACATGACCTTTCAGATAATGGAGCGGAATATAAAAGAAAGAATATGAAGGGCGCTCTGACCGTTACAACTAAAGAGCGTTCAGCAGACGACATTTAACATGACAAAGACCCCCAGGCATGTTTGACCAGAGAAATGAATAGCACAGACGATGCGGAGCACTGAATAACGGATACAAATGAGAAGTCTTGAAAGCATAGATTTGGGAGGGAAATGTTCCTTTCTATTCCCAAAGGAAATTCCCTCTTACAGGCAAGAGAACTATCATCATTTAAGTCTCCACTATACAAGAACCTAGACTGTCCAATCAAATATTTGATGGGATTTGGAGCTGTTTGTCCTCTTAATAGCATTCCTTGGTATGGGGGAGTACTGACTCTGGTTCTAATTTGTTCAATCCCCGTCCTGCTCGTATATGAGATAAATCTTATTTCTACCAAACAGATAGCCCACTTTCATCTTTTCTTGTGGATTGGATAATTTCGCGTGAAATTGTCTCTTGGAACGTACGATGACTTAAGGTTCAACATGTTGACATTCTTGTACTTCTTGTAAGTCGCCTATGCTCACAGCCTCTCAGATCAGATAAGAAAGGTATGTTTGTGATTAGACGCCTACTGTGCGCCTACTGTACTGTACTGCGCCTTCTGTACTGGGCTTTCCCGGCCCGGGAGTCGCCATTATAATAATAGTTTGCGGTTTGGTACGAGAGGCTTTCCCTCCGTTTGGAAGGACTCTCAACTCAGAGCTTAGACTGTATGGACAGGTCAGTGACTTCAGAATTCCTTGGGTTATACACGACTCCTTATATAAAAGCTTCATTGCCTCGGGCCATTAATCGTATAGGACTTTCAGCGTTCCCCAATAATAAATTGATGCCACGTGCGCATCTATCCCTAGGTCTTTTTATAAATTTCTATGAAGGTTCATCAGCGCTATACCATGATTTACTTCCTCATTAAAATGTCCCAACATGAAGAATGACAATATAGTATGGGTGTAAACATGCCCCTGAAAAGTGTAATTAAACAAAGTTGTCAAGGAATAGTCGCATGTGTTCTGATGCAATGAGAAAATGAAGCAGTTCATTAAAAAACCTGAAATATGGAATATGATATCTACTTTACAAAGGTACCCAGCAAATTAAACAAGTAAATAATTCATAATAAACCTTATTCTCTTTCTATCATACATAATACATCATTGAAACTCAACATTAACGTTGTATCCACTCTAGGTCCAAACCCTCAGATCAGATGAAAATGGTATGTCAGTCTACTTCGCAAATGGGGTTCCTGGCCTAGTACCCCGCGTTTTAATGGAAATATAATGACATTTTGCTGTCTTAACGGAATTATAATGGCACTTTGTGGTTTGAGGCGAGAGGCTTTCCCTTCGTTTGAAGGGACTCTCTCAACTTTGGGCTTAGACTGTATCGTGGTAATTGATGCCATATGAATACAAATATACACATAATTGAATTTATAGGTTCTTCATATGATCGATGGGGCCAAGTTGTCTCACTGAGTTACATAGACATGGTCCAGGGCGCACAAAGCGTAGGTTTCCATGGCAATCGCACCTTTTGGGTGGTCATTTAAAGAGAGGTCTAAGGCGGCTGGGCTTGTATTCATTTACCATGCCCGGTAAGTAAAAAGGATTCCCTCGATGAGATCTCAAAACCAGTGGAGTGTAAACCGGCACAGTGCACTGGAGTTGTGAACGTTATACAAGTTAAAACGCGTGGGTGTCGCTCTGACCCTTGCGCGTCCTGTGTTTTGCATTATAATTATATTATCTATACATAGAGTACTGTAACTATGGTTGGGTAATGAAATAATTGATAAGTGGTTATATTGGTATTCTAATTTCTCAGTTAAGAAATGAGAGTAATCTTAATTGTAAAGAGTTTGCATAACTATAAAAGGGTTTCAAAAGTAAACTGGATGAAAAAAAGAAGAGAACTTCCATTTATTTCAGGCGTCCGCGCACACGTTAGGAACGATATGCCAAGACATGGCAGGGAGCTTGAACAAAGTTATGTTATTTAAAAAAAACAAAAAACAATTAGCATTACGTTTTGTTCATTACATTATAAAGTTAACTATATTCATCACGGATTCCTTGAATTCCTCATACACATACGCATACGCTTGTTTGTTCAATGCAGTCTAGGCTCAGAGCCTATCAGATGAGATAAGGGGGGTATTGTAATGGCTACTCCGGCCCTGGAGTAGGCCAACACTACTATTCTAGGGATTTAGGGTGAGTTGTTCTCAGTTTGGAGGGATCTGATAGGCTCTGAGCCCAGACATAATGTACAAACATGTCCCTATGTGGCACATTTAAAAAAAAATCATTCTTAATTTTTATTATTTTTTACAAGTAATAGAGTTCAAATACAATGTAAAGTCGATTACTAGTTGGCCCATTGAATAGTATGAAAGAACGATTTTGATCTACGAATGGGGGTTCTTTTATCTTGAATTTGAATGGCTGAGCAGGGTATTAGAAACCACCGAAAAGAGTAATTGAATTGCCTGATCGAATGAAAGAGATCGAAATACTACATAAGATACTATCACAATTCATACGTGATTGGAAATCATCATGCCTTTTATGTATAACCTTATCTTACGTATATATAATGTAGGTTATGCTTATCTTCATTTCAAGAGATAAGTTCATTATGTTGAAGATACGTAAAAACCATTCTACTTGAGAGAATCAGGGGGATATATGTACCACGGCAGCATGCCAGTAGCATATCGTCATTGCCTTATCAGCACGGTGTATGCCAGTAAATTGGATTACCTGTCATTCTTGATATTTTATTGTTTTGTAATATGTTTATACTTCTGTTAACTAAAGAATATCACATTTGTGAAATGTGGTGGCTTTCCTTGTTGGGAACGACTTTCTTCTAAGATATCACACGATTTTTGTTTTGTTTTACGGCAAGGGACCCCGGATGTAGTGATTGACGGGTGATGATATAGAACGCATTGGCGGGTGATGATATAGGACAGCGTTTCCAAAAATGAATGGTGTATCTATGATATAAAGTCATACCTTTAGGAAAACCGATATCATACCTACCCAATGTCAAAATAGGTGCGTGTGGGTGTGGGTGGGGGTGTGGAGTTTACAAGAATTCGGGTTAACTTGGGGGTTGATTTAGATCCAGTTGAGCACCCCTGCAGTTCGGTCTTGCTGTTCATTGTATTGAGTCTGGTATACATGTATTAATAGCCAATATGTATAGCGATTGTGCAATCGATTTTCTTGCCTTGCTCTGTAATCAACCATGTCTGCGCACCGTCATTAGGGAATCAATAGGAGCTAAATGTGTCAAGTACAGTCATAGTGGAGAGGGTATTTATAAAAGCAAGTGGGCTTGCCTGAAACTAGTGTTTACCGGTATATAGCGCATGTCTAGGACCATGTCTATTCTTACTTTAGAAGGTCAGTGGTGGCTGTAGAACACTCTGGCTGCCATTTCATCTTGTATCCTGCGCGTTGAGATCAATAACTGAGATCCGATGACCTACATTTACCCTGCATCTAGGGCCCCATTGCACTGCAGGCGAGGGGGTTGGTGAAAAGAGGGTGTGGTGGGGAGGAGGAGGGTCTCGCGGAGGGGGTGGGTGAGAGTTGGACTCGGGGGTGGGAGGGCGGTGGGTGGGTGGTTGCATTCGCTTCCACTCCCGTCCTCTCTACATTAGACTGATAGATACTTCTAAGGCCACCCTCCTACGTAATGCCCTTGCTGCACTCCTCCAGACTTGCCCCATCGATTGATAATCACGACGCAATATCGGGGCCTCAATGACTATCGTACGTAGTCACATCATATACATTCTATCTATCAAGTGGGAATCGTCCCCCAACTCATACAGTAATATGTCAGGTAAATTTATATAAGTAACTTATACAATAAAATATGAGAATAATACAAAAGAGACAAAAGTCATTGTAAAGGGTTGCAGATTGATTTTGGGATGTATGTATACATGTATAGATATATATGCGCAAAGGGGATGGGCTAGTGTGTCACGTTACAGTCATGTAAACCTTTGTGCCTTAGGGCAGCGCTGAGGTAATAAGATGTTGTATGTTCCATGCTTCTCACAAGCTATTCATTTACCAGCCCTGTATACCTCCCCTTCCCTACAGGACCCTCACACCCACTCCGTGCCCTAAGAAAGACCCTGAATGCACGAAGTGCCCTCTGGCGGCCTAAGGCCCTTGCCCTGCTGAGGTCATAATTCTCCTGCGCTGTCCCCACCAGCACCGAGAAGATTCCCAATCACGCTTTCATTCTAATAAGAGCCGACAAACTATACTTTCCAGATAAGCATGCTGCTGGCGTCAGTCTCCTGGCAGAGGCTTCATTTAGGCCTGGAATAGGTTTCTGCCCAGCCTCGTGACCCGAATGTGTAAAAGGACCGAACCCGAGCAAAGGGGCGTTTGGCAGTAGTATGGGTGGGAGGATGGTGTGGGAAAAAGAATGCCATCTTTGTTGTTGTCCTGAGATTGCCTTGAATGGAAAGCATAGGTATAAGAGTTTGGGGACCTGTTATCCCTAAGTGTCTTGCAATATGCCTCTCCGATTTTTTAGGCAGTGAATAATGTGGGAAAAGATGGATGCTATCTCGAGTGGAAGGGGAAGGTTTGGGCAAATACGTACGTTATAAAGCTCGCGAGACTGAAGCAAAGGGGAGGGGGTGGCCACTTGATTGAGCTCCTATAAAGAATGCAGAGGGAAAAGGTGGTAGGAGTCATTTTCACAACCCGCGTGTCCTATTGATGAATGGAAAAGCGGAAAGGGTGGGTAAGGCTCCCCTGCAACCATTGTAATGGACCCTTCATTAAGCGGGAAGACATGAGCGTTAATCCAACGGTGAGGACTCATAAATCCTAATTTTCAGGGAGATGTGCGCGATGGCGTCTTTCCCTGCAATTCTATAGGTCTTGCCTTTCCTGTGTAAAAGGAACTGCCAACAGGCGCTACTACTACTGGCAAGTCCGGGAAAGCGCGCGATCTCGTTTCTTCTCGCGTCATGTGACGTACCGCGTGAACTGCGGCTAGCAGAGGACATTTGACGAGATTCGCCCAAATGAATTGAGCTGACGTTTATGGCCACTTTCTGGCTCAATCCTAGCCTGACCCTCACCACAGGGAGTCTGTCCGCGGAGGAGGCTTGCCCATCTATCCTACCAAGGCTTGGATCCTGGCCGGAAGCGGTGCCTGATCCTCTATCATGGTTTCCCGCGCTTTTTGGATCCCTAGAGAGAATGTTTGGCGTTGATATGCACCACAACCTTTTATCATGGTCTGCATTCCCTTGACCCATATATATGAGGAGTCAGCCTCCTCAGCAATATACTTGAAGTAAACTTGGACTTGAGACATTGTATTGTGACTAAATGTCCGTTTGTTCTACAAAAAGATATACCAATTCCTTTAATGAAAAAGGTTGAATTCCATAATTTATCATTCATTAAGTTATCCAAAATAGTGTTAAATCAAGAGAAATGAATATTCATGATGTGACAAGAAGCGCGACACTCTAACTCGGTCATACTTCCAAGCCAGGCAACAAATTATTCATCACAACTTCCCCAAATACATACCTATTTAATGAAATCTCCCATATGTTCTGCTTGGAGTACCATAGGCATTGTAGAACTGTATAATAAACATGATATTAGGAACGTATGCCATAGTTCAGTATAACAAACCTAACTGTATAACAACTACACATGAATGGCAATGTGTGCAGTGGATACAATGTCACCCAATGGAACAATGTTTCATTGCACCCATTTATCGTCATCTTGAAATAGTTCCCATAGAAAAACCTTTATCTTCAGTATATATACATAAACGCTTAATGAAATTCTAATATATTACTTATTGGGGCAGTAAATGTTCTCTTTTCTATTCATTTCAACGAGCGGCCTGCGATGCGGGCACCCCTCCCACAAGTTGCCACGTAAATCACCGGGATGAAGAAAAAAACTGGATTGGAATGAAATCGGGACTCCCAAATCCCATCCCATAAACATTCAAGTGAAGGTCTAACTCGGTCAGACTTTCGGTTAGTGGAAGAGCAACAGAGAAACCACTGAAACAGCACGGTGGACATAAATTAGAAAAAAGGGGTGAAATGCTATCGAAACGCACCAGTGAGGGAAAGAAGGATAGGGAAATCAGGCCCACATCCACAGCGAGTCGGGCCATGTATACATTTACACTGATAAAACATTTGAACAGGCGCGTTGTTGCCGACTGAAGAAACCGCTAGTTCTCTAGCCTCACGTGCCTCCAGTGGTGGCGCCACGTTCCAGTATAGCAAAGTTTTTAGATTTTGGGAAAAAGGCCTTGGCAACGCAGGCCGGGAAGACAAGCCGATGGGACACATTGCTCCTGACATATAATTACCTAAACTGGCATTTGGTGGCACTCTGCTAAGACTCCCTAATAAATCAGACGGTATGGGAAGGGGCATTTCCGTCTAAGACCTGTGGAGTTGGGGATGAGGATGGGTCAGGGAGGCCAGGCGACCCCCAGCGGGTTCTTATCGATAAAATGACCTCGGCCTCCACCCTCATCTCGATCCCCACCATGTGATTATCACGACATCAAAGCTGACCAGATACAGGCTGCAAATCGCCCCTATCCTCCTCTAATGCCCCTAGATCTCCCGCCAAATGCCAGCTACAGTATGTGCGTTGAAGGGATTGAAGAAAAGAGTCCTATGTCGATATGGAAAGAGAAGAGCAGATGTGAAAGGCAAAACTCTTGTGTCACCTATAAGAAGAGCTCAATGTAATAGAGGTGTCACCAGATAGTATAAGTATAGTAACGCCCGTACTTTTCTTGTTGAGGTGAAAAGTACTTCATACCCAGTCTCAGTTCGGACTTCTGGGTGGTTTTAATGAACTCTTACTCATGTATTCGTCAGTTTAGAACTGGGGTTACGACAAAATGTATGCAACGCGTCGACTTGACGCGTCTTCAGTTCTAGGGGTTTAATAAAGCTCCTCTGACCATAGGCGGTTTATTTTATTGCGTTCCATGTGACGTTTTCTATCCAATCAGATTGTGTGCGGTCACTTCAAAGAATCTTCACGTGACGGATCTGGACTTGCTTTTTATTCCCAATAAAACATGGCGCCCTTTTGACATTCAAATGGACCAACGAGTACACATACTCGCCGAATGGACCGACGAAACTTTTACAGTTCTCCCCGCTTTTAATGGCCCCCTTCTCTTTAACTCCACCTCGTACCCAACAGTCGGTCGTTTGGTACATGGGTTAATTTGAGCATAGCTTCCAATGTAAAAAGACGTGTTTATTGAAAAGCACAGAAAATTGAGTGTCACAACAGTAAGTAATCGAGATTCTACCAACTTTCTTCAACTTATTCAGTAACGAAAGTTTGTCTGAGCAGAGTCGATGGTTTTGTCATCATGATATGTTCGTTACTTTTGTAAGGTTGTAATAATGATCGAATTACCCTCTGCTTGTTATAGGATATGTATATAACATGTATACTTTTCAAAGAACGAAATTATGGAATTTGACAGATAACGATGGAACTTTTTCCAAATTGCAATGTTTGGGATGGGCTGGTTTGGGAAGGACGCAATAGAATTGCTTGTAATGATTTCGCAAGTAGTATTTCATTCAAGTTTAAATTAAATCTGCCGCACACCGAGAAGCGCATAACAGATCGTTATTTCAAGTCCCCTCAATTCATCATTGTCTTTCTTTCTAGAATAATGGAAGCAAGTAAAAGTTTCATTTTTCGGCTTTGGATTTCCTTACACCAATGGAATCTCTGCACCCACTTCTCGTCGCGACGCCCTGGATATTTTCGCTGTGTCTACCAATTCAGACTCCCTCACGCCCACCCTCCTACCTCGCAAATGGATGTATGTCAACAGTTCAAAAGGTAAGGTAATATATGAATCCGCCTACCGAAACAGACAAATGATCGGTCGCCACATTTATCTGACCTTGAGAAATGTTTGAGATTCAGAATCAGAATGAAAAACTTTTCCCCAAACTCTTTTGTCCACACAACTTTCCCTTGCATGCATGTTGTTGATGGGAAAGAGAGGAGTGGTTCGGAAGTAACTTTTGCGTTCGGGAGATTATGGCTTGCGTTTTTCATCAAATAATCATGGGAGAACATTTCGTGTTTGCCAAGCATGGTAAATATTGGTCGTGTGTGGGGAAGAATATATTGTGAGCCTGCGTGGGTTCGTGATCCTCTCCACTCCTAGTGCCAGAAGACCTGGAGAGGTCTGAAATGTTAAGAAGGGGAAAATACGACCTAGACACGCAAGGGGAGGGTGGGGTGATGAGGGGGTGGGGGTGGGCTGAATTACGACTTATTCTCTATTGCCATAAGGGGTTATTTGCCATCAGCCATGTTCACTTTTACCAACCCTTTGGTCATTACTAGAATATAGAATTGGTGTGTTGGATATTCTTTAGATTTTCCAGCGCTTCTTCAAATGAATTATTAGGTTATCTGGCTAGGAGTGATGGCGAGTTTGCCATTGTTTTATGGTAGACTCACTCGCTTCGAGAGCTTGGAGGTTGTCCTCTCGATTTTTTTAGAGCATAGCAATGATTCATGCATTAACAGGCTATAACTTGGCCCCTATTGGAACATATGCATGACCTACATATGTCAAGTTACCAACAGCGATTACCCATTTCCATACAATGAACTGCGTTTAAATCTTCCATTTAAAGAAAGAACAAAATGTACTTCTTTCTTTAAATGGAGGAGGACGAGATAGTGGAGACTTTTCATGGGGGACCTGAAAGGGTGTCTGAAGTGTGTGTGGGTGTCTATTATTGAACTGCAAAGGCAAGTTGGGAGCTTGGGAGATTGGTGCCTGGTCCCTATTGATTGGACGACTAACGCCCCTTATACCACCCAGACGCTCATTCCTTTCCAAATCCTACCATCAATGAATGCCTACCAGCCCCAATCGCTGTCACTAGCGCCCAAATCCGGGCCAGCGGACAAATCTAAAACAAGAATCGAGGAAATCTATCACGCTTGGGCTATGAAGAGTTTGGTGCGAAAAAACTTGCCTTTTCTACTAAAAAAGACATAGTGTAATTAGTGCAATTACCAACGTGTTTGATTAATAAAAAAGATCGCGAGCGTTTAATCAAAAGTAACTGGCGTAATTTGCGTGTATATCTGACAGGGACTTTTCCCCTGCACTATGGAAATCACTGCTGGTGTTGTCGCAGGATAAAAGCTTGATGGCTGAAAGTTTTTAATTTCTAATTTAATCAGAGAATAGGATCGTTAGCAATATATTCTCTGGCGCAAGGGGCTGGGGCCGAGATCCAATTATAACCCCATTCCTTATCAAATTATGCTCGTGTTGAGGAAAGGTCAAAGCATTTGGTATGCTGAACACCACCGACAAGCATGATACCCTTCATTATCGGTATTGCAAAGGGGAAAGGAATATGCCAGGGTCAGCGCTTTTTGAGCAGCAGATAAATTATCGTCCTAGTCTCCCATAGCAGCAAGTTCCAGTCCTATAATCACATGGGTGCCATGTGTTGAAACCAACTCAAAATTAATGGTTCTGTATTGACGCAGGATCCGATAGGTGTTATCACACCACAGTGCATGTTCTTTCTTATCAATATTTAAGGAGTTAGTTCAGTGGAGAGAACAAACATTTCCACAGGTAATTTTTCATTGCATAGTCTTAAAGCTGCGCGATTATTCCTCTACGTATAGGAGTGCCTCGTTCAATATATTTTCGTTCTTGGTCTATATGCAGAACCTCTTTCGAGGTCGCATTGATCTGGAGAAAATGCTTTTATGTATATAGGACGCGGACACCTCATGGAAATGTGCGTCCCTTGTGAAATTGGGAAAGTGGAAGATGAAAGTGAAAGGATTGGCCATTGGCTTGACCAAGGTCGCCCTGGACATAGGGGTGATGTCCGGTCGGTGGAGGCTACCTTTACCGGCACAGAGAGGCACGGGACCCGAGCACATAAATCTTTCAGTCGCCCTCACTGACCACTCGCTGTCCCCTTCTCGCGTCATCTTCGTGTAGAGACTTTTCTTAGGTAAAGATGAGCAAATTATCCTATAAGGAATCATTAAGTAGAGCCAAGATGATCTGGAATATCTCTCTCACCCAGAGAGATGGATGTTAGATGATATGTTACATTTTATCTTGTCATCTCCTGTGGATATAAATGTCATGTTAGATTAGGAAAATGAAACTAGCTCCGCCCCAGTCGAATGCTACACCAAATATTACTCCTGCAACTATACATACTATTCCAAATTCCATGAGACATAGAAATAAGCCTGAACAACTCAACATACCATATTGAATATTTCCCTATCATTTGCGTAATCTGTATTTTTTTATATCCATGGTTTCTCGACCATATAGCATACTCGAACTTTTTGAGTACTCGAAGTTTTATTTTGTTACATTATCACTGACAAGAGACTCTACGTCTCTTTGGCGCTTTGTATCTAGAAATAGTCGAGGGAGAATCTTGATAACAATTTGACCCTGGCGCTTGATTATTGTTTTTTGCCCGAGATAATAAGAGACCTAGTTGATGGAAAGCGCACGATATGTTGTTACTTTAGCAACCAATGTGTCAATCTATTCCTTCCCTGCACTGGATATGGAATTCAGGCTATTTGCCCAGCATTGCTAATCGGACGTTGTATGATGTATTCTTTCCATTTTAGTCCTCGAGAAATTCTTTTTTATCACCTGGATGAATGCCAACAAAAAGCGCTCGTTTTTTTTCAGTGAGCAAGACCACCCCACAGAGTCTGACTGTTGACAGCGAGAAATTCCAATACCTCGTGATCTCTAGGGAAGGAGACTGATTGAAATAGGTTTTCGTTGTCGTGTCAAGAGAAACAGTCTCCAGAGCATTTGGAGAGGGGCAGTTGGAAAGAGAAAATTCCATCATTTCGCTTTGTGGTGGAGCCTTATAATGCCTGTAGAGCGTGAAATATGTTTGGAGGCTAGTGACACATCTTTTAGATATAAACCATGCTGGGAAATATACATGCTTGTTTAAATATTGGAACAACATCCACGAGATAAGACTGATTTTATCTGCCTCTGAAGAGGCACTTATCTTCTGGCCCATACATAGACTTGATGCATGCACACTGGAGTAAAACTTCGAATTTGCATATCAAGGTGTTGCTTTATTACGTACACACCCGCCAGGCTATTAGTTGTTAGTTTATGGGAGGATAAAAAGGTGAATGTAATGGAAAATCTATTAATTTAAATTTAAACTTTGAATGCTAGAGAACGCATGCCCTCTGCTATGAATATATTAGAATGTATTTGACGCGGGCACTACTACTACATGGGTGGAAAACAACCGACTTCAAGACTGGAAGTAAATGTAAAGCAAAAGTAAAAGAAATGTGCGCAATATAACTGCATCCCTCCGGCGAACACAACCATGTCTAAGTACAAAAAGGCCAGGCTATAATTGGACCAAAAGGTTTGGGCTTCAGAAAACTGTTATTATGTACACGTGGTACATCGCTTCAAATACTGCTGCCTATTGGCTCTCAGGATAACTCACCTAGCTTAGGATATCGGACATATGATAAGGTTATAGGTAAGATTTTTCTGACTTATCACCGGGCGAGCCACTGGTGCCGATCTCCTTATTTTTATCAAGGTCTGAAGTGTGACGTTGTCACTCATCGACTGCTTAGGTCCTCCCTTGCCCCAGTATGGGATGCCAAACTGTCAAGGCATGTTCTTTATGGGCTTCGTTTTTGTGGGTAGTTTAGGGGCCCCGGCCCGTAGCCCATGCGTTCAGCCTTCAACATACTTGAGAGGGGCACATACATCCTGCAAAAGACCCTGGATTGGGTGGGGTCAGGCCCAACCTACCCCCTCTTGCAAAGAGCAGGGGTGTTGACGTTAGTCCAGAGGCACCAGGAGGGGTGCCAAAGCCACCTCCCCCTGTTTGCTAACTCCAAGCATATTGGTAGCTTCTTGAAATGATAAACAACTTTAATAATCACCTTCGTGAGCAGAAGTGACCAATGGTAACTTTTTCCAACCAGTAGGGGAGGGGGCATCTTAGTTCGGACAGTATATAACCTATACGCCGTGGAGGCCACTCTGCTTTGGGTCTTTTTCTAAGGCGAGCTCGGCAGTCGGAGGCGAAGAACAAACAAAAAAAACTTGGCCTGGGTAATTTTTTAGGAGTAGCAACTCGCACCATTTGTCTATCAAACATGGTCCCCTCCCTCAATGTTTAATCACAACTGTCGTGAAACAATGCCACGTTATGATTGGCCTGTTAAGGACCGACAACCCAAAAAACTCTTACTTGTGCTCCTCCCATGTTTACTGCTATTTTTATTCAATGTTCGGAAATATCCGATAGTAGCCATTTTTTTGTGGGTGATTATTTTGCATTTGACAGATTACTCCGAGTCTAGGCCCGTGAATATATGGCATGGGTACGTAACGGCCCGGCAGCCTATACTGTCTAGCTCTCGAGCCCATACGATCGCTTGCTACCACACACTTGCCAAACTTCTGATCCAAGGCAAACTTTTAGGTAAGTACTTGCAAACTTCGATCACACTTTTCCATCGATCGGACTAGGGGTCATTTAGTGGCCGGCAAATGCCATGTTGCATGTGGACATTTCTTCTGGAGGAGTTTTGTGGGGGGCTATTTCTCCATGCACATGGAAACTGGCGTTATGGCTTATTTTGTGTCATTAGAGGAAGATCGTGCTCTATGGATGTAACAGCCCAGTAGCAGTGTCCTCTATTGGCGGATTGCGTGAAACAAATTCGCAAGAAGTGGAATATGTACTGGAGGCTGTAATCTTTATAACTCTACCAAGCATTTACCGTATATAAGGATTGGAAACAATAGGGCCGCTAGTATACCAAATAGCTGGATGTAAAGACAAACATGTTTTAACAAGACGTCTCATTAACGAGCAATATAAAAAGATTTAATGGCTAGGTGGCACCTAGTTTATCACAAACCACACCAGGGAATTTTACTGGCTCGGATGAAGATGTCCCATCACTGGAGTTGTTAAAACTTAGTTCGGGCAAATTCTTCATATTTCCCAAGTTTCGACATATCTAATGAACTAAGTATGTTCTTTTCCTTCGACTTGACGATTACACCGAGTTTTACGTGGAAAATGTATGAATCTATTACGGATTAATTTCTCGCGAAGTGGGGCAAATTTTGAGTAATAGTTGTCAAGTGGATACCTATAAAAGTAGGAATGGAGTGTGAGAAAGGGAAAGGCATAACGTCTGCACAGGCCAGCTCTGGGGCTCTCCATTTTGAATCGTTGATGTAAGGCGAGAAATACGCTAATTTTCAGGTCATTCGTTTTCATATTTTTAGTTCCATATAAGTCTGAAAGAAGTACCGATTTCCCTTTCTCCAGCATGCCAAAACCTCTCCAGGGATTTCCCTTCTAACAGCTTGAATGAATGTGCTGTTTTGTTGATATAATATAATTAGTTCATAAACTACTGACACAGTCGTGGTTATGTTACACCAAACAAGTCCTGTTAGTAGATAAAAACAAGCTATTAAATGTTTTATTATGATTTAGGGAACAGTGAAAATAGGGGAGGAAGAGAGGCGTTACTAAGGGCGAGGGTAAGAATATGAGATCGCCATACCAACGCATTGGCTGGCACTCCACACTGCTGTACATCTTTGGGATTTAAGACTCGTGGATGCAGATGCCAATTCCATGGTGTATATATAATTGCAAATTAGTGAATCTATGAACACGATCGAAATTCATATGGAATCACGATCAATTCCAATAGCTCTACTACAGGTGAGGGTATTATAGGAATCAAATGAAGATCGATTACATATTTGGTCTATCAGAATGGCCGAGCCATTTTTTACAACTAGGATCCAATGCTTGCATCTTATTGGCTAGCTATTGGATATAGATTGTGTGTCATTTCGCCTGGGGCTTAGGGAATCAAAGCTTCCCGATCTGAAGAGTGGCAGCGCTGAAGCTCAGAGAACACAAAACCTAAACCCCTACACCATAACATTTATTTTCCTCATCTCGCTAGAAAATCTGGGGTATATTGTCGTTTGAAAAAATAAAATATTGGACACATGGAACCTTCTTTGTTTATTCGCTGCGATTTGTTCATGACCTTCATACACTGGGTACATTTCCGGGGCATAAAATCCAGGGCGAAATTGGCGGCACTCCGAGCTTTATCTTCGTACTATTGGCAATTGGCAATGAAAGTAACCGGTAATACCATGATTCTTACTGCGAGCAAAACACAGGTCTAAAAGTGGGGAATATGACCCAGCGACGTTTATTTCATGGCCATAGTTTAGTATGAAAACAAAGAATAAATTCTCATTCCCTCGGGGCTATTTTGGTCTGATATCGGCCATGTAAATATCTGGAGAATATGGCTACTTCGGCATTGAACCATGATTATGAGGCAGCGCATGGTTCCTTCTAGAATTTATCACTTGGGCGGAATTCTTGTCCGATACCTTCTATTTTCATGAGCTATTTTGAGACCCTTTAGTGTCTCCTCTGACGTATTACATATTGGAGATAATTCGAGAAAAAGAACTGGTGATGTGCCATGTTAGGGGAAGCACTGAATAGTGTTTGATTGAAAGGATAATATAGCACACTTCAATTTAGCTGACTGGGTCATCAGATAGACGCCCAACATGTCTGTTACATGATCTGCTGTCACACATGAGGACACAGCTCGGATTTTCATGGCAATATTCTTTTATTTTTGTACACAAAGATCATGCTCTTGTTGGGTGGTAAAATAATGTAGGTCTATTAATGCCGGGCATAATGCAGCATTTTACAACAACTTGGTTTAGATATAAAGATCCAGCTATAGCTGTAGAAACTGCTTAGTTGAAATACTTAATAATAATTAATTTCACGTCAATTTCCAGGCCCGAATTTAGACTTTTCCTGCATGAAATTCTTAATTTATTTCTAATTTGCTGTATCTGAACCAAGCCTTGAAATTGAATGAACTTGCCCTCTATCTACGTAAAGGACACTGAGACGCCCAAATATCCAAACCATTTCCATTTGAAGATTGTTCTATACGTTCAGTTTTCACAGGCCCAGAAAAAAGGTTCACACTTCAAGTATATTTTAGATTTATCCCTGGGCAATGTGTGGTTCGGACATTCGGATTTCCGTAGCATGTTTCTCGGCCCATTCTGACAATATACTGGATGGGAGCGGACTGCCCAGCGCTCGTACTGGAGTACGGCTCAAGTCGTTATGTCTGCCCGACTCGCGGGCCCATGGTGCCGTTGACGCTCTCACGGCAGCCCGTTAGGAACGATTTTACCTCAGAATTACCTTTCCACTGGCCTTAATTACTTGAGAAAAAAATGGTTCTCAGTGCCATTGTCTCAACGAAAATAGATGTCACCATTAAGGCTTCGAAGGTAAAATAACAGAGGTCCATTGGGAGTAGGAAAATTGTTCAAAGCAAGCCCTCGGTCTCTGGCAGCATTTGTCAAGCGAGAGACGAATCTACTGGCTTTTGTCACCGATATATTCTATGCGAACCGAGGGTAGCTTATGGGGTAGTATTTTATACTATGTGTTTTTCTGTTGAAATGGATTTGTTAAAACCATTTCTAGACACGATGTTGCAATGAATGAAGCACATTTTGAAAGCAAACATGTCTATGAGACAGAATGGTTTGCGGGAAAAAATATGAAAATGTGAATGTTGGGAATGATATTCTCAAATAATTTCTCCTGCTTTCAAGAAATATTATCTTTGAGTCATATAGTCCAGTTTGGGTTTTCATTGACTAGTACGCAATTTTGTGGTTTCAGGCTTTTGAGAAGAGAGTTTCATGAGATTACTATAAACTAGTGATTGTTAGTGATTGTATTTCTTCAGTAAATACAATACCTTAATTCAATTCTCAGATCTCATTTTCTAACAAAATGAACCGAGTTATTGGAGAACATATAATTTTACCAGTATCATCATTTCACATGCGAATGACTGAAATAGTTTAATATATCTGTGCGAGTTTGTTGTGGAATAAAATTGCGTTTTTCTACTACTAATTTGTCATTTTAGAAAGCCATTAGCTGTGCCCCTTAACCGCTGGCGATTCGTCAAGAAAATATGTACAATGAGCCACAAACCTTCTAAGAGAGAATTTCAAATATCTGATCAAAAATTCTGTTTTATGTAAACCATAAACATTCCAGTACCACCGGTGATTTTCTGGTTACACCTGTTGGCAACCATTTCACGTCAATATATATGTACAGCCATTTTACAACTCATAATATTTTATATTCTTTGCCTATAACGTTTTAGAGAACCTATGATCTTGACAGCGTTAATTTTGGTATTTTCTCTGGCAGCCCATTAGGAACATTCTTTCATTTCTTTGCTTTGCTTAGATGAAAAATCGTTCGTATGGGTCTTTGTACACAGAGGTACTATATATGGATGGATAGATGGAAATGCATATATAAATGCAGCAGGTTACATCGGTTTGATTTATGTCTAATGTGTTTCTTTGATTGTACATGCTGTTGAATACAGGGGAATAAAAGTAGGAACAGCCGGGAAACCAGCACTGGTGTTTTACTTCTACCAAGACCCTTGGGATGAATTATTCCTTACGGCATAATCCAGCTATTTATGGTGAATCCAAATTCATGCAGCTTCTGTCATATATTGTCATGGATATTCATGAATTTTGAAAAATGTCCTCTCCGCTCCTTTGGCTCCAACCTTCGCAGAGGAAAGCAAAAGTACTGGACCATGTGAGACCTTTTGGACCCTCATATTAGCTCTAGATTTAGATCTACAAGACAGAATGCAACGTAAATATCAATTTTCATGGCAAACCATGAAAGTTTAACGAAAACATGGAGGATAAAGGTTCTTTGTGACCTGGCGCCATCTAGCCTCGGTTTTCGCCATGATTTTCGTCCTAAAAAAGTTAAGCATGAAGGCAAGGGGATGGCCTAGAAACCAACATGGCCGCATTCGTAACTCAGCCGCCATCTTGAAAAGATGATGCTCTGATCCTTCGACTATTTTACCGCGGTATCCTCACTCTCCACTGCGCTCAATTCCCCAATTTTATGAAGAAAATCTATTTTGCACAACTTTCCTATCGAATGATCTCAAAAGCAGAGATTAGGATAACACAAAAACTCCCATATGAATTTGAGTAGGCGGTGCCAAGCTCGCTCGCGGCTCGAGCGGGGAAGAGGCAATGGCTGAACCGCTAGTAGAGGCATTCAGTGCTATATGCTGAACGATACTTACCACACCAGTCCAATAATCACATTCGTAAACTACTCATAAGTCCCCGTAAGTGTTTTCTATCCACAATGTTTTCTTTTCACTACGTGTAACGTGTTAAAGACGAGAGGAAAACTAGACACCTTCGCCTACAAGCCTTCCACCAAAACACCAGCACTAACCGAGACTTTTGTGGCCATCATAAATAGACCCCGTCGTAAAACAGAGATTTTTATTGTGTTATCAATACTTCCCATGCTTAGCAAACTAATTTCGCCGCCCCTCATGCATAGTTAGGTGTTTTAAAAAATAAACATGGTGTTCGGGAGACCACCACCATCTCTCAGGCGGAGAAAATATTCTACGCGAATTTCTCGATCCGCTTCTGAGCAGAATCGAAAGGAAATAAGTTCCGCCATGTTTGTGTCCTCCAGTGGACTTCAACGTGAGATTTCATAGTTGGATTTTTCCAATTTTCTTCAAGCGATACAGTGGCCCTCCGTGTATCAAACTAGTGAAGTCCGACTCAAAATCTCACTTGGATTGAATTGCTTAAATTTGATTCTGAATAATTGACCTTGAAGAAAATTAAGGCGGAGTTGGTTATCAATCAAGACCAGAAATTCCTAAGTCCTAAACTCGAGTGCACTCAGTACACTTGCCAAAGCGGAGTGTTTGCTAAACAGTTGAGACAAGATGTTTTCAAAGTTTTATACTATAGAGGCAAGGGTATTTGTCTTAGAGTCAAAATTATCATAGACATTGTGATAACATTGTGATTGAGTGTGGGGAGCTACATGAACCAGTCAAACAATTCCAATTGTCTCAGCATCGATATAAAACCACATGCTAGATCAATTCCCCTCCAGCCCATAGATTCTTTCTTTTTCTCTCATTCCCTGCCTCTTCCGCGAGACTCTAGCTTGGATTTTAAATTGGAAATTAAATTGCAAAGCACGAGATCGATTCGGCCGCCAAGTCTGTGATGTGAGCTTAATTGGGAAGTATATCACAGAGAAAAAGAATGTGAAAGGAGGGATTACTCCAGTAGTGGGGTATAATCCCTCCTGCTCCATAACTCAACGGACAGATATCATGGCGGACATAGCCCATTTATAAGTGTGTTATCGAAGAGGGTAATGTGGACGGACTGTCGATAGGTTCACTGAATGAAGGGAGAGAAGGGAGATAGAGTGTTATGAGTGTCCTGACCTCAGATTCTGACACTGATGATCTGAAGGCCATTGCTGAAGGACAACACTGGATTGATCCAGGCGCTGGAAGCTTAGAGCCAGTGTAATTCATCTTCTTATTGCTGCGTACAACCAGCACCAACCTCCAAGGATTTTTTGCTGTACAAACACCTAGCACTTTCTCCTCCTCTCCTCCTGCTCCACCACCTCCTGCAACCCTCCCACCCCTCACCTCCTCCCATTATCCATTATAATCTAGCTCTCTCTTCCTTCACTTGTTTCTTTATTCTGCAATCCTTCCTTCTTACTCCACCTTCTCCTCATCTCTCTCTCCCTCTCCTGTCTCTCCTTCTCATCAAGTAGAAGCAGGCAACTTCGAAGCCATCATAGATCTAACCCTCGAGGTATCAATCGCGACAAACCCGTCGCTCAACAAATTGCACGTCAAATTTGTCGCGTGTATTCTCGTTATAGAAGCTGGCGATTTATCGTTGTCGTTAGTTCAGCCATTTTACTTGGCAGAAAGGGATGAAGAGGCTCTCCGGCAAGGGCGTCGGGGGATCCAATAGGCTAGGCTGTCAGGGATAAAAATAATAGCCAGCTAAGTGGGTAATGATTCCGATAAAATAAAAAGTGACGTAAAAAGCATGCAACAAGTTCGGTATCTTCTTGTTTCCCTGTCTTTCTCCCACCAACTCCCAAATCTTTCCCAATGTTCATTTTTTTCATTTTTTTGAATGTCCATTCCCGGAAAGCATGTTGATATTGGTTGAGAAGATAAAATACATTCAGCATGCGATCATGCAAATCGCCTAGTTTCGTTGCTTGTTTCGATGCAATCTTCGCAATCATGAATTGAAAAAAGCAAGCACATTCTCATGTATATATCCTTGACCGAGATGGATGGCCCATTAAAATAATTCATGTAATTGACATCGGTTTCCCTGCCAAATTTGTCAGATAGTGATATATTCAACTGGAGGCCAAAATTACGAGGTAGACTTTCGATGAAAAGTTGATTAAAAACGACGGTAGCGATTTTTCAACCATGGGAGATTCACGGTACCTGCACAACAACATGCCACAGGTTCCCACTGAATATCATGCTTTTGCCAGCGGCCTAGACCAGATTGAAGTAACTGGCTATTTTTGAGCTTATTCGTGAAATTACTTTTTTTCTGTCATTGGTGGCAGCTAAGGAATGAATTATCATCCGAGACCAATCCTCTTAATTAGAATTTTGTGTATTAACTCATTCCATTTGATGTATGCTGACAGATATTTTTTTATTTCGTTGCATTATGCTGAGAAAAAATCTGTCAAGAATGCAATTATTTTCGTCATTTGTGATATTGCTCTTTCCAACCAATTTTATTATCGAGTTTCAGTCTGTTGCATGATCATAATTGACCGGGAGAATCAAACTTTTATTGCCTATGTCAGAGCGGATAAAACAAATTTCCAGCATAATTTTCTCATCGATAACAACAATCACTGCAATTTCAGCATTTTATTTTCATCCGCTCGAGATGCCCTATTTGGCCTATTACCTGCACTGTATTATGGAGATAACATTGAAGTTGGCAACAGAGTCGAGTATTGTATACTGAATATGTGGTCGGATTCCAATGAATGACCTGACGGCGAAGCAAATGCTATTGTTATAGACTCTGCCTTTTGCCATTGATGCGAGGGGCCAGCATTGACACGCGACCTATCACTCAGATATTGTGAGTGTCTGAGAGGATGGGACTGGAGCACACCTCAGGAGGCTTCCTCCAGCGAGCACTGACTCTTGGAATGAGGTGCTAGCTACCATGGAGTTTTGCTGGCAATAGAAGACCCTCAACAGCCACTATCGCGTCTGTGCAGGCCTTGATCGCACCCCAGGAGGATTGTCCCCCCAGATCCAATATTCACAAAGTTGAGCTTTGTTGTTTTCGAGAGGATCTCCCCCTTGGGGAGGGGAGGATGGATGTGACTCCAGGGTGATATAACGAATGGTTCACACCTCCTGGGCGGGTCAAGCTGGACCCAGGAGGCGAGTCCAGCACGTCGATGGGTGGTAGCAGAAGGCACCATCGACGCCGTGGAGAGGACGGACGCCAAAGGTCAAAGGATGAAGACAAAAGTTTGCCAAGTGGAAAAGTGTCATTTCCTCTTCATGCCCCTGGAGTATCGGCAACTCCATGGCGTTGGCCTCGTGTGTAACCCCATGACAAGAACATTTGGCAGCAGCCTCAAGGCTGGATTTCAACATACCTTTGTCATTTTCAACACGTGGTAATATCCTCGGCGAAAAGGAATCATTCCAAATTCTGAAGCCATTCCCTTAGCGAACCCCGTCATAGACACCCTTCTCACTTTTCAAATAAACCTCATTCCAAAAAAGAATTCCCAAGTGTAATATAATCCCAGTCGCAAAAATAATTTTCTCCATCCATCAGGTCAATTTCTGTCCTTTAAGATGTTAAAAGAAAGATTATATATCCCCAAATTATTCTCATGTAAAAGGTTGATGAACTGAACATTTACCACTCACCCAATATCGTAGTGTTGTTCCCTGGATCCGGCTTCTCAACGAAAACACTGAGGTGTCAATAGGTGCACAATACGAGTGCGCATGCCCGTAGTTCATTGACCTCCCCCGTTTCTCCATCGATTCGCGATAAGAAAAATATGAAAGATTTGCTGCCACTGGATTTGTTTATCCATTACTCTATTTTTTGTTCGCCATTTGTAGCAAACATATTATGAGAGTTCTCCCAGGGGAAACCGTTACGATAATCTATGGACAAGAGGACGAACCCACGTTCGGTACAGCTTGTTATATGTATTTTGTGGTATTGTTTGTTATGGTTCTTCAATCGACGCATCTCCCAATCTTAACTTGTTATGACGTTTGGCTTCTTGCGCCATGAACTCACCGATCAGGGATTATGTTTTTGAAAATAACAATTGACTGTTTTGAAAAATATAATTCATCTTTAGGTAACGAACACTACCAAATTGAATAGAGCTCTGAGATTGCTATGATAACTTATTCTCAATCTGTCGTTAAAGGCTCCTAACAATTTAACAAGGTAACATGTTTACGAGCTTAGACAAAGATACATTTTACTCAAAGTTACAAGTAGCAACAATTCATGTGCTACCTTTTACGTAAATATAAACAAGTTATTCTAAATATGTCGATAACGGATCCCAAAATTGTACCAAGGTTAACGTTGTTTACAAGTAGCAACAAATTCAGTGTACCTTTACGTAAATACAAACAAATGGATGCTCTCAACAACAGTTATTCATTGACGACTACTTAAAACTCGATCAGTGGCTTCATACACAATTGATTTAATGAATGAATAGCTAACGTTAATCGGTTGTCATTGATATATTTTTTTATATATATTTTTTAACTAAACAGATTTATTTGAGGCCTATATAATATTTAAAAATTCACATTAACATACGCACTGTCCACCATGGACGTATTATGGCGTTGCCTTTATCTTTATTTCATTAGCCTGCCTTCCTGGCGTATACAATGCTAAGGTCTTCTTCGATTGCATCATTGATACAATTTACTTTTATTCTTATTTTTTTTTCATATCATTTTTTTTTTCATATCATTATCATCTCCTTCATCCCTACGTCTTGTCACTTGCATCAGGTTCCATGAGAAGACCATCTCAATAGCGATCTCTAGGTTGATTCAAATTAATTCATGTCCTTGTGTTTGCTAGATGGATATCATGTAACATGAATACAGATTTGGAATATAAAAAAATGCAAACAGTTGGTGAGGAGCCAGCTGCATTCATCTCAGAAACACACATGCACGGTTACCGAATCATGTCGTGTTCGTGACATTGTAAACGAACATAATCATTGACAGTGCTCTTTCCTTGATAGATTTGAATTTAATACCTGGATCATAGACGTATGTGTTGTAAATATTTTCAATCGAAATGGTGGATGCTTTTATGTCCACATTGTAAAATGATTGTAGCGAGCTGTCGATGTCCTACTTTTATTACGGCGGGTTTCCAAGGGTCACCCACTGAGAACAAAAAGGCAAAGACAATATTTTATCTTGTTTGTATGAGCGTGAAAATAGGAGCGCTAGATCTGTGAGGCTAAATTTCAAATTTCACATTCCATCCACTTTTTTCTTCCTTTTCCCCACATTTGTAGTCCTTGAGTGTTCCCATAAAATGAAGCAGAGCTTAACCGTGCTCAGTATACTCGCGCGTCTTTTCCATCTAATGTATACCTCTGAGCTCCCAATTCTTTTTTTTTGTTAAAAAAAATCAATGATCCACGATTTAATTGACGAAGAAAAACCTACGTATGTATTTCACAGGAGCGGTTCCATCTGATGATTTAATTCTAATGAGATGCAACCTGAGATGTGTCTTGTGTATTTTCGTGTTCACTATATTAGAGGGCGATGTTTTTCATACATTGTTTAGGGCGAAAACGATTCCTTAGTCCTTTCAACCATTTCACCTATTTATTTGTTCATGATGAAATCGCAAACATAATTTTTGATTCTCCGACGAAAATCACTTTCTTTTTCGTTAAATTTGCTGCTCTCTAAAATAGTAGTGGTAATGGAAATTAGTGATGGTAAATGTACCTTTATTTCAACATTTTATTTCCTCATTCATGAATGAACATAATCACTTAAGTAGGCCTACTAATCGGATCAGGAACGAAGAAAATAAATCGGACCTTTAATTTTTCAGGGATAATGGGATTCATGAAGCCTCTCCCCCTTTTGCATTAACATGAATACATGTAAGCACGCCTCCTCTTATGAGAGAAAGAGTAATAGAAAGAGATCGACGCGTGAATAGGGACATAAAAAGGCCCTTGTCTGCTGCGGTCGGAGTATATGATAAGTGAGGTACATGATATCAGAACAACCTATGTCTTACTTCTCCCTCCTTCTCAGATAACAACCTGTTGCTCCCCCTCTCCAGCGTGTGTATGCTTGCCCTTACAGCTCCTGGCTACATTTATCAGCATTGTCTTGAGGACCCCTTTTTTTGTTGAGCGGTTGTGCTAGGGAGCCAGTTGAAGCGGGGGTATTGTTCCAATTAAGCGGCTCAAGCTGGCCCAGGTGGCTATAGATTACTGGCTGTGATATTTCATTTTCTTCCGACTCTCATAAAAGCAGTGTTATGGCTGGTTAGGGTGGTTGTTTTATGTGATTTACACGTCCGTACATCGTCGCTTGGATGGGGTCATAGAGTGGCTAGGGCCGGCGCTTAGCCAGTACCTTGGGAGTGAGGTGGGCCGTACATATAGTTTAGGTCATATTGAGCATAAGTAGGAGGGCTGTGTAGGGCATTGTTTAGAGGTGGTCGGGTCAGATAGGATCCAGTGCGGCCGGAGAAAAGCCGAAGGGATCTACCCTGCGACCAACTGTCCCTCAGATCGCTTGGCATTGCCTTCTAATTACTCATCTGCTCCTATTACCATGTATCTCAGCTCGTTGTCGAGGCTGTCGTGCGCCCCGGTTTTATGGCCCCCTCCAACAGGCCATCAAACTGTAATATAAGGCCTATGTTGCGATTTTTGGAAAAGAGCGCGAATCCGGCTAAATTTTATGTCGCCAATTTGAATATATTATAGCCATAGGAGATGAGGACCCATTGGCGGCACGGTCTGCTAGTATTTTAGCTCGTGTACTGGCAAAAACAATCAAAAGGTGCCGAGCTAGAGAAGCGAAAACATGCTTCCCTTGGACCTCTGCCACTACAAGCTTAGGACAAAATACTTCATTCCTAGGAGCACTGCACCACATACACTCAACATCGTGGAAGGGGTCAATTACTGCATGGATAATTGGAAACGCGTGTCGGGCGGAGGGAGGAAAATTCATGAACTTTTGGAAAAGTTTTTCGGAAGTTCTTTCAAAGTTTCGTTCCGCAACGGTGATCATGACTGACCCTCAATCTAAGGGTGCTCATCCAACCCCACTCCCCGATGAGTGACCCTGAGGGGGTAGGGTCGCTTCGCTGTACTTTGATTGGATTCTATACCTCATATATGCATACGTGGCGGGGGAACATACCCCTGTGATTGGAGACCCCCATTGGATTACCCCAAGCAGCCCTCCCCCTCGAGACTTGACCCATGGTAGCTGACATACCAGAGGGTAATAATTCGTTTGAGCGATGGCAGGAAAGGGTGCAAATGGTCAGTTGGAGGGGCAGGGACTTGTGGCCCGCCTGGCAATGGTTCACACAGGAGAAGAACATAAAAAAGGACCTCTCCAGCGTCCATCTTCATCACTCCACCCTGGAGCCATCGCTTAGTCCAGCCATAAACGAATGAACTGACCAGGAAATTCGTCCCTTCGATTTTTCATCCCGGCTAGACCGTTGACGCCCCAAGCCTGGCCCCTGTCCATGGCCTTAGTAAGCACTTGATCACCCCGGCCATACCATCACAAGCCATTGTCTCCCCACAGACGGGGGCTAGAGAACCTGGTGCCACACTGTCCTGCGCTACCCATCAAAAGCCCTCCCAGCGGTCTGAACTACTTCTTCGCCTTCAAGAACAAATGAAAGCAAGCAGAGGGCGACACGCGCTTGATTTTCCCTTATAAGAAACGCGGGTGCAGGTTCACAAAATGGCATTTCGAAAAGGAGCGGCAAGAACCCGAGAAAGCGCCAATATCAGCGACGCAGGTCATCACCATCGTCGCGAGAGAGGGAGACAAAAAAATATACCTTGAGCCTCCTCCATAGGCGCGGTTCGATGGAAGGTCGCGAACTGCAGAATAAAAAACGGCATCATGAGCGCGAGTGGTCATCTCGATATGGATCCCCGGTAAGTTCAGCAAATAGAGTGGGCGGCTTTGAGTGGGTTGGCAAGAGTAACTCTGAGCAGTATGGGGGATGTTCGTTGTTTGCTTGCGTGTGTGTGAGAGAGAGAAGGGAGTAAAGGGGGTTAGTCGGTACTGTCATAGTCATGAATATACATGCTTGCTGGCTTCGTGCCAGCTTTCCTTGCCAGATATTGTTGATTTTAGCTGTCTGTGTTGTTGCTGCTGGCGCTTGAGTAAACTGGACTGACTGGAGATGGATACAGGACATGTCTCTTTCCCAAGTCTTCTTGTTCATCTCTGTGTCCAAGACAAAGAACATGAGACAGGGATGCTTCTTGAAAGCACATAGCGCGTCTTTCGTGCACTGTGTGAGTGAAAGAAATGTGTGTGGGTAGCTGTGTGTTTGTTGTGTGTGAACTGGCTGAACGAGAGGCGCTGAGGTGTAAATTGATGGGAAATGTGGGGGCATGTGTGACAGTAGCTTCAGTGGATCATTGAAGCAGAATCCAATCCTATTTTCTTAACCATTGACCGTACCAGTAGAACAACGACAACCTTTCCCCTCCTCCTGCTCCGCCACCTCCTATAACACTGATTCTAGGCGCAGTGAACTCTGATGAGGAATTCCCATGCAGAACCCCCACCCTCTTGATTCTATTCCAACTCATCCTTGCTCTCATCACTCGGAAAGCCTTTAACGAACCCCCCTTTGCCTTGATGGCACTTAAAACAAGATTGGTCGCTGTGAAAACCTTGGTGGATATTCAATCTGGTGCAATAAGCTTTCCTATTAGGGATGGGACTCGTCAGAAGTAGTCCCAAGTACTGGAATCCCTTTGTTTGCAGGGAGCCACAGACATCTGGCGCGCTCCCCTGGGACACAAGCACTCCATCCATACAAATTTGTTGTTGAAACTTTCATCATTCACCGGGCAAATCGATTCAGTTTGGGGTCTTCTCAGCTCCTGAAAACGCTCCACGCAAATGAATCACAGACAGAGGCGAAGCGCTAAGGGATGGGTAAAAAGAGTGGAAATCTAGTTTACTTTAGGTCTTGATCCCCGTTAGAGATTAAGAATATATTGAGAGGGAATCTGAAATTCCTGCACTGAATCAATGAAACAATTTTATTCGTTTTGTTTCCAGAGCACTGCTAAGAGGTGATGGGTACTCTGTTCAAAAGCAGCAATGTGTGCTCTGAATGGAAAACCTGTTGATATTTTAAGCCCTGTTCTGTTGGTCTAATGGCGTTTGTGCGTCTCCCATTTTATATACTACTATGAGGTTAAACTAATCTCGAACGTATAAAAGGGAATCCGATCCTCAAATTAAAGACTAGCCTACTAAGACTTGCTAATATAATGTTTCCATTGACGCAAATGCCATGGGATTTGGGTAATTGAATTGATAATTATTTTCAATTATTTGTTCGTTCAATATGTGTAAAATAATTTCGAGCTGCAGAATGATTATTTTTGTTTCGAATGAAAATACAAATCAAATAATTGCGGTCTGCAGAATGAATATTTATCTGAGAAATAGGGACATTTCAAATTGGTTGCCCGAATATTGGACTTGTACACACTTTGTTTCAAACGGTAGCTGCTGCAGCTTACATTGAATTGAAATATTCTTTTCTTTGCCCAAGCTATTTGTTTATAATGATGCAAGCTATTTGTTTATTTTGACAGTCCAGGTCTTCCTGTTTCTGGCCGTCACATATATGTAAATGTACTTTGAATAATGTCCTGCTGTACAATCAACATTTATATTAGAGCTGCCGGTGTCCGAGGAAAATATACTTATCTATGAAAAAAAAGGGGGGTTAACTTTATTTGTTATCTCGATGTCCACACGATTCTTACATTGGTAGAAGAGGTTGATTAACCAGAGCTAAGTACCAAAATGAGTATTTGTGGTCGACTACTGGCGACCACCAACATGCGGATACTTACTCATGGGTATACTAATGACGCTATAAAACAATATAAGTTTTATGGTTCTCTGTCCCTCACTCAGGTGGGCATTCATTTGTCTTTCATCTATACATTGGTTGTCATTACTGCAGAGTGAGATATACCGTATATCGGATAAATCAATAGCATGTAACACTTCTTGCAACTTGTATAACATTTTTTTGTGCCGAGTATTAATATTAATACTGTTGACAGCTATCCATCAAAACAGGTGGTAAATCATACATGCATAATTCACAATTATCGTGATTTATTGATCACATTAGGCAAGAAAAAAATGGCAGCCTCGCAGCCAACGTTTGTCACCTTATAATTCAGTTTGACACCGAGGCTATCATGACGTAAAGATTGCTTGCTTTGGTTTAAATTACTTATATTAAAATATGCATGATAACATCTATTATATAATGTTATTCAGCGACTTTGGATCACGCAGTTGAATTGCAATATAGATCATTATTTGTAGAGTTCTATTTGAAACTCATGAAACTAACCAAACGATGCATGAAAAGCACTTGCAGAACCAAATGATGATGATTGGATCGGCCGAATATGTCGAAAAAATTAGAAACATGCAATTAGAAACATACAATTAAGCAACATTTTTCTAGTAATGGGCCTTGTATATACTTTTTGTAATACCCGTCTAGCGATTATTATTAGATAACGCATTGACATTATACATACCGGTACGCATATTTTAAACGGTTCATTGAATAGATTTCTTCTGGCTTGAATTTAAAGTAAGGCACATTTGTTATCCACTTTTGAAGCTTTTCTTGTTGGTGAACAAGAAAATCCTCTCCGGTCGTTTCTATGCAAGGTATCTTGTGGACAGAAAAAGTTGATTGGCATTTCAAGTAAATGTCAAGTTGCTAATGATTTTGCACAACGAACGACATCAGAAAGCGGGACTGGTGGGCTTGTTCAAGCTTCATTTTCCTAATTTGTCAATACACAAGGGTAGACAAAAGAGAACGAAAACAGAAAGTTCCTGTTTATTAAGCGTTTCCAAATTCTAGGTTATATTATGGCAAATGGCCTCATTATTTATTTTTATTCTAAAATTTAGAATATGTAAGTGAAAATATTAATTGTATTTTAAAATCCAGGGTTATCGATGTCTTCAACGGATACATATTCTCGTTCAATGTCTCGATATCCAATATAAAAGTTGACTCCTTTGTTTGGCAAGAAGGCATAGGAATATGATGCAATTTAAAAGGTAGCAATAAGCGCATACAAAAGGGAACGATTGCCATACCAGTGTATTGTACGGTGTATAATATGTTGGTGGAGTGGTATAGTCGCTTTCTCCACGGTAGCACTGTTTCGACATGAAACTCATGAATTATGACTAAAAAAAGAACTGGTATAATAACTTAGTTATGATAATTGAATTATTATCTAATTAATTAATTTTCTTGAGGCATTCGAGAGGCTCGAGAGGTAAGAACGTATCGCATACTACCACTTTCGAATGTTTAATCATTATTGCATTCTGAACCTCTCATTAAGGTGCAGGGCCATATGAAGCTTGAGAAAGACTTGGCGAGGAGTAGAGGTACATGTAGTATTGAGGGAGGAAGGCATAACAAGATTCAGCGCGGAAGCTGTTGAGAGAGGGCGGTAGCTGACAGACTCACAGTCCGCCATGCTCTGACGTAGTAGGCTATTAAAAGAGACCACGTGACCTCCACATGGATGAGGCAATGTGAAGAACGAGTAGGGTGCGATGGCTGGTGAGATTTCAGAGTACTCAGAGGTGATGTGGCACATAGAATGTGGTGGGAGGGGGCGAGGGGAGGGGGACTGAGGAGGTAGAAATGGTGGGTTGCGCTGTTGCGTGCCTCCCTGCTTCGCCCCCTCCCTTATATATACATGCACCCACCCACCCAGCAGCATTCATATTGCTGCTGTCCAAATACTATAATGTTCATAGGGAAGCATTGAATGGGGATGATCGGGGTGGGGGGATGGGGAGGAATGAGAGGCATTTGGGAGGATAAATCGGAAGGAAGGAAGGAGATCCTTTAAGATGCAGCACCCATATGGGATAATGTAAGCTCGTCTCCCATTTCAAGTATGACGCAGCTATAAAACCCTCGAATTCGCAAGGGCCATGCTAAATGCTCCATTGGGCACATGCTATCGGGCCACGTGATCTATTGAGTTCCTGAAAATCTGTCAAGGAAATAGGTGTAAAGGTGTATAAATAAAGGAATTAAGCCGGTTAAAGGATAGCCAGAAGAATGCTGTTCATCAGCAGTCATGCAGGAGAAGGTTTGACAGGTGGAACGGACCCCATGGTCAATATTTCTAGTCTCGGTCCAGTCCCTTGGGCCTTAAGTCCATCACGGCAACCTTATTGCGACAACTTCCATTAAACGTTTGATATAAATTTCTTCCATGACTTTCTGGCGATAAATGGGCTTGGTGGTATTAGATATCACTTTCTGTTGGGAAGAATATAAATTATACCTTAAGTAGATACAACTTCATGAAAGTGCAATCCTGTATGTCTATGTCCATGGTTTCTTCACAGCATGCATATTGTTATTTTCATATCAAATATGGTGAAAAATGGCACTCTTTGGGGACATAATTTGTCATGAGTTAGAATTACTGTTAAAGTACAGTGGTTTTGAGTGAAGAGGATGTTCAAGGAAATAGCAATGGCCATATTGAGGTGTTGAGCCTGCAGAAGGTAAAGAAGATGAAGCATACAGCATAGGTCGGGAATAAAAATATATACTGGTAAATTAAGTAGGCTCAGATACGTTTTCCACTCAGGCATCCCCCTCTGGTATCCTTTCCTGTTTGTTTCTTTATTTGTTGAAAGTGAAGAATTGGAACTATTTTATAATTAATATCAATGCCTTAAAGCACCCAATTGTGAGCTTGTTAAACTTTGAGCAATGTAAGGGTGTCAGGAATGTAAGATGAAGGGATACTACTTTCATATAACATGGCCGTAATTAACAATAAGGATGATAAAGATGGTATAAGAGATACATAATTTCCTTTGTTTTTCCCCAGTCAATTTCCGAAAGCGCATGTTGAGAGGAAAAGCTTGAGAAAAAAAAGAAGTTATATGGGCAGAAAACTGTATCATTATTACCTATTACTAGTCCAGGATGGTGCATGACCCCTATTTACCGAACAGTTCCAGATGTCCCCTGTGGCCTACATAGATAAGCATAAAATACTGTCCCTAGCATCTTCCAGCAGTCCAGCACTGCTATACTTCCCCCAGGCAGCATACATCTAGCGGGGAAGCCCTCTTGCTCTCGAGTATAGTAGCTTGAGAATAAAAACATAAAATCTCTGCAACAAAAAGGCTCGAGGCCATAAAACCCTTCGGTATGTATTCTAATCATGATGGCCATGCAACAATTAAAATCATGGCGGGATGGAAAGGTTAGTTTATGAATGAAAACATCTAGGCAGGTGTATTTGGTGTCCCTCTTCAGGTATATGGCCAAATGATGTGCATGGATGATTGCTGATAGATTACTGCCCCCCAACAATGCAACACTTACCCTCGTGTGAATGCAAAATGAAAATGTGGTCAAGCACTTCTCTTGAAGGAATCATATAGATGGGCCTTTTAAAGAGCATTAAATGATTTTACTGCATTGAATGATTTTATAAAGTTATCAAAGGACCTTCAGTATATTCTATTATTAAAACTTCTGACGAATGTTCAAGGCCTAGCACGGTCATTGTTATTTGTGTGTGATATCTTGCTGTCCAAGTCACGAAGCCCACTTGGCAAGAAAATGTCAAGTATAAGCTATCATGTAACTTGTTATTTATGCCAAACATTTAACAGTTTAATGGAGTTTTTCCTTACAAGAGGGTCGAACCATATCGCGGGGATCGATGGCATGTTTTACTTTTGCCATGAATATTAGGGGACCGACCTTTTACCTCTTCACGCTCCAACTCCTGAGGGAACCTCCAATTGGCTTTACTCATTTGGTTGTTCAAGTCTATGTCCTACTTAGGAACCCTAACCTCTCTGCCCTCATTTACCAGTGTCTCGCCAATGCATTAGCCCTTGACTTTTACCAAGGCACCATTAGTCAAGGAAGTTCGATATTGAGAAAACTCGTTCCATCATTAAATAAAAGATGTATTCTCTGAAAAACATCTTAAGAGTGAGTTTAAAAACGTGAGGACACAACTTCTTTTTTGACTGGGATATATTATAGTCTTCCTTTCATTAAATTCAATCTTTTGCCATTAGGTGATAAACGATCCAGTGTATGGCTTATACTTTTCCAAAGCGAACGCCCACACACGCCTACAGCACTCGAAATAAATGATATACGAATGATTAACTGTATATATGTAAATGTTAGAGCTCTATACACATTGCGTAGTCTAAGAGAAGCATTAGACAACACCTGTGTAGGCTGCACGCAGCGAGTTTTAGCCCAACCCAGGCTAGTTGTTTTTATTAGTAAACTTTACTGGAGCTAAGGCCTGGGTCCAACAACTGAGATGTTATCTACGCTAGCTTGCAGTGAGACACATAGACACTATAGCATGAAAAAAGTTACTTGATTTATGGCCTTGTTCTAGAGGCAATGCGACATTAATAACTGTCAGAGGGCCCGGGCTAGGCGGAGACTGGTTACGTCAGATTTATATCGCTGCTGAAACCCAAGGCTTCGGTTCTTTTTGAAGGTTTCTCAGCGTTTTCAGGGTGTGTTTCGTTCTTCCGAAGTCCACAGGAAAGGTTGATATTTGAAAACAACACGAGGAGGTATTGCAGGTAAATATGTCTGTTATGTAGAAGATAGAAAAGCAAATGTCAGCTGTGTTCGTAGACAAAAAAACAAGGTGGGCGATATTGAGAACATTTGGGGGAGACGCAGCCATGAAACGGCACTTCTGATTGGTAGAGAGAGCGATCCATGTACGCCCCTCGCTGTCGAGCGTTGAAAATAGTCCCGCTTATCTGGCTTATTGTACCTGCAGTTTAAAAAATAATATCGTTATGAATGGTGGGTGTCCCTAATGTATACGGCTCTGTATAAGCCATTCGCAGTGCTGTTGGTGATTAAATGGATTATGAGTATTGAGTGACTATAGGGACGTTCTTTCTGTTTATGTATTTGAAGGCTACGCGATTCTTGCCCTGGAGACGGGTCTGGAGGACGCTTGGAGCGACGCTACGTGGGAACGGAGGTATTTCAACCGAGCACCAGGCGAGGTAAGGGCGCACACGATGCGCATAAGCAATCTGAATGGGAAATGAGAACAATATTGATCAGAGCCCATGAGCAGGGTTCTGTGTGCCTTAGGCCTTGATGGAGACCTAAGGGCACGGTAGAGCTGACCCAGTGAACCTCACAAATGACCAAAGTGGCCACTCTAAGGCCAGCATCGTACCAAAATGACCCAACGGATAATTACATATTGTGCCTTTCCTGGCTACCATCCCAGTCCCCAATAACCATAACTTTCATCGGAGGGCCATTCTCTATTCCCCTGTATCCCCAAGAAAAGTAGATCTTATTTCCCCTGGCTTCTCTGGTCCCTGACAAGAGGCTTTGGAATACAGACAGTAGGTGTCATCAGATACAGATTGTGGACAGATAGGTCTTTACCGGTAGTAATGAAGGTGAGGCCGTTGCAGGCAACGAGAAGTATGGTGTAAAGCCATCCTTCACTTTATGCCCACTCTCTCCCATTACCTCGGCACTAATATCTATAATTTTAATCAGCACCTTGATAACCTTAAAATTGCGGATGAAATTAAAGCCAATTCCATAAAGAAGTCCCTGTACACATTGTGCACCTGCTGTTCTATTAGTCCAACCGTTTTTGCCTATTGTGAAAGTGGATTTACATTCATTGCATTCCAACCAAAAAGCTCTAGTCGATAATGAGTTGTATCTCGAGGCAAAGCTTAATGGAGAAATGAAAAAAATGGTTGGTGAGATGGTAGAACTGTTTGTGAGAATTGTCATCATTTAGGACTCTGGCTTAGATATAGTCTCTTTGGACGAAAGAACGAATTGAACAACGAATTACTAAAACCTGACCTATTATGTAACGGAGTAAATCCCCCAAACAAACACAATTAACATCAAAGCATATATGCCTATTTAGGTTCCAATATAATGATCAGAAGTGTTCAACCAAATTCGTTAGTTATGAACGTTATTTCATAGTTAGATAATGGGATATGTTCGTACATGGATACGAAAATATATTTACTATATTTTGGGTTTTGTGTGCTCGGGCCGAGCGGAAATAGAAAATATAATATTTAAAGCACGATGGTTGTAACAGCAGTTGGATCATGACAAGAAAGGCTTATTAACAACGCTTTGGCAGGCAAAAAAGAACAAAGATAAAAACCGCTCGACGTGAAGCGGTCAATCTGTTTTAAAATGTCCCCATGGTGATCATTCATTTTAATGGCGATAATGATTATTTTGATTTGACTTTCTGTCATTTTAACGATGTTGTATACAACGCTAATGAAAAGATAGTCTTAACATGTTAGTATGAAATGTTCTGGGTATAAAGGTCTAGTGAATCAATGCTTCCTGATTGATAAATCAAATTAAATGTGAACCTAAATCTATTTTTAAATGTCCCCATGATGATCATTCATTTTAATGGCGTTAATGATTGTTGTGCTTGGACCTTCTGTCATACACAATGCTAATGAAAAGATAGTCTCAACATGTTGACGTGAGAGGTTGCTGCGTATCGGGGTCTAGCGAATCATAAATTTATATCAACGCTCCCTGATTGATAAATCAAATTAAATGTGAACATAAACGACGCTCATGCTATAAAAGACATGACACACTATCCTCATATTATTGCTTGGCCAACGTGCTAGCCGCACGTAAGTAGGCCATGTTGTCCCATTCTAGCTTTGTCTAGGTTGATGCCATGAGATTCATCCCTATATTATTGCAGATTATGAGATATTATATGTTCTTCACGTACAAAAAATCGGTCTATATAGACTAGATTCTTTGGCTGGTCACCAACTGGTCGGTAACGCTTGTAAATGCTCGTATGCAATGGCTTCTTTGCCCACACACGTGCAGAAATGAGACCGGAAGTGGGCCTTGGTTTACTTTCCCTTATTTTTTTATGATCGTATTTCGTTACAATTCACGCCAATATATTACTCACAACAACATGATGTCTGCCGTACTATGTAGGTAGAATAACAGCACATCGCGTACTGTACATGGCAGCAATCGGAGGTATCATCATGACCGCAATTATTACCTGATTTAGAGCATTACTGCGACCTTATTTCCCCTCTCTTTGTCGGACTTGGAAATAATAACTTAGATCCTATCTTTTGCGTTGTATGAATTAGAAAGTCGGTTTGATTCAGAAATTAGTCTCTCTTCTTGTGCTGCGATGTAAAGATACATTTTCGTTGAATTCGCAGAGGATTTTTACTGCAGAATATAATGCTACTGGTTTTCAATACTAACAGTTGTTTACAACGGCACGGCCCTTTTCTTGCCAAATTTAATCCACAATTATATATTTTCTTTGTTGAGAGAAGAAACCAAATTTTGAATATCTTCCAAATATAGTCATCGCATGACTATTACCCTTTATCACTGATTCAAAGTGGAGGGGAGCACTGAAAATTGTCGGTTTACTTGCCAACCTTGATCGAATTCTGTATTATTCATGGGGAATCATAGTTCCCTATTTAAAAACCGTGTGCATCAATGCACAGACCATATATTACTACCGCGGAGGCAATTTTAAATCCTAAGAACCTGTCACATGAGGGCAATTTTCCTGATCTTACGAACGATAACAGATGGGTTTGCTATTCACAACTTGCAAATAATCGATAAGTGTATGTTTCTGGTGAAGCTATTAAATGGTGGGCTTTTTAATGTCTACTGGGATATTGATTGGGTTCTTGCATGTACAGTTACAGCCCAGGTAACACCGGGCAGAAGAGGTTCGCTTAAGACGTTCTGCCTAATATAGAGTATTTTAAGGATGGCCAAAGCAGGTTTGTTGGAGGTGAGTCGTTCTAGTGTTGTCGTGTTCTCAGTTTCAACTGAACATGTGTAAAGGTCACTAGTTGTCCACATGTACAAGACCCCCGGGCGCCAGGAAACTGACCATCAGAGCCAGAGAAATAAGCTCTTTCTCGGGTCTTCAATCAAGACCAACAAATAACCCACTTGGGGTTTAACTGGGGGACACTAGTCAGCCATGGGAAAAATTGCTCTTGCTTGGGATAAGTTGATTTAGATACCGATGGAGAATATTGTCTGTCTCCGAGAAAAGGATTGCCACCCAAGACAATGGCCTTTGTGTGATTGCTGTGGCCTATGTGTTGCTACTTGTGAGGCATGCGAAGGCCTGTTAATGTGGCCAAGGGGAGGGTTGATGTACACCCGCGCTGATCCAGAAGGCCTTCCCCAGCATTGCTTTGACCTTTTCTAAGACAATACTCATTTAAAATGGCCAGGAGAGATCACTAATGAGCAAGGGTGAAGCATGGCATGGGGTAGCCACTCAGGCAGGGCCTGCTTGGTCGCAGACAGGTACGGATAGACCTCCAGTACTAAGTGGGAAAATGTACAGAGCAAGACAAATCTCCTGTCCACCTGTGGCCGGTCAAGCAGGCCTCCAGGCAGCTGCTCCAGGATCTGCCTACATCTATCTTATCCACCCTAGAAGAGAGAAAATCGCGGAGGTACGACTATGGATGGGAAAGAGAAGGGATGGATATTTATTCTATTCCCCTTTCTTCTGCCACCAACCGTTCCTCCATTTCTCCCCAAGTATGTGGAGGGGGAGGGATAAAGTCGCCCGCGATGCTTGCCGTCTCAACTTGATTCAATTCGGTATGTTGGTCACTCACGCTAATGGAGCATGTTTCCACTTCGAGCAGCATGTCATTTACAAGCACATACTTTTCCACACTCTCACCCCATACTCTACCTTGGTACTGTTCCAGGTAATCGAAGGGAAGCCATGGCAACCAGGTCCTCTTCACATGGCATGTCCCTTCGTATCGAATCCCCGGTTCCCACTACCATTTATTCCCTGCCCAACCACGAGCAAGCCTTCCAGGCATCTCCTTCCAGGTCATTCTAATCTTTTTGGCATGCAATTTGATACTTCTGCACCTTTCTTCTCCTTTTCATATATCGTATAAACAGACATAGCCTGAATGCCTGTGGTTCGACGTTACGAGAGCTTTTTTTACTCGTCAGCAGTTAAACCAGTAGAAGAAAAAGTTTATTTTGAACGAAATTGCTGTCATTTTCTGAGGACAGTAACTATTATTTAAGGAACAAGTCCACAAGACCTGCTGCCATCCTGTTAACGAGACTTGGCTAGTTTTTATCTTTAATTATGATAGTGGTTTGATGAGAGTTGTGTACTTCTCTCCCCGAAGAATAACATTTTTCTCTACCTGTATTCTCTACTCCGATTCGATAATATTGTTGTTATCGTCCACATACGCTTGCTTCTATTGTTGAAGCACTCTGATCGATTCCCAGTAAGAAAAATAAACTCAAACGATGGAAAGAAATCGATGGTCTAGTATTAAATCTCGCTGGCTATGAATGTTATGCATATGCTAAGATAAATATTACATCCTCAACAAATCAAGCCTACCAACATCTTACTAGTATTTTCCTACATTTCGTTTCGATTTATTTTCTGTATAACTTCCTCATAGTCTGCGTTTCACCAATTTCTCCGTCTTACTTTAGGTACTCTAAAAGTACCTGCTAATGAGAGTGTGAATGGAAAATGTTTCCGCTCTCCTCAATGATTTGATCATTGCAACAAGTAAACATGCGCCTTCTAAACGATTATATGGCATGTTGTATGCATCGGCATGTTCTGCTATGACCTAGTTTCGGCACCCTAGCCTAGAGAGGCAACAACTTCGTATATAATTTCATGTCAGGTACCATATATCTATTGCACGTTTAGAAGAGCTTTCCTTAATTTTGTATGAACTTTAATTGTCATTGTGTTTAGATTCGACCATTATCTTTCATAGAACAATTAAGCTCTGACCGGGCGTTCAATCCTTTCTTTTAATTGTTGGTCGGAACGCTTCCTATTTTGAGAATTGAGAGGGGTAATTTTCTGCTGGCATCCTTGCATCTGTCATTGCTATGAATGTTGAATTTTTCATGAGAATACTTTGCCCCACAGTTGAGAATTTGTTCTTCCCCCGCGAAAGGTATAAGCTTCTTTGTCTTTCCCACTCAGCTTAGTGAGTTTTCACGAAAAGTAAATAAGGGATAAGTATCGCTTTAAGGAAATTAGGAAGCGAAATTTTCGCCTGATTTCACTTGGAATCAACGCCTGTCCCTGAGGAAATACCCCTGAGTGTCAGACGGAATTAAAAACGGGTTGCCTTTCTAAGTAATATGTAGTCAGGGCCCAGGGTCAAAGGGATATTTTAGGTATTCAGAGAGGTATTGTGGAAGTGTGAGTGTTTTTACGTTGAGGGCAAGGAGCTGGTAGCTGATAAGTCGAGGAGCGAGACTTTGGTGCACTTGTGAAGCTGAGCCGTAAATCGCTCCTCATCTCTTCGTAAAGGCAGTAAATTGTAGGAGATTTGACAGAGTGAGTGGACTCTTGTCCCACCCGGCTATGACTGGTGAGTGCAGATAACGGTCACGGAGAGTAAGTGACCTTGCCGACTCTCACGCTTTCAAACCACCGATCCTTTCAAAGGTGCAAACATTAGCTGGTACACCTTGACCAGGCGCAGACACCACCTAGGCTGATCATCAAGTCAAATCCCCGACATTCAGTCCTCTAAAGAAAGCCATTGGCCACACCCAATGTGCAAAGATAAAAGCCTAATCATTGAGGGCTTTGTCAAACATTGCGCCTCCAGAACGACATATGGGCAGTGGAGACTGGTCAGTTGGCTCAGGCTGACCTCACAGAATGGAACTTTCTCCCTCGGTAAATAACAAATAAATAACTAGGATTTCAAGCCTCTGACAGGCATGAGATAGGGTTACTGGCATGGCTCAGACATTGAAGGAGGAGAAATGTCAGGTTGGTTGGGGCTTCAAGGGAAGGCATGCCCTTCTGACCAGAGAAGAACATTCCAAGCGATGACATTTGGGTCCATCCAATCGTAAATTATCTAGAAGCCCTTGTCTTTATTCTACCCTACGATTTGACCAGGGCAAGCCAGAAATTATGGCGGCACTCCATATCTCAAAAATGTGTGTAAAATATCGAAGGGGCTATTTCTTGTCAATCTTTCATTGTCTGGGAATGAATTTTCGGTTGCGAGGGAAATAATGGACGTGGTAACAGACCTTAAATCTTTCAGAAATTTATTCAGACATATTGCCCCTCGTGAAACAAAGGAACTCCATGTAGGTTGTTTTGCTAGTTATGTCGACATACTGGCCACATAAAGTGCTATTTGGAAGGGTTAACTATTTATTTTTTCCTGCCTAAGGAACAGTGTGATGCATTTTGCTGAATTTCTGAGACGCCCCCTGCATTTACTCAACTTTGAAATATAGCTTATCTTATCTGACGCTCCCTTAGGAGCCTAGGGAATAGGGATTATCGATTTTCCTTGAAATTGGTATTGGCACTGACTGGATAAGATTGTGTCATCTATATGATTGGCCTGCTTCGTTAGCATTCAGCACAGTTCTTGCTGTTGATGGGTACTTCCATGGGATACGAGGGCATAAAATGACTGGAGCCCCAGGAAGTGACTGCTGTCAATTTGTGCTAACGAAGACAGGTGACTATTCTGCGAATGGTGCTGGAGGCACGGAGGAGGAACTCTTCTCCTGACACCTGTGGATCGATCAGGCCCCATTTTCACCTGCCTCCAGGTGTTGACGCTTGACGCCACACACCTGATTCCTCCTGGCCCGAACTCCTGTCGCGCCCACCAAGCACCTAATGTAGATTCACGACCTCCAGTGGCATTATGAGGTCTGTGCAAATTAATCTGTCAACAGGCAGATTTCCTCTTAGTCTTAGAGGACTTATGCCAGCATGTAGATCACAGCCTTATGATTGGCTGGAGGTCGGGACTTGACAGCTTGACCCTAGCAAATTCCATCTATTAGTAGGATGCAAAGACGGGGAATATCCTTGCCAAGATGGGTGAAAGAAGGCAGAGGAAATAACCTATACAGCCTGGCTGTCTTGTTAGGGACTGAAGGATGCTTGGGGATCATCTTCAATCTTGTTAATGATTGACTTCAATCTGACTCCCTAAGAGTATTTTTGCCGGCGGTGCCTGGAAACGTTCGTGGAATCCTTTAGGCAGATTCAACGAAATATCTCCCCTCTCACACTATAAAGCTCTTTGCAATTCCGTTCATTAGAAATGAAAGATTTCCTGATCATGGAAGTCAAACGTGGTGATATGAGAAGACGTAAAGTTAGCCCCCAGGTCTTAGCATAACCTTAATTTGTCTAGCAAGCGGATGCTTTACTGTCAAGATTACATTGCAAATTAACTGATGGTTTGCTTTCAGCAACACCAGAGAAACATTTTTAGAAGCAGTATTAAGGAGAATAGGAAGGAAGGAAAATGATTCAGGATCTATGGGGGTCGTACGCCTTAAGCTTTAATTAGTTGGAGACCTGAATATCAATTTAGTTTTTCCTAGTTCCTGTGTCTTGGAATGATACCATTGTTACTGTACTGCGACTCTATTCGATTTCATGATGGGGCAATTTTAATTAAGCAAATAACAAGCATTAATTGATGAATATTATTATGCTTACATTTTGTCTTGAGCCACTTCGTATTTAATACTGTAAAAACACCAACGCTAATTCCTAATAACTTGTCAGGGTACTTTACTTGTGGATTTTATTTCATGACCTTGACATACTATTTTTTGTTTACTTTTTATTTAATACAAATGCCAGAAAATAGCCTAGATAATAAATATAAATACCATGCCGCATCCACTGCAGCGTTGCAATTTCTCTACCCACAAAGCATGTACAGAATAATGCCAGTCCAAACGAAACCGGCACACATGTAAGAATATTCCCTTTATATCAATGAGGATATTCAGGTGCCATACAATATCAATTTATTTACCGTTTTTCTTGGCCACAGCCGGGTGCAAATAGCTGGACGATATTGATTTTACTCGAGCAGCACACTTTACGATCCAGCCCATCTGCACTTGCCGCCATTTTGTATATGGCCATGGCGAACTGTACTGTGGGAAGAAGGCAGTCACGTGGGGAGAGCTAAGGCTGAGGAGAAACTAGGCCTCGATCTGCGGCCAACAACACTCAGGCTCCTCTCTCTACGCTACGCCATATTTTCCACAGCATTCGAACCAACCTGAACGAAGCTAGTAAAACCCCGAATCTGAATTTCCAATCTTCATTTAAAGTAGATTGCTTGCTCTCCCCCCAATCGTGAAAATGAAGCAGAAATAAAACCTTTCGATCACTGGGGCCCCGAAATTGCCCTCTCTGACTTTGCCAAGCAAAACCTCGGTCTTATTGCCTACCGATCTTTTAAGCGATATCAATAACGAAATGGATCCAACGAGCAGGAGGAACATCCTGAGGGATGACCATAGTAAAGCAAGATCGATCGTCTACTTCTCACTGCCCCAGGCAGCGCTAGAACAAAACAATCCCCTATCCCGTTTTCTTTTAGATAATATGTACTTATCTGTCAACACAGATATGAAGAGAATCGGTTACGAAAGAAAAAATAAACACAAAGAGCTGTATATAATTTACCGGTGGGATATATATCTGCCTTTGAAATATCGCTGGTAGGTACACTAATGCTTGATTAATACCGTTAAAAATCAATTACCTTTTACTTCTGGAAAGAAAAAAGGAACCAGTTATCAGAATGTAGTTATTTCATCAGTGGCAAAAGGCTCCCCACACCTGCGCCATTGCAAGGCTACTGTTAACAGTCTTGGAGCTATCCCTTCCATTTTCGTTTATAAATGAAAAGGAGAAACGAATGCGGGAGGCGCGATCCCAAATGCGGCTAATTTGCTTGGAATTGTTTGCTAGGCGAGATGAATGTTGTGATGTCGTGAGACTTGTAGCGAAGATACAAACTTGGGGATCAAGGCTGTCATCTAGAATGCATCAGGCAAGGAAGAGGGGCGATTGTTCCTCTGTCATCGCCAATGCCATCGGCGTAAGGGATCATACATAAGGCTTAAGTCCTTCTTACTTATTTATAGTACTCACTATAGTAATGACACTTCTAGAATGGGGTCTTGGTTGAGATATATATGCCATCCCCCTAAGGTTCTTTCTTACATGCCATACATTTATAGTTCAAGCTCCTCAGTGTTATTATACAAGGATGTATGTGTCTGCCTTGCATGTACAAAAAATATTTAGAGGTCAGGGGGAGGTGGGGGGAGGAGAGAGAGATGGCTGAAATGTTTAATTTAACAAGAGATCCACAAAATGTCCTCCGGCTTTTAGGCAGCGGTCATGACTTCATCCTTTCGAAAATGGACAAAGAGAAGTGCACAGTTGAAACGCCGTGGAAATGCAGATCATGTACAGTGGGCCTGTAAATATTTAACAGACATTTTTCTGTGATGGTGGATGGGGACTTTCTAGGGCCTGGCGGGGATCTCGGGAGAGGGGCTCCTGGGTCGACGTAGAAGTGTACAGATGGCATCCTGGAGGCAGAGGGATGAGTCCAAGCTCCAGAGTGAGCTTCCACTGTGGGGATTTGCATCCAGGATGGCAACATTTGTTAATATTAAATCAACAACTAAGAGGAGAGACACCCCGCCCTTAATGCTTGCATAGAGAGCTTTGGGACACTGCCGAGGGAACGCATAGTCTCCCCTCTCCTTTCTCTCCCGCACCTAATTCCTCTCCCCAATGCTCTCCCGAATTTAATAGTATAAATTGATGGATGTCGCCAGTCGAAGAGACGAGACATATTCCACTCGGAATCACCTTAGCCTCCTGGAAATATATCAGAATAAAACATTCATCGATTTTTGAGACATCTTTATCAGAGGTGCAAATTCGTGCCAGGAGATTTCTTCAGAAGGTAAATCCTCCTCTGCCATACATCACCTCCTTTTGGCAGACGACTTCCCTGGTTAATCATCTGTATTCGCTACAATTTACATATCATCAAAGTTAGTAGCGCATTGGCCACAATTAAGATGGTTTCGTTGACTTGGGAGTGATGCATGGCGAATACTGAGCTTTCATATCTAGGTCACTGTCATTTGTCCCATGGTTATTTCCCATCTTAATAATGTCTGCCGTCGAATATAAATCATAGCAAAACCTTGATGACCTTACTCGACTCTTGGCCTACTCGATATAGCTAAATTATTGCATATCTGATCCCTCCTGATATTTCAGCAAATCACTCCTTATATCCAGGAGGAATAAATCAAACCGAAGGAAATTTTTCGATGTAATTTTACCTGAAAATGGATGTGCGTGCCCTTTCGCCATCATGAAATATTTACTGGGTCGATGCTAAGGTAAAACAATGTGGCTATGAATCAAACCTTCAGCAACTTACAAAAGAGGAGACATCAGTTATTGGGCTTGCTTGCTGAAAGGTTGTTTGGAAAGACAGTTTTTGAAGAGATATTCTCATCCATGTATAAATCATAACCGGTTATTCCCCGACGGCAAAGAAAATCATTTTCACACTACAATGACCCGATTTCGTTGCTACATTATATGCTTAGTCCCCTATGGTGGCCTATTTCAGTTGGGTATTACGACGAATTATTTGATGGGATTTTTTTCACTAATAGCATGTAAATACCTATTTGACCGGGTACTCAGGTTGCGATCCTTTCAGAATTTATGGCCCTTTCAACGACAGGCAAAATAATTATGTGTTAATGAGGGATTGTCAGATTTTTGTTGCGGCAAGTCAGGATTAGCCACCAAATGAAGATTTTATTCTGTTTATTCTGCATGGCTCTGGTATGTTGTAAACTGCATCCTCTCTTACACCATCGTTATCGAGTCTTCCATTTAAATTTTGTTTGTCTAGATGCTCATCATTTAAACAGGTAGAGTTTCCCCAGTTGTTATTTGTCCTAACGCATTGAATGGGGAGAATTCCCAATAATGTTAGGCCAATACTGTCTAAATAGGCCAAATGGCAGACGAAATCACCCCACGATTCCCAGTTTCTTTCATCGACTTGGCTAGGAAATTGCCCTGCCTCACGGGGAGACTGATAGCAATTGGAATTGATCTAAAGGAGGTTGACAGAAACTTATTTATACTATTCTCTTTTGTTGAAGAAGATATATGTGATAACTTAGAAGAACCGGTTGGATCACCAATTATTGTATCTATCCAATGGTATGTATCGTACCTGGAGGTCGTGGGTTTACCTCGTCACTCAGTGTCCCAATCAACTTTTCCCGATGCCTCCAAAATGAAGATAATGTCCTCATTAATTAAATTGTTTCCATATACAACGTATGTATTTCTATCGTCTATATACATCCTTGTTGGGGTTGAATATGATTAATAGCAGATACCATTACGTCCGAAATGAATAATTTACTCGGTGAATGACATTTGCTGTTCTTTGTCCTATATTTGTGACTGGAATTCTATTTTTCGAGCTGTGACATTTTTGAATTTGGATGATTCTTTCGATGTTGGGGTCTTCGGGCCGTAATGTTGGAGCGAGTGGAAATGTAATTATGTGTGTTCATTGAAGCTAACCATGTCGTCGGATTAAAATCATTGCGAATTCAGTTGTTTATGAAGTAGATATTTCCCGATAAAACTCGAGCTTGGTATCTTAGGAAAAGCTTTGTTCTCTGTTCCTCACCTGCTTCATGTCCTTTCTTCATCAAGTTTATAATCTCAACCAAAAAATCACCCGCCTTCATCGTTGAGATGACAGCAGTCTGAAACCGAAATGCTGTAGCGTTATTTGAGACTGAAACTATGAAATGGCGCTCAAAAAGGATGGACATAATAACAGATTATTAATGAGAATTTTCAAATGCATCTGGCGCTTTCCCTCTATGGTGTTCGGAGGACAAATTACCCCAGGCAAACTCCGACATGCAAGCCTTCGACGGAGCATCAGATAATCGATGTCGTCAGTGATATGAATGAGACTGCTGCTGTATACATATTGGTGGTCCCCATATTTCAGACGTAAACACGTCCCATGTTATCTATTTCTAGGGCTCTTGACCTAGTGATTGTTAGGCCAGAGAGTGGGGAGAACATCAGGTTTTATATTGTTCAGCTGACCGATTCTCCTCGTCGAGCGTAAGGTATAGTGGCATTCTCGACCCTGGAGGAGCCAGCTACCTCCTCCAGTGTACGACCTGACGCTTGCTTGCTATCCTCCTGCTCACTGTTCTCCACCACCACCAGCATATACGAGCGACCTAGTCCCGTCCGTTGATATACCAGCGGTGAGGGCCCCATATTTACGGCTGTTTTCCGTGGCAGTGCCTCGTAAAAATCACGGCGCATCTGAGAGGGCTTCGAAATGATCGAAACGTATCAGAAGTGGGCATTCCATGTTTATATCGACCAGGGAAAAGATGTGTTACTGGGGTCCACACTCGTAGAACAATATCACACAATTGTGCCCTGTTATGACACTGATGATTCCGACTCGTACACTCGATTTATTCCCCATAACTCGAGAATGGAAGAGGTAGTAATAATGTTTATTGCAAATCATATAATACTCATATTTATGAGCAGTGAAAACCTAGATCCATGATCCATTCATGACTCCCAATGTACCCACTTTGGACTAGTTTATTACTATAAATAGATGAACATTTCTTATAGTAATTAAATGAAATATTTTGAGGGATTCATTTTGTTTCTATCCTAGTTCATACAGACTGCTGAATATCTATCCTTCGATGAATTCTTTTTGCTTGGTTGTTCAGAAACAGAGCAATATTATAAATGCACGGATAATGTGATACAAACAAAAAATACCATATTGTGTTATGTGCAATGATTCTTTCATTTCTCGAGTCACTCAAAATAATATTTTTTTCATAATTATACTGTTGGGTGGTAAATATACGACGTGCTGGCGTTCAAATGAATTTTCCTAGCCTATCCTTCACTTGAAGTTGGTGTGAGTGAATATTCTTATTAAACAGAAGTTGTTCTTTTCGCTCTTCTTTGTTGATGTAATGGACGATGGGCATCGTTTTTGTAGGTGATAATCCCCCTGTTTTCTTTGTCGATCCTGATGTCAGGGCAAAAAGCACTGGTGGAAGCAGTAGACAAAAGGACATTGCTCTTTCTTATGAAGGGTAATGGCCGACTTTATCGGCCTACCCATCTTGAGACCTATGACAAAATACACGCGTTTTCTGGGCGCCCTGGCGAATAAAGAAAGCGCCATTAGGCCCTGTCCTTACAGAGCCAAATTATTTACCTTAATCACCATAGCTGATTAATTATCATGCATATATATCTAGCGACTGTATTAGCTCTATTTGTCGGGGCCAACATATGGAAGGTGTCCAGCTGCCGTGGAAGGGATATCTTTTCCTTGGTATACCCGATAGTATTTGATCGTTCAGAGGGCCATAGTCTGTTGTCATTATACTTGTAAGAGCAATATGACGTTCAGTGGTCGCCGACAAGGCCATTGCAATAGACTTGATCGCTGACCTCGTTGTAATAAATAAGTCCAAACTACTAAGACATCCTTTCATACCACACTGCCTGCGTGCTCCATTAGTATTAGGAGCTATTTTCCAGGATAAAAAGGAGCTGGCAGATTTCCCCTGGCCTATTTTGTATGTAACCAGTGGAGAGGGTGGGGGAAGGGAGGGTCACATAGGAATCGGTTATATGATACCTTTTCTGTTGATTGAGATAATAAGGTGTCAGGTGCAAGTAGGAGATCCAAGAGGGAGAGAATGAGGACTGTCTTCATCATTGTGCTGGCATTATTCTGCTCTATGAGGTCTTCAACACACAAAGGGGAAGGGAGGAATGAAGCTTGGAAAATGTTTCCTTTTTCGTCGTTCCCTATCGATGGATGTGCTCTTTCTCTAAAGGTGAAAGGTAGGTCTAGTTTGCCGCAAGCGTCTTGCACCTATGTGAAAATTATAATATGCACAGCCAATTTATTTCTTATATTCGTAATATTGATCTTTTGAAAAAAATATTCGATGCCTTGAGGATTTTATCCTAGGATATGTGGACGTTTGATGGATCAGAAACAGCAATCGATTTTTTTCACATTCATCATAGTGACAAAAAAGTGGATTTCCTGCTAGAATATTGTGGCATTTTTAAATGGAGAACCCATCCCATCGCTGACGCCCTGGCAACGGGAACGAGAGTGATATATTAGCTTAGATTGTCGGAGATATATCAGAAGCATATCAAGATCTCATGAGAAAAATTATGACAATTGCAATGAGTCACAACAACAGACACAATTCTAGATCATTCGATGTTTCGGATCGCAAAAATAAGCCCGAGCGCTTGCGGGGGGTAGACCGCGAAGCAGCGGTGTAGTCTGACGGCATGCACTGGACTCCATTCCGTAGACTAATAGTGTTAAACTCGGGGAGGGACTGGGTTTCTCGAGTACGGTATTTCATGAATATCAGATCGGAGTAGATGTTGGCGAGTGCTCACAAACCATACGTTTGCTCACGTGAATATATTGGTTGTACCCGTATATTCCCCCTTCTAATAGACTCGACCTGTGGGTGTCCCTCAATATAGCAGATAGGAATGCTGAAAATAACAGCTGCTCCTCAATTTCTGGAGCTCGTTTTCAACCGGGCCTCGCAGCTTCCTGTTCGGTCAGAGAGGTTATCTTTCAGTACCTCCCACAGCATGACATCGGGACAGGCTTCACAAAAAAACTCTGAAAAGATCAATGATGAATTCTGGACTTGTGTAGCTCTTCTTGGGGGTTGAAAGTTTCTCATAGGTCTTCCTCACCGACAGTAAACATGCTTATTATATACAACTATGTAGATTGGTGCATTTAAAAACTCATCTGTCTTGAATCCTCTTTGAATGGTATTATCCGTAAACTAAGATGTCATTATATCTGTTTTTCCTGTTTCAAACATTCGCCATTCCCTGGGTAAAAAGGAATCTTTTGAAGGCCGTGTGCAGATGGTACGTTCTCATGGTTTTTGTCAGCCCTTGGTTGGTTTGTTACAAAAGAATTTTCTCCCCAGTAATGGTGTTTTGCATCTTTCATGACAATATTGATGGTTGAAATAGAAGTTCATTTCTTGTTTTGGTGCTATGAAATGTTTCTGTAACGACTGCGGTGGTATAATGCATTTCTCTGAACCGAGAAACAGAAAGTAGCTCGAATACTTATATTGAACATAATAATTCAAAACTAATACTTTTCTCCATTTCATTCATTATTTCATTCATTCAAAAATGTGTGTGTGTGCGGGGGGGGGGCGGTCTTTTCCAATGTGATTTGGAATTATCAAAAAATAATTCAACCTTAGAATCTAGTAGAACCATTTCCCTACATGCAATTGCGATGCATTTTTTTTACCAAGCATACCATATGTTGAGCACTGCCTTTTTCAAAGTGTTCGTGGAAATGAGAAGCAAGCTGCAAAGAGAAGAATCATTTATCTGGCTCCCTATACCTTTTACCTTTGGTGATTACATTGTGCGACCTGTATGTACATTCCCAATCTGGGGATCAATTCTTAGCACAATCTATTACCGCGGTCATAGATTTTTAACCTTTGCTGGGAATATTAGAAATCCCTGGGTGACTGTAGATCTAGTCGGTATCAACGGGGATTTGACACGAGACGTTTTTCTTCTTCTCTTCGCGCTGGCGAGTTACATTGCCATCCGTCATTGGATCACCATGTTTCTAGCTTTCCATGAATAGCAATTGGGTTGCATTTCCAACTCATTGTTGGACTTTACTTAGACGTAATCAGGCTTCCACAGCGACAAGATTCATATGCACATCTGATAGTAAATCAGCCAAGATACAGGACAATTCCTTTGGCAGATAAATCTTGCTAGTCCCAAATGAATGGGGATTTGAATGAGGAAAATACTCGAGTTATGTGATGCCTATACTACAGTGCATTAACGCCGCTGGTTCTGATTTAAATTTCCTTTGGGAAGCATTTGATTTATTTGCTTAAAAACATTGTTGCAATTTACAATCGTTGTGAATCTGCAATATATATCTGCTTCCTCTTTTGTGCCTCTGTAGGCTTTATGCGTTAAGTCGCCTTGCCTGTGTTTAATTGCCATGGGGCAGGTTTCAATCAACAAAGCTATGTGTCTTGCTTTGCAAATTCGGTAAATTGAGAAAGGGGACCTTAAGGAGAAGCAATGATAGTGTTTGATCGGTCGCTTATTATACCTTATTCACGGATAACCTTCATTTTAAAATAGAGTAGGTCAGGGTGTGGCAGGAGGTTATTTATGGTGGCTTATCAGGTCCTTGTATATTGGTTGGTATGGCCCTAATCTGTTGAACCGTAGCCGTGATGCACGAAGCGATACTACCGCAATCGTGGTTATTCATGAGCTTCTTTCCTAATTGACCAATCGCGCTACACCCGGAGTAACCACGTGATGAAGCTTAACCAATGCGTGTGACCTTCACCCTCGTCGTAGGAGCTGGGGGCGCCAAAACTTGAATGGGAGGAAAAACTTCATCCTGGAAACGCCCGTGGAAAAAGCTGGACCCAATGAAATTGAAAAGTTTAAAGGTCAGGAAATGGCGCGGACACTTTTTCAAAAGGTGGGCATTTTTATTTAGCCGAAGTCTGGCGAACTTCTTGATTACCAACGCTTAGTCTTATCTTGGGAGGCCAGCGTAGGCATTGTTGTTTCTCTTATCTGAAAGAAGGTCACGCTGCACCCATTCACTCCAGCATGCATTCTCTTGTGCATGGCAAGATGGCGTCCCCTTTATGTTTACATTTTTTTCTGCTGCCAATATTTTTGTTGACATGAGACTGGTTCTAGGTAATCCTGCACTCCAATTCCAGATCATGTTCTGGTTGAGCATGAGACAATGCTGATAGACGAGAATAGTGAAACTCACTGAAAGGGAGATTCTATTACATGTTGAATGACCAACTGTGATTAAACGAACACATTACGGAGTGAACCCCTGCCTATTATGCAGCCCGTGCGATGATGAGTCTTGTTTTGTCCGTGTTACAACTGGATATATTTCTTTTCACTTAGTATCTTTCGTTATATCATCTAATCAGTTGATGTCCGTCCTTGAATCAGACCATTTAACGCCTCTTTTCGTGGCATATATGAAGAGAATTACTGTGCAGCTGCTACTGAGTGATTCAATCACCGCTAGACTGCCTCGTATTATTCCAACTTGAATTATTTCATTCCTCCTGGAGGGTGCACTTTGTACTTACTACATTCAATTTGTTTTCCTGATGGGTGTGTTCCTGTTCTGACTGGAATGCATTTTTCGTTCATGTAAAGGAATACATTATTAAGGCATTTTATTCCTATGCACCATACATAATACAGAGCTACTATTATCATCATCGTCAGTAATATTCGTAGTGCTAGTGTAGTGTATTATTGTGGTGTATTATTTTTGATATAATTTATTATAGATATGTCTCCCATTTTTGTTTTCGTTCAAAGACAACCGAATTCTTTTAATTGTTCAGAATGTTTCGTTTCAGAATTAGAACAGTGTATCTATATTAAATATGCTATGACCCTCCTGTGAATCATCGATGCAAATTAGACATGACAAGTTCCTCACAATGTGTTGCGAGACGAATCCTTTGTCGTTCTCTGCCTTGTCTCATGTGGTCCGAGGTGGGAGTTCGTTCACTTACTTCTAAGGGAATATCATTCCAGAGGGAATTTCCGAAATGATAAGAGGGACATCTCCTCTGGGGGCATCAGACACATCTCCAGGCAAAGACACCTCCATTTATGAGGTGTCTTGAGATTTCAGAAAGGGCCAGCAAATTCTGAATGTCTGGTAATCATTACGCAAATGCGGCACACAGAGGGGATCATTGCATGTCCCTCAGTCAGAGGATTATATACATCAAGGAAGCAACATTTCCTGGGTATATTGAACAATCTAGACAGATTTGCATTACGTACTCCATTGGGGTGTATTCCCAGATAAGCTTTATCTTTTTGTGACATTGGACGGAGTGAAATATGTTTTGAGGTACAAATGATTTAACCATACGAAATTGCAACTGGAAATTGCAATGCTTCTGCGGAACTCGTTTTGATATCGAATGTATTTTTAGAGGTGATTCGCAACTTCTTATTAACTTGATAGCTTCCATATTGCTATATTCATTATAGCTGTATAATTAAGTATATTGCTGTATGAAATGAATTTCAGAACCCTTATTATTAGGGGATATTTGATGTGGATTTAAAATGGTATCAAATATTAATGACGTAATGTTTTCTATTGCATCTGTATGGTATAGGCCTCTAATGAACCTTTAAAGAATAGTGTACCACACCGTTTGCAAAAGCTTTTAAAATGCACGGTATATATATACTATATGGCTTAATACAATGTAACTCTTATACCGATGACCACTCGATTCATGCAATGATTATGCAGTATGACGTTGAATGACTCATAACAGTTTATGTATGATTCATAGCCTCACCTTTCCCCCTCTTACACCAGAGGCTATATCTCCCACACCTTCGTCAAACTGTGGACATAATCTTTCGATTACTCTCCCATCTGATATTAACTTTTATTGCTCATCATAGTTCCAACTCAGTTGCACCAATATCCATCACCAAATGAACTTGCTCTCCAATAAATTAGCGCCTGAGACTTCCCCTTTGCTCAGCCCTCTTTAAGGAAACTTAACTCCTTGAAGCAACCACTCTGTACATGAAACTTTAAAAGAAAATGCTTTATCGGAGTGGCCGAAATGAGACGAGCACTTTGGCACACCTTCGAGAAGACTGCCAAAGTCGGATAACACCCTAACCTCCCTTGGCGACACTGGCTCTTAACACTGGCAGGTAAAATGAACTGGATGTGTCGAGGGTCAGGCGAAGACTGAGATGGTAGTTTACTTTGGCTGACACTTGTAGAGGCCTGCCAGTTCCAAAAGCAGTTTTCAAAAGCAGGGAATATGCATGTGGTGAAAACGCTTCGTGACACACCCACATTTCCCTTTCCTGACCACGTGTAAAAGCCTTTGATGAATCAAGTGTGTATATATACCGGTTTGAAGGGTAAAGGGAAGGGCTCAGGTGTATGTGGTTGGGGGTTTATGAGGTGGGAAGGTAGGGGGTGATTGAAGAAGGGGTTGTGATGAGTGAGAGAGGGGAGGGTGTTTTGGGTGATAAGTAATTGCCATGGGGGACAGGTATTCGCTTCTCGGGTCACTAGAGAAGGGCGAGATAATATACATTATTAGGTGCTTGCCAAGGTTCGTTTAGAACACACAGGTGGGTGGGTTCATGATCGATTTTATGGGGGATGTGCGTTTATGGGGCTTGGGGGTGTCTGGGTATCGGGTGATGGAGGTGTTCGTAAATTTCTGGAGATGTGGACGCGAATGCGTTATTTATGTTCGATCCATCCAAGACTGTGATCAATCACTAACCAAGACAAAAGGATATACGTGTCCATGATTTTGTCCTATATTTTCCACTTCAATTCCCTCGTATATCAAATTATTGAATTGATTCGATTCGTAATGTTATACCTCGTTGTGCATACTAATTGCAGACAGAGACAATCTTCAGGGTTGTATCTCTGAAGTAACTACGACATGAATAGGGTTCGTTATCTTATCTTCTGTTAATGTAACATGCCTACCATTAAATACTACATGGGGGATTAAATTTAGATCATAAGAATATTTCTTTCAGATAAACGCATTTATTGCCCTCGGATAAAGGAAACCGGCTATCATGCCTCACCCCAATTATCGCTAGCTGCAATTACCAAGTTAGTTTAATGAATCGCTTTAAGATGTGCCCTGGGGGACATTCATCAAGATATCCATCAGGATCGCGGGATTAAGACTGCTATGTCTTAATATTATATTTCCTGGACTTTTCCGTTCATAAATCAATAATTATACGTGGCACCATCATTAAGGGCGCTTGACTGATTTTGAGAGGGTCACAAGGATCATTATTTAGTATTGGCCAACTCAATGTTGGTCCCCGGCAAAACCTTTCTCATTAATCTAACGATGCGGATTGGTGGAAACACCTGCCATCAGATCAATCCTCTCCTCCTCCCTCCCCCCCCCCCCTCTTCTTCATTCCCCATCCCCCTACATACACACCCTACACCTTTACCCCTCTTCTCCCCTCCCCCACCCGCCACACACACACCCTACCACTTCTCCAGGGTGGGAGCAACTCCCCTTCCTCCACATTCTCCATGGCCAACATCCAAGTCCTCCTGTGAGTTATATCCTAAGGCAGCTGAAAGTTGAGGAATGGGTAGATGAAACAATGGGCGGGTCTGTGAACAAATCCCCTCACCGGGGATAATACTGTTGACAAAGACAAGTAAGACAAACACGGGAGGAATTAACGACAGTGACTAAAGCGGATAAATGTCTTATCTCTCCAGCGCAGGTGTCCTCTACCAAGGGAGGCCTCTAGGGCGCTCGTTTGTTCTCGTAGGTACTGGAGGCATTTTCCTGAAAGCGCTGGACAAGTAGCCTGAAGGGGTGATGGGTGGTCTGACCGTCTCACTGCCCCCTAGACTGGCCGCAAACTGCTGATATGTCAGCCTTCAGCCCTGGAGGAAATATTAGGTCTGCGTTGATCACATCCTTCAGCCCTTGGCCAGCCACTCTTATTCCCTACATGAGCTTTCTACACCGAGTCTCCCATCTCAAATATTTTTTTCGAGATAGTTCGGAGTGGATGAAGAAAGACACCTTTTCATTATTTCTGGGTTCTCAACTTGCCGTCTCTTTGATTACCATCAGGAATCCTTCAGCTGAAAGGAATGCCTTGCCTTTCATTTTTTCATGTCCCCAATATCACCCCTTGGCAAAGGCCTCTGCTCCCTCCTCCTCTAACTGTTAGGACAGCTGCCACCTTTGATGTATATTTAAATCATTCACTCGTTTTAGCCACGCAAGTCTAGCACGCGAACCATTGATTTTCATTGATTTTTTTTGTTCAGTTCTCAGGAAAAATTAAAATCAATAATATTCTCATCTATCAGTCTCATTTAGCTTCGGGCCATCCACCTCCCACACACACACACTCCACTGTCTTTGCTCTCAGACAGCAGTCAGTGTTTCTTTCATTCCCCGCAGCGCCAAAAGGTGGCGTATGGATACGATCCCTTGCAGGTAAGCGGAGGCGCCCCGCCCTAGGACAATGGGGAACCCCGGGATGACATCAATTCCAAAGTTCCACATTATTCAACATGAATTTTTAATGGCGTCTCAGCATTTTTTCACTCTGCAGACTCAGGGGTTGCCCTGAATAAGTTGCACATTTAACACAAGAGGTGCTTCGCTGTTAATTAAGTAAAGATAACATCAAACCAAAGACCAGGTCAGTGCCATGAATAATATAGCATTACATGCACCCTATCACTGAATTATAATGTATACCTGGACGTTGGTCTGTGATATATTCATGTGAAAATCAGTCCCAACAGGGGAGAAGGCAGTCGTAAATCATCGATCGCTTTCCCCTCGATGTACTCAGAGCAAGTTCCGGCAATTCCACTGACAATTAATTGGGTGTATTCCCACATTGATCATTTGAACAAAAGTTTTGTCATGGGATGCGTGGATATTTATGGCAGTGGTGAAGAAATAAGCTAATTTCAAGCCCTGATACACCACATATCTGCGTCGATCTGTCTTCTGAGATAACTTGTACCAGTGGAGCTATGCTACGTCGACTTCGATCCAACTCGCGGGTATCACAAATGCGATGCCAGTTTTTTTTTCTGGCTGTACGTCGCACCGGTGCTCCTCGCTGGCTTAAAATTACTGTCTTATCTGTTCAATTATTATGGGGAATCCACGGTGAAAATGTGCACCCTTATCGTTGGAGGAAAGTTTTCTCAAACTTCCCCAATGTTGCACCAATGTGTGTTTTTCCCACTCTTCTGGGAAATGGCAGCTTCATTTTCTCACACTTCTGATTGTAACACTCGGAAAGACATTGGTAATTTATTGTGGGATCATTGGGTAAAAGAATGTCAAAATTGGGAATTAATTGTCTCCGATTTCATCTGCTGAGCATCTGGAAACTTTCAGAGGGATTCTGATAAGCTTTGCCATTAAATGGGTCTTTTGTGTGATGTCCCTGTGTTTATGATGGTTAAGGAAGGGAAGGGGTGAGCAATGCTCATTATGGATATGGGGAAGTGTGTATATATCAGCTATCACCATGGAAACTCAGCATCTGCCTCCGAAGAGTAACATTGCACTTAAAAGTGTTATGCAATACTGCTAACGAAGTTTCTGCACAACTCCTCTCAACTCTCGCCCTTAAATCACTTCGGGTGAGATTCGGTCGTGAATGGTTTATCACGTGTGCAGCTTATCGTTCCGCTACTAATTATACACACTTGTCGATTTCGTGATTACAGACGTAATGGAGCGAAGTCTGCTGCATATGCATTTTAGATTAGAAGGACAATATCGATTCTACTAGGTAATGTATGAGAGTTTGCCGTATTCTGGAAACAAGGTGGCGCAAGAGACTTTATAGTTGTGCGAAAATTTCATCAGCCTGGCACCAGGCCTGTATTGCTGCTTTTTGCTCCCCTCCGAGAGAGAACACACGAGCAGACGTGATTCAAAACAATTCCCCCCAAGATATATCATTCCTTTTATTGTGTGAACTGACCACAAAATACTTTCCCCCTTCCGTATGCTAGTGTGTTTTTTTCCGTTAGGTGCGCTCGGTTGGCTGTCGTCCCAGCCGTAGGCGTTCTCTCGAAATTAATATCCAACATTTTAACATTGAAGAAGCTTGAAAGTGGCATTCATTAAAAGACCTGCCCAATCTGAAAAATGAATGTTTCTATTAAATATGCTCTCCTCCTCTCGACAATGCGTCTGTGCAATTGCGAGCAAGAGCCATGGCAGATTTTTAAGGAATGGGGCGCGGATCTTAATTGTCATGCGTTAGCTCGTTTCACTGGAATTGATTATCAATATCTGAAAGGATGGGTCGACAGTTTAACATGCAAGAGACACCAGTGGCCTGGTAGTGATGCATTTTGTCCATGCTTCGCGTTCCAGCGTGAAGGGAGGAACGAGGAATGCTACCGCTTTGGCGCCACCTGTTAAATGTCTCACGACCTAGGGCAATCAATACAGGTAACTCGCCTTTTTTACCGTTTCTTTATGAGCGGAGGCTTTATTAAACGTTCACCTTTACTCTCCCCAACCCGCCAGCTATTGACATGCGTTTCACAATTGCTTGAAACCGGGTTTTCATGGATTTAAATCTCTCTCACCCCCCCCCCCCCCCCCCCCCCCCCCCCCCTTCACACACACACTATTTGTCCCTTCGCGATTAATTCATAACCGAACCCAGATCTTATTGACTCAGGTGTCTTATGGAGTGGGGGCTGCATGAGGAAGGATATTAACGACCTTTCCATGCCGCCTAGTGTACTTTTGAGTATCGAGGAGAAATATCGGTGTCCTTTGAAATATAACCCTTTTGAGGTTTCGATGGGACCCTCTATCTCGGACCTGAGGTGGTTGGTGTGTGTGAAAGTCTGAGTAAACTTAGAGGAGGGTCTTTGCTTGGACAACCTCCTTTCTATTTGCCCACCCCCTGCAGGGACGGTCTGCCCTTTGTATCGAAGGCCTATAATTACTATTGATGAGAACTGACCAATACGAAGGGACCTTTCATTTGCTGGTGGAAGGGCTCAGTTGGCTTTGGGAGGTGGTCAATGCATGAGTACACATTGCCATTGTGGCCTGGGAGACACACTTATGGGACACCTGAGGTCAGAACTTGCATTGTTCCCGCGGTCCCCAACACGCCACTGACCAGATGTGACCCTTGTGGATTCATCGGTGACATTAGCTCCTCACTAACACGACTCAGCACAATTCCAACAATTTTCTGCCTCTCAATTTTAGAAAGGATTAACTCCCATCTAATACAATTGTATTGCTAATCTTTGGGACCTCATTATCCTTCCCTCTTAATCGCACTTCTGACCACAAGGATGAATCATACGTAAAAGGCCTTTTATATCATCGGGTTCTGGCGTCTTTCATGTAAATGAACCTTGTAATTAGTTTGGAAAAACTCATTGAGTGTTAGGGAATGGTTATTTTTCCCCAGTATGTTTTTTGCGGTTAGGTACTGACAAATATACGATGCAGGATACCCATTGGAATCCCTTTGAGGGGTTGAAATAGTTCGTTGTTTACTGAAAGAGAGAATAATTAATCTTGGGGGGTTGGAAGTGTAGTATTTCTGCTATCACTTCCAATCTGGGTGTTAGAGGGGTTAGGGAACGAGTATAGTTTTCAGCACCATGAGATGGATGCACGATGAGGATGGTGGGGTACAGTGGGCACGCCTCCTTGCGGGCCCTACAGAAAGAATACCAGGTGCTGCAGCGTGACCCGGTTTTAGCTCGTGCCCCAGTCTTAAGATCCATGTCGCCCTGGAGGATATACTGTAACCCACGTAGCAGTTGACAGCAATTTGGGAAGGGGGCAAGGGAAAACTAGTTTCGGGGTTGACAGCTATTATCCAATGATTGATTATTAACACAAAGGTGCTACTGGATTAGAAAGACGGGCTCGTTGGTTGTAGAGACTAATCTGGGCCTCCCCTTGACATCACACATCGTTTACTGCACCACAGTTGCCACCCAGTTTATAGTAGCGAGACGGAAATGTGGAAAGAAAATATATTATAGCTGTGCACCCTCAGCGTTGATGCTGCCTTGTCTCTTCTTCAAGGCTCCTCACGAATGTCAAAGGGTTTTTTGTTCTGTACGCAGCATCCAACATGCCAATGTGATAGAAATGATTGATCGTCGTATCACGTGACTTATTATTTCAGCCTGGCGGCCTGACTCGGAAACTCATTTTTCGCCTGCTTCTTTCTTTTCGGAGAACGAGGTATTGTTCTTCCTTTCTCTTTAAGTTTGAAGGGGGAATGGACCACTAACAAAAAGGGAAAAAAAATACTTTTTGGCCCACTTCGAAAAGTTCACGCACGAAAAAGTGGCATTTTCAAAAATATTCCCCAGACCGGTTATTCTGCGGATCAAAGCTGAGGAAATAGCTGTTGAGAGATTTTTACCTACAGCACTGAGTTGATGGAAAGAATGCCTGTGGGAAGAGAAAAGAAACAATCGAAAACTGTGTTTCTCTATATACCAGTCACCGTTGTTTTCTATTTCAATGAAAGGTATTAAGTATAAATACAATTTGTCCGAATTGATAGAGGCGAATGTGGTGGCATCCAGTTGTTGTGGCTGAGAGTAAGAGAAGGTTCAGGATTTTCCAACATGATGATATACAACGGTGTTTTACGATGCGCCACCTCGGTGGCAGGGGGAACTAATAAAATTAAGTCCATAAATCATCAGATTTTCAGACCGTGAACGAAATTGGTAAACCAGGCTTAAATTAGGTGCATGAGAGAGGCAGTGGTAAATGGAATTATAGGCCAAGGAATTTATGATTTATTTTGATTGGACAATGGGCGGGTTGGGGGAAACGTGCACATTGAGCTTAGTTTAGGTGGTGTAGGTGTTAGGTTATAAGTTATGTCTCGGATCGGCTCTACAACCCTTGGTTCGTTTGTTCCCTTTTATTCCGCCATCTTTATATAGGATCATCGTCTGGTCACACGTCCGCGAGATTTCGCACCTTACCGGAAATCCCATGATGTCCATTTTATTGTCCTCATTATCGGTTCTTACCTGTGACGAATGTGGGAACAGACAGGATTCCATTTCTGTATGAGGCTATATACTTCCGCTAGTATACCGATCGTTTACAGTGCATACGTGTCGATTAGCTCATGCCCAACACACGATCGTCGACTCAGTCGTCGACTTGGTCCAGCGACGCGGATCCTCCTCGCGCGCGGCAAAATGGGCGCGCGTCATCAATCTTGCTGACAGTGCAACAAGCAGGCGCCAGGTGCGCTGTCCGGCTTGATTTAATTAAAAACCTCGCACCGGATAACGAAACGAATCAGCCGCCCTGAGCAGACGCAATTTCGTTCGATCAATGGCAGGCATTGGCGCGAAGGCGTTGCGGGCCCGCGCTGAGCCCTTTAATTTGGGCTGCGCGCGTGCAAGGCCCAACTTTCATCATTGGGGGATAAGAAGTTGGTGGGCAGGAGCGGGTGCTCGGTGAATCTGAGAACATCAGCCCGCCCTCTCTTCTCTGTTGCTGACATCTCACACCCTTTTCTTCATCAGGCGCGAGAGATCCGGAGCAAGCGCATCCTGTTTGCTGAGTCTCTGCAGCCTTTAGATCCTCGGTAATGAACCGCCGTGTGTGATTGCCATGGGAACGCCAAGCGCTTGATCCTTTGCAAAGGTGTCATATAAGGATAAATGGTGCATCTCCATTTCAGCGTCCTTAGGCCTGATGAAGGTGGAGCTGTGGAATTACTGAGAGCAACTCTAGAGAGTTGGCGAGAGTAGCTCCACCCAGAAAAGACCTGACACTTCCAGGTCGACCGACAAAGACATCAGATGTAGCCCATGTATAAATGATGAAGGAAACCAAGCCCATAAAGGGCGACGTGTCATTAATACAAAGATGGCATCGAGCGAGACTCAGGCTGGGTGCTAGAGCAGAGAACGTTTCCTGAGCTGAATATTTAACGCATCAGTCAGTGCCAGGTCCATGCATTAACATGTATCTTAAACAGCTCGTCTTAATGCAGAATTGCCTGTGTTTGTTGAGTATTTTGTTACAGCCTACTGTGAGCTCACACCACCCACTCCTTCTATTACCTGATCATTAAAAGGTAACGTCTCACAACCATGTGCCCTGCAGCCTTGTATTCATTTCTTTCAGTCTCACATATTAGCGGTACCTCGGTTCCAGCTTCTGTAGGGAAAAAATATCTGAAAAATATTTCAGCAGAGAAGAGCTTTGTCTCTTTCAATGCGAGAGGCAGGGCCAAGCGCAACGTCGATGAAATATGACTTTCAGCTTAGCACGGACATAATTTGTAAGCGTTTCCCTTCGACAATCTAACTTGATAAGCAACCTAACTCCCCCCACTTCGAACTATTCCCTGTTGTCAGTATGCATGGATATCCACCAGTCAACATGCCCCTTTCCCAGTCGTAAATCCCAATACCCCAATGACAAAGTGCCACAAGCGTTGCAAGTGGCGGATCTTTGATAACATTTGCGCTCCCCTTATGAACGAGGGGGACTGTACACTTATTCGCTTTACGCTATGATAGTCGCATTTATCCGCCCAAGATTGAGCTGAATCCCTGGCGGAATGACGCCGAATCGAGGTACTTGGTTGAGTTATAACGCGCCTGTTGAACGACCTGCTACAATGTGACTTAGCCGTCAGCCTGTTGCCAGCTTTGTATACAGTCTGTTGATGCTTAGGACAAAAGACAACCAGTCGCAGTGGACGAGGTAAAGATAACGAATGGCCCCTCTGTTCACCACAGGATTCATCACAATAATGTGTTTATACCCTGTGTGAGGTGCCACTGTATCTCCAGGCTATGGGTCAACCCTGCCTCAATACCTACGCTTGTTCCCATATATGGTCACTGTCGATGAACTGTACCATGTTCCTCAATAGATAACCCAAGATAAAGCCTAGCAGATATAACATTCAATACCTTGCCAAATAAATCAAACGTGAATCATGGGGTAGCTTTGTTTCCCCCCTGATGTACTACTCGTGGATGGCTCGTGGTTTGCTCCAATCCATTAATATCTCTAAATTGTAGTAATTAACTGAGGGGAATTTAGAGGCAAGGTAAGGAGAGTTAATGAATCATTTTCTGCAAATTTCAAAAACAACTCGCTTTGTTTAGTGTTTTTACCAAGGAACGGGAAGTCAATATATTACTCTGGCAAGAAACAGGAATAAAACGAAGCTATTTTGTCGTCTATTGTGTGTTCCATCTTTCACCACTCTCTCCGGTTTCTTCCGTAATTGTCACCAAGCTATTCCTTTAAAAATTGGCGACTACAAATTATCCTCCTTCTGCAATTTGAGTAATACTAGGCCTGCGACCATGTATCATGGAACCATACAACGATACCGACAATAATTGATACGCGGTGGGTGGGTTCATAGTCTGAGACCGGAACACTAAGAAAGGTTGATAGATTGCGGGCGCGGAGCCTAGGTGGCCCTCACCCAACTCTTGGGTAGTTATCGACCTAATCTGGTCACTAATGATGGCCGAGAAACACCTCCGGAAGGGTCATACAAACCTGGAATGGCCAGCATAGCCACAACCAATAAGCGGCTTCCTCAATCACCCCAGAGCTAGAGTTTTCAGGTTGTTTACAAGTAAATAGCTTCATCAGTCTTGGCCTGGTAGAGCTTTAGGAAGCCAAGTGTTGGGGCTTTTCAGATATAACAAACCACCTGCCTATGTGACGATTCATATACAGAATCTACTTCATAAGAATTTGCCAGGGAGAATGAGGCATAGGACTTCTTGCCATTTTCCCGAAAAATAACCCCAAATCAATTTATTACGAAGTTACCCCCAGGTCCCTATTTCTTTTGGCTAATCGGTTTTGCCTACAAGGCAAGCCCCTTTTCTGTGACAGCTTCAGTTAGGATCGAAAGAAGAGTCAATTGGTACTGAATGAATATGGCACTGACCGAATGGAACTATAAGGCGATGGCTGATTGGGTGGGAAGTGTCACGTGGGGAGGCCGCCCTCGTGTGACAATGGAAGATTGATGCAGCTGAGTAGGGACTATATTTTGCTCGTTTCCATAGACACTGTCCGATTTTGATAAGAGATGTTTTATATTCCATTCCATCAGAAATAAATGGATTTATTCCCATTGACAAATGTATTCTAGGCTTCAGGGGGAAGGAACGCTCGATTGCAACGTCAGTTCCCTTGTGACATATACGGAAATAACAACCCCAATCGATATCTCTCCTGCTTCTCTTATATGAATATAGATTATGCCCCTAACAGTAATATCCTGATATGATAAGCCTGTAAACAGATACGTTAATGGATCGTGGAATACTTATCGATGAAAGATACCGAGTAAGATCAATTGCTATTTGCCGTTTGCTCGAGGCTGGGCGGCAGATGTATAGCATCTAGCCGAACGGTCAGTGACAGCAGAATAGACTGTCCTTTCACTGCGGGTCACTGCACTTGACCAAGTCCATTCTCTGCAACATGCACCATCACCAGATGGCCTGAAATATGAATTTCCCCACCCATCTTTGATCTTGGTGTCCTGTAATTTCAAACTCACATACTATGCGGGTTGGTGTACGGTTTCATATATTTCTGCCAAGCATACGGTACATACAGGGGGAGATACTATGTATTCAGGTCATCAGTGCATGACTCCAGCGATTAGACGCTGTCCATGTGTCTTGAGAAGGAAATAAGTTGAAACACTATTCCTGTCATCTTCCGCTGACCGGCCATTTGTTTATTTAGTATTTACCACCTGGGCTAAATAAAGCGAATATAGTTCAATGACTCGCTGACATGGTATAGCACTGCAGGAGGAGGTAGGGAGCACCAAGAGGGCAATAAAGGGACGCTCCCCAATATGAAGGTGTGAGTGGACTGGCCTATTTGTTATTTCTTACACGGGGCTTTATGACTGACACTTCAGCAGAAACTAGGCCATCGCTACATCGCTCTCAACAACCTTGAAGGGATGATGATGGGTGCAGAAGGGAGTACAGCATTGTTATTATATCCATATGTCAGAGTAAAAAATGGGAGATATTCTGTTTCATTTCTTTTCCATTGTCATTGTTATCAAGGGTGTTTATCGTGTCATTGCTGGTTCGTCTAGAGCGGTTGATATCCGAATGGCCCTTCGCTAATTTAGTCAGCATCCTCGGTATCTTTTTGCCCCAGTGACGAATTTCCATTCAATGGATTCATTCATTGGTGTTCGTTTGGGTATGTCATGAATAAAATACTACCTTGCACTGGGTGCCATATCGTTTTCAGCGGAAGGATAGAACAAAGCTCATTTCCTACGGGTATTGGAGAGATCGATATGCTACCCTCCTATCAGGCCCTCCCAGTCTTGCCTCCCTGCAGAGCCCCTCAAGCCCCTGCCATATATACCTCCGATTATTGGTAATTGATCACAAAACGGGAGCGCTGACTCTAAAAGAAAAGCACAACTCAGTGGGAACAAATGTGTTCTAGTTCGTGTAAATCCTTTGCCCTCATCCCCCAGGATTAGCACAGTCGATGGCAGTTTTTGATATCAGTTTAGTCGTTTGAATGGGCCAAGGCTGGGCAAACTTTCTGACACCCTATAGATCATTCTTACATCGTCCCATGGGCATGCTTCCCACCCAGCCCATTTTCCAACAATCTTCCCCCTGAAATCCCCCGATTCTTGCCCAGCTTCAAAACACGGCCAACTTCGATTCGATTTGTATTACACGCGTCCATTCTGAATCCATGGACCCCCAACTGACAAGCTCAATCAAGTAAAAAAACTGCTCTTGCAAGTCTTAGAAGCTATAAATTTCCTAGAGGGATTTTCTCGCTTAGGATAATGAATATGCATGATCAATATGGTAATATATTCCAGTCAGTACTTCCCGAGACTAATGTTAAGATAATGGAAAGATATACAAAACACCAGTTTTTACTCGTGATTTTCTTCCTATCTCTATCGCAATAATTCAACAAGGGCTTCCTAGAAATGTGACAATGATAGGGTGACACTGCCTGGAGAGATTAACGTAGGACAGATTGCTTAAATTGGAAATTCATGAAGGAAAATTATTCTGCTTTAATTTTCTGATGATATGATATTTTCGTCCTCATGATATGGATCACACTGATGTCTGGCTATGTTGCTGAGGCATGAGTTTGTCCAGCACGAATTATATCCTAAACCAATCGAATAAAAGTAGTTTTAAGTGTCCCCCATCTTTTGTTTGTTATTTCAGCATTCATGAATATTAGGGATTAAACTGGACTCTCGTTATGGAGTAATGTTTATTTCCAAAACACTTTAAGCACGAACCCATGGATTTTTGTAAAAATCACAATTCAGGATTAACGAAGACTTGTAAATGTTAATGTCCACAAATTGTAGGAATAATTTGAGATTTTGCCTGATAGAAAAATTAATCTCGTTAAATATTTAGACCAGAGGAAGTACTCCTATTTCCCACGGGGCCAGAAACTGAAGGGTTCAAAAGAATTGGGTTTCGCTGGGAACATGGGTGTTGACAACCAAATGGTACCGGGTTGACCCTCAACCCCAACCCGCCCCAACACCTAAGTGCCAGACGTCCTCCTTGTTCCCTATCACGAAACGAGGGACGAGAGAGTTCCCCGACGTTTCACCATTCATTGTGTGTGGAAAATGTAGCGCGTTGTGGGAAAGATATTTCAGCTTTAATGACCCTGGAACTGACACTTGAGGCCAGCGTGATGCGCCTTCATTGACGATCCGTAATCACTAGTTCATACCTTTCCTGCCTCAGTAGTCGGGATCCTGGATGGGCCCCACGTCTCAGCGGAGGTTCCTGCCTGCAAGTTCTCCACACCAAGGGATTTTACCCTGGGTTGAAGCTACCCCCAAATGAGGCGTATGACCTGGCCGGAATTGAAGCTTTAATCACCAAACTACTGCTCGGGATTAGATCCTTAAAGCCAGGGGATCGAGCTGGCCCTCTCAGGTCATCTGCTGCAGCGCGCCAAGCGAAACCTCCAAATTTGGATCAATCAAGAAAGACCGTTACACCAGATGCGCCATAAATTAAGCCCTGATTGATTTTTCTTCTCCTCCAACGATTCTCAGCTGGTCGAAATTGCTGTGAATATTGAAATTCGCCAAGTTTGCCTGGACCGTTAAGCTGACAGGATTAAACATCTGAGCTGGACTTGTCCACCAGGGCTAGCCATCACTGCTGGTTTAGAAGCAATCGTTGGGCGATATTGCAAACATGAACCTAGCCATATTTCATCGGCGCCTGTGTATATTAACTGTAACGAACACGTGACGTGGTACAATTACATCTCTGGAGGCTTGTTATAGGGACTAAATAATGTCCTTCGGTGTCCTCCTCTGCTCCTCCTGGCTGTTCTTACTCATGCATCTCCTGTGCCCACCCTCTGAATGATAACACCCTGGAGAATATAACAAAAGAACCCCCTTCATCGCTGTCCCCAAAGATGCATTTCATGTATACACACTTTCACACCGTCCTGAATGATGAATGCCTTCATTTGTACAGCGTGACTGGAAATGAACCTTATGAGTATCTTTTCAGCCTAGAGTGAAATGCGCTTCTTTCTCTCCCAGAGATAGAATTGTAGCTGCCATCAATAAAAAATATAATTCATTTTGCTCTGCGCCAGCGCATCAAATATTAAACACTTGGCAAGGTTTTAATACTATTATTCCTGGGCATGGTTTCGCTGATGTCAGGCGCAGCAAATGTAGGAAAGCATATTTTAAAGAATCCAACCTTTAAAGAGTTTTCAAAGACGCCATTTATTCATTGTTTCGATCCTCCACACACACACCTAAAAAAAATAACCTGCTCTTCCGTACCAAACGGATTGATGACATTTAGGATTCGATTAATTGTGTCTTTGTTAAATTTAGGCAGACGTTGAGACATTGCATGTTCGAAAATGTCACAAACCCTCGACGATTCTTCTTCGCCGTTTCAAAATGGTTATTTCTAATGTCAATCCAATTGATCATACCTCAGTGAAAATAGTTTGCCTCATTGAAATGTTAGTTCACGAGTAGGGAGCCGCTGCCGCCAATGTCAGGGCCTGTTTGGTACTGGCCACCAATAGCCCTGCAGTCCTCTGGCCATAGATTCTGGCACGATGCCAGTAGCAGGTTCAATTGATACCCTGCATGTACATGATGGAAGCCAGTGCGGCTGAAATCCTAATTCTCAAAGGTATTTGGGGTCAATGTCGAAGCAGGTTCTATATTCCGTTTACATGCCTGTTCAAAATGTAGCCAAAGATTAGGAAGGGTTCATAAACACGTCGCGCGTTGTTGGGGGGAGAAAGTGGCTTCAGCAAGACCGATAGCATGGCTTCCTCAGTTCGACTGTTAAGTAGGTCAGGTTGATAATCATATTTCACAAAGATGGCGGAGCCACGAATTTATGATGCTTTCATATTGTCGTAACCATTCCCAACGTCCTTGACCGAGTTTAGGTGGGACAGTACGACCATCATGTGGGGAATTGACACAGTTTCTCAATCGGCCACACACCAGGGGCAAACACATTTCTCTCTTTTTGTCCCGAGTCATATTTTTTTCTTGGCTGATCGGTCATTCATCTATCTGTTAGCTGGTTGGTCCTTCGGTGCATGATGCTTATCATCTTTGGCAACATTGAACAGGCCATAGCTTATTTGATCAGGGCCAGATAGGCATTGCGCAATCATCCTATGCCACCTCGAAGCTGACCTCTCCTACTCTAACCTCAGTACATTGGCAAATTACATGATATTATCATGTAAAGAGTATTTTCGCTGCCGAGAATAATTTATACATGAGGAGCCTGTGATTGAAGCTGAATTAGACATTACCAATGTGTTGAATCTCAATCATGATGAATGGCCGATACGAGAAGGCAGTGCTACGAAAGGCAATTGGTGTCAACCAGCCAGACCGACTTCCATATATCACGAACTAATTCCATACGGAGTTAGTTGTATGGGAAAAATCATTGGAATTGGTTTTTTAATTATTCTTTTTCCTCTGCCAATTCATAAGGGAAAAGTACCTACCAGTTGCCCTTTTGAAAAATGCTCGGAATCAATCAAATCCAGCCAGATACTATCTCTGAAATCCTATGAACAATGAAAGTAGGTATGTATCTCAATGTCCATATAGTGTTTGGAATTTCGATACAAATTTAATTGGAAATCATGGGTGGAAATGTAGATCTATGCATGATTGGCATTTCAGATTCTTGTGATGGGATTATCTTAACATTTACAAGGGCATAATTCGGGGTTTAAAATAAACTTTTCGATGTATTCGTCATGCATCGTCATGTCTTAGGTCTAGATTTGATGTCTTCAAACTACTATCCTCCATATTCTACCTCCTCTAATATTCACCTTCACAAAAATAGAGCTTGCCGTGGTATCGCCGACTACGGGTCACAGGCCTTGTGTCATCGGACCTGTGCCCTCACCTCTCCCGTTAATTCTCTGCCTCCAAAGGGCCTCTCTCTGACCCGCCACTACAGAGTTCATTGTATCTATGGCTCTCTAAGAACACCCACGTTCCTACTCATCCCTTTGGATAGTTAGCCATTCAGCGATTGAACATGTTCCGAATGCTTTGTGGTGTCGTTGAGTTCATAACGATGGAAATAGAATAATGTTTTAGGGGACTTCAAAACCAGCGCTTCATGTCATTGTTACCAATTTCTCCCCTGGGCCCTCCCGATATACTCAGGTATACTCGTTTTGTACAGCAGGATTGCACGCAAGATGGCCATTTAATGAAACAATGCATCAGGACACCCGGTTCTCCTCCTAGGTGTGTACACATAGCCACCATCACGACTCCTTTCCTGTCGGAAAATATATGATTGATGAACCTTTGAGTAGGAGATGCGCCAGGTGTTGCTCTATTGACAAAAAATCATGCATTAACACCAACACCAAATTCACCTATTGATGAGAATGACATGCTTAAATGTAATATATAGAAGAACACACATTTTCTCCTATTATATATATCCAAGTTCAACATATATACATAATCACGGCGATATATAGGACGTGAATTGAACGGAAATAAAGAGCAACCTGTGCGTGTACATTTAATATATAGGTCCCAAATCGACATTGAAAGAATGTTTCACTGAAGTTTCATTAAAAGCTGTTATTACATTTGAATTACCGAACCGTTTGTTTTGATTTACGTTTGCCAAAGCGCTTGTTTAACATGACATAAAATAACTACTTTTTATCCACGCTGGTGATTGTTTACTTTCCTGGAAATGTGCCATGAAAATATTGTCATGAATCGCAGCTCAACATTTAACTGTCTGCCAGACATCACATCTGTATTCAAATCTAAAAGAACATTTAGTTCATGTTTCATGTAATCTTAAATTTACATATCAATATGTCGACTGGCATTATATCGGTATCATAATGATGCCGATCCATATGTTGTGATGCATCCAGATTTGTTGTATTGAGAGAACTAAAATTTCTGGTTAAAACCTCACATGACATCTACCTAACGAGGGCGAAGGTGAACGAACCTTACGAGGGGGTCAGTGTCTTTATTAAATATAACTGCATTAATTTAAAGATTACTTTTTCTCTTGATATCTCTTTAATAAAATACATTTTCTTCTTTTTCTAGGGTCCGACGTGCACCGCCATTTACCCGACGGATGAGGAAGGGCAACTTCCCAGCATTTTGCCTGAGGTGGGTCTTCATCTAATATAAATGTCCAAAATACAGCTCCCCCATAAAAAGATTAGATTGGACCAAGTGATAATTTTATTAGCCCTGTGAGTACGACAAGTCCTTTGTGAGTACATAGCCTTGCATTGCCCTAGTGGCGAACGGTAGAACCATCTCAGGTCAGCGTTATCTACCGCGTTTCTCGCAGTAGAGAATTGGCTGAGAATTTGTATCTTAAATAAGGAAGAAATACCACCTGAAAAGAGAACATGTGGCCCGATGATGACGGCATTGGCTGTAAGAAACGGTAGGGATAGATATAGGTTGTGGTTTCCTTGGTATCAGGGAACATTCGTTAAATTTATTGTCTCCTTTTTATAGAAAGAAAGGTGGGGGTGGTAAGGTAGCGAAACGTGAGGTCCCCGCCGGTTCTTCCTTTACGTGCCACAATTCTAAATCACACCATGATTACCCAACTCTGATCTAAAAACCTTCTCATGTGGATGAAATATTGTTCCCCTTTCCCCACTTAAGTTCTTACCAAGAATCAAAAGTCAGGACAGTGGCGTTCGTTTCCATGCGTCGTTCACAACGTGCTGTGGAGGCCGCCATATTGGAATGGTAACCGTCCTATTGGACGAAAAACTGGTAGGTCATGGCTTGCCACTAATAAAAAACGAACATGTTTACTATGTCTTAGGCTAGATGCCAATGAATAACAACAACGTTGAGAGGGAAAGATAAAAAGTACTTTGTTGTACAGGGAGCGAAGTATGTTGGTGTCTCGCGGTGAAAGGCATTTTTCGATTGAGATAGTTTAGTTGGATTGATGCCGCTATGACCACAGCCTCCTTACACTTAAGTGAGGAATTAAAGGTTGAGGCTAAGCCATTATTCACTGAGTATATGAATTATCAAAGCCTAGACGGTTAGGATCAATACCCCCTCCCCTCCCGGAGACACCATGGTAGCCTTTATTGGGCATCCATTGAGGGAAAGATATCTTTGCAGTTGGCATAATTCACCCCGTCACTCTCTTGTGAATTATCTCAAGTTAATGGATCAATGGGCCTGAATTGAAAACTAGTAATGGGTCGAAGAAAAAGTCACGCAAGTCTTAGTTTCTCAACTGACTAACTCCAAATGAATAAAACATTGTTTATCATTTGGTTCCCAAACACAGTAATTAAGTTAAATGGAAATTATTCAACCCTGTTATGATTGATTCGGCACGCGGCAATTTTATCTAGCAAACAGTAACCCAACATCATCTAGATACTTGCAATAAGCTGCTTCGACAAAAATAATTTCTGCCGGGAAAGAAATATCTGGGCTGTTTGTTGGGTAGGTCGTTGACGTCGATTTTATGCTCACAAAAAAAACTATTCGCTTTCTATCGAGGATAAAAACATCAAGCCTGGTTACACTGGATAGTCCATTCTCCAGGCTATCAATTATATTCTTGGCAGAGATTTATAGAAATATTTTCGTCTCCATGACCGTGGTGTACTTAGTCTGCACTGATTGTCATGTTAGGTAGACCGTTCTGCCATTTCTTATTTTTTTATAAATATTTTGGCGATCCATTCGATCTAAGTATTGTATCTCTCCATCATCCATGTGATATATTCCATTGCTGGGAATTTTCGTAATGCCTCTTGCATAGCTCGGGTACGTGAAGTTATCGATTGATATTAGATGGTTGATTTATTATCGATCGAAGTTGCTAAATATATAACTACTGTGGCACACTGACCAGTAGATTCTATCCACGAAGACGCGGCCGGTTTGATTTGGCACCGAATTTCTCGACCTACCCTAGATGTTATTTCGAAGCTGATATCTCAATGAGTATCGCTCTCCCAATTATAATATCGTCTCCATCCGACTAAGGCCCATTGTTTAGCAAGCAGAGATTGACTGGTGCCTTGTGCATGTAATATTTTATACTTTCTTGTATATATAATTCCTCATTAAGTCCCCCCTTTTCAATAAGTTACTATTCCTGCCTCCTATACTCGCAACAAAGGAATATGATTTATCAAATGGATATTTTTCTCCAACATTTCCATACGGCAGCTGTTGGCCTCTGTGTCTCTTTCCTTCCTCGGTATAATCCTGCATGATGTATGCCAAACAGAAATATGCACACTATCTATCAGGATTAAGAAACACTAGCGACTGGGAGGCCTGTGCTCATTGACATGGGTCCAATTTGTCGTGAACTTTCAGGCAAAACCATCTGCCTTGATATCACAGTAAAGCTTTTGGTCAAAGGATGGTAGCTGATCTGCATGTATTTTTTCTGGCCAGGTTTGCGAGGGGCCTGGGTGAATTATGAGCAGCTGTTTGTAAAAGCTGGCTTTTGCGGAAGAAGGGAGGAATGGTAGTTGGTATTTGTGTCGCAGTCTCAGAGAAGGACATGAGGGGTCACCTGAAGCTTGTCACCCTGGAGAAGGCTCACTCCGGAGGCACCTGTACTAGTGCTGATAATCACCTTCCTCCAGTGATCGATGCCTACTCCAGTGCTTCGTGACTTTAGACCGGTGTCCCCTGCTTCCCAGAGCTCATCTATCCTGGGGATGACTTTTCTTCGCTTCTGTCACCTGCCCGTGTTGTAGGGTGTGATGACAAGTGACGAATTGGCCCTTGTGGGCACCGTCTCAACAAAACTGAAATATTCCTCCTGGATCTCACAACTTCTAGATAACATGAGTCACTATGTATTTCTACAACGAACCAATATTTCTAGCCATTCATTCGATCGCCCCTTGAAGACAAAAGACCACTTCCTGGAACGCAATCGTTTAAATCCATTCTAAGCATGACTCGTTGAAAATTATTTCAGTGGTTACTGACAGTGGTCACATCGATACTTATCGAGGGTAAATAATTACTTTTAATTATAATTTGAAGGGTTATTAGACTAGTTCTAATCAAACATGCGATGTAGATCTTAACGATATTCATCCTAAATTTAATTGCGCATTTTTTCCTGATTCCGATAAGATTCTATTGCTCTAAGGCGTCTCTAATACTGCACCTGCTAAGTTCATTTTTCCTACTCTGCATTGCCATTGACTTTGTTGGGGGTGCTGCTTTATTTAAGCAACATTATCAATTACAATATGTATAAGTTTCTTCCTGGTTGTGTACATATCAACTTCGGGAAGAAAGTTGGCCACTGCTTGAAGTTTCTCTATGTGACCGCAGGTCATGTTGCCAGAACCTACAAGGCCACAGATGGTATAGTGTTTGCTTTTTAAGAAGCGCCCAATTCATCATACGCCTCTTGCACATCCATAGGACTTCCAGGGTCAGAACTTGGGGGTCTCTTCTGAGGGTGGTGGGAATAGGGAGGAGTTGAAGGTGTGATTATGCAGTGACACTGTCATCTGCCGGTCGACAGCACCATTCGGATAGTCAGCTAGCATTGGGGTCATTCCTTTGCCTTTACCTGTCACACTTTTCACAATGATGAATGATGATCGCCCAGCGCAACAAATCAAACGGTGTTTCTCTGTTGAACAAAAGCTTCGGGTTCCTTGTCAGAGGGGGATACACGTCAGTATGCTGGTAAAAAAAATTACCTCTTGGTTCTGTGGGAGACACAGGGAGAAATGCCCCCGGGCTGAAACACTCTCAACCGTCTCCCTCATGCAACTCTCATGTTCGATTCCCCCGACCTTGTGCTACATAAAGCCTCTTGCTAAATTGCTTTTGCCTTTCATCCATGCAATGCTATCTCACTGCTAAAAGATAGGAAAGATAGGGAGAAATTCTGATGAATTATTAACCAGAAGAATGGAAGATAACTATTCAAAAGGGGGTGGGGAACCTAGGTCACATTTGTGTAAACACTTGACGTAAGTAATATGGTGACCTCATGAACTCTTGGTATGGCATTTGTAGATCGTCTATCGAGTATTATTCATCCCTACGATTTTCCCTTCATAAGCGTTCATAATTACTTGGTCCCTAGGTCGGCCCGTCGTATTTTTTCAGTCTCAACTTCAAAAGGTTTATGGTTTATCTTACAGTGTGCATGCCATTGTTGGTGAAGAGGTCTTGCTAATTAAAAGGGGGGATGGGTATGTCGAGGTACCTGAGGGAAAATGGGGCTTGTAACGAAGACAGATTTTGTATAAAGGCTTAACTAATCAGTCCCCCTCGTTAGTGGAGACATGTAGGGCATGGTACACGTATGAAGTAACATTTTCGCCCCTGTGAAGTAGTGGATATGTTCCAAGATTTAACCATCATCCTCACATCTCTATGTTTTGTTGTATCTCTCAATTGAGCGCCGCGATGTCCCTACTATTCCCAGGTACGTTTACCAAATATCATCCACTTTTTCAAATTTGCTTATGTTGTATACGTACTTTGGCATATTCAATATATTGAGCAGATCGCCGGCTTGCTTGTTGTCATTGTTGGCCAGATAGGAAGTTATATAGAAAAGATATACTACCTGGTGTTCTCTTGTTTTTGTATAACATCAATCGCAGCACATTATTTATATTATACTTGATCTAGTCCGTCAGGCCGTGTGTCCTTGTGCATTTATCGATAATGGTCTTGATAGTTTTTTTTTGCAAAATAAATATCAGCGCCAAACTCTCTTCAACATTTGCTTTAACTAGCAGTATGTCTGTCTTGGTAATAAATCACAGCACCTCTATATAAATATACACGGTCTGCCTAAAGGGAGAATAATTTACATCGGTCCTGTTTGTTCCTCGCGGTATAAATCATGATATATTAATGACGCCAACACATACGTTCATAAATATTTATAGCGCATGATTACCCTACTTCTTCTAGTTGAAGCCACCAACCTTTCATAATTTTTACAGGGGTGGGGGATTTTGAATTTTGAGGTGAAAGAAATCAAATTTATTCCTGCAAAATCGACCGGATGATTGAGTGGGGATGGAGGGAGTCCATCACTATGGTAATCAATTTATATGGGTGTTGGTATCAGAGCAAATTCCTCCAAGATCCTGATGTATTGTGGCTGTGGCAGTGAGAAATAGGTCTTTCTTATTGATGGAATGTGGAGGGATTTGAGGCAAGCCTCTTAGCAGGCCACTTATCACTGGGGCCAAACACGAACCACAAAAACTCGCTGAATGGACCTGCCCCCCTTCTCCAGGAGAAGCCGGGCCACCCTGGAGGGATGTGAGACCAAATCCCTCAGTATTTGATCCTATGGAATGGCTAGATCCTCCACCAAACATGACCACCCAACAAAAGGCAGTTTGCTGCACATGTTTGATCGTCCGATTACCGAAGTTGAGCAGGAAAGCTTAAGCCTAAGAATAAACTCAACGCCATATATATCAGAGAAAGGTCGTCAATAAACAAAATGCCAGTTACTGCTTCTTAGTTCCTGCAGCCAAAGGAAGCAATTCGTTGGCCACTTAGAAAACCAGGCGCATTGCTTGCGTTAGGTACATAGCTAGTCCTATCTCAGTGAATGGCAAACGTCCGGACGTATATAGGGGAAAACTAAAGAGTCCTCTACTTGGCCAGGACATTAAGTTTGCTTCACATTTCCACACGTTCACCTTGAGGACCTGGCTTGTTCATGGGAACAATGCTGAGATGTGGTCGAAGCTAATGTGGGGTATTTGTAGTGTGTAACAAGACGCCAGTTCTATATACGTCGATATCAATCTTTTCAGCAAATAGCCTTGCTGGTTTCCTGGGCGCGGGCTCGCAGGAACTGGCCAGCGTTGGGCATGAGGTTCGTTAGGGCCTGATCCCATCTATTCCAACGCCCTTATTCGCTTGGATCCTGACCTTCGACATTCGTTTAGGCCGTCTAAGGTCGTAGCGGGGTTAGATCCATTTGTTTGAGCTGCATTCGTTAGTGATGAAACCTCCCGCTGGGGGTCCGTGCTCCTCAAGATCAAAATGGCGGACGTGAAACTACGTCGAGCTTTTGCAAGACAGATGAGAGAGACACAGACAACCCCTTTGTCTTTGACATACCAAGTTCTTCTGTTTTAGCAGTAAATATCGGGACCTTTGGAGCAGTGGGCTATCTTATTACAATGGGCATCGTCCCCCATTCATAGTACCGAGGCATGAAGTATTTTTTCATATTTTAGATAGAGATATCTCAAGCGAACAGTTGAATCGGTCGCGGGTGCTAATGTATACTGCACTGTTGTGTGTACAATATTCATATGATCGATGGCGCTGTATTTTTGTGACTACATCTGTGATATAATTCGATATTAATGCAACAATTTATCATTAAATGGCCTGCCCGTGTTAATGAATGATATACCAAGCGTAAATTACATTCATTAATTATTTCTCAGACCTATACATAGATCTTGACAATCATACAAATACATTGTAATCTAATTTCACACACTCGCATTGTGTATTTTTCAAATGCCTCACTTGATATATTGGCATTGCAGATACCCACATCCATTTACTCTGCAAATACTTGCTGTGGAATTGCAATCCTAATATCTCATTTCTCTCGAAATGGTAAAAGGAATTGCTGATATGTCCCATAAACAATTATATGAAATTACCACTGCAATACATCATATTCACCCTATCCTTTACCTTTCATATTTGGTTCTAGTGATGGATTTTCTATTAGTTCAACGTTATACTAAGCCGTAAGCAAGATAGTTTGAACCACAGGCTTTGAACATGTTCCAGATAGTGGCCAGAGATTTTGGGTGATTGGAAACTAGCCTGATACACGCAAGCAAAAACAATGCTGATGAGGCATGTCCCGAAGTACATCTTCTACCATGTAGCTACCACTGTAATTGGATCGCAAAGTCTAGGGGGCTTTAAAAAAAGTCCCCCGTTTTCAAACGCAATTCATGATATTTCCTATGATAAAGTAGCACTTCGTTAGCCTGCCAGTAACCTGAAGGCACGTATTATATGGACGTTCCAACACGCCAAAACAGACATTACGACCAAACCCAACAATTCACATGTCCTCGCTAAGCTACATCGCTGTGAAATGCAAACATTTATATTCGTCATAATTGCGAATTAGAATTTCAGTGTCAGGTACGGATGCTTTCTTCAAATCATTCCATACAGATGTTTAGAATCAAAGTTTTAAAATATTTCTGAAATATTATATTTTGAAATTGCTTAGGGCGGTTCGTAGTATCATTAAAACATTATAAGGGCAGTTTCTCAAGGCACAATCATCATTTTTGTGAAAAGTGCTTGAATATTGGGAGTGAGAGACCGCATCCCGCTTCTTGGATGCGGAGGATATTTCATCTTCTAGACATCACTCATACTATATATCATCGGCTCCCAGCAATGGTAATGGGAAAAATTACTGCCAGCTACCATGGATCTTAGCGTAGGACAAATACGTTGGCCAGTCCTTAGTTCTTCCATGACAAACCATCTGGAATTACCAATGGGCCTGAGAATAGAGAAAATGGGCCATTCTCTTCCGATGAGCTATGGTGGCCGGATGGTAGAAATATAATAATGACGATAGGATATATCTGTCAACGGTCAGCATTACACTGCTGCACTGTTCATCTCGATAATAGAAAGATAATTCAGCGTTAATACATTCCTAGAAATGCATCACTCGCTGATTCCCTATCCCCGAACTCCCCTCCCCTCCCATGCTAGAAGATCCTTAGCTATTCTACAAGCCTCCTCCCAATAGTGACTCTCGCTCGCCACGATGAGTATGATTAATATTTTCCACTGCCTTTCAACCTCATAAAATATTCACTTCTTTCCCTAGGGAGTGCGAAGCGAAGTGGGTAGGATTGAGAGGGAGAAAAGTGCGAATGGCAAGAAGCCACGGGCGTGGTACGATCGGGTGTGAAGTTATGTATCTGCTATGCATGGAAAGGAAATATGTCCAATGCCCAATGGTCTATGAATAGATGCTTTTCGGGGACTGGTTTCAAAATTACCGCTAGAAATATTATAAAGGTGTCCTGTGCGAATCTGCAACATCTTACACCTTCTCTCCACTTGGTGTATAAAAGTGCAGACGCAGTGTTTACGTGCATGGTTAAGGCGTAGCCGTCGCCATATTGGATTCAGTCCAACTCCACTCTATAATAAGACCTGTCCATACTTACCGTGTAAAGCAGGCTACCCGGCTGGCATTCTTAAGAAGCTATGGTCGAATATATCCCAGCCGTGTTACATGTTCACCCGACATCCTCTAACTGCGCTAGGTATTCGAAATAACGTTTACAAGGAGTAAGTATAAGTTATGGGGGAAAGTAAACTTACAAGCCGTGAGACAACCTTGATCATAACGTCTGATTACGGCAATAAAACTGGCGTTTTTTTTGTTCTATAATTTATTGAGTGCAAACTCTTCATACTTAAATTATGCTGGTATAGTGCTATGTTCTTTTCGGTGTGTTGATTACCTAAGTATTCCCTCGATTGAAATACCTTACGCTTAGTGTTGTCTTACCGAGGAACTAAGTGTGCCCTTGAATTTTGGCTGTAAGTCATTTCAAGGCTTCCCTCTGATAGCAGCGAACGTCTACATGACCAGTCTGATGTAAACATAATTTTATAGCAACCTCTGCCTCATATTTCTTCATAAGTTACGGCTAAAAGCTCGGAGATCGCTGGGTCATACTGCTTGGGTCGAAGGAGGTCAAATAATGTAATAAAACTAAATTGCTGTAGGGGATTTACAAATAATGTACGAGGCAAAACAGTGAATGCTGGATAATACTCTCTTGTTCTGTTGCATATGATATAGTTATGAAGGATATAAGGTAGATAAAATGTTTATATATGTTTTGTTGTTGAAACCTTTTAAGATTCATGCTTACTTGATACATTTATTCTATATCACATTGCATTGGGAATATATGAGGTGATGAGTCTTTTCTATGGTTCTGATACGTACGATCCCCTGCTTCCAATATCTTAATATTTTTATAACAAGGAGATAGCATCTATCTCGTTTCTATACATTGCCTATTCACTTCATGCTTCGTTCTTTCAAAAGGATCAGCTCTGGTATGAGTGATGGTGTATTTTGCACACCGCTCATACATACACTGATCTTTACTTCGCCAGTTTTCATGGAGAAGCAAATATTTCAAGCTGGCTATCTTCGATTAATGCGAGCAAGGATGTAAATGGCTTCGAGTATTTGCTTGAGGAATTGGCCAATATTGTCACACCTGCAGACTCTGGTGATATGTTTCAAAGACAGATCTCTGGCTGAGAAAATCATATTTGCCTCAGCTCTTGATGCGAATGGATATAGATTTTGGTGGGGAACTATGAAAAAGGTGTATTTCGGAGCGACCATACTTGGTCATATTTCAGTGGCTCCGAGTCAGCGTGCAGGTAGGGTGGGGGATCTGGGTGCTGCGGGGCTCTTCTCTTCTATAAACCATGTGTCTTGGTCAACTCCCCGAAAGCTGGGATTACAACACAGCGTTCTAAAAAACGGCAAGCCAAGAAGGTGAGCATTTGTCCCCGTCAACGGCTCCTTCTGGGAGTTCTGCTTCGCACCATTTGTTACCTATACGCCCGGAATACGTTTTCATATCTCCCAGCTCGAACGCGTGGATCTTCCAGAGAAAGTGCTGTTCCCCTCTGATATATTATAGTTTTCCTTCCATTTGAGGGTCATTTTTTACCAGCGCCAGTTCATCACACTGCTGGAAATGGTAAGAGGAAAGGACATAGCTCACTCTTTTATGTACTGAAAAGAACTCACCCCAAGTTCAACAGGTTATAAAAAGCTAATCCGCCTGCTTATACAGTGAATAGTTTACATACACAGTGATGGATGCGCATTTTAATTGATTGAGAAAAAGATCGCGATGACATTATGTGAAGGCATGATAAATATTGCTCTTTTGATTTAGATGTATGTCAAATAATTTGGCACGATCGACCTGATAAAACTCAACTTAATCACACAATTTCCAATCGATGAGATCTGATTGTTGTTTGTGATCCCATACAGATAAGTATAATCGTCAGAATTATGCTTTCATATGTTCCTAAATTTTTGCCCACAAAATCGCAAACGATTCCTGCATCAGTGCCAGTGTATTGTCAATCTTCCAGCTATGGAGAGGCTATAAACTGGTGACAATAATGGCTCTAAACTACCATCCTGCTTGATTGGTTAACATGATGACATTGTGAAGTTGGGAGACTTCTAGAGAAGGCTTAACAGATAGACACTTAAGTGTCGTCATGATTGTCTAGTCTCCTGATATACCAGACATTAGGTCAGTAGTTCAACGACCTGGCAAAAGAATGTCCTAGATATCAAATGTTTTTTGTTATCGCGATGGCATTTCAATATGGATGTAATTGCCTATTTAATCTCTACGTATTTTTTAATCTGGAACATGACCCCTATATAGTGTTCGTGTAATGAATATGATTAAAGAGTTAACATGTCAATTTTACTGTAAAAAACCTTCCTGGAATGATTAAAACAAATTATCCCATAACTACACTAGATGACACCATTAATAATGAGTGTGTATTAATAATCAAACAATTCTATATTAACACGTTTTCTTTTATCTGTAATAAAAGCATCTTGACGGGAAACGAAACAATATCAAGAAATATAGTGAGCGGCATGATATACCCGTTCCAACGTTAATACTTGCTGTCACATAGTCATTTCGTAATCACACCCTTCCATGTATATTTTTGTCTAGCTTCGGCACAACATCAGAGGGAAAGATTTACAATGTAGTGATCTGAAGTATAGTTGTTGGGTGTGGAGGTTCACAATTGCACCGTTTTTAATGTGCACTTGGATAGTCCACTTCTAATGATTTACTACCGCTATCTAGCAATAAACCCAGAGTCAGAGAAAGAACGTCTCCCCGCATAGGCCTACTCTCTATCCCTCGCAACCTCGCCCTAGTTTTCCAACAGATTCTGAACTGAAAACATACATCAAATCCACAAGTACATTTGTTGGGGGGAAATCTTGTAGACTTTCTTGTGGGCGAAGAAACCATGACCAAATCCTATCAAACACCTTGAAATAATTTTAAGTTGATATTTCCAAGTAAACAGAATGGGACGTGTGGTGTTATTTTTCCGCCAATAAAAATACTTCATTTTAAGGTATTGCTATCATCAGGCGATACCGATTGCTCTTATTGATTTTTATTGTCATAAAACAGGCGTTACCATGGGAAGTGCAGGATGATGGTTAAGTCTTTTCCATTTTACACCGAAAGTAGAGCTTTGGATTTATTGTGCACTGGTTCATGTTTGTGTTTGGTCGTTTTATGTGATGTTTTGTGGATATTACCTTCGTACTTAGACCAGTCAGAAATAAATCACCGAAACAATTTATTCGTTCGGTCACAAATTCTGACACCTTCTAAACCGCTCTACAAAGGTGGTTAATTCATTTATTCCCTTGCACCCCCTGATAATAGTAATAATCTAATTCTTTATTTGATGATAGTGATTAATATTTACAACTCTACTGTACTGTAAAATGTACAATCTTTGAAAGAGAAAATAATTCATTTACTTATGTTCATTGTTGTTATTTTTCTAGTGTGCTGTGCAGGGAAATCTCATGAACTGGGGCGAAGTGTGGGCTCAGGAGACTTGATGGGGAACAAGAGCATACCGGATTGTATAATCAAAGTTGGATATTTAATACCAGAACGATTATTCGTTGGTGCCACGAGGGACCATAAGCTGCTGTCAACGATAATCTAGAACCCAAGAAGGCCGTTCAGAACCTCAGATCTGAAAACAAACTTAATAAATAAATTCTGCTGGAACGGGGACGATCTGGAATCTGTCCAGATTTTCTATGCCAAGCTCGAAATTACCATTGAACAATTTCTATTATCATATACCAACAAAATGAGTGCTTTCTTTACGTCAACGTACCTCCGGAATTCTGATTTTCCGGATTCCACACAGTCACTGCGTGCTACGGAATCTGGCTACCGGGACCAGACCCTGGTACACGATTTCTCCACCGGAGGATCGACCCACAACTCGGCGGCAGACTACTCCACGGTGCCCAGCCCCGGTCCTACTCTGAACAACACCCACGGGACCAACCAACACAGTTCTCAGGGGCATGGAGTTTACCCGAGATACTCCCAATATGATAGATCCGATATGAATTCGATCAATTCCCTCGATCACTCCTCCCCAGCTTCCCCAATGTACAGCGAAAATCCCAACCGCCACTTAAGCCCGGCGTACTCGTCGACCAGGGCCTCACAGATGCCAACTTCTCCGGTCGCCCAGGAGATCTTCCGGCAGACAGAAAGAAGGCGCCTGCCGACGGCTACGACCGGGCCAAACCGCAGCACCTCCCCGGGACACACGGACAACAAGCTCCGGTCCATCTCTCCCCCGTCGGACTACTCCAAAGCACCATCCACCCAAAGTATCAACCCCCCAGGGACTAGCCGAAGTATCTCCTGTGACACTGGTACTACCTCATCGTCCATCTCAGATGGGGACACCAACCGTGGAGGTTCACCCCGCGTGTCTACCTCCTCCAGTACAAGTAGCAAAGACGGCACTGGAGCAATGGTAGGTGGTTCGTCCCCAGGCCGTCTCGATGGCTCCCCGATCAGCTCGGACGAGGCCGTTTCTCCGACAGGTTCTAGACCCAGCGATGGCCAACAAGCCAACAACTTTGTCATTTATCCCTGGATGAAATCCCCGTATGGTGAGTATTAATTATCATAAGCTTACTAATTTTCCTATCAATAATGGATGGAAGTGAAATATATATCCCTATTAACTTGATGCCCAGAATCCCCCAAACACAGAATCAAAAATAAAAATAAGGATAGAATAGGGAAAAAGAAAATTCGTTTGGCATATTCAACATATCCTTCAAATCAAGTTACGATGAAAAGAAAACAATCATTTTGTGTATAACGTGAGGCAGTTTTGCTATTGAACTGACAACGCATTTATCTGTACGTTTCTAAAACGGTAGTTTATTTATTCGTTCGTGGGCACTTTTTCGCAACATGAAAATGTGTTACTAATTGTTATCAGATAAGAATGCAAACAAGTTTCAATAATAGCTGATATTTTTAATTAGTGAACAATGACAACCATGTATATATTTTTTTACCACCTAATAATAATCCGTCCGTCCGAGTCAGTAGCTGCGTTGGGAAAAAAAATACACATCACACGAGATAAAATCTTATCGTGTCCGCTCACAATTGGAGAGAGGAACAGCTGTTTTTATATCTTGTAGGTCTATGTTGCGTATAATGAAAAAAAACTCCCCTGTGTATATGTACACATGGTGCACTATAGTCTAGCTATTGGCTCCTTTCTCCTCCCTCGATCCCGGTCACTCACACATTTGACCTTCATTCTCTATCCATCACCGAATTACTCCTTTGAATCATTTTCGGCCCCTTTTCTTTGTGAAATTAGACCGTTTGCACTCGGCTAAATAAGCGTCATTTGCATTAATAAATCTTTCACATTTGACATTCGTTTTGAAGGGGGAAAATTCCAAATGAACAACAATTGGGCACCGATTCCGATAGGATGGGGAGCGATGCTCAAACATCAGCGGTCAGGCCTCCTGTGACTCATTCTTTTTAAATATACAGATGAAACTGAGCTTGTGTTTGAACCAGGAAAACATGGCGATAAATCCGAAAACCTGTCATTAATAGCAATCAGCGGGATCCGATTTGGCTGGACTAATATGCATAGATGTCCTCTAGAGTAGCCTTGCTTCTCTTCTCGTCGGGTCTCGTTGGAGGAAGATGATCATTAGCATATTTACTCATCCTTTGTTAATGGTCCTCAAATGTCGTCAATCGCACCCGCGGACGGGCAAACGAAACAAAAGGATCCCGCTCCAATTTCTCCTATATTTCGGCGTGCACTTTTCTCTCGATTATCGCTCGCGATTCTCAACGTATTGTGTTTTCTTCTCGACCTCCGCTGAGCAACTGCGAAGACTAGATCCTTTCCCCTGCGTTTATATACACTAATTTTTCCCTCCCTGACATTAAAACACACATAAAGTTACTGAATGGTGGCAAAGCCATTCCAATTGGCTACTGATAAAAAATAAGAGCTCCCTATGGCCCATATGAGCACCATAGGAGTGTCAGCCATGTGCCACACTGGCGAAGCTCCGACCTCTTTTTCGCTGAGTTATGATTCGGTCATCGGTCCGCGTGAAAAAAACTAGTCAATAAAATATTTGCCGGTGCACGATGGTTGTTGGAGGAACATAGGGGTGGGCACGGGGCATTTGGCTGTTAGTGGGGCACTATCTGTTCTGAGACCGTTAATCAGGTGGCAATAGCCATCGCCTTGACGTTCGCATGAAGGGACCAAGTAGAGGGAGAATATTGCTATCAGGGCCTGCCTTCTACATTAGATTCTGAATAGGGCCCAATTGCCTCCCAGCCAGAGGCATATAGATAGTCAGTAAAAGTTCGAGACTACTCGATAGGATGCCCCAGTATATTTAACCCCACCCCCACCCACCCTCACTGGAGCCGTACCCTAGTTGTATCTAAACATAACCACCCCCAACTGACCAATACTGCAAGCCCATTCAGTATGGGTGTACAAATTACAGGTGTATGGGGAGGGGGACCTGTTTGATATACATAGTACTAACTGTAGGTTGCTAGGCTATGAGTGAGGGTAGTGAGAGAGTCCAATCGGAACGGCTATAGGTTAGAGGTCTTTTCCCGCTTCGAGGCTATGAACCCCAATAGCAAGTCAGCTGTGTAAGAAGAACAATCAACTATGTTTCTTACGGTTAAACCTTTTGTGAATGACTCTTGAAGGGTGTCTTGTTCGTTGCATCGTCTATGTTCCCTCGTGGAGCCCAGGAGCCATGTACGCACATACGGCGACTATATCGCATCTCCAGGATGGATTGAGTCCCCCCTATAGGTATGTAGGTAGTATTATATAGCCGCACATATTCTGATTTCCCTGTCACCTCAAGGGAAACGTATATCTCGTACCATTGTCTAACACATAACTTTCCTGTAGGACGGTTGATTTGGGCTGTCAGAGATTGATGGGTGCATGCAGGACGGGGGTATTTGAAATTGGAGTTATTTTGATGTTTTCAAACTCCCCAATCATCCCACATCCCCCTGGGAGCACCAGTGGTGTTTACCCCACTTGCACAATGGGATCAGCCAATTCGGTAACCCTGCCAGATTTACTTCCTCCCGCGTCAGAACTTGATTGATTTAATACCTTATCATTTGACCGCCCCCGGTGCCTTTAAACAGCTCATGGACAATCCACATTCCCCTGCTGTGATCCACATTACGACTGAAAACACTCTATTCTTCTCCCTATATAAAATATAAACGAAGCGGAGCAGGATTAACATCAACTTTGCTAGGGACTTTTCTCTGTTGCGGCATCGGGCCTCATGAATGCATTAAGCAGAGATTTTTCTAATTTGGCCCCGGAGACAGGGGAAAAGTTCATTAGGAGTTGATTTGGTTTAATGTCGGCAAGTTGGCATAGCGCAGGTGCATACAGATCCGGCCATGTCTGAAGTTGTTAATTGCTAACTTAATTAGGAATATTTTATATGCGGTCTTAAGCTCGGTTTCTTTGTCTCCCATGTCCGACCAATCTCCGTTCCCGATGAAGGTTGTTCTATCTACAGGAAGTGATCTAACAAAAAGCACCTCCTCAAAGTCTAAACTAAACTTCTTCCTTGTCGTAGCCATTCAAAAACATTTTTCCTTGTCCAAAAGAGTATTTTCAACAGACCCTTTCCCACCCATGGCCCGGCTTCGGTTTGAACTCGAGCTATCCAATTTAATCCACATCTTTTCATATTATAACTGATGGCAAATTTCGTATCATTGTTTGCACTGAATGGTATTGATGGCTTCCGAAAATTGTGCCATTTGAATGCGCTCTTTTTCTAGATTCGACTGTCCAGAAGGAGCGAGAAAGTGTTAAAGGCAGTGGGAAAGACATTTGCTATAATTTAATACCATTTCCTCACATTTTAAAGTAATCACCACCTTCTCGGAGAAGCAATGGAACAAATAATGATATTACTAAGGGAATGCATCTTCATATCCAAATTAGATTATATCTTTGGGCCGGTGGCGCCCCGTAGCGTTAATTATTCCCCATTCATTGGGAACAGCTTGGATGGATTCTTCACCAAACCACTTTCAAGAATTCATGATGAAAAATACTCTATTTTCCTCGATCAATCTTCATTGATCGGAATATGATCCACCTTGATTTGGCTTTCTTACAAGCAAGGGAAAAAGATCCATGCGTTATACTTTAATCTTAATGCAGGTAGAGAAGCTTGGGGACAGTTTATAAATACAGAAAGAAGGAGCTGGCGTTGTTTTGCATTGGCACCACGAAAGGGGTGTTATCCTTAAAAAGCCTTTTGACGTCCGAAGGGATTTCCTTTAGAGCGACCTAGTATTAGGTATGGACGGCTTCATAGATGACGTGCATTATAAATTTAATCCATACATAAGAGCATTGCTTAGTTTAAGATCACCCTTCTAAGTGTTGCAAAATTTTACCGCCTGTAACTCATCTTTTTCCCTCAGCCAGTTCCTATTTCTGGGAATTAGTTCAGTGTAATTCGATGCATAATGACGTCTAGGAGACAAAGGAACGTTTCAGGCAAATTTAAGGCCCATCAGTTTTGAGTTTGGCTTTTGATGTTTGCCTCCACTCAAGCAAATTTCGTGGGTGTTTCAGCTTTTATAGTACACTTTTTATTTCTTGTCCGTGGTTTTGATTACTTCATGAAGGGTAATTTCTTGACTGATTTGCATTAACATTTGATAACACTTTAATCCCTACTTCATCTCGAATACAAAGTTTGGCTTGCATCAGATGTCCCTTATCTTGTAAGTACGGGTTCAGTCATAGGTTGGACACGTGCTGAAGTAGACAATAGAAAGCTTTTGGCCCTTGATGGAAAAGGTAGTTGGAATTATTCCCCTTCCTAGAGTTGTGAGCCAAAAGGTCACCACGCTGATCTTGATGGCTTAGCACATTCCCAGCATGTTCTCATTCTTACACCATTTTCCTTTAAAGATAATTGCAAGGTAACGTTAATGCCGCTGCAAAACACCGGGCCTGGTACGAAGCCATAGTCTACTTACCACGTGACTAACAAGCCCCTCCCCTTTAGCCTGATTGACGTACGACCTGGCACGTTAATCACTCACGAGTGAATCAGTGCTCAATTTTAGTCACATGCTCTTTAAAAGCTCATTGCCCAGACTTCTCTCCCTGATGAGAGATCATCCTTTCCGTCCTATACGCTTTAATCGCGCAAAACCATTCACTGGTCATTAGCCCTTGTAGGTCTTATCACCCCCATGATAGCGCTCCCAACATTAAGAGAAGGGCATAAGGCTGTATTATTCCACGGCAAAGTCTATCTGCGCTTGTGCCCTTTACCCATCGGCGAAGCTGCGACCTGTCTACGAGTCCCAAGATATTCTGGTTTACCGGGACTGACATTTGAGCTGTTTGTGAACCACATGTGTGACATTTGCTTTACTATGCCTGTGCCCTGTGCCAAACTACAAACTCCATGCACTACTAGGTTCCCCGACGCAGCTGCAGTGATCACAGCCAGGTACAAGTGTTGTCTTCCCTAGGTTTTATGGGTCTCGATGTCTGGGTTTTACTACCAATAAAAACACACCTGAAATCACCGAGCCTTAGTAGAGGTTTCTAGGGTTTGTGGGGTTCGTGTTCCCTGTCTAGCTTGCCTGGTTGAGCGTGTGAATAGGAGGAGTGGTTGATAGGCAAAACTCCTTAGAAACATGTGTGAGAACATCTAAAGATAAATTATTTGCATCTTTTATATTCTATCCTCATGTGTTCATTCATTCAAGGTCTGTTGTCACTATATAGAATAGATATTGGTTATTTTCCCATCACAACTTTTAAACGCTTGGCATGGACTAAGATAACAGAGGGTTCTTTAAGCTAATCGATGTCTGATGGTTCGCAGTATTATGATATTCGATCGAATACATTTCCCTCGTTGTTGGCATAAAGGGGGCAATGTCGGAAGAAAGGAAATGAACCTTCTTTCTTTCCTCTCTTGTTCAGAGAAAGTTCTCGCATACCCGCACCCCGAAGGAAAATAGACGCGTAAGAGAAGACTACAAATCAATAGCCAACCCGATTTGTCATGTGTCATATACTCAAGAAGACAAAGGGCCTTTGAACGGTGCGCTCATTGGTGAACCAGTAATGGAAATGGGAAACTCACTTAGACCGACCAATCCATCTCCCGTGACCCAGTGGTTGCCAATAGATTTACAGTTGGCTAATGCCGAGAAGAGTTGGGGGCCTCATCTGTCTTAGCATGGACCTTTGCCCAATCCTGGTAGAACCAGCCTTCCAAAGGACCTTTTGCCATTTTGCATAAGAAATGAGAGCCAGCGGAGAACTAATCAAGGATGAACAGATTGCCGAAATGAAAGTTTTAAAGTGTTTTACCTATCTCATGTCTGGGTGGAAAGGGGGTTGAACTCAATTCCGATGCTTAATTCCCTTAAACAGGTAAATGCATTGTTTATGATACGCTATATTTAGGATGAATGTTTAGAAATTGATTTAATTCTACGTACTTTGGATTGATTTACGGATAAACCCCATGGGGATAAGCGGGCAGGATGTTTACATCATGACTCAAGTTTGACTTATTTTAAACATGTTGCATGCGGTTTGTTTTAGTTCTGAGTAAACTTCCAGTGACCTTCGGATTTTCCCAATATAACGGCCACAAATCTTCAAATATTTAAGCCTTCATTATGCAGGCCTTTCCTGTGCTGCTTATCAGAATTTCCTTCAAACAAGTGATAACAAGATTAAGCCCCACTAACAAGTGATAAGTCGCTTAATACTTATTGTTGGAAGCCCTCTTTCATCCTGCTTTCAGCCCCATCCCTCCCCAAATCCCACTTTATTCCAAATGGCAGGGAGCGCTCGAGATCCCCACTCCTTTTGAAATGGTAATCCACTTACAAAACCCATTGTGTTGCGAATGCTTGAATACCAACACCAAGGACCTGTCCCTGCTTTGTTGAGGAAGATTCAGATCACGATCTCGTGTCCCATTTGGTTGAGAGGAATCTTCTTCTAAACAAAAGCAGCCTGGAGATTTTGCCTGAGAATACCCTGCCACCCATTCTAGCCACGGACCGCAGGAAAGCTGAGAGCCTTATTGATCGTGGGAGGGACTTAGGTGGAGGTCGGCTGAATACAATGTTGTCCAAATATTACTTTCAAATTAGATTTTCTAATCCAGCATGCAGTGCACGTGCAACTGCCACTTGGACACCACTGGCCAATCCATTCTTGTTGCAGCGAGTCAACATCATTTGGCGAATAACATCGGCTTCAGATCGATTGGTCGGCTGCTTTCTATTCGAGCCGAATAATACGTCAGTGAGTCTGCCTGGCTTGAATTTGCTACTGCTCAACACTCTTTCTACGGTAGCGTGTGGGCAGGCGAAAGATTTCTTCTGAAGCCTGAGTTCCTTCCGAAACATTCTCCCCTCGCACAGACAAAATCCCCAAATTTATCACTTCTCGCAAACTTTGCTTCGCGCGGTTTTCTCACACTCTGATTGGTTTAAAGTGTCTTCTCACTGGCGCCACGAGATGGCAGGAGGGAGTGTGACCCTTGCTCGACCCCAGTCACGTGACGCTTTCAAAGCATGGAGTGGGGGCATGATTGTATTCTCCCACAGGAGGATACTTTGTGCTGGGATCGCTTCAGAGGAATCCTGCTCTCATAACACGCCTGCATTTCCCTGTGCTGCTTTAGCGCCCCATCCCGAATGGGGCCTTGGCACAACACCTGGTGGAAAGGGTCGATACTAGAGAGACATTTTGCGCTTTGCATCTAAAACTCATCTGGCGTATATTCCTTGCTAAGCCTTCCTCTAATCTTTTTCCATATACATTAAAGAACGCCTTTTCCCCATAGGTCAAAAGCCTTTTTCACAATCGGCCACTTTGTACTATACTACTATTCCAACGACTAAAAGTGCTGAACTTTAGGAAGCGGGGAAAAAGGTTATTGGTAAGTAGTAAGGAAGATGGAAGTAATGATTAAAGAGTCGCATGTAATGTTAAGAGAACCCTCTTCTCCCTGTGTTGGGTGATTTAGCTAGTAGGCAAGTGCTAGATGCCATGCCAGTTGGAGTCGACTGCATAGATGCTGTCTATCGTGATCTGGTACTCCTGTGTTCATCCATGGCGCCACTTACTGGAGGAGTAATCCATCATCCGTCATATCAGATCACTCTCCTCCCGGCTGAGTGGTCTAAAAATAAAGTCACGTACTGTCATGAATTCGGGGTCAAGTAGCTGCTCTCACTCATATACCTTTACCCTTAGTACTTCTCTTTCCATCTTCAACAAGCCCTACCGCTTCTCTCGTTCACACATGTATCCGTTTCCCTCCATTTATTCCTCTTACATCTGTCAGTCGGTCTCCACCCCCTTTCTTCGTTATACATACGCTCCCCACTCCTACATAGAATACTCGTTGCTCTCACGCACACAACCATGTCCCTCCCCCATAGCCATACCTCAGGAAGAGGATGCTCTTTTCCAGACGATTCTAGCACAGCTGTTCCTATGTTGCATGACCCCTTGAAGTTTAAAGGTGATCGGTCATTTCCGAAAGCTCAGGTCACTGTTTGATTGGGGAAGCATGTGGTTCAGGCTGTCATCGTTCATGCCTTGACAAAAATAGACTTCTCCAGGCAATGGTAGGTGAGCCACGTGAATTCCCCTCGTCTAAAATGATCTGAAGGTTATCCAGAAACATATAAGCAAAAATTATTATATATTAATATTAATAGTTTTTATGATGATGTGCGTAAGCATAATTGACGTTATATGTCAGCTGTGCCATATGTACTTTGATTCGATCCCCTTCCCCAGGGACATTTCTCATAAAACATTGCTGGGAAGTTATATGATTACTTGGCACATGCCATGATGGAACTGACCGTCTGATTAGTACCCGAAAAACCAGACTTCTGCAGTAAGAATCTGTAATGGTTTATCTCTAAGCGGAGCTCGCAGGTAATTTGCCTAACTAAATGCCTAAAATAATATTATAACTGACCTTTGGCATCTCAAAGCGGTCGCCTTTTAGAGATATTGTATAACGGCATGCAAAGCATAAAGGTGTGATGGAATATTGAACTTTGACCTAGAAGAAATACATTTAAATCTCCGCTGGCCCTCTCGTCGCACTGTATGCTTAGATTAAGTCCATTACAGGGAATAATTTAACACATTAAGTGGCTGGTGATAACCACATCAAATGTAAATACTAAGCTGCAGGTTGTAAACTGTGTAGGTCATAAAAGTGCAATCATTGTCATGTTCAACCATGTCTTTATGGGCCAATAAAACAACCACATGTGCCGAAACACCGCTTTGTAAATGAACTACAATGTCTCTCTCAGCTGTTTGCTATTGGATAGCCCCTGTGCTTGAGGCTACGTTTAGGAAGTATATGACGAGGAATTTATACCAAATATTTTTATTGTTAAGTGTTTTTAGTTCACTTTTAGATTACGTTTTTATTAAACACGAGATTCATAATGTTTAGGAAGTATATGACGAGGAATTTATACCAAATATTTTTATTGTTAAGTGTTTTTAGTTCACTTTTAGATGACGTTTTTATTAAACACGAGATTCATAATGACTTATTTCCATCTTTTAGATATGGCATGTTATTCTCTATGGATATAGGTTCAATCAAGCCCTATCCCTATTTGATCGAAAGGGTGTTTAATATTATACTCTAATCTACGTGGCCCTTCGTTCTTCTATGAAGGTACTACGCCAATCTAATGCTGGGGCATCCTATATCTATGATTTCGCAACGATAAAACACATTTCCCCCATTAACTCTACGCACCAGTCTGACATCATCTATAAAAATAAAATTTCTCTCTTCGGATATCGCTGCTTTATAATTATATCCTCTCCATCCTTTTAATTTTGGCGCGGCTGACAGGTCGATCCATCATCCTCCATGACCGACAGGGCCATACATCTTATATTTCTTGGGGGATATTTTTTCGCCCCGCCGCCGTCGCAGTTTTTCCTGGCGCTGCGAGCGCTCGGCATTCTTGTACAGGCGCTTGTTAGGGGCGTGGCCGCTGGCTTCGTTACTATGGCAACAGCTGCCCACACAGCTAAGAGAGGTCATTACAGAGTTGGTTTCCCTGGAGTGGTCAAGCAATCCATAGCTCGCTGTGCTTAGGGTCTTCAGCTAAGAATGTATATAACACTTAAAATAAATCATTTATTGATCTTGAAAATATATTTTCTTCTCGATAGGCTTTTTGCTCGGAGAGAAAGCAAGTTCATACTCGACAGATGAATAATTGCTTGGGCACTTCTGACTTCTTTTTTTATTGTTCGAATTCGATTTCTTCTACCCCTTGAGATCCAAACCATTAGAACTTATAGAAATGCGTGAGAGCGTGCACACGGTACTAAAAGGATGGATCCGAAATCCCCTGAGAGCCTTACATCAAGGTCACCTTGCAATTCTGTCACTTAGCTCTGAATTCTATGGGGACAAACGTGCTGGCCACAATTTCAATATGTCGACAGGACACTAAATTCAATTCGGTGTGTGATGTACCCTTCTCCCGAGCAAATTAGATGACAGGCAGGCTGAACGAGAGCGAGAGCCATATATTAGGGAATTTGCCAAGGGTTCATGCAGTGCTTTTGGTGTACTTTCCGGTCCGGGTTTGTGGGTTTCTGGTTAAGGCCTTGTGATGAAGTGCTCTTCCTCCTGGGCCGATACCAGAGGTGCTCATCCTGTCCTGACCTGACTTGGGGTTGATGTTGTGGATATGGGCGATCTGGAGGCTTTATTAGTTCACCACAACATCCTGGTGAGGCAAGTGTATATTCATTTATTTTAGTTTGCCCCACCACTATATTGCGTCTTCAATTAACTAACTGCTTCAGGATTGGGGAACTGCTTATCTTCAATTTTAATGGATTCCATTTATCTTCTGAAACCCGTACTGGTGGCCCAGAACAGTGTATATGTGTACGAAGCGCTTTGAACGGAATGTTATACACAACATTCATACCCTAGTTGTTACTCACATTGATACTGCTGGCGCATTAATAGCTTTTCATATCAGTATTGATTCTTTTTACGCTAATTAATTAATTGTCGCCAGCGATGAATTTATTTTTGTTGCTGAAAATGCAGTGCATTTGATAAATAATGATATTACTTTGTATTCATGCTATTGGTTGCGCACTTCTGGCACGATCGTATAGTGACTGTTAAACGAGTCTATGTAAAAAATGTTATTCATGCGCTTCCCAACCAAACTGAACCCACCTCTGTAAGTTACATAATAATCTAACCAAGTGACACTGTTAACCATTGTCTTACCAATTATGAATCGGCCACATTTGATTGAAGATGAGAAATCTTGCGTTTCTTTTCATATTTCGGGCAAACATAATAATTGTAATGATTCAAGGAGCCGTTTATTTCTCATACAAGCAATGACTGGAAAGAGAATTTATATTTCCGACTCTTTGTACTAGTTTTCCAGCGACCCATCTTTATTTCGCCTTCACATTGGCCAGCCTAAGATATTCACAATGTGTGCTCCTTTACCATTTCAATAGTCCAACTATTCCGGGGACCGTTTCGTCACCTACAAAAGAGGGAAAAAATACATAGATTAATGTCCGTGAAGATTATTTGAATTGTGAAAAATATATTCTGTAACTATACCCGAGTTTTAATTACTATATATATAATGCATGGATGCACTTTTCTAACATAGTAGTGACAGTACCCGCAGGAAGGGTCGGTCCTAGCTAGTATGTAGGAGTCTGGGTCTTAATGGTGATAAAGGAATTCGCTCATAAAACCATTTACTGTGAGCGTCACTGGCACTGGGCTAACGAACTGAATCAGACCAGCGAAATGGTGTTGGATATGTGTACCACTGAGTTACATAGGAACCATAAAAGGAGGGGAACTGTGAGTCTTCTGATGAATCGCAATGGAACCAATGAGCAATGATAAATCTTGGGGTTTATGGCGGTCACTTGTGGGTTTTAGGGTTCACTGAATTTCCGGGTTTCCCTCCTAGATGGCGCCAGGATGTTACCCCCAGCCCCTCGATGGGGGTTGGGTGGGGACGCCCTTATTTTACGACTATTGCATCGTTTCCTATTACGTTGCGTTTAACCCCTTCCTGCTTATGAGTGGCTGCCCGTATCTCACATATATGTATTCTATCATCCTTGGCAAGGAAGTCAGTCGAATCGATTTTGGTTGGGGCATTTAACTCATATAATGCAAATTGTATATCGTATCAGTGCTGTGAAGTATAGGCGTATAGGCGTCACTACATCACATGGAATAAGTATCCTCCTGATCTTCCATAGCCTGATACAACGACATTTCCCCTTACTTCTCTTTCTCATATTAGGAACCCTAAACTTTCGAATGACGCAATTTTGTCGCCGTATGGTAGATAATGGGTAGTTACTCCCAACGCGTTAATGGGACAGCTTAGCTATACGGCAAGGCAGAACTGTATACAACAAGACTCGTTAAAATACGTCACCAAAATTGTTCTACTTCATGCAAAGAACTTTTGGTGTACAATGGATGAAGAGAATCTGTACATCAACGGATTACTCACCGCAACGATTATATTTGTTGCTCACTGGAACAATTCAATTATCAACCCATTCGAGTTGATATGGAATTTAATAAAAGAGTCCGTTAATAAGGGCACGGCTATTCTTTCAAATTAGCGTTAAGCGTATAATATTGTTACCAAATCAGATTTAATTTAAATTACATGGGAGTTCTGTGGACAGAGGAGGAGGCACCCAGGGACATTTATGCCAAAGAGTGATCTATCTGGTGAGGGGAATGCCCATCGAGTTGTCATTATTTAGACCCCTAAGGAATTATTGTTCCCCTTTACAATAAATCACTTCCCTCAACACAATCCCTGCATATCATTTGCATATCAATGCACGTTAGTTTGAGGTTATCCCACGAGGGGTAGCGGCAAGTCGTGGGTAACATTGATGGATAGTTATTTCTAGCTAGCTAGCTTTATAAGTATTTCGGGATTATTCAACTATTGTTCTTCGGATCAATCCAAATATTTTGCTCGGAGTGTAAGCTTTAGTAGCTTCAGACACATTTTTGCGGTGCATCAATCTGCGTTTCCCCTTCTATTGAATTCATTTCATATTCATGCTACGCCCGTGATATATGTTTTTAATCGATTTACTGGTATCGATCATTTTTGTTCTCTTCAACAATGCACTCAGTTATTATTCACACGGATTGCTCATTCCAAATATGACACAGTATCACCTGCAATGTATGGAATGATTTATTTCGATTGAATTTAAATGGAGATCCAAAGCCTGTGTTCTTGTGCTAAAAATCTTCTGTTAGGCCATACAGTAGTACGCAGCAATAGGCAGCTGTGAGTAACCCATAAATATAACAGACAAATTGAAGTCTGGATGAGTTTATTTTTCTTTGCTATATTCATATCAAGCATTGTAATTCCAGGCGCGACATATTATTGATCCATTTTGAAGGCAGCATTTCTTAGTATTGTAGTATGTATCTCCTGCCTGGTCAAACGTCGAGGGGTCTGAATGAATGTATGTATGTGGAGGGGGCGTGGAGGGTTGGCGTTTGGATGGAAGGGTTTTCTATCTCTGTCAAGTTCCTGACAATGGAGTATTTGTTGTTAGATTCTCTCTCACTGTTATCCATCAGGCGCATGACAGGCTAGCGCATGCAGATGGCCCACTACTCAGTCAAGGCAGGGGAGGCAGAATTGCACTTAAACAGTCGACCTAATTTGATTTCCACCCTTCAAGTAATGCATTTTGTTCGAGCATACGACGGGAGTCTTTTGCTTGACGTAGACAAATGATTGCCACCAAAGGGAATTACTATTCAGCTGGGTGAAGCCATAGCGCTTGCCAGCTATATACTTGATTTCCATATCTGCAAGTTTGGCCCGTCCCAGCTCTTGTGGGCGACTCCTCCTGGTGCATTGGTACATATCCCTTGGCTTGTCGCGGCCAAGCGCAAGCCCTAATTGGACTCTCCAGGGTCGAACCTGGAGGCTTATGCTGATGGTCAAGTTGGTTGTATACATCGACGCAATTTACTCCGGTGTTGTAATGTGGCCATATATCAGGTGCGTGTTGAGATCAAGTGATCTATCCACTGTCAGGCTCAGGGTGTATTTATGTTCAGATCTATTTATATTCATGGACCCCAATTCCACTCCATATATTAGAGCTTTTCCCCTCAGAGGATCTAGCCATTACCTGACCAAGGGATTTGATGTATCATTATCATAACAAACATGTAAGCAGTGGGCTTTGCTATATAAACCACCCCATAGCTTGAGAAAAACATTACCATTTATATTCGTTGCTGATCAATCCTATACATTCTAGTCGCGCGAGTGTGGGTTGGCATTCCGATGTTGTAGATGAGCAAGTTCGATGGCCCGTGTGAAAAGAACCGTGAAAGCGGCATTAGTTGAGATTTGGGTGTCCAGTGAAGGACGCACTCAAGTGTCCATCACTAACAGCATTGGCATCCCCACCTGGATGGAGACACCATGGAGAAGGTGTTGAGCCCCCGGGGAGGCTAGCACTCCTCCAGCAACTTATCTCATTACGCACGCTTTCGAATCTTGGCCAATTGATATAAGAGTGGAAAGGAATGAAGGGTTGAGTTGGATCTACCACGTTGAATATCCCTCCCTGTATGCATCATTCCCGCCAAGATCGATCATCAGGAAAGCAAGCCACTCGCTCTATCTGTTGTCGACTTGGGATCAATTGTGATAATGCGAGGAGAGTTACTTCCCATGAAAACCTATTTTTTGTCACGAACTTGTACAGAACAAGTGGCCTACTTTCTGAGTGAAGATATGCCCTCTTTCATTATTGATCATTTTTTGAGCCATGGACCCACTGTAGGCAAGGACGTAAATCATAGGGTAATTCTATCCCAGGAAACCCTTTTATACAGAGGTTCTAATCAAACGAGAGTTTTATCTTCATGTGAAATTATAAATAAAAATAGGGTACAATATTAATTAATGAGACTTCATGGGATCCTCTAACCAGCATACATATTCAGCTGGGTAATATCTTAATCATCGATGAATATCATTGAAATATCAGGTGAATCACTCATATGTGTTGTCATAGCAACATAACCTGTTCATTAATAGGAAGTGTGAGGAACAAGACACTCTGTTTATAAGGTACAGACTGTAAATTTCCTGTGTTGGGAGTTTACGACATTAATCAATAGCCAGATTTTATTAATAATCACCTGTTATACATGAAGAAAAATAATGCCCTTTTTACAGCAAAGCGTGTCCCGCTCAGCATACCTGACAAGGCGGAATGAATCATCCTGCGCTTGTTTGTAGTCTACCAAACAATTCCCATCGCGGAGCCTGGACGCACGCACTTCCTAGAGTATCCATCACGATAATGACTAAAGAAAAGGGCCATTTCTCAAGGCTCGTGCGTGGTGTGTCTCAGGTATTAGTGGAGTCACAGGGACGTCGGCCAGGTCACTGGGGATGAACCCAAGGGTCACCTACGGTAAATCTCCCGGATTTAAGCAACACAAGACCTCCACTTGCACCTCGGATCCCCCTCTCCCTGCCCCCCTCCCTCCCACCCGAACATCCCCACGCCGCGCCCTCTCCCGTCCCCTGTCCTAACCTCCCTTCCCACGTGACATCTTTGATGCATTGCTTTCCACCGGGGGGACCAGCCTGACATTTATCTACGTCATTTTTCCTTAGGTGCGAATTGAACGAAATTAATAGGTCGCGACGACCTGTATCCTAAGCTATCGATACATATTGAATAAGATATAGTATGACTAGAATGAAAGCTGAGCCATTTACAAATGTACTTCAAATGTAATATGGGCGAAACCCATATGGAAACGGGTTGAGGATAGGACAGTCCCTTCAAGAAACCGATTCGTACAATAGGTTTCGTTTGGGGTATTTTCCCCGGTTCAATAAGAAAGCATGTTATCTCAATTGAATTTCATATTCATACCACCAATGTGTTTCGGGGGGGGGGGGGGGGGTGGATTCGTCTACTCATTAGTAGGAAGAAATGTGTTGCCCTCTCGGGGTATAATGAGGGTTTTAGGTGAATGAGATCTTCGATTGCACAACAAAGCTTGGGGATCGACGAGGGACAAAGTGTGTCGGAATAACGGACGCAAAACGAGACCTCTGTGGCCCCAAAAGTGCATGTATCTCGTGGAAATCCCGCGTGCATGGGATTTGGAGAGATTAATAATCGGGTCCTGAGAGAGGCGTCCCGTAAAGCGAAGTTAACAAATAGTCCGAGCTTGGTATGGAAGTGTGATAATTTATAGCCTGACATAAATGCATGTTGCACATTCATCTCTCCCTAGATTCACCGGGAGATGGTTGGTCCGGATGCGAGCAATTTGACGATGCCTTTGGCCGTAATGAGCAAGAGCGGAATATCCCTGAGCCCAGTCTGTCTCTGTCTAACATCGTTCGTCTTGGCTTGGAAAGGAGAGGGCCGGCTTTAATTTGTCCTGGCTGTCCCCACAAAGACAGCATGTTGTCTAAGGAAGACTGCCAAAGGGTAGCCTTTGAACTCAACGTAATGAGAGCATGTCAGGAACTGAGTGATCGGCTCGTCCCCTCAGTTAGACTCATCCTCAGGAGAGTTGCTCAAAGTAGCTCGTGCCCCTTCCCTATTTCTCCCTCCCACTCTTCTCTCCTGTCCACTCAGGTCGCGGGCCCCCTCTCAAGCTTCTGCATGATTCGCACGAAAAGTCTTCTACTCAAGCAACAAATTGAAAACGTGCCTTCCATTATTCTATTACAGGTTGCCCGTCCCTTCTATAACTCCCCCGATGTTCCTATTCAAATCTTTTATCTATATGAATTGTATTGCCTTTTAACTCAACAGAACCTCATTGCCAAATATATAATGGGTAGGTTGCATTGAAAGAAATTCATGGCGCGTCTGTAATTGAAACGGTGATGAATATTTCTCTCATGCATCCTATTCTTTGAGGTCGCAGATCTTAACATAGTGATGAATACCCTTGCACCATTGAGACTGACAAAATCTGCATAATTGCATTTAATCTATTCCTAACTAGGGCTTTATATGTGCTGATACTTGGACGGTCGTAAAGAATTTCAGCTTTGCAAGCAGAGGCAACAGTCATCCCTTTTGTTTTAGGAGCTATTATTTTTGGAAAAGTGCCTTCATGCATTTATATATCCTAGCTAGAGGAAATGGGGATAAAAAATGGTAAGCCTGCAACCTGCTGACACAATGGAAGGCGTAGTTCTCTTGAAACTCCTTTGCCATGTATTGGTACCAACTGACTGTACATTGGTGCCGCGACCGTTAATCTTCCTTTTAGCCAGGATTAGAGGAATGCAGATGGTCGAGAAGCTGGGTGAAAGATGAATTGGAGAGAGATTTGTCTCCAGCAGCAGGTGTTGATATGCATCAATAGCATGAGCCCCTCGCACAAATCAGTCTTTTGAGCAAAATTTCCAAAGATTTCTTGCCTGGTTACGATGCTCCATTGACTAACTGATAGTAGGACTAGCGTCAGTGGACATGGCAAAAGAGATAAGACACATTCTAAGAGCCTTGTCTTAAAGGAGTACAATGCCCCACAAGTGCAAGCATAGCCATGCACTGTAAAGGGCCATCCATCAACGTCGCCATGCTTATTTCTATGCCTGTAGCATCTTTTCCTCGCTTTTGTCATGTTATACGCTCTTCCGGCGGAACCCATGTTTTTACGGTGGCAACTTTGTGCGCAGCTGATTGGTGGAGAATGACAAACAAGAGGAAGACCCGTGGCCTCGCTTCCAGATGGAGGACAAATCCAAAGTGATGCTGTCATGGTGCGAAGAGACTAAGCACGTGACACTGGATGTGGGAGTTTTCATTACCTTTTACTGATAGGTCTCATGCAAACTCACGCCCTGCGAGACAACAATGTGAATATGCGCATAAGGCCTACAGGAGAGCGCAGCTGCCTCACAGAAAGATGAGGAGAGAGAGTTGGAGAATGTGTGGGTGGGTAGGTGGACGTGTTGGGTGGGGGTGAAATGCATAACACGCGATCCACTCCAGAACCCTGCGTTCATGGTTGCATTCAGCAATGTGCCAAGTTTGTCGCCTCATCTACTCGCCAACCCGCCTGCACAAGCGACCTTGCAAACCTTGCAAACCCTTTCGCTCTCAGGTATCGATGGGAGGTTGCACTCTCCCCTCAAGCATTCTCCGCACGTGGTTCATCAGTATTTCAGTGTCCACTTAATTTCCATTTTCCATTACTAGAGCTGGAGCCCTGCAATTCCCCTAGGCCTCCCCCGGTCAGCTTGTACTGGACAGCCAATGCATGGGTGTCCGCCTTAATAAAGGTGAAATATGGTGGGGCCCCTGACCGCCCCATTGTAACCAGTATAGCACACAGCCACTCCATCTCAGCCAGCCAACCTTCTTTTCCCCTTTTTTTAAAAATAAACAAAAATAGCTGGCATAAGGTGCTACCAGAACGATGGAACCAGGGAGCATGACCCTGAATTCCTAATACATACTCTGAATTCACCAACGCCTGTGAAATCAACCAGTTCATTAAATTTCAAATAAAAAAGGACACCCCTCTGCCAGGTGCTGGACTTAATGTGGTTTCTTGAGTATCGGCAGCTTTTCCTATGTCAGATTTGGTCGTTATCCTTGACTGTCCGTATTGTTCGCCCACTTCATTGTGCGACTAGATTATTTTTGAATATAGTGTATTCCCGGCAGTGCAGACGTTCAATCCATCAATCAAAACCAATCCATCTCATCCTATTTCTACATTACATGGCATAACAATAATGGGATTCGGTTTAAATACAATTTTGTCAAAGTCGTGGTTTGGATCCAAGCACCACATATCATATGCATGAATGTAAAACTAATATATATGTCATGCTCACCAGTTGTAGTGCAATCTGACATGGGTACTTATTCCTGGCTTACTGAACCAAATGCAAGTGTTTAAATCCACGAGGACCAAACATTAGGGATGTGGATCTCCCTGCGTGAGGTGTCTAAATTAATCACAAGTACACTCGTGTTCTACTCGGATCTTGGAGGCATACACTGGGTACGTGATTTCCCCTGGTCGTTGCATAAATGCATGGAAGTCATAGGTCGGGGCCGAAGTGATTTACATATTGAAGGTTTATCATTCAACCCGAATTTAGTTGACTTTTAGCATGACGTTCCCCACGAGGCCCATCGCATCAAGAATTCATAGAACCATCATTGAAAACTGAAAAGCAATTACAAATATATTTCATAGGCATGGTGCTTTCTTTCTTAAAGATCCACCCCGATGTAATAATGTTCAATGTTTGATACCATTCATTGTCACCAATACGTCAGCTGCCTTTATTTAGTCATTCACCCGCAAGATCTCCAAAATGCAAAGTGAAGCGCCCTGCAACGGTCATTCTTCCTATCTCCTAACCCCCGAACCCACCCCTAGATGCCCTAGGGCCAGCCTGGCAATTGGATGCAACCTCCTAACTCGGACTGTCTATGCAAGCTAAATGTTGCATAATCGATGCAGTCAAGAGGGGGCGTCCAGTTTATCTCGGGGATAAAAGCTGCCTCACATGTAGATGGGGAATACACAGGTCTGTGCTGGCTGAATCCCTCCCTAAAACCAAGCCATCGAACCTTGCTTGAAGTATTGCCTTCTATATTCTATATAAGGTGAGACGAGAGAGCTGCTATTGATTTCTCACGTGAGAAATTGCGATTTGATAGTATGAACATCTTTCTCAAAGCAATACCACTAAGAGAATAATTTCGTTCTGCTTAGTTGTCAAAAAAAAATTAATCAATTGTAGATATTTTCGCGATTAGGCTAATGCTGTGAGTTGTCATTATCTCCTGTGTTACTGAGTGGATAGCAGGCTCCTTGTATTGTTTCAGTTAGATAAAGCCGTTGGTTTTCTTTCGGTTATTACAAAGAACTCCTATGGTATTTACAGCAACCCAGCTGTATCTCTGCCTGTCAGTACACAAAGCAGCACTGGAGGTTTATTATGGCAGAAAGAAATCCCGCAATGCATCATCTTCATTTTCTTATTTTCAACTTAGTTTATTCTTCTCGTGTCAGTGACATTTACAGCGGGAATGTTGCGCTTCATTATTGATGTTTCCCCTTTCTTCTCCGTCTTGCACAACGTTCCAACAAAAGACTCAAAGGGGCCGAGACATGAGAGAAACAATGTCGCCTTACAAATCCCTTAACTGATAATAGTCACGGCAATATTTATATCGCACGACCACGGAATCCCGCTTTTATTTCCGATTTATGGACTCCACAGCTGTGCAAAATCTTAAATAACATTTGCGTGACTAGGCCTCATCTAACACCTACAACCGACTATTTGCTTTTTTCAAAATATTTACTTTAAGGTACCGTGCATACATGGTGGTAAAAAAAGAGGGGGAAGACACTGACAAGATTGAAATATTGCTTCCCTCTCGTGGCCCACTAGGGATCCTTTTGACCCTCATTCGTAAGAATACGAGCGGTACCTAACAGTTAGATAATGTGTTGGGACTTGGGTCAGTGCATATATAGCCATGTTACGAGATTTTAAACGGTAACGTGAAATACTACTTCTGTCCTTTGCAAAATGGGAATATATCAATTGGAATTGTATCATTCAGATGTTCCGCCTCCTCTTCCTATTTGATAGCCTCCATTAAATTTCATCAAACCACTATTATACTGGTTCTAATGGCTGGATAAATATGGTTTGTTTAGTGATAGACTGTATCAGTTCCCGCCATAATGATAAAGACATTTGCTCCACCTAGATTGTTTTTACAAGCCCATTCGGCGGTACTCCGCTTCCCCCATCTCCCATACTACTACCTCTTGAAGAGTGGGTGAATGTCCCGCTTGAATGGCCGACAAAATGGTGCTGAGGGTGGTTAACGGCTATTTAATTGTGTTGCATCATTACCCCAGGCGTTCGCGAACCATTACGGAACGATAAAGAACAGGGGGACCTGCCTCATTTAAAACATTTCGATGAGCGAGGCCACAGTGTCGGATAAATCACTTTTATTAGCACCAAAGAACAGATATTTGAGCTCAAAGATAACTTGTTCCGCATTGAGGCGACATGAGTGTCCTTATAGAATGCATAACAGTAAAACAAGACCCAGTGGGTGTATTTAACGGGCCCAGATGATTCCTATTTACCGCTGTGAACCTTATGGGCCATTTAGGCTATCGGAAAATGGTACTCCCTCCCCTATATTGTGCTATTTATGTCAAGGCGACATTATCGTCTGTTTTATGTGCCAGAAAACGATAACTTTGACAGGATGGACCATAACGATTCCATAAATAGCCACCCAGACTGCTGTAGTTTATTGTTTGTTTGTGTTTTCATCGGAAACCACGTGCTGTGGCCTACCACGTGGCTCTGTTGTGGATTTTGACTTTGGCATTTCCTATTCAACTAGAGTTTTGTTTCTTATGCATGTGTTTACCTCCGAATTTTAATTATTACTCCAAGGAATTATTGTTCTACTTCTATTAATATAGTAGTCACAATTTTTATATAGAATTACATTCTCCGTTGAAGGGAGTTCATTCTCTGATTTCTTTCTTTTCTGGTTGGCTTTTTCACTCTTTTTCCCCCCTGACTTTATTGCACGTGAAATATCTATCCCTCGAATCTTTTCGTATTTGAAAGTTATGTTGCCGATTGATGCACAGACTCTGATGGTAAATCCAATGGGACAGGATAACAAATGTCCCAATGGCTTTGGAACTGCTTTCCGAATTCTCTTCAGGAGGCGGTGGTGACGTGATAGATAGCAATATCCGCTACTGACAGACTGAATACATATCGGAAAAGGAATATTCATGAGGATAGGACTGCAGATGTGTTGATTATACCGAGCATTTATTTTGTATTCCACAGACATGCAAACAGAGGCGTGAGCACCCCGGCTCAAATCTCGCCTCTATTATCCCTAGATTTGCCAACTAATCCGATAAGTGTAGGGTTTTAGAGATTAATGATAACTTATCTATCAGTCGAGCTTGTGGAGAGACGACTTTTGAATGGGAGCCCTCTCATATCTATTCGCCTCTGTCGATGAGGATTAACGTTCACCTCCTGATAGATTTCTGCTAAAAGCAGCAGCGAAGGTGCAAGAGCCCACCTAGGGATTACGGATAATATTTCAAAGGGAGGAGACATTGGAGAGGGAATGGAAATGTGCGTACAGGGGCTTTGCACGCATGCACATTATTACTGGTCCTGTATACATATCGGGATATCCTAAAGGTGGCCACTATGAGTGCATTACCGGCTTCATTCCCATTGTATACTGATTGCGAAGATGTGTTTGGTAAAATCAGCCCCGACCTTGGCTCACGTGACCTTGGGAAACTGCAGCACGAATGGAATCAATTCCTAGTGCGAAATCTTCGATCCCTCGCCTCGCCTTCTAGAATAATTGTTATTGGGATTTTTCTTGTAATGACGCGATCTCCCTCCCATGTGTCAATCAATAGATGGGAAGTAACCCTTGCAGTTACACCTCCCCGAAACCCCCATAGATTCTAGCCCCTCCCTCTGTCAGCCTATGAGACCTTTGAGGTGTGTGGCCTGCACCTTTAAACCCAGCCCCATGACCTTTGAACTCTCTCCTATCTAACCCTATAACCTCAAACTATAACCGTTCGGTGTTCACTGTTACATATTCATGTGGGCACTTTGATGTTCCTTCTACCCCCTATTTCAAATTTAGATTACATTCTGAGGTACAATTAATCCACTTGATTAATTAGTCCCTCAGTAGGCCTAACATACACATTTTAGCATAAATAAATTGACACTGGACAAACAAAACAAACACACGGTGGTCATTTCATCCAAAGCCTCTCCCTTCATGAAATCCTCTAGAGACGAATATTCCGTGACCTTTTGTGGTGTATTCTACTCGTTACCTGATAATCGGGTAGTTCATATATCTCGCCTTCCTGGTCATCTGATATTCCCTCGATACTTGATACAGTGCCTGTTTGATTCGCACGCTTCTATAACCTGAACTCACCCATGATATTGGTCCTTCTTATTCGATGCGTCTGTCATGAAACCTGATTCTAATCACCGAGTCAATTATTGTGGGGTTCTGGTATTTAAGTAATGAACGAAATCCTAGCAAGTCGAATATTGAGAGATCCCATTTTCATTATGAAACGATGGGGAGTAACACATACTTAGTTTGAAATCTTTCCGATGAATATTTGCTTCAGTATTCAATCTCTTTTGGGAAGAAGTCAAGAAGAGAGAGATCAAAACGAAATTCAATTGACATTTTCCTTCACTGCCTAACGCAAAGCGGCCTCTCTCCCCTCGGAGATTTTCCTCTTTTGTTAAATCATGTAAGTGGCTTATCTTTTGAGAGCCAGAAACAAGAATTGCTCTGGTGTTTTTCTATTACTTTTAATGGATTCTTTTGTCAAAGACCTTTTCTACAGGGCTCGAAAATTCCATTAAATGCCCTCCCTTTGCAACCGGTGTACTTCCTTCCGCCTAGACCCTTAACAGCCTCTGGCTCCGTCCGCTAGGTGTGCGGTGACCGCCTCACGTCGCTCTGAACAATATTCCTCTGCGCAAACCTCCACCCGGGCGGCACTTACTTCCGTGCGCTGTTTCCGGTCAAGCTGCTGTCGGTGGGAAACTTTTGTAATAACAAATTAAGGAAGCCATCTTTCATGAATGCCAATGACTTGAAGATCTGCGGGGGCTTTTCCATTGGCGGTCTAAGGCTCAATCTAATATTACCTGTGTGCGCGTGCTTTAATGCCAGGGCCTGGTGGTCGATCGTGCACCTACGCCCGCGGCTCAGCCCCTTCTACAGGGCCCAAGATTGCCTCAAATCCACTGCCTCCGTACCTGCAGCGATAATAGAGGAAAAAGGGCCTAACTCGAAGGGGAGTGTAAATACCTTCATTAAAGGTTGATTCGGTCGGGAAAATGAGTTGGCTTTGTGAGCTCTGCCACCTCAGGTTTCTCCTAGGCTGGCTGGTAAAGTTCATAAATAGGTTGGTCTTCAGACTGAGTCCAATAATGCTGGGCTGGAGTCTCCAGCTGGCCCTACTTGCTCTTGGGAATCAGGCCTGGCGGTATTCACTTATGGTCAAAGATAAACAAGAGACACCAGTCTGATTGCAAATTATTATTCTGTCAATATACCTGCAATGAGAGGAGGCAGCCTTTTTAATCTACCAGCCTCTGTATAATACTCGTGCTTACTCAGCTTCGAATGAACAACAAATGAGGTACGAACGAAACGAAATCGAAAATTCTGTTAAACCCCTTGGCAGCAATCTATTTTTTCCTTAACGTTATTTAAACAAATAAATGGGACATACTTTCGCCAATGTCGAGTATCTAATGATCAAACACTATGGAATATTTATATATTGTTCGGTCATTGGAGTGCAATTCCAGCGGAAGCAAGTAATCAAAGGGCCCAGCGCATACGGCTGCCGAGGAACCCACCTAATGAGAATAGATGTAAATTGTACCATTCTAATTTGATTCGAGGATAAATTCACTTTTTTCTGAGTAATCACATTCCATTTCTGTGGCATCACCATTGGACTGTTCGTTTCGAAGCTTAGAATAAGGCCTTCATCAAAATTAATGGAAGCAAGGCTGGGGCACTTGTTGGGAGGAAGTGAAGACTCGCGGCGGGTTCTAACGAATCTCTACTTTAGTGAGGGATGTTTTTACTTCAACGGACAAAAGCCGCAGGTCGCAAAGGGAATGATGAATATTTCAGGCGAGGTGACTGTGATGAGTTGCCTCTAGAAGATTAATATTTGCTTTGTCTGCAAATGAAAGCACCATAAATTGAGGAATCCCCGCGAGCTCCTAGTGTGGTCAGCTGCAATATTTATGAGCCAATGTCGAGATTCCACTATACTGGAGTTAAATTAAGGGGTGGTGAGATGGGGGACTACCTGCAGACCAAGGGACAAGACCTGTCCTCCCTTCGGACGGAAACAAAGCCGTCGAGTGAATCCCTGGATTGATAGGTGGTGAATTCTCAGCATGCCTTGGATGGTGGTTCACCAAGGGGGGTTTACAGAAGGGGTGTAGGTGATACCGTCCCCCTCTGACTCAGGGGCGTGGTGGTCGAGCAACTGGACTCTCCCATGAGACACCCTCTTCTCTCCAGGGAGTCCAGTCAACATAGCATGAAGTTGCATCATGCGTTTCCACTGACCATTGGTCATCAGTACCCCACAGACTTGGATTCACTTGGGGACACTTTATCACGAGCTGACCACTGACCCCACCTGCTGACCATTGCTGGCCTCCTGTCCAGCGCAACTGTCCACAGAGAGCCAAGAGTCCCTATCTCTCCTTTCATGTACGCACCAGAGGCAAATGGAGTACAACACAGACATCTCCAGACGAGCTTTTGTCAAAAGACACAAGGACAAAGCGGTCGTTCAGGCCAGATAACAGTATATTCCTTCTGACACTGGGATGTTTAAACATGATAGATCCCTTTACTTTGAAGTTAAAAAAACAGAAGGCAGCTCATCGGTTTCCTAGCCGAATCATTGTCTCCAAACAAGCCGGGCCTTCTTTTAGAAGTAAAAGAAGGAGAAACAAATAACCCACATTAAAGGCGATCCTTCCAGAATCAAAGTGTCATATTACATTCCACTCCATCCTTGCTTATAGATCCCTGGCCAAGATCGGCCTGATGCATTTATTATGAATATTTAATCAAGTTTCTAATCGATTAGGGGATTGTTAGAAGACTGTCATTAATAATTTCCATAATAATATGACAATTGTCGATTTGACATTCATTGTAATCATGATAGTATTAGTCCTGCCAAGGGACTCGCTATCATAGAAAACTAGGGGTGCCTGGGTCAGAGCATTTAATGTTAGATAGCGTTTGTCAACGTCCCAATGCATTGCATCACTAAAGACATCATTTGTCACTGCTTCCTATGCCATTAGGGGTTCCTGCCCGATGCGAAACGAATCAAAGAATCTGTGTAACGCATTGTATGGGGGGTTAATCGTTTGCCATGAGAAAAAAATAAATAAGATTTTCTAATTGATGTGTTACTGGAGCTCGGGATGCTCATCAACCACTAACCCAAGTATTTGCAAATCGCCCGGAGCCTCACAACAATGATTTCTAAATCATTCATGTAGTCTTCGCTCATCGGATGACCGTGCGCGATAGTCGTCACCTCGAGTGGCGATTATTCCCTCCCCTATGGCGATAATTCTGATAACAGCGACGACAAAGGTGGCCATTCTTTACCCTAACGTCCGCTATTCATTATTCAACGCGTACAAGCGACGCGATTTGGAACTCAAAGCATTCGCACTTGAAAGTTCGGTTTCTTCCATATTTCTAGTATGTCACACCCCGGAAATATGAATTATTTTGTCATAAATTCATCGGATCCTGATGATGCGATGTTTATTCAATGATTCAATGGCTACGAAAACAGATTTGCGAGAACAAGTGATCTGAGTACCATACCACACCCAGCATTAACTACGAAAAAAAAACCCTAAACTCCTTGAACTAAACGTTTTCATTAAAGGTCATCAAACTATTTAACATTGAAACAATAGCTGCATCCTCAGTGTATATCTGCAACAAAATACAACGGCAGGCACTGTCACTAATCAAATATATCAGCACCCACATACATTCATAACTTCAGTCATAGATCAAACAATGGTACTGTAGTTTTATCATGCTGTTTCAATTAATTGCCCTTTACTTTTATACGATATCTAGATCCAAGACCTTCGTTCCCATATTGTCCAATCACCCGACACTAATCACTCGCTTCTACCTTTCAGGTCCAGACCGTAAAAGGGGACGTCAAACATACACACGTCAACAGACTCTGGAGCTTGAAAAGGAGTTTCATTTCAACAGATACCTCACTAGACGACGAAGGATCGAAATTGCCAGGCATTTACAACTGACGGAACGCCAGATCAAAATATGGTTCCAGAACCGAAGGATGAAATTAAAAAAAGAAAACAGGCAATTTGGTGTCACCCCGGACCGTCCAGATTTAGATCACATGTGACCCACTGTCACTCATGAAATGGCAGAAAACAAATAGAAGAGGCCCCTGGTGGCGAGAATCCATCTTGGGCTACTAGAGGTTTGGGGTTCAGAAAGTTAAAAGAAATTTGTTGTGATGTCTGTTTAGTTTAGTACAAGAATTTATCTTATACAGTTCAGGTGAAGGCGAATGAGGTTCAGGAATGCAGCAGCAAGTTTCTGCCAGAGAAATGTGTTGATAATATAATATTAATATACACAAAACCCACTAAAGGCGCAAATACTTCTGGATCTTTGCCCCTTTTAAGAGACTGATAGGAGTGAAAGGTATAGGAAATCATGAAAATAGTGCATGTTAGCTGTTTTAGAGGTATGTCCATGCAGCACAATTGAAAGAGTTATGTTTTAGTTAGTCTCGATGGGTGTTATTTATCTCATTTAGATTATTATGTATTCATGATAATCATTATAAACGAACCCTGTTTACATCTTTATATGTATTATTAGCAAGATTCCCGTCCTATTTAGAAGCAATATAATCTTACGATGTTCTTATTAAATACGCTGTTCCACGAAATAAAATTATCATAATCTGAAAGTTAGGAAAAAGATCAGAGAGTGTATCATACGGAAATCAGTGTTGTAATCAGACTAATGGAAGGTTCTTGATGCGACTTCCATTTAGGTACAATGGAAAAGATAGGGTAATTCAAAACTAGGGTAAAATACGTAAAAGTACATCGGCACAATGTGCAAGACTGCATTGTTTTAATATTGTGGTCGTTAAACTAGGACAAATGTACTGTCTTGTTTTTTTCATAGCTCTTTTCTAAAAAGACGATTGAAACACTATTAGAAGCACAAAAATCAGTATAATGGTTATTTTTAAAAATCTAACAGGTTTTCTTTATGTATGTTTGAAGTCCGTTCTAAGGATATTTGTTCCTGATTGCCATGTACATATACTTAGTATTTAGTGGTGAGATTTTTCCTTCTACCATCTTAAATATAGAGAGATTTGGTTCTTTGAAAACGCACGGAGGACGTCCTCCACTGTACTAATTGGTCTCTTGTTAAGAGCTACGCAATGTATATGATATTGAGAGGTATGTATCCTCGAAACTTGCACTAATTATACGCAATCGGCATTTTAAAGCTGAGGGGACACGGAATACATGTGTTCAGACAGGGTGGTTATCTAAAAGACCTTATCGAAAGGGTAAATCGATTGTTCGTTAGTCCTTCCAATTGAGTTAGGTCTTCACCAAGGCCCACTTAGAGGCTAAGATATTCTTCTAAACGGGAAATTGGACATTTTCTTCTGCCCTACCGATGACAATTATTATATCCAACACTCTGCAATTGAATTGCTAACATATGTAGTTTAACCAGGAATAGTTGGAACCATTCATCGAGGCAAGTAATTACTTCTTGAATGTGTAATTTCACCGCACTAACTACTCGTACTCCACTTTTCTTATGCATACATGTAATGGCACATTTGGTCATGTTCAGGTACTGGAAAATGAATTACGTAATATTTACAAACATTCGTCTTGAAAATGTAAGACACTGAGTTAATTTGTGTAGGGTAATTGTACGTCATAATTAATACTCCTTTTATACGTATTCATTCATATTTACATTAATTTTCAGCCGACCGTTTTACTATCTTTTTGACATGATAGCACCCATGTTTGACAGGGTAACAGTCTTGTTGAAAGTGTTGTTATTAAAGGATATGAGATCTATATATCTACTATGAAACCAATTATTGTCATCTTTTACCTCTGGATAAAAAAGTACCCCACTAGGGCGCAGGGGAGGGCGAGGTTTAATGAAAGATAAAACTCGGGGCCAAGAATTCGATGCTTTGTCCTTTAGAGAGGTAGGGTTACTCCCGCTGAGGCGCTTTTGGTATGTTTGTGTTACTCATTATGAACATTGGATAGAGCCACTCATCCAAGCATGATGAGCTAAGTAATTAATGTTTTTACTAACACCACCTTTGTATACATTTCGTACCCCACTTCTTTGACACCAAATGTGCACTTTGTATGACCCTAGCACTAATTAATCTCGCACATGGTGACCAATGGTTACTAGGTCGCCTGGTCCGGTATAGAACCCCTGCAAGCAATTTCCCCGCTATACTATCATGAGGTCATAGCATCGCTATGTTGGAACCATAACTGTAAAGGGGATAGCTTATGTCAAGGTTTTCTCTCTCACATTATTTCGTTTAAGAGCGCAGGAGCCACTGAGTAGCTGTCAGTTGGTCGGGGTTCTCTGGGAACCAAACCCCCTTACCACACCACCACCCAAGGATTGGCAACCTCTTAATATCGCCGCTTTCATGTACTTAGAGCATCTCGGCCATGAACTGACCATGAAGTCTTTGGCAGCTGTTGTTGCCATGACAACCAAGGCCGGACGAAGATCATCAATGCGGCGACGACGCTTTAGGAAACATACGCACTCTCACCTTTTCCAACCAACCTGCTTAAATTGCTTCTCTACTACTGCATAAGGATCTAAGCTGCTACCACTAAGAAAATCATGTGAACATTTGCCATGATGGGAACAAGGGATGATGCCCATGCACCCTGTAGAACCGAGCTTGTGTTGTGTTCGCTCGCAAGCCTGTTCTACAGAGCGCATGGCGCATTTTGCACTTCATCTATATACGCATGTCCGGCTGCTTTTTGTTCTCCACTCAATCCTGCTTTTGCGACAACATTCAGTGTCACCCCTTCCTGCACACAGCAACAGGGTCTCCGGTCCTAACTTATAAATGCTTGAACAGCGAATATAACAATTGAAAGGCATCTTCCGATATTATCGCTCACTTTTCCACCCAGCTTTGTAACAATTGTCAGTAACCAGCGGTTGTTTCTTTGTGTAATGAGATAGCTATGGCTTTTTATGTATGACAGAATGGGTTCATTAATGAAAATATCGATGAGTAGTGTGTCTTCCTCATGTGCTTATAACTGTTTTGGCCTCTTTGTTTGGCATTACCTCTTTTTTCAGTGGCCCTCTGCTATTGTTGCCGAACTTAACCGATTTAATGCATTCACTAGATCGAAGATGAATCTCATAGTGAAGCTAATCTAAGAATCAATGTGATGTAATTTTGAAGTACTTGCCCTTGTATTTACTCTGTTTAGCATCGATGTGTTATGTACGTATGATCTTTTCTGTCTCCTTTGAGTTTCCCTCCAACGTACAAAGAAAAAGGGCGTCAATAGTTTGCTGCGATTTGATTGGTTGACCTCTCCGTGACCTGGATGTGATTGACCTCCCCCATCGAGGGTGTGACGGCTAGTGTCCTTGCGCTGTCACTATACTAACACACCCTGTAAACTCAACATTTCTTTTAAAAACTTTCTATATCTCTGCTCGTAGATGCATGTCTCTTCTTGCAGTGATCATATAACCATTAAATGTATGCTCTACGCTTCAGTGATTCATTAATACAAACATGTTCATAATGAGAGCAGGTATGTTATCGTTTAATTCAGACAAATACAGGCCCTTTTAGTGGGTCACGCGAAAGGAATGATATCCATCAAGTTGCAATTGTTTATGGGCGCTCGGGTTGCGAAAAACATTATCGACGACGGGCCATCACTACGAGTGCTATTAGAACAATTAAAGGAGCATTAACATGTCTTTTCGATGTTACAGGTCATTGGAGGAAGATCTATGGACTTTGCCCCTCCCTTATGATTCCGTTTGCCGAGTTATTTTACTACTGGGTTGTTTGGTTGTGGAGCCAGATTTTACGAGTATCGCATTCCTTCTCCCTGTCAGTCTCTTTGATTTACTTTGTTGAAGTTAGTACCCTTTCGGTCAATCTTGCGCAGAGGTGGCACAAATGGTTTCAGTTTACTTCCCCGTTTCGGTATTTGGAAGCAACTTCGGTGGAAAGAGGGCATTAATCGGGAAAATGCATTAAACTCCTATAAATAATTATTTGCTATCAATATTTAGTCAGATTCGAGATAACCGTATGACCAACCCAGACCTTTGGATCATTACCATTTGGAGGTATATCCTTGTTTGCCCTTACATTCATTCAATTTAAACCTTGCATGGTTTCACGCAGTTCGCCCTTGATCTGACTAACCAACGAGTTCAACGAGTCCTTGGTTTAGCTATTGTGTGGATTGAAGGACCTTTTAGACCCTTTTGTATCTCCCGATTTTGTTCTAAAGTTCATTACTTGCGTCAAAGATAACGAAGAATTTTACCCTTTTCACACTTTTTTTTATTTCACAGTTCAATTGCCCATTCTTTATACTTTTGTTGATGTACTGCACATTTAGACACCCAGTGAAAGTTGGGTTGGGGCTTTAATACGGGGGCTGCTCATCTATATCAATTTTATCTCCCTGAATTCATTATTCTTTCCCTATTAAAAAGTGCAGGTACCCTTGCAGATGAAATGATGTGGCCTTTGAATGAAGTAAGTTGTGACTTCTCCACTCATCCGTCATCATTGGGAATCACTTCAGATGAATCAATTTCCCGTTAATGTTTTCAAAATCCCCTTCATCTTGGCCTCCTTGTTATGTTAGATGATGAATTGGAGATCAAATATTTTCCTGAATAATCGAAGTCCCTAGCCTCTGGTTCTTCAAGCCTTTAGCGTTTGAATGATGGCATTAACGACAATGAAATAATTATCCCAGTGTTTCTGGGGCAAATATTTTTACCAGATAGCAGTGTGCCTTGGCAGTTGCTTGATGAATGTACGTTCCCCCACCTTGGGGCGTTGTTGAATTATTTCTAAGGGAATGATCCTGGGGAACTCTCAATAACATATCAGGAGCATGTAGCATTTGAACCCAATTATTCAAAGCTGGAGGGGGTAAATTTCCTTTGTTCACGGAGGCCTAGGAGGGGAAAATGAGTGGCATAGCGTGGGTGGATAATCAAGGCCTTATCTCTAATCATGGTACCACACACACACAGAAGAAGCCATAAAAGTGAAAGCGTGTTGGGCATTAAAGGTGTTGCTATTACAAAGGTATCCTTCCGCGCCCGGGGACCGCTACTTGTTATCACTTGACCCATCCGCTCTCCATCGATCCCGACTGTCGTTAGCCTGATGGTCGCTTATGAGCTCCAGTCTTATCTCTATGCCTGTCTCTCTCGGGGCGAGTCACGGTCGTTTAGGAATTTGCCTTATTTCAAAGTCCGAGCAGGAAACACGACTGGTCAACATCCATCGTAATGGCTTTTATTTACATTTCCATTTATTTCCACACGACTCGCTATTTTGCTCACAGGTCACGAGTGACTCGAGAATGAACTCATAATTGAGACAAGCAGGGCCAAAGCGGTCGTTTGGACGGGCCACAAACCAGGTGCTACTAACGAGCCCTGTTCTGTTGGAACCAATGCGCACTAGTGCCACAACAATCGAGAGGTGCTCCTAGCATCTTGTATGGGACCAGATGAGCAGTTCCTCTATTGCTTGCGCTCCCTCTAAGTGCCCCCTGTACGCTGGCTCTTGCCATTGACCAAACCCAGATATTAGGTCTCCTGGTGGACTGAGAGCAAATTTAATCAGGATACTCGTGTTCTGCTGAAGGATCAAACGTGCTGTAGCCACAGCTGAGTCGGTCTTAATGGCTTAGTTCTAATCCCAGGTCCTCATCCTTGGTGTCTGGAGTAGAGGGAAAGTCAGGTTTGGCATGTGAATGTCCATTTCGATTTTAATCGGGCCGTGTGTTGGGCCATGTTTTCCCTTCATTCCTGACCCGAACTTCACCCTTCATCCCTCCTCACCCCTGCCCATCTTTTCAGACTTCCTCCAGCCCATTAGTCCGTCCCACGATCCTTTTGATTGGAAATGGTAGCAATATTTGAGAGTATTATTAGAAGGTCAGCCACCCAATCCCCGCTATTGTCCCTCTGAAATTTATCTTCAGGTCATAAGTCATGCTTCGTTTAGACCGTTCACGAGGTGAGGGAACTATTTTTGTGGCTCTAATATGGACTCGCCCCAACCCTAAAAGATAATTTAAGGCAGTACAGGAATAATCCCTGGTCACTATTCATGCCTTTAAAAACTGTTGCTGGATATAAGCCGTGCCTGAGCTATCCGCGAATACCAGACTGCATTTTTCTCCACTGACTGTATGTAGAATATGTTTGAAAAAAGGAGAAGGAAAAGAACTGGTTTCTTCCATATAGTAACAGCGAAGAGCTCCCGTATTGCAGACTTTCCCCGCTCCTGACCTGGGGTGACTCTGAACTTGGAGAGTAATCTGTCTTTATCTTGACGACTGCCTCTTGCCGCTTTGAGCTTGTCATCACTCAACTTTTCTTCTTTATCTTCCAAGACCGCGCCTTCCTATCACAGTAGATCGTCAGAGGCTATCTTGGCATAAGAGGAACTGAACAGTTGCATGTCCCCCATCTTCTGAAACCTTATATGGCTTTGATCATTTTGATGAGGGCTTGCTTGTGGGCGAACAATACGGTAGAATTCAGGTTTACTATATAGATCCAACGAGATAACCATGTAGGTATTGGATCCCTTAACTGAAAAGATTTCTCTATAGTGAGTAAGATTTGCATGACCATCAATCAAAATTTTCTGAATTAGAAGAGATTTTGTTTGATAGGGGACTAAGCACACATTCCAAAGCCTACTTCAAAAGAATCGTTTTATTCCACTAGAAATTGAATATTCTAATAGTTCCCCTGGTTGCAGATGTGGATATCGACTAATGTACTTATTCCCTGTTCGGTGATTTCACAGGGCTTGATGCCTACGTTAGAAAGACAAATGGTGGGTTTAAATGTGGGCTTGGACCTGATACGGTAACCTACATTTGAAATGACAAAAGCTCGAGGCATTCGTTTCTGTCAGTGGTGTACTATTGTGAACTGATGCATGGTGCTTGGTAATGGTGATATGGGGTTTATTTTGTCATGCCAAGATAACAAGCCCCTGAAAAACCTAGATAGATTAATAACATCTTAAATTAAACGGAATGGAATGAAGCCATGAATCATTCAGCCCTCTTCATAAGAAACATATTTTCGTTAATTTGCAAAACCAATATAATGCGAAAATGTGACTCTTTTGATTGATCTGTTTTCAATTGCTATCACATTTTGTAACCTGGGCGGATCAAGAGATCGGGGTAAAATTATTAATCCTTTTTTTCATTAGTATCCTTCCCAGGCGTTCTAAATGGAGCGGTGTGAATCGAGAAAGGATGGAAATTGATGGGGAATCCTAGCGGGATCAGGATCAGGCCTTTCCCCTTTTCCAATAATATCTCGCTTACAATTAGGATCCGTTCATATTTATTGCCCCTGCATGTTGAGGTAGGGATGAGAATGGCTGTTAAGCACATGAATATTTGAGATTTGCTGGTGACACCACCAGTTGGCGATGATGCATACGACGGCAGTGCGAAATGCATTTCTCTAAGTGTTGGCGAGGGGGACACTGGACCAAGGTACAGAGGATTTGGTTGCCTCGTAGATCATTCCCCCGACTCGAGAAGCATAGACACGGCCCCACTTTGCCCCCAACGCAACCCGTAGCTTATTGAAACAAAATTTGCGGCCGGTGACGATGGCCATAAATCATCGCTAACATTGTTATATGGCGGCTCCTCTGTCGACATATGGCCAAGCTTTCATCCAGCTTCAGGCAACCTAATTTTTCTCACCAGCCTGGCTTGGCCGAGGGAATTCCTCGAAGAATACAATTTTCCACTGGCCTTCCCTCTTCATGAAATATTTCCACCCTTTCCCTCAGCGCAGTATCACTGGCCCCAGGTCCCCAAGGAGAACCGGTGTTGCTTGCTATCAATTTCCCCTGCACTCGGCAGATTTTTCAATCCATCTTAGCCAGCGAAACCCGACCTGATTAAACTTGTCCAGCCCTAAATTCGATCAACGCTAATTTTACGGAGGAATAATCAAATATAGGAGGCCTGTGCGAACAGCATTTCCCCGACCCAGATATCGATTTTGTCCGATGACGCCCCGGATAAAATGCATAGCAGACGCTCTTGCTACGACCCTATTTCCCCAAGTGCTTGCCAAGAGAATACAGAATAAAGCCATTAGAATAGAAACATCTGAGCCCCGAGACCCCCGATGACTGGTGTCTTTTAATTTGAATTCCAATTTCCCCTTTTACAGTGCGGCAGGCCGGTTTTCGCTTTGCCAAAATCCCTCCTTTATTGGAAGCTTTCAAGGTAATCATGTCCTTACACATCAACGTCATTAGACCTGCCTTGGTAAAATGTAATGAGAGGATAAACCTGGTCTTGACCTATCACTCCTTAATTAAATAACATCAAAAGGGAGGGATCCGGACTGTGCAGAACCTTTTAGTGCATCTTTTCTCCTCTAGCTCGGGATGAGAAATGGCCGCCTTTGACTGAGGCGTCGGAGGCGAGATGATGGATCTAAGCAACTGCTTTTGTCCCGTATTGTTCTTCTGACATCTCCGGATCTGCAGGCACCACTGGTGACCTTTGCATGTAGGGAATCTGTCATTATTCCCGACATAGAGACTCAACAAAAATCCTCGCAAGAACCTTGCTTTTTGCATCTTTCCTTCAGAACACTTACTGGCGCATAGAACCTGCCAAGAATACCCTCGTTTCCTCTTCCCCCTATTCCTCTCTTGTCAACGCCCTCAATCGGTCCCTCAATCGTCCCGAGATGGCCACCAAATAGAATGCTATTTTCGTTAGACTTTTTCATATCTATGGTCTTGAAGCAATTCAAACCGAAGCAATTGATTTCCATGCACCGGCAATCAATCACTCTACTAGATTGCCATGCATTCTGGAGTAAAATCGATAACTGGATGCTAGCCCTGCAAGTAGGTTACAATGCACTGGGTGTGTGTACATACGGTGTACCCTTCGTGTATGAGAGAAACTCCTGCAACTAGGTTCATCTTCGTATAATAATTGACAATTATGCACATTATAAATCTCCACCTCATCCCCTGCTCCATCAAGGGGAATGCATCAAATTCGTCCCATAATTATTGGAGGAGCGATATGAAGCGGCAAATAATTGATGAGAAGGACCTCATTTCACCTACCAATCGAATACTGAGAGTCGTTCGCATTCCAGTAAATAGAATGGAGCAAATCTGACTACATTCTTTATGATTTGCGATGTATCATGAGCCTGGATTGGTATTCAGTTTCTATATAGGCAGATAGAGGCGAATGAGGCTGGTGATATTGATGGTTTGTGTACTTGGCCTTGTGAGTAAAAACTGGCGCCTAGTCGGGCCCATCCCTCAGTCGCCTACACGGAGTAGGTCAAACGCGGACACTTTGCTGCAGTATAGCACAGGCGAGCTCGGCAATCGCGACTGTTTTGATGGGTGCCTTTATTCATATAGTCGTCAATATTTCCAATAATATATCTCCCATTGCAGCCCATCAGAACCTCCACTTTGTCATACCTCAGGAATGAGGGGGGAGGAGGAGGAGGAGGATGGTTGGGGTTGGATCTGAAGCGGAGAACAAACTGCTGACACCAGTCTTGTATACTACTACAAGCCGCCAGTGAAGAGCGGTAGAGAAAAACACACATGTACCTAGTTCTCGCTCTATTGCCAAGTGATGTTTGGACTCGGAGGTACACAATGTTGTTCTTCGTTGAAACAGATGTTGGGATGTGGAGGAGAGCATGTTGAGTCTAAAAGAGATATTGTACAGTCTCCGAGTAACACCCTCGGGTAGAATAATTCGCCACAAGGCGGTCTACTGTCCCCGGCTAGCCTTAAAACCAAATACCATCAGTTTACTCAGGGAAATAAGAAGCTATTTGTTAACGGAATAGGAAATGTTATGAAGGATAAAAATCAGATTTCTTTCATTATAAATCGAACTGGGTGATTGCCTCTGGCGCCGACTGTTCGTTTCCGTGTCCTCATTGCCCTGTAAGTATAGTCTTGTGTTTGTGAACAATTTGTGTCCACATGAAGCGATCGATAGTTTTCTCTCGTGGCATCGGACGTCTTCCTTGACCTCGAGATTCACTAACCAAAATTTAGCAGTTAGACTTAATTATTCGTGTATGTATATATATGATATTGGAGCAAACATATATACATCAAAACATAGGATTGCTATATGTCGTGGCAGGGAGCCCTGTTTCGCCCATGGAACTGTCTGGTTATTTTCAGACTGGGGAATAGTGTATTGAATTTGTGCTGGGGTTGATATTGATCACTGCAGTATGTCATAATACATCATAAACTGACATCGTTTTAACCCAGGCACTGCGCCATGGCTGACAACTAGCTTCGAACTCCTCTGACTTTCTCTCCAAGGCAATTTTTACTGTTTCATATCTCTATCCATTGGATTCCATTTATACATATATTCAACGAGAGAATAGCAAGTCTTGCCTCAATAAATATAGAAAGATTGTTCCCCGTGGCCCTTTTAATCTGATAGGTGAATGAAAAATATTTCTAGATGGAAATACCAAACATCTGCTCTAGGGAATGCCTTCAAGTGTAGTAGATAGATTGGAAACCAACCCTATGTAACCCAAACCCTATACATCACTTCGGTCCACCCACTTTGTGAGTATTAAAATTTCCTTACAATGGTAGCCTTCTACATAATCCACCCACGATTTTTGTTGAGCTGACATGTTATAAAACGAAACCAGCAGGGGAGAAACTGTAACAACACTTTGGAGATCATATTTGATATTATTTGGCCACTTCTTTCCTTTCCATTTCAACAAAATTCTTAGAGAAATGACGTTGCACCTGCTTCGAGAAGACTGATGAATGAAAATGAACCACGTTTCGTTTTTCGATTCTAGATTTCTTGGCTTAACAAGTCGACCTCAGAGGCCCTCCTTGGGCTTAAGTCTATCAGACCGCGTAAGAGTTATCAGCACATGAGGGAGATAGTTCATCACGTCTGGGTCTTTCCATTTTTTCTTCAGCTGTTCACTTTCTTCCCAAGGCTACCGCTATAATCCCACCCGTCGGACTATCAGCTGGCAACCTGCAAGTTTACTCACACCCTTTCTCCCCCGAGAGCCACAACAACGAACGTTTCACTTTCTCTACCTAACCCCAGACCTGAAGGATCGCTGTGGCACCACCAGTCACTAGAAATTATGTTACCTCGAGAAAAGAAATTCGCAATCTTTCCTTGCCAATATCGCGCAGCATGTTTCATTTAATATGTTGGGTTTTTTTCATATACAATCGCCGCTAGAGTTTGGTGAGTCTGGGGCTAGGTTCGCTAGACGGGTCGGCCTTTTTCTGCTCCTCTATCATTCTTGTAAATGTCAGTCGGGCTTGATTGATGGGATATCATACATAGCCCTGAGTGATGTTTGGTATTACCTAGTGCTGCACATACTGCCTGCAGACCTGGACTTAGCCATTTTCTCTCTTGGCAAGGGATTCGAGAAATTTCGTTCCTGCTGTATAAATATACGTCAAGTGTAAAAAGTTGAGAAAGACATAAACCGGGCCACCGATGTTATTCTCAATTACTGGATAGACATAGTACCACCAGAAGAACTTCAGAGGGGAAAATAAGATGGAGCAGGAGAAAAAATGTGAATATCAAATTGATAACATGATCGAGTGGTGTGGAGTACTTGGACAAAAATACCAAACAAGAGAAGTACAATCATAGTTCTTCTGAGGGGAACTGGGCTGACTGGGTTTCATAATAGGAAGAGGTATTTCATCAAAATGTTCATTAAGGCCCCGTTTCAATAATCTTCACAATATAAAAAAGCAATGAATCCAATTAATGGGGCTTGCAACCAGGAAAAGATGGATCTGGGGGAAGAGATGTAGAAGTATAACAGATAGGACAGTGTCTGCTTCTTGGTGACCCTAAGTTTGACCCCGTAGGCGAAGAGCAGGATTCCAGTTGGCAACGAAAATCCATCATAGGTAGTAATGATAGCCAGATTGATCTTAATTGTGCCTCATTACTGTGTCTCATTATATCCAACCCCCTCTTGTAATGATACCAACCTCAAATTAAAGAAATGTCACCCACGTGAAGACCTGGGAGTATTTCATGTGCAACAGCAAGGAATAATATACGATGCTTGCGTCTATTTTGTTCAATTTATGTACTCGCCAAACACTTTACAGTAAGGTTGAGAAGGAGGTCTAACCTTAGCGGTGTTGAGTGTCAATGTCCATAAATAATTCTTCATCCGTGTGCCGTTAAGTTACACTCAGAAGTGTACATGTGCTGGTTGATTTGTAATATGGTTCACCATCACGGCCAAGAAGCTCGGTCCTTCGCCAAGCAGAAAACATGATGTTTTAGAACACTTCTCCTCGTGGATCATTTTTTAAACACAACTGCGGTTAACATGGTGGGCCTCTAAAACCTACTGTCTATTTGTCAACGCCAGGCTTCTGTCTCATATTTTCTTTGTCTTGGTTTGCTTCTCAGGCAAGCAATATGAGAGAGACTTTTAATCACTGAGAAGCCCCCAGCAAGCTAAGTCGTGGCAGGTCAAGGCATGACCTGTGGTGAGCCCGCTTTCGAGACAGTTTTTCTTATTTCCCCTTTTAGTACTTCAACCGAAGCAGTCCACCACACACATAGCTTCCTTTGAGGAGGATAATTTGAGGCGAAAGGATCCCTCTCAATCACGATCCGCTGACATTTTTGGTAGGAGACTGCCTGCATTCGGCGCTCATTAGAGAAAATCCAATAATTAGGAAATACTTCTCCTCCATTTCCCCATGCCTGAGCCTAATTGTTCCAAAGAGTCTCATCACTCATTATGCTTAGATAATTCACTGTTTTCAGGCCTAGGGGAGTTGGGTGAGCCCTTGATGGAACTCTTGCGAAGAAAAGCTATTCTTCTTGCTCAATCAGTAACCTCGTGATGATCGGGGTCAGGGTGCTAAGGTCACAGGTCGTTATTGCTTTGGGCCATATCAAAGCCTTTTCCGTGCAGAATCCACTCCATTCAGTGCCTTTTGACATCTCTGATAATTCCAAATTGTTTTAATTCTCTCGTTGTTGACCTTTGGGTGTAGCATCACAGTGGGCCGCTTCATACATGCAGCGAACATACTTCATCCAACTATCAAACTGGGGTTCAAAAATCAGTTGCTGATATACGGGTTCAAAAATCAAGTCTCCCTCCTTGCTAACCATTCATACTCTTCCCTACTTGGTTCTATGCCTCCTTTGTCTGGGAAAAATGAAAATGATATTATTTGGGTACATTAGTCACCAGAAATGTCCTTGTGTATTAAATTCCACGGGGGCAATTTCGCTCAGTCATTGTCAAGATAGATACATTGAGGTAGCCGGAGGAGTTCAAATTGAAATTATATACCATCTCTGCAGATCTCTTTATTTTTATTCTGTTCACCTTATTCCATGCCAAAAGTGGTCTACTGACAAAGATGGATGGGTAAGACGAGATATGATTGGATCCTATTTGCAGATCTTTCTCCATCCCACACAAATGATCTAAAGGATCCACAAATGGTATTCTAATCATCTCACTGGCCTTCGCATCCATCTCCATTTTAAATATAGGATATGGAGTCGTGTTCCACATCTATAACTTTAGGTCGTGTCAAAGAACACCTACCAAGATAATAGAATATCCATATCGATCCTTTTTGGGTCAAAAAAATGGTGGATATCTTGGCCTTTCCAAATAAACTACACCTGGCCCTGCTTGTCAAGTCAGCATCTTGTTATGCTGTTAGAATTATCTGCGTCCATTTTTAATGTGAATGTACTCCCAAAATGTACAGGTTTTATAATAGTTTATTATTTAGTTTTCTAAATGTTGGCAACGAACAAAGCAGCAACACGTGTCTTGCTATACCACTAAGAATCTACTACCGAGGCGGTTTATAAGGTTACATAGGGGGTAAAAAAAAACTCCTGAGGTTTTTCATGGCAGTGCCAAGTACGTCTATTGAGCTTCACAACAACGGGGTGCAAAATGAGATGGTAGTGTGGTGACACCATCGGTGCCATCCGACCGCTAGAATCAATGACACTGGTCTTCTTCAAACGATTGAGAGAATACAGAATGTGCAAGTCCGGAGTCATAAAAATAATATAAAACTCACACAGAGACCACCATTAAAACGCACTAAGGTTCTGTGAAGATTCTATACCAGCTAGCCAATAAAAGGGACCTTTGGTTGTCTATTCAGGTTCTGCGTTGATGGAAGTGGGAGAGCGGTGAGGTTATACCGACCCCATGCTGGTAAAGTTGTGAGGCCAGTGAAACCCTGGCATAGAGATACAGATACGGTTTATGGCATCCAGAACTGAGGACGTATAGAATAGCAGAACAAACCCTGTCGCTGCTTTCAGCTGTGAAAGAAGTAACAGTCATATAGGGTATTTATTGTGGTCAGGGATTGGGGTTCTGAATGGCGATTGTTCGAAACATTAGAATGAACATTGCAAAGGTCCCTTTATGTTTTGAAATATCAGTGAGAAACGTCGAAGGTCAATGCCATTGGCAAGCAACAGACCTCAAAATGAAATATTTTACTGTTAGATAGAATGAAACTAACAGACAAAAATGCCCTGTAATTATCCATATCTGTCTTGCTGCTCTTACGCCGTTGCGTTCTACTCTCCTTTTTTACATGCAGGGATTGGGAATTGATATGTTTAGGAGAATTTTTATACCCATCTTCCTTTGTAAATCATGCTTTCTTCCCTAATGATTAAGGCACGGAGCAAGGTTACTCCTCACAATGTTTAAAGGCTTCCCTCTTTCAATACGTGTACAACCTTACTGAATCTTAGATTAAGTATAATTCGGAAATCCTAGACGCACGTTGACACACATGTTTTCAATATGGAGATGGATAGTTATAACGTTAGTCTATTGATGAAATTATTCTTTCCACTGTAAGGTATTCCCAATATCCTATTCACCTATTCATTTTATACGAATAACAATTATTCAAAAATCATCAGGTTTTCATCTATAATATTGAGGCAATGCTGTAATACGAGCTTTCATGATTAATTTCTGACTCAATCTGCCCTTCTCATTATTTCTTATACGAATAGTTATATTCATGCATATTCTGATCGAAATAGTCAGCCCTGGGGATCGTCACTGATTGTTGGTAAATATTTCCCAAGGCTGTGATATTTGGTATTTGCCCCTAGTATAATATTATTCTAAAAGCGATTAGTATATTTACAATCGTAACCATTCCCAAGTGACTATGCTCAAGACTAGTTCCCGATTCTGCTTTAACGAGTAGAATACCCATGGATCACGAGGTCATATGCTATGCAAACAACCAGCGGTCAGGGAGTTTTTACAATGCATTAATTTCCTATTTATTGCTGTGTAAAAAGCTTGTTGACACTTGCGGGTCGGGAGGAATCAGTTTTGACGGATATCATAACGAGCTTTTATTGTGATTGAACTGTGACTGGGATGCCGTGATCACATAACAATAATCATTGGAACATACTCAAACTCGGATCCCTTGTAATGACGGCAATGTCATCATCTTTCTTCAAGAAGCTTTTCGCGTATTAGAAAAAGAATTTAGATGGTATATTCAATTATTTATTACGATGCACCCGGGGGAGAACGCAAACGGATAAGCGGATGGAGATGGATTTTAGGGGAGGAGAGTCCCAGGAGAGACCGGTTTAGGAAGAGTGGGAAGCAGCTAGCAGCATGGGGAAATGGTGAAAGGGGGAGATTGGAAGGTTGCTATGGAAACGAGAATGTATCATGTGTTCCATATCCTACTCAGTCATCGTTTTGGAATTTCAATCTTCACTCTGCTCTAGATCATTTATCACTCTAATCGTTTCAGCTTAAATACCGCAAGCATATATACAACACCATCCTTACTCAATATCCAATACAACATAAAAACAAACCCAGTCCCTTTTATGTTGAACTGGAATGGTTGTGCAAGGAGAAATTCCCAACAACACTTCCCGGACGGAGTACAATGTAAGGCAAGGGTCAGGGTGATTATTATGCCTAGGCGTGCTGCATTACAATAGAAGATATTGACTGGTCCGCTCCCTAGGAGGATAGAGACACCAGCTTAAAGCGAGCACTATCTCCTGCTCCCATCATAGTGGGCTGATCATTGAGGTACTCATGCAGACCTAGGTCCATCTCTATTCTCAGGGTGTCTATATCACTCACGGGACAATATTTTTATACTCCCTATCATTCATCATTGTACAGTCGATCCATTTGCGTAGAATTACAAGGGGAAATTTAAAGAGAAAAATAGCCCTAGGCATTTTATATGCGCATGTGGCATGGATGGATTAATGTTGATTCACAAATATGTTGTCGTTTCTATTAAATGTCGAAAGATATATGTTTTATGCGAGTCAATATATATATACATATGTAATTGAAATGTTTCATGCGATTAGTTGTATTTTGCTTTTGCATTCTCTCTAATATGAAAAATTGAATCTGATGGAAAACTCTCTGAATTTCTCCAAGTATTTTTCATATTGATTTCCAAGGAAAATTTATGTAGAATATATATCAAAGTCTGGACAAGTAATTCTCATATATTCTAGTCCCACCTCAATCAAACTTGCTTTTTCATCTCTGCCTCTTTACCCATCACATTTGCATGATCTACGATTCGTAGGGCTGTTCCTCATAATAAATAAGCAACTGTTGTCTACGATTTTCATTCTATAGATATGCAGGCTATCTAAATCGATAAAGAGCGCATATATACACAAAAAGAAGATAGGTATTGCCAATAATTCTGCTGAACCAGTTTCTTTTTCCTCCTCAATCACCACCTATCAAACATAAATCAAGTGGCACCATAGGGAAGCTAGCTAATCACCACCTTAGATGTGTCTTACTAGAAACACAGAATCCCTACCTTAAATCCAATACGCCGCCGGAACATGATCTAGCACAAGATCAGAGAAGACACTGACACACGTCAAACAGATCCCCGTTGCGTTGCATCATAGAATGAGAAATGGACCCACGTGGTATCTGCTCACATAAGATAATATTTTATATATTTGGCAATTCTTTTTCTCGCCCTTCCCTCATCAGAAATATCTGTAGAGTGTATTTTGTATTCTGTGTGCTGGTGCTTTCATATATATTTATCAGACAGGGAACTTGTCGAGAGCGAGTCATGCCATGAGCTACTTGGAGGCAGTGTGGCGGGGCTGTGGGACTGCAGGGGTCAATCGAGCCATTACCAGCCACCATTATTGCTATTTGTACTTTTAATCGCTATAATTCAGCGGGTGGTTTACAACAGCCAGACTCCAGGCATGAATCTCACCCCCGGTCTCTAACGTATAAGCTAGTAGTGGGTAACTCAAAATGGCATTAAACACACCAGAGGTTTTGCTCGTCATATTTTCCAAACAGGCGCTTAAATAATGAAATATGAAGAGCTGGATCTATAACGATCATTTTGGCAGATGTTGAATATATCTAGTTAACAATAGTTGGACCTGGTGACCCTTGGCAGTGAACGAGCTGGCTTTTACATTTTCTACACATAAAAATACCATTGGTGATGACCTAGAGTCCTTTGACCCCGTGCCCCATATTCTTGCAAGGGCTAGACCCTTTGCCTAGACCGCCATGAGGAACATTTTTAAGCTTTTATTTTATCAAGAGAAGCCAAAGGCCTTGGCTATGTGTTGGCTCTGTGTTCCATAACGCTGAGAGCTTTGTGTTTTGCAGGGTTCTCGATGGATGGTGGATATTGCAGCGAGCGATTGCATATGGGGAGTGAACCCCTGTGGCACTTAATATAGCGAGGGTATAAGTAGCATGCTATCTGCTAGCTGACCCATATCATACCCCCGCCCTACTGTGAGGCACATAATTAGACACTTATAAATCTAGGCCAGCCCTGTGGAATGGGGAAGATCATTAATGCCAAAATGGCTGATATAATATCAGTTATTATGTTGTATAATCTACAACCATTATAAATTGCCAGATCGCCATTATACACCTCCAGGGTCTGGCACTTAAAGTGCCGTGTGGCTCCTAATCATGTAAAATATGTTTTACATTGTATTTTATTTTCTTTAAACGAATGAAAGATTAAGTATCTGCGTTAGTACTCAGGGTAACTCAACTCTGAGGTTCGTGGGATATGAAGATGAATTTTGGGGTACGCAGCGGAGATGAACGAAACGGAGGGCAGCCACTTAATATTTTAACTCGCATTCCAATTCAGAATTTGTTGGTTTGCACTGCTTTGGTTTCAATTCGATAGGTGAAATAATTTATGGCGTGGAAGCGATAGAAATAGCAAGTTTCCTTAAAATATAAATGAGTAAACGAAGATGAATCACGTTAGCGCATGGCAAGGTTGCAGCCGGGCTGTGTGGATGAATTACTGACTAAATTAAGTTTAAAAAAATGAGAAAGGAATTTTGTATACTCGAACATATTCATCCACACAATTTCATGGTTGATTGGTAAAGATGACAGATGTGTTAATAGAGATTTTTGAATACTGTCCATCGGATAGAAAATTTATGGGTTTCTCCCTGGACTGGGCACGGGTGTGTTGTCACATGTTGCCGGGATCTAGTCTCCCTAACGCGGCAGCAGGTGCTCGTGTTGGCCGGTCTCAGCGCGGACACTCGTGGCCACTATGCACCAGGCACTCCATCTGCAAATTGTCAAGCTGTGATGATCGAACAATAGTTTTAAAATAATTTTCATGATTCTGAATTGTAAACTAAAGTTAAAGTACGATTCCTATGTATCAGGTTTCACTCATGAAAACTAATTTAGGGTAAAGTAAAGGAAGTACCGACGCCTGAGAGAAAAACATTGTATTTCAGATCAAAGGAGTATAATGGTCCGAAATATGGTCAGTTTCAGCTGGGAAATCAACAACAGGGATCTTTTACAAAGGGTTGGCAGTTGGGCTTGCTCCCAAGGATCAAATGCTGGTACAATAACTCTGGTAACCAGTTGCATCATAAATGTGAAGGTACAAACAACAGGAGAAATTTTTCTGGTTTATGGATACTTTACACTGTTATTCTTCTCCATTGAAGATCCATCCACGATTGCATTAGTAAAAGGGGTTTGATTTTTTTTGTAGGAGAGTATTCCAAGAAAAGACAATAAGGCGTATTCTTCGTTAGAAAATGCATTGTTTACATTCAGTGCTTTTTTCTATGATCCCAGTCGAATAAATTCAAGAAATTACAATGTATTATTTTTCATCAACATTAACATTTCCCCAATTTTCTAAAAATAAAATGTTGAATCACATCTTATTATCACATTTTATTTATGTCATTCATTCCATTCACCCATTTCAATAGCCATCGACTACTATGCTTGGAAATTGCTAAATTATAACTGGTTCAAGCAATGAATATTTGCTTTAAATGAAACCAAAAGCCAATGTTTTGCCCCGCTCTCATAATTTGTCAGTGTGAAATGAAGGAGTCAACATAGAGAACGCCTGAAATATCTAGCCACCCCACTGGGTTGTCTTATCGAGGCACCTCCTCTGCCTTTGTTTACCAATAAGACCCACTTACATGCATTGACACCAAGCGTGGTAATAACATTAATTCACCCTAAATCGACACCAAACATTGTATGAGTATATTCTGATGATACACATACACAGTCCTTTGCCAGAAAAAATGATAAATTCGTAAAATAAAATACCCTAACTCCCGGGTGCGTTCACGAGGTCAACGAGCTTTGAAAATTCAACATGGCGACTGCCTAGCGAATTCATTCGATATTATACACAACGAATCCTCGCGCACGAAAAAGTCGAGTATCATAAAACTTATGAATCCATTCTAAGGCTGGCCGGCCAAGTGTTTCTAGTGAGCTTTGAGTTGAGTTATTGGCGCAGTTTGGGTGAAAAATGAAAATGTTAGGGCGAAGTAGGTCGGGGATGGTGTGGGTGGAGTGGGTAGCGCCATATTGGAAAGCGGCATGCAATTGGCGAGGTAGCATGGCAGCACTGTTCTACGAGCTCACTAGGACATCTTAAGCACTGTAAGTATCATGATACCATTCTACAAAACATAGATTACACTGTGTGTCTGTGATATTGAAGGACATACTTGCTTGGCAGCTGATTCTGTTTTCTTCGAGTGGTGTTTACTTGTATCCGCATTGCCGTTTCCCAGGTCTTCCCAACGCGGGAAGCTAGGCTATCCTTCACATTATCATTCTTTTTTTTTACTATTCATCAACCTTCATAAATCTAACGCCGACAACGCATTGGATTGGGCCTGCAATGAGCAATTGCGAGTAATTTCTGAGCATCTGTAAATTGGACAAATTAGCGGGGCCCTCATAATTCTTCTATCTATATTCGATTGAATGTTTCATAAATGAGCACAAAACATCTTTCATTTGTCAAGGGTAGCAGTGTACACAAACAGAGGCAGGCACCTAGTTCCCCCGTGATAGTGGTAGAACAGGGCTTTTCCCTATACTCAGAACGTGTGGCCTCCTCAACGTTGGGGGAAATCGTGTATGTAATATTCAGGTGTCATTTACACTGAGATGTGTCATCGTTTACCAATTCCTCTAGTGCGCAACTGTCAATTTGATAAATTAGAACATGTAAGGGATGTTGTCCTCAGTGGTCTGCCGTGATAACCCGGTCTGACATGTCTTTCGGCTTCTTCATCACCCCCGGTCTCCTGGCGACATTTTTCTGCATCAGCAATAAATATTTATCGGAGATGGAAGCCACAAGTGCTGTGCCATAATACAGGCAAGAATGAATGCATCTGTACTCCTGCGTGTGGGTATTAGCGATCTGACAGGAATCGAAGCCCTTTCTGTCACCATCCCCAGATCACTGTATTCACCCTCTCATAATCACAGGTTGTGCTGGGAGGAAAAATACAAAACACAATCCAATTGTACATTCACACAGCTGCAAATCACACACACAATACATCCTGCTGCGCTTCTCTTGTTTTCCTCCTGGAGCATCTAATATTTACAAGCTCGGCAGTGAAAGCAATACATCAAAAGGAACAGGGGTAATAGGAAGAGGCAATTCTTGTTATGTTTGAGGCAGCCAAAGAAAATGCACCAACGTACGTGGTGCATACAGAACAAATTGGTTTTAGGGGATAATATGATTTATGGATTCCATTCGACTCTCTCTTGCCATGATCAATATGCCTTGGCAGAAATAAATTGCTGAGAGTTAATTGTTTCCGTATAAGTGATATTCATCAATATTGTTCCGCACCTTCGTTATTTATAATCCTGCTGTCTTAGAAATAATCTATCTAAAATTTACCTATATCTTGATTAAGTGCCTCTTTGAATTTTAAGTCACTTCTTTGGTGTTGGCCTGCTTCTTGCCGGACAGCCATCATGGTCGGGGTGTGCATGCAAAGATAGATGAGTTCACTGTTAAAGAGCAACTATCTGTCTTCATCATAGGCCTAGAATAAAGAAAGGGAAACTGAGGCGGATTTTCGTGTCTTCCTTGCTCCTACCTTCAGCCATCTGCCTTCCTTTGGTTTTCCTTATCTGCTCAAGAACATAAATGAGGACGTGGGTGCTCCACTGGGCCAGCCTTTGTCTTCATTGTGCTGCTCAAGCTGCGAGCTGGCGATAAAGCACTGCGCCGTGTCTTAGGCCTTAGGTGGGCCCACCCTATCAAGGTATGACAGGTCGGTCTGTGGCAAAATCCCCTTCAATACTCAGATATGTGTGAAGCCCGCCTGGAATGAGAATGGGCATCAAGGATTATATTTTCCACATTTTAGACAGATGGGCAACAGGGAATAGGGCAATGTAGATGCTCCACAGAGTTCAGAATAAAAAGAAAGGTAATTCATTATACGTTGTGCAAGAAAAGAACGGTTGGGTAAAGTAATTGGTATCGGGTGCTGTGAAATATGTATCTCTGAGTCTTTGCCTGACATCATGATAATATTTAACAAAGCATGGCCCGTTTACAAATTAAGAAACAGCCTCATCAGAAATATTCCCCGCAAAGTAATTTTTACATTTTCTATTGATTCGTTTCCATTGTATATTTCACTGTTGGAAACCTGTTCAAGAAATATCTCGGAAATTTATTTACCTCAATAAATTGTGATTTTCTATGTCATGCTTTTAGATAACAATTATTACCAATTCATTACCAATGATGGAAAAATTGGCGGGGCTAATTGGCATAGACGAAGGGTGGTCTGGCTGCAGAGGCTTTCTTGCCTCCAAAGTTCACGATGTGTAATAAATATAATATAATGGTCATGGTACACGAACATGCCACAACAGAACCAAACAAAAACGCAGGCGGTCTGACTCATAAGTCACATGCAGTGTGTGGCCCACTCGTGGCATTCTGTATCAATATGTGTTTAAAAGTCTGAATAATTCACAACTGTTGTATTGATAATCGGGTCGGGAAGTCAGAAAATCGATGTGTGTGGCATCGGTCAATTTTCCCCTATAGATCCGCCTCATGCGAGTATTAATAGCCCGGTTAGCCTAACATTTCAATCACTCTCACATCGGTGGCGTGAAATTGGTGGGGAATTCTAATTGTTTGTTTACATTATAAATTTCTGTCGACATACTTAAACAAAACCACAGAAAATGATGATAGAGGTGGTGTAATGTTCGGACGAGGTGCTGAAATATGGTTTTGGTGGGGCAAAAAATACCATTCGGAAATGGGTCAGAGCATCACGGATGTAGAAAGGGGTGAAGGAACGATGAGGTATCATAAACAACCTTGAGTGCAAAGATGAATTCTCTTCTGGTTATCAACCCTAAATTTCAGTGAAAAATTGTGTTTCACAACACAAAATATTTATGGTCGCCGAGGCCGATGTCCTAATCGAATGTAAACAGGGGCTAATTCCCATATTTTCTCTTCAGCAATCCATCCGTTTATTTCCTTTTTTATCGGCTCGGTGGCTCGGGTAAGAACTCCGTATTAATTCGTATCGGTTTTTATTCAAGTGTACGTGATTAACAAGATGTAATTGGGTGATTCGTGGAGGAAACCTTGCCTCTCTGAAAGCAGATTTATTGTTCCGTTCGAATGACAAACTCTTGAGAATCGTGGCAAACATTTCCACAGCAATACAATTTCGTTGGCAGGGAAAAATGAATGTGTACGGGATTTGCTAAGGTCACGGTGTTGATCATAGCCTGGAGGAATGGGGAAAATAATGATAAAAGAATGGGGTTAAAATCGGGGCGAGTCAACTAAGCATGCTATTAATAAGTTGGGCAAAATTAATGTGGGAAGGTTGGGGAAGAAAATGGCCCTAGGCAAGGAAAGCTTCTTGTGGCATTGAGTTTGTGTTTTCATGACGAGCTATGGCTTCTGTACTCTCTCCAGTGCAAAACATGATCATGATAGTCTCCCCTTGGAATGATGTATAAGGATTCATAGCCACTACCGCTCGCCTGCCCTGCTCTCAGCACTGGGTCACCCCCTCTCAAACAAACCACTCCGTACTCGGATGAAAAATACTCTCCTTTTTATTCACATCACAGACCGCGTGGGATAAATACTATGTTTGCGCATGTTAAGGGTGGAGGCCTTGCATGGAAAGGATGGCCATTTCAGGTTTTGCTGGTCATTTTTCGTTGACGGCAAAAAGCAACCCTTTTCCGATGCGCGTCCACAGGGTTAGGGTCGCGCACGTATGCATGCTGCTAGCGCCGCTGCGTGCGTGCGGGGAAAGTGTACAGCTGTGCGTGCCAAGAGGCAGTCCATACCCTCAGCAAACGTGGGGCTTCTGTATGCGAGAGGAACTCTCCCTTTCCTTCTTCCAGATAGCCACTGGTAGTTGGAACCAGCTCCAATGGCAACTCATAGATCACAGAAAAAGTGCCCGATTGTGGACTGCCTTGATTGTTGTTTGGGAGGCATGAAAAGTGTAGATCACAGGGCCTTGGAGACAGTTTATGGCCAGGGTCGGTCCGCTGAGTCGGGGGCCTCTGCTACCCAATGCGAGGTCATGTAAACTGGCGATCTTTCCGTCCTAAATCAAAGTTCTCCCGACCCAATATCACCAACAATCTATCACTCTAATGAGTGGAGCACGCCAACCAATAATGTTTGTGTACTTTTTATTCAAATCACCCGATAAGCAGACAAGATTCCGTTGGTGAGCGTTTTAACGTGGCCCGAGAAAAAGTGTCACTGTTCCAATGTTACTCTGTTGGGACATTTGACTTCCAAACACATTAGGAATCGTTCGTGCTCTTTTAAAAAAGCGTTTAATCCCGCTAACACCCTAAGCAATCTGGGTGCTGAGGTAATTAATATTCTCGGTGCTCTTTATTTGATTTCTGTCATCTTCTCTCATTACAAACAACGATTTTCTGAAGGGCCAAATGGCGTTTTTGTGTGTGGCTGAATATGTGACCTTTGTTCCTGGTCTGACCCTCTACTACATATTGGGATTGTCACCCTGGGGGACAACCCAGTGCATTAATCACTACCCCTCGCCTGCCACTGCAATTCTCTAGATGCCAAGCTCTTCTGCGAAATTAAACATTGTTTGGAATATTTAAGTGCATATAATCCCTGCTCGTGTGTGGGGCACAGATAAGGTCCCCAAACCATATGCTCCTGGGCCTGGGGCTTATTCAACTTAGCCCTGCGCTATCATTCCTAATTACTGAGATATTTTAATAGGTTTACACTTTCGCATTTAAGTATTTAAGTATTATTATATATTTCAATCATGCTTGAACCTTCCCATGTTAAATACTTCGATTGAAATGTAAACAACTTATATCCTTGAATTAATGGCGATACGAAGTTTGATACTCAAAACAATGTTTCCTTAGATACAGGGACTTTAATCGCGTAGCTTTATCAAGGGCCTGTAAATCATCTAAGCATAATTTATCTGGTGGTACTTGACCTAACATCCCATTATCAAAAGGAAGAGACATCCTATCCATATTGTTTTGTCTCTTTTCATAACTTCGCCCCTGAGTATTAACACGAAGGATGACTCGCCAACAGTAAAAGACATTAATAATGGTCAGTTTGCCCATGTTCTATTTGTATAACTGTCCGTTATTTACTGCCATTTATCTTCATCAAAAGAACACCCCGTGGTCGGTGGTGCTTTGTTCCTGATAGACTGTATGTCCTAAGAACTCGCAGTCCACCATGGAAGCCCAGACCTTTACCTTGCATTAATAATATCGGTCGTGACATGATCGATGTCTCAGTGACAAGTGTCCATTGCCCCAAATCAGGTATAACATGAATGGATGTAGTGTCCTAAGGCATCAGTTTCACACCTGAAAGAAACATGAGAGCTCGGCTTATTCTCGTGCCAATGGGAATTACTATAATGCCAAAGGTGTATCATCAGTCTATGGACGGAATCACACCTGCCCATTCAATAAATTAATCCTGCAATTTTCTCACTCTAGTCTCTAGTCTATTTATAAAGAGTGTACACACGAATATACACCACCTGATTAAGGAAGAAAATTTATGCCATCGTCAATTGATTTATAGAGAGAGGAGTTTCCTCCGACGATAAAGGCCCATAAATGGTACTATTGAATATTTAAAAAAGGTTATTTTTGGCTGAACGAACATTGTCGACGCGCTTGTCCGGTCAATGATAAAAAGACCTACATTTTATCCTCTTAGGGCGAATGAGTCTAGTTCGAATACAAAATACTTGTCCCCGTTTTCCGATGTATTTTACGACCGGGCTTCGCAAACTTTTGACCATATTTAACATTTCGTGAAATGTCATCGTAAAATACAGAACACACACCTAGAAGTGCTGAATTACTGGACAATGTGCTTAAATGGGGATGAAACGAGGTAAAATTACACCTGAAAGGGTTAATTTCCCTGCAATTACAATATTCGTGTTTACACTAAAATGCTAAGAATGGGTTGGAGATATATAATACATGGCTGTGAATGCATGCCAACGCCACAGGAGGACTAACCGCCATCGTTACAGTCAGACGACATTTTACTTGGCATTCCGACCATGACGTTCTGTCCTGACCAACAATTGGAATAACTACGGTCCAACGATCCGATACCTTTGAAAGGTTGCCCAGTTCTCCCCTTACCTTAGTCACAAGCAAACTCAGAGAGACATAGTTTGGAAAGGCAATTTGCAACTATCTAGGCCTGTTCGGTGTTACGCTCTGTTTAACCTCGTATCTGTTGGAAGACATTTCGTTCATACCTATTCCCCCAATATCTAATAGAAGGTGAGGGATAGGGATTGAAAGCCCTTGAATAATCTGATGGTTTCTTGGTCGAAATAAATTCGATCGGCCCTACTGTGCCTCACTCAGTTCGATCCCATTTCGAGATCGTTTTGATTAATTTACGACTACTCATGACTAAATAGAGTAAACATAAACAGCGAACTAACAAGGCAAAATGACCATTTGCAACTTATGCGCAGCTTTGATATATTTTAGAGGGACAAATAAAATCAAGTGGTTGGGCTTGAGAAATGAGTTGGTTCAGTTCAAACGGCGTCCAATTTCCATACATCAAAAGGCCCTGAAAAGCAATGACGTGTATGCATGTAAACAGTCCATGAAGGGTGAACTTGTCCCCAGAACATTCGAGCAATTATGTATACATAGCGATGACTGTAGGTACAAGATACACACTTAATGATACGCACCTGCATATTTAGCATGAGTACATATGGAATACATAGACGCACACACGAGCAAACTGTGGTTTCAAATGGGACGCACCGAAAACTGTATGCATAATTAGAGGAAGGCCAAACGGTACTTTCGCCTTATTTATTGCCTCATCTCTATCCTCGACACTTTTATGATTAATGCATCCGATAGAAGGACATTAGTGATAAACATGCTGATTTGTGCGAATATGTAACATGTCAAATTACAAATCATGGCATGAGTGGATAATTAGTAGCCCATTCATAATATTTTCATTACTAGTCATAAGATACGACAATTTTAGAAAGCGAAATGATCGTGACTACACATCCTCCACAAAACTATGGCTAAAAAAACTACCACCGACTTTATCCAGCTCCTTTCAATGCCAAACAATTCCAATGAGACTCCCCCGCTTGAAGAGAAGAGTCGACGTGAGTATTCTCCCCTAAGACATAAACCTGACAGTTATTACACAAGCTTCTCTGTGGAAAGAGAAGAAAGCTGAAATAGATCCGATTATATATGCAAATCCCAGCAAGCCCGAGGAGAGGCGCCAAGTGGTGTGCGTTTTAATTTACGGTGTAAAGACCATCTGCACGCGCTATGTCTGATAAATAGCGTCAACATCATTGCTATCGGATAGGCTATCTTGCCCAGAAACATACTTTCATATACTCGCCACAGCAGGCCCCTCGTGTCTTGACAAACGCATTACAATTTCCTTGAGGCTTCTCCCTGGAGGAAGTCTGCATGGCCCACAGGAGGATGTTATACACATGATGGAAATTCTGCCCGAGCAGATCCGAATTTTCCCTAGGGATACGAGTAAGGGTTCTGGTGGACAAACGATACCTTTTAGCTATGGGTTTGACTATGCCAGCGTCCTTCTGCTTGCTTTGGGAAAGCAGAATGTATGCTACACCTGATGGGATAAGGCTTTCCATCGGTGGCACGATTACAAAGAGAATCTTTTAACCCTTGCATAAACAAACTCCAAAGAAAATAAACCTATCAAATGAAGTTAAAATAAGCCATTGCTTGAAATATGATGGCGTATGAGATAGTGTATCCTCCAATCAATCATCCAGAATCAGAATTATATTTTGTTATAATGGGAACAAAGAATTTATAAAATGATTATTACACAATTAGTCACTGTGCTAGTCAATGGCAATTGTATCGGATCTATTGCTCCTCAGTGAGAAAGTGAGTTGTAGAATTAATTTGAAACTGAGGGCAGAAAAAGGACCTCAGTGATCAGCAATTATTTCTCTCCGTGATGCTATCCAGAATCGTTTTAATCTAAAATAAGCACTGCCCTTGAAAGGCCCATCTATATAGCAATATTTTTTATAAATGTAGAGCAGTATCGCACAGGCCGAATTCAGTATATGACTTGTTGGCATTGAGTCAGGTATTTTTGTCGGCCTTATTTGGAAGATATGATTGGGGGGAATATAAAAAGTATTTTGATACTTAATTACAATTTCGCCCCAAGAGGTAACTCTTTTCAACGATATTTATATACAAAATCAGTTCAGTGATTTCCCCAAAGCTTCGCTGAAAGCACCCTTTGGGTCAAGTGATAATCAGCTTATTTCAAGTGCCATTTTGAGACACTATGTCTAACGATAAATCAGTGGCTGTGCTCGATCAAATATGGCTTGTCCTAATTGCAGGGTATCTTTAGCGCTCACATGTAATTATATGCATTATTGGAGCGAATTAAAGCACCCCAACAAAAATGGTCTATTTAGTATTTAGAAAGCATTAATTGGTACTCAATGTTTATACTGACTGACATGCGCCTACATTTCGACTGCAGACTAAAATAATGATAGGAAGCAAACATGAAGTGGACAATTATGGTATAATGCCCTTGAAGTTACAGATTCATCTGGAGATAGGCCGTCGTTTTTTTCTTTTGTACAGAAAGTACCGTTAAGTCAGTAATACCACTGGAAAAGTTATGAAAAATAACCTCATGTACACGGATAATTTCTCTTGATGTACAATTGCAATTATTTACGCATCGGGTCTCTCACGTTGCGCTAACCAGAAACCACCTCTTTGTTTCTCGTCAAAAGTGAATTGACACATATTTCTTTCCTTTTGTCCGGTCCACCTCTCTTTCGCACGGTGGACATTCGCTTATAAACAATAGGGCAAAATACACACCTCTCTTCTGGGAGGACCCTCCCACAAGATGCCTGGCACGTGGGATAGAGATTGTACTCTCCCCTTGTCGGATTTATGTCAATATAATGGCTGGTTGTAACTTCCAGATAACGGAGGATACCTCGAATCGAGCCAAGTGTGTAATTGGGGAGCTCATGATTAGAGTTGTAGACGTTTGTCTCTGGTGTGGAACAACTGCTAAACTCTGGGTTACTTTAATTGTTATTTGACATTAATGTCGAGAACAGGGCGGGAATGCCAGCGATGATTATAGATGTTGCCATGGAGACAGGTGTGGTGTCTCACCTGGAACTAATCGATTCAACTTGTATGTTTCAGTCTGCGTTTGGGCCAGTCCATTGTTCTAAGGAAAGTCGACATATTGCATACATTGGGAGCAACGCCCGAAAGTTCCAGTTCATAACGATACTTTTTACATACTTTTTGTTATGGTGGGCATTGAAATGAGTTCATCAACCTGGCGAAAGTTTCCCCTTGATTTTTACCATATCAAATCAGAATTGATGTAATTAAAGATGACAAAATGATACAATTAGAAGGGAAAACTGGGCTGTAGGTACCGTAGTACTAGTTCAAACCTTTAGCCAGAAAAAATATTATATTAATCAATCATGAATTCGCGCATACGTTCATGCTTCATCTCTGACCGAAACTAGCGTTACAAAAAGTAAGAACAAGATTTTAAACATCATTTAGTGCAATGCAATTGAGCTCTCGCTTAACAATGTTTCTCTCTCTACCACCTGTACATCTCCCCCCAATCCCTCCAATTGTGGTAAGCTATAACTTTATCTTGACCCTCTCCTTCAACTATTCTACTGTTTTTTTTCGGCACCTTAAACATTAGGAATGGGTCGCTTTCTCCCTTCCCTATTAGTCAATTAGAGAATTGGCCAATACCTCTTACTTCCATGGCGACCATTGAAGATGCATTATGTCCTGGGAGTGTTTGGACAGCTCAGCTAAGTGTTCCAAGGGGTCAGTCCCGGATCAGAGGCAAACCAAACGGTGGATATATGTACACATATGCCAATGAGAGACTTAGCGGCTGCTGAGGGTGCTTCAAGAGAACCCCACCCCACATGGCAACTCTTCTCCGCACTCAAATGTACTCATATTTCTTCGGCAGGCTTAAGGCAAAAGGGAGTGGGTGAAGGAAAGGGGGGTAAAGGAGGGCTTATCGGACCGATGAAACTCCTATTAAAACCACACAGCATGTTAACCCATGTTTGACCATATCAATAACTTGCATGCCTTGTCCGTACATTGCTCATTGCACCGTTTAAGAGGTAATGCGACAAACAGTGGCGGAGCGTCGCGCTCGGTCCTGATTTACTGCGCTGAGGTTAACTGTTTTCACGCTCAGCCCACATAAAACATCATCTGCTTAACCTTAGGTCAGATCTGAACAAGATATTACACCAATAAGCAGATTAACCAGACTTTTTTTTTCAACCAGTGGTCTTGGAGTGAGTGCACTTTTTGGCGTACGAAAAGGGGTCCCAGGCCCATGGTAGTGAAGGAAAACTTTGGGTACATCTGATTTGTTCGGCCTGAGAAAGAGGGCCCAGACCGTTTCCTGGTCATCCGTTGGGTCGGCGGCCTTTCATGATTCATAACACCTCCACCCGAAAGATTCAGATGAAAGGCTTGGGTTCTTTTTCCGGGATAGATCTCCACTCCAATTACAAACTTAGATATCTGATTGGAATGCGGACCCCTGACACAGTTACTTTGAACCCTGAGCATCACCTGTTATTAGCGTGGTAATATCTGTCCGGGGGAGTGTCTTATAGTTCAGTTATGGCTCTCAATGGCACTTTTAATACTTCATTACAATAGCATTGATCAGAGTTAGAGGGCAATCGGTCAGTTTAGCAGTTGTGTGTGGCCAGCTTGGTGCCATGGGTTTAGGGCTAAAGCTCTTAACTAGCTTTAGGGCTATTTCCAAATAGCCCCAATAATAGCCGAGATGCTGTATAGCCAGCCCCACCCTTAAGTACCGAAATGGATTTACAGGGTTGCGCGCTGCATTTCTACAATAGGCGCTCTATGACTGAGGCATCCCCTCCCACTCACTCCAATCCAATTCAAAACAGTGTATTTGGGCCTGCACGCGCTCGGTGTAGATAATTTATGACCCTCGTAGTAATATATGCTGGAGTGACCTAGTTCCAGTCATGTGACTTGTTCCTTATCGCTGATTGGTCGGAGCCGTCACGTGGCTTTGATTATGGCCGATATTATTTGGTCAATCTTGTCGACATGTTTTAGAACGTCGGACTGGTCACAAATCATTGGACTGAATTACGGGTATTATGAGCTCGTACTACGGCAATATTCTCCCGGCAAACTTGCCGAATGGAGGGAGTCAAGAGGCGTTTATGACACAAGAAGGAAAATATGATACAAGTTACTACGGTGCTTCTCCGGGCAGCTTGGGTGGGTACGGCGAAGGAGATCCCCAACACCCGGGCTTCCCGAGGTTTCCGCCGTTTGATCGTATTGACATCCGGCCGATCACCAAGCCAGGGTACTCCAACAACATATCTACAAGTCCTGTAACAAGCGGTGGATACCACCAAACTCCTCAGTTGGGCCCACAATATGGACAGCAACCCCACAATGGAGGCCTTCCTGGACAATTTACAGGAGAGGATACTATGGGCCAGTGTAAAGTGGCCGATACTGGAATGGTGGCCCCTCACTCCACATCCCCACAAGCGTCCAGCCCAGGCCAGCCTGGTTTGATGCCCCACCACCCATACAACGCCAACAACGCCCTTGGAGGGGTGGTGAATGGAGTCCAGCCACAGAACATCCCCATCTACCCATGGATGAGGCCCATAAACGGAGGTAAGAACCTTTTCCCATTCACTTCAAGCACTTTTTTTGCTTCTTATGCCTTTATTTTGCCTTTTTTACTCATGTTTCTGCAGCGGTGTCATTGACCTCGCCAGTACTCTCCTCCACTCCCACTTCTCCGCGCAAGCTCTCTCTCCCTCAACTTCTCTCTCTCTCACCCTCTCTACTCTCCCCACTCACTGTTTTCTCTCTCTCTCGAGCATCTGTGTACTGTTTTCATTCATAAAAAGGCTCCCGGTGTCCAGTGATTACCTGTTTTTTTCTCGCCATTCACACTGACTGGTGACTTATGCAAGACCTGGGACCCATAAAGATGGGGATATATCATGTTTAATGGACAGTTAGGATGGGGCTTTATGGCCTGCTATCCAACCAGCGAGCCTCGCTCTCTCACTTGTAGTAGATCGTAGTACTACACTTGCGATCACTGATCGGTGGTTTGTACACATGTATAGCATAAAAAAACAACCATGCGCTTACAAGCTAGTATTTCCTTCTACTCACTCCCCACTCGAGGGTGGGCAAGTGGGTAAATAAGCCCACAAAGTACCCATTTAGGCACTGGCCTATGAAAAAGGGGGGTCCTTGTCCCGGGTCCTTATTACTGGCTTCGGACAGCATGAAGTATTACTATAGCAATAAAGAACCAGATAGCTGGTAGTTCGCACTAAATTATCGCACCTTATTAAGTGATGTGTTGTGACTATATTCACTTATGCATGTTTTCTCCTTCTATTTGACTCTCATTAGGCTCAGGTAGGTTGGTTCAAAGGTCAAGTACTGTAAGGCTATAGACGTTATTGCCTGAAATCAGTGGCGTAGAAAAATGATAGAGGGCAGGTCGGCGTGTGTCAAATAAATAGGCATAAAACACCGCAGCCACCTTGTCTCCACACAATCACTACAGGTCTATTGCTCTGAACTGTGCCATTAAGCTGTTTTTATGTTGTGTTTACTACTATCTCGCATTCATCCGCCTGGATTCATATTTCACATGTACTTGCTAAGTCACATTTCTCGCTCTTGGCTCTCACAAGCAAACTGGAGGTAAATGCTCGGTACTGAGTTGTTTCAGTGGCAGTGTGGGACCTATAGAGTGTTAGAAATCACCCATTGTACCTGGTTTGACCATTGTGTCGGACTTGCAATGACCACTTAGTACTTTGACATTTAGTTCGCCTTCTTAGTTAAGGCAGTAAGTACTCGCAGCGCAGGGTGAAGTTAATTGCGGAGTTCGCATGTAGAGGGGGCTAGTCTAAGCCCAGATGGTCAGTAGCTCGAAGGGTGCGAAGCCCCAGAACCCTCAAACCCTGTTTACTTCCCCACACTCCCTGCCTAAGTTCGCTTCATTCGGTTTCCATTGCAAAATGGTATTCTAACACTTCCATCTCACCCATGCAACTTCGTATATCCTACGGATTCGTGCTTGAGTGATTGAACAATTCAACACTGGGAATAATTTGATGATGCAAGCATTAATCAAGCCGCTTCATAATGGCTTCATCGAATAACCTTCAAGCATTTTGTAACACTAAAGCTGGCATTTGGATTGCCTCGCATCGATTTATTGACTTTTCATTTTAAGAAGGGGTTCTTAATGGATCGGTTGCGAGCATTTTATTCAGTGTGTGTACTGCATATATTTTCAGTGATCACGTATGCCAGGGTACCTCCCACTAAGCCATTATCATGATCCAACAATCAATCCCTCTGGCGCCTTTTATACATAGCTTTGACCAATAGGCATCCGACATGGGTTCCTGGGCCAACAACTCCAGTGTTTTGGAGAGCAAGAATTATTCAAAGCCTATACTGATTTTCGATTACAAATTGAAGCGCCGCGCGGTCACCCAGTGCGTTGGGAGGCTTCCGATAGTAGGTTAATGGGTTTGCCTCTCTGTATTGGGTTTTGATTGTGTTCGCTCGACAGTCCGGATCCACGAGCTTGGGCTGCAGCTCTCCCTGTATCAATATTCCAGGGCCAAGCGCATGTTATGAGGGAAAGCAGGGAAGAGCACAAGCAGTAAGAGGCTCTATCAATCATATCCTAGTGGGAGTTGGGGGTGACTGGTGTTTCTCACGCTGTTCATGGTCAATCACTACCCTTTCCCTAGCATCGGGGAGTGCCCTACTTTCCACACCCATCCCCGTCCGAGCACTAAGAAACCCTTAGAACGTCCACCGCAAATTGTATTAGGCCATGATCGATTTTCTTGGAGCTATCATTGTCCCAAGTCTTGGCATAGAAATCATAGCTTACATATCAGCTCCTATTTCCCTGGGATGACTGGAGAGCTGTTTTGTTTAGCGGAAGTCTCCCCATAGTCCAAGAGCACCCCAGTGCATGCATATAAATTGCTGTTAAAAAAGTATACTATGATGAAAAAGCCAAATTACTACTAGCGTTGGGAGTGTAGTAAAAAAACTGACAATATTAAATCGAAATGTCGCTTATGGGGTTGCGAATGTAAAGGGTTTAATTAATGTGAGAATTGGGAAGGTACCTATTCTGAGTGATTGTGAAGAAGCAAAGCCATTTTTAATAAATATCCTTTGATTTAAAAGAAGAAGATGGATAGATAAACTGGCCCTCTTATGGAATTGGACCTGGTGATAAATGACAGGTTAATAAGGGGTTTATTGGATTTAAGGGAAAATTAAACTATGCCCTGGAAATATAAATAGTATCGACCAACTGTCTGCATATATATTTGCTTAATATTTGATTTGATGACAGATGTATCACTTGCTTGGCTGTAAATGGATTGTAAACATCCAGACTCGAATATAGACTAAGTGATTTTACCTTGTTATGTATTAGTACCAGTGGCGATGAGCAAATGAAACAATGCAGGCCTGTCAGCTACCGGATAGCATACCCTTTGCTGCCAGGCATTGCCCTATGGGCGTCATAACAGGCTGGCCGATAAGTGGTTGCCAATAAAAACAAGAATATGGTGACCTATGGATATGGCATCAAGTAGACTGACTTGGGCTGCAAGCGTTTGGGATGGAGTGGACACTCTGGCCTGGCCAGGCGATGAGCTATGCTGATGGCCAGTGAATTGAAGGCCTGATGGTCGTTGTAGTACTACAGCCGTCGGAAGGGGTCAGTCCTTACATCACACTTCTGTTTTATGGGAATCTGAGAGGCGTTGTTTATCCGCTTCTTCTCCTGTTCCTCCTACTACCACTGAACCACCATTCAGGCAGCCTTTAGAATGAAACATCTCCTGCTCATTGTATTTTAGGTATCAGGGATTAGTGTAAACTGATAACCCATCAACTGAACCGAATCAATGGCCACCGCCATTTTAGTTTATGAATTTTTAATTAACTTGAGGAGCCAGGTGGTGCATGACAACCACGTCCTCTGTATCGCCATTCTTTGGTACGTTACCATCGATACCGTATTTGAAGCTCTCAGACTGGTAGCATCATTTGAACGTGAATCAATTGTTAAAAAGATCAGTACACCTGCATAGCGCTAGTAAATGTTGCCTTGTAGAATGAACAAATTGAATATAAAGCCTGGATTGATATATAGACATATTTGTCATACTAGAAAGATCATCCATGGCTTTGGCTTAATTCATTATGTTCCATTCACCCTGTCATGAGAAGTCGGTTCAAGGCAAACTTTCAGTAGGCCCTATAAGCTATTCGTATGAGGAAAACAACAAAATAACATTTATTTCTCTACGTCTTTATTATCAAGTGATTAAATCTCCTCCCATAACCAAAGATTCAGAGGCTTGACAATCTCCAAACCAATTGCAATCGCTGAGATCCCGAGATGAGGCATGATGCCCGCATGCAATGAGCTAGTTTTATGGAAAGACAACAGAGATATATTTGTAAGTCAGGGGAATAGTGTTAATGTTTTCCTAATGGGTGGACACCTGGTTGGTCTGATGCCCCTAGGGCTTATAGGCTTGATGATGGTATTCAACTGCCTGCCAGGCTGTGTTGTGCAGGAACATTCTTTGTTTCAATCTCAACCCTCCTCTTTTCTTGCAGAAATGTATCCTGGGCCATGATCGCAAAGACTATAACTAGACAAAGTCATTACCCTTTAATCTCATCCTACTGAAACAAGCCAGTAATGGCGAAGGGCTTCAAGATTGGGGCTTTTACCGCAAATTGCCATGAGTCAATCTTATTGCTGGATAACGACAGAGTCATGTGTGACTGGACATAGTGACCGAGGTCGCCTGTCTTTGCCCTAATGATGATTTTTGACACAATATTAATGACCCCCACAGGCACCCCGCAAGCCTTCAAAGCCTGAATCTAAGCCTGCCAATATCCACTGCCCTGATTCTTTGTGACAAAATGTAAACAAACCATTACCCTAGTTCCCCCAAGCTAAACAATTTTTGCAATTTTATTTCTCTCGAATCTGGCATTAAATGCACGTAGCCTATACAGTATAAGAGCTTCCACATGCCTTTAGCCGGTTTGAAAACAGCAATCAGTTGGCATGCGGATCTCAAACATCCTGCATTGCTGTGATATTTTTAAAGATGTTTCTAGCCATAGTCATCGAGGCAGGAAGGTCCAGTCCCAAAGTGACCAGTGGACACACGCCTGAAAATCCAATGCCCTTTTTCTGACCACTGACCTATGACGAGTTAATTAGACCCAGCGGGTCTCCTCCCCAACAACACTAGCCAGAAAGGGGGCTTAACAAAGTCTCCGATTGATATCCAAAGCGCCAGACACCCAACAAACGCTGCTCCACGCGCAAAGGAAACACTGTCCTCTATTCTTGCGCTCCGATTCTATTATAATTTGATGATGATAAATGAATAATCAGTGGATTAGGACTAATATAATGACAGTGGTCGGGTCGTGGCTAAATTTACCCTCCGCAGAGGGTTGACCAAGTCTGCTTGCCCTGATGAGGAAGTGGGCTTTTTCTCATGGAGTGGCCTTCAAAAGTTTTTCTGTCTACCCACAGATTCAATTTATAAGCAGGCTAACGGACTGTGTCTTCGAAGCAAATACCATTGTTCCCATCGCCTCAACAGAGAAAGGCAATCAGGATTCATTCTGCACTTCTGTGGCAGGTTGGAGGACGGGAAATATACATGAGTCATTAAAAACTCATCACAGTTGTCGCCCCTTCCTCTTCACTTGCCTAGAGAAAGTTGTCTGTTTCTAAGAATTGCCCCGCATTTGATTAGAAACTTCATTTCTAAATAATCGGCGACAATGATTAGCCAAAATGCCCCCGAGTTGATTACTGGGTGGAAGAATGAGATGCATAATTATGAATACTTGAACGTGCACTTTCCTTCTCCTGCAAAGCTCTCGTAATCTGAAACCCAAAACTGTCTTCATCGATCATGGGGATCGAAAAGTTCAGCTTCTGGGTTCATCCTGTACTTGGCCAGAAATACGGTTACCTTGGACCCTGTTTGAAGAGGGTCAACATTCCACTTCTCCAGCAAGCATCCGCCCATCTTGGCCCCTGCCAGGATGCTATACATACTGAGATAGGGGTGGCCTTTCTTTCACCCGATCCGACCAAGCGCTGGAGGCAAACAAAACTTATAATATACCGTGTCACCTGCCCACCTTCTGTTGCGACTTGGGGCAGCCCGTCTTACTCCATGAACACAGAAAAGACATCGGTCTACAGTGCGACCTTGTAAGAAATTCTTTGATCTTCACCCATGGTGACGATTTGACCTTGCAAAGAGATCTCTGGCGAGAGGGGAGGAGAGGGATAGGGTGGTTCCAAACAATTTGAGCCTGTAAAGTATAAAAACATTGTGGGGTTTTTGATCTCAATGAAGGATCATGCGACAGGAAAGTGTTAAATCTTTGGGTCCCCAGTTCAGTCCATAAACAATCAATAGGAGTGAAGAAAACAGTGATTTTAACGCACAATGCATAAAATGGCCTGAAACCTCTGGCGAACTTATTGAATGTAAGGTCATAGGTCGGGACGTCAGTGACCCTGGGGAGGCCACAATTCATCATGTACTAGGTTCCTCAAAACTTCCTTCGTCTGCCATCAGAGAAATATTAATACTATAAGATAGACTATGTCGGTAAATGTATGAAAGTAATTGAGCGATGATGCACGCATAAAGTTGAGATAGTGGTCAATATATGAGGCATTATTTAGATGGTGATCTGTTGGATTCTAACATGTAAATTTCTGATTGGACTGATGCCTTAGTGATTAATGAGTTTCCCTTCGGTTGCATGCTATGTATCCTGGCACTTTGACAGTCCGTAGCCCGAGGCTATATGCATGTGTTTGTACACACAGTCCTATAGCTTGTAATTTAGACCCCTGCTGGTTCGCATTGTCAGGTTTTATTTCAAAGTTATTAATTGCTTGTTATGGTTACTTGTAATTGGAGCATGGAAACTTATAATTGCATCTTTTCTGGTTTACAACAATTATAAAACAATTATTGATATCGTTTAATTCTATTGGTGTGACCCACATATATTATACTCGTTCATGAAATAATGTTTTCTTTCGTTCTTTTCAGCAGATTTCGGCTACGAACAGAAACGTACCAGGCAAACATACACAAGATATCAAACGCTTGAATTAGAAAAGGAGTTTCACTACAACAGATATTTGACAAGAAGGCGACGGATAGAGATTGCCCATGCGCTTGGCCTTACAGAGCGACAGATCAAAATCTGGTTTCAAAATCGACGAATGAAATGGAAAAAAGAGAACAACTTGCCCAAACTGACCGGTCCAAATGGTGATATTAAGCCAGCAGCTGACAGCACAGAAGAAAGCATGAGTAGTACGACAGGCTCTCCTGCACCAACGTCCTCTGTATCGCCATCTGGGAGTGAAGGGAAGCCAGAGTGACGATAAAGAAGTATTACTTCTTTCCTTTCAATCTGTTACATCTCTTCTAGGACACACAGAGACTTTAAAAGAAAGACTGAAGTGTCCTGATCTGATGATACTTCTTTGAAGACAGTCGAGATCGAGTTTAATAGGCGCTCGAGCATTGGACAAGATCCTTTTAGTTTTGTGAACATTTTTTTAAAATTTGGGTGAGTACTGTTGTGTGGAACTTCCAACCCACAATGTACTCGTAACATACCGGTATATATTGACCAGCCTGTCCTTTTGGTCACAGGCCTCTCAATCTCTCAGGTAATACTAATGACTAAAGACAAAGATGCGCTGACCAGTATTTCTCAGCTGACCGAGACTACCTCAGGTTATTATTATTATTGTTGTTATTATTGTACTTTTTGACTACTTGAAGATGGTATACACACATATATATGTATTTTGTTTACTATATTTTCCTTGATTAGCCCTTACTTTTACTGACAAATTTACCAACAATTGGACCAAGCTCAAGAAAAGATACTTTCCATAAGTGTGTCTGTCATGGTCGAATATACTATATATACATGTATACAAAGATCTCATAGTTTAAAAGGGTTGTGTGTTGGTAACTCATTGCGTAGAATATGTTGAGAATAATGCAAGCGGGTTGCTTATGCAGGAAGCAAATCTTTTACAAAGGTTTGAACCCATATCAATATAAAGTGCTTAATGTGGCATGCAAAATTTATGCATCTTATTCCAAACTGAGCATTCTGAAACTCATGACTTGCTTATTTTCTACTAAGGGTTTTGTAGCCACTTCTTATCGATCGCGGAATATTTAGCTTGAAAACCCATCAGTATTTTTTTCTTGAGGGAGTGTGTAGAGTGAAACAGACGTAGACAGGTGTAGAAATGGTGGAAACGTCAACACTCGGAGCCCTATTTTTGTCTTCCTGAAGGTAAAAGACACTGGGGGCTTCCTCCTTCATTTCATCATGGTTGATGACTTCAGCCTCATCTCTTAGATATGCGGGCATATTGAAAATTCTGTATGAGAGGAAGGTAAAAAAAATAACCTGAATACTAAGTTCTTAGGGGCTCTCTCAGAGGCAGCTTTTCTTATTCATCTCAGCTACAAATGGCTTCGTATGTACCCCACGGGGATAAAGGTTGTAGGGATGTGGGGAAGGGGTTGGGAGCTGACTCGGTAGGAGAGGCTTGGACGCTTACTTGTACATCCCAAACCATCTGTTCCAGACATCGCCGTTGCCATGGCAACGCAATGCCTCCTAGGGTATTCGCGGCGTCACAGCAACTATCCACCCTTCTCTCTCCCTTCATCCCTCCCTTTCCCTAAGCAAACTCGTATGCTTGGCAAATTGCAGCAGGTGTTGCTAAAGCTTTCCTCCCATCCTATCGCTCCTAATGAAATGATCCCAGATCATCGTTTCCTTATCGTTCGACTCTCGGTTCGTGGTGTTGTCAGGGATAACCGCGCAGATAAGAGACAATCCATCACTGTCAGTTTGGCTACCACAACAAGGATCCGAATCGGAGAAGGGTCTGTGGTCAGAAAAAGCAGCTCAAAAAAGAAATTATAAAGACTACATCTTTCCATGTTTACTAGATGTCAATTTGTGGTTCCCCAGAGATAACAATCTAATAAATTCCAGTGTTTCTACCGCGGCTTGTATCATCTGCTGACGATATGCCATGGAGGAGCCTATGCCAACATTATAGAGTACGCTTGTAGATACAGTTCGTCTACTTAATGACCTGTGCCCTTCTCTAGAGAAAAGCAATGCAAATGTACTATGACGCTTGTATGGATAACAAACAAGTACCCTGCTCATAAATATCCGCCACGAGAGCTATTACAATCAGCGGTCAACACTCATTAAATAAACCTCTCCTTAACCATGCCATGCGAATTGACTCACAAAAAAAGATGCTTAGTTGTCTTGACTTGGGGTGTAATTCTTTGCTAAGACTAGCGTTATGAATATTATATCAACAATTGCAGGGAGTGCATTGCATTGAAGATGTCTTCGGTCGCTTCCTCATACAAGTACACATTTACAATGCCTTATTCTGAAATAAGTGAGTCAGGAAAGTAATACATATATGCTATGTTCTGAAAACCTTACTTGGTTCGGTGGCTTAGATCACAATCGGAAGGCCTTGAAATTACCAAGCAAACATATCATGTGCCTATCTCCTTTGATAGTAACTGCCAATTGATGGCAATACCGAGGTTGCGGTCCCTGTGTAGTTCGGTGGAAAATATATGTCTTGGGGGGCATTTCCCTTTTGTTCCAAAGACTGATAATTTTATTACTACCTCATCAAGGCCTTCCAAGGCAGTGCTTCTGAAAATAAGTGACACGAATTCCAAAGCAGATATTCAGAGTTAGTAACATTGCTTCATTAATTTCTCATAAATATTTCATATATCATAATGTATTTTTATCCTTGGTCTATTATGGAAAATCATTAAGATAGATAAGTCATCGGATGGAATCTCAGGGGTTATTCCTACCAAAACATTCGATGTGTGTATGTAATGAATATCTCTTATCCGTTCAGAGCAGTATTTTTGGCTGTATTTATAGTAATGTACTCTATCGACTGAGAGTGTCTGAGCAATAAGGAATGACAGTTAATCATCAGATAACAGTCAATCATCAATATCTGATTTAAACTGCACTGTGAAAAAGGTAAAATATGTGTAATAGTTTCGCTGGTTGAGGTTGAATGTACATGACAAAAGTCACTGTTTTCGTAACCTTGAAATGAGATTGGAATGAAGTACATACCTTATATGTTATCTTGCGCACGAAGACCCAAGATAACCGTGAATTCATGAAATCTAGTCCCTTTGATGAAAGGTAACTTCAAAATCCGCCCACATATCTTTGTATAGATCTGCCCTTGTCAAAATAATACAGAGGAACCATTGAGACCAGTGACGTCACTATATGTTGTGGTATCATATTTAATGTGTATGTATTACTTGCTCTCGAATGGTACAGCTCCTTAAATGAAAGCATGAAAGTTTTGTTCATATGTATGAATCCACTCAATAGTATGTGAAAGATTATCTACGAGAACTGGTATAATGTATGAATAGATTAATTAGGTCCGTGAGGGAGATCTTCATCATGTAGAATATATGTTCTTGAAGATAACAATATTGGACTTACTATTCGCGTATAATATTTTGTATTAAGCTGGAACTGTCTCATGCGCACTTTGATCTACGTCCAGTTACTAATAATTGATTGAAGGGGATTTATTTATTTACCCCCGCTTAAGGTTAAATGCAGCCAACACTGCTATTGATTTGATGATTGACTCATCCTTGATAGTAATGTTAATATTGTTCTTAATTGAGTTAGGACTAACAATTGTCAACATGACTGGTACTAGAAATTGAAATATCAATTAGAGCAAACTTTCCTCGCGCTGCCATTTGAGGTACATCAATACTAAGAATTTTGAAGATGCAATTATCCTTAATAACATTGATCTCTAATTAGGATGAAATTAACATATCTCATAATCTTGAACTTGGCAAGGATTAACATTATTATAGGAAATATGAAATTGGGGAAAGGATCAGTTCATAAAAACGTATCGTTCTGCATTCACAGGGGTTTCTTATGTGGTTTGTTTTTAGGGGGGAGGGGTGGGGTTAGAGAAGAGTCACTTCCATTGGAGGCTGTGAGTTTTGTGCCAGCTTGGAGTGAACATACACTAAAGTTACTTTGCTTCAACATCCAACTATATATATATTACTTTTGAAATCCACTTTTGGGATAGACAAAAAGACTTCTATACATTGGGACAGTTTGATTTTTAAGTTTAAGGCGTGACGCAGTTGGGGTGAAAACAGGGTCTGTTGAACTGAAGGGACTTGCTCGTGAAGTTGACTACGTATTCAACCCACGAGTATTGTCGAACGTGGAAGGAAAGTTGTGTATTATAGTTGTAATTAAGTATATTAAGAGATAGACAAATTGTCGTAGTTCTTAACCGTTGTTTCCTGATTTCCCTTGAGTGCTTATTTTGTTATTACATATGTGTAATACTAACCAATATGATTCCCCATGTGGTGCTTCGTGTTCAAACTGAAAGATAGACTCAAACGATGCTACGGTATGTGTTCCTAGGCATAGTAGAACAATCCCTGCAATTATCCCTTACCCCCTTAAATTATAGGTAGAGAGCCTGTCTTGTAATTAGTGATCAAATATATTGCTGTGGTTCATTCCATCTAGTACATATGGGAATTCTTGCCAAAACTGTGATCGGTCTCTAATGTTATGAATCTTTGGTTGAAGAGACGTAGCAGTAAGTCAACATTAGGTAATATGGCTCTTTTGATATTCCCTATGAAAACTAGTGTAAGTGGGCTTTCATTTATGTTCCATACGTTAAGATTGCTTAATTTAAAAATAGTTCCTTTTTGTAACTCAGCTTAGTTTAAAATGGAGGAGATGAGCTCCCTTGGCTAGTTACATTTGGAATACCTAGGTAGTACAAATCTGTGATCGATTTCGTCTGTGTCTATTGCTAGATGTTGGGACACTGAGAGAACCAAAGATATTTAGAAAGGTGTTATGGCCTCCAATGCCTCGTTGTGCTTCATGTGTTATTTGTCGTTTGTAATGCAAGGATATCTTTCAGTTTGAATGGTAGCACTCCATGTACACCACCAAAATGTCATTGTCATGAATAATGATATACTTAACTAGCCATCCCGTTGCAGTATGATTTCTCTCTTTAGATGAAACAAAATAAATAATAATGCTCTTTTAAACACTCGTAGTTAATAATAGTATTCCCCTGTTCAGATGGTCAAATAACCTTTTTAAACAATTGTAAAGTATGCTTAACCCTATTCAGAAGGAAGAAATACCCTAGAATAATATTCAATATGATTTCCCTGTTCAAATGGAAAAACAATGATGATGCTCTTTAAAGCAGTTGTAGAGTGTTAATCCCTATGCAGAGGGAAGAAATATTGAATAATGTAGAATTTCTGTGGCAAATATACCAATCGAGCATTTCCGAAACATGAGAGAAACATTGCCTGATACTCCAACCTCTTTTAGCCCCCATTCAACACCAACCGCCAATTCATTAGGGAAGTGTTACGTAATCTCACTTGCTAGAATATCAATCACGATACCCAATGCCGTCGAATGTGTTGAGATTAATTGCTGATCGGTTGTGAAACACTCAATCATAGGATGTGTTGGCAGGTATAATTTGCCAGGTAGTTTGAGTGTTACGTCATAGCCAGTGGTCATGTTCTGTTAATGGTTGGATCGGGAAATCTGCACCACAATGCTGACCATATGCCAACCCCGATAAATTTGGAAACATGGGGCCCTGAATTCCCTGATCCTTTGTTTACCATGGAATCAAACGCCTATTTATTACACCTTAACCTGTCGATATGAGGGGAGAGCATAATAAAACTGAATTATAAGCCTTCATAATGTTTGAAAGGCAGGGTTTCATTAATTCATTTTAGCACACATCTAGGGCGTTTGCGGTGAATTATAAAATCAGATGGGTATAGTTTGATACCGTGCAATAACTCTTAAGTGCTTGCAAACGAGGAATGTACATAAAAGAAGATGCAGTACTTGCGTAAAAAGAAATAAATGAATCCGGTTAGGGTGAAACTCATGAGATGTAATATTGTACACATGTGTTGTTGTAACATTTTTTTTTACTTATTTATACAAATCGTTTCTTAGGATCCTCTATGTTGTGTCAGAGGATCGGACAATCGTGTTGGTTAGGTAAAGATATTTTTGTTGTGTCGATACTTTGCAAATACAGGTCACTAAAACAGACTGGTTTTCTATTAATACCTGTATAATACATGCAGATGTTTACTTTTGTGAAATAAATTCTTATATAACATAACTTCGCTTTTGTCATAACAAATACTGCCTTCCGATGATCGTAAGTGTGTCTCTGGAACCCACCGCCAAGCATTCTCAAGAACTTGTATCGTTAATTTAAGCATATATGCACCCGAAATTTCATAGCAGGCCCACCGAATCAAAACTTCTAATAAAGTCATTCGGTTCACAATAGAACTTCAAATTCTGCCATAAAAATTCCTAGATGCAAATACAATTCTCCCCGGTCTTTGCACAAAATGCTTTGTTCAATTGAGTATGGCCTCCACTTTGAAAGCAAACCCCTCAGCCCTGCTGAGATTAACCGGTTCAAGGGCACTTCCCTTGTTGAGTCTTCGAGAGTTTTTTATTTTGCCTTTTGCTGTCCCCTTGTTTGGCTTTGTCGGCGAGTAAGCGACGGAATTGAACTCGCGGCGGTTTATGAGTCGGTTTTACAGCACACCTAGGAGCTAGAAAAATGGTTCGCAGTATGTACAAGCACCTTGGGTTGTTTGCAAAGGATGTCCATTGTTATTCCCCAAACATTGGCAAAACAGTTGTAAACCCCTATATGTAACATAGGTTCGTACAGGTATTAATTGCGGTGCAAACGAATAGAATAGCAAACTTTGATCTTGGAACACCTGGTCCCGCCGTTAGTCTATATATACACCATGCCTCACCAACATAATTCAACCAGCGTTCCTCGCCAATATATTACATTTCCGATAGTGAAAAATAACACTATTTTAGATAATTACCCGCATTTTTCATAACAAGAAGCAATTATGTAGTTTTATTTATCTATTTCTTTTGCTATGCCGGTTTTCTCAGATGAAATGAAGATCGCAGGTTGTCACCAACAATTATTATAATAATCTATTTGTACTGTATAAACGACCGTGAGTACACCAGTCATGTATTATGGACGAAGGCTTAATGATATCTGGTTATCGCCCCCCATTTAGTCGGAACACGTATAAACTGTGGTCATGTGTATTCATGTTGTCCAATTAGTATTAGATAAACGCATACAAATATATAACATTAACACAACAGTTTTGCAGGAGAGTTATTTTTTATTTCTTATCTCGACGTTCCAGTTACAATTGCATTCGGCTTAGTGATGTGATTAAGCGCTGTATATGTTACAAATCAAAGCACCCGCATACATAAAATGACATGTGCCTTCGTGAAATTGATGTATATCTCCTCTGTACTAATTTACATAGCGAATAACATTCGATCAATCTGTTCATCTTGGAATTCCAAATAAGTTGGCTCTGTGTTAAAGGGGTCAGCAATTGATGGAATATTCAGTATCGTGCCAAGCTGAATGAAGGTAGGTTGATCACGCTTTTCCTTGCTACATGTACCAGTAAGTCCGACGACTCCGATCAACCACGATGGGCAGGGAACGTGAGTAGTATATGCAGTATAGGCTCCTGTCTCAGGCACTCTGGCCGACCTGTGGAAAGAAAAAAGGAATAGTTCAGTTAACAAGGCTCCGTATGTGCATAATTCGTTAGGTTTTTATCAACATTGTATACAAACGTATGGGTTTGTCCCACTAACATTACAATGACTATTGCTTTTCATCAACAACTTGTGGTCTTTTTTTATATTTCCATTACGGCCAAGACAATTAAATAATGTTCACATGTAAATACACTACGTCCATCATGGATATCCTAGAGTGTTGCCTGTTACATAGATCTAATTGGAAAAAGGGTTGTTAAAAAATAGTTACTAAAATAGCTACTTATTATCGACAATTGGACATATCATTAATCAAGAAACCACATTTAGCGTTTTCAGCCAATCTTATCAAGCACATGTATAAAACATATTAAGAAAAATCTCTCTACTTAGAAATATCGATATTGTTGTATGGAAACCTGAGATTCATAAAGACAAGTGGGTTGTACCAGTTAAATATAAATTTAGCAAAGGGTGGAGTGTCATGAATAATATTGGTGCCTCAATAATTGATCAAATGGTCATGAATGCCTGCCGGTTTGCTTTGCATGATCGTGCTATGGAAAATTTCTGATAGAGCATTTTTAAATACAGTGTTTGATCAGTGGACTGGAAATTAATTGCATCTTCCATCAAACTTTGAGTGCTTGTTTCTGAAGAATATTTCATATCAAAGACCTGCCTCTTGCGAAATTGCGCTCCCATATAACGACGCAATTGGGCTTCTTTTATAATGGATAGCCGATGCTTCTCACGGAAACAATGTGGGTTTATTTGAATTCAATAGCCCAAAATCTCATTTTAATGCGCATCCGAGTGGTCATATTCTATGAGAGGGGAATATCAATTCTGACTATGGTCCTCTTCTGAGCATCGCTTAGGAATGAGCTCTTGAAATATGTATGTTTATAATATTGAATCTTTGTCAACAGAATTCTCAACTAAGCACTTTCAAACATTCTCATGCGACAGAGACTTCCTAAAGGTTTTGTTCCGATTTAGCGACAAAAAGCATATTCACGTTATATTTACAATACTTTCGTAAGTACATCAATGTAAATGAGTTGGAGCCCATTCGTAGATGGCTTCTGACGTTGATCGATCGCTCTGCTCTGCTACCAAACCACAATTCTTTAAGATCTCGGCGAAATGATAGTGAATATAATTCCCTGCTGAAAAATAGGAAGTCGGTGGGCAGAGCCAATGTGACCATTCAGACTGACCGATCGTGCACGTTGTCAAATTTCCTTAGACCATGTTCTGGAATTTAAATCAACCCACATATAAAGGATCTTTCGTGGTTCAACATTGAATCCGTGGAAATGGTCCGACCAGAAGCCATTCAGTGAAATGATTGATCTGCCTGATGAAAAATGTTATTCATAGATTTGCAAACCCCTTTCTATCTCACTCATCGCGGAAAGTTATATTTTTCTAAATTGTAGGAAACAAAGCAAGCCAGACGTGTTTGAACTATGAAACTGAGGCTTTTTTCATTGATCTATGACTCCGATCTGCTAGAGATCTATAAATATGGATGGACCCTTAACTCCCTCCCACACTGGTCATGCTGTTGCTTGGAACCAGACCATAAATTAAAAGTTCACGAAAGAGTCGAAATAATGTTTGTTGGATTGCCATTCTTGGGAGGTACATTATTCATATGCAGGCATATCAAAGCTATTGGACTTAGTTTTCACGAATTACCATCCTATTATTAATTGGATATTTTGATATGTCCCTAAGCGGACACCAGCACACACCATCATGACGTGTAGGCTTTTACTGTGTACATTATTGGGTTGTTAGAAGAACTTCGATTTTAATCTTACAACCATTTAAGTGCTTCGTAAATGTTGAAATTCAATGCAGGAAGATAAAAAAGAACAATCGACATGTGTCGACTGCGAAGAGAACACGTCAGTGAAGCAGGTCATTTTGTAGCGCTAACCCTACGCTTATCTTCTATCTAAATCGTTGTCATAATCCTCACTGGAACTATCACGATATTGTGGCACGCTGTGGTGCTAAATGATTAACAATAATTACGATAAATCACACACTCTTTATCCGGATCATGTGTTGTTCATGTAGCTGGGAAGTATAGGGGTGGACTGTGAGACGTTCACTGCTAATTCCACTCTATCACAGCTATTATAAAAATATTGACATGAATAGTAATGGCTTTAAGAGGTTGTAGCGACGTACTGGGTTTTAACTGTGTGTTTCATGATCCAATGGGATAAATGATTCAACGTTATTTTCACGTTCATCTCTTGATAGAGTACCTAAATCAGTCTAGGTTCACAGCTGAGCGTGTCACGACAAACCTCTCGCCCCAAACCGCAAAATGACTTTAGAATCTCATTATCTAGGGCCGGGAAAGCCATTAGCGCAGTGGGTGTCCAATTACTGGTATACCATTCCTGTCTGATCTGAGAGGCTGCAAGCCTAGACTAATTGGTGATCCTGATTCATTGGAACAGCAGTGGTATTCAACGAGGTTAATATAGTGTCCTACGTATTCAGAATCGTTGTTTAGATAGGATTAACATCTCAATAATAACTGCTGGCTTTAGAAGACCAGCCAATTAATCAGAATAAAAGAATAGGCATTCGGAGAAATGCCCCCCACTCCCCCAATATTACATGTGGCTACTCGCCAATGCTACTACATTGGGCCTACAATGGAATACACTGTATGCATGCATGCAGTAATATACTGTATGCAACTTTTTTAAGTGGCACACCATCCCGATTGTCTTGTTTGGATGCGGGCTCGTATTACATAACTCCATCTGGTATCATGTTGCCCTTCACTGTTAAGGCGTTGCTTTTAATGAGAACGATGCGACTCTAGATTATTACTCTGATTATTACGAGTCCCAGTTTCATCTGTACAGATGATGCTGATGATGAATGGCTCGGCCACATTACCCTCGACTTCTCTATCGTCACAGTAAATCATACGATAAGCTCCGCAACAGATCTCGCTATAGACCTCCAACGATGCAACTTCATCTAGATTTATTTTTGTCTTAGCTAGTTCGACATTATAAGTTGCTATTTCTGAACGCGAGTCTTTGAGGAGAAACGTCAAAGAAAAGCGTGGAACCCAGCAGTGACTTTTAATGAACATGACTTGAATAGCTCTGCGATAACTATACAAAGGACAAATCCATCATGAATTAAACATATGAACTGGGAAAGGGATTTCTCGTGAGCATAATATCTAGAGCGTGACAGCTGTACAGCTGTACGAGATAATCGAAAATGACAGATCGTGATGGAGAATTATGAATAAAATTAAATGCACTCAAACAACAAACAGAAATGGTTTTGGATATATCTATACAATGTTGATGATTGAATGAGTGGGATTCAAATCTGTATTATTAATGTAATTAAACTTAAATAACCCAAAGTGAAACCAGCCGATTTCCTAGCTTGTTCCAGTGAACCATCCAATGGTACGATTGGTGGGTCCATTCCTCCCCTGGGTACCTCCCACTCCCACTTTCGGAAGTCTTTCCTACAAGTACAACTGACCACCACCCTCCCTTCCTCCTACAACTGACCACCACCATCCTCACATCCCTCCCACCCGTTTCTTCCCACATCCCCAGGAGGAACGATATGTGGGACAGTCCAAAAGCTCGAAGGGGGTGGGGGGATGGGGATATTAAATAATCTTAAAATAAAAGTGGTACTTTATTCTCACATGTATCAATACATGGAATGTGTGCAGTCTCACTTGCACCATGGATACGATCTATGCTTGCACGATTCAAAGAGCAGAGCTATGTTTAGACGATGGGGAGCAACCAGTCCAAACCCACCAAGCCTTTAATGGGTATTGGCCCCTGAAGTTGTCATGGGAAATAAGACTAATGAATTCAACAGGGAACTCGGGCTATAGCTGAATCGCAAATGGGTTCGGCAAACAAGAGCTTCATTTGTTAAATCCACAGAGCGAGGTTCTTGGGTCCCCGAAGAAACGTAACCAAGATATTGCATACAGAGAGCAGTGTATTTACATAAAGTACATGATAAATACATCCCATGGCACTATGCAATTCAAATGCAAATGTCAGGTCGAAAAATTATTCATTACAACACTCTGTTTTCAGTGCTGTTATTTAGCCTGCTAAGTGATTATTCTTACTTAATAGTAGATGACCAAGGTTGTTTTGTGAATATTTATGGCAAGATTTGTAATAGAGGAGAAGGACATCATCCTTGCTTTCGCCGCCATGACAGAACTACTCCGCGCCTCTGTCAATCGTTAGTAATGATTTTAATTATTGTTTTATGTTTACTGGGTTTTAATGTGCCACTGGGGATTTGAATCGTTGTGATCAGACACATAGCGATCGCCAGAACGTCTTCATTATGCCGTTAATTAAGCTCAAATTAACGCGATACGATGGAGGCATGCGAGGATCCGCAGAACGGAATGTTACTCTTTTTGAAATACTTCATCTCTTCTTCAAGTCTTCTTATATTCAGACATGCATCATCCATGCGCCAGGACTAATTAACATGCAGATGGTGAACGAAAGGAAACAATATGGGAATGAATTGCGTTTGTTTCCAACTGACTTTAATTGTGTTCTCATTGAATAATAACAAGTGCATTGCGGTGCCTGGAGTTTTTAAGCCTCATAGTAATTATGCAATACCGAAGGGCTATTGTTATTATATTATTATATTATGTTCATTGGTCAGGGCAGTGTTGTAAGACCATTCCAATGATATTTTCACAAATCAAGGCAAGATATTAAATGTGATATCAAAATAGGATGGCAAAATATATCTACTTGCACTGAAGAGCGGTTACTTGGTGTACCCCAGATTCGGTTGGGATGTAGGTCCTGCCCAGTTTACTTTAGCCAATATTAAAGTTTCATGACCATTTTTGCTATGGTGGCATCTCCCCGTCTTATACAATCATGGCAATGCATCGTAAATCGCCAGGAGCGAAATGAAGGTGGCAGGTCGCCATGCAAGCTGAACGCATGCGCGAACATGATCTACGAGGGGGCGATAATAGCATCGCTCTCTCATGCGCATGCCCAGCGTAATTACGCAAAGGTTGCTGGAAAGCTTTGCTCTCCCACGTGGTTCTCGAAGAGCCTGCGAGCCTAACGAGAAGGATCAGCAATTAGCGAACCAAAGGAAAGATCAAAGGAGGCTCGTAAAACGAAACAGTTACAAGCTACGAGCTTGGAAGAAGCCAGACGAAGAAGACGAAGAAGAAGACTCCAATGCATTGAGGGTTAACTAAGTGGACGCCATCTTGCTAACATTCTTATCAATTCCTTGTCAGAAGAAATGCGTTCGTCAAGAGCGCTTCCCTCGTGTTTGTCGGCGCTTTGCTCCCCCCATCTATCAGCAGAATCACAAATTCACAAGAGGTTCACGCCTCTAAAGAATATTTTCCTTGACTTAACCCACATACATAGTTACCTTGTGGGGGCTGGATGAAAACTATGCATCCATTTGATAACACTCCACTGCTTCAGGTAAAGCATGCTGGATCGTGTATATCCTTCTTCCAAAACACACCATTCTGGCTTGCTCCAAGGCTGATGAAGTTAATGCAAATAATAAGACTGTCGTGATACTAGAGATGCTACTCTATTCCAACGTAATTAATTCCAAACCCATTCACATTTTTCATCAACCCATTTACAAACATTCAATGCATATCAATTGCGTTCTCTGATCAGGGTTGATTAAAAGTGTTTTGAAGTGATGAGCGCTAACATGCATGCATGTCTCCGCCCGGGACAATCCCCTCTGTATAATCGCATCAGACTGAGATTCACACGAAGCGTCATCCTCCCACAAAAAATAAACCCTTTGCATTAACAGCAAAATCCCCTGGCTCAACATGCGTCAGTCGGGCGGAATTTCACTTTTCTTTCTGCCCCAAACGAATCAATCAAGAATCACCTGGGAACGCGAATGCAAATTCCGCTGAAGAAAAACAGAGCTATACAAATAAATATATGCGATTTAATGCGAATTCGAGAAAATTCCTATCATTGCCTCACTGGAACAGAATAAATCAAGATAGAAGTTGATTACTGCCCCCAAGGAAGGTGAAGGAAGGGTTCTTATCAATGCAACCTCACGCACCCCGACCTTCCTCCCCTTGTGTGGTTCCCATTGCAATTAGCAAAGGAAGGGTCCCAACCCCCTATGTCGATTAGTCATCAATGATGCGGGTCTTGCCCACAAGGGTACGGACTACTCCAGGCGGGACTGGTGAGGGGAGGTCAATAAGGTCCGTCAACCAGATGCTCGAGGCCAAGTACAAATACTCCACAGGGAGAGCCAACAGTGCATTGTTCACGCTGTGAAAGCATTGTCAATGACGAAATAATGTGTTTGTCCTGTAAAGCCACTCCTGTTGTGCCTGGTGCAGGGACTTGGGGATTAGGAAGTGGTAGAGCGCATTGGAACGTACATTCTTTGGTCAGCAGTGTCCACAAACCTCCTGGTGATGGCCAAGACCCACAGGAGTGTGTTTTGCATGATGTACTCTGTGCGTGGAGTGGTGGGTAAAACGTAGAAACATAAATATTTGATGAAACGCAGAATTGGAAGTATCGTTATACTTCGACTACCCCCCCCCCCCCCCCTCCGGAAACTGACTTAGGACGAAAAAGAAATTAATTTATATTATTCTAGATAGGTCCACCGGGATTTCCTTTTTTGCCATAACATGAAAACATAATGACTAAATGGACGTTTGTTCATGAACTCAGGTTTCCATTTCGACCCAGGGTGAACGGTTCCCTACCATGAAGGGGCCAAAGTGAATCGAATTAATTCGACCCTTCTCTTGTGGTCCAATCTGTTGATTTGCCTGCTTACCCTTCCAGAGTCCTGTACCCCAGTCCAGGAACCTGACCTTGGTCACGTGAACTGTCACATGACGTGTCACATGATATATTGACGTCATGTGACCTTTAGCCGTGTAACCTGCAGGAAGTAATGAGAACTAAGCTGGGCCTAGGCTTGCATATTTGCCAGAAAATCTAGAATTATTGATATCATTGGGATTTCATCTCTTAATCATATAGTTATGCAACAATGACATTCATAAATGTTCTTGAGAATCCTCGATCTCAGAGAAATCTGCTAAATTAGCGCAGTTATCGTTACTGCCAATCTCACAGTTTAGATAACTCCAACCAAAATCTCAGAGGTCCTATTATTTTACTTTATACAGAATTAGGTTTAGTGAGGTTCTTAAATGGCTTGGGGAGAACGGCAGAAATAGTTACACTGGTGTAGAGATCGGGAGCACTATTAGACCCAGCATAACGACCTCTCCCAAAGGTTTCGCTATTCAAAAATACACATATCGTTAAAACAATCCCAAGTTTCATTCATTTACTTAAAAAGTCTCGTGGGAAATATATTAACGAATTCATGGCAAAGAATCCATCAAGCTTCACTTTAGGGTGTGACACGAAGCAGTTTCTTTTGAAGCTATTTGACATGTTGATTGTACAACTGCTGATTAGTTATTCTCTTAGTATTTGTGCGTGCATTTCTTGTGCGAATGTCATCTTCATCAATACTTTTGCGTGGCTGGTCTTGACCCCGGGGTTAAGCAGTTAGTGCGCGTGCTTGTCGATAGTAGGCAGTGCATAGAATCGGGTCGCTTTTCTGGGTTGTGGGTTGGACGCCTGCCAAGAATAAGGGTTGTGAGTGTTGTAGGGGTGCGTGTAGGCCCCCTACCCAACCTCATGGGATGCAAATCGTGTGTGGTTTCAGGGTTGGAGATTTGTTCCAGAGAGAGTGGGGGCATCAGGGGTTAGAAGCGAAGTGTGGCAAATGCTATTAGAGTAAACGCAGTCCTTAACTCAATTCACGTGGGTCATGTTAGAAAGTTCAAACCCGAAGGAAAATTGGCGAAAATACTCAAAGTGTGCCCAACATAGGTGGTGTCAGTCAGTTGGTTTCGGTAATTGATAGCACGATTGATATTGAAGTCTGGTATCCAAAAGAAATTTGGAGGTCACAACATCGCTTCTGGGTGTATACATATATTGACATTGCACAGAACGAAACTCAAGTTATCAGGGGTTTAATGCTTGATGTGTGTTTTTGATACGGAAAGCTTAGAATATCCTGAACATCCAAAATGCCACTATCCAAAATACATTGGGGGAGAGCATACAAATGTAATACTTTTCTGATAAAGAACGGGAATAAATATTCTCTTTTTAACAGGCTCTCGCTGTGAAAAATTAAGAATATTCGACAGAAGTCATTACTAAGAAAGTATTTCAAGGCGTTGAGCGCGCCGGTACGGTACGGAGACACAAAATAGATTGCCTGTAAGCCTAGATAAACGAATTCTGAATAGCTAAACGATTTTCAATATGCTCCCGGCACCCTTGCCTGTGAAATCGGAATCGCTCACATCAGAACGCGGATCAATTACACGGCCACCTCAGGAGAAGGCTTGAAACAATTGCGTAATGTCAAGTGAAGGAGCACTCATCCCTCGAACATCTTCCTTGGACAATAAATCAGTCTAGACTTCAGAAAGGCTCTGAGATACCTTAGATAAAAGAGAGATACTTTTCAGTCATTTTCAGAGCCTCTAAGAGGGCTTCTTCTATGATGCCCCAGCTATCTCTAAAGATGAATCAAATTTTTTAATTTCTTTTGCCTGCATTGGTTGGCTAACATCTCAGAACTTGTTGAGAGTGATAATTACACGTTCCTTCCAAAACGTTTTCTTTACGACCCCAGGGATTTATTGCAGTTTAAAAAATTGTCATAAATTTCCCTCATCTCCTCATTACAGAAATTACAACTCACCCCCTGCTAATTGGGGAATAAAATTGAAGAATACGAGCGTCTCTAGTCAGTTTGTTTAGGAAAGTTCTCTGTGGTCACAAATCGTGTTTTCGTTTAGGAAACGGAAACCAACAGAGGCCCAATGCACCGACTATAAATGTCATCTTGTAATGATTGGAAATGAAGCTATCTGACATTCATGGGTGACATTTACGAGTTACCGTCGTTCACGGCTTGTTGGTCTTCGAATGGCAATGCGGAGAAAGATGGCTCTTCTAACACCTACAACCCCCGTCCACCCCCTGTGTCCACCCTCCTCTCCCTAGTGGAGCCCTTCCCATCCCACCAGTGGCGGGCATTGGGTCAGTCAAACACAGAAGGCGAAGTCTATGCGCCAATATATTGATCCTCTAAAAGAAGTACATTGACTGCCCATTGCAAATGTCGTCTGCCTTATTTCCCGCCCTTTTTACGCCCAGAGCGCACGGGTGACATGACGTAGATTGGCGCTTACGTCGTTCTGATTTGTTGCTAAGGGACTTTAAAGTACGTGCCTTTAGCAAGGATGCGATCAATCGGACGAAGCCGGTGTCCCATCGCTCCGAAAACAGGGGGAAAACGATCGATGGTTTTCGATTAATTCAGACAATAATAGATCGATGAGGCAGGCCTTTTTCGTGATGATGATACCAAACATAAATGAACGGACACTCACATAATTCGTCCTCAAGAACAATGTGTGATTTACACTGATCCGTTGGGCATTCTATTCCACATACAACCCCTAAGAAAACTATTCATTTCATTCTGCCATATTTATCAACTTCGATCGCGAGCGACCCCATTCTTCTCTCTCCATCCTCATCTGTTAAACTCGAATTATCATCCTGCGTTTCTTCAAATTGATTATTTAAATTTGCAGATATTAAAGCCCGTCTCAATTAACAGGCTCTCCATCACATGGACTAATCAGTGGCCTATTTAGGATCGATTTCATTCAAAATGATTTATCCGCAAACGTTTTCAAACAAGCTTCGAATGAGAGACAGATAACATTGTTTGAAATAAGGCCATCCTCTGTCGTCTGAAAGCTTTGAAGCTTGGGTGTTTACTGGGTATCTAAAATTCCTTTTACTGACAGTAGTCGCCCCATTCCCCGTTACCCCCTTTGAATGAAGTTCACCATTCAGGTCCCCAGAATTGACAACATGTCACCATTGTTGCTACGTTTTCATGGGGTCTTAATAGCGTTTGGGAAGAAGACAGCACAGCAAAAGCAATGGTGTCTGACCATTCAACCATTGTCCTTCATTTTCAGCCAGAGCGTTTAATATCTCTGGACAGTTTCAATACAATCCATCAACGTCAGGAGTGGCTAGAGGTCAGGGTGGTGTAAGGGGCTTCGATGAAAACCTCAGACTTTTGCTTCTTCCCGATCACATCTATCTTGTCATTGGTATGAAAGCCTGGAAGGGTATTCAGCAGACAGTAGGTCTACTGGCGATGTCAAAAATTACACCTTGTGTGTATCGTCCCCTATCTTTTCTGTCACCCATGATGGATCTAGTTCAACAAGTAGCCACCTAGAACTCTGCCCCCTAACCAATTGTCTAGTAAGCTTAATATATGCCCAAGTAAATAGCACCAACGCCTTATGCTCCTTAGACCCCCTGTGTTTTCTAAAGGTGGGCTACGGTATTTTTGGGTTGAGATAACAGGTGACTCACAAAGCGTCACAAGGGGGAGCCGTCATCTCCACCCCTGGACAAGTTTCCCTCTACTTTTCCCGAATCTTTTGATAATGAGAAGGATGAGGAATAACTACTCGCCAATGAAGGGCAAGTTCGAGATAGAGCAGTTGTATGAACAATGAACTAAAATCTGTATAATCAGATGGGCCTAAGGAGACCACCAGCTGTGGAGCCAAGCTTTATCAATAAAAACTCCGAAAATATTCATAGATAGCAAGAAGCATCTATATAAGCTGAGAGCATCTGCGTCATTATTGTCCACCCTCAACACAGACAATAATACGTTCGTAGGAGAGGGGGTGGAGCTTCCAAGAATGATTACAACTGCTTCATTTAGACGTTGGGGCCACAATGATATAGAAGCTACCCTTCTATTGGTCCCAACAAGCAACGTCTGCGGACGGAGACTACAATGCTAATTGGACCATCTAGTGAATAGATTCTATTGATTCTATTGTTAGATATCATATCCGTATCAATAGACATCGCAGGTGATTGGGTCAAAAGTTGACGATTCTCAAGAGGGTCCAGACAGCTGCAGTTTTTCTGTAACGGATCGGATGACTATGTCCCGCTGACCCCTGACACGTCTTCGCTGGTAAAACTATTAAAGTAAATAAATCTGATATCGAATTTCGAAAGAAATCCAAAAGAAGTTGTAGGTAATACAGACTTCCTCATTTCCTGTGTGTCTGAATTCGATTGTTCAAATGTATCAATGCAGGAACCTTTACTCCTAATGCAGGAACATTTACCCCTAAACGAAATGTGAACAATAAAAGGTATTTCAATTTCGTGATCAAGTTCTTGAAGTTTTCGAGGCTCATGGAATAGTCGATCTTCCTCATGTGGACTCATGGCTCTGGCTAACAAAAATTGCAGTTGGCATACGAGGACAGGCTCATTTATTTACTCTGAGAGTAGATGGGAGACATGGTTTACACAATAAACAAGGGTACAAACGGACAACAAGTAGAGCATAGCAATCGAAATTTATATTCAGTATCAGAGAACGAAATAAAATGAGTTCATTTATCTCATGCAATTTCTCATGCAGATAATCCTATGTCCAAGACCACTTATGAATGTTATATGGGGTTATTTATTGACCAAACTATCAGCAGGAGGAGAATTATTGACTTTAGACCAACTGCGTGGTGGTCAGTTGGGCGCGGTGTGATCAAGGGGGTTTGGGTGTTGCAAGATGAATTGCACTGTGGTCTCTACAGCTTGACATCATGTCAAAGATGGCCCGATAAGAAGAGAGATAGATGAGTTGACGTGTCCACTAGGTTGTCAGTTTATTTGTATGAGTGTGGCAGTAAGCCCTATAGGATTCCCACATGTTCCCAAGGCACAGTACTTGGGTATGTGGCTGTAATGCCGACACCCTGGGAATAAGATCCCGCCCACTCAGCTGGATCGTGGTAAAAACAGGGAATGGCGAGGGGGTCATGGACTCAAGAACATGTCATGCCTATACCCGACCATAGTGGATCACTACTATAACCTGTCTTCACTCCTCCCGTGGACTCCAGCTTGAGGGTTTGGGTTGGAAAGGCGGGCACCCTACCAGGGGCGTGTGCAAGCACACATACCGTCGCCATCAATCCCAGCTGTCAAACAAACTCCTTCTGATCTACCAGTGCAAACCTCCACATAGACATTTGTCAATGGGTCAAGAAGGGGCTGCACATACCCCACGCCAGCCCTTCGTTGCTGAAAGGCTAGATATGCCACAACAGGATTACATAGATTTTCCCTTAGTTCACTCAGTACAAGACAATCACTCGTGTTGCTCTGGCAAGGCCAGGAGGAAGAGACATATTTTGACGCGATTTTATATACATGGTTTTCCTCATTCTAGCATGGTCTTTAATGGGCACTGGCACACGAACGTACATAACACTCCTGAAGTATGCTTATCATCCTTTGGCAGGCTACAGATCCATGAAAAATGTTCATCAAAGTCTAGCTATTACCGAAAACCTTTGACTTGCTGGGAACTGCATATTCATCATGGCAGAGGGGAAAGATGGATGGCAGTAAACAAAATTAGAGTTATTTGGAGGGGCTGGCCATTTTCGGGTGAAATATTTGTTCCATCAAACGAAATCACCTTAGATAATTGCATCAAAGAAACCATCTCAAAAAAACTAACATTTTCAAAACAGCAAAAATTGATAATGTGGATATTTTAGGATGGATCTGAATTGGTACGACCAGGAAATATGGAGAAAAAAAGGGTTTTCCCAGCGAGGTCTTCAAACGGGGTACCCGGATAGTAGTTGAACTCACTGTGCATAGGCACACTGGTCCGGATATTGAGATGCCTTTATCCCAAAGCTTTGAAGCATGGCCGCAGCCACCTTTAATGGCTTTGATAATTGATCCTTTCCCTTTAATTCCCCAGGCTTACTCCCCTGAACCCAAGCTCATTAGCATATCTCAGAGCGAATCAGCAACCCAAAAGCGGAAGGAAGCCTAATGGCTAAGAAAAATTGACCTTTCATATCGACGTGGAGTGCGTTCAAATATAGCCGACCACCAAATGACTTAATTCATTTAATTATCGTTGCTAAGAACGTCTAAGAGAGGTGAAGGGAAGTGAAATAGGTTAAATTTTTATTGGAGTGGAAAATTGGAGAAGAAAAATCAATATATGTGGATGTTAGCAAGTCTTTTCTGCAGTGGAGCTTGCAAGCAGAACTCAATAATTTCTCTCAGGTTTCTAACATCGAAATCAAAGCTCACTTGAGCAGAAAAGTCAAAAGAATTGTTAGGGTCACAGATTATGAGAGCTGAACTAGGTTTATGAGAAATGATTGGCAAAGGGTTCATCTCCTTGTTCAACTAGGAAGGCACAGAAACAAGGATGACAAAGAAGGGTGTCATTATTTCCTCAGAGTTTGTAAGGTCACGCCTTGGTACAATAACACTTGTGAAAAGTTCCTTTGTACCGTGACGGACTTCATCCTTCCATCAGATACAAAATCACGCACATGCATCATAGATGGGAAAGAAGATGAAATTCTTTAGAAATAACCCCCTGAATTAATGCCGATAAAAGGGCTTGACTCCCCTGGCAAGTTACTCATACAATATTGATGCCTTTCCATTGGTCAGTGCAAATCCGGAAGCAGTTGGGCATCATGGGGGATGGCATTAGGATCTCAGGAGAGTAGAGAAAGCAAAATTACCTATCGCCTTGTCACATGTATGCCAAGTCAAGTTTGTAATTCGCGGATACCCGATTATCAGTATCTGTACTTCATCACCATGCAAATTGACCAAGCCTCCCCGATGTCACCTAAGCGTGGTCACAGGGTGACGAGGAGTCACTAACGTGTTAATTCCTCAGGCCCACTGCACAGCATCTATGCATCTCAATGCATATTCCTTAAAACCTTCCCATTTGCAAAAGGTCAAACAAGTTAACACTGGGGACAGGCAGCGAGTTGCATTCATGATTGTTATAATTAATCGGGTCATCTGGCAGGGGTTTCTTCGTTGTGGACATCGAATATAAAGTAGTGAAAAATAACATTAAAACCTATTGGCCCGATGTCAATTTGTCTCCTCCCCTTATCAGATTCCGTGGTCTTTGTGTCCACTGTGGCTTTGTTATCCGTAACAAAGAAAAAACATAATTAGATATGTATGAAATGCATACAATTGTCTCCCTTCTGTCCTGATTTTTCAACTTGTCTAACAAGAGAACAACAGCAGGATCAATATATCAAGAACCCATAATTCAGAATAAACGAATCAAGAACCTATAATTCACAATCAACGAACATGATGATTGAATAAGGTGAACCTTGTGGTAATTAAACCCACAATTATGTTATAATTAACAACTATCCATTAACACATATTCCAGGTGTCAAAAACATTGCTTTACATTATTTCATGGCAAATGAAACAGTAAAATACAATGATTTATGGGTTTAGCCTTCAGTCACTTTGGACGAAGGTAACCTCGGGCAGTGACCTTGAATGGCTTGATGTATATTGTAAATATAGACGAACGAATTCATGTTAAGTTTCATTCTTTCAAGGATCTTTATCCCTGCAAGGATGTAAGAGAAAGATAATCAAGCCATACTTAGTGTAAACGTAGAATACAGAATGTACCATAGGACTGTAATTAAGAGTACAAATAAAGTGTTTCTGTAACATCAACATGGCAGGTTGGGCGGACGAAGGCCTGAGAGAGGTCAGAGAGAGGAATCAGCCAGCTGTGACAACCCGTCTCCAGCTGGTATATGACCTATGTGGACACCCATGTACAAATATCGCACACTATGCCATACCCATTTTCGCGTTCCCGATTGAAATATATTTTCGTTTTCATTTTATTTCGCGGTTGTCCACAATTGTTTCTTTTTTCGTTCCGCCGTTGAAGACAGGGAATTGAGGCGTTCAAACCTTAGTTTAATATCTATGAAAATGATTTAGTATTTTTCTTTTGTGAAACCCATACTTGAAGCTTTACTTTTGCGACCTCAAACCCACCGAAGCATCTTTCCTGTGGGTGCGCGTGAAAGTAGAATTAGATAGATTGTGTCCTATTAGTTGACACAACGAAAGTTTTCCGAAAAAAAAAGTTCTAAAAGTGACATTAGCGAACCTGAAAAGTATCACGCGAATGGTGACAATGACCTCGAACACGAATAAATATATTTCATGATATATGATGTTTGAGACAGTGACATGTGAAAGTCATCAAATTGGACAGTCAGAGTACGGTATTTCCCAACAAAAATTAACACGAGCAATCCCACAAGCAGTCAGGTCGCAACAAACGATTGTTCTGATGTTATAACTATTTAATATCTAGCCGAAAAGTGGGTCAAATGTATGCCAACAAAATTAATGCACGCGTTTGCACCAACCAGGGAGAAGGGAGGGGATTTTCCCACTTTGAAGCATAAAAACTAACAACATCATTATTCACTCTACCATGCGGGGAAAAGTAGGTCGATTTCGACCATCATATATGGTAGTACATAACCGTTGGCATGGCGAACATAATTTCTCATATTAGATGTCTCGAGTTATGGTCTGGATTCGGGAAGTTTCTATATTCTTCTTTATAAGCAGTAATGTGAAAGAAACGATTTACACGTGCACTGCAATCAAGGGCCACATTAGCCTTATAAAAACACAGTGGTCGTAAATCAGCTGACCAATAAGCAGTGACTGCTAGTTCCCGACTCGGGCCCTTGACAACGCATCTCTGTGGAGACCAAGCGAAGATGTATAGGGCAGGAAAATAGAGTGCTTTGCTTGGCTGGCCCAAGGTAGCTAAGATACCCTGATGGAGGGGCAGTGGAATGTTCTTGTAAACCCCACTAGATGGCATCATTAGGGAGGGTGGGCACGCGCCAATGGTGGACAGGTGCCACCTGAACAACCCTGACGTATCACCAAAAGATTCCACCAACATAATTAAGATGTTCCCAGGTCTAATATATCAGGGTATTTTGGGGCAATTTGTTCCCAGAAACTAGTACATTCAGCACCAAGCACCCTCCCCAAGTTTCAAAATTGACGAAATTAATAATCCTCCCCTGAGAAAAGCTGCCACCACTCACCCCTCGCATTTAATAGAGTAATAGTGAATGAGACAATTGCCTGTGAATCGTCTTATTCATAATGGAAGAAGTCTGCAGTCAAATGGAATGTTTGAACGATACGATATTTGTATGCTTCGAATCATATATTTCCTCAGTACAAACTTAGAGTAAAAGGTAAGAGTCTAAGGTACAAAGCAATGCGTTGTGCGCACTATATTTTTTGCCCTAGATTTCAGCCCATGTCAAAAAACCAGTTTGGTCATGACAATGACTAGGCACAATGATTACGGAGTGAACAATTAAATTGAATTGATAAATATCTGAAATGTGTATCAGCTTGAAACCGTATACTCAAAACTTCTAGAGCACTGATTACACTGGTACCAAGTGTTTGCATTGTGATGTCACTGACCACTCACAAGAATATATGTCATGTCCTAACTATGTGAATGTGAAGCAAGAAAATACCCCGAGGGAATACTTTTTGAATATCATCATATACGGTCGTAAATCCAACCTAATCTATTCAAATTATATCATACCTTCTCGTGTATATCGAAGGCATAACATTGTACATGTCAATGCCATGCAAATTTGGTTTAATTTTCGCTCTTCTATAGCAAGCAGTCGAGACCATCTTGGTGTCCAGTCCTCAGTATTGACTGCACCAAAGTCGGTCCCAATTGGCTATCTCTCACCCATGCCCAATTTTATCCTTGCGCTAAATGATCATCGACCAGAGCTTCGTCCATAGGACTAAGAACGCATAAAACACATCTTCTAGTAAGTGGCACTGATGGCCAACACTCAGTTTCATGTCCGCCGAGTTGCTTAGTGGCGTTTAGCTCCATCTTTTCATTGAGCAATTGTTATTATTGTTAATGATGTGGCTGAGACTATAAAAGGCCGGCCTATGGCCCTCGGTGGGTGTTATGGGGTCGTTAAAGGCCAGGGCACTACCACAGTTGGGCCATAAACTACCCCTGCTAGAACCATTCCTTTCCTATGTTTCTCCCTCAGTTTCACCACCTCTTCTTTTTACTCGAATTCGTACATACAACATTCTTGATTTTGAGCGTTTCTTGAGATAAGTTACGGCCATGGACAAATCTTTTTAGGATCGATCTTGTCATCAAGTTTGATGAACAACACTATGATGTGAAGTATCCACAATACTGTAACGAGCGCAAACATGACCTTGGAAAATGATCATTACGAGCTTTGATCCCACTCAATCAAAATGCAGAATCATCATAATGACATGATACCGCTTTTAGAGGATATTGAATGCATAAATCATCGAAATTCATGAACTTTGCATAAAACATCAGTAAATATTTCCCTTCGTCCACGAATATAGCCTGAATGCACACGATCTTCATATCGACCATTGGGTATGTAACCTCAAAAAAAGTAAAAAGTAAAAAAAGCATAAATATGATCTAGGTCTCTCGAGTGTACATGGTGATCCTCCCCCTATCAAAATGGCGTTAATGAGGCATATTACCCGAAGTTACAAGAAGTTCAAAATGTTCATACTTAAACACTTTCTATAAAATGCCCTAAATTGCAAATATTTTTAATTCCAAAACAATGAAGAACAATGTATTTCGTTTTCATTAATAATTATCATCGATTTTTTTGTTCGTCAGACATTAATTGGACTTTTGAGAAAGTGATCAATCCTCATTCGATTATCTCCGAGAAGGTTCATTCGCCTTTTTTTTGCTCACAGTGAAAATTAGGTCGAAGTAAAAATGAGGGGAAAGGGCAGGTGCTCGCTGCTGAGAAATTGGTTGAGCAATGGGGTCACTTTACTGACCAGGATGGGAGACATTACTATCGCCAGTCGGCCCACCGCACGTAAAACCAAAACAATACAAAGCCTTGGGCTTGGCACCATATCATCCCAACTACCATAGTTAAAAGCCCACAATTAAAGCCTGTGGACGTTTGTTTTTCTGGTTCGTCACAAACGAACCATGCTGACGATCGGAGCGAAGATTGGTTGCATGCACACATAAGTGAGGCTGTAATTTGTCTATGTCCTGGGGGTTGGGTTGAGATCGGGAGACGAACGTTTTGTTGCCGGCCTGACAAGCTTCCGGGCCGGGAGAGAGGCGGTTCTAGTCCGGACCCCTCCCACGGCCCCGCGTATTCAATTTCGCCCCGCCCTGACCAGTCAACCTGGCTTTAACTGACATAATAATTGATCTCCTTTCTTTTATGTCGAAGCATTTCTGGGCTAGGTAACTCAAAAAGACTAGGCCTTGCTGCTGTTTAATTTTCAGGACAAGGATTATGTCCTAGTAACATTTGTATTTGGCTTCTTTTGGATATCTGTTAGTCTGATGGCTTTTAACTGAGGGAGAATTAAGTTGAACCGGTTTGATAAGTGTCCTAATATAGTTTGTGATTTCATGAACCCAAAAATATATATGGCAATAACCCCCACCCACATGAAACGGCTATATGTTGATGGTAGTATGGAAAGCGGTGAAAGGCACAATTGTTTAATTATGGCTAAAGTTTATTTGTGGTAAGCATTTGATCCTTTCATTTCATCGAGTGCCTTTAAGGCTTGTTTGATATATGGCACGCAGCAATATTAAGTTAATGAAGGACTATTTATCCCTATCTTATATATTGTTAAGCTACACAAACACCTGCAGATATATATTTTTATTCTATGGTTGGATCTCGAAATCTATACATTATAAATGGATAATGTCGTTTAAAAACCTCATCCAAATAGAGACGAATAAAAACGACTATAATTTTAAGTCAAAGTTAAGGGGAATTGCTTTATATATAATTTTGACTCCTAAGTAGATTTAGTAAGCCACTTGTAGTCAGAGCTGTCAATGTGATTGTCTATGTTGGCTTGCCTCAAGGGAGGAGGAAACTGAGATGGTGATTGATTACCTTAAAGAAAAAGGAGGGAAGGAAGGAGGGCCTTGTTCACCCTCCTCCAGTTAAGGGGGAGGTGGCCCTTATCCTTTGAGTTACATCCTGCATTTTCAACCGACCCAGGAGGAGAAAAGGACAGATTGTGTGTAGGTAGCTCCAGGGTCAGGCCTATTGCACCAGTACAGATTTTTGGACCTTCAGATCAAGTAAGGAGGAGAAGAAGCAAGTCAAAACCACAAGAACATGAGGGGAGCAGGGTTCATGGACACCCCCACAAGACAACCAAGAAATCCTCATTATACATAAAATCCAGGAGGTTCTAACCTTTAGATACAGCCCTTTTACCTTGCAGAACCATCAATTTTGCATCGCCATCATTCAGCGAACATAAAAAAGAAATCTAACTGCCTCATCAGTTAGGCTGAGTTGACAGACAGAAGAGGCTACTAATTGGGGCTCTTGAATCTCATATATACCTTAGTTAGCTCCTCTCCAAGGCGGTTACAGTGGTCCTCCACGGTCCTCTTAATAGAGCTGATCCTCCAGGTGATACAGTGTCCGTCACTCTACCTGGAGTAGGGTCATTATCGTCCATTGTTTCCATACATCCACCGCCAACGTTTCTGCACGGTTGTCGCCAAGACACTTCTCCAGTGCTATCTCGTCATAAGGCATTAAATTTCTCCTCCAGGGAATCTGACACGCTCCACCCATTCAACAGGCAGCTATTCTAAAAGAATACTTGGTTCTCCTCATGCAACATATACCAACGTTAGCGTCCAAAGATATCATCGGATCGCTTCTGATCGTTGCAGCATCATTGATACAGCGATAACAGTGCAAAACCCAGGAGGAACTGGTTCTACCACAAATCCTGATCTGACACCAGTCGATGACACAGATCCAGACAGCAGGAGGAGTAGGAGGAGGAGGGGTGGTCTCTCCAGCAGATATTTCCCATTCCCGCTTCGACAGGAGGTAATCATTCAGGATGTCAATCATAATTGGAGAAGCTCATCTCAGTGAAAATCTGCTGAAGGCCTTGAGGACTTAGTTTGTTGCTGCTTCATAACCCGAGTTCTCCTTTTTGTCACTGCGGTAATTGACCCTCTTCTTCAGGAGGAGCTCATCGTTTCGACATAGCACTTTTATGAGCAACTCTGGAGGTCATTTCTATTGATCAAGTTACACCCTTTCCATGCTATGCAGTTCTTAGCCTTCCTTTTCAGCATGTCTCAGTCTGGCTTAGGTTCCTTCGTGTGAGGCCTTTGATGTAGCCTCTGCCCTCCTGCAGCCATCCTCCTTCCAACTGCACGTCCTATCTTGTCATGTGTTTTTGCCTGCTGCTCATGTACACGCCGGGCCTACAAAGAGACAACAGGAGCGGATTAAGAATTATGGGCCGTAAAGCTAGACAGAGGGGCCATTTTGGGGTCGTTATCATGAGAGGGGGACAATATTTTTATTATCGTTTTATTGCAGACCCACTTGGTTGGCAATGATACAGTAATGAACACCAATGCAAGCGATTCAGAGGGCCATGTAATGGGAGGTTTGTGAAGAAAGCAATGAGGAGTTAGTTGGGATGTGATTGGTTTGGGGTCAGTGGATCTATTGCATGGGCTATAAGGCCACAAGAGGATCATAAGAGGGCTCAATGGTATCAATCAGATCAGGGCAAGGCATGCAGGTTATCTTTATTTCAGCTCCATCAGCTTTTGTATTTTGCGGGATCATAACATAGAAAGCTTTGTAACATCAACATCGTAGACATGGTATGATGAAGTTTATTTTGTCCACCCTTTAAAATTAATACATTGGGGTTTTTTATAAGGCGATTTTTGTGTACCTGTTTTCAGTTTATTTCATTTTATATGCAAGCACATGAAAAGTAGAGGGAGGGTTGAGAGCGATCTTGACTAACAAAGGTAGGTCGGGAGGTCAATGGGATGTCTTTGTTTTAGGTTTGAACTTGTCACATTCCACCTGCCTGTGACGAGAATAGAGTTATAACAGAAGACTGTCTCCACCCTCTATTCCCCGGTTCCTCCTCCTCCTCCTCCTCCTCCTCCCTCACTACCACCTCCAAAATCCCACCTACTCTACTGATGTCAAAGGCAACCTGGGCATACCCCCTCCTCCTCCTCTCTCTACCTCCTCCTCTCTTGTCCTCCCCCAGTAAAGCGCCACAAGACAAGAGGTACTACCACACAACTGAACTACCGTGCTGGTACCATAGAACATTGCTTCAACATTCTCTCTCTCTCTGTTCTCATGCTACAGCAGGAGGCAAGCAGTCCGAGAGGCGTTGGCAGCAGGCAAGCCTAAGGCAGCAGCAGCCGCCGTGAGCAGCGGGTGGGGAGGTCATCAGTAGAAGCCGCTTCTCCGACTGGGGCCGGCAGCATCACATCGCAACGCTCCTCAACAGGCACCAGCCAAAGCAGAAGCAGACGCAGCAGCATCCAACTACCTCTTCACAATAATAACCCACGTGCTTACGCTCTCCATCTCTCTCCCGCTCTCCTATAGCCACAACTCCTGCCTCCTTTCCCTTCTTCTCCCATCAACAGCCACCGACAATCACAAACCAGCGACCCGCCACTAACCAAGGTACGTTTCATATTGCTATTCTTTCAACCGATCACTTTTCACTGACTCACATGGTAACATCACCTCCCTTTTATTGATTACTGAAAAGCTGTGGCTTTGTCGTTCTTGCCTCTTCCTCCACACTGTATGTACTCTCACTCTCACACACACTCCACTCTTTCTTTTCTGTGTGTTGTATAGTAGTAGTACTTCTTCTGCCAGGCAGCCCCAGTTGGCTCATCCATAGTTTGCGTTGAAGCTCTGAAATGCATATATCTGAATCATCTATCCATTTCTAAGGGCCATAACTCTTGATCGAGCAACACAGTCGATCGGACACATCCTTTGTCTCACTGTTCCATGCTTGTATCGGAACATAGCCATGAGTTAACATGGGCACCACCCACTCATGCTTCATCCGCCAATGCCCCAATCATCGCCAGCTATGTAATGGGTTCTTGGGTGGACAAATGTGGGTTTTCAAAGACAATAGGAGGAGTCCTTACAGTGCAAAGGAGACAATCAAGTAGCACCACACATAGACAGCCAGGCCCCTTTACTTGTTGTGTCAATTAGTGCCTCATATTTATTGATCTTCGGTGATGAATGAGTTCCTGGGACTTGGGGAGTTCTGGAATTGGTTAACCTGCAGGGACACAAAATGCAGCAAAAATTTAGATCTACATGCGAAGCAAGCATTCAGGTTCTTCTTACATGACAAACGCATGTCCTCGGGCGTTTTCTCTCAATGATCTGTTCAGATTTACTCCTTGTTTGTACTCATTCATCAATGATCGACACTGCCTCTTGCTCGGTACAGGGACTAATTAAATGTGTGCCGGATTCATATGGGTACAGACATGTCTTAAGAATGTATACTTTCTTTGATAAATGTGGTGAATGTGATAGAACTTAGAAGGAATCTTGCATTCCTCTATGAGCTTTCATCAAACCATTGTCCGGGTTGCTGTAAGAAGAAAGAGAGTCGGCCCCGAGGGTGTCCGCAAACCCCATTCATCTCCGTCAGGGTGATACCCCCACCCCTTTAGTCAACCCATCCTCTCTACCCGTCACTTTGACCCTCGATGGATAACCTATTTCTGTGCCCCCTTGATTAGGAGCGATAAGCTACGAACATCATGCCCCGTGCGTTAGTAGTATCTTACGATTGTGTGGCAGTATTTTGGATCATGTGTTAGATGCCAGTGTTTATGTGCTTGGGCTGCCGGAGGATCGTATATAGAGAGCGTTCCACTAATGAAAGAGCGTTCGTTGCTCGGAAGCGTGATGGCTTTATTAATCCGCCATGGATGAAGCCCACTCAGGCAGTAAATGTGGTGTAAATTTCTCAGTTGTCTTGAGAGAACTTTTGTATTGAATGACCATGAATTGGAGGAGAGGTTTATGAGCGTGAAATGCTGGCATTCGTTTAGTTTCTCCTTTTCCCACACGTGTCAGCCTCTGCCAAACCATTACATCCAACGGCGCGGATTCAAAAACATCAATACCTCCCACCCTTTCACCTAAAGTGTGGATCATTTTGAAGAGCCTAACCAATTCAATGCAATAAATATGTAAATGGGACGCGGTGAGATCCAGGGCGTTTCTGAAGGGAAACTTGACTAAAAGCAGCAATCTAAACAGGGCCAACGCTCCCTATCGGAATAAACTTTCCTTTTATCTCTTCATTTCTCCAAAGTTGAGCTTTTATTCGAGAGACATTCTAAACATAAGTTACGGCATCTCATTTGCATAAAACATCAATGATCCTATAGGTTCAGCATCTGAGATTTATGGTTTTGTTGGAATTTTTATTTGGTTCACAAGGCGCGAAAAGCAAAGACCTGGCATTTGTTACACCTGCTTCATGAAGGGGGAGACTCTTTCACCTGATGTGAGAAATAACACTGAAAGAAGCACCAGCGTATAATGTTACCCCCTTCGCCAGCTGGGGTGGGCATACCCACCTCTTCTCCTTCCCACATTTGACCTCCAACCGTGAGAAGGCTAATATCATTCAGCTTACTGAAGGATGACATTCGAAGGCGCCTTGGTTATGTATGCAGACTCGGGCCCTCTCTGATAGAGATAACTTTCGCGGTGAGGTATACACACACATTATAAGAACCCAGCTCTCTCCACGAAGTTGGCAAACGGTAGACAACATTTTCCACCTCTTACTTTATTACCTAGATACATAGTTAATTAGACCTTTTGCCTATTGTTGTGTAAATTGTTTATCTTATTAATCACATTTCTTCTTTCAATTCAGACGTAGCTGGGTCAGTGCGGCGCGCCAGAATTAGAAAAAAGTTTGGTTTTCTTGGCTTCAGGTGTTGCATGGTTTATTATTACAGGTCTCTTTGAGCCAGAGTCTTTACATGTATATCCTATTGATTACGGTCTGTCTGTTTGCTTTTACATTACTTTAAGGGGTAATAACTTATACAACTATTTCCGACATTTTATATGACCTGTTTCTAGAAAATTAGTACTAAAATTCATATGGCACGCAGCAATTTTCCAATAGCAGCATAGCGCTCATTCCATAAACGTTGATGTGGGTTTACGACTAACCTTTTTTCCTTTTTAGTACTGGCAAACGCAGTGCCTTTTCAAAAGAAAAGCAGCACATAAAAACATAAAATTGAGTTAATGGAGAGGGTAGCAATGGCTTGAGAATTGGTGCCGTAAATAATCCAATGCAGACAGGGATTAATTGCTTGCGGATGGAATGCCTGTGGATGGTGATTCGCTTAGAGAGAAGGTCCCATACATAGATTCAAAATATCAGTCAACCTAAACCAAACTCTCACAATAGTAGGACACGCGACCTCTTTTGTGTCCGCCACTTTTGTGTCCCAGGAAAGAATCTTTCGAATTGGGAAACTTTTCAAAAGGTTTAAGGAGTAGATGGAAAACTTTTAAAAAGAGAAGTCAGACGTCTAGAATGAAGCATATATACATTATACGTTCATCACTGGTTGCACAGATGATACAATCGTACAATTGGCCTCGATTAGGAAGGGACGTAAAAATGGAAGTAATGGCTGACGGAATGATGTCTTTTATCGCAATTAAATAAAACAGGTAGGCCTCACAAGTACACTTGTTTTGGCAATTAGCTATAGGCGTTAGGAGTCCCATAAGTTACCTTTGGGATAACTAGATGATTTATACTAAATAGTAAAACGAGTCTGGTGTGGGAGTGCGTGTGACTTATCACACGTAATAAATTGATAGCAAACAAGCAGTTAACCACTAGATAGTCTAACCATGAATAATAAAATAAGTGCTAATATTTTTACCTCGGTCAATGCATTGGCCTTCCTAACATAAATCCCTGAAAGTGGCAGAGTCAAATTTATGTCCGCTTTTCCCCGCAAACCACCCGCCAGAGTGTAATAATGGCGAGCAAATCTAAAACATTTTGAGGGCGCGAATACCGAGGTCGGAAAACATAGACCAAACGAATGGAATTTATTGGGTTCTCAGTACGAATACATAAAAAGGAGGAAGGAAGTTCTACTGCCAACAATCACAAACTAAGCGTTTGAAAACATGGTGGGAAAAGTTTGTCATGGGATGGTTTACACGCGCTAACTCAAGCCACACTCTTTCCACCCGTGCGTTCTTCTGGCTACTGTGTGATCTATACACCCAACAGGTCCTAATTGACGTCGTCAATAATTCAACATGTAACTCTCGCTAAAGCCCCAGTGGTAAGGAGAGGGAGGGAATTTTCTTTAACAAACCGACTTTGCCTCCACAGTCCTAGCATTTTCTTGATTAACCCCGACATATCAACCTGCCATGATCTTCTAAGGAATTTCAAAATGCATTACATGACAATTTGCATTGAGAGCTGGGGCAATAAAAAAAAGAATTACTATGTTTTGTCATCGGTTCGATGTTTTAGTAGCCGGCTAATGGCAATATTTGTTGGAGTTATCACGGAAACGTGTTCTGAGCCTGCTGAACATAAATTGATATGTATTTGAGTTCTAATAGGACCATAGTATGGGGCTTTTTACCTAACACGTAAGGTATAACTCACTTGAGAAGTTTTATCAGGGGCTTTGGTACGAGGTCTGACCACCAACAGCGGGGGCAATTGTAATCCTTGAACCTTATAATATCAAAAAGAAACTATAGGGATATCAGCTTAGCTATAAATAAAGATAAGATAAGGAAGGGAGTTGTTCAAAAAAGTCCTAGTAGGTCTTAGGGCTTGATTTTCTTTCTTTTTTTGTCCAACAATGGAGGGTTTGATTTTCTTAATGATATTCGAACTTTATCGCTAGAGTAATCAGGGAGATACAGTTTATTGTCATATTTTTAACGACCTTTATACGAGTGATCGAAAGATAGAAAGTTTCTCAGAGGTTTCATTCTACGAACGTGTAGTTTATATCGAGTCTCTACACTCTTTTCCCACATATTTAGATTCTTTTTTAAAGGATGGATATCAAATCCAGCGTTCTTTCTGGGAAAAAGTTACAAATTCTAGCTGCATGGACTTCTGAGAAAAGACAACACATCAAACATTGCTTAATATTATTACGACATTATACGTCTCCTTCATGAGAAATGGATTTTCTTTTCTACTATAGGGGTCATAGCGTAAATTTGATCCCAGATAGACCTTGCTTTGAATACAATTTAACAGTTCTGACGAACTATTCTTAATGGATTATTAATAAATGGGATATATAACTTTCTTCCAGACATGCATATATTATTTATGCAAGGTATTATGCAAGACTTCAGGACAACATGTGTTGTTGTTTTAAGAGACTTAGTATAATTTAAATGATAAACTTCAAGTGCATGAGTGGCCTGTACAAGGAGGACCTGGAGTGTAAAATAAAGTTGGAAATACTCAACATAACATCTATTAAACTCAAGACCTCTCCTGAAGACATTACTTCTCTAACTGTCCAGGATTTGGATAAGACTCATCTTTCATTTTGCCAAAGTATCACATGGTGAAAGGGTGATCATGCAACTTTGCTCCTTCCATCCGTTTGCGTGAGTCCAACTAGAATGGACCTATGGCGTCACAGCACATATATAACATATACCTTGGCAAACCGTGTGTAGCCCACAACTCATATGTCCGCTAAGAACCGACATTAATATAGTCCCTCCTATATTACTCATCATGCTGTAGTCATGTTCTTGCATGTTACCACGTAAAAGGTCTGTGGTCTTATGACGTCCGGTGATCTATGTCGAAAATCACCATAAAACAGACGCATGCGCATCTATTTCACCCCAGAGAAGTATTAAATGACCTCTATGCACTAGTGAGTTGGGTTTTGGAGGGGAGGGAGGGCGGGCGGGATGGTTGTGGAATGAAGGGAGGGGGATCATGATGATACCAGTAGTTGCAATAGTCAGGCACCAGCAAATGAGACTTCCCTAAAATAGCGCAGACTATAGATTGGGAGGCTGGGTTGTTGTTATAGTCGCTGGTGATTAAGTCTGGAAAGTCGCATCGGGTATTATTATTGCTACTTGTACCTCTGCCTCTCTCACTGGCGTCTCGTTTTCTGGCGCAGTGGCGCTACCAGCCAAGCCACTACAAGATCGAAGCAGAGTGGGGAGTTTATGCTGATTATAATGTGGAGGAAAAAGTGATAAATCTCTGTCTGATTCGGGAGTTAGTATTAGCTAGAGAGGGCGCTCAGTTTCGGACCCAGTTCTAACTGTGGTCTTCAGTGATGCTGGGTTGGGAAGTATGTCGATTTATGCAAGTTGTGGAGGAGAACAAAATGTAAGAGGGTGGCTGGCTTAGTTTGAGTATTCTAACGTGGTGTTTGGTGTCTGATGTTTTGGGACAGATCCATATACATACTGATAGGGTAGGAGGAGAAGGAGGAGGAGGATAGTGCTGGTGAAGGAGGGGTATGCGGAGGCTTGGTTGCGGGCCCTGTATACGTTTAAAGGGGAGCAAAGCGGGTATACAGATTCACATAGCCTGTAAATCCCTGGATTTCTGGTGATGCAACTCCGGTGACTATGTAGACCAAACACTGTTGCAACATTCCGATTCTTGTGCATGGCAAACGGGGGATAGCTAAGTGTACACGCTTGGAAAGGCCCAGTCCGACCTTGAAACACTTGGGCGCCTCACAAAACACATAGGATCGGACTACTGGCGCATTTTACCAACTCTCATAAATCTTGAATATTGACTGAAGCTGTCCTATCGACTATAGGCTCAGGGCCCAGCCAGACAAGCCATAGCCCCAGCCCACACCACGCCTAATTTTGTTACGTCCTGCATATTGGACGGTCCCGCTCCAGAACGCTTGTGCTATACCGAAGTCCGACCTGTGTTTTCAAAACCAGACAGACACCATGGACTGGGGGAGGGAGAGGAGAGAGAGAAGAGAGAATTCCCATTGACTTCATAGCACAGCAGTAGATGGCTGCACCGTTTCTGGGCCTAACAAATGCAGTAGTAGTGTTGTGGGTTAGTGGTAGCAGCGTGTTGGAGGCAGAAGAGAGAGAGACCTGGCTACCGTATCCCATACGTATCTGCTGTGTTGTGTAGTTTGAATGTGAGAAGCTTTACCGCTGTATCTCTTGTTGAGGATCTAGAAAATAAGGAGGAGGGGAAGGTAGAGACAGACATGAAGACATCATCTACTGGAAGTGGGGACGCACGAGGTACAGGCGTCTCCAGCGTTGCTCCACAGCGATGTTCCTACCGCTAGGAGGAAGGGCTGGTCTCTCAAAGTTTAGCACCATATTCATGGTAGCCACACGCCTCTCCCTTTCCACTACTAGCAGCATTGGATCAACATGAATATTTAAAGGAGCTAAGGAGTGACGGCTGGCTTTGGCGCTAGGAGTGAGTGTTGTCAGACAGTGGAGAGGGGCTACTAGTACTACTAGCTTATAGCGGGCAGTATATTCTCTAGTGTAAGGGGTTTTAGATGGTATATCAAGGGTTGGTTGCATCACACACACTCAAGGCATGGCGTAAGAGTCCCCCCGTCAGAACTCCTCCTCTTACCAGCACTCCCTTCCAGCACCTGTAGGATTTATAACCCTCTACCTCCATTCGTTTGCGCCATTCCTGCCCCGACTGTTCAATCGAACAACTTTTCATTGCTCGCCATTTTTCTTTTGCTTCAGACGACATTCGGACGAACCAGAAAGCTGGCAGTAACAAAACCAAGTTAGAAGCGGGACGAGATCCAGGGGACCCAGAGCCAAACACTGTGAGAGAAGAAGAGAGAGAGAGACTATCGCGTCTGGTGTGTGTGTTTGGCTGCCGCAATCACGCCATATTCTGAAACGTAAGCTATTCATCTTTCTCCAACTATCTATGATTATTGGCCAGTGTCAGTTACTTCACATTCATGAGTTGCTAATTCTGTTGTGCTATAATAGTGCTGCTGGAGCTGTGGACACATGTCGTTCTCGAGGTTTGTTCGGACTTGCAAATGAGGGGTGGGGATGTGAATGTGCTGAGGGTGGGGGGGTGTAGTATGGGATGTAAGTAGCCAAGAGCGATGGCGGTCGTTCTGTGTGAGTTAGTGAGGGAGGGGAATTCGGCACTGGGGAGACAAAAACCATTAGTATACACAATTTATAATAGATTCTCCCATGTGCCCACATACAGTGGGTTGTTTGGTGGCCTCTCTGTGCCGCTCCGCCATATTTGAAAGTGATTGGTCCGAGGTCGGATGTCTGAGTCGGAGTGATGTAATTGAGAAATGGGACAAAGCGATGCAAGGGCTCATTTGATTGGCCAACGGCTGCACGCATGTGTCAGGCAGATCCAGCCCATCAGAATACCTGCTAGACTCTGATACTCAGCATCAACTATTGTTTAAAGAAGGCAGGAAGCGTCCGAATGTCCACCCGCACCCACTCAGCTGGTCGTAAAGGACTACTTCTACACGGCAGACAGGTAAATAACCAGCCACTAAAACTGTCGCCTAGTAACGGTAAAGAAAATCATCTACAAGCTGGTAGAATGGTGGGAAGGATTGGCAAGGGAGGAGGGTAGGGTGGGCTACACCCCCCCCCCCCCCAATTCCTGTGCTACCATCCATTACCGAGAGTGCGCGCGCGCGTGCATCAACCATATTTTATCGTCTGACCATTGACGATTTGTTGCGACTCTAATTAGTTCTGCCCCCGGCCAATCATAAAGCAATAGGTTTTATTAATGTTCGCATCATCGGGTAATATTTGTGGCTCACACTTGAGCGTTTATATATCCACTCATTGTGGACATGACGACCATAGAGTCAGCGGGACCAACTCGGAGCAGCACATTCAAATACCACCTACTTGTTAGCGAGTCCATATACTTAACTCGGGCCGGGCGCAGTTGAAGTAAATTGTTTGGGGCGGCCTCTTGACTGGACATCCAATAGATAGTGTACACTGTCCAGTCTCACAGATATTCATTACCAGAAGGGCAAGCTTAGAATGAAATTGTTTGCACGCTTTGTTCAACAATAGAACACCATTCCGAATGTTTCATTGACAGGTCAGGGCCATTTGCAGGACGTCCTCAACAATGGCCTGGTCACAGGAAATTATAAATGATCTAGTTTAATGAAAGAGAAAGCAAGGGTTGTACTGGAGGGTCCAGCACACCCTTGCTCTCCTGTACTATTGGACTTAATTCATCACCACCCCTCCCCCACTGGATATGATTAACTGTGAAACTTGGCAATTCCGATATATCAGCTCTTGTAATTATACACACACAATTAGCATTGATTGAATATGTGAATATGTATATGTGCCAATTGAAATTGCTGCTTTTATACTATTTTATTGTCAAATTACAGTAGGATAAGGCTTGAGAGAGATAATGCGCAGCGATGATTTATTTCTATCTTGATTTATATTGCTTTCCCTCACCATAGCAGACATCATGAACATCTTCACTTGCGGAATCCACCCCGTGATATTCCTACTGCTTCTTTCTGTGTAACACAATTCATATTCGCTTTGATTTTATCCCCATATCGGCAGTCTCTGTAGGGAAGCAGCTCTCCAGAATTTATAAGAATATTAATCAAAATGATAATGTGACGGGAGTTGATCGATTAGATACGACTGCGGCCTCGATTCTACCCTCTACGCACCCCATAGCTGCCATGGGCGACATAATATTGACGTTTCTAACCAGACAAGAGTATATATACTTTCTAGTCGCCTTTTTTCGTATTTTTTATTCCGATTCGGGCGAAAGATAGATATCATTGGGAACACTTTTAGCTGGGTGCTGTGTACGTACAGGGCGGCCCACCCGTGGCTCGACTACTTTGACCAAGACTTCCTCCACCCGAAACAGCACCAGCACCTCCACCCACTTTTATCCAACCTTGCACAGTCGCTCCAGTAGGGAGCCACAGCGACGAGTCGGTCCTTTTTTCTCCACAAGAGGGCAGTAGCGTTGCACGGGACGCTCCTCCTGGGGTTGCCGCGCCAGGAGGAGAAGCCACCATGGAAGCCACTTCGAAGCCACCTCCCTTCTCCCTCCTCCTCCTCTTGCTCTCTCCCTCCCGACGGCTGCTTGCTGGTGTGGTGATCAATATTTATAGCTCTAGGAACCGTGCATCCAGCAAAGAAACTGGGGGCCAGGCTGATCAGCTTCGGGACTCCCCTAGTGCTCGTTTATGATGGAAATATTCAGCAGAACCTAAAAACGCAAGCCGTGCCCGCTATAATGAATCAAAACTTGGGCCGCCTGTCTGTAGACTTCTCCTTCAGCAGAGGCACAGCCCAGATAAGCAGGCTTCTGGTGGGGGTATCTGCTGGAGAAATCTCCAGCGAGCGCCCGGATGGGTCGTAAACTAGCCAGGGAAATCCCATGGAAACGTGACGCGAAACAAGAAGTCCACATCGACGCGAGCCCTGCTTCCAATCTTCGCATAAGATTCCCATTGGAGGCGAAGCGAAATGGCGTCGGTGAACAGAACAAAATAAAGGAATATTTTGAGCAGGAGAGAAGGGAGGGTGGCTTGCCATCTAGGGGGTCCCGGACCTGTAACGCCCAATTCCCCATTTCTTCAATACTAAATCAGAAAACCCTACCATAACTAGGATTTGCTATTCTCCCCTTGATCCCTAGGGGTTGCCTACCGTCGCAGGGGGGTTTAAGGGTCACTTCACATAAATCGAGTAAACCACAAGTTGCTAAAATGATACTAGCTCTAGTTTCCATCAATCACATATGATAAGAGATAGGAAGGGGGTCCTTTCACTGGCAGATATGTATGTAACGTTATCATAAAAGACTTGTGCAATTGAAATGTTTGAAGTGGGGTCACTGGTGAGAATATCATAGGCGGGATATTTGGCCTGCAGGAAAAGATTAGGGTTCACTATTTCTATGTCTTATGGTAGTTCATACGCTCAATTGAATGCGGATTGTGCTGGTAATCAGAGCTGACATGTTTAAACCCGTGTATCCCCTGTTTTATCAAAACCACATTCTGGGGCCAAGTAACTAAATAAACATGGGTCCTTTGCCCATCACCCTTGAAACTTAAAATGATGATTTATCACAATTCAAGGTGTAGTTTCCTCTACTTTTAGCTATGACTCGAAGTAATGAAACATTACAGAAAAATATGGATATCTAAAATTATGAAAATTATTGACTGAATGGGTTGTTTATATTCTTCAGAGTATTTGGGGTTTTAGTGAATAAAATGAAACATCGCTTCATGTATTCTAAAACTAACTTAAGAGTTAATACCTTAAGAGTTAATAAACAGTTTACCTTAAGTGTTAAAACATCAATTGACATGTTATAGTTTATATAAAGACTGCTACCGAGCATAAAAATGCGAGATCCAGCATGTCTATCTGTGGGAAAAGGTGGCGAGTACTTTAAATACTACTTCTCGGTTCAGCTAAACCCTCAAAGCACTCCGACTATTGAACTTCCATTTCAAACTAATAGCTGGCCTTCCCTAGACTATCAGGAACACATAAAGACATTGGTATTATAGGTCTAAAGTGTCCGCCTAATAAGCAAAATGAAATAAAACGACGGCCCACTGCGAGCCACAAGACCACTTTATGCGCACATTATGAGGCCATAATGATAATGGGACAACACTTGGCACTCGTGTTCGCCATGTTGATGTCCAAACGCGCCAGATTCGGTTGAGCCTAAAGCTCGCTCCTGTTAACATCCTTGTTGATGGATTGTATGTCTTGGAATTGGTCATAATCGAGGGGATATGGGCGTTTAACACCCCGTGGCAGCAATAAAACTAAGCGTTAAGAGGGAATATGGGCTGGAGGTGATAGAGAAACAATTGAGATACAATCTCGGGGATTTTGTCGTCTGCTAGAAAAACGGCGCTTTTCGCCACGGCCACTAGAGGAGGGGACTGTTGCGATGTGGCCTATGGCTCCGATCGTTCGCCTCATGCTCGATGCTTTACTTTTTCGAATTTCAGGGTCGGATTCCGAGGAAGATGTTCATGAAACTTATCTTTTTGGTGATATATAGTGTAATGCAGATTTACAGACTTAATTATGTTGAAATATGTGAAATTCTCAGCTTTGTATGACTCGACTCTGTTTAACCTTGGCATGACCGGCTGCGCTCGCTGATTGGCTGCGCCGATCACGTGGGTTCAACCACTGCTCCATATATGGGTTAATGTTTCTTTAGGGTTGTAAAAGCGTACGGCTGATCAGCAGGACCATAATTCATCTGGACCGAGGCAACTTCCGACGGCCAAGCGCCTGGCGCACGTAAATCACAGGGCCAAATGAGCTCCTATTTTGTCAACTCTCTCACAACTTGTTATAACCAAGGAGTATCAGACGGAGGTGGTGGGGACCATGTAGGTAGGGACTACCATCAACCTGGGAGTCCGTACGCCCGCTATGCATCTAGCCACAGTTACCCGTACGCGGCGGCGGGAAGCCCGGCCAACGGCGGCGGCAGCAACCACCATTTGGCCCCTCAAAATGGCGACTACTACATGACGCAGAGATTGAGTCATCCACCGATGGCTCGAGACACGACAAGTCCTGCCAACAGCCTGGTAGGTTCAGAAACAGGAGGTCCTACCACGGCCCAGGCTCAGCCACAGGATTATTCCACGAGTGGATCCACATATCCAAACTCTAACAGCAGCGCCGAGCTAACCTCCATGGACTCGCCGCCTCCTGCCCATCAACACCATTCACAGCAGCCGCAGGCGCCCCAGCAACAGCAGCAACCTAACCACCAGCAGCAGCAGCAGCCAACACAGCAGCCGACACCGCAGTCACAGCAGTCACAACAGACGACGCGCGCCCCGACTACGACCCCGACCACGACGAACTCGACCAACAACAACAGCAACTCGAATAGCCACCCCCCAACTCCCGACAGCTCACAAACGTCACCCTCCTCGCAGTCTGGTACAGGGCAGGGGTCTCCCCCTGCTACACAGACCCCTGCCAACGCCCCTCAGATCTACCCCTGGATGAGAAGGATGCATTCGGGCAATGGTAATAACCCTCTCTCATTTTTATATTCACTTGTTTTGTTTTCCCACTTTTCTTTTCCCCTGTCATTCCTTTCAATATCTACATCTCTTCTTTCTCCTGCTGTCCTATGCGAAGCACGTGTACGGCCAAAACAGAACTCTATAAAAAGAGTGCTTTGTTTACTATGTCTCTTTTCCTAGCACTAGATGTTTCCTCAATGACATCACTTGCCACCGCTGCTCCATCTAATGTACACTGTACAAGGTCCAAAAACCCATTAGTGCCCTTGATTTAGTACTACCCCATTCCTATCTCACTTATAACCCATCGCCTACATTCCATTTAGCCTTCCTGCACTATCAATGTTTAGAAAAGAAACCCCAGACAATGTCCTTACCCATAAATAACTCGTTTATCTCCAAGTCGATATCACTCCATCATCCCCTGCCTATGTGCACAATGCCCCGAATTATGTTTTCTGACAAAAATATCTTTTCGAATCAATAGTAGGCCCCGTTAGGTAGTCCAGCTACTGTTAATTCGGAAACCCTAAGAAAAAGCTCCCCATTCAAATGATAAACAAAGATGGCTTCTCCTTTCTCGAACGGTTAAGGCGCGCAAAACACGTGTCAACCATAAATAACATGTCTACAATATCGCCAATGATAACCCGATCTCACACACACAGCTTATCTAGTTTCTAGTTATCTGGGAATTGATAAATCCTAAAATATAGCCTATACATATCACAATCACTCTTTAAGCCCTATTGAAAGTCTACAATTAGCCAGTAATACCAATTAATCAGCGAAGGCCCAGCCCAACATGCTACAATTGTTCAATTACTGAGCAATGTGTTCTAAAAGACCGATGGGACATGTATGTAAGTAGGGGGGAACTGATACTTTCATTCACTAAAACTCAGGCCTTCCATTCATTCAGAAAATTGGTGTCTGATATTAGTGGGAAAGCACACGCGCGTGGCTAAAGAAGCAGTGGCCATGTGCTCGTGTTTTGACGGAGGAATCTGGGTCAACTGGTCCATTTAGAGCTATAAATGGTGCTTTATGAACTATTTTATGACATTTTTATGAGTCTGGCACTCGTTACCCGCAACCACCCAGTAGTATTGTTTGTTTACATCCGGGAGTTATGATGTGGAACCATTAATACAATATCGATGCAATTACCTCATTAAACACCTCCCATCAGTGGCACGAGCGGAATAGTTATACACCACCAGAACAAAAAGGTTAACAGTGCTCTTAGATTGAAGGAGGCCCATTTTCTACATCATAACTACAGCTGTGATCATAACCAAGATGTAATGGCATCATTTGTCATCATCATTTGGTCCCCAGACTTGGGGAAAAAATCGATATTTACCCAATTCTCAGTTTGTTCTGTGCTATTCTTGTCCATGTTCCACATCATTTATCATGATTCATGCGTGTGGTCAGGTTCCTTTGGGCAACATAAACCACAGGATTGCCAATCCGCTCTGCAGATAGAAACAAAACAAACATTAGAGAACAGGAAGCATTGTTCGCACAGCCGTCTACATGTTGCATGTTAGACATTGCTGAAACAATTATTGAAAGATAAGATTTACTTTTCATATAGAAACATAGGGCAAGGAAGAAAGTCGATTGAAACAGTTACATGAACCTGGTATGAATTGCTATGAGTATACATAAATTCTATATAAGGATATTAATTTTAAAAATTAATCGTGCTAGTGCTAGGTAAGTCATGTACTAGTTTTTGACCTCCCGGAGAGTGAGTGGTTACAACAGGCCTTGTCACACGACCTTGATTTTATTACTTCTACTTTTTCCCCCTTTCATTACATAAACATGTCTTCCTGTTGTTTGATTAACACTATCATTTAAGAGTCGTAACCTTCAGCAGATGGCAATTGTTCAATGTCGAGAGAGGAGATTCATCACTTTCATTCTCATTTGCCCTGACTGATGGCTTTTTTGTGAGACTTACACATCTTTTTTAAACATTTGATTGCCTCTTCATTGACATGTTAACATCATCAAGGGCTTCATGCATGAAATTTGGGAACACATTCATCTTATACTGGAAAACAGCTGTCGTTGATTATATCTCGGAGCTGATTACATTAATTTTCATTCAAATTTCCTTCGAAATTAATTAAATGAGCTGCTTCACAAATCATCATCTAATTGAATAATTTCGACTTTTTTTCAAATAAAGAAGTGTTGTTTCTGTTTGCATTTGTGCAAGGTGGACAGATGCTATACGGCACAGCCATAGAAATTTTAGAGGTTTTGAGCACAGGTAGGTTCTGTTGCTAAGTTACATACACATGTTGGTCGTTCATGCCAGTTTGGGTTCTGACCTCGGTGTACTACGGGGAGGCGTCTAAGTTGCTAGGGAAGCTAGAACCATACATCATGTTAAAGGTTTAAATGGGCCACTGTCCCGAGAACATCGAGTCTTGTATGGATGGACCTCCTCCCTTTGTAAAGGGATTGGGACATACAGCATGGACAGGTTCTGGTGGAAAAGGAAAATGAGGCTATAAGGGATATCACATCATTTGAAATATGATTCACTAATTCGGATTCATGAGATACAAGAGATTGAAGCGAGTTTCACGGCGAAAGATGTTATCTTTTCCACATGAATTAAAGAGTTTCTTTTCGGCTGTTTCACCATAGAATCAAGGGCTAGATAAATAAACAATTTCTTTCCGTGTGTCACTTTTTCTATACCAGGTGGCCACCTCGATTGGAATTGACAGTATAGATATAATTGCTTAGTATTTCTTTTAAAAAAAGATAACCCTGAAATGCTCGTTCTCCTACTTGTATCATATAAATACTGTGGATGTAAAAGAGGAAAAAGATTCCTCGCCAGAAGTATTTTATTCGCTCTTGAGTAAAATTAGCCCTGAGATCTAGTCTGCTTCATGTTACTAGTCTGGTCAGGATTACCTTCTTCTGTGGAGGTAATAGCCACCTTGGAGACAACATCTCCACACCAGGTGCTTCTTGTGATCAAGAAGCCAGCATGTGTGCGGTCTGAGCAGCTTGAAGGGAATGGCAGGCCTCCATCATGAGAGATGAAAAATAGTTCTACTCCTAACGTTTGCGTCCTAATCATAAGGGGCAAAGAAGGCACCGAGTGTTGAGAGATGCATCAAATGAAGACAAGGTGTTGAGTTATGGTTCTGTCGAGGCCAAAGTCCTTTCACCTGTTTCGGGACTTTAATGTCTTCAATAAATAGGTTCCTGGGTATGAAATAAAAAAACATTAGATTGTAAGCTGGATTTAGTGATGTGTTTCAATATTTTCTTTTTGCATTTAGTAATTGATACTCAAAGCTTTCGCATCTGGGTTCGCATCTATAGCCGATGTTGCTGGTACTCATTTCAGAATACCTGGGATGCCATGACAGCGGCTGCTTTTTATACGTACACCAGTATGCCGCTATGCGTTTTCCAAAACCTTCGTCTTTTCCAAAATCTTCATCACATTACAAAACTTCCACAGAAATGCAACAGTGTGGAAATAGATGCTAAGTTTCTTTTCTATTAAATTTTCCCTTTTCTTTCCGTCTTCTACATTCCTCCATCAGATTCACTGGTACTTCTGTGAACCATTGAACCAAGCAGTAATTCATATCCCAGCAGAAAAGAGTAGGGTGGGGTGGGGAGGGTCATCCTTAGTTTGATCTGATGGATCATCTAGCTCGGACTGATTTGATGGTATATGAGCTTTACTTCTAGTGGTCGGGCATGCTTTGATCCTCGAGATTAATTCAAGAGTCATGTACCTTTGAACCCAATGGGTGGCGAATCTTGGGGGGAAATAACAATTTCAGTGAGACAGCCTACCTTAACTTACACTTACCATCCTAGTGCCTCCCCTATCTACCGCCCCGAACTTACATGGAGCATCTATTGACCCAAGGTCGCCCTTGTCGCTTATACTTCAGAAAATGACTAATTGATACTATACATGGTAAGGGTAGCGCACCCATACCTGTCTGTTGTTTCCTTTCGGTCACTTAGTAATTAATCCTGACACATGCCAGGCCATTGTGCTAATCATATCCATCAAGTTTCATAGAAAGTATATATCAAGTCATGATGATAACTTTCAATGTATTAAAGTGATAAAATGTTGGCACTAACAGAAGAGGCAATTTCAGTACTATATTATAAAGTCAAGGCTCAGTACCTTTTAGATCAGATAAGAATGGTATGTCAGTGATTGGACGCCTACTGCGCCAACGGTTATCCCGACATTGAGTAGGCATCCTAATGGGTTTATGGAGTGGTATTTTGCGGTTTTCAGGCACAGGCTTTCCTTCAGTTTGGAGGGACTCTCAACTCTGAGCCTAGATTGTATATAGGCGATCCAAGAGCAAGTAATGAGGGGATAGGCTATCACGTGACTCATTCCACGAGCAGATAATTCAATTAGTAATCAGTTATCTTCCACTAATCAGAATATGCATATGATTTCCTAAGAGGTTGCTTCCATCATTTCATGCATACTAAGTGTCATTAACGGCAAGTTTGCATTGGTATGCATTCTTCCTTATCAACAGCATCGCACGATTCGAGTAATAAAACCAAATTACTCCAACGCCTAAGGAGTGAAAGCAATCTAGATAATCTATCACGATCAGATAGATAAGATTAATTGAAAGGCTGTAAAAGGCATTTTACATGTTCATTTGTAGAAACATGCAAACAGTGCATCCATCTATTATGGGTTGAAATTCCTATACCGAACCCTCATACCCATGTATCGAGAATATCCTCGTAAACCTAGTAAGCTTGGGATCCCTGTGATCCCCCAGAGGTCCATGGCTCTCGCTTCCCCGAGGAGCAGTAATCATAATATCAGCACGTCCGTGACCGGATCAAACATGAATGGCCACACGTCTATCTCGATCCCTCGGATCATGATTTCCATACAGGCCAGTTCCACCAACGGTTCCAAATATTCCAGAACCTTCCTTTTAAATTAGTAGTGAAGCAGGGCTCATGATTTATGTACCTTACCACAATGCCTATGCATTAGAGCGAATGACTCTCTGAATACTTAATACCAGATTGGCTTTTTGTCAGTAGTATAAGAAAGTAGTAGCCTTTCACTTCATTTATTTGCACCCAAGGTGGAAAACTCAGGTTCCTGGATCCCTTATCATAACCCTTCTTTTAAATGAAAAAAGTATACCTTCAGCCTCCTTGTTTGAATAATAACATTTGAAAAGTCTGGCGAGCCATTTTCCTGAGGAGGAGCAGAGGAAGGGAATATGTTTTTGCCTATGATAAGGGCGCGGTATAATTGACCTTGGGCTAGCTGCCAGTCTAACTAGCCTCAGAACATAGGTCACGCCTTGGTCAGACAGTTCCAAAATTACTAATGTCAATTAGGACCGTCCATCCTCAAGGCTGTCTCATATGGCTTGTATCAATACAGGGGTGGTTGGAAATACAGTGACCCTGTTAAATCTTGGATTAACCTCATTGATTTGTGTCAATCGTAGGAGGGTTCTCCTAATCCTGACGTGATTGTGTTGCATACACATCCCTCCAGTGCCACGCCCTTTAGAAGTGCAACAGGACATTGTACTGGGCAGTGTGAATACATTGTACTGGACAATGAATATCCTCACACCACAACCCTTTCAAGTGGGAGATGTGAAGTTGTACGTGTAGCATCACAACAACGCAACGCATATAAATAGAATATATGTAGGCCTATACTTGCACAGAAACATCTCAAAATTAAACCCTGCCTGTACATGAAAAGCAAATTCAATTATTTAACACTCATTAAGACGCTCCACGACCTATTTTATTTTTTATGTTAACTATTTTTTACATTCAACCAGCTTCTGAATTTGATCATGATCGAACGCAGTAACATCCGCACAACCAATAGTTAAAAATACATGACTGTATGACGTCGTACGGTCAGAGTTGTGTGTGCTGTGTTGGTAGGGCCACTATATTTCCCCCGGTACTCCTAGGTGGACAGGTCCATCAGTGGACTAATGCATACAGGGCCCAGTTGGAGGCAGGGTCCAGGTCCCAATGGCAGCACAAGGCTAGAAATTAGCAGAAAGTAATTACTTGTTAGGAAATGGCATTGCCAATCGATGCCTTCTCTCCTCAGCCTCCTTTCCCCCAAACCATATTGAAAACCGATGTAATGGGAAGTAGTCTTCCCTGGGCGTGGGTGAGTGGCGTGTTTGGAGGTAGAGCCTCGCCCCAATGCAATCTATCTTCCTGTGGAGAGGAAGCCATCTGTGAGTGAGTGACACATGCAGATAACAAAACAAAACAACATGCCTATCTTTTTCATTTCTATTCTCCTAGATCTGAAAAAACTAACCATGGATTACAGAATGAATGGTAAGTAACGGGTGTCAGGACCGTTATAGAAGACATCAAAGGGCTCCAGCAAAATGATAAATCTTCCATGTAAAAATGAATGAAAGCATTGTGGAATTTCAACCACTTATAACATCCATCCTCTAAGCGCAATCGATATGAACACATATTTCTTGAATTGTCCCCCATTTAGAAACGTTTTGCTACGAATGGCCTTGGGGCAATACGCCCATTTCTATCTGCATTTGGCATCATGCAATTTCTACCTAGCCAGTAGCATTTGCATGACTCAGTACTGTCGCCATCCAATATATTGTATCAGGCTTCCCCGATTGTTCGATGAGATTTATGGCAAGGACGTATATATCAAGCCTCTTTGAATGCAATCAATTGGTATATAGATGGCCAAGGAGTCCTATCAAGACGATCAATCACACCTGAGGGGCCATTTCAATGTGTCTTAGCACCAAGTTTGAAAGATGTACTACGTCAGCCACACCTTTCCCTTCTCCTCTAACCTGAAAGACCTGAAATGCTCTGATTATCAATACTTATGCTGGAAGCGAGGATATGTAACAAAAGAATGATCATGAGACATCACCTACTTTATTCTATACAAATGTTCGAACATAATAACCAATAATTCTTTGAAAATAATAGCTCTAGGACATTGATGATAAGAAGTCAGACTAAAACAGAAAAGCTCGATTGTGCATCGAGCAATATTGTGGTTGCACCACAAGTTGCCTTTCCGTAGAATTTGCTTACAGCCGCCCATTATTCAGGATGTTCATATATGCTGGCTGATAAGCGATGGCAGATGATGATCCCCTTTTGCGCTCCTGCGTATGAGGGCATCAGGGGATGGGCGATCAGAAATGCATTACCAGGCAGTGTCTCAACACCTCCATGTGCAATATTGAACTCCCCAGCTAATGTGGCTTCGCTCGCATGCTTGCAGGGACACCAAAAGTTCGGGTGGTCGCAGCAACAGCATTAACTCTGCTATAGTCTGTACCACACATACAGTGTGTGTACACTGGCTTCCCACCCTGGAAAGTGATGTTCTGATTTATATTCACGCGCACCTCCTTACACCACCTAATGGGGCTTTTCTTGGGCCTGTCAGACCTAGCAGACAAGCATAGAATGGATGGTGAGTCGCACGGACGGCCACTGAACTTGTCCCCTCATGATTCATCCCAATGTCTAATAATTGGACCAATTTGCAAAGTGTGAGTAAGGAGCTAGACAATATAGAACATAGAGCGATCTGAACATCTAGAAAATCTCGGCCTACCCATACAACTCCTGAAATGCGGACTGAGTCCCGCACAAAAAAAATGCCATGGATATTCATACTCCTTTCAAAACCATACAAAACAAACATGCCAATATAGATATCATCCGGGAGCGAGGGAAAAAATCGCTACGAGCTGGGCTTAATTCTAGACAGCTGTTGCGAATTACGCTAATATGCACATATTGCCAAGGTCAATTAATACATGTTCAGCGGAGATGAAAAAATCAGCATAACCGACTGACAAAATATTAACAGAGGCAGATTGCAAAGTTGACCAGCTGATTTCCAGACGGTATTATTTCATGGCATGCTGTGTTTTTTTACCCGATAATTTCCTCCACTTGTCAGTGGATATCATGCTGTTCTTCCTTCCTATGCTTGCCTACGGGAGGAGGGTGGTTGAGTGTATCAGAAGCCTTGTATTCCCTGGGTAAATTTCATTAAGGAAGGATTGCTTTAGAAACCCACTGGTGGAAGAGAAAAAAATGACGGGCTTTGCTCTACCCGCAATAACTTAGCTCACACCTATCAAATGCTTGATCAGTTGGCACTGAGCTATATTGGGATTTTATTGCACCTCTTCGAAGCGGTGGTATGTGGTGGCCGAGGCTAACGGCATGATAAATGGCTTTTGGTGATGACTAAAATTGATTAACTCCTCAACAACATAGCCTGCGTGTACGGAGAGTTTTAGAAATACCAACATAACGGATAACAGCACAAAGCCAAGAATAAATTCCGGGACCGGCAAAATACTTCATTCACATTATGAGAATTCGATTCCCTCTCGTTTTCACAATCCAAATGCTTAGAATTTCCGAACAGCTCTCATATGAATTCATGATGACATGAGTCGGTGTTGTAGGTATATGACAGTAAGCTGTATGGCATAGTTGTACACACAAGTTGGAAAACGATTCCAAGCATGAACATATCCTTGGCATTTAAATATAAAAGAGTGAGGTGTCTATCAAGACTGAACATATTAAAATCATGGCATATTTTACGAGTGGAGTTTGGTTTAATAAGCGATAGATGGGAAGAGTGAACGATGATATTTTCTGAAATTAGAAAGGGGATAGCCGCAAGGTGTATTCTGTATTTTTAAATATGCAGCTAATAATAAGCAAGGTACCACTTATCCAATGCCAATTGACCATTGTGTGTACAGCTGGTCAGTGTATTTTTGTATAAAATACCATGAAACTATCTCCCTCCTTCTCCTTGGCCTTTGATAATGACATGTTTGGCCCAAGACATTATTAGCCAACGCTCATCAGCTGTGATTCTCTTTTTTCCTCGGGAAATAAGACATTTATCATTTCATTGAGGGGAGTAACCTGTGGTTCTCTCCTGAGTGGGTGTATATTTCTGCAGGACAATTTTTTAAAATGACCTCAAATAGACAATGGGAAATCTATATAGGTGACAAGTATGAATGCAGGAAATCTGCAACGACTCAGTGTAAAGAGAATCGGGTCCAGGCAAGTGCTTGGGCTGAGGTGGTTGACAGGTAAATAATCATCTCCCAAGAAGATTAATGAGCCTTCCTCAGGGATGAGGCAAATGAAACAAAGATGGTCATTTCCCTTTTCTTAAACGACTAATAACCTATAAGAATTCCGGGGCGATGCAGCGAGTCCTTTCCAAATTGGAAGGCAGCTGAGGAACCGTAGTATGGCATTATGCATTAAGAATCCATACAGAAATAATGTCGCCACGAATTATTCATTCAGCGGAGAGTTTTATTCAGAATCAACATTTGATGGCCATTCTTAAGGCGATAGGCACAGTGTGTGTTGTTACTTTGTGAATCTAACAGCTGACTCCGGAAGGGTCTGCCTCCTACCGCCGACTTTGGGTACTATATCCCTGAGTCAAGTGAGAGAGGCGAAGCACTGAGTGCAAACACTAAAGGCTTTCAATAAAAATGACTCCAACGGCATACATTTAAAATGCCCTGGTTAATTGGCTTCTCTTTGCCAAATCACTGCAACATTGAACATTGCATTGTTCAGATGAGAAATGGACTACGACCTGGCCTGTTTATATCATACAATGTTCATGTATAAATCAGAACTGCAAGACAAGGCCAAGTCTATTTATAACACTTCAAGCAGATAATCTACTCGATGTTGTATACACAGATCCCCAATCCTCCCCTGGACTATACATCTATAGGAAGACGAGCTCTAGTTGGAAAGCTTCCAAGCTCGACCTTTGCTAGAACTGATTATTTTCCGGTGAGTATGCGGCATATGATTGATGTGGATGACAAATTGTGGCTAGTACAGGTGAGGCGTGCACTCCCACACCAAAGCTGGCGCTAGAAGTATAACCCACTTGCATGAGGATTGGTCATTAAGGTGAGATAATAGGAAGAAACTGGATTCAGAGCTGGCTCCGACTCCATCCGTGATTTTGTCCTAATGAGCACCCCACCTAATTACATTTCCAAGATCATAGGTGATGCAAGTAGTAATAGTGTGAGTCAGGATGAACGATGGCGATCCACTCATCAACCCTGTCCAGCAATTAGAAAGAAGAAGGAACGAGGAACTTTATAATCTCATTGAATACTTCGAATACACATTTAGATAATGTATTACCATACTGCCAAGAGAAAGACAACAGGGAATTTCTCTTTGATTTGATAGAATCTGCAATAAAAAATGGTCATACATGGTATAACTTGGGTGAGGCTATGGTGATACCATACCATACCAGTACCCATACCACGAGTGCATTTCAATTTACAAGCAGTTCTCTCTAGAGAGAAGCGATATGAGGACCAAGAGAATCCCCATCTGACTTTTCCTCGATGTAAATTCACAACTAGGCTACTGGGAATCAATTCATCAAGGGCGTTTGGGATTGATGACAGTCTTAGATCTGGGTTGTTGTGTATTCTCTACCCCGCAAGGCATGGCACCCAGTTTCCCTTGATAGACATCGGCAATTTCCTTTAAGGGAGTCTAATAGAGATGGCGAACCCAGGAAGAGGGAGTAGAAAATCGATAAGGGAAGGCAGGGATCATTCGTACTGGCGTGCAATGCATGCATGTTTTCTCCGGCCTCACGCGTGAAGCGTGCATGTGAGAAAGCATTGCCAGAGATAACAAGGCGAGCAAGCGTGAACGCTCGGGCAATGGGGTTAGATCAAGGGTAAGGGGAGGAATTAGATTTCGCAGGAGACCCTAAAAAGATTGAGCGAGCAACTTGGCTGACTCTCAAGTGACTCAGTGAATGAGTGAAAGCTTTTGCCATATTTCGGGACGTTTGGGACGTATCATAGTGGATGGGGTAGAAATGCGACGCCCAGTATTCAACAGGGCCAGAATATAGTTCATGGTGACCTAGATAGGAGATGTTGAAAGGAGAGGGTTGAGCGATACCGGAGACAGGCTTAGGCTCCATGTTGACAGGCTGGCGAGCGGGTCCTATGCATGTGAAATCCTGTACGGTTTCAAGTACCCTAGAAGCAAACCCTAAAAACAGTCCAGCCCTACTTCTTTCTCTTAAGAGTTGCTCAGCCGAGCAGTTGCGGCCTCGCATTGCGCTATAGCTGTATGAGCCAGTCATCAATATTGACTAACTGAATTTGCGCCTGATAGCTTGTGGGTTCGGATTAATTAAGGCCATTCCATCAATATCAATTCCACTTGCTGGTTCTCGATGTGCCCCAATGCCCGCTGCCCCACCGGGCTCACGTAGGGGGCCCGTTTTCATAATATTAGCATGAAAACAGTGACAGAAGCCAATCGAACCAGCAGGGGCTTCTTAGCAGTGAGGGCCATGGCTTCTGAGAGTTCATCTAGTGCTGGAAGACGGTAAATTATCCTGTCCATAGCTATGGGTCACAGTGGGCCATTTAATCCCATGCTTCACTACCAGCGTGTCTATTCACCACTGCACTTCCCTATTACTTTATGTTAGCGAACAGAATAGGGAGAGATGTGTCCCGAAGAGGGTACACATAGCCGCGCACAGCGATGTGGAAAGGATAGAGAGTGGGGAGTGTATGCAACCACCACTGGCAAGTTTTCAAGTGACCAATGTTTGCTTCGCAAAGCAGTGAATGACAAAACGTTCATGATAAACAAAAACCGCCGATAATGAACTGGCGACTGAGTAGCCACGAGATAAAAAGTGGGCCATCTAATGATACAAACAAGACATAAGGAGGGACCTTGTCATGATTTAAAATAGGGCTTTAGCAAAACCTTAAAATCGATGGTGACATATTTTACCTTGAAAAAATATTTCCTAATAGGAATTCATGCCTCATGGCATAACGTAATCATTGTTTTCTAACGGTCTTGTTACAATCTTATCTAAAAAATTTCGAACATGGTTATGAGGAGGCAAGAAGAGGCTTCTTATCGCGTATTGCAAGCAAGACCAACACTCAGTCTATCAGCAAATCATTCGGCTGATTTACGATCAATTAAGTACAATCTATAACAATTCATCGCTCAAGTCACTTAATCATGACTAGTGTTATTCATATTAGAACGACATTTCTATTCGATAGTGAGCGTATTAGGAGGGATCTCCAACCATGAAAACACTGCACGTCCTTGGTTCTAAAGCACATTTCAAATCATGGAAATAATCCAGCCATTCGAACCCAAGATGTATTGAACTTGGCGAGGCATGGGCGTGGTCAAGGTCGATATTTGGGACGTTTTTAGAAATAATAGCCTTCAAATCAGTCCTCCACATGTGGTAAAAAGTGGTATGATCTCTTCTCCAAAAAAACGTACACCAGGATAATTGGAGTCGTCATCTGGTGTGCTTAGATTACTATGCATACTACGTACCCGGGGGCAAGTCTGAAATGGCCTTTTGACCGTAACAATAGAGACATAGACCCAATGTTTCTTTTTCAGTGGAAAATTCATATTAAGCACGAACCTGATCATTATAAGTATTTGAGTTTGGGTCAAGGAGCATTATAAGCGTTTGCACCTGGTAACAATACTCCTAGGACCACTCACCTTCATATGTAACAACCTCCTATACACATTCAATCTAAATTATGTATTTTAAAGTATTGTCTATCTATGTCTATAGGCAGCTGACGGAAGGTGTGATAAATGAATCCCACCCCTATTTCCCTCGACCTGATATCACTTTACAACGAGGTAGTGTTAGGGATAACTACCTGTTTACATAATGTCCGTGCACACTTACTGCAATGACACATGAAATGTTTATATACTCTCGAAAGATTTCACCCAATGACTGCAATCTTGTTACTGTGACAGCCTTCCCTCTGATCTTATTCCCTAATCTCATTTAAAGCTTGATAAGCCCAATTTTCACCAGCATTTTTTATCACCAATTTGTAATATATTTGGATTTACAACTTGATTATGTTTATGCCGAGTGATTATCATCTGCTAAGAGGAATTTCGGTCTCATTGTATAAAATGTCGTAATTCTACTTAATTAAACATGCTATCAATAATTAAACATGCCATCAATAAATTATGAATAATTCGTGGTGAATATTATGAATATTTCGTGGTGAATATATATTTAAAGTCTCGGCTCACTTGATTATTTGTATCCATGAAAATTATTTGCATCCATAAAATGTCTAATCTTAAAATCACATTGAGAATAGCTTGTCAATTTCACTCCCGTTCATCTCTTTAATCACTGAAGTTCGATCTGCCATGAAGACATATATCAATGACAATTAATAATTTCTTTTTCTTTTCTGTTCCGTCCCATCTCCTTTCAGAAGGTCTCAATGGTGTTGAGAGTAAGCGCACACGTACCTCATACACCCGTCATCAGACGTTGGAGTTGGAAAAAGAATTTCATTTTAATCGATATTTGACACGCAGACGGAGGATCGAGATAGCCCATGCGTTAAACCTCACAGAAAGACAGATAAAAATCTGGTTCCAGAACCGACGGATGAAATGGAAAAAAGAACATAAATTGGCCCACTTGGCGAAATCACAAGCTCAGAAACTTGATGCCACAGGGGCACCTATACTAGACATGGACAGAAAATCATGAATGTTGGAAGTAGGTTGGTGTTATCGTTAAACAGTAGCAGATAAAATTCCTAAATAAATAATAACCAATTGAAAACAACAGACATAATGTTAATTGTAAAAACTCAGAGAAATCTTACAGATGCTACGAAAGTGGGAAAAAAGACACTGAGCTGAAACTAAAGAAGGACTGATGTTGAAGCTCAAACATATATACTCTGTTGAGATTTTCCCAGATTTTACTGTCGTCGTATAGAAATTATCACCTATAGAGATGAAAAACACAGTGCCAGAAGGCCGTGAGGTGACGAACAAAAAACACCATGCGGGTAAAAATGCAAGCACACACTATGCTATACATATGGTACGTGTATGTATAGGCCTATATAGACTACTGAGCCGATCATGTATAGTTTTGCCCCAGAGCGCGGATTTGGGAACTGGAAATGGAGGAAGTCAGCACAGCGAGAAGGGCGCCGCCATGTATAAAAAGACATACAAGTTATACGTCATATTCCATGGAAGTGCTTCAGTTCAACTCTCATGATTTCATTATTGATTTTGCGAGGTTATTTCACACCTTTCTGCTCCCCCTAGGCACTGCTGCAGCTTTCAAACAAGCACACTCCGTAACGTAACTATAAAAAACAACCCACAAAAACTACCTGCTTCATGAAACTTCTCCGTATCCAAGCTAATCATGGTAAGAGGTCAATGTATCAGTATAGTCTCTGCTTTCAATTGTACTGATGAAACTAGGATGTCAGGGTAATGACCAAAACAAAAGGCTAAAATTTTTGTGTGTAATCATGTGAAAAAGCCGTTGTGAAACAGTTATAATTGGAATTAGCAGAATTATACATGACGAAAATCCGACGATAGGAAATGTTTAGGCATTTGTAAGCCTTTAGAAGCATATACGGTATATATTGTATACAAATTGATGAGTACATATTATAGTTAAACCAGCCAACTTATGTGAGTTCGAGGTTCGTGTTGCAAATCCCTAACCACAGAAAAAGGGTGAGCACATTGCCATAGTCCATTAAACACAACTAATAACTGTTGTGGCAAAATTCAAATTTGTTTTGATACAGGGTCTTTTCATTGAGGAACAAATAACCTTTATTCCTATAGTTGATGTTAACCTACTTATATGAATTCTACCTGCCATCAACGGTACACACGGTATATATAACTTTGATAGGATATTTCTATAATTTTATAGTGATGTAGTAATACTTTCTCTCGTAGGTGACTTGTTATTGGTTAATATACATCCATACATGTACCTTCACTATATGCAATTACACTTAAATGCTTTTTCCTGCATTCATTTCAACGCCAGAGTGAATCTAATCAAATGTAGGTAACAATTTATAGGTAATTGTTTGGAAAGGAAGGTTTCATATCTAAACTACTAACAACCTTCATCAACTGAAACATCCTAAAGAGGAACATTTTTTAATGTATATAAAGGGAAGCGATTGGTTTCATTCCCTTTTCCATCCGTTACAGGGTGGTTAAGATTAACGAATACGAAGTGAAAGTCTCTGTCTTCTTGACCGGGACTATAAATGACACCACCCAGTCCAATATTCTGTATCGGACTATAAATATTCAAGGTTCCAGGGTATATGATCATTAACCAATACTATTATATGTGTACACACAGATTATGTTTGTCTACTTGTAAATTTTTTCACGGCGAAATGTTGAGGATGGTAAACAGGGTAGAGTAGGGTAACCAGGGTAAACAAAGCGGTGAAACTAGACGTTTCTGTTAAAAACCTCCTCCTCATTGAGCCAATGTCGTTGATTATTCTTGCAACATGCATTGTTTTTATTTTGTGTATGTTGTTTCAGCATGTCTTCTACCATAATCTGTATGGTGAGTTATGACACGATAATTATAGCAGCTATGACGCTTTATGCCTCGTTTATTTGTTTCCCTCGGATGTTGATTTTTTTCTTGACTTAGGGCGTAACTATACAACGTAATTTGTGAAACACTTTATTCTGGCAGAAGGGAAAAAGTACTGTTTTTTCTATCTCTCTTGTGACAAGGTTTGGTAAAGCTTTTGAAAAGACCACTTCCGCCTGTAATATACATAAGACCATCCAACTTTGGGGCAAGTTATTTCCCGACGTCAAAAAGTCGAGGTAACTGGCGTCATGTCATCTCATGACGCCATATCTATAAAGTTGTCGTTTTGGTGCAGTCAGGGTCAAAGGTCAAGTGACTCAAAATGGACATTATTTGATGGATTCGCGCATGCGCAATGGCAATTAAGCAGGTGACTTTTTAGCCTGTCGCATCTTGCGCATGTCAGAAAGGAAAGAAGGGTAACTTTTACAGAGGCTCAAAGGGTAAAATGTTTTATTACATTTATTGATCGAAATAAACATATTAACAAACGTATGTATGAAGTCAATGATAATTGGATATTTGTAGTCGCTACATAGTTTTCTATATTTATTAACATTGTTGGACGCTCAGTCACGTTGGAACTTTCGTGTAGCCGATGGTGATGTTTCTATATATATATATCGTTCACTGTTCTCCCTGTCCCTCAACTAACTTACTGCCATCCCCAATCGGACAAAAATTATCATATCTCTCATATAACATCTATTGTAACCATATTGCTGAAGGCGCGATTTCAGTTACCAGTGGTTGTTATAAATGGGATGATTTCGATCTTCAATTAAAATTGATATTTCGGACAAAATCTTACGTCATTATCGCCTTACAATTTTCTTTCTGAAGCTGATGAATATTTGTGACGTTTATCATAATATATTCCTATATAAGGAAAATAACGCGAGTCCTTTCTATACTAATACTCTTTCCAAGATCCCGAATTGGATCAGACATTCTGTATAGTATATATGACAGTGAGTGGACAATAAAAATGGGCATATAATATTAATTCATGCCAATTGTGCAGCTGCAGTCACGATATAGTAATTGTATACACAGGTATATTCCCCAACCCCTCTGATACGGCTAATGCGATTTGAGATTATGAACAGTGTGCATGAGAAATTTTGACGAACTAAATAAAAAAAATCCACTCTTACGATCAACGAAGAAGCATAATCTGTCTCATAAATAACTTGTTCTACTCTTGTTCTATTCTATTCTGTGAAATCCAGGAGGGCATTTGATTTGTATGCGTCCATATATATATGATATTACCTCCGAGGCTACTGAAGTGTACAAATTACATATTTGGACCAATAAATTGTAATAAATTATGATTCGGTGAGGAAGAAATCGTGTATCATAATAACCCTAAGGCATGACAGTGTATTTGGACAGTATTGGGAAAAAGTTGACAAGTTTGCGATTGCGTTGTATGTGATAGGTATTGTTGGGTGAAGTAGGCCATTGCTATAGTATATAAAGAGGTGTGTGTATAAAACACGAAAAGGTCAGCAGATCATATATTCATACATTAAAATGTTGTGAACGTCATAGTGACAATCATGTTCTTCGAAAAAGAAAAATTCAACGATGGTCAACGATAAAATAATAATATAAATATAATGAATATGAATGTATTTGGGTTACTACTGGCGCGTGTCCGCCATTTTGGTAGCCTCGTTTTCAAACGGGGCTTGGTTGTTTAAGTGATCACGTGATAGTTCTGATTTTTATGTTCTTCAGGTATGACTATCGTAAATCAGATATTAATTAATGATCGGTTTCTTGTGTATACGTAAATGTGGCCGTGCCCTCGATGTGTCATAGAAAAATATGTACATAACTATTGATATAGCCTCCCATTGTACTCCTGTTGTATAAAGTTTCAAATAAACACCAATTAATGTATAGGTGTCCAGTTCACTCCAAAACACCCATTATGGAATTTGTCCTTCCTCGTACCTAAGACTTTTCCCGTTCACCACAATCCACCATAAGCAAAATATTCCCATATGAAAAAGAGATTTCGTAAGAAAAAGCAACTGCTCCGATTATGAAGAAAAATTCATTTTCCATTGCTTTGGCACATATATTCCCATAAGTATATATGGATTGATAGCGTTCTAGACCCATGGGAATAAACAGACGGCGATCAATCACTCAACAGCCACACACTATGGCATGTCCCTACATATTGAAGAAATAAAGATTGACATTGATCCATCATATCCAAGTGGCTTCAACATAATCCATTTCATTGAATAATATGGATAGAGGCATCGATTTCGAGTAAAGGCTCCCCGTGCTTCTCATCTGAAAACCTTTTTCTTGAAATTTAATCCGCGTGATTGAGATAGTCCATTCGGTAAATACTTCTGAATCATCCATTCCATTCATTCACCCAAGACTTCTAAGAAAACGCTCATCCCTTCTCATTTTACGCGATGATACATTACAAAATAAGATTTTTCAGTTCACTGATCAGATTACCCCTGTTCAAATGAGGAAACTTGATGTAAAGGACATTTCGAACTCATTCTTCATATAGGCATGTGTAGATCATGATCCATCATGCCAGTTTAATAATAAAAAAGGTCTGAGTAATCTTCACGCCAGCATCATTTTCCAAAGGGGGGGGGGGGGGGGGGGGGGAAATCAGTTAGTCAATCCATCATCGCGTTGGTTCTATATTAACATACCGTTATAAGCTGACCAAGGTCTAGGTTATTTCACGCTGTAGGGCCAAGATCCATCTATATATCAAAACGGAAATCAACCCTCCCAACCAGAAAGTTATCAGAGATGAACCAATGTCCCAGGATCGATAAACATAACTTGCTGTTTGGACAGTTTATGGACAAGAAGGTGAACTGTACACTTTCTAGATCCACTAAAGGTAACTTGTTTGAAGACTGGCCATGTTTTATGGATCCATAATAACGAGACCCTCATCAGCGATGGGAAATTAAGTGAGTAAGCCCCTTTGGGCGGTGTGAACCCTGATTGGTTGCCCAGCTTCACGTATGGATGGTAGGACCCCAAGGCAGGTGGCCTAAGTTGGGTCATTAAGGCAAGATTATAGAAGATAAAGGCTCGTAGTAATAATCACTTCTAAAAGGGAGCCTACAAGCTTGAAGACCATCCTTCATAACTTGGACAAATAAGTAATGAAATAACATGACAAATATGTAATGAAAGATAGGCATTTAAGAAGAGATGACTTCTAATCATACTAAAAACAAAGACGAAATCATTCTACTTCCTTAAATAATTATTTCTGTAAATATATCGAGTCTGGTAGTGTTCTCTTCAGTAAATCACGGTAACAGAAAAGGATGTCTTTCAAAGTGAATTACATGCCCAGGTGACTATAAATATGGCGGTCACTAAGGATAGGAAATAAAGGGTGACATTTGAAGGCAGCCGGAAATGAAGCTTTTACCGATTCTTTTGTATTTAATCGCACCTGATCGGATAATCTTGTAAGAAGAGAGTCGAGGTTGTACCCTTAACTTAAGTGCCTTGAAAAGAATAAGCCTTTTGGCTAGGGTCGCACGTGCAAATGGGGGTTTGGGGGTGGGGGTGGGGTGCTGTAACTCCCCAAAACAGTGACAAGTTGCTGGTAAATGGCAAATCGAACGTGCACTTCATATACTCGTGAAAATGCTCTTCCCTAATTGTCTTTAAGAAAATATCAAAATCACAATATAGATAGATAGATCGGTGATCACCCCCCAACTCTTCATTTTTATCGAATCTTAAAAATAGTTACATGCAAGTGCAATTAATCATGGGTATCCACAGCTCACCACATTACATGTTAACATCTACCTAATTTAAGAAAATATCCTTTCAATTCGGCACAAGAAACACAAATGCTGAGTCCCCCCCCCCCCCCCCCCCCCCCCCCCATTCTTCCTGAGAAAAACTATCTCAACACGGCCCTAGTGCCCCTAATAATGCAGGGATTGTGTGCCAGAGGAACTAAAGCATTATTAACTGTCCCACTCCTATGCAGTTCTTGGGCACTCATTTTTGGGCCGTGACATTCCCTTTCTCTTCTGATGACATTAACCATGATTTAATGGCTTGATGCTATGGATGCAATAACGCGACATGTTTGAGGGTTCAGCCTCATGCAGGGTAGCAGGGCCTTATCCCAGTTCCTGCCTTGACAGACTCATTTGGGTTTCCGATGGCCTTCTAGTCCCATTTCCGGGCCTGGGAGCACCGACCTCCATTTCTACCTCCCCACTTCCCCCCACTCCTATCCGAGCTGAGCTCTGCCAGCGGAAAATTGGAAAATAGTTTCCACTCTGAAATGACATTATAGATGAGTGGGGAAAGAGAGATGTGGTTTAGAGAGTAAAGTTAACTCCCATTAGAGGAAGCAAGGAAATTCTCGACACTATTTGAAATAAACGAATTATATTATCAAGCTATTACAAAGTAAGATTTTGTGAGTTAGACTCTGCATGTTTAAGTATACAAAAGTCAAGACTTGAAACTGGAACCCATGCTTTTTCTGGATCAGGCCAAGTGAGAAGTTTGATGATTGAATTATAGGTTTGAACTATTTGGGTACGAGTGTTTGCACTAGGAAATTTATCTTTTGATAAGAAATGCGCTGAAGTCTTTCACAAACAAAAGATGACTTTTTTCAGAGGGCTGACTTTCGGGAAAGAAACCTAAATGTTGCAGAAGAGCTAACTAAAAAGCAACAAATTCAAGAGAACTAATCATCGAATCAATGAAAAATAATAATCCTCCACCCCAAACAATCTGTCTCCAACTCCAACTCCAACTGTCAGATGAGGATGGCGAAGTTCCTTATACTCAATGATTAAATGTAAAGTATATTCCAAGGTTTTAATAGAAATCTTCTAGTCCAATCTTTCTCAATAGACCCTGAATTCAAAAGCTTCTCCCATAAACGATTTGCTATCGACCTCTGATCTATGTTAACTTATTCTCAGAGTATAAGAAACAGTACACACGGGGAGGAAAATCATAGAAACTAGTCATCTCCAAACTTAGCGAAACAACATTAGTTAGTTGAACAGATTCAAGGCAGTAATGCAAGTGTATTTCAGTATGGTGAATGTATAAGACTAAGATACAGTAAAATGTAAAGCCCCAATGTTGGGAGAAGCGAGTGTGGAAACTCTCCAGTTTACCCCCAGAGTATGGCGTGCCAGGACGACACCAGCGGCGCGCGGTGGCCACCAGAAAACAACACATCTCAGCTGATCACGTGGTAAAAATGAACGCAGTCACCCCGGACAGCAGGGAGCAAGGTTGATTAGCTAGCTCCCCCTCAAACTCCGCCAAGTTGGTCCTGATAGTGAAGGCTGACTATACGCCCTTAAACGAACCCTTAAACCTCAAATACACAATATTAAACGAAGCAATCGAAATGTTCTTCCACTTCTTGAATCAAGATAAAAGGACTGTGTCTTACCTCCCTCCCTCCGTCCCAGAACAGGATAATCTGAACGAGAAAAGCAAAGATCCGGGAGCCAAGCGAGCATTGCCGTCACAATGACTCAACACGGACAACGACACATCATATTTCGACATAGCTGATTCATTTTATGATCTGTCCGCGAATAAAAATGGAGAAAACTCGCGCCTATGAATATGCAATGGGCGGTCCTCTCTGGGGCTTTACGTTTCAGTAATTTGGCTAACTCGACCATTCAGCTTTCGGGGTGGCCATTAAGATGGGCCATTAGTGTAGCTGCCTCTGATTGGCTAGTGTAAAGATCAAACGAGTCTAATGTGTCACTTGCGGGCCATCTGGATTAAATCTTGCACCCCACTAGGCTTGATTCCATAAACCGAATTCATATCTCACAGCAAGCACTTATAAAGAAGCGTATAGATGAAATGTACTGATATTTTCCCCCAACTCCCCCCAACCCCACCACGATGGCAAAATATCAATATTCCCATATGGGGCGTTGGAAAAGTTTCTGGGTTAAATTTCCAAGTATAGCAATCGATACTTGCCACCATGGAAACCCACAAATGGAACCTCCTCGTGCACACACACTCTCCCTTGTGAGACTTCTTGTGGCTTATCAGAAACACAATTCGTCTTGATAACGTGCCTGGGGATTTATTCCTGGGCAAATCAATGCGGCCGAAGAGGGGAGCATCTCTAAAGGCCAGTTCAGGGATCAAGTTCTGTTGGATCACGCCCTGGATGACGAGGGATCCAATAGGAGATCCCTGACCGATGATCACTAGTGCAAATACATTTATTTCCCAGGAACTGCATCCCGGATCTACAAGCGGCGTGAATATTATAATGAAGCGATAACTGCTTATAAATGTTACTACGCACTTGGAAGCAAAAGCAGCACGAGCGACTGTACTGCTGTAAGCAAGAATCTAAATATGAGCCTTGTAGTCCACCTACATATCCATACGGTGAAGGCATGCATCCCCAATGTGCTTCATAACAGGATTGCAGACATGTTGAACAAAGTATCTCCCGGGTCAGGTAAAAAGATAAAATTGAATGCTTCACTTCACTCCATCGTATGGCATATAGATCTCCATTGAATACAGATCCCAATATATTTTCGAATGGATGCGATTTTCCCCAAATCATCCAAGGAAGAAAACGAAATGTGCACTCTACCCTTTAATTCCGAAGCCAGAAAATCTGAGAAATACATTCAAATACATGTAGTTTTAAATAGGAACAGTATTAATACAGAAAAGATCTTTTTTTAAAAAATGAATGAAAGCTGACCACAGATCTCTACCAGACGAAAATTACTTGTGTTGAATATTTATATTTTATTCCAGCCTCCAGACGCCTATAATTTGATCCAACATGTTCAAATTCAGCTAAAATTTAAAAAGAATTGCCGTAACCAGTATACACATATTGATTGAAAAATGTAAACTAACTTTACATTTCTAAATTAGCTAATTTAACTAATTACAAAAATGTAGATTCCTATCTCCAATAGATAACGAGACAGGAGGTAGCAACTTTCAACAAATGGGAAGCTTGGGACGAGGGAGGCGTGATCAAGTCTCTTCACCGAGATGTTTTTTGCCAACCCTTTCTTTGTAGGTGTGAACAGCGACACCTGGCGTGCTCTCCCCTCAGTCACTAACACTGGAAATTGTCTCATAAGCTGGTACTCGGCTAATTTCACAAAATTGCTACCCTGACCTGACAGTCCCATTCTTGAAAATTGTCTCTGACGAGAGCCAATTTTCACCTGTGCAGGAACTGTAGGTTGACGGGGGCGCATGCACATGATGCAGATGTGTCACATGGCACTGGGGAAGTTAAGGACGAGCAAGAATATTTGAATAGAATAATCAGAAAAGATCACTTTCAGGCTTGGAATCAAAGATCTTTTGGGATTGCAGTAGTCAGCCTGGTCTTCTCATTATTTCTCTTCCTAACTGCGTCCTGATTGAGTAGTATAATCGAGGGTGACAAATGTGGACGTTGGTTCATCTCGCAGCTCTCGGAAACCAAGGAAAACTAATGACCTTGTTCATTAAAGAGAGGGGGTAAGATTAGGAACAGGGGGTACTGACTCCAGAGTGTGTTGGATTAACGCTTGGGAGGCCACACTAGGGATTTATTTGATCAATGTGTGAATAATACCTTTCCTTTTGTGGAGCGCACGTCCATTAGTATTTCAGTCAGGTCAGTCAGGGGCCAATATCTAGGCAAACCTATTGATCCCATCAGTTAAGCAGATTGGATTGCCGCCGTCCATTTCATGCACGAGCGTGTTGCCTGTGCCCAGAAAATGTGAGAACTCCCTAGAGACAAGACCAAACTACACAACGACCCAAACGGGTTAGGATGTCTCCGGAGTGAGTGAGGTGCTGTTGCTGCTTTGGCTGCTTTTGGTAGACAAGAGCCTTTGGTGGTGCATGGGACTGTGTTCCACACACCCTCTTCCCTTCCCCTCCCTTTCCTTCCACTTTCACCTTGATCCACCCATGTCGATCGATTGATTAGTGCCATGTTAATAGCGTCCTTGAGCAAAAACATACACGCACTCTCTCCGATCGTTCACCTTGCCCGAAGGTTGGGACATCGGAACCAATTAAAAACAGTATGTACATAAAAACTCTGATTTCAGAGGAACTTTTCAAGTGTTCCTCTTTGGGACCGGTGAATGGGATACCGTGCCTTGAGGATCTCCATATTAAACTTTCTGCCATGGATGACATGGGTCCCCTCTTCACGTACAACACATACTTCAAAAACAACATCTGCCCCTTTCCAAGTTTGAACATAGGTATAAGTAGGTGTTTCTTCAAAAGCTAGTTGAGTGAAATACACATGAGAGTCCATCGCTACAAACGATTAGTCATAGTTTCAGCACTCTTGATACAGCCCCGTGAATTTGACACGATTGATGTGTTTTCCCCTCTCTACGCTCAAACCAATGCCCTCACTGACCTACACACACAGAGTGAGAATACTATACAAAGCTACGATCGCACGCCTGCCTACCTGTCGTGGGGGTTTCCTCTGAAATTGCCTCATCAAACAAAAATAGGTTGAAAAAAAAAGATCTCCTGGAGCTGAGGGGTTCGTCTTGTTTCTTCTTCGGGTACAAAAATTCGACTGAGTGGATGACACTGCCAAGCTACGGTTTATTTCTCGGCTAATGAGCGTCCCCACAGAAGGGGGTAGGGGGAGAAACCCACCCCTAACCGTCGTTTGCCCCGTTTCTCCACACATGGCCACATTAAGGGGTTAAAGTTCACACCCTATGGCATCCCCAGATTAGCTCCGGCTCAACTTCAGAACGATATATGACACGCGGAAACCCATTCTCGTCATCGTCGGGAATTTATGACCAGATCCATTTATTTGAAACTTTTGAACATTTTAGAAAGGGCCATATTTTAATGGGCATAGAGCACATGACTTTTGTTCGTATGAATTATTGAAAGTAATTACAATTTTTTGTATGAAAGCAGCTTCACTTGAAGATGTGTAATTAAAGTTCATGGAAGAAGACCATTATTCCATTATGGGATGCCAGTGAGGATAACGCACACTATGACACATTCGGGATTAAAGATATGAATCGTTGATGCTCAAATAATTGGGTATTTTGTCTTTAAGTATGTTGTCTTCAAGGAAAGCATAGCTTGGAATAATGGCTGTGTTCCCTGAGACGGTGCCTTGCTAATAACCCTACATCTGTATTAATACTTGTCACCTGCTGTTCTTATCCCCTTTGTGAGAGAGCAGATGCTATGCTTTACATTCAAGGACTCTTTTTGACTCCCAATGCAAGCGCCTGCCACTTTTATTGTCTTAAGGTAAAAACACCAAGATAAATCGACTCAATATCCATGTAGAGTTTTTATACATTTCATGTGGTATAATTTCTCCCTACTTTCCTGAATATTCCCTAATGTATATATGTAATTTGCTTTCATTTCGTTTGCCTTTGCCGCCATGGGTTCCAGAGCTTAGCAATAACAGGTGCTGATTTGAACCCATTACACTAATGTAAATGTCCGTATAATTGAGGGCAGGAGGGTATGCGGAACATGGTTTTATCTTACTTAATGCTAGTCTTCAGGCGCCGATAATTTGATCCAATACCATGATCATGGATATTAATCTCTCCCAATGACCCTCGATGACCTTTAACTACTAAAAGCTTAGAGCACTTCGCGATTAGTGATTGACCTTCAAATTACATTTCCTGGTACATAGGTACTCTGTCACCATCAGCAAAGACAACTATACTCATGTCCTGATTGCAACTTACATCTCCAAAGTTGTGAGAGCTTTTGGAGGTCCACGTTCTGCTCGCTGACGATGGGTTTTTCTTGCCACTCTTATCGAGGTTATCGCGTAAGTAGCAAATACAAAAGATATCCTCATAAATAGTAGTTACTTAATTCACATGGCTGAGTTTCTATTAAATGATGCGAATTGTGTTCTGACACATAAATGAACCACTCGTGAAATGGTTTTACAAGTTTGTTTTGACGAAACATTAAGACAACACGAGAATACACAAACCAATAAGGCAAGTGCTGAGCTTAGCAGTATGAATCCTTTTAAGGACAATAATACTGTACTGTACTTTGACAATACGCTATATTGTACATTGAGGTACTAGGTGAAGTGATACCCAACTATTGTACAGATTTTTGCTCGATCCACCGGAGGGTGATAAGAGTTACACACTCACTTACAATCACTCCCAAAAGAATCTGACTCCGCGATATATTGTATTGTCAATGAATATTTTAGATGCTGGTGCTAGAATCTACATGTATACATTGTAGTCTGCTTAACTGCTGAGATCGAACACTTTGTTGCACTATATCATAGATCCCTTTTTCTTTTAGAAATTAAATAAGAATTGTCAGAGTACCAATATTGACCAGAAAAGCAAGTTGACGTTTCAATTGGTCCCTTAATTTAAAAGAACCCCCCGCGACACACACAAATATTTGGGCCCTTACATTTTGAATAACCTGTCTATATACATGTATAGTGAAACGAGTTCGTAGAGTCTGAGGTCAGACATCTCTAGACCACACCAGTCCCTCGGCGGTGCCCCCTCTGCAATATCTATATTGATATATTCACAGATTCCCTGTCGATCTCAATGCTGTCCATCTCTCTGGTGGCTGGTGCGAGAGATGTTAGGGAATATCACTCAAATCAGACAGCATCTCAAATCTTCCCGCTCATGTTAGATGTATGTAAATGTTAGGCGAGAGCCAAATCCTGAGGGGAAACGGGACAAATGACCAGGTAAAGCTACACTGTACTACGTGCCAAGCTAGGGTCCTGGTCGTCTCCAACTCATTATGGTCGGAACCCTCAGTGGTGTGCTTAGTAACGCAAGAAATTCTGCCTTTGGTTACCCCTCACCAACTAGGGAATCATTTTATCAATATTTCAGGGTGTTCGGTGTGCTTCCCGGCCACAAAGAAACAGACAGACGACAATTTCTTTCATTCTGTGCATTGCAGACGACTTTTAGGTGATTTGTGTGATCCGCGGGGTGGGAACAGCAAACAAAATGGATGGTGAGGAACATCTCCATCCTAACGGATCGACTGACAAAAAGTTAAAGTCGTTAGCTTGATTCTACCCCGGGAATACTGGAGCTTTTTTTAATGAATCGGTGCAGCTCTGATGGAGCACCTAGTCCCCGTGTTGGTTTACCTCCGCCTCAATCATTTATTTCTCTGTAATTAAAAACAATTACGTCAACAAAGGGACATGCCAAAGGAAGAAATATTGGTTCGGGTCCATGTGAAGCGAAAGCCAAAACATTGCAGGTCTAAACAAAAACCGAACAGAAAACGGCGGAAAGGAAAGACTGGGGGAAGCCAGTGTGAGCCAGGGGCTTCCTCAGCATGAGCGATATTGAGAGTAAAATAGTGAGGAATATCGATCGTGTACACGTGCACTCGGTGCTGGAGGAACCTTGTTTGTTATTGTGAAGAGGAGTGTACATGGTGCAACTTGGCGTAATAATGACTGGGCGACACATATCGGCATTTCCATAGAACACAAAAGATCTCTCCTTCATTTGCCAACACCCTGGCGAAGGGGCGAAAACGCTCTGACAGACACCATTGTAACGGTTCCGCAGAGCGAGTTTCCGATGCCATCGGCTTTTGCTCTTTTTTGTCATTCATTATCACCACTTCCGTGATCGATCGTTGCATCTGGGTAGTGGTTTGCAACCATTTCCCCCAGATTCGAACCTGGCTTTCTGACCCCTGATTTTTCGATGTTCCTCTCGTTGAATTGCAAGGCCAGATAGTGATTGAACGTGTGGAATACTAAACACAACTTCCACGAGGTCAACCTGGTACATCCTGGGAACCAAACGTTATCGACGACTCCACTGCTCTTTTCTGCTGGTAATGTTTTCAACAAAAACTGTATTACGGTGATATCAATCTATATAATTAATTCGTCTGTAATAACACATTCAGTTATTTTCGGTGAGTTTTTTATTCGATTTTTTCTCGTCCCGTTCGTTCTTAGTTGACACCGGGTTTCAGTCGAGCAGAAAACGGGGGAAATCTTCATCTTTTATCTGAACCGCGAACGAAATAAACAAGGAAGAAGGAGATTATTTACACGGAGGACCGACTATGGTTGACTTCTATTGCCGAATGTCTTAATAGGCAAGTTTCTAGAAATGGAGGGTCATACGTTCAAACAATATCCTCGCCATAAGAAAATTTCTTTGTTCGTTTGAGAGCAAGACTGCAAACACCTCTGACCTACTTTATAGACCAGTGGCCTAAGGGGGTGTCACTCAACAAACGCTATGTAGCTGTGTCAGAAGATTTGACCATGAATCGTACATCTGGAATATATCCAATTCCCTTTGTTTATAAATGCCGATGCGTGTTTCCATAGTGACATGCAAATGTAAAATACATTAGATATTTTTCACATTAGATAGCTGCTGTCTGTCCATCTTCCGAGATGATGTTTAGCACCAAAATCAAAACAGCGTAAAGAATAAAAAGCTAACCTACTGCCAAAGGTTATTTTCTAAAACGAAAATATACGAAGAAAGACCGTACGTACGTTCTTTTTTTTCTTTTTTTTTTACAACTTTATTTATACTGGGAGTGCAAAAATCCCAAAAATAGGGTTTTCACTATGCCCCAGGTGTGCCATACATTTCACTGGTGTTCTTCATTATTTACAGGTTGCTTTATATAGCTAGAAGATGATTTACGTTATAAATGGTGATAAGGTAAAGCTATTGACTAGTAGTAAACTGTACCACTGATTCGATACTAAAAATGGATTTGTTTCTTACTAAAATTAATTCTCGATTATGGGGTGAAATTCACCCTGAAACTTGATTTTGACCCCAATACGGGGACAATTGTCCTCTTCCCATTGTGACCTTTCCTTTTTGCAATTTACTTTGAAACGAATTACAAATATTACTAATTATTGAATAGATATTCGTAACTCGTTTTGAAGTGTTTACTAATTTAAAACTACATTCTTCGTTCACCGCCTCGATTGATTATTACTATCATTAACAATAGAATCGTAATTCTTGTGATATATATGTAAAATCTTTCTTACGAGTTCAAAATAACACACGTGTATAAAGTGTTTTTTAAAAAAAATAAAAACGCAAAACACACTAGTTCAGAAAGTAGGAGATCTTTATTCTACACTTCACCAACAACAGAAAGACTCGTGACCTGATTTCGGCATTCGTCCATCTGAACCATTCACCATCCAAGCAAATTTCAAATCCAAGTATATATTTTCTCGGAATTTTATCATTGCATGAAACATCATTGCATGAAACATGTTTGGGAATCAATCCCAATGCACGATGCATGCCATATATCTATTACTCAAAGCAATATCGTCCGTTCAGTTCTGTCTGGGATTGATACAGCAAACCGTTCGGATCACACAGCTGGAGAGATTGATCAATGTTTCTACATATCCCACAGCGAAAGACGCATCGCCTCTCTTCTGACATATACATTGACGGATTGCCTAGAAGGTTGATGGATGATCGCATGGCATACCCCATGGTAAAAAAGGTGTCTCAATTTAATAACTCTTGCGCAAACCCGCATACAGACGAATGGGAAAGATCACTGGCAATTTAGGGGGTCTATTCTAATTTATCTACAATCGTATATAATCAAATATTAATTTTCTCAACAATGTCTATCAATAAACTAAATTCATGGAGCCAGAATTGCAGTTTTATTTCTCAGAAAGCCTACTCTTGTTGAAATTAGATCGGGTTCTTTGTTCATGTAAAAATGTAAATGTAGACCAAACCACTCGTCGGACAGACGTATGTATTCCAAATTCCGATGTTCTCAAGCAGGGAATCTAAAAATTGACATCGGCGCGTATTGATTAGATCAGGGCTTCAGAGAAACATAGAAAGTCGATATACGGATCACCTGCCTTGTTTCGATTATATTTGGACAAGGGGAGAGTGCTGCTCCTCAATGACCTCTTGTTGACCTACCGCTGTCAGTCATGCTATATCTGCTTCCCAATCCATTTCCCTCAAGTACCTCTATCTAGTATTAATCTTATTTCTGTTTATTTACGGATAGAACTAGTTCAGATCCCCTGCCACGAACTGACGCTGTCGTTTCATAATTGCTGGATCAACATTGTTCAACTCGATATTCTCAAGTCAATCATCGAATTTCGTTTATTCTTGACATGAAACGTGGTCTCAGTGGCTACGCTAACTGCTCCAACAATTTCCTTATCAAATCCAACTAATGTTTATTACATCCTACTCCGCTTTTGAAAACACAAAGGTAATATGCAGTTATAACGCTTGATTGTAAATTGATTCTATTTGGTTCATTTCGACTGACATTGCGAACCTACATGGGCAATGCCATACTGTCATTCATGATAGCTTGACCAAGAGAAAGATAAGTACTTGTGTTTCGGTGGTTGTGCAATGTTGACATTTGATTAGTCGTTTATTTTTATAAAATTGTGAATTGTCCTAAAGCGTCCTTACATCGCTTTTACTTTGAATGGCATAGTTTGGTATATTTCATTGGTGATCGATTCCAAACAATTGTAAAAGTGCAAACGAATAAAACGTTAAGTGGGGGTATTATGAAATAGGTAGATTTCTTTCTGAGGGTGCGATGTGTCACTGTGAGTTTTCTGAGCAAACGAAATGAATATTATGACTTGCAAACCAATATCGGTTGCTGATTTCACAAGGGAATTATTGACGAAGCCTTTACTGGGTCAGTAGCATCACTGACCAACCCCAAATCAGTGACCCAAATATGATCTCTGCCATCCATCACTGTTCGAAAGGGCTCTGAGGATCACTGTATGGATCAAGCCGCCCATCTGAATAAAGACAGAAATGTTACTGCCTTGGTCCTTACCAAAGCTCTGACCAGTCACCCACTAATACGATTAGAATAGGGAGCCTTTCAGACGAAGCACGTGTTTCGGCCGTGAGAGGCTATTTGATAAGTCCTACACAAGACGAGGTCATTCCGTCATTATGCGACACGCACTGTTCATGCTTTCATCTTCCCTAGTCACAATCGTTTTCGCAAATGTGAACCTGCTGAAATAGGTGATACTGGAACCTTTTAGCCTGTTGACTTCAGAAAGCACAGAAAGCATGTTTCTTTTTTTCTGGGGGGGCAAGCGACCTTGGGGTCAAGGCAGGCCAAGTCAGGAAACGACGAAAAGGCCTGTTCTTCATTAACGAATGTTATCAAACTTTAACCTTTAAACTTGCAGAGGCGAATCCATTGCATAGAGACTTCAGTTTTACTGGGGTTTGCTCTTGAAGCCTTTTGATGCAGTTTTTCCAACAAGGCCATACAATATATCTGTCTCCTTCAGCTCTCACCTTGGTCGTGAGGTCAGCCTGCCATCCCAGACTCTCATTTCCCCCCAGTGGGACCTGAGTCATCACGCAAGGGGATAAATTGACTAAATTAATCCAAATCAGGAGATGGCATACCAATATGTGCAAACCAAATAAAAGACGGTGATGTGACCGGAATTAATCACATTACTAGGCATGAGTTGCTGTTGAATAGTGTAATAGGAACAACCCAGATTCAGTCCTGGAGAGCAGTTTCCAGCTCAACAAAAGCTAACCAACCAAACGCATCTCCAGGACTGAATGCAAATTTTCGTTAAATTAATATATATGCAGGGTATATCCCATTTATTTCAATATCGGTAAGCATTGCTCCTCATTTTGCTCTCTCATCTCCTTTATTTCGATTGATTGTAAGGGATCGGTCAGGTTTAGCGACCGTTTTAATTTATCTTCATATATAATGCATGGATTTCCATCCATACTACCATCCGAGATGAACAGAGGGAGGGATATGATATAATTACCATGGCATGTAACATTTTTATGGGTATTGTCATTTCCTTTTACGTCATTTCCACTTGGATATGAAGCTTGGGACAGGTAATAGTGAGTCCATTTGCCTTGATTACACGATGGGGGCCTTTTTATGAACATTGCGACAGTGGAGTTGAACGAGATTGTTGTATCTGAGCGAAGTAGGAGCAGGTGCTGTGTCAATTACCCGTTGTCATCTGCTGGCTTCTCTCACTCGAGCAGGGCCTAAGCTTGGCTTCATTCAATTCACATTTTCTCCAACCTTTTTCTCCACTTTCCTCTGCGTCTAAATCATCTACAGACTGAAAGGGGCTGAATTTCTCCAAGATTTTATCCCTCGTTTGTTGTTCATCTATAATGCAACACGCGCTGGCATTTGTTGACTTAGGCATGCTGGGGCAATACAGGCAAAATGACAAAAGACAATCCATCATTCCTTCAAGTCTGACTGGGCCGTGGCCTTTCAGCATCCCAAATGCAGCAAGGCTCCCGCTCTGGAACCGACTGCGGTGGCTCATTGGATTTATTCCCCTTCCCTGTATCCCATACCTGCCTACTAATTGTGTCCGACGCAACTCAAATCGAATTTGGCTAAGATTGATGGAGGAAGGTAAGAGGAGGTGCAGCATGGCACTGTTTTTGTCATGCTGCAGTGCTGCGTCCCTCGTGTTTTCTACAAGATGAATCGGACAGGTTGATCATCGTGGGACTCAGGCAAATGAAGGTAAAGCTGTAATTATACAGTCCCTGTCTGTACACAGAGCAGTATTACAGATGTTCAGCTTGTGTCCTGCGAGACATCAGAGACCTGCCAGAGAGGGGAATATCCATGTTTCCAGTTCTACTCCCTTACCCTATCCATCAAAACCAAATGGTAAGCGTAATTGATACAAAGACATAGATGGAGCACTCTTCTAAAAGGATGACTGTGGGGAGACTTTGAATTAGGCAACAAAATGAACAGAAGGCATAGGAAGTCAAAAGCAAAAAAAAGGGCCCGCGGGTTCCCTCCTTCGGGATGTGTCATAGTACTCCTACATATCCATCTTTGTCTCATCGGCCCACGATACTTTGGGTTATATCTACAACAACAAACGAATTCCAATAAAAATCTACACACTCTACCCCTCCAGGGATTGTTCGTGTATCAAAAACATCGGTAAGCAGTGGCAGGGGTTTGACCCAGATGTCCCGAATTGGGAAGCATTTTAAATGGCGCTCTTTTGAACCGAGGTGGTCCCATACCGGGGGCCAAGTACTCACCTGAATGCAATAAATTGTGCTTCCAGCACATCAGTCATGCTGAACCATCCAGGCAGAACATTGATAGCAGCAACTAGGTACCATTCGCCCAACAACATAATCATTCAAGGAATATTCTTACTCCAACCTTTTCCATCAAATGGTTCGCCAAACGTTTACATAAAGCCTTTCTCCACTCGACGAGCTGTATGTAGGCAAGATTCGTTACAAGGCGCAGGAACGAACAAAATGAGAAATTATTTTCTCGAGACATTGTGTATTCTATGAAGGGCTAGTTCAAAATACTATTACAAATAGCGAGTAACATCATTTCTATGACACTGCATTTCGATAGTTTGTAATATATTCGAAACTTCGGTATAGGTAAAGTTTTGTTCTGAGTGAATTTCTCTCCGTTTCTTAATGTAGCGATATCCCGCCCCAACGAGCTCTCAAGATGAATGGGCAGAAATCAATGTGTATATATTTATGTAACAAACTGAAGGTACCTTCCTGAGATAACAATATTAGATAGATATATATCTGGCCAATCTCAGTTTCTCCCCCTCTGTACCCAACTTGCTGGGATGGAAACAAGGACTGGCTTGTGTTTGCTGTCGCCTATTTGGTCGTATTCTCACACCCTGACTACCTTATATATTATTTAGTCTCAAAGAATATCTGTTTACCTTGAGCTTGGGATGCTGCAGGGTCTTCTATGATGAAGCAGGTGATCCGTCACCTAGGTGACAGGTCCGGAGGCCGATAGAAGCACCACCAGCTCGCGCACTTTGAGGGATTATGTTAACTCTTCATTGCTATCCCTACCTCCCTTGCCTCATGGGGTATCACCTGTTACACCCCTTGTCGATTACTCTTGCAGAAATTAACGAAAATTGATTACAAGGACATTGCTGTATCACTCCTTGATGGAGCTAGAATAGCTGGCCGTTGATTAGCTATATTTATTATTCATAATCAAGTCGTTGGAGATGTAGCTCTCATCACCTAAGCGGCGTATCATGTTAATTTGCATCTTCAGCGTAGGCATAAAATGCTGGCTTTTACACCATTTTTTGTTTTTTTTAGAGAAAGGAAAAGAAAATAGCTGAAGGCTTGATTACTGTATAGGTATAGGACTGGTCTCGAGAGAGGAGAGACAGTCGTCCGGCTGGTGGTCAACTCAGTTCATTCAAGGGGCTCACTTCCTCTCGGCTGCCTGACAGGTCTGAAGTCTTAACCAAGACAGATGAAGAATAAGTAGACTGCTCTCATTGGTCTCCACGTTACATTCTCAGATCCCAATAATGTCTGAACACGGGGTCATTAGATTACTTTTTTTAACTAATGGCTTTCCTTATATCCCTCATTATCAGTGTCGAGAAAATAGGGCTTCTTTGTATACGTAGGTATATTCATCCATTTTTTAAACTGTTGATTGCTTTCATGGACTAAGCTCCATATGGAAGGAACTGTTCGTTTGAATATCCCCGTCCCCAACTCTGCAATTTCCTCGAGGACATTGTGTATAATGACAGCAACTCTAAGGGTATTATTGAGCAGCAGTTATATGAAAGAGATTCAACTCTTATAGCCTTATCATCTTGTCTATATCACGGTGTCAGCACTTTTTTGTGATATCCATGTTGGGATTTTCTACGTTCACTCTCTCTCAGAGCTTTAGGCAATAAGTACAATTAAGTTAAACCTCACCACCCCCGGTTGTAATACAGCGAACAAAGCCAAACGAATTATATCAAAAGTGCCCCATGGCAAGATACTCGTACTAAAAAATATTGAGATGTTTATCTCCCTTCCCAACAAATAAACCAACGCCAAAGGAGGGGAGCATTTCTTTTACACTTTACAATGTCCTACCCGGCACTGGGAGCTACTTCTGCTCCTGCAGTCACCTTCATTAGTGCCCGTCAGTGTTTCCTTCCCCCGCCATTAAAAATTTCAGATACAGGTCCTAATTTTCCCCGTGACACCAGTAAAGTCTAGCGCTATCCGTTCCTCCGGGCCCTGGCTTCCTCCCGCTGTAATGTCTATTTAATATGTTGACGTCTATTCCGTGTATGGAATAGCCTCCGTGGTAAAAGCTCTTTGCTAAAAAGAAAGGGGAAATATTGAGAAACTCTCGATAGAAACGTGTGGCACTCACTATATACGAAGTCGCTTGATGTACTGTGAAATTGTGGGAGGAAATAGGTTTTACTCAAGTCGCTGTTTTTTGTTCACGTTGAACCTTTGCTAAAACTCTACTTCTGAACTATTCTAGAAACAAAAACAGTCCCACACTGTTATGAACGTGTTTCAAAATTCTGACGTATCATGCATTTCATAGAAAATTTCGGTACGATCGTTGTGTTGATAGTTCCCCCAATTTACCCTATTCAAACCGAAGAGTAGCTATAAATATGTTTTTATGACATCCATATTATAATTTAGAATCAGGAAGAACAAGCGGCTAACTATATTGTTTGCAGTGTCATAAAATGTGACCGTTTATCGCACCCACAGACCGGAAACTCTTGACCCCCTGACCCCATCTTGCTGTAGCAAATAGTTTTATGACATTTTTATCGGGGAAAGAACCATCTAACCTATTTCTAAGTGACCCCTGCCCTCCATATGGTGAACCCGATTCAGATTCTTTCTGTAATGAGGACAAAAAGAAGATAGCTATGCTATACTGTTCTTTTAAAATAGTATTAGACTAGGCCATATATAATAAGCCTTCTCTCTCTGTGGCTCTTGGATTTCAATAATCAATCTAGTAATGACGCTAGCTATCTTTATATATTAAAGAGATCCATCATGATGCATCTTTTTCAAGCGGCCCTTGAGTTCAGGACGTTTTTTTTTCTTTTATCCAACACCAAACACCTAAGATTGTTGACGGTACTCCATATGCTAAGTGAACAGCACCGGTGATTCATTGTGCTAGCCCTATGAATGATGGCTCTAGCTTTTTCCTCTTTTCACCGTCCTCATTACAAGTAGGGAGAAATGCATCCCTCGTTAAGGTTTTATACAGCTCCACTGTATGCCAAGCCCGACTGGCAGCAGCATACTCAACGATATCACCCTATGTTTAAAGAAATGAAAGGCTGACAGCAAGCGGGGGTAGCGGGACACGAGTAATGTGAGCCAATCGGTGAGAAGGGACATTCCATTATTTCTCTGTCGTTTCGGATGGGTATCGCGGGTGTGATCGGGAGCGATATGTCTTTTAGTGACATGCACGAGGCATGGGGCCGACTTGGTAGACCATTTGTTTGTCGTATGAGGAATTCCCACCAGAGAGAACAGTAGCTACTCTTCTCTATAGAATTTTAGTTCTTCAATGGATGACGGATCTCTCAGCATTAGTAATGACCATAAAAGCATGATAATTTTACAGAGGAGACTGCGTCGAGAATATGCATGTACCAGTGTCCCCGGTAACTGGTATGTCAATCTTAAGCTGAGATACGAGAACTCAGATTACATTTCTGGCAAGCTGTACCCACGTTAAGATTATTGTAGCATTGCAAAATCAATGTATTACTAGGTAAATGGTTATTAACACAGGATTAATTTCAATTAACCCTTGGTTCCACGAGAAATGATCAATACATTATCAACTTCTAACAATAGCTAAATTATAATGGGCTTGAATCGATATAATTTAAATCAAAAGTGAATCAACATACTATGAAAGAAGACATACTTTTGCATTTTCGAATACTATACAGAACCCACATATATTGTTTAGGAGACTGTGATTTATTAGTAGACTGATTTGTTGATGTTTCAGGACACCATTCATCATGGGAGAATGACACTCCCTCTCATCTTGTGAAATGAAAATCCTTTAAACCTTTCTCAAGATGGAGGAAGTTTCTGCTTTCACCTCGGCCTGTGTTCATATCCTGGACTATAGGCCTATTTGCACGGCACTCGCATCTCACACTAAAGACCAGCAAATACACCTAAGATTTGCTGAGCGCTGACTCACTAAGGTTCCTTTATTTGATGCTGCTGCATTTAGTTTGCTGACAAGGTTGTGGAGATTGGAGTTGAAGGGATATTTGTCCCTGCTCTACGCATTCCATCCAATCCATGGGAGCGACGCAGGCTTAATCTGAACCTTCGGTGAAGGACAGTACCAGAGCCTTTGACTAAGCAACTGTATTTGAGGTTAAGTTGGAGTGAATGGCCTCTTTGTATCAGGGAGGACCGGCTTGTCCATTGCAAAATGGCTCTGTCGGAATTAATCCCCAGCCTATGAAAGACGGTGGTGAATGTGTCTTCCTCTGGGCCCGATTGCGGCGGGGACAGAAGTGACCCCTTCTGGCTAAAGCTGAAGGAAGGGTGTCTCCAGTCCTACAAGACTTTCGCTCCAAGTGTTTTTTTCTTTAGTTAGCAGTAGTTTTTAAAATAAATGCTTACTAGTGGTGTCCGTCTGGGGCATGGCAACTTAGTTGCAAATTACATTTTCGCGTGTTTCGAGGAAATATTCTTTTCCCTAGTTCCACTCTTTGATATCAAAAGTTTCTTCGAGTTCAACTCCTCAGTATTATGAATATATGTTCTATAAGACCCATTCCTACTTTTACATTATATAGTATTGGATTAAAAGTTCTGCGGATATCTTATATCGTGTATTGTTCGGATCGATTCACCCATAATTCAAAGTTGACAAATTTCATTAATTTCATTCAAATAATATACTGGAATGACAATCGTTGCAATTAAACTGAAGTTCCGGCCCCATTGCCTTCTAGATCCAGGTTTTGTTGGCTTGGTCTAAATATGGAGTATTTGGTAAGTCCATACAATGTTGGACTATCCCACTTCGTAGGCCAAAACCAATCAAGTACTGGGCACTGAATTGGACAGAGATAATGGTCAGTTTGCTCGTCACCACTGCTCACAAACTTTGCATGATGAAGGTCATTTATAGTCATTGCCTTATCTGCCAGCGCTGGTCAGTCTTTGGGCGTTGACCACTGTATAATGATGGTCTATGCCAGTGTTATGCATACTGATGTTCAAACGTGAGGACTTGCCCATTGGCTTTACCCAATACTTGCTAGACGTGCCCAAGTCCTGAGGCATTTCCTGAATTTGCATATTCATTGGCTGGATTTTTAAAAAGGCAAAACAAGTAGCCCTTAGTAGTTTTACCCTGTGGTCATAATGTACTGATATCGCGCTTAAAGATGCAGTTGATATTTTGCATTTGAATTGTTTTATACAGCTGAAACAGTATGTGGTACACATTATTCTCAGTTAAAGCTGGACAAGATAATATTTCCGAAAAAATAGTATAATAATTGACATAAATTATATTCATTCTAACAGTGATCGACTTTTGTTATATTTTATTACTATTACCATTCATCCGTACTGTATTGCCTATTGGTCAAGTGTTCAAGGGGCCACTTTTCTGGCATGTTGAACATGGAGGATATATAGCTGGCTTATATCCTATTTGTGGGTGGGTGCACTGGGTGCAAGATTATAGATTTAGGGTTGGGGTTGAGAATCTTATCCCTGATTGAATTTGACTCGGGGCGAAGGCTGTTCTGAGCAGATGACCAAAGATAATGGACTTGGGTTTGTCCTGGGATGGCACCAGAGGCCTACCCTCTGTCCTCAGGGAGAGTCATGGATATGGAACAGGACCCGCAATTTGTCTCGCTGGACGGTCACACCCCCGTGTAGTGGGGGTTAGGGGTCATGCGGTGTATCCTTTGGGGTGGCTTCCTGACTTGCCTGGCCATTGGTCGGTTGTAATCCACTCCCTAATCCACGAGTCGATGATGCCTGTCCAAGGGATCAACTCGCGGAGTAACACCGAATGAGGTATCACTTGTAAAATAGGGGGAATATCTGCAACGATGCTAGTGTGACATGTCTATCCAAACGCTGCGTTAAAACCGACGTAAGAGCATAGATGGGAGCAGGTACTGTGGCACTGTATGATGTAAATAAAGACATATTGATGATCCATCATGTTTGGGTTAAAAAATAAGAGTTAAGGGAGTTGTGTAGAGGACAGATTGATGACCATGTACTGACCTGACCTGCCACCTAAATGGCGGTGGCCTGATGGAAGTAATAATGGGGCTACTATCAATGGTGGTGGTGGTGATGGTGGTGGTGGTGTTGGCTACTATAGCTGTCCCACTAACTCCTTGGTATTCTCCCTGCACAATGCATTGCCCAATCTGGACGTAAGCCAAAGTGACCATTGGTCAGCAGTGACTCACGAGCAAACATCTGAATGACCATCTGAATGACCATCCAACATTGTTTTCCCATGCCAACCTAATGAAGTATCTGGATACCTGTCCAGCTCATTATCCCATTGTGTTATACTACTATGCATCACCCACCCAAACAGAACGCGGCATACGCCATTATCCACAGAGGACAGGCGCTAATCCTTCTGCAACCTCTGTAAACTCAACACGGGTAACATACATATGTAATTCCCCAGCTAAATGGTTAGGACGATACAAGATAATAGAGACATATTTCGAAATCAAACATAAAATATGGAATAAGTACATTACAAAAATAAGATGAATATCTGTCCTGAAACTTACATGCGTGTTTACGCTTTAAAAGCGACGTAAGACCGGTGATGGCTATTGGCATGGTAGATGATAATCGCATACCGATGAGTATACTCTTACACTATTAAAGCTTATTATTTACTTCTCTGTTCCAACATATATGTATCTTGGCATTCATAGCGAGGGAAAATATACTTTTCCCACTAGCCTCTTTATAGTGTTGCAGTTGTGATCCAAATACTGCACTGCAAACATTGTGCAAGCGCGTATGTATACATGTAGTACAGTCGATATCTTGTAGATAATTTACATATCTCAGTCACTATATATCCCCTCTGCACTGGAGAGATAAGCCTGGCTTCCATCTTGTTTTACATTTGATGTTGACCCACGAGTCGGCATTGGCAAGGCTGACAAGTCCCTTCACCTCCGAAATTTGAGATCCAGCCATAACAATAATATAGCCCACCAACATATTTCAACACACGTTTTCCTCATAATTAAAGGCTTTTGGTTTTGTTCGTGAAGGTATAGATCTGCTTGACCTCTGGATAGTCTTGGGCCCCACATCATCATGATGCATTGCTGAAAACCAATGGACGTGTGCAAGCAATTAAACTAATTGCGTTCACTTCCCTCCTGATTGAATTTTCACTTTCTCAACTGAAGCAAATTGAAAATAATTCTCAGCCGTATGCTCAAACCATGCTGTACCTAATGAACAGCTGCAGTTACTATAACAAACACACACATTGCCAGATATATCTATCATATTAACTAATGATACCGACTAGACCTTTAACAGACATCTATAATATATTGAACTGATTGTTCTCAGAACAAATGGTGCCTTGACTCAAAGTTCATTTGAGATTCAATGTGTTAACATGGTTCAACTTATTAATATTCCATTAGTTGCACGGACAAAAGGGACGCCGAATTTCCGTGCTTCGAAATAACAAAACCTGACACCAGATTAGGGAATATCTTTCCATTAAATTGTATGATTTGATATTTGAAACCAGGAAATTAATTTATCTCACAATAATAACTTCTACCTCTATGTGACTAACAGTATAGTATAGTTTGAAATGCCTTGGGACTGAACGAGTCGGTCTCATAGGGAAGTGGTCTCATTAGAGGGGCTTATCTAATGAGAGAAAAGCAAGTCGGGACTGAAAGAAACTGGTCTTAATAGAGGGGTGGTCTCTATAGAGAGGTGGTCTTTATGTGAGGTTCCATTGTTTACATAAGTCACGAACTTAGTTTATCTAAAAATAATAACCCCTACGTAACAGTATCTCATATTTAAGGACAATTTACCGTATCAACATAATCTTTACAATAATGGGACATTGTATTGACTATAAATAGTAGGAACCATTTATTTCGAGTAGAGTAGAAGGAACTCTGATATTACTCTAAGCTCCAGCCGAAATAAGTGGATCCTACCGGACTCTGACTGAGCGCGATTTTTGGTTGTGTTCTTGGAAATATATCTTTGCTTGAGCTTTGAATATTCTTGGCCTAAGATTTTCAAATTTTGGGGTTATACAAGTTTATAGTTTGAAATGGAAGTATATCTTTGCTTGAGCTCTGAATATTAGGCCTTGGCCTAACAAATATTATTGGCCTAACATTTGTATACTTGGCAGTTACAGTTTAAAATAAAATTTCATGTATAAATCTGCATTCCAATCTTATTTTACCCAGTTAATGAATGACACCACTGTGAGCAATGAGAACTTCCGCAGTGGACGTTGATAGCTGCGTGTGGATAATCTTTCTCGCATTATCACGTTCTCCACGAGATTACTCGGGATGCATGTAGGTGCTCACCTCATTAGGCCACTACATAGCTTCACAGTCTCTGTAGTTCTGTGATGGCTTGTTTGGAGGTACGGATCACCGCGGAGGAGCGTGGGTAATAGCAATGGCGGCGTTGCCATGGAAACGGACCAGCAACAGAAGCAGGTCGATCAGTGCATGCCGGACGCATCTGGATCCCACTAAAACGCCAGCAATAGGCGAGGTGATCTTCGATATGTGACACTAGGCATGAACCGTATCAATGGACGGCCGGGGATCAAAGGGATTCCGCCGGACATTAAAGAAGACCAAGAGGGGAATGGATTGTGTGCAGTGGTTGGGGGAGTGTACGCGCCAGAATACAGAGACGTATTCGCAGTAATCACAGTTGGCAGGTCTCGATTACTGTTTCACGTGTTCGCAATCTTTACTTGTTCGCAGAGGCACACTCTGAAGAAGCGAGGGCGCACCAAGTTTATAATAGGGAGGGATGGGCAGTGGAGGTGATCATTGGCCAGGGAGGTGGTACAGGTCATCTGCTTCCACTACGCCTGCGCCCTCTCCATCTTCCCCTTTCATCAGACTTCAGATGTAAACGAAGAAGTATTCCATCTTGATTATCCTCAAATGATGATGAAATGCTGCAATATTGCTCTATCTTTGATAAATTTTAACTTGGCAGGCAGTTTAGGGTATGGGCCGTAGAAGTTCGCGTTGCTACTCTTGCACGCCTAGATCAATGGTAGATGGCAGCGTTGGGTAGATAAGCGCTGACCATTTTGGAAGATTAAAAAAAACGATTTCGTACATCGAAAAAAGTATAGGTTGAGACAGTTCGTGATACTGATAAGCCAGTTCAACTAAGTTTTTAGCTCTAACTTATAGGCCCTCACCAGCAACTTTTAAACAAACTTTTTCTTACCTTGGGACGAGGGGACCCATGCAGCATCTCTGATAAGCTCGGCCGCCATGACACTCAACTTGGGAAGAAAAGTAAATCCATACATGCTTGCTGGCGAGAAAAGAAAGTTCAGCAGAAAGTTCTCGAGGAGATGACGAAGTGTCAGAACAAGTGGAGATCGATCCTGGTGAAAAGTTTCTGAGGAGTGGGGTGGTGAGCTAGGATGGATGGAGAGAGACCATCACCGCGTGCTCTCTGGACAAAGGTCAGTTTGGGGCACGCATCGTACAGGTGTGCAAGATGCTCTATGGTCCGGTGGCTCCGGTCACTTCTATATATAAACCTTACCATCTGCTCCTTGGGACGCTTTGCCCAGTGGTCTTCGCCTCTAGCACTAGAGACGGCAGAGACGGGACGAGCACGAATGTGGCCAAACATGCCATCAAAATCGGGCAGGCGGGATAAGCACAGAGCATGGGCGTTATCGTGGGCTTTATGGGGCCCACACTCCGACAGTAACTCTTCCTCTGACATTTATTGTACCAGTAAAGGGGCCAAGGCATGAGTTTGTCCTTGATGACACGACCTAGTTCGCAGGTGCTGGCCCGGTCGGGTTTTATTTATTATTAACTTCTTCCTAGAAGCATACCATGGGATGTAGGGGGACTAGGGACCACACCATGGAGGATGGATTAGGAGAACATTAGGACGATCCCCCCGGCCTGACTTGGCTACCTTTTACGGCTCCAGACCAGAATGTAAGGTTATGGTAGGATCTGAGAAATTGACCATGCCATCAGAACACTCATTACAGGGTCAATGGACATGGTTTCAAGCCACACCCATGTACTCATAAGCATGCTGGGGTGATCATTTAGAAAAACTCACAACCAATCAGATTCTCTGCCTTCCGTCACGTGACAGGGGGCTGGTCAAAAAAAGTCCATTTGGGGATGATTTAGCAAGCACGTTAACCGGATGGGGTAGCTGATAAATAGTAATGCACTCAAACTCTATACATCCTTGGGCAATCTATCTCCCCTACTCCAAAGAAAACCACGCATTTCATGTTCTCCAGGCCGCCCAGCTTTCCCTCCTCCTTGTTCTCTTGGTTGGTTACTCGTAAAAACTCCCCCATTATGTCGAAAATGCAAATCTTAAATGCACTTACAATTGTAAAACATGTTCTTCTTCCTTTCGTGAAGCAAACAAAAAAGTATATCATTATCCCGATCGTGATGTTCATTTGCATATTGGGGCTGGTCGAGGCTAAACCCTAATCCCCCTTGGAGTCATTACCTCCTCGTACTCGCTTTGCGCTCAGTTGCATTTCTTGCAAGAGCACAACACATACTTTACAAATCCCCCCGCGGGTCTGACATGCATAGTCAGTCGACCTGGGTTACCCAGTGCAGTATGTACATTATGCATACATCATATGGCAAGCTGCGGCACCCCTTGCCTTTTTGCATACAAATGTTTCCAGTATACCACGTCGGCCAATATTCGCTGCTCCTCTCAGCACACATTAGCCCAGATAACGGTTTTGTTCTGCTTCCGCGATGAATATTCCACCTCATCATAAACACGTCATCACCTGGTGCCTGTCCTGCTCGGGATGCAAATATTCAGGAATATATCTATGAAGTGCTGATGGAAAATATGATGTGTTATTAATACGAGTATTGTATTATTTCAAGATTACACCGAATTGTTAACAGTCTGTTTAAGTAATGCACATAATCCCTTGGTATAAGTCTTAGAAGACGTCAAGGATAGAGGTTTTGATTTTCAATGTGGAACCCTCATTACCGAAGGATATAGATGTGGATAATATTATATCTTATGTACTGCCAATTTTGTATTTTCACGTTCTAATAATTTACTTGACAATAAATAAACAATACAGTAATCAAAGTATCACTTGACACATTAGTTTTGTAACTGGACATTTTAGAAACGTTAATTAATGATTTCATGATTGGGCATAATATACTTAGTACTTAAACCACGGTCAGTCTAATGACATCGTGTTGCTGCATAATATACACATATTTAGATATCTTTTAAACAAACAATATCAGTGACTGGATATTTTAAAACCGCAAATAGAATAAAAGCGCTTCCTTTTCAGATATCTTTTGAGGTAAGCTTGGGTTCCGCATACACACTGCTCTTTCTTCCTATTTCTCTTCAATATTTAACGATGTTGTATGGGTGTATGCTATGGGTCATCACTGCCCTTGTTCTCATCGGATATATATTATGGGGTGCCTCGATGTATCTCTAGAAAACGTTCAGTGGTGTTCAACTGAGAAACTTTCGACATGCTTTCAACACCTCTCCAGTTTAATCATCCACATTTTCCAATGGCAATGTATCGGAATAAAAATGACCCTGCCGACTTATGTATGCGAAATATGATCAGTCGCAATTTCACGATGACTTTCATGAGATTATAGTTTTAGCTTTGTTTCATAAGTAGAAAGAAAGATGATCAAACTATTAAAAAATGTATTTGGTGTAGTTTTATGAAAACATCGCGTTTTCTAGAAAAAAATATCGTGTGTATACGTAGGCTACAGTCACTCAGATCGTATCAAGGTACTAGAAAACTGTCGCAGTTACTTCTCGTCCCTAATAAAGGCCCCTTTTGGTAGGTAAATAGGATCGCCTTCTTTTTATCAACCTGGGACAATTAATTCCCACTGTCGAATACATAAATTCTCAAATTGATCTTTCATCGGAAGTAAACAGACATCAAAGACTTTCTCCAAGTGCCCAGCTAATAACTATAGAATTCGGCGAGAAATCAAGTTTTAATTGGCACTCGCATAACGCTGACAATATTGACACACAGTTCAATTACCCGAAAGCAAACATTTCATGTTGGTTACAGACACTTGTATATTGTCGCGTTTCAAAGGTTCAAAGCGCTCATCTCACTTCGACATCACTCGACCAAGTTGAAGGACACTAGAAGATGTTGGGCCGGCACAACCTGATTTGAAATGTGAGTAAAAAAGGTTCATGCTGATATCTTGTGATTAGAGCATAGGTCACGACCCTTCAAAGCAATATAATATACATTTGTGGCTACAAAGGTGTTGAGACTGAAATACCTCAGGTGCATGCGACATCTATACACCGCCATCCAGCCTCGTCTAGGGCAATAAAACACTTCCCACTTCCCAGGCCAGACAAAATTGTTTTATTGCAGGAACGGCCCGTTTTGAACTGGTGAATTGAACCATTATCTATTAAAAATAGCTAGGTGAACAATTGGTAGTACATCTGAGACTTTCTTAACTTGCATCATGAAATGTAGGCCATGTTGCATGGGTACGACTGGTTTGTTGTTGTAACTATTGTACTATATAAGCATACAATCCTGACGAGAAAATTGAATACGCTCTTTGGCTATGCTCCCCTTATACTGACCCAAAATATTGTCTTCCAGATGCTACATTTAATATGTAAAACTTGCAACTAATTTCGATTTCAGATGGAAGTGCGCAGTATTCTTACAGATAGGGGTAGCATACTTACTGCTTACGTCACAAGGTAAATACTCATTCTTCTGGCATTGAGCGTTGCAGTACCTAATTAGTTTAAATAACAATCGCATTAAGATACAACAGATGGGAGTCACTGTAATTACAATCTCTGGCGGGGAAACTTAATGGATTGCGTTGCGAAAGCATTCCCAACCCTGTCATTTCTTACCTCAAAACTTCAAACAATTCATAAAATGATCTCCCCGGAATTGAACACCTGCGCTCTGGAGGAAGGGAGGGGGTGGTAACCAATCTAAAGCAGATAAAAATCCAGTGTTGCCTGATGGATTGAGTCCGTATCTTCCCCAGCAATGATCGAGGGTTATAGCTCTTGATGCCCCCACACTGCCGATGCAAATTACAAGCAAGAAATGATGTAGTTGTTGGCAGGATCTTGGGTGAAGGAAATGCATGACCAGCGTTTCAATATGTTTGATACAGAATCAGAGCGTCGGCTACCTCATCATGTTGTTCCTGTTCTTCCAATGTTTAAAATTGTACAAAAAATATATATATATTCGTCTGACTTCTATAACAAGTGAATAAGATGTAACGAGCATACAGAAATCCTTTATAACCGTAGTAATCAATGCCCTCTGTTTAGGCATGTTGTTTGCAGAAGAGAAATTGTGATATCTAGCTACATAATCTACTGATGGGAATTTGATGGAATCGGTCCACTGTACCAAATATCTGTCTCAATCTAAATCGTAAAAGCTTCATTATAGTTCTACATTCGGTTTCAAATGCCATGCTTGCTTAGCAGTAAAATGCTTTGAGCGATTAGATATTCCGCCCATCTGCATATCTAAAATTATATCTCCATTTGGCTGTCACAGTCTCTGTCTCTCTTCTGGTGCTGCAATTACAGAAAGTCAAAGGATGAATCATATCACATGATATACATCGAAGGGCTCCTGATGCGTCTCGCCTATGAAGTATTATAAATTACAGAGAGACCGACGGATACAATATGTATAGTTCAAGACATATATATCATTTAATATGGAATATATCAGGAATATGGCTGACGCATTGTATGTATTCATTTCAGGTGGCATATATATATACATACCAATTTCTTATACATGTATATATGAAGGAAGAATAGAATTGATCTTACTAGAAGGTAGGTCGATAGGACATAGAGGATGGATTTATTTTCAAATAATAAAGTCGTATTTAATAGGATATCTGAATTATTCATACCCTATCCAGGTAAAATGTAGAAGACAAAGTTAATATTGTATGCGAAGTGACAGTCAACACAATTTGACTGTTCACATAATCGTCAAACGCTATGGATTTTTGAAGGACTTGTCCACGCACCTGTCTTCTAATTTTTGGCAACACATGGAATCAAGCCCAGATTAGGGGTAGGCTTATTTACGATTCATGACCAAATTGTGCTAATAGAAATGTTTTAAAAATATAAAAACAAACTTGTATTTCTAAATTAATACCAGGCACATCTATGATATGATGATTCCAATGTCAGGGAAGGGCACGTTTCCGAACCTGTGATAGCATTTTATTTAAAGGGTGATAGCATTTTATTTAAAGGGTGTTCTCAAACATAATATTTCACATCTTCCTTACACCAGGATCGCATCCCTGCATCTCCATGCCTAGTTTTCCATATTTTTAAGAATAAAGATACGAACGCGGTTGTATGTTCAATCCTTCGTTCTTTTCTGTAGAACGCCTATCATCAAAGGGCATTGCCCCTGTTTCAACCAATGACCAGTTGTTATTAATAGACTGTGCGATTCAATCACCCATCATCAGTTGTGTGTTGTATTCGGATTCTAATCTTCGAGGCCGTTGTTTTGGATGCATGAAAACCCCCTGTCTGAGAACGATAACAAGACAAGCATCATAAGTAGATCCCGGTGATGGCCTCAGATGGATGTTGGTGCCTGTGCGATCGGGTATTTCAAGCATTTCTCAAAGATGTCATATCTACGGTATATAGATGTACGCCTGTCAATCTAGGATGGCTTCTCGGTGTATTATCTAATTCGTGCACGGCTGTACACCTGTATATATGTATATTTGCTTCCAATGTAGGTTGTCATATTTCTATTCGGGTTGGGCGTTGCTATGGATCTGGAACCTTTTCTTCATCTCGACAGGAAAAAGCCAGGGGAGGGCTTTCTCAGGATTATCATGAAATCGTATTACGAATACCAAAATTATTATTCAACTTTATAGGAAATCTAGATCTGAATTCATGTGACGCCTAATACTTAGCATCAATTGTGTTATTTTAGATGTAAAATGTCATGCGATATGTCACATTTATTTCAGTATGAAATCAGCTAGAAATCTTGAGATGAGTCCTTAAATGATTGATATACATATTATCATAATGTTTGGAGCGTACATATATGTTAGTTCGCGGCTAAGAATATCTGGCTTTATTTTCAACGCATTATCCCACGCCTGTAAGTATCAGCAGTGTCAATGAGAATAGATTTCTTGCAGCACTTTATGATACACCTATTCAAATTCTTCCCCCGAATTTACCATGAGAAAAATAACATAGTTCTATGGGGTAAAAAAACACGATGTACATCAGAGAATGGAGCTGAGGGATGGTAGAGGGGCATAATGACATAACATTTGATATTCCATTGACGGTAATTATGGAGGAATCCAGCTCTACAGCCTAATGCTTCAAGTGATGGGCAACTCCTCGGTGGCCAAGCAGCAGGTACCTGGGAACCTCAAGTGCCCATTGTCATACGTGACGAGATAATTGACGACAGGTGACAGGGGCAATTGTTAGCGAGGAGAACTCAGCAATTTAGCCACTCACTAGGAGCTTGGATGGGACTAGGAGCCTCTCACAATGAAGTCCATAATGACACCTATACATAATATTTCAGAGTATGACATATGTTGAATGGATACAAGTATGACAGCCTTTTACCTATGTCATGTCATCCAAATGTAGTGCCTATATTTAAGTGTAAATGTTTATCGCATTTTAGTCTTATTTCTCCCTTGTATTTCTATCAATTTCTATCCTATTTAGTGATGTGTAAACATGTTCAATTCGTCTGTATGTCAAGTTAACCCACTTAGACCGAAAACGGGATTTTTGCTGCTAGAAAGTTCATGTTGTATCTCTGATATAGACTCCTATAGACCTGACATCACATACAAAATTCCAGACCTCTATCTAGCATAGTTTTTTCACATTAGGTTATACATATTACATTGGGAAACAATAGGATGCATACAGGCCAAACACCCAAAAAGCCATTATTTAAGACTCACCCCTACCCAGCAATTAAATTTGGGGTATTCCATGTAGAATTTCATGAACTTTCTGAAAAGGGAAAGAAAAATTGCCGAAAAGGCTGCAAACGTTATGAAAATGGGCCAGAGAAAGTGACCTAGACCAAGGTCAAAGTCACCAAATATGACCTTGAAATACAAAAAAACTGCGAAATTCTGGAATGTGACATCCCTTTTTCTCTTATTAAAATAGGGCACTTTGACCTTGGTCAAGGTCGCTGATTCGGCGTCTGCCAATAGACTTTATACATACCATCAATAAACCCATGTGTGGTCACATTCCTGATAACAGTACTAGTGTTGCAATGGGACACTAAAAACCTATTTCCAGCTAAAATACAATAACAAAATTACTAGTTACCATAGAAACGGCCCATTTAGACAATGTTTTGGGGGTTTTCGGCAAATTTTCTCTTCAGATTCTGACAATCCATGTAATTTTTACACAAAATATCTCAAATTTAGCTTGTATGTATGGTGGGAAAGGTATCCCACTCGAATTCAGCTTCTGACTGTTGGTCTTATTGTTTAGGGTAATGAGCAGACCCAATGCTATTATTTGTTATACCTATTATAGACCCAGCGTCCTACATGTAGGACGGCTACATATTTCTTCCATTTTCTCCAAAACTATACTACATAGGAACTCATTTTTTGGCAGGGCGATTTCTTATACCTTGAGCTATGGTCCCATAAAGGTCTAGTTCTCTACATAAAGGTTTCACCACGAACAGAATAGTATAACGAATAACCCAATATCCATGTTTAAAAACTTTTTTGCCTGTTAACGACTTTCCTTTGAGGATAAAAATTAGGTTAATTAGTCCGAATAAGTCCGTTTTATGTTGGCTGGATGGCAGGAAAGTACAAATTTCATAATTCATTGGGTGAACTTTTAGAAATGACACTTTCCACAAATTGCATTTGGGGCCTTCATATGCAGTAAGGTTACCATGGCAACACATCATTATTTCTTTCAAAAAATTCATAAATACAAGAATCCGACAATGTGCTTAACTGGTAGAAATATTATTCAGTTTCGAAAAAGACGTCTTTTCAGAATTTAAACATCCTATTCTGCCGTCCTACATATAGGACGGTGGGTCTCTATGGGTTAAAGTTTCCATTAGAACCTCTCTCGAATTAATACATCATCAGGCGTCCAATATATCATCCGATTGAATCTCACATACCGGTATTCATTCAGTCTAGGCTCACAGTTGAGAGAGACCTTCCAAACTGAGGGAAAGCCTCTTGCTCCAAACCGTAAAATCCCATTATAATCCAATTATATAGGATGCCTACTCCATGGCAAGAAAAGTCATTAGCGCAGCGGGCGTCCAATCACTATCATTAATATCATTGAGTGGGGATGGGGTAAGGTGGCCTTTCTCTTTCTCACTATTGAACAACCCACGTGAAAATTTGATATTATGAGTAAGGTAAGTATATAGTTGAAGTGTTAACAAAGACACTTATCTTTTGTATCTTACAACTTGACGATTCATGCCCATCTTCCTTAATGTTTATATAGCAAAAATCTCTATGAGAATTCTTAATGTTTGGCCCCCGGGGCTGTCCTCACCGATAGCTTTAATGGGAAGCCGTCAGATTGGTCTCTCAACAGTCCCTACCATTGTCTGTGGCAGTGATGGATCGAGTTACCTGAAAGGAGAATGGATCAGAGAGGGAGGGGCTGCAGCTTTAGATGGATGAGGTGTGAAGATGTACATTTTCTCCAGCTATCCACACCACGTCTAGGACAAAATGCTGTACTGCAGACGTGGGCCGTGCCTTTGTTTGAACAATTCTCTCTCCGGGCCTTTCGGAGAGGCGATTCTTGAAAATATTTGTCTATATGTATACCACGCTCAACTCTGTAGGGAATGAACTTATTAAAAATGGTGTCTCCCATCCCCAGTATTAAAGAAATGGGCAAACACTAGACCAAAAATGAAAAGCCAGGCTTTTGTTATAGAGATGACCAGATTTTGTTGGGTCAGTCTAGGCTCAGTACCTCTCAGATCAGATAAGATAAGTATGAAGGTGGGCTTTCCCGGCCCTGGAGTAGGCCACCTAAGATGTGGTCAGCAGCGAGAGGTTTTCCCTTAGATTGAAGGGAATTTGTTTCTCTGAGCCTAGACTGGACGATTCGAATGTTATTTTGTCATGATGAATTGTAATCACTCTTGTGATAAACAGAGCAATTTTCAAAAATAATTTTGATAGGAAATCAAATAAGTCAGAAGAAGAACTCTGGTACGAAAACGTAATCCAGCGTATTCTGTAGACACAAGTTTGGCCAGACCAAGTTAGTGCCTTCAAGCATCAAAGATAGTCTAATAATAGTTTACTGCCTCAAAAAAGGCCAGCCATCCTGCGCTGGTCTGGAGGAGTGTCGCACGCGAACTTCCCATGCGGTTCCTATCCACTGCACTATCGCTATAATAATCCATTGAGTACAAAGAAAAGAGAAAAAAAAGCACCAAAGATGGCTACATATATGGGACCAGACGTTGGAGGCCTTAGCCAATGTAAAAAAGGCCATAAAGGCACTTTCTGCTCCTCGGGCTTTCGCATCCTCATCCCATTCTTTCACATTCCCCTCCCACACCACCCCTGTTACCATAAACATCATCATTGTCCGTTGCCATGCCAACGATATGGATCTCTCCCCCCATCCTACGATCCCAGGTGCCAATTCTTGACCCCAGTGGACTGGAGATCGTTTCTGCGCATGCTCGATGACCTTAAAGATCTGGCTAAACCGAATGTGATCCACTTGTTGGGCTTTCAGCCAATCACTGCCCAGCCGAGGAGCGCATTTTCCGCCCCCTTACCCACAATCTCTTTTTTTCCTCCCTCCCTTATAGCCCCCACCACCCTCCTCCATCCCAGCCAAGGCTCCTTCTTCACGCTCTTCACATTAGTCAAGCCAGGATCCTCATTTGCTCCCCCACCCCACGAGTTTGCCAGCAATTGCTCCCGTGTCCATAAAGTTTTCTAGCCTGATTCTAAGCACTGGCGATGTGTCCTGTGAACAGAATTTACAGTTGGTTGTATGGTACTCTAGAGAACTGATTAAATTTTCAGCGCTCATAACTTCCCCCGCCTGACTGTAATCGTAGGGGACGAGCCTACAGGCACGCGATCGGCCCCAACTTCATGGTCCTGCTTTATGGTCTCCTGCGACCAGTCAACGACCGGCTCGGCCCATTCAGACTGCTTTTAATTGCATATACATCTTTCTGAGTCAGCCTTTACCTCCTCGACCGCAGCATGAAGCTCCCAAGCATCTTGTAGATCGGGAGGACACCGAGAACAGAAAGCTTCTGACCAGGAAGGTGTTCTGATGTCGGCAAAGCATAGCTGCTCTGTATCTTTTGTCTCCATCCTTTCATCTTTCATTGTCTTTTGTTCGATTCACAGAGGCTCTGTTAGGGAGGGAGACAAGACGACCTGTTGTTGTGTAGTCCTATCAACACCCTAATTGATTCTTGATCATCGCGCTCCACGGTTTATGACCCAGAGGATATCATCATAGCAAGAGCCCTTCTCCAGTAGCGGGTGTACAAGAGAGAGGGCCATTGTTAGTTTAACTACGCACCGAACACACCACCCAAAGATAATTATGATAACAACTTTCGATGAGAATGGGTTTAGGGTTCTACTGCAGTTCACAATGCCGTGACCATTCAGTGCACCCCACCCGCAGAAACGGTAGTGCACACTACTATACACTAGCTGCTTTCAATTTGAGACGACCATCCTGCTGCATCTGAAAAGAGCAATCGTGGATAGTACACATTTGCAAGGCACTCCCTGATTACTTAATACTTTCCAGCAGTTAATTCATGTGAACATCTCAAATGGATAAGCGAGTGGATTGGATTTGTTCTTCATACAATAGCATTGAATGGCGATGTGCTGACGGTTTTGGAAAAGGAATAAGTAGGTGCTGATAGAAAAGAGGGAGGAGTCTTGAGCCGGCATGTCATCAATGTTCACTTGATTGATCGCGCTACAAATGACCATAACTGTACAGGACCGGCGCACTGTGATTACATCTCCCCTCCTCCGACTCCCCAAGATCTTTTGCCTGCTTACAATGACCGAATGCCTCCTTTGGATACTGCATAATTATGTTGGATCTATAATACGACCACCCCTATGAATACAGACCGCGTTTTACCTCGTTTTATTTTGTTTATTTGTACACAGCGAAAGAAATGGAAAGGGAATCGACGAGGAAAGACTTGTAACACTTCCCATCCCCTCTCATTGAAGGAGTTTTATGGGTTTGAAAAGAGCGCCACCATTGGTCGGTGAACGTCACGTGACCTAAAAGTGCAAAAAGGAATTATGACTTGTGCCGGGCGTTATGGCCCAGTAAATCATAAAATAATTGCCGGGCTTCCCCTAGCAACCCGGCAAATCATTGCCATGGAGGGGGGTCCTTCTAAGGCAACAACCTGCCCCAGCGACATATGTAGTTGAGATCCAGAGAATACACAAGATGCTTATGTACGCCAATGAAGTTGTCCCGCGAAAACCCTTGTAACGGGCGATATTCAAGGTATTTGAGTGTCGTTTATCGGTTGCCATGGTGCTTAATACATCGCGTCTCGACCGGGGCGTTGGGTGCACGAAAAAATTAATGGTTCCTGTGTCCCCGATTCAGCAGTGAAGGCAGAGGAAAATGGGAGGTGTTGTCGGTAGCCAGCCCCTCCGTGTCCTCGCCAAGTGGAAGCGTGTTTTGGATCCAAAACACCGGAGGAGATGAGTGGAAGGGACACCCTGGAGACATGACAAGAAGGAGGCAAGATACTCACGGGTAGGTAGCCATTGCTAATTAGCTCAATTGCTTGTGGTGACGTATATGGTGGACAGAGTGGTCGGTGGCGGGGTGGGCAGGCTTTGGAAGGAAGGGGCTGGTGGTGGAGGTGCTGGTTATGGCGGTGGAGTATAACTAACTGGTGGTGGTTCAGATGAAAACCCATTAAAAATCTCGCACTTAAGCGCTGCATTTTGTAGTCGGATAAGGCCAAATGACCTAACCGAAGCAAGCATACAATACTTCGCCATCCCTCGATCCCCTCTTGCCCGCGATCTTGCCTAATTTTCAAGGGATTTAATGATTGACAGCAGTCAATACTCCCCATCATTGTATTGATTCGGGTTTGACGAGCGGGGCGTGTGACACAAAGGCTACTGGTGGAGGGGAAGGCTTAGCCGAGGGGAGGAATGTTAAGAAAGGGGAAGAGACTATTATTGATCCATGTCAGATATCCATGTCAGTTCACCATGGCATGGGTTAGTGAATAGGCTCTCTGCGCTCTACGGTGTCGATCCCTCGTGACACGAGCCTTCCCGAAAAAAAGCAACAGCGAAAAACCTCCACTGGCACTGCTTCCGTCGAAGTGCCAACATCATATCCTTGTTAATTGACTACTTTTTATCTATCGCTAAGACTAAGTCATCCTGTTCACTGAGTTTCAGAAATGAGTTTTTGTGCATGCATATCTGTTCCTTTGTAAGATATGTGAACAAAATGATAGCCGAGGTCCGGATCTGATTTCCCCTCCACATGACATTTTAAGTATTGGTGCCTTGTGTTCGGAAGTGAATGTCATGACAGTTTGTATCGGTGTTGTCATTCGAGTGTGCTAAGTTCATACATGTATGCTGGTGTATAGGTTTTCAAAAATAGGGATATGCGATTTGTTTTTTATTGGCTGGGTTCCTCTGCTGAATATGATTATGCCTATTGATTTTACGAAATTATATAATGGAGAATTTGTAGCAAATAGGTTCATTTGAAGAGAATTGTAAACTATTGATATTGATATTGATATTGTTAATACTGACTCATATTGATATTATTGATACTGACATGGATTCGTCTCCAGAAATTGACCCAGTGTGAATATGCATTGCGGGAAACTATTCAAACATTTATGAATATGAGCAAAGCTAGCATTATATATTTTTTCCTAACGAAATGGAACCTTTCCAAGCGAGAATCGTAGCAAGCTTAGCTAGCTAGTCCTAATGGCGTCTATAAGTTGGTTCTAGCGAGTAAATCATCATAATCTCATGTTCGAAATGGACGCATAAGCAGCGATATAAGCCAGTCCTTTTTCATTGCCGAACATAAATGCGATGTTTATCTTCTACGAGAAGACCATGGCACTCAATGGTAGAAGAACCGCATATGAGATCACAACTGGCAGTGGGAGAGGAAAACATTGAAGATCCTCATGAATATTCATGAGCTATCAGAAGCCAGTGGTGAAGCCAGTCTGAGGATCTTTGTATTTGGCGCGCATATGGCTCCACTGCAAGGCTCTTGTTGGTAAAGCGCTGGCTTCAAAACAAACCGCCTCATATGCGTGAGGGCTTAGAGACAACAAAGCACTTTCAACGCCTCTCGGACTATTATGTATTCTCTGAGGAAATACATTAGTGATACACTTTTGCGAGAAATGGGCGGAGAACGATGAAGCTGTAGTGGTATATTTGAGTGTTAAACTATAACATTCGATGTCATTTCTTCCTTTTTTTTAAATTTGGGAAGCTTAAGAAATATTATTGCTTGTATGTTAGACGGATACATTTTAAAACGTGTATCTGTTCTGTTGATGTGAAATATAATGAGCGTTTTCTCTACACCTATATGTGTATTTCTTTGTGTATTTTGAACGTATCCTTTTAGAAGAGACCATTGACTTTTCACTCTTGGTGTTTATTATTCAGTTCAGTTGCTTAGCTGACACTGTGGGGTGTTGTGATGTGTAGGTCTCTCTGTCCAAGCCAACAAAGCCCCTCTAGATCCTGCTGAATGTTCGGCTACATCTCGGACTTTGTGCCATGAAGTCTCTGCCAAGTTTCAATCTACTTGACTGATTTACAAGGCTTTTCCCCGCAGGTCGCCGGGACTGTGTATACGAAGGCTCAATGTGGGACGCTTTTATACATAGAGGACGTGGAAAGAGTTGCATGAAGACGGAATGTGGTCCTCTTGTGACGGCTGGTTTGTCATTCTGATCCCACCCTGCCTGTGCTCTGCAATGCTTTGAAGAATACCAAGCAAGATTCAATCAGCAGTAACCTGCCAGCATCCCGTGGGTCGTATACAAAATTGCACTCAATATGTGCGAGTCGAGGAACTTGATTTATCTCATGTAACTTTCGAGGTCACCTCCTCGAGATAAAGGCTAGCTATGTGACTCTTTTTTCCCTTCCAGCAATATGGCGAGGTTTGATTTCCATTTGAATTTACTTGCATTAAGATGATGAACGAAAATGATGGATATCCCAGGGTAGCAAGTTGTGATCAATCAATTTTCTCTATACATACTGACTATGTAAAAAGAAAATGGAAAATCCTCATATAGCTCCTTTGATCCATGGCCACTTTGAGCCACTGGATCCATATATTGACCTCAATGTACCAATGCAAAGCGAAACCTCAGTCAAAATGAGGAAAGGTGAAACGGGTGGAAATAGGAAAAGTTGGCCAGAAATAATAAGCATGGTGGGAAAATAATCATTGTGGTTAGTGGACTGGCGTTTATTCATTCCTTCGATAACAATAAACCAAAACTATCGTTCCGATTCGACTGTTTAGAATTTAACATAAATAGGAAGTTGCATTTTTCATGACAGTCCAACCTTTATCTCCCCTTTACTACAATGGTATCGAGGTAATTCAAAAAGGAAAAAATGCCTGCAGTTGGAACTAGAAAAACCTGCACGTCTCCCACTGGTGACAAGTACCCATTCACGTTTATTGAATCACTGCGAAAAATCACCAGGCCATAAAATGAAAATTCTTAACAACAATGGGATTATTAATCCATCAATTCTTTAATGGTAATGATAGATCTGGGACCGCCTTGAAAGGCCCCTTTCTCTTAGCCAGGGCCAGGCCCATTCAGTTTAATCACGAAGGTTTCAAATCCTTTCCGATCCAATCCTTTCCTTTTCTTTAGTGGTCAGCCAAAAGATCTTTCTTGCTCCTCGATTATTCCTTTGGCACCGTGAGAAAGCAGCCATCAGCGATGCCTGTCCATGCTTAAGCATCTGTAAACTGCATGGGGTACTTTGATAACTAAAAATGCCATTCGTCTATCTCTCCCTAGCACACTTTTCCCCATAGACGTCATACTTTCAGAGGCTACCGCTTCAAATGGTCTCCAAGGAAGCCTGTTCCCAAACCCTCAACGTCTCCAATGTGTAAGCGAACAATAAAAACTGTATAAATGTTCAAGTATTGGAACATGTTATCGCCATTTCCCAGGAAGCGTTGATATGAAATCGTCGAGATTTCCATGACTACCATTGCTTTCAGTTCGATAAGACATGTCTGGGAGGATATCAAATTTCCTAAACATTTGTATACCAACATGACTTTTTCCTGATGCGGTGACCAGGACTTCTATTATGAGTAGGATCGAGAAGTATTTTATAGATGTGATTACTCTTCTGTGTTTTTATTTCGTCGTCTCCCGAATGGCATGGGTCTCAAGGTGGTATTCAAACGAAGAAGAATAGAATTGTTAGATGGATCCAGTCGTATTTATGTGCCATTTGTTAAACGCTTTCAATAGAAATGGGCTGTGTTGCGATAGGCTGGGCTAGATCCCACTGGCCCTCTGACAACGCTGCTGATCTCTAGTGTCTATTCTGTCAGAATACTGCTCCTATTTAAAAACGCGGCTACCCTCGCCCCCACCCTCCCACAATTCCATCCCTCCGCAGATAACCCCACATGGAGCCTCTCAACCTCCTGCATCCATCTCCTATCTTCTCTTGCAATAATCGATACAACATAAAGTTCTCGTTTCAGTAGATTAAACGCGGTATATGATGGATCGCATTTCTCTCCTTTCTCTGTCTTCCCCTATGCATTGCTTCTCCAACTGTGTTGCATGTTAAACGTTGCCATGGCAATGACGTCGCTAGGTCAGGCCATTGAGATGCGAATCTCTCGTATCTTCTATGAGAATACCATGGAAAAGGCAGGGGCTGTCACGGAGGGGCAGGGATATCACTTCTATAACTAACGTATCTATCACTGTTCATTCCCTCCTTCATACCCACAACGCTGCATATCGCCAACTTCAATTTAGTTTCCCATTACAGAGGCTTAGGTCATGTCGGTGGCACACAGGGAAAATATTCTAACAAATCTTGTGTGTGTCAATGTGTGTTAGCAATGAGATGGAAGCTGCTACATCTCATGTTGATAACAGAGATAGCTCTGCGCGATAGCGAAGCCTATCTATCCAGGAGATGCGCCCTGTGTCACAGTTTGTTAAATAAATGAAAGCCTTTTGAATTCCACCGAGAGGCGCCTGAGCCTTGTAAATATGATCAAAGACGAATGACAGGTATGTTCTCAGATAGATCCACAGGAGAGACAAGATCATGGGTGCTCCTAGAATGCCTGTGCCCATATCAAAGCAAACCAGTTTGATAAGGAACGTGATCCATTTCAATGATGAATTGCTTGCAAACATACCTTCAGGTTACGTGGGTGGTATTTTTTTCATTGATGGTAAGGGTACCGTGTACCATTTCTCTTGTTAAAACTCCCTATATGGAACGCATTGAATTGAATAATATTAGGTACCGTATATAATTTCTTTCCTAAAGCGATTTGAATAATATTAGATTTCGTTCAATTCGTTGACATTCCAGTTTCCAGTTTCCAGTCAGGAGCCCTTATTTTTCTAATAGACCAGTGAAATATGGGTCTGTCCTAAACGAAGCCATATCCTTCAATTCTTTTGATGGAACTCCCCATATATTAATCTATCATTTTTGATGGTGTGATTTTTCTTCCTAAGGAGCACGAAAAATGATCTACCAGGAATTAGTAAAGGTTCCATTCTTTTAGAAAGTGCCATTAATCAAGGTTCGATATGATAGATCATATGATATGAAAAAAGAAACCTCCTCTGTTATATAGCGTTGGTGGTGGAAAAATGTTCCACGGAACGAGGTCAGTGATATTCATTCTCAATGTGTAATAATATTGCAGCACTCAAGAGACTGCCAGTGTCGGGCTAGTGTAAGGAAATAGTCATTTTTCATCCCAGAATATAGGTCAGGCTAGTACGCCTTTGTTTACATCAGGCTGGCGAGTGCGGTCCCAGTGCCAGAGTTCCTTTTTCTGGTACTCAAGGTTCCACTTTTTCATTAAGCACTATCTCAGAATTATACAACCATCTCGGGATACAAAGATCATGGATCTAGGCCGATAAGATGACAAAATGTAGGACAGATGAATTTGGTCTATAGTGGAACTGGCTGAGTGTACGGATAGGAGGGAAGGGGAGAAGTATGGGCCGAGAGTTGTACGCATGGAATTTAAACGAATGAAGGGAAACCACCCGCGGAAATGTATTATGATGGATATCATCTCGTGCCAGGGTGATGTGTGCTAAATTAGGATTGATTCCCCAAATCCAAAGCATTTGAAGGAAGAGAAAGACAATTAGACTTCGTTTCTCTGAATAACAACAGCCTCAGCACTGACAATCTTGGCCGATTCATCTTCCTACATTTTGTTTTCAACGATTCGATCGCTTCGGAATAGGCAGAACAAAATCTACTTACGTGTACCACTTTATCATACGAGGACAGAAAATTATAGTTCTTCTCAAGATGAATTTTTATTTGTTGTGTAATCAAAAGAGATTTGTCACGTTAATTCGTTATTTTCTTCCAACTACTCTTGCTGAAATCTATACAACTGCAGCTATTTGAACGGGGGAAGTATCGGCTTCCTTGATGTATTAGCAGATTGCCTGACACCTTCGAAACGAATTGTCGGTGTTTTATTGATGAATTGCCGAATTTCTGAAGTTAATACCACGAAAGGAGATTTTGGTTACATTTAAATCCAATTGTTTTTTCATTCTTCTTAAAATCTGTTGTGTTATTTCCTGTAAAATGGCTCAATCAAGTACCATTTCATGTCATATATTTGCGCTGAAAAGTCTAAACTAAAAAATCTGAGGGCCTAGTGTCTCTCATGAAGAGCAAATCATGTCCATTTTTATTTCATCTCCTCTTGGCAGACACTTCATGACACAAAGTCCGAGATGTAGTCGAACATTCATTTGTTCATTTTCCAACTTAAATAAACGGCTATCATTTTCAATTCAATGCTCAAAGCGAAAAATAGCGTTTTTCTTGCAACTTGGAATAGGCCGAAAATCAATTATACACTAAGCCTGACACACATCAGCACAGAAAATGACCATCGTGTTGAACTATGAGGACCATGGTTATTATGCATTCCTTTTTGCTGAGATAGCAGTATCACTACAGCCCAGGGTTGCAAGAACCGAACTGTCGGGTCATACAAGGCTGAAACCGGGTCGAGCTATCATATTGGCGGCAAGGGTGCGGCAATCCTCGGGGAGGGTTATCCGGGTCAGTCGGTCTCGCGGGCATAACTACCTTCCTGCATTTTTACCAAACAACATAAAACTGCTGAGAACTAAGTCTTAGGGAAATGGAGACCTATTTACTGAAAAAGGCCATAGGAAATTCTTGGAAAATTGCTTACCGCGGCTGGTGGTCCCTTGTGCTTTCCTAAGCAGATGGTCATTAATTCGTGGGAATATCCCTGTAAAACACATAATTGGTCCTTCTTTGTGCAGTATGCGATACAATATGGGGAAAAACTCATTAATCCACCTGACTATCAATACGAACGAAATACTCCATACAAATGGCATAGAAATGACTCAACCGTTTTCATAACGTTCCAGATCGAATAACCTCAGAGGCCTAAAGATATACTGTAATTTTGCGTAGGTGATATTGAACAGACACGATTTGAATCGGCCTATATCCGAGATGAATATTTCATTTGAAGTGAAATTAATTACATTTACGTTACAATGCCACTAGTTGCAGAATACGTTTATCTAGATTGAGCTTCAGTATTTCAAATCATGATTTGAAATGTAGTCGCCATGGGCTCACCTCAGGCCAAACAACAAAGTTTCCTCCCAAAACACTTATAAATCCCGTTATCGATCACGTTTGTTTATTTTGTAAAGACTTTTAAGAGAAAAACAATTGGAAAATTGCAACATGGAATATAAAGTAACATAGATATAATACTGGAAAATCTAAACTAAAAGATTAAGTCGTTTGTTGTTATTCCGACTAAAATGGTGAGTGGGTGCCATGGATTTTGGTTCATCGATTCGATTCTCCGATTGTTTTCCATTATACGGTTATGTTAAGGGTAATGCGTTAAATTTCGAAATATAACAACACATTCCACGACTTATATGATGTATTTCTAGGTGACTGTGTATACTCATTTTAAGTCACGGAAATGTGTATTAAAGCTATGTGAATTTATTCAATAAAAAAGTTCTTAGGGCCCCAAAGTAATTTCCACTTAAGGTTGAAATATGTCTTCAACAACAAATGAAAATGGGAAATAGTCTTCATAAAGTTGATCCTGACTTATTTCGTCCAATAGGATATGTGGACGCTTCTGAGTAAGTTAAGAACCGTTTCCCTCAATATGCCTGCACAGTGGCATATGTTTATATATTTAATATGTGTTTATATAGTTGATATTCTTAACCCCCAGAGGATTATTTCTCTACATGAGACTATATCCGCCCTTTCAAAGAGAAGACAACCACGGATACATTCAAAACGATTAAAATAGAGCAGGTCTTCTGATAGTAGCTTCTTAAATATTTTGTTCAATTTTTAATCCCCGAACAATTAGCTATAAGTGTTGTTGTTCAATTATGTTGCCTACATAAAGAAAATCTAAGTAGATATTACAGTCGTTCGTTTTCTTTTGAAATATAACTCTTTAAGTACCGATTGTGACAAATGTCTAATCATAATGTGCTTGAAAAATTAACTTAAAACCATTACTCTAGAAACTTGGAAATCGATCTTTTTTTATTATCTTCTGTATCGAATAGGTTAACACATAGAATCTGACCAATTATTCGTCAATTCCATTCTCCCCTTAAACACTTTAATTTATTTTATTGGCATATAGTGGACCAGTGTGAATAAATGAATTGTCCACCTGATCGTTGGATTCACGTGCGGTACTAGAGCTGTAATATATCACCGTCGAATGCATTTATCATTCGTCCAGCATGGGGTTCTATTGACAATGGGGAGGGAACTAGCTTTTTAAGGTTAAACTGACCCGGTTCTAACGTTAAGCTCCCTTCATTTCTACTCAGTTTACGGTGATTACAATTTGTCCCTATCGCCATCCTAGGCGCTAACGTGACACAAACACACAAAAATGGAGCAAAGTCACAAATCATCCTTCCGCCAGCCGGGCCCATAGCCTCTGCTTACCGCCTGAGCAGCCCCCATTCGCGGGCTTCCCCTGGCCCCCATTTACCGAGCGCATTAAACAGTGGTCATAAAATCGGTCCATTTCGAATCGGAACACAAACCAAATATCCCCCGTAGAGGGTAATTATGTATATGTTCTTTTAATCCCGGTGTAATGAGATGTAGGGACGGTGTTCTCCTCGTAGAAATACAGAAGGCCTGCTTCGCAGTTCAACGCAGTTTTCAGAAGATTGATACACCTTCATATATCATGGGCGGCTCGGCCATGTTTACGTGTCGCGCCGGAGAGCGCCGAGAAAAAGGCGGGCTCTGCCGCAGTCTGTCGTCTGGCATGGATCGCATCGCACCTAGATGACTAAAAGGAGGCCATGTTAGGGAAATAGCTGGAACTGAAGGTAAGACGGCCTTATTTAAGTGCAGGCACGATCTGTTTCGTTTTAAACGCCATTTTGGATCGAAACTGTTGCTTCTGTGTTGAACTAGAGCCGCTAGACTTGGGTCGAGCGAGGAGGGAAGTGGATTCAAGATGGCGGTTGTGTTGGTGGGTGATGGTACTGCTTGTTGTATGGCAGAGCCCAGTATGGCTGGCATGGAGATAGCATAGCAGCTCGTGTGACTTGGCTACTGAAGCAGGAAATCTGACACGAATCCCATGGAAAAAGCCAATGGAGGAGGTGCCGATAATGTGCCATGTGTATTGACCGTGGGAAAGAAAGGGACTAGCAGGGCCTACAAATACCTGTCAGGGATGTTCGGCGGATCAAACAGGGTGGAGGGGATAAAAATTAGAGCCCTTGAGAGGAGGGTGGATCCGGATATGTCACAAATAGGGGAAGCTGTCCGAGTGGAACAGACATGTGGGCCTTGCCTGGTTGAGTCTGCTCTGCCCCTGTTGTTTCAATGGAAAATAGAAAACCTCTTGTGGGATAAAATCCTACCAAACATCGAAGCTTGCGTACTGAATTTCACGAATACCACCTGTGTCTGCATTTCAGTTACAGGGACTGTATTTTCCAAACAGCCAACTCGTTGAAAGTCTGGGCTAGGTCACATGGGGGAAAGAGTAGTTGAAGGGTGGGGTGGGGGGCCGCCCGAGCTGTAGGGATTTGAGGGTGAGTTGGCATGACTCCACATCGATCAATGCCAGGAGACCTTTTCTGTTGCCATGGCAATGATGGATTGGATGAAGGCTCAGGCCTAGTCAGGGGCTGCCCATGGCCCTTTCCCGCCACTCACAATTCTGCTTGAGATGCCCCCACTAGGGCCAATGCCAATCCCAGTTTTCTACAAGATGTCAACCTCTTCACCTTTTCTCTACTCTGAACTCATACCACCATCTCGGATGGAGATATCTCGGGGTATATCTCTTCCATCTGCTCACTCTAAACCAACTAAATCCCCTCACATAACTTGATATTTATCTGCGAAGTTTACCGACCAACATGGGGTCTTTCATTGAGTTGGCCTATATGCACCAGCTGACATCCAAAAATAGCCACACATACCGGGCGAATCATAAATCGATTAGTTGAACACGCCCCCCTTGAAAATGGGCGTCTGTGTCTGGAACATTAGGGAAAAACATGGGTGCTTTACCGTCAGACCTGGAGCAACTGGCTCTTCGTGTATATGTATTTGTATTACTGTTCTAAACTTTCTTACTAATTGGTATTATCTTTATATTTCTAACTCTTAATATTCTTACTCATGTGTCTATATAAAAAGTATCGTTCTTTTCAAGTTTCTTGAAGCTCTAATGTTTCATTAAAATATAGGCGTCATGAACGATGTGTCATGTAACTAACTCCCTCATTGCAATCGTCCCCTTCACCATTACCAGCTCACTCTTGGTCACGTCTTCCTCGTGAACCAACGAGATGCAGAATATTTGACGACCTCATGATCCGCCGCGACAGTGGCGCCAATGCTGATCAAAACGGGAAAACATGACTCTACTGGGTGGACTGATCCTAGGTCTGTCCCCGTTCTTCTTTCCAAGCATACATCACTGCGTTGGCTGGTTAAAAAAGGCCATCCTTAGAGACAGCACGGGCACATTCCCTCCACCCTCATTGCTGGTCCAATAATGTGACTCCTTAAATTTTTCCCTTTCGAGATCAATTTTAAGGCGGGCTTAATCATAGGGGGAAATGAAGTTCCAAATAGACGAGGTGATCAGGCAATCTTTACCTCATTAATTTGATGAAGAAGTAGTATGTATTTATTGATTCGGCTCTGCTTGTTCAATAAATGGGGAATAGGCAGTCTTAGAAAGAAATCTTGCGTAATGAATGAAGGGGGTTCTTAGATATCAGATAGCCGACTAAAATTTCCTTGGGAGACGCACATCAATCTTTTTGTTGTATTCAATTCTTTTGTTTCCTACGGATAAACATGTCGTACGCTGTGTGCCTTCTCACTCGACAATCAGATCAAATCTTGGCAAATTAAATGTAAACAAAAAGATGCTCTTATTTCCATAACAATTCCCAACCTTTGCGTGGCCGGAGGCACAGGTGATTATGACACATTAATTCCAATTAGCGCCGAGTACAATCCGGTAAAATGACATCACACTGAAATGATGGCCATAATCAAGTTGGTTCTGCTTGCATTCATCCCACCTCGGTGGCAGAAGCGCGGGCTAGATTGTTGTGGAATCATATTGAGTATTGAAAGACTTGTCAGTGGCAGATGCGCAGTTAAAGCAAAGATTGATTAATTTCTCCTTCTAGAATATATTCGAGCTGAGAACTAAACGAGAACTAACTGGCTCAAGATGTGAAAGGAACTTCACATTTAATAGTTTGTAAATATGAGAGTGTGTTCCTTGAGCCGTTCCTACTCATTTACAAATATTTTGATAATTTGGTACGTTTAATCTGGAAAATATTGCAAAATATAATCGCTCGTTTTTTAGACATCCCTGGCTAAGCAACCGCTACAAATATATTCATAAGCATTAATCAATATATTAAAGCATTAATCATTATTGTCCTGCTTATTAAATTGCTTATTCATGGTCATACATAATGATGCCTGGTATATATATTCATTCCATAATATATCGATCCATTTGAATAAAGACAGCAATTATTACACCCGTCAAGGTCATGATATGAGCATAATGATCTATTACAGTGATCTCTTTGAATGAGGCCAATATTTATTCAATCATGATGTTTTAAAATCCAATCTCTTCGACAGATCCCGCTCCATGTGGTCTTTTTCTGATTTCAAGATAATATACCTGTGGGCGTTAATGCGCCAATGCTCATTCTCAATGCGTATTGGTGTCAGCATTTTTTCTAAACCTGATTAATGGTGTTGATAACGGAAAAAATGCATGTGTTCTTAAAGATAGTATTGTTATATCATAGATCTATGCTCAGAGTTAGAGAAATATCTAGGCACTGAAAAGTAACGTCCATGTTTAAAAAGTATTTCATATGGTTCTAACAAGTTTTTCATATGGTTAAAAAATGTATTTCATATTGTCAAAAAAGATTTTTTTTTTCATTCAGATCTTATTTTCATCATATATTTGTATGCACACCCAATTTCTCTGCTGTTTATGTTGAAAGGTAAAAATGCAATCTATTGATCGTCTGTTCTACCTTAGAGGCTCTTACTGTTAAGGTCCTAGCTTTGAAAGCTTCGTGATCCTAGCCCAGCAGGCTCTCCAAGTGCATTTATTGAACGAGCTGTTTTCAGCCCACTCAACGTGGGTACATTTTGGTAGGGAACGAACCCTTCGGGATTAATTGCTCGCGAACCTTATTGACCTCCGGTTTAACACTTCACACAAGTGGGCAATAAAATATCAACCCGAACCCTCTGACGGGAGGCTGGAGATCCAATTTTAAGTGTGGCTATTTACAATGCTTACCTCTGAGCCCCAGAGGCTTTTAACACCAGAGTGGGATGAAAAGGTGCATAAGATTTTTGTGTCACTAGTTTAAATATGGGTTTACGACTTTCCATTATGGGAATGGTTTGGCGAGGCTTCCAAGGCAAGTTGTTCTCAATATGAACATAGGTGTTTTATGGCATAATTGCCTCCTTCTATGCCTTCGAGTGCTTTGAGGAGAAAGGATTGCTGTTGCTTCTTATTATAATCACTCTTGCTTCCATGGCCGGAGGATATACTTGTAAGGGCCCTGAAAAGCACATCCAAAGTCGCCTAGAATATAAATAAACACCCCAAGTTTGTGTTTACACATTCCCAAGCTTGAAGCAAGAACCTTCAGCTATTTAAAAAAAGTTGATTTTCTTGTGACCTCAATCAATGATGATATTTTCGCATAGTTCCTTATAGAAAAATAAACCTATACGTGTACATTTCATTTAGTTTCAGTATCTCATTCAAAATCAAGAATTATCATAGGCACCACTTGAAAATAATCATGGTGATTAATGCGTCCTTTTGTACTGTTTATATATTACATTGAATTATTTAAAAAATAATTTGTTTAATTCTTTTAGGGGAATTTACATCCCCTACTTAATAATTCTTATATTGCACAACAGGGTAATAAGGGTTTCTTTATATTGCAAAACAACATGATATAAAATGAGAAAGTAAATGTCCACAAATGAACTTGCTGAGTATGTTAATCCTTGAATATAGGTAGCAATAAAAGTATGCTATTAAATCCTTTGTATCTGGATTTGCGTATCATTGTTGTATAGTAAGCTTTCTATCTGAAATGGAAAGCTGGACAGTGAATGTGGTGAGAGTGAATGAGAATCCTGAGTAGGCAGCACATCCTTCCTGCAATATCTTGCTTGGTGGCAAGTACAGGTGGCGTCGTCATAAAGCCAGTCATTGTAGTGTCGTCATTTTTGTGGAGGTGGCGTTGCAGACCTGAAGTAGATTTCCAGCAGCACCAGGCGAGCAATGCCTGCACTTAATGCCTCACGATGGCACATTGCTGTAAGCGCTGTCTTTTGCCTCGATTCGTTGACATGCCCTGTCTACCGTCTGATATTAATCCCCTGACTTAGGAATCTCAATTTTTCAGAATAGAGTCATTCAACAATTGCTTATTGTCTAGAAAAGAGTTATATTATCGCTTATTGACTCAGCAATTTTCGTTTAATTTTTTTTTACTAAACTTGGAATGAAACTTTTAACGTAAACCGAGGGAAAACGCACATGATAATGTTAAGGAAAGATGGCAACAATTGTAAGGATTATGATTTTACAAGGGATTTTATTTTCACCATAGCTGTATAGATTTGTTTTTGAAGTCAAGGTTACATCTTGATTGCGAACCCAATTGACAGCAGATTTTTCATATTTCCCTCTTCATACAATAGCAGAAGTACGCAGAATATTCACAGTTTTATATGATAATATCAACATATGTACGAACAGATTAAGGGTAATGATTTATAGTCAAATGTCACTTTAGGGCAAACCATGAAACTACAATATACTTTTGCAAAGTTTCAAAGATGTGATGAATCAAATGAATCTAATATTGTGTTTTGACTCGTGACCAATTTATGTCAATAGCGGTTTCTTTCAATTTGATTCCTCATCTATGATTCTGCACAGGCCCAGTAAAATTATTGTCTTGATAGCGTTCCATAAAGTCATTACAGGGATGCAAGTTCTCAGATTATCAACTGAATTCAGATATATGGAAAAGTCAGCAAATGCCCCATACAATACACTAAATCGACTCCTAAATACCAAAATTTTCTCAAAATTCCATTTGACAGACAATATTAGGGGAATGATGTGTAGAGACATCTATCTAAGTGTTCTCACGGAGCCTGGAGCTAACGGAGCCGCCTATCCCTGTCGGGGGAGAGGCGGCCTCAGATCATAACTGAAGTGAGATTCCCGATATTTCCGTTAGTCTTTAGCATTGAGTCTATGGAGGTCACGGAAATACCCGAGGTCCTTCGCTCAAGACCTCCGGGAAGGGTGCAGCAGGTGGCCCTTGGACTTCTGACATATGACATGTGCGCCTTTATCTACCTCCCCCTGGACCTTGGAAAATGTTCAGATTATTTTACCTTACCCGACTTGCATCCCTGTCATTAGATGATGGATAATCAAGATGGCATAACTGGATTGAATCTTGATTGGTGTTACGAGACTTAAACATGAATAACAAAAACTCTCATACAATGAACCAGCATATACGATTTTTTCCCACCACTTCTGTCCGTGTTATTATGAGTGATGAAGATTAATCGCTCAAGATTTGATTTGAATGGGTACGTATGTATACTTAAAGTATGCTGGGGATACTTTTGCCCGGCTCTATCTATCTGTGTCTGCGATTGCCAGTGTTAATAATGACATTATTGTGTAATGCACTGTTATCATGTGTAATGCACTACCTTCGATTCTTCTGTATTGAGAAAGGATGAGAGATCGGCCATTTTATCTTTTTAGACTATAACGATTGAGTAATTGTCATCTGCAATTGCTCTTTACATTTGTCCGTGAGATTTAGTACTTTAGTACTGGTGTCCCCGGACATTGAAAATATCCATCCCGTTTCCCTAGCAACCGATTAGAGTTCAGCATGACATTCAGAACCGGAAATCTTTTATGTAGTGTTCAATGTCTGTGAAATCTGATTTGAAATAACAGGAGGAGGACAAAGAGAGAGGCGCCTTCCGCCTTTCCCGAACATGTGTATCTCTCGATTGGGTCGCTCTTTTTTCATTATTGGCTCAAAGGAAAAGAATACTTGAAGGGGGCCGAGAGAAAAGGCGATTTTCCATAGGTCACCGGGTTCACCTTTACCTATTGGTTCGAAACGGATAGGGAGGTCAAGGTCAATGGGTCATATTGGACCTGTACCCTCCAGGGTTCCGGCAACTCGTTATCTGTATGATATAAACTTGGTGCTTGGTGGTTTAGGACCTCAGTCTCAAGCAAGGCCCACACCATGAGTGAAGGTCTCCTAGCGAAGTCGGTATTGATTGCACTTTGGGACGCTCTTTTTTGAAGTCAGATATGGGCTAGGATGGACCTTACGGGCATTGATTCTTTGGAGGAAACTTACCATTATTTCTCGTTTGAACACTACTTCTATATCCAATTGATGGGATGGACGATGCACTTTACACGCAGACACCCTACGCAGTGGATTTATTTTTTTCAGTGCGCTAGAGAGGAATGAATGCTCCCCTGGACCGGTCTGAATCGATATATAGCGATGCTGAGTGCAACAAAAGGAAGTTCTTTGACAGCCCATTTGATGGATGAGTAGAAATGACGGATTGTATTGAAAAAGCTACACAACTACTCGCAGGATTGAGCGATTTGCATATGATAGTGCTCTTCTGTTATATACCATACATATACTGTCATATTGTAGAACTCATTGATATTACACTTATTGTGGGGCTGACGTCCACCTTTGCCCCTAGGCAGAATATGGGATAGAAAATTCCTTATCTAGGTCAGTGTGTCGCGAACGCGGAGACACGCATGCATGCTGGTTTCTGACCCGGATTATCGCTCACTGGGTTGTCAGCCCTAATGGAATGCTAATGGGGGCCGGTCGCAAACCCTAGCGCCGTTTCACGGGAGGTAGTAATAGCTGGTCATCGAATGCTGCCTTTTACATTATTCTTCTACGGTGGTATTAATAAGGGCCTCCCTGGACGGGGTCAGATCCCCATCAACCAAGGGCAAAATCACACATTGTCGGTCCCAATCGGATGGCGATATTTCATTAGAGCCTAGCAATTTGTTTCGTCCTTTCACTCCCTTTCTCTGTTCAGTTGCCAGAGTGCAATTTCCCTATTGCCAGACTGTCCATATCATGATATTGAAATTCGACCTGGATTGTTCATAAGTTTCACCCGTGAAATCACAGTAGCGTTGGCCCTCTTTGCCATCGATTCGATGCACTAATCGACTGCAAAGAACTTTTATTTGCTTTAAAAGATTCTTTTAATCAGATTACTTCTCAGACTACGTACAGTTAGCTCTCATTGATATTTGTTATTCCTTACTAACTTTACCGCCAAAAGGTGTATTTGTATGGGTGTAACTGCAAAAGAATGACTGAATATTTTTTGTTTCTAATTTGGACTCTCATCTTTACGTTAAAAACATCGGTTTTTCCCCCAAACGAAATATAATAGCATTCTGATGGCGACTGCTCTTAGTCCCGTACAATTCTTTTCATCTTTTCTTTCCGCCTACAGTTCTTTTAAGCTATTTGAATGTCATATAACATTTAATATATGTTATCATTGGAACGGACGAAAGCAATACTTATATAAGGCAAAAATATTTTCCATAATTGCACGAGTTCGGTAATTGGTGTGCGCTTTGAACCCGCAGGCCATTCACTATTGGAATGCGTGTATGAGGCAGTTTTAAGAGGAAAAATTGGCGATATCTTTCATTTCAGCTGTCAGTTTGTTTTTGTTGGCTTTCTCAATTTTTGCTGGTTTTGCAAGTACAATGTATGTATCTAGTACATTCTCCCCCTGGCCCTTTAAAGTGGTCGCATTATTACTTGTAGTCCTCTGTACACTATATGTTATTTCTGCATTTGAGCAACTTTTTATTTATATGTTATTTAATTCACTGGCTTGTAATATATCGTAAATGTAATTATGATATAGGATAACAACCTTTTTCCATTATTTGTTTAACCTAACCAAACTCGGAATTGTTCTGTTCAATTTCTTCTCACTCGCAAGATTAGAGCTGAAAAAACTTAATTGCATGACCTTGAAATAAGACTTATTATTAACACGCAGGGGCTGGTTCAGGTCCGTTGGTTTGGTCTCTTGCATGTCAACTCCTAGGTGTATTGGCTCTGCAAAACGCTTCGCCGCTACAAATACCCTGTAGATCCGAATTTGTGTGGGAATTTTATGCTACAAATTCGTATCTGCAAGGATTTAATGTAGTGGGCGAACTCTCGCCATTTGTTCATTGCGTCTCACCAACTTTATTTGCCTGATTTAAGAAACAAAAAGCTATGATTTGGGCTATTATCATGTACATTATTAACCCATTGTACCGCTACCAACTTTGTCTCGTTTGTGTAATGCTAAAACAGATGCTTTTTCGTGTGTTCACAGTTTCAGAAGTACGCCAGTGTATATAGATTGAATGATTTCATGTTTTGCCTTCTCATGTTCCTTAGTGTCAACACCTTCAAACCACTCGAATATATTATCTTCACCTTCCTTGAACCAAATCAATCCACCGATGAGTTTCTGAAATAGTAAACATGTTTGTGGTACCTACAGATTAGTTAAATTTGTTATTGTTATGCCCTTTTTGATAGAATAATGTACGTTGTTAAAAACAAATACGAGAAAATGTAGCTATTTCTCAATCAATGCATCCATCGTCAGATTAGATGAGTGTTATCTTGATTCCCCAAATGATTCTTTTCCTGTAGCCTAAGTGAGAACTTTTACTCCTAACTTTATGACCTTGTTTATCCATGTTATTTTGTTCGATCAAAAATGTATGCTAACTGAGCTTTTATGGTACGTATTGTTATTATGAGCAATGTGATAGACTGCTAATACCTTATAAATATGTATCCTACCAGAAATAGCTGAAATAAAACTCTTAACTCGAAAATTGTCTAGAAATTGTAAGTACTTCTTGGTCTTGTCTAGACGATTTCTGGGAAGTATTTGCTATTGAGTAAATTGTATATGTTTTATTAATGTAAGATCATAACTCGAAATTGAAACTCGCTTCGTGGATGGATAACCAGAAAATGAGTATTTTTCAATTTTGTTTGGATTAGCTTCATAGTTATATAAATGGATATTTAAATTACATTTTAGAACAAATCTGTCTGTTAAAGATTAAATTATTACTCGTAAGTTGTCTAGAAATGAAAAGTACTTCTTCTTGCGAAGTTATCGTTACCGTGGTTTTATCAAAACTGTGCCAAACTTACTGTTAGTTCGGCTTATGCACTTGTGCTAAACTTTTAACAAAGGCTTTCCTGCTAACGAAATCTGCTCTTTACTTCGCCTTGAAGTGACGGGTAAAAACAGCCGCCCATCTAATTCTGAGGGAGGTAATTTACTTGAGGAATTCAGGGCTGGAACCCAAATGGTTTTTCGGTGCTGGACCATTGACCGATAGTCATTAGCTTAATGGAGTTCCAAAGTTAGACACAGCGCTGTTGTTCCATATCCTCGGCCGGATGTGGAGAAGGTCATTATTCTTTCACCGGTCTCCCTTTGTTCCCCCACCGTCTTCCTTCAATTCAACATCCCTTTCAACCTGCAAAGAAAGAAATAGGGAGAGTTTTCGTATACGTTCGCAAAGTATTTCATTCGATCAACATGGTTACCCTATGGGTTAGTACTGAAGCCCCTAGCGTGTATTTGCGGAACTGAGTAGTTGCATCTAAAACTCACCAGGGGATGGCCGGTTGGGGCTGCCGCCTGGTGTTACACGATGGGACTAATTTTTAGTGTCTAGCTACTGAGCTGTACCGGAGTTGTGCTCATAACCCTTATCTAAACAACCAGAAGTAATGCGGTGCAATAAAACCTATTGTGCTACAAATCTGTATCTAATGAAAACTGAGAGGGCTATCTGATGTTAGATGATTAAGTGCAATATAAACGCGCTCTATGATTAACCGTGTCCGATAGGCTTTGTGGTTGTCCGATTTTTCTGTAGGCTATTGGGTGCTCTGCTCTATGTTGCTGATGTTTCACGTATGATTGATGTTGATGTAGCTCATATAATTTTAACTTTTAAGGGGGAATATGAAGAACAGCTTTCATTCCGAGCAACGAAGTGCGTTATACTTGCAACACTCGCCGCAATATCTGTATTTCGTTTCTGGCATTTCTCAGGTGGTGGCGCCTATTCCTGACAAAAGGGCCGTTGGGCCTGCTCGGGTAAAGGGAGAAACTTGGCATTCTCGGCTTTGAACGGTTTTCAGATCTGAAAGGTTACCCAGCTTTGAAAAGCCTAGCTGCCTGAGCTATCAGATATGTGAGTCGACCAGGTTTTCTCCTTCTGGCGCCAGAGTTGGGCCTGTCTAAATACCAAGGCCGCTGAGCGTGGAATCTGGGGGCTAAAAGGGATCCATGCAAGTTTTATAAACAGCTGTGCTATCTCGGCCATCGCCGACTGACGGCTTGGCTATGAGATGACAGGCCGAGATAGCAGCATCCCCCTATAGATGATGCACCTTTGGAGATAGGACTTGACGGAGGGATGGCTCTCTGCCTCACCAACAGACCCATCCATCCATCAGACCACGATCCTTAGTTTGAGACTTTGTTTTGGCGAATGGCGAGTATCAACCACAAAATGTTTAGCTGGGGGGTTTTGAGGTGCGGAGGGTAGGGGAGGCTTGGAGATATTCAAAGTCTCGGTGACCCGGCGATGATAAAAGCCTCTAGTCAGCCGGCGTGTGTGTCATCGCACTTATATCCCTCTTCCATCGCTCTGTAATAGCGTCCAGGCCACGTTCAGCCCTGATCTAATTTAAATTTGCTCCTATCTGAAGGCCCTAAGAGGTCCCCTGTGTTTACGATAACACTCAGTTCGATATTTGATTCGCATTGTGATTCACGGGCATAGTCATCCCTTGAGCGACGGACCATCAATGCGCTGGAATGAATCAGCTATTCATGTGTTGTATCAACAAAAGACAGTTGTTCAAGTTAAACGAATCCAGTTTCCATCCACAGTTTTATTCTCCCAAGAGATAAGACAGACTGGGTCAGAATGAAAATAATCCTCGGGGAATAATTTTAGAGAATGACTCCCTTTTATCATTATATTTATACGCACATACCAGAATTAGGCCTATGCCCTATTCTTTTCTGTAGTTCCGATTACGATTGGTTCTTTGTGTCAAATAAGTTAAGAGTTATTTTAGGATTTCTTCAGTGTTATCCCAACCAATGACAAAGATTAGTCAAATAAAGAGACTCACTGCTGCACTATCTAAGCTACCCAACGAACTCAGTTACAGAGGATAAATGAGAGGTATCGCAGAAACAGAATCAATCATTCTCTTGATTCCGTCTTCCCCTTCTGGTTGTTTAAACAGTCCGAAACATGGATTAGCCATTTGGTCAGGAAATTACCCCCTCCAGGATTAAACCATAATTTAGCTCCCCGGGGTCCGGCATAGTTTACTTGGCTTTAGATTTTGTACCCAAAGTTTGCCGAGGCATAATTTTAAAGAAATTTGCCAGGTGGGGTGGGATGTGCCTCCCAGCGTTGGTCACGTTTCGGGTGGCTGTTCGTGTGGTCAGAAGGGTCTCAATGGTCAGTCATCGAGTCTGCATACCATCCTCGCCCCCTATATTCCACACCCCGTCCGCCCTCCGGGACATATGGGGCAGTCTGCCAACGTTGTTATCAATCTATACCACCAGGGGGTGTGGATGTAGGGGCTGAATCCCGAACATACCCCGAGGGAGACAATTTCTCCCCTACCGACCACTCCCCGTTCTTATGTGCTGAATAGTTAATACCTTACGCCCCGGACATTGGTGTGAGAGGAGCTTGACCAGCCCCTCCCTCTGTCTGGCCTCAAAGTCCCAAAATCCCACTCCCCATAACCCTGGGTATTCCTCCAGAAATGCCCTGGTGTTTGGCCCAGCTGGTCTAGGATATAAAAAGCTTAGGCCACGCCTGCTTTGTTTGCTTGAAAGGGGTGAAAGGCGAGGCCACGGTAGCGGTCATAACCCTCAGGAGGATGAGGGCAAAGTATCGCGAAGTATCGAGAGATTAGCGATGAAAATTTCACCCTTTCCCTCCCGTAGGTCATGGGGAATTGGTGGTCTGGTTTGAAACAAACGAAATCATCGTGGTAGCCCATCGGACATATTCAAGAGACAAACATCTCTGTGCTCTTTAAATCCATCTTCGTTTTTATACGATTCGCATTGAATTTCTAAGTTATATTCTATAATTCATCAAGAGCAAAGGAACTGCAATACAAACCCAGAACGATTAAAGCCCAATGCCCACAACTGTTATTCTTTTTATCTCGTTTGTAATTTCAAATTGTGTGACGACTTCCCTAATTCTCTTCATCCAAAATGTTGAAACAATAAATTTGATTTTTCTGAGATCTCCAAATTCTAGAGAAAAAACACACAGGGTTGAATTGGGACAATAATTTTAAATGTTTCGTCATTCAATTATTGTACCACATCCTTACAAACGATTACTTCTAGGGTAAAAATTAACCTAATTGCCATATCAGATGCTGTGCTACAAATCACACTTAAACGGAGCTGCACGTCTTGTTGTGGTGCCTAATAAATAGATTTCGGGCGAGAAGTGGGCGGAGGAGGTACCACCTTTAATGTGTGTTCCTAGCTCGAGGCAAATGGTCAAATTCATAAGCTGACATGGCGAATAGGGCCTCGTTGAGATGGTCATCGACAATAGGACACTTATGAGGTCATTGCGCGGAGATAAATGTCCTTCGATAGCAGACATCGCAACGTGCGATTTATGTTCTCTGAGGGGGAGGCCAATCGCACGTGACTTCTAGTAATTGGTCGTGTGAACAAACAGTTGTACTCGCGGCTCCGAAGCTGGAACAAAGGCATGTGCTCATGTAATCTGGTCGTAATCAAATTTATGGGTTTTCTCCCTGATTTATCGAGCGCCCCCTCATATTGTGGTCCGCTGTCTGGTCAGGAGTTGCGGCTTGTTGCTACCGTTTGGTATGCCACCTGATATTAGTTTTAACTAATTGATATTGTCCACAACATGCGTGAATTTCCTGATTTTTTAATGGTATGTGGCCTGCGATGTAATTATGATTGAAAGGAAAGGAGATAAGATGAGTTAATGTTGGTATTACACCTATCAACGATGTAAACTTACTTAAACTCGTTGCACCTATGTTATACGCAATTTTAGAGTAAAAAAGTATCTTAGAGTCTGAGATGCAAAAGATATGGGTATGGAAATAATAAATATTTGTTTTTGTTCATAAAAAGGTTTTTATTCCAATCCTGCCATCGGCGTAATACATATTTAATCATGCCGTCCAGCATTAGGTGCCACCAAAATATGATCTGGAGGTCGTGTGAAATGTGAAATAAACTATTATTTTTTGGCCACACCTGATTAAAGATGGGAAATAAAAATAACAAATAGCCTCTCTTTTTGTGAGATTTACTTTAAATGAGTTTCTTTTGCACTTATTATAGACATTCGTCAGTCATTACAGAGAAAAACACCTTTTATTTTCGCACTCATTCACGCGTTAGTAGCAAAAGAAATCTAAATACCAGCTGAACTGGATGAAGTTGGGAAAGATCTGAGGATAGAATTGAATAGATTGACAGTCCACGAGCTATTTCTTAAATGTTTAAAAAAAATTAGACTGACGTTTAAAAGGAGTGCTGTATGAGATCCACTTAATAGGACCAATGGTTTTCCATTTACAGTCATTGGTATGAATAGTCCTATACATATAACGCTTGGGTGGTTTGGAGTACATAACACCTGAATGTATTTCCATGTCTGTAACAGAGGACAAAGGGGAGGGAACGCACTTTGTATTTCAGTGGGAAGACATCGATCTTTTATACCCATATACCACCCTGAACTACACTTTGTTCAAGCGTCCTTGCTTCAAAGCCCTCGCTAAGATTGAACTGACAGGCGCCGAGAGAGGATCGCACATTTCGATCCGTCCCAGTCCCTATGCGTACCCCTCGCTGGATCACAAAAGGCCAGCAGCAATTTCATCGTGAATTGGAAGTAAATGAAACTTAAGGACTGTTCTTTGTTTCGTTTTAATCGATGAAGAGCGATAGTGGGTCATAGGGGAGCCAGAGTGAATGGAAGAAGCGACCGACTGCAGTTCCCTGCCCTTTCCATTAATCATTTCCTGCGAAGAGAAAGTTAGACAGTTCAGTCGGTCCGAAACGATCTCAGCATAGAGATAACACGTTTGGGGATCAGTCATTTTATATCATATTTTTGTGTCATCTCTCGGGCAGGTAGGAATCAGTTTGAGCTTGGAGGATTCGAGAAATGAGGGAGGGGGTGGGGAGAAACACACGCATACTGATTCCGGACAATAGGTACTCAGTCATTGTTGTTAGCCGAGAATTCTAGCTAGTCTGAGAAGACAACACGTGTTCAGACAAAGCACTCTTATCACCAATACAGACAGAAGGTAGGGGGATAAAACTTCGTGGTTTGTATTGACACATGAGTAAACATTGCCAGGCAAATCTGAACCTTCATTCACACTCGGGGATGTCATTGTCCTTTCCTGTCACCTGATGCCCACTGTTGGACGATTTTCCTCCATCCTCCATTGTTTAAGGGCTTTATTTTTGTATCGGTGCTCTCATAAATATTTTTTTAAATATGAAGAAAAACGATGGGAAAAGAAATGGAGATAATTATTGTCTCCAGTTCCGTAATTTCGATTACATAGGTGAGGATTGATAGGGATAACAATTATTAAAAACGAAAACAATCCTTTCCATGGACTGTGACTAAAGGTTTTTAGTCTCAATGAATCATACAGATAATGTTCATTTATGTCTGAAGTAAACATCGTAAAGCAGCCATATACTACCATTCTTTTCGTATTCATGATTGGTAATACATAATACATTGTCGTCTCCATGTGTATATTTCTAAAGATCTCCACAGATGTGATGATGGTCTCATGAAATGCTTTGTCAACAATTATCATCAATGATCAATACCCACATCAATATATTATATCCATACCCTGTGACCTATTCATAGATGTTACCCTGGTAGAATTTACACCAAAAAAGTTACAGAATTCGATTCAATATGGGTTCATTGATCGGTCAGAAGCCAATGGCCATACTCTTAATATATTCGCTACACACTTCATACTGGCTGGCAATGCAGGCAACGCTTCTGCCGGATGGATTATGTATGAAATAATGGCTCGCCTCCCTGGATCGACATATGCTACCCCGTGGAAATTTTAATCCCCTCAACCTAACGAAAAATTAATTTAGCTCACGGATTATGGGCAATTTGCCTCAGTAATTAGAACTGTTGGCATGAGAGGGCATCGGAGGCGTCGCGCCCAGGTTTCCCTGGACTTGATTAGGTGCCAAAATCAAATTAATTGTTGTAAATTGATCCAGGGAGTATTCACCTTATGATAAAGAATTCTGAGGCATCGAGGCATTGTGCTTGGGTAAACTTGATTGGAAATAATTACATTTCCATGCATAAAGTGTAGAGGATGTGAGGACGAGGTCAGATGAGGGATTGACGTCAGGGGTCGAAGGCAGCTCGCGTAGTGTCGAGTCGAGGGCACTTTCAAGGGTCACTGGCGCAGACTGGCCCTCCGGCCCGAATACCTTATCACGAGCTCTCAAAGCAACTCAACAACAAACAGCCTATTGGCCAAGATTGCGTAGCTTACGACTCTCTTTCCTTAGGTGTTTTTATTTATAAACGCCCCCATCTATCCGCCAGGCATAAAGGAACAGAGAATACTCATTTCTTCATATAGCTTTGCCTTGGGGTAAAATTGTTCGGTTGAGAGTTTTGATTTGGCTGTCACTTTCTGCATTCCAGACCTTCTTGTGCATTATTAGACGGCGATAAAAAGTAGCGTGTAATTATGGAAGGACGGCTTATTGCAAAAATAACCGCCTGTCAAACGTTTCCCTCATAAGATGTGGACCGAGACCGAACATGAAATAAGACATAAATCAAAGTCTCCGGGACGCGAGTCTACTTGCTTCGCCCTAATATCAATTTCACACAGAAGATTATTTTCTAGATGTATTTGCCCATGTTCCATGTTGATATTTGATTGGAAGCACGCTCTACGAACATGGTATTATCAAGTGTGTGACTCATTTCTTTTGCGCGAGGGGCTTATTAAAATGAAAATTAGTGTTAACGACTTCTTTTATATAGAAAATTGTAGACTGGAAATGAAGCAATGACTGATCCCCCCCATGATTGGATGGTTAATTTTGGTGGTAATCAATTGCGTTTCCGTCTGGTTCTCAATGTAATCCATAATATGGGAGAAGCTATAGGCGATATGAGCTATTATAGCGTTCTTTACTTCAATAAATAGTAAGGATTTGACCTGCAACTATGTATAAGCGACTGATAATATCAGCCGCTTACATAAATAATTGCAGGTCACATAGACTAAACAAACATAAACGCAATCGTTTAAATCATTTTTAGTTTTTCAATCAATAACAGAAAAGCCTGATGTCTTCACATATGTGGCCTATTAATCACAAATAATTTAAATAAATGGAAGTATGATAATCTACTCGTTTTCATTTAGGTTACTGTGTATACTTCAGGAAATTGAACTCAGTTATTCAATCGAATTTTAACGAACTATTAATAGACGTGGACAAATCAAATTCAGGACTTTCCTCATTTACATGGTTCCTTAAAATATTGTCTATATATGAAGGTCCAATGACCTCAAATGATTAATTAGTATGATTGGTACCTTGGATAGAAAGAGTCCCTAGCCAGACTAAAATTACAGATTCTGACCTTGAATTATTAGTCTATCTGTGTGAAGCGTGGGGTTCTAACTGGGCTTGGCTCTTTATCGTGTTGCAATTGGAAGACGATGAGTGTTATGGCCCATTAGATCGCCGCCATGACCATTACCAGGTCAAAGACCATTACTCTTCCAACCTTCCCTGTGCTGTGTGTTGCTGAAGATCCACTGGCACTTGGAACCCCAGTACAATTCAAGTTTCAATATAAAAATACTGAACCAATCAATCTTTCCCTAGTTTACATTTTAACTTCGTTGTTCCTTTAGACTTTTGAAGGGAAATACAGGTGCGGTGTGCCTGGTTACTCTCAAAGAATATGAACTAATAAAAGAGTTGGCACACAATCAGGAAGACAAGCTAAGGACGCACATAGAATGAGAAGGCGCTCGTTTTCTTTATTGAGATGTTCATTCCAGCGAGCGTCTTGAAGAGCTTCGTCTTTCTACTTGAAAGAATAGATCCGATTGTGTGGCGATCGGATGAAAACAGGCCTATCCGTCTTCTTTTCTCTCAGTGTAATCCGGTTGGGGATAAGATGTCTTGCTATGAGGTAAAGCGCGACATGGGATCGGATGGATAACATCCTCGCTCCACTATTACTGCGAATTTGGTTGTAAAACTTTAATGGATGTAAACATCTGAGTCCGGAATGGGGGAATGATGGATATTCACTGGTGTGATTAGTGGAATGTCAGTTTGTCTTTGAAGTAGCCGCTGTGTTGGGTTATCCCTCAACAAAGCGAGCCGACGGCAGCCTCTAACTGATGTTTATATACGAGCTCCGGGTCTCTGCCAGACTCTGCGGAGAGGGCGATTCTCTGGGATAATGCGAGAAATAAGCCGTTGAATAATGGACGGGTATAATTAGTACCTTCAGGTAGTCCTTGGGCAGGGCCCCTCTCCCCCCACCACTAATCCCATCCATTTAAACATGTCGCGGACACCGGTGATAGATCTGGGAAGGTCTGAGGCAGGCACCGCCTAAAAAGTGAGCGAGAAGCCGAGGCCCGCAAAAGGCTACGTTCGACCAAGTTTCCTCCAATGCTGCTTGCAATTTCGACATGTTCTTAAAACCACTGGATTTAGCCTGGGATACATTTCCATTAGTAACCATCCATCATCGCTGACAGGTATCCGAAGAGCTTGCTTCTGGTGTCTTTGGAACGCGAACAGAGAGAGGTCCTGCCTTCGCATACCGGAGCCCCTTCCCAGAGCTCAAAGTAGTATAACAAAGAGTACCTTTGTAACAGGCTCTTTAATAATAGGCCCCTGCTCTCAATATGTTCTTGCACAAAAAAAGTCTTCTATTATATCTCCATTATCACCGAGGGTGGCAAAGTAGTGGCATTAAAAGCTGGAAGCATTTTGCTTTACAAGCATTGGCTGTGTCGGACATAGCCGCATTTGAGTTAGATGAGAGCTGGTTTCATCAAGATGGATTGTTCATCCGCCCCACTATCTATTAATGATGTCAGAAAATGTTATTGATGGTTACGCATTATTCCAGGATTTTAATGATGTAGCTTTTATGGTGCTCAGTAGACTGACAATACACATTGTTGTCCATTCGAAATGTTTTCATTCCTTCGCGTGGCTGGAACAAAAGTATTATAAATGCTTGTGTTCATTATCGAGATAGATGACAAGCTGGTTGTGTTTTAACTTCTTTCAGATATTCTAATTTCATCAGATATGATGTACTCAGATCAAAACACGTTCATTATTCATGTTGATCGATGTTAATATATACACGTATTAATATAAGGGTATAATTATTATGCGTTAGCATTTTACATATCAATACGATTTGAAAATACATCTATTACTGACAAACGTGGCCCCCGACTGTTTGAGCCACTTTTTCGCCCCCTTCTCCCTTTTCCTGCTGTTCCTATTCTATTCCTTAACCTAGAGAAAAGTTTCGGACGTTTACCTAGTGGTACAACATATCAGTTTATAACTCCAAAGTCATTTGTATTTCTGTTTTCGGCACAATGGGTCACATCAAACGAAGTCATTAGGGCGATGATCACCTGACTAAGAAGTTTACCCCTTATCAGCCCTTTACCCCTTGTCAGATCAGAGACTGCAGAGACTGGGCCAGCGAGCCCCCAGAGCTTAGCCCAGGGTGCGCCAGCTCAGCCAGCTGAGGTGGTGTGCCCCCACAGAGTCATAAACTCCAGATGTCCACAGTCCAGATGTCAAACTTATTAAATTAAAGGATGTACAAAAATAAGTCATGTCTAAATATATTCTCCTTAACATAAGAAAACTTTTGGTCTTTATTCCATAATTCTAGTTTGTTTAGAAGCCAAGATAATATTCTATACATTAAACCCTCTGGTATGTGTGGTGTAGGTCCTCTCTCTCTCTGTGGATTGAATTATTGCAGGTGGCTCCTCTCCACCACAACGACCACAATAATTTCAAATTTCCTCTCATAAAAGTCAGTATCCCTTTCATGAGCCCCTTCCATCACATCTGCAAGCAAATTCTTTTCGTTGCTTCTTCTAAGTTTAGTTATTCCCCAGTTCAAAGAAATCAGCATATTAGAGAAATGTAATTTATCAAATTTAATATTTGACTGTAAGAGAGGCTCTTACAGTCAGAATATGCTGAATAAAACCTTTTCTCTTAAAAAAATCATATGTGCACTTAAAATAGTCAATGAAATATGCTGGAACTAGCAAAAAGATGCATACAACATTAAAGTTTCCTTTTTAAAAAATGTTTTCGAAACTCTTTCCCTGTGACACATCACATATGGTGTTTATTACACGTTTATTGCACCTGGGCCAATAGGGTTCTATAAGCACCGCCGCCCTCGCCGCTTCCTTTCCCTGCTCTCTTATCTCTTATCTCACCATTGATGGCGACCATCTGGGACTATAACCCCCCCACCACCACCACACTAGCCCTGCCTATATATGGGTCAGATTTTCAGAAAATGTACAATTTGCCTTCAGCAATCCTTTTAAATAACACACATTGAAGGTACCCGCCCCTCCCTCCCTCCCTCTCTCTCTCTCTCTTTCTCTCTCCCAGCCTCCCCTCTCTCTCTCTCCCAGCCTCCCCTCTCTCTCTCTCTCTCTCCTCCCAGTCCCACACCCCTCCCCTCTCATGTCTGCCGCCCCCCCCCCCCAACAATGGCCTTTAACCCTCCTATCATTGAAATACTTTATTTCGAAACTTTATTTCCCTCTCTCTCTGTCAAACGGGGTTAATGGGACACCCTCCCTCCCCCCTCCCCCACACCAACTCCTCCAATTCTCCACCCCTCCTTCACTAATGATGGAGAGGAGGAGATGGTGGTGGGTGGTGGTTGGGGTGGAGGCACTCCTCCCCTCTTCTAGCTTCCCTCATCCACCATACTGAAAGAGTCCAGCTGTTTTGGCATCCTCTCTCCAACGTCTCTCCCTCTCCTCTCAGCAGGGACAACACATATCAATATTCATAATCAACAGTCTTTAGAAAGTCCCTACCCCCTAAATAAGCTCCTCTTATTCAACTCAAATCCTCCCTCTTCAATGCTTCGTTCACAGATGAATTAAGAATGAATAACGAAATATATATTTGCCCACATTTAAAGACCACAGGGATATATGAACAAAATCGAAATACATTGCACTTAGTTTGATGACCAATAGAATAATACTTAGGATATATCATGAATGAACTCGAAATATAACTTAGTGTAATTGTACTTAGTTCTATGACCAAGTAATAGAATAATACTTAATTTTCATTTAAGTATTATTCTGTTACTTGGTCATGAAACTAAGAACAATTACATTAAGTCATATTTCGATTTTAAAAAAAAAAAAAAAAAAAAAAAAAAAATTATATTTCGATTTCATTCATGATATATCCTAAGTATTACACCCTATCTATTTGCTAACGCTGTGTTGGTAAAAAAAATCCAACACTCTGTCAGCCTCATTCCTCTCTTGTTAAGAGACTACATTCGTCATTCCATCGGCTCTTTAATTATCGAGTCACAAAACGTTTCTATACCTTGCATAAATAATATAAACTAAATAATTGTGTATGTAATATAATGACCTTTACGATGATTTTAATATATCAAGCTTAAGATTCATTCATTTCGCCTGTGTTGAACGTTTACGGCCTAGAAAACCCTCCATTAATAATTTTGCCAAGGAAGGCTGAGTGAGAATTGATCTTTCGATTCGTTCCACCTCGCGAATAATAAATGTGAGTGCGGGGTATGGGTTTAAACAGCGCATGTGGGCACATATCATTTTAAAGGGATTTGTCATGAGATCTACAAACAGAGGAGCAAATTGCTTTGCCCAGAACGATTCAAGGTCTTGTAAGTTGTCCCTGAGAAGCTTCTACTCGCCTATGTCCCCTATCTCACCCATTATGCCTTCATCTTCCTTAGGCCCCTTCTGTCCTTTCGACGCCTCTCCATCTCAGTTGGGGACCACGGAAGGTCAGCTTGGATACACTTGGCATGATGCCAAATCTTCTGTCCGACTGACCCCCTGCATTACAAGCAAGCCCCTATTCCATGTCACCATAGCAACCATATCGATTCTTACATCACACAAGTGCCTGTACCTCGGACCCATGGGAGATAAGGGGGTGGCTGAATACGCTCATAGTCTTATCTCAATTCTCTGGCCCTTCCGCTCGTGGTCCTTTGAAATAGGGTTTTCGCTCTCTGCGAAGTGGAAAATGAGGTGGGGGAAAAAATATTCAACGAACAAATCGTGATATGTTTCTGTCATTTGCAAAGGATGTGTTTAGTGAAATCTATTGATTTCTTTGCCTGCCAAGTACGTATTAGCATAACAACACTTTGTTCCCTTTTAAATAATATGTGAATGTAATAATCAGAGACTCGTGTTCTGTGTTGGAATACCATGGATGTACGGACCGTGATGGCCTTAATTATTTTGGGCCGCTTCGGACAGGGTGTGTGGAATATATCATCAAGCCTGTTGTCATCGCAGGCCATCATTCTTCTATGTAACATGAACTTCATACTGTCGGATAGTCGAGATCAAATACATCAATTCACGGGTATATCGGGCCCGCGCATATCGAAGTTGACAGCTACGGCGTTCATAGGCATGTGCACACGCATAGTGTATCCGAACTATTTCCCATCGCACCCACGAACACTGCTTGCATCTTTCATTCGCCTCTGGAAAGTTCCCCCCAGTCCCTTTCGCACATCATGGCTTCTCTTTTCTTTCGCTTCATTGACTGTATAGAGAATCGACAACGCAGAACATGTCTGCTTCAAGAGTCTTGGGCCAGAATTGGTCGTTTCCGAGCGATTGCATTGAGGCGGCTCTCACGCGATTGCAGCCAATAGGCTTGTTATTGAGCTGCCTACGTCGGTCATTCTCTGTTCCCAACTAATCGTGAGCTTTTCGCGTGTTTCTCTCAGATCCAACTTTGAGAAGGGATCAACGCCTCCCCTCTGTCCCACCTCCACCATCACATACACCCCCATGTTTTTCCCTTATAGAAAAATGGCAGAGGTATGGTGGCTTGTAGAGGGGAGAAGTAGAAGGGATCGATCCTCTGGTATCTCCAATTTCCATTAGTCCATTGCAATCTATCATTATCTGTACGGCAAGCTACCAATGGTTCAAATGAGCACACGCCCGAGCTGATAATAAGGCTTTGTGCCACTAATTAGAAGTAATCAGGAATTTTGAAAGAACATAGTCGGTGACAAATAACTCGGGTTGTCACGGGGAATGAAGATCAAAGAGAACAAACGACACCTTAGCAGGAAATGTGTCCTAAGGGAAATTCATTTGGGAGTTTCGATTTCAGTGGAAGGTTTGGTGAATGGGAAGAAAGGGCCCTGGGTCGGACAGAAGGATACAGGGAATGATCCTGTGTTTGGCCCACACTTGGACATGTGGGGAAAGGCTAGTATAGATTCGTGTGTATACGCCACCGATCCCCTAAGGACGTTCTTTGCAAACGGGGGCTCTGGAAAGGGACGGTAGCTAATTGTCTCTATAACCCAAGAGGTTCAATCGCAATCCTGTGAGCTCGGGCGAATGAGTAATGAAGTTGGGAAACAACCCAGGCTTAGGAAGCAATCGCTAGTTAATAAAACTATTATACAGAAGAGCAGTGGACGGGTGGCCCTTTTTCACACACTTAGAAGCCGGGGTCCTATCCTCAATTTTGCTGCTGTCACTCGGTCCTAATCCCACCTTGCCGGAGTAATCAATTGTATCTGGGCAGACGGCGGGGTTTTCTTCATTGCCTAAACAACAGGCGGTATAGGGGTATCGAGAACGCCCTCCAAATCGGGCGCTGGGTAAATATACCAGGATCAGTGAGCCCTCTGGGGAAATACTCATCGGAAGTCATTGATTTAGATCCGAGAGCTTCGACTGAAGGGTCGGTAATCGAAACGCTCGTTGTACTGTTTCAACTGAAACAAATAAATCGTTATCGGATAACGAAGACTACCTCAGTAAAGAGGTTTTGCCGACTGCGCACCGCTGTTAAAATTGAGCTGGATTCCAGGACGTTCCAGAATAGAATAGTCGATATCTCAATAAATGCCCCTAGTTAAAAATGATATTGCACCCATGGCAGTTGGCAGGCTCGGCATCAATATTATGATAAATCTTTACGGCGCTGAGGCAGAGATATCAGCATCAAATAACTTCTATACTGGATACATCTATATAGACTGTAGAGGGATATGTAGCCTAAGGCATTGGTAGTCTGGAGAGTACTTACAGCTAGGGACAAAATGTACTTTCGAGACTGGAGGAGGGTTTTAAATTAGGGGATGGTATAGTACTGGAAAACAATTCTTTATCAAAGTAATGGGACATCAATATTCGTCTAGCGCATGCCCTACAGTAGCATGATGTATTTTCATTCGAACTTATTATCTCCAAATATGCTGGCAAGAGGGCCCAATGCTATATTGTATTTTTGTCCAATTATTTGCAGTAGAATATGAGCTAATTTGGGAGATGGTCCGTTTTGTGTTCTATTACATGTACACGTACAACAAAGTTGCGACCACTCATTACTTGACATTTCAAGATATCATAATGTTTATTGATTTGCTTTCTGAAATGCCAGCATCACTCACTCAGGCTGTAATTGCACAACTGTTCATCAAGAGCTGTGCTCGACATGGGAAAGGCCTTGTTCGGAACAAATGCCAACATACTGGCAGGAATGGTGTCCTATCTTGAGCCTCATCTCTCGATTCATCAATTTCCTAGGCAACCAACAATACACATAGGGAGTCCCATGTTATGCTGGAAAAACGATAACACGCATATCTTTGGAATCTCTTGTCAGTAGGAGATGAGATGTAAGAGATATTTATTTCATGATTCCACATCAGATCCTGGTGAGAAGAGTGGGGCCGAACCCCTCCCAGCGCATGCATTTTAAACCCCCAGAAGACTGCAATATCCCCGGGTGGACTTGAGGGGCGAGGGGTTTCATGCCGCCAGCTGCAGCGCCGAAGGGGGATATGGGGGTTGAATTTCATTCAGATTGATTTTCATCTCAACAGATCCAATATAAGTGTGAGGGAGTTGTTGGATCCCTCGTGGTCTGCATACTCCCAACCTGACTCTCATTTCTTTGAGGAGGTTGCCACCACCTCTGTGCCATGAATAAACAAGTCTTAAGTGCTCTTATAACTGCCCTATTTGGGCGAGAGTAGAAACCGTAGAGAATCTATGTGGAGTAACGAGCTGTAGTGTAGTGCAACTATGCAATGTATGTAGTAAGGAAATTGCATATGTATCTAGTCTGGGAACTACCAACTTGAAGAGAAGCAGACCTATGGACTAAATTGCATGAAGTGTATCTCTCTGGATCTCCCACCCCATCTGCTATTTCCTCCCTTGCATATCTCCCTCTTATTATCCATGGAGGCTAACCTTTCTCTGGGCAAGGAGCTGGTTCAATTCCACTCTCTCTCAATTCGCTTCCTACGCTAGGTCATGCTGATCAGGCGTGTTCCCGCGACTCTCTCCCAAGCGATTGCGCATGAGATGCAAATTTTAACGAGTTACCATTCCCCTGGAGTTCCTACTTCCTTGCTCCGAACGACTACTCCCGCCTCACAACTCTATAGAGACAAATTCAAGAGAAAAATATTCGTTATTTGTCTTCAGAATGAGACACAGACAAGTCATAGAAAATTTAGGAAATGAAGAAGAAACGTATTACAAGAGCGCCCCCATATGTGTCCTCTCAACTTGAAGTGATTTTTATTCTGCTTTCGATCGTTTTGTGAATCAAAAACAAATAGTTATGAAAAGGCGGTGAAAAGCTGATCGTTGTGGGCGAAGGAGGCGATGAATTGAATGCTTGTTTTTTTTTTAAAAAAGCTGAGATAACCGGTGAGGGGATCAATCATTGGACATGTTATTTCCTTTTTATTGTCCTTCAGACTTGAGAAGTCCATGATATCCGGACATAAGCTGAAAGCTATGAACGCGTACTATTTCTTTTTGGTTCTCTGGAGATTTCAATTGAAAAACCAAGACACAGCGAACAAAAATAGCATTTAATTTTATAGTAGGCCTGATGTGTATTAAGTGCATAACTAATGGGTGAGAGGAACTCCGTTCAGTGGGCAGCTAACATATAGGTTTTACTACTTTCTATTCTTTTCTATGAAAATATTTTTTTACCCAAAATTGTCAACTAAAAAGTGTGGGAAATGTAAGTGATCCTTACTCGTGGTTATGGGATCATCAAACAGTTTCGTGGTATATATGAGGGTAAGAAGCTAGAATAATATTTTTACATCCGAAAGGCGCACGATTCATCATGCGAGAAGTCAAAGCGGCCATCAGGGATAACATGGAAAGTCCATCGACGTCTATTTGTCAAAGTCTCTCGGTCCCTATACCCTCCAATTGCGGCAGTAACAAAAGATGCTGTGAAAACATGACTCAGGTTTCATTGAAGTGTTGGAAACTTGCCCGCCTGCGTTGATGGCACAATACCCCACTTTCGCGTTTCCTGTGTTCTTTCGCTTTCATTGCCAACAACAAGTTGGATCTGTGATGGAAAAGGACTGTGATGGAAGCTTGGGGTTGTGATGGTCTAGGTGAAGCTGATACGAGTGGCCTTTGTTGATACGATCCTCCTGTGTCCTGCATCAAGGGGACATTTGTCCTTGACCCTCCTATGAGACCATGGAGCACTGTCACACGGGCTCATGATCAGGCCATCTGGCTAATGTGCCATGGACATCAAAACTCGTGCCGCTCGCATCTAGAAACCCTGAGGAATCGAGTGGTCACTGGTTGGTAATATTTTCCTACCAGGCCCAGTGCACATCAGTGAAGTGAAAAACGTGATTAGAGTACCATGCCTCAATAATGACATGTCAGAGGCCAAGCGTTCGCATGTTCTCTTCCATGTAAAACCACACTCATCATGTCTCTCCGTTCCCTAAGTGGTTGAGGTGATCGCTTTCTTAGCTGAGTAGGGGACCCAATTTAAAGTAGATTCTCTCATGACCACTAAGAAGCATATCGATGCTAGCCATACTTATCCCAAAAGAGTCACATGCAAATTATCGAGGGTACATTGGGAATTGTCCGTGAACAACTACGAACTCTTTTGGTTCAATCGAATATATTTAGTTTGCGTTTATCTAGGAGTTCTTTCCACCATTGTGAGCCAATACATCATTGTCCCATGAATACCAGACAGACCTCTGATCATTACCCTAGCTGATCGGTGTCGGTATTTTAGATTAGATCGGAAAGAAAACATTTTTACTTAATTTTTTTTTATTCACTGTAAATGTCTGGCAATCAGAGAACTACAAATCATCTTGATTTACACATTTACTGGACAGCGATTTGTTTGACTGAATCTTTAAACTCAGTGTATTTCATATTAACACGTTTTGGCATTGATTGATTCGTCACGTTAGGAAATCCTTTTCACATGATTATAAAAGCATACCGGTATCTCAATTTTTCAACCTGAACATCTTGATCATAGATAGTGAATTTATTTAATTATATGGATGGAAGTATATGCTGATATTTCGTTAGAGCCTGTGTGAAATCGATTTGTGAACTATCTGGCACTCGCGAATTTCCGAGGGAAACACCTGCCACTTTTCGCCTTGGGTGATACATATCATACGAATATATATCACTAACGCGGGTGACTCTGGGGAATAGATTGATCCACTTTGCAAATGCATCCACTTATCTCAAATGTAGAGGTAGAGCATACCATCGGCAGTTATTTTTGGACTCTTCTGAGGCTGGGAATTTCAGCTGGATAGGAAGCACATATAGCCAAGGTCATGGCACTGGGGTTGGCGAATAGTTTGCCTGGCAGAGTACTTGAAAGCTTCGGGTTGGAGCTGGTTGGGGGGTCGGAGAGTAGAGCTAGGTTTCATTATCCAGGTGTGCTACTTCAACATGCCACTTGTGCCTGACTAGCAACCCGCAGGGCATGTCAGCAAAGTTTTATTTAGACGTTGACTTCTATGACACTCCATACTCAATATATATTCTCTCCAATGCCCAAGCTTCCCTTTTTAATATTCAACGAAGTCAAACCCAGGATCAGTCTTAGTGCGTGAATATTCATGCCCAGCTTTTAATTAGTAAGACTTGTTTGGGGGCGCGGGGGTGGGGGTGTCCTGAACGTTTTCGTCAATCAGGGAAAATAATAAAGTCTAAAGGGTAAAGGAGATTCGTTTAATACATGTCCTTTTGTTACAAATCCTTTTGTTCAGTTCTGAAGCAAAGTTACTATTCAAGGTGCTTGCATGATACAGTGTCCATGTTGCTGCTGCAGAACTAAATTATATTTCTCGCTCGAAGTTAAGATGAAGAAGTATGATTGCAATCCATAAACCTGGCCACATCCATCATTTCGCTGAGACAGCTGAATGTATCATAAACCGCACAAATCATGCAACGAGTTGGTCCAACATGAGATCCAACATTATAGTGTTTTATAAATATTGGAAATAAAAGAAGTGAATAAAGCTGGCCCCGCCAAGCAAAGCTAATACAATTCCTTTCATTTTATTTGCAAACGATTGGATCGTCATATTTTATGTGAATATAAAAGCTTCTCCTCTGAGAACTTTAAAACCCACATTATATCTGTTATCATCAATTATTCTGGCTGACAGATTGACATCAGCGGGAAATGGTTGGCAGAGGGGGTGGACGGTTTTGTGATAACAAAAGACCCTTCTTCTCCCGGAGTCCCACCTGCCATAGCCATTTCCAATACACAGGTGGACCTGAACCCCTCACCGGAATCCCCTTTAGTGATCGGCGAGGAAATTAATCAAAATTTGCATTAATGCACGACTCTGTCTTCTGTGACAGGACCCTCCCGTGAATTCCGTTCCTAGGAAAACTTTGTTTGCAACACCGGAATGCTTTGGACTTCCGTTGCAATGGCGACTGCAGTCACACTGTGTGTTGGTTATCGGACTGTCCGACCCCACAGAACTGAACGTGTCAAGATATACAAAGGCGATATCCACTGCTTAATACCTCCATTTTCGTTTCTTCCGATGGCTAGATCCTCTGCGATCTTTGTGAGAATAGGCAACCCGGTGATAGCTTAGTTGGATATGTTTGTAGCTGTTGGATCGTTAAAAGGAATTCATATCGAAATAAAGCTCAAGCTTAAGGCTATAGCATACATGTGTCCAACAAAAAGTTCTTTTGCTTATTGGGGACTTCTTTTTACGACTGTTTATTACGACTATCCTTCTTATGTGAATTATGATTTCAAAAAGGCTAAATATTACTTGATATTGCCACACCTAATAGGGAGAAAGGTCCACGTATGGGCTATGTGTGTCTTAGTGTGCCTATCTAAAGGGATTATTAAAAAGGATTTGTACCCAGAGGGTCATATTATATGAAATATGACTTCATAATGGCTGATTATTTCATGGTATTAATAGGGGAAACGTCCTCGTAACATTGCCTATGTATTGGCATTCTAAAGGGCCCTTTCCATACCCTTCACTAAAAATGTTACCAGCATTTGCATCGAAATTAATGTTTTATGGTTCAAGTGTATTTGCTTTCCCCGTACAAGCAGAACGATCTGTACCTTGGCAAGAGTTAATACCCCATGCCTGCTTTTTAGAGTGTAAGGATTAATGGAATTTGTTCACGTCTGCATGCTGCCCCACCCATGGGACCCACTCGATGTAATTTGGTATCATTGGAGGCAAATCCCTGCGGATGAAACACTTGGCTGAGGACGTTGATTCCTTGCTGGTGACCCACATCCTCTTGTTGACATTGCGTCCCATTTTGAACTCTCCGACGAGAGTTTGCTTCTTTCGTGCAGGTCATGCATACGAAGCTCGCTCTGCTGGGGAGTAATTGAACTGGTAGCTGGGGCATAGAGAACTAGAGAGTGAGGCGGTGTTGGTGTGGGACGCCTTTCTCTGCATCAGACAACAATGACCTCGAGAAAGGCAGACCGGAGCATCATCTCCCACCCAACCAAGAAAGCAATCGATACAGCGACCTCGCGATAGATGCCCTTATATTGTCATTAAAGGAGCGCCAAGTACCAGGGGTTTGACTCCTTCAGCTGGCGCCAATAAAAGCTGGATGAATGCATAGATCTCGGCGGGAACGGGTGTTTTAAGCGCCACTGATAAAGATCGAAATTGTTGCCTGTGTTGAGCATAATAATAGGTATTAAAGCGCGGCCGCGACACCTTGTCACAGACAAGGGTGTTCATTTTCACGCTATACTTAGGGCCTGGAAAATCATGCCTTGTCATGACATACATCATCCTTACCTATAGAACACCTCTGGTGTCAATAGAATAGGACCATTCCTGGCCAGTCTGCCACAAAACACCCCATGGCCTGTGGGCTACACGCACCAGCATCGTCGCCTAAATACATGTATCCAGTTTCACTGTGTTTTCACACCATCAGACAGACTCTCAATGGCTAGATCCTATTCAGTTACTTCTCTGTAGGCAATTGTCACAGCATCCTTCTTTTCAAAAGATGCATAATGACAGGACCTCCCCAGTCCCAGATTTCTTACCTACCTATTTCATCATAACTTTCTGGGAAAATATTTTTGCAAAGTCGAGTACCCATGGATAAGAAGCGCCGCTCAATAAAAGAATATAATTTCTGCGCGCTGAGGAATTCCTCACATAAAATAAACAAGTGTCAGGACAGACTTTGAGGGAAGCGAGGTAAAAAGGAGTAATAATTTCCTCGCCACAATTATTCTTGAAGAAGGATGCCTTTCTGATGAAGCCATTGATTAAGTTAATATAGAATTCATTAGAATCCTTCTAATCATATGCAAAAGCAGAAGCGATGAGGCAAATTTTAATCACCTATCTATTTCAAATTCATGAAGTCCCTAGAAGATTAGCCTCCGCGGGAACTCCAACGACAGGAGTTTTAATACATCTGAGTCCCATCTCTCCTCATCCATCAGGCAACAATCTGTGGCCTGTGTGTAATAAACATCGCAACATCGCTTGCTCGGCTGAAATGTAATTACCCGAGCATACTCATTCAACGAATTTGATTTCACTATACTATGGAATTGGCCCTGATAGTAGAAAGCAGCACCTGCGAGATATGAATGATGGACAAGATATCTTGATTGCAGATGCAGCTCACAGGGGGCGTAGCCTATTTTCTTCCCCATTAGCGTCCGCGCTGAAGCCATTAGTTTTCATAAAATTCTGCCGTCAAAAATGCTCGCAGAATGAAACCATTGGTGGCCCCAGGACGCTTATTAGTTGGTATTAATTTCTGCCTTAAAAGCAAAACTCGGTGTGAGAACATGCATTAATACAGCTCTGGTAGGCAATGCTCCTTCCCTATTCAGCCAGCTTTGAATAATGGCTCGATGTCTCCACATGGCTAACATATTGGGGTCTGCTCTGCGAAGTCCCATAATGGTTATTTTATCGCCCATTTCACAGTTATGGCCAGATTAGATGGTCACCTTTGGTGAATGAAACAACCATTACTGGCCTGTGTTTATCTAACATGCGGAGATGAGACATAATTCATAGTGTCAACACAGCAGTATTGGCCACTTGTTAGAGTTAGTGTTTTGAAAAGGAATAAACAGTTATGTAATCTTCGATAGCGTTTATCATATCTGTCGACACTGTTAATGGAAATAACACTCGGGTTACTCAAATATAATTTAGCTGGCGAATATTATGTTGGCATCATGAATTTTGAGAATTTCATTTGTAATAAAAAAATGTTGTTCAGTTATCAGAATCTAGTGAGTATTTAAACGAAATCACAGACATACTAATATTTATGGATTTAAAGTAGTATGTGAAACCCCACTCGTCTAAAATACGTATATGAGTTCAAATTACCTTTTCCAATAACAATTATAGGAATTTGAACCTATTACATGTACAACATTAACGCCATTCTCTTTATTTTGGATAGGGCCAAACGTATGCTTCGTTGGAAAGATGGACGACACTGAAATAAATCATCAATAGTTCTTTTTCTGAAATAAATGTTCGACTATTTTCCTATAATACTTTGAAATAGAACATCGAATAAGCTGGTTTTCATTTCTTTATTTGCAGATATTCTTGGCTATTTCTGCCTACATATCCTGAGAAGAAGGTAAGTGTTTTTTTTATATTAATGTATATAATAATCTGGGGTTGTAGGTAGATGTCTGTCTCCGGAGAAGCAAAGTCACCTAACAACTACAATTGTTAGATCGATACGGAGCACTTTGGAGAGAAAACGACCCCATTCTGACGCGAATAAATGCGACCACAAGCACTGCAGCATATGAGGACATGAAAGTGCCTGAGAGCCTAGAGAGGGAGATGCAGCTTCAGCACTGGTAAATAAGAGGGACATTATTCAATTTTCAGCAGCTAGATTCAATTTAGTGATGCATTTCCCATTACTGGATTTTATTGGGAGTCCTGCCATGGTGTTATTATACTATCGGCAGGCGGCCAGACGCACTATTGGACGACAGCTGAGTCATCCCTTCACTTTCGACGGTTCAAGGGTCATTTCCTTTAGTGGACTTGGAAAAAAGTACGTAGATGGAAGCAGCGGACACCAAAGTGGGTCTCTGCTGCCCAAGCACTAATGCACTAAAGCATTTTTGTTACTTTCATGTCGCAAAACTATTTCGCCAGTCCATGGACATAGACTGTTTCGTATGGTATCCGGGAACATGTAAAACGTTTTCTGATCGTAGAATAAAAAATGATCCCGGTGATCGAATATCGGTGGAAGGAAAGTTTTATGCGTTTTTAGGCGAGCAAGATCCCAGTGTAATTGGGTCTCCCAGCCGCAGGGCTTTGCCTACATTCCTTGCCTGCGTGTTTCTACATACAAGGCCAAGTTGAAATTAATTAATAAGGACCTGTTTCTCCAAGATTGTATACCATGACATCAAAGGACAACTGCACGCGAGCGACTTGATTGAACCATATAGACCCCTGGAAAGAATATCTGTTTTTAAAATTCGTTTTAAACTAATGAAGTCCTGGTCTATGCCACGCAGTTTCTTTTTTCATGTTTTTGTTTGTCTTTGATCACAATAGAAAGCCCAAACCTCCGGTGCGATTGGAAACATTGACTGGTGTGTCCGATGTCTAGCTAGGGGTGGGGGACCTTTCTGATGGATTTGTTGTGGGGGTTCTGTGGCATCCGTCTCTATCAGAAAGCGCCAGGACAGAGGGTTCTTCCCGGAGGTCCCGGCGTGTTTCAACTCTGAACCCTGTCCCAGACCCCCGTCTTCCATCTCTCAAACTTGCCAGTAGACGACACACGAAAACCAATTATTTCCCCGAGCGCGCTGTGTAGCGGGAGAACCGAGCGGACAAGAGCGTCAAACTCAAAAGATGGATCGGGCACTCGCATGACAAGTCGGCGATATTAATTGAGTAAAATCGATCACCGCACACAGGAATAATTAGCAGAATCAGTGGCGTTGATTTATGCGAGTGTCTTGAACCGCGCAAAATGGCGCCCATGCTGCGTCCAACTCCAGTGCGCCCCCTGGGTGAAATTATTCGAAGTACAATAGCAGCTTTATGGGGTATACACACAAGGGGGAGAAGTATGGAATAATGTAAGGCAGGGGACAATGTCCCATCACTTTGGACATTCACAGGGGGACATAACATCTCAAATCTTCAGATAAATCAATGGGAGGGGATTTGGGACTTTTAAAATGAGAAATTTTATAGTGGGTGGAGCCATGGTAGGCCCACCGCTATGGTGGGAGGTTCTATGGTTTGAGGTCCTGGCCTAGTCTTGAACCAACAACCTTTACACTCTGACTTCAATCAGTGGCGATTTGCCTGATGTAATACTTGCTTCAAACGACCCTGACCCTCATTTGCATTGTTTGACACCCCCAAACGCCCAGCTGGACAGAGGTCAAGCGATAACCCCCTTGCTCATTAATGCGCTGCACCTCGGTTCGAAGAAATAAATTATCGGAAATGAGATTCTTTCCTATTCAAGTTAAGTGGCGAATATTAATTTGTCCTAATAATATTTCCTAGGGCCTGATGCTTAAGACTCCCCAATGTCAAACAGTAAGAGAAAGCGGTTATTAATGCCTTTTTTCGTTACGCGTATGAAACACTATATAATCATTTTATAAAAAGGGTACTACTGATGGGCAAATGCAAGATACATTTCTAGCTGCCGCAGGAATTATGAAACAATCTTGAAAACACATCTTGAAAATTTCGCTGAAATTCAATCTTCTTTGAACATTTTGCTGAAACTCGATCTATTTTGCCTTGAGACATTTAGATATCGTTTTTCGGTCAGCGGTTGACAGAAATTCGTTCAGCTGGCTGAAAATTGTGATTTTTTAAAAAAAACTTACTTGATTTAAAAATTCAATAACCACGAGTTCAATAGGTAATGAACGGTTTAGGCACTTCGTCCTTGTGCCCAGCTTACAGGTTCGAATAGGTTAATTGAACCATTTTGATTTTTTCATTTTGATTTTTTGTCCTAAGATATACGCTGTGGGTGATATTTTAATACGACGCATTTAATTTTTTTTGCTAGGCCGTTTTGGCTCGTTCCTTGCCTGCGGTCCTACCAGCGAACCATTGCCAATCTTTTTCAGCAATCATTTTTCTATACCTCCCGGAGTTAGATTTTGTTTATGTGTTTAGTCATTCAATAAGGAAATACACTGAACAATGCGACCACCGTACATTCACTTTTAGTTATTATTCAGGGCTCGAAAAAAACCTACCAACTTCACTTGCCCAAATTTATTTGCAGAGTTATATAAACGAAATCACACATCTTCTTTCATTGTAAGTAGACATCAGAACAGGGGTTTGTAATAGGCGCCGTAGAGATTTTTAGTTGCCCTGGGCTACTGAACAATGTTTTTTCGAGCCCTGATTATGAAAAAATATCAAGAATGTCTCTTCCCCCCCCTCCCCTTACCCCTTGCCTAGAAAAGCATATATAGTATATATAAGATATCATAATTTTAATTCACCTTACTCTTTAGCACGTAAGTCTCTCAAAACTCTAAAATATATGCCGTGGCTGGGAATGTCAGGTGGCGTTTGTGCGGGAGCTGAGTAAAGGGATGATTTTCTTACATGTCCCTGTACTATCTTCAGTTCTGGATATTTCATCTAAACCAATTGCGAGAACAAGAAACTGAGGCGAAGCGGCATGAAATGTCGCTACTTTTACGAGGCCTTACGTGCAAAGAGATCACTTCAGAAACACTCAACCTGTGCTCAGAGAAGCATAATGTTTCCTGGACACGAGAGGAAACAATAACGGTAAGACATGTCCAAGGGCCAGGTGAGCAAGTTGCTAAGCATGCAAGGTCGACGCGGCGGCTACTTTGGATCAGTTCCTTGTCCCCATCTTTTATCAAAGCCTAAAGCATAAATTAACACCTCAAAGCAAGAGGCTTCGGGTTAGCAGGCCATGAGCCCAGTTATCTCGGTTCGGCAAGTAAGGACGGCTCGGCTATAATTAGATGGAGATAATGGTCATATATGGATCTAAGCCCCATTCCCCCTGGGGAGAAGTGGGTCAGCGTTGTTTTGGGATCTGATGATCCCTTTAAATGAGAAGAAACATCGGTTCTAACAGAATCATTGCGTACACGTATGAACTCAAAAATCTATAATTATATCCCATTTCCAGTCTATATATTCGGTCAGTTATTATATCAGTTTAAGTAGACTTGTTACCGCCGAGAAATATTTCTAGTATCATTGATTTAGCAATGTTTTTTCGGATCCAAAAAATGTTTCTTCGGCAACGTCTGTGACGTAGGTTTGTTTTCATGTCTTACTTATGGAGACGGAAAAAATATACTCAGGGTTATAAAAACCGGGACTTATTCCAAGGATAAATGTGGGTACTAAGGTAATCTAGCGCCTTCTTCCCTTAGCAAGGCTGGTTGGTATTTGCAGTGAAGATTGCCCCATCACGGCGAATGACATGGCAAGTGATTCTGGATCCCAGCTTGGAATGATCTATCCACTGCTGGTATCGATTTCCCCCACACCACAGCTCTCCCCTCCAGGCCGTGATGAAGGTCCCTTCAATGGAGCAGCTACAGGTATTGATGGCTTTGGCCATCAGCTGTCCAAACATCTTCATTAAGCCGGGTTGAGGACACTATAACTGCTGTTTTCAAGCTCTTTAACCCAATTTGAGTGGCTTAGCCAATGTCCTTGGCGCGAGTCCCTCAGCACATCACTTCGGGGATATTTGATTTCTCCTGGTGACGTGACCCACATACACATTTCCTCCAGCTCCTTTACCCCGCTTTCCCGTCCGAAATGAGTCAGAGGCTTGATATGAAGGGGGAGACGCAGTGACGGATTCGTTTTGGATCTGTTCTAGAGAGAGAAAAAATACAGATGTTATGTAGGTTTTTATATCATTATCAAAGCGAACTGTTAGTTGGATACAGAAAAAAATCTGAACTTGCACAACTCGGCGCTGGCCAACTCACTGGGGCAAAATTGGGGTCATCGCTTTGGGTCGCATTTCGCATGGTGAAGAGGATCGCTTTGGCCTTGGAGGGTCGCTTTGTAGGAGAAAACTCATTAACAGAACCTGGATAAGGGAAGTTCAGGTGTCATGGTATTATTCTCCGATTTGGCACGAGCATTTGTGTAAGCCAGCAGATCGGGGACTGCTTTTAGAGCTTCAGAGTAGTGAGACCTACAGTGGCACGCGAGAAAACCATTTCAGTAACTGGAGGCAACCAACCCCTTGTTAGTTCCGACAGGGGGTGTGTTAGACCATGGAGGAATAGAAAATTGAAAATTCAATAGATACCGTCTGTACAGAAAAGGTTTTGCGAAGTCATTTGGGGATGGCATTGTTTGAAACAATGTAAGAGCTTGTGAAAAGATTCCCAAGACAGTATAAAGAGGTTGAGTGGGAAGATGCGGCGATCGCTCGAAGGTTACGCACGAACGATGTTATTGATTCTGCTATTTATAGCGATAAAGGCCTCGGATGATCACTTCTATCTCTCGTAGATGTGGGATGAATTATGTCCCTTAGAGGGATCATCCACAAAGAATTATTGCTTCCACATCTACGAGGCCATTAAAAAGTTACCGCACAAATATTATTTCATAAAGGTCGCCTCTTTCTAAAGACTCTGAAGAGCATCCTTCGGTCCAAGAATCTTGTAGTGGAATAAAGCAATTGTTCCAAAGTGTTCCAATAAAAATACTGTCTTTGATCCTTTGGATCAGAGGTAATAAATTAAGCCTCGCCTTTTCACAAAGGGGGAATTCCTTTTAGTACACATAGGCCGATGTCAATATCAACAGACAGAGGGGGAGGAATTTTTACCCTGCTCTCGTGGAACACTTTATTCCAGGCGGTAAAGTCATAAAACAATTGTGCAGTATATTATGCTGCTCGTCCCACTACAAAATCTTACATTATATATATGCCACTTGAGATTAAATCGGGTCGGCGTCCTAAGCGATAAGAGGCGTCCCAGTCTCAGAGGCCTTGATATAAAAAAAACCCAGGCAGATAGGTCATATTGGCATTTTGTCATGTTGGGTCTGTTCTGATTATATTATCAAAGGATGGCGAGTATAAGTCGGTGGGGTGTTGGGTGGGGCTGAGCTGGGCCAAGGCAGCCTGGCGATCGATCGGTTAAGAGAAGGGTGAAGGAGAACAGCAGAGGAGGTTATGCAGGGAAGCCACCCTGGGAAGCCAAACATGTTGGCTTCGCCTATACTGCTGATGGGATCGTAGTCCTCTGATATTACCCCAAGCCAGTTCTCGACGTGGAAATATTTAGGGCAGCTTTGTTCCCTCTTCCCTATCGAGAATATCGATCCGGATCACACCATGTTCTTGGGCTAGGATGTAGGACTATCCTATGGGGGTTATCCTTCATCCAATTTTAGTTTCCCCTCTTTTCCTCAAGCATTCGAAATGTGATTTGATCATGTGAATAATGGGCAACCGGACCGAACAAGATACAGGCAAGATGAGGTTGTGGGAATTACTGGATTCCATGCCTTCATCAATAAATCAATACTGAATTAAATAATAGCGTTAATATTGCAAGTGTTGCAAACGTTAAAAAGCGTGAGAATTTCTCGCCTTCGGGGCCTTATGACTGATGATAAAATGAATAAAATCTGGGGGTCATAGATAATGTACGATAAAGCTTGCTCTCAATATGAAAACCACATTAGGAGATGATGTGCGGGAGTAGGTGGCGAAATACGGACTGTCGTTCTCCTCAAAGAGTGAGCACCACCAACTTAACCACCCCCATCAATGTTGCATGTGTGCATTTTACTAAGGTGCGATCGGTATCATAAATTTGGCGGGGATCTCGGTAAAATGTCGTCTGGTCGCGCTCTGAAAGGTGTCAGAAATGTTGTCCTGGATTATTAATGGCGGGGAAGCAATGTGCCTTCTGTGCCGCATGCAATAATAAACGGCGCTTTGTGGGTTTTGAAGCGTGGAACAACAGCCCAGCCCTGAAAAGGGAGCCAAAACTAAAGGGGTGCGAGAGTCAGAGAGCTTGCAAGTGAAGAGAAGAGAGTGGGGAGCGAGAGAGCACCAGCGAATAAAATTTCGCCACGGGATGGGAATAGAAGCGACCGAGAACGGCGTTGGGGGTGCTAATGCAATGTATTGTAGCTGTGGAATCCCGCTGTTACTCTTGCAGCGGGCAAAGCAGCTCAGTTTTATAAAATATAGATCAATCTGAACGACAGTGATTGTTATGGATGGGCGTATGAAGCTGGGAATCCACACTGACGAATTACTTCTAAAAGGAAACGAAATAGTGCGCAGGCACTGGCTGCTCTCGCTGAAAAGGTTCACTGGGAGTGAAGACGGATGGCGTGCGTGTTTCTTATTATTCTGGCATACACAGTTTCTACCCTGTGATTTGGGATGATGAAAGCGGGGCCAGTGGTGTTATGTGAAATTGGTGAACGTGATACGCCGATGGGGCAAAGGAGAGGTAGAGAATCAGAAAAGCCTGCTCCTGCTACGTAGCATGTGGGGGCAACTATCCGGTGGACTTCACAGAATTGAAGCCCCCATTTTCCCAAGTGGCATTGGAAGGCAGAGTGGCATACGGTTCGATAAGGTTGTGTTATTACTGAGGCGTGGTAACTTGGGTGATCATTTGGGGGCATCTGGTCAATACATTTCCGAGCCCAACGTATTTGAACTTTGTTGGAAAAATAGCTTAACCGTAAGAAAAATTATAATGGATAAAATTGGACGACGATCGTGTTGATTGTATAAATAAAGCCATCTGTGAGTGAGCAAGCATGTGATGATCGATGCACAAGCACTTCATTCATTTCAAGTGGTCTCTTAAAGGGAAAAGAGTCCACGACATGATAATATAGGATAGGGGCTGGGGATGTTAAGAAAAAAATCAAAAACACATTCGGACATTGTATACAAACGAAATTTAGTCTCCCCTTCGGAGTGTTTTATACTGCCGTTATTTATACATTCACTTGGTGCTGGTCTTCATTATTCAATCCTTAAACACAACTTTGGGTATTTTTTTACAACCTGAATACATTGACACAAAATAGAACTTAACCAATCTAAATGTCCTCTCCTATGCTTTTATATTTAAATATACGTCCTCTAGGTAGTTTTATGTAAATATAGATCTAAATTTTAGTCATACCCTGACACCCCAAGCCTTGATTTCGTTGATTTCGCATATATTATCTAAAAATAAACAAAGGTCCAGCCGTGCATACCGAGGTCTACATCAAATGGGGGCACACCTTGGTCAGGATCAAATTGATACAAATATGAGGGGTGTCGCAAATAAGGACGATCGTATTTATGTAGTCCCACTGAATGGCAATCCTTAAGAATCCTGAATATGCTGGAATTATACATAATTCGCTACTATACAATAACCCAGAAGTTGGGCAGAGCTGACGGCAAGGTCTTTCCCTTGACAGCTCCTGACCTAAAAAACCACCGTCCATGTCCCACAAATATGCCAGCTTCAGTCGAGCATTGCGCTGAGCATCCTGGTGTGAAATGGACAATGCAATAACGAATATAGACACCCTACTTGGCAACTGCCTCTACCCCCATTTACTTCAGGTGGGGAATTAGTTGCACTCGCAGTTTGAGCAGTGATATATTTCTCAGTCTAAATTGAAATCGACCCCGAATTTTCCCCTGTGTGAATTGGTGTGTATTCATTTCATTATGAAAGTTGAGGAGGTGAACAGGAAAAGGAAACTTCCACTTTTTGTTGGTCTCCTATTATTGGTATTGGGCGCCATCCATCATCATCCTCTGAATCAATATTCAACGGTGAAAAATGTTTCCAAATATTAGGCACAAAACACAGGTGTGCTAATCGAAGAAGCGAAAACAAGACATAGACAATGCTTTGTGCCCAGGGCCTCACTACAGAGACATTAATCAATGGCAAAGCATTGACAGCTAATTTGCAAAGTACTGGCACTGATTTAGCCTCATGTGGGCCACTGAAAAATGTTTCGACATACATGTGGGTTTTCTGAGCTACAATGTTTCTCACTCACATGGGTTGGTAGCTTATATGATGGGTGAACGACCGGTTCCTTGGCGTTCTCTATCAAGATCTATTTAATAAACACTTGGAAGCCATCTAAGCTTTCAAAGCTCGCACCTCGCAGCTCTCCCAGGCCATAGCTTGGTCCAGGCCAGGGCTATAAATTACTCTAGTCCGTCTCTGCCACCCCCACTGGCTTCCCCGACCTAGATTGAGAGTGATGTTTCCATACAAACAGACACTGAGTACCACTGCAGCAGAGGCTGAGCGAGGGGCGTACTCGTCTTAAACGTCTCTCCTGGGTTCTCTGAGTTGTCTTACTGTCCTAAGACTATTGCCATAGTAACTATTCAACGTTTGGGGTGTATTGTGTTAAGGAAACAAAGGTCCCATCTCTAATTTATGCAGCATTCCGTTTGACTTAGAAGGAAGTTAGCCTCGACCCTTATCAGCAATTTATCGCATTCTATCCAAACGAGTTTCTTAAAGATAAAATAATGATGCGTGTGTTTCCTTCATGAGTACCGACATCTTTAAGTGTATTTTCATCTCATTCCTTAGAAAGCGAGATTGGTTAGATATTAAGGTATTTATATCAATAGATGATGTGGGGAGGATTTCAGCAACACACAGTTAACTATATTTGTCATGCATTATAACAAAATAATTCAGGTTACGTATCTGCCACGCTCTAAAAGTGAAAATAAAACAATGGTTTAAGAGGGTAGAGCGAAGCAAGTATCACACAGTCACCTACCAAGTGCAAGCAATATATTCATGTCTTCTCCGTTAAAATAAGACCCTAGGCTGTGTGTTTCAGGATTGAAACGTTGTCCGTAACTTACTCAGTACTATTTAAAATCCCACGGGCAAAATAGTAACTGTTTTTTTTTTCAAAGCTGACCTTGTTTTCATAATTGTTTATATATATTATATATATTTTTTTCTTCTTGGCGGACAAGAGCAGGATATATTGTAAAAAATATATGACTGTCTACAGTCCTTCCTGGTTGACAAACATTTAGGGGAATGGTTCTTCATGTTTATCAGAGCAGGATCGGAACACACAAAGAAATATTACTTACGTTTTTATTAAATCAAAATCTTGTTTCAAATTCAGTGGAGACGTAGTAGAAAATAGTCTCTAGATATTATTCTAGATATTCTTTTCCCTCTCCTTCTTAGGATGCCCATTATGGTGTTATTACCGACCGAGCTCACATTATACCTGGTTCTCAATATCGATTTCAATGAACAAATCCAATACACAACTATTAACCAGATAGCTTCTATACATAGCTTCATTGAACGTTAGCCTCGCCCTAATGCGTACAAATACACTCTTTACCTCTGGCACTGTTCAGTGTATAATACACTAAATTCACGTTTCGCCTCATCTTTTATTCTTGAGCTTGTACCTGACTGATGAATTAAGATGGGTCTGCAAACTCGTTCATTTTGGGGACAGTCGCATCATAGATATGTAACAGGGTGATTATAGTCATTGCAACTGTCTGGAACTCTGTATCAATCCACTGGGTTTGGATTGGTGTAATTAAAACTAGTTATTCCGCTATGTGTAATCTCAGACTTAGTATCGACATCAGAGACTCCCAAGTCTGACAGTACAAACTAGTAATTACTGTATACCTGTCACAAGGATGATGTCCCTTCTATCCACCAAAAGTATTATATTTCTCTTAATTCTTTTCTTTCCTGATACATGAACCTCTTTTAAAGCTGAGTTTTGAAGCATTTGAGGCATTTATTTAAAGGACATCAGGTTTCTTCCCCCCCTTATTTCATGTCTATTACCTTTACATAATGTCTGCTATCTGAGAGATTATTCTCCACACTGGCTTCTGTATCATATTGAAGAGCAGAAATTGTTGTTAACACTAGATTCCTTAACTTCGATTGAGTTAAAAACTAGGCACATAATAAACTAAACACATGGGCCGTGTACTCCTTAGCGGTTGCATGTAGTCAGAATTTAGTTCTCAGTTTCCCCGTCGATGGCGCAGAGATGTTAGTTGTCGGTTTTTCTACCGGGGGAGCCACTAGTGCTGGACTTAGTCAGGCTAGAGTAAAACATCATTTGGCACTGCCAGACGAGGGGAAAAAATGCAATCATGTCTTGCTTTTGATCTAGAAAACTTTATTCCCTGGTGAAATTAAATAAAAAAGCCCAACTAGTTCTCGGCGGAGGTACATTTGAACGCAATCAATTGACGCTTTTATGGCTGGCCAAATAGGAAATTGCTGGTGCAAATTGTAAACGTCAATCAGAAAACACTTGCTAGAGGCCTGAGTGTGTGGGATAAAGCATCCCACCTTGACATGGCAATCAGGCAAAATAATTCCCCGATTCAAACGTCTCAAAAGGTCATTAGGCTGCTGTCCCTCTAGACTGGCTCGAGTGTTCTCATGAATATGCTCGTGAGATGGTAAAATTTGCCTGTGCTTATCAACTGCAGAGCCTGGATAAACCCCATGAGTTGAGCCGTGACCCCCTGGATATGACATTTCTAATGCAGGACAATCCGGAACTGGTGCTGATCTGGACGCGATTGTAAACCTTGCAGGCCTGATTGAATTATGTAATCTGTCTGGACAAAGTAGTGATAACATCTGTGACTTTTTTACCCTGACGTCATTTGCATTTTGCAGACGCTCTTGGGATGACCTATCTAGCTCTGCAATCATCCAGATATTCTCGACTGGTGATTAGCGCTAAGGAAAATGACAAAAGTACATCCTATCCCTGAGCAATTTTCTAAAGGACAAGGGCCCGGCTGCTATTGTCGTGCAATGTTCCCATCTTAATGTCCTGTGCTTGTCTAAGGCAAGAAAGCCAAACTTGTTGAAGCAACTTTTCCCCGGATATAGGATAAATACCTGAGCGTATATAGACATTACAAACAGACTTTTGGCACTTCTTTGCATAATTTGTATATGTTCGGAAAGAGGATCGGGAAAAATACATGCAGCAGAATAATTTCTCCAAAATACAAATTCTACTGTGACAATATCGGCATAGAATTCGTTTAAATTGATGGAGAGATGTTATATCACTCATTTTAATTCGAATTTGACAAACAAAACACGATGTGTAACCAACAAATAAATACGTGGATAAATCCCCTACAGTTCCAAATCTATAACTCTTGGAAACTGTCCAAGATATTCAGAAAGTTTTGCGATTTATGAAAATGTAAAATGATTACTTGAGCTTGGGGTAATCATAGGAGGCGGTGAGGGAAGGGGCAATTTATTTTACTCTGTCGTGGGGAGAAGGGTAAAGGTGTCATGCCGGTCAGTCCCCTGGTCACAGGGTCTGCCTACCCGCAGCTATTGTCCACTTTAAAACAGATGATCCATCTTCTGGACACTTCTTCTGCCACACCAAGGCTTTTGAAAAATTAGATCCCTGAACGGGCACTAGCTGCGGGGAACTAGAAATAGCTGAAAGTGCAGAGGCTGACACAGTTGATCAAATCAGACAAGCAAGGACCGGGACATCCTGAAGGGTCAGGGCCTTCTGGCTGATCGATCCATAAACAAGGGGTTTCGCTGTGACTTCGCTTTTTGTAATTGAACGATAATAGGGGTTCCTTTCGTCTTCATCACTCAAACGTTCGGACAGCGTTGGATCTCAATTTTATTTTGATCGTTCTCATTTTCTCCAATGAATCGAGTGATTGTGTTGGTTCTTTTCTCATGCGTATTTGGCAAAAAGAAATAAAAAGAAAGCACTGTGCACTGTGGGTCTTGTGAAACTGATTATTCCAATGGATAGCTATACATTTTTCATCATTCTTTAACTTTCCTTTCGAAAGAAAGTTCATCCGGTAGTACTGCAATCTTATGGACTACCCCTCATGGTCAAATTACTACTGAGGCTTTTTAGGATCTTTCTATTATTCATTTTGTACATATTGATAAGGCTACATTCACCTGGGATAAAGGTCATATCTATCCGAACTTTTAAAGTTCTGCACAAACGAAAACACTAGTTTTATGATACAAAATTGGAATATTTGTAACCAACATTTTTCACACGTGTCTTTCCTTCGTTTCTGTCTTTTAAGGAATCGATATACGATTCTGTCACAGGAGAAAGGATCAAAACAAACAGGGTGTAAGGCTTCTAGGCCTGGGACTCGTCAGCATCTTCCCCAGGCGCATGCGTACTTCGGATCACGTAGAAAGGTCATGACCCATTCCTGAGAATATAGAGAAACTAAAGTTTGAACCAAGTGGCCTGTAATCTATCTCTTCAGGGACCATAAAATGTCCCCCCATGAAAATATAAGCGCTTCAATGTGATCGATTAAAATTATTATTCATGGAGACCAGGGGAAAAGGAGAGATAATGGATTCGTCCAACGGGAAAAAAGTAACTTAAATATCATATATTCTCCCATATAGATTCATTTTGTTAATATTTGGGAAGTTGTTTTTCCTTTTTTTAAATGGTAAACTTGTGTTGTAGCTATATCCTCAGTCATGCAGGTATGTATTCCCCCCGTGGTGATTTGCGTTTCAAATAGCTTTTCTAATAATCATAATCGAAATCGAATTTTCTGTCTACAACTTTCTGAAATTTGCACCCATATAACGTACATTGTCTGTTGGCAATTATCGATCTCGACTGTTGCAAATTGGATGGGCGGTATACCTCTTGGCACTGTTTCACGCTGCTAAAATGAAAGGGTTTTGTTCGAGTGACCCAGGCATGTTTGTTCAAACGGAGTTGAACTCCACCTTAATTGTGAAAATAGTGGCGGTATCGGGCTGGCTTTGGAGGCTCTCTGTACAACAGGGAAAAAGTCCACATGATAGGAAAAGTTAGCGTGACTACATTCTACAAGCTCTATGTGTATCTCTACATGGCCGCCCAAAGGTCCTCTCTTGCGTGCCGAGCGCTGAAATCTCGCTCCAAGTCTCGCTACAGTGCCACGAGAAAAAGACCATTTGGCTATCAGTGCGCATGCGCGGAATTGTCAATAAGGACTGAAGCCAATGCAGTTGAGATAAGAAGATTTCAGAGTTAACGAAATCTGCGCGACCTTTTAGAACCCACAGATATATCTAATTTCATTTGTTTCCACGAAATACCTGCTATTTTTTATGTATTTATTTCCAGTCACGAAATTCATTTTTAAAGGCCGTGACCCCGTGCCAAAACATGAGCGAACCTGGTCATTTTAATGTATTTTATTGCTTTGGCTCTGGGCATTGTATGCTCATGTCAAAGTTTAGTGATCACAGATGTTTGTATATATTTTAATTGTAAGTAAACTGAATGTAATTTATGTTGTGACTTTGCATAATTTGTGCACCAAGAAGAAAAGAATTAGAAGTATTCGTTTTTTGCGAAATCCCATGTCACTTATAATTAACTAGTTTTTATCAAACTAAACATTTCGAAGCGAAAATGCATTAAAACAAGTATGAACTAAAATGAAAATATATGAGAATGTATGCTGCATGTGTTATGGAAGCCCTTGACCGAATTACTTGGAAATTATGAGTTTAGAATATGAGTTCTGTAATTTAAAGTAATAAAAAAAAATGTGTGTACTGTGAACTTGTATGACCATAGGGTTGATAGGCCGGTCCCTTATGTCATGTTTTACGTGCAGTTGGTCGTGACAGCTAGGCAAAGGTATCGGCAATCTGTTTCAGTGTAACCCAAGGCAAGGAAAACGAACCAGACCTTTGCCAATTCCTTTGTATTTGCTGAGCCAAAATACACGACACTGTTTGACAAGCCAAGGTCTTAAAATATGCTTGCTGAAATTCCTCTCAATATGTTATGTTTATCCATTTATTACGAGTAAACTTGGGCATTAAATCATTCGTAAATACAAGGGACTATTTATTTGTGTGCTCTTTTATGTACTTTAAGCCAAACCCTGGATGACGTTAGGTATTACTGTATGCCAAATGTTTACTCGTGATATTTTGTTCACGTTGGAACTCAATTCATGGGTCATATATCATGAACATGCGATTCGTAAAGCAAAGATGATTTTCACATCAATAATAATGGGCCAGAAATTACACTTTTTACTACTCCACTTGCTACAGATTATAATTATGGATCGCATATATAAAGATGAACTTTCCTTGGGGAGTTGTTGTAGAAATATAATTTCTGGTCCATTGCCTCGTCATCATAAAAAGATATGTTGGCCGAAGAAATAAATCAGAAGGGGGAGATGGTTTTATGTTGTCCTACTCGTTATTACTGCGACTCCATACCCCGAAAAGCTTACATAAAGTTTCTGAGTTTTCAAAAGTTAATGAGCATCCTTTTTTTTAGCCCCTGGCTGTGATGCAGCCAGCCTTTGTGCCGCTATTCTAGATTTATTACCATCGCATAATGCCTCTCGCATGTCTTGCCTTGCGACTTGGACCCGGAACTGTCATTTCGCGTTAGTTTTATGGCCTTCGAACTTGAAGTCCCTGCATGAGCGGTTAGATAACGTTGCTTGCTTCACAGATAAAAATGACACAGACAGTTCCCCCGTCATCCCTTCCCGGGGACCCTCTATTATGCAACCTGTCTCGCTCCCCAAGTCGTAAATATAACAGGCCTAGACAGAAGCCCCAGGAGCCGTTAGTGGGTTTAGTTAGTTAGTCAGCAGGAATTGGGGAATTAAACTTGTGCCTGGAAAAAATCGAATGCTTTGTATGGAGGGAAAGCTTCATAACTAAGGCCTGCACTGTCTTTCATTCGAGAACGAAGCTTTATTTAGGAAGTAAATCAGATCCTGGGCTTTTCATGAAAGGTGTGTTTACTCTTGACAGATGTGATACTGAGAAGAGGTGTTGGGGTTCGTTAAGGGCCACGCGCGAGGGGCGATGGTCTGAAACCGGACTTCCCCTATGCATAAGACGGGAGGGCGTGGTCCAGAGAATGCACCCCTGGCCCAAATGACCCTTGGTCAAGGGTAATCGATTGGCCAGTCCTTAGGACTCCTATGACCAAATTTGTCTTTGATTTATGAAGCACGCAAGAGTGTGGGAACTGTGCACCTATATGTCCCACATATTTTTAGAAGGATCAATACAAGATCCATAGGGCAGAATTAGCGATGGTCGCATATTAAGGGTTGCTGAGAACAAGCAGCAGTTGCAGGAGGGGGTATATATATATATATATGGTATGAACATTGCACATAGCGTTAAGCTCAGCATGTGTGGATATGCTATGTTGAAACCATACCATAGCCACCTCCAACATCAGCCACTCACTCACTCTCACTCCATGCGTCATGTCCAACTACCCTCCTCCCCTGGTGGCGGAAAATGGTAACTCACCAACCCTTGACGCATCAACCACAAGTCTGCATTCATTATTCTTTCAATGGCCAAGCTTTTTGTCATTCTTTCCTTAATCCCATATTTACAAAAAGCGCAGTCTTTTTTTAGCTAGGCCTAACTTGCGGGGTGTTAACCACCCTCACGCATTCTGGGGATGAACTTACACTGATTTGCATACAAATAACCCAACATTGTGCTTTGGAGAGAATTAACTTTTCTCTTTTTTTTATGAGAAGGACAGCTGGTCATCACCACTACCCCAGTGTCATCACCTAAAGTGAAATTCAAAACCCATCTGCATAGTCCACTATTACATAAGAAAACATCTCGTCAACCTGTGCTTAATAAATCAATGTCCCAGCAAACCCAGCCTTCTCCCTCCCCCACTCCCCCCATCCCACATCTTTCAGTTAAACTTTCAAACACAACTCCCCTCTCTCTCACTCAAGTTGTACAGTCGCTCAGAGAACATCTCAGGCAGACCCCTTTTTGTCGTCGATACAGGTCCCGTGACTTTCGGCGGGCCGGAACATGAATAAGTAATTTCTCTGGGCCGTCCATTCATCCTCTTTAAGCGCGGCGAATATGTTGGCGAGCCAGAACGCTCTGGATCCTCGACCCAAAGCACGATTAGATCGTCATTAAAGCCAATCTCAGAGGCTCTGCCTTCACGTCAATAGAGTCGGACGTCTCTCGCTCACTCCGCCTGCGCTCCCCTAACTGTCAAACCAACGCTGAGGTCGGAGGTTACTCTGCTCAACGCTCATTGGCTGCCGGAGACCATGTGATATGTAAATGTCTACATATAGGGAGGGGACTATTCGACTCAAAGACGACAAGTAGAGAGAAAAATTATTTCCACCCAATTCAGCCAAAATTAATGACCATGAGTTCGTTTTTGATGAACTCTAGCCCCTATGTGGAGCCGAAATTCCCTCCAAATGAGGAATATTCGCACAATAACTACATCCCAAGTGCACAAACTGAGGAATTCTATCGTCGGACGGCGCAAAACTACGGATACGGGGCCTCTGGAGCGCCGGAACAACGGCGATACGGCCAGGAGAGGTTTCCGGGGAATCCGGCCTATGGATGCCCAACCTCCAATGGTCTTGGTCTATCTCTCGGAGCTGGCGAAGCCATAAACGCGATTAATACACAAGTACATGGAATGTCACAGGCTTCCCCACACCATAGAGATAACGATGGAGTTTCTCCAGTTCATAATACGAACTGTCAGCCGACAAATTCAACGCCGCCATCTAATATGGCACAGTGTAACCAACAGCAGGCTGGCCTCAACCATAGTAGTCACCCTGCCAACCTCAGTACCTCCGTCAACAACGTGAATAACAACACACTCGATAATAATAACACATCTCCTAACAGCAATGGTACACCTCCAGTCATCTACCCCTGGATGAAGCGAGTACATATAGGATCTTCCAGTAAGTACACACTTGTTTGTTTCTGTATTAGAAAGTGCTGTCAGTTTTTTTCTAGTCCTCTCTTTGGTGTTGGTTGGTGTACGCATGCCTTCCCTATCCACTCCCTCCACCACCACCACCACTACATCCTCCCTTGCTTTCATCATGCTCTATCCCTTACCACGAGCTCTTCTCACCTATTCTTGCCCATGTAGCCTTCGACAAGCAAAATCTTCCTCATAATAGACTTTATTTCCACCAGATATTGTCTGTTCTTGAAGCTGGGACTGTCAGAGCAGATTGTAAACAAACCCTCGCGGTGCGCCTCGTGTTCGGGTGGCGTCGTAAGTGTGAATACATTAGCGCGGCTATATACCATAAATCAGTCCGCTAAATGGCCCCAATAAACCTTATCATCACACTACTTACATCCCACTTTACACTAACGTGATAGGCCTTACATCTTTTGTGATGATCGCCAGGGAAAAGATAACAGTTTTGCTCTTTTGCTTCCTACTTGAGGAAGTTTTCCCCCTTCTCTCCGTATCCCGACTCAGGACGTACTGCTTGCGACCTTTCGGTGTTGAATGAATCCTGTCGGCAGTACGTGCCCTTTCAGTGGGAGGTCCATACTTCGGATAGTCTATTTTTATACCACGGCACTTTTCAATTACCATTGCTTAACTAGTGAATCCCCATTTTCTCCGTTTAAAGCAAGTTCGAGGAGATATATAGGGGAAAACATTGTGGTGTGGAATCTCTTGGGTTGTTCCATCATTGTATTAGTCTATGTAGATAAATTATGTGAATTGAACCCCTGCGTTGCTATGGTAATGGATTTGATGAGCATGGTGTGTTTGTGTTATGGTCGCTGGATGTGATTAGTTTGAGAACTTTGTGAATTCTTGGTATCTGTTCTAGCGTTGTGGAGTTGTCTGCAGAGTTGATACCCTCCCTGGTAGGGTCCCGGGACAGTTGGTCTCTACTGACCGAGCCCCCTTCTCTTCCTCCCGGCAAGGTCATCACTCATCTGTCGGAAGCGCAACTTCCTTAGCAGCATGGTACCAAACAAATAAAAAATCCCCAACCCAACGTAATCGCATGGATACTTTCATGTTGATTTTATTTTTAAGAAAAAAGTGTAAGTTGCCGAAATTCTCCGACACTGATTTATGTGTATGTTTAAGTCTGTTGGCTGGATGATCGATTGCTTCACGGCACCCCTGCCTGGTCTTAGGTCGGAGAACTCTCCATATTCAATGATGGATTTATGCTGGTGGGACAGTAAAATGTTTTTATCATCCAATATCGACATAACTCTGAATATAAGTTGTGATAAAAGATATGAGACCAGAAAGAGCTTTCGGAAGTTATTTATTGTAACGATTGTTTTTTCCCTTTCTACGACTTTGGTATTTTAAAATGTTGTTATCCAGAATATTTTCCAAATTGAACGAGCAACACAATTGAAGAAGGCCTCCGCTCCCAAGGGTTTTGGCTAGTTTATGATAATGGATGGTAATGGGTAAAAAAGTAGTTTTTTTACCCTTAAGTTCCCCTGTAGTTGAGGCAAACCCTATCCACTCAGCATGGGTTCAGTTCAGGAAAGAGGCGCGTGGCGCGCTGTGGTTCATAGGGTTCGGGTTCTGGACTACCGCCTCTGATAATGCTGGGCAAGTGTGGGCTGAAGACCGCACCATTTCCTGTTAATCTCCATGTTTAATCAAGGGTTGTAACGGGGATAATCCTGTAATAATACAAGTGCTATGCTGGCACGGGTCGGGGTGAGAAGGGTTGGAGAAGGGAGGGCAGCCCTGGTGAAGACAAAGCTGTGAGTTGGAATCAGTTTCAGCCATGTGGTTTATTGTTCGCTCTTTGGGCCTGGTATTCACTAACCAACATCTGGTGACCATGGTAACCTTCTAACCCTCATCTTCCCCCTCCCACACACAAGTCCTGCTTCCCCACACCCAATCTCATCAGCTGCTCTCCTCATTTTCCACGCTATGTCCATGTGAAGTTGCCACTAGCAACCTAACCCAACTTTCAAACTCACTCCCTCAACAAAGAAAACTGTCCCTTATTTCTCCAACTGGGGATACTATTCTTCCCCCTAACACATTTCTGGCCAAAGGCGAATGGGGAGTTCACACACCAGCCAATTTTTTTACCCCAGGCTACTGCCGACCACTGTCCCGTCTAGTACTCCATCAATATGCATAGACACGGTTATTTGTTTACCCTGATATCCATCCAACACCCCATATCAATTATAAGTACACTCAGGGTATTAACCAACAACCCCCGATCACACCCTTCTCTTCCCCAAGTACCGTTCTCTTCAACCTAGGGTCCTACCAGATGAGAATATTGCCTCAGCTGACGACAGAATCGGATTGTGCGATGCAAATGACAAATTAGAGTTCTCTGGGAAAACGGGGAGCCAGCAAGTTATCGGCGATTGCTTGTATGATGGATGGTCTAAATTCAAAATGCATGATGGCTACGAGTGGATTAGTAGCAAATACTTTTATTATTTCTGCCTCGCGGCAAGCCAGTCCATTAGAGGGGCTTAATTAAAATCGAATTCAGAACACTTATTTCCCTGCCACTGAATTGTGGTTTATTGCAAGCGCTGCCGTTATTGGATAAGCACTTCAGCCAGTATATTTTCCCTTAGTCTTTTGTTGTCTGGTTTACATTATCAAGCCACAAGGGAATGAGTCAAAACGCAGAAAAACCTGATAGAGCCTTGTAGGACTGAGAGAATCGTCCCTTTTTCATTATTAATTGTTAAAACGCTTTATGATTGATCGCCACAAAATCAGTAGATCTCCATTTGATTCCCTGAACACCTGATATAAATTACCATTTGTTTTGGCAGCAACTCCCCATCAAAAATCGATATGATTCACAACATTTGTCCCCCTCTACTGTACTGATTAAAGATCAAACCACTTCTATCCCGATCCCTATTGGACAAAGGAGTCTGTTTGTAATAATTGAAGAGAGACAGCCCCTATCGATGGAGCCGCTTTAAAGAAATCATGAAACTGGCCTTCGTTGCATTAACTGGGAGGATGAACATGAAATATTCATACTATTTGCAGTGTGTATGTGCTGGAGTGTTGTGTGTATGTCTATCTTGGGGGCATACGCCAGCGGCTATATACACTTGTGTTGTTAATATTTGTGCACTTAAAATATTTGCGGACTTAGAGCGAACAGCGCTTATTTTTTCCACAGATATGACACCCCGAATAATTATCCCCAAACTCCCCTTTTCTTGGCGCTTGGCATTAGTTCTCAGTTCTCAGGGTCTAAAAGGCTAGACAGAGAGGAAAAATTCCTCGGGATTAATGGAAGCCACATTGTGTTAGTAGTAGTTTTGAGTTGGCGTCATATAGAGAGCTCTTGGTTTGCACCAACTCCCCACATGTTACTTGGTGTGGGTCATGGTGAGAGTATCGGGCCTCCATTGCTCGGTTGCACTAATCAATCACTGACCCAACATATCAGGGCTGGAAATGAGGTCCAGATATACCTTCTCTTCATCATCTCCTGCTCTCATGGATCGGTCAATATGTATGACATGGGAGTATAACACTCGGCCAGGTCAATAATAGTCTGTGGCAATGAAGTCAGGGACTTGGATCCTTAGTTTTTTTTTACCTTCCGAAAAAGACTTTTGTTTAAAAAGAGATCCACTCCTCCCTGAGTTCCACACCTCATGCATATCCTAGTCCCCGAGTGTACATAATTGATTTTCTAATCCCCAAACCCATCCAACCCATCCATTTATGGTTACCCTTTATCTCTTCCACACACCTAAGTTGTTATCTCTGCCTTCCCGTGTACCTATCTCTCAGCGTAATTAACTCCGTCCCCGTATGGTAAATCTTGTGTTGTTTGTACGCCCCCCATTTGTAGTAACAAGAGGGAAACATTGTATTCACCACTTTCGGTACTGGCTTGTGTCGACTCAATATACGGGTCCATAACCGCTCCCAGTTTCACGTTTTTTGTGCTTCCTGCTTCCTTCTCCCCTACCCTTACCCTATCCTTTTTTGGCTTGTACTACCAACCAATACATCATGATTTCCCACACAAAAACAACACAAACCATTGACAGGCGTTCGCCAGAGATATTGCTGGAGCGTTGGGAACATGAGTCACTCAAAGAGATATCAGGGTGAATCATAAATTTGCCCGTCTTCTCGCTTTTTGTAATTTGTTAATTTACTCCGAATTAAAATCTAAAATTTAATCAAGGTTGGGGAGCTTCTCATCTGCTCATGTAATCTATATCTCCTCATACATGAATGAAATGTTGAACCCGATATGAACTTGGTACCTCTCATAATTTCGTTTTTTTTTAATGAATCACAAATTTTGGTTGTAACTTTTGTTCCCACTAATTATAATTCCCTAATGGATATTCGGTACGGATGCAACAGGAAATGCTTTCGATTTCCTCAATATGTGTTTTTGTGTTTTGTTTTTTTTAAGTTCTGTTTTAAAAATAAGATGTTAAAATATATTTAAATTGTTTTTGTAGCCCACCAAAATTATACCGGAGATAACAAGAGGACACGAACAGCGTACACTCGTCATCAAGTCCTGGAGTTGGAGAAGGAGTTCCACTTTAACAGATACCTTACGAGACGACGAAGGATTGAGATCGCTCATTCACTTTGCCTCACCGAACGCCAAATCAAGATATGGTTCCAAAACAGGAGGATGAAGTGGAAAAAGGATCACAAATTGCCCAACACAAAAGTCCGGTTATCCGACCAGAACAGAGACGGTTCTAAGAACGATTCCGATATGGGGATGTCTCCAGATCCAGATTGTGGACCCCCTGGTCTGACGTCTTTATCTCCAGAACATGATGACATCGCATGATCTGACAAATAATCATCATACCCATCCTGATTTACTCATATTGAAAGAGACACATAAAAGATAATATTTATTATCCAAGTTGTGTTCGTTTTATTGACCATTTCTCTGCTCGAAGAAATCTATATATATGATAGGAAACAAGTTCTTTCTTCATATCTGCCACATCCGTATAATGTATTCTTACATGTACGTCAAATGAATACTATATATATATAAGATATTCTTGTGTAAAATATTATAAATACTGTCTCCATTGGGACCACACTGGTACGCGTGGAACAGTGCCCCTTTCTCGAGAGAATTATGCAGATATTTCTATATTAGTACATGAATGATATCATCTACAATCCACATGGAAAAATCCACTTGATGCAAGTATTTATTTAGTTTCGTGTTGTACTCATCGGGGAAAAATGGAAATGCTCGATCAATCATTATTTAGGTCTATGCATTGAGGAACAAAATCAATGCGGCTTTCATGGTCTCAGCAAATCACGGAACCAAATATTTTCTCTACGAGAATACGCTGATTCCAGTACTTTAATGAATTGTGGAATAGAAGTGTTTGTCATCCTATTGAGAAGTGAGTGTCAAGGCATGACGGTGACCCTTTGTGAATTGAATGTCCTCTTTACATATAATTACATAACTGAACTTATACATCGGGAAGGGAAGCCTATCCAATTGGACCTGTATTTCACGTGGACTATCATCAAGTCTTCGTATAGGTGAACCATGTGCATCATTTACTCTTCTTGAAGAGTTCTGCTCACAAGAGTGACTGCCAGTTAAACTCAAAAAACAAACTCTCCATTCTATATTCGTCCAGTGTATCTCAGTAGTTATCTGCGTTGTTTGATGTGACAGTGACCATTTATTTTTTCAAATGGTTGTAACCCAGAATTATGTAGAGACTTTTAAGATCTTTTAGTCGTCAAAGTCCATTGTTCCGAAGGGTCTTGGGGAGGTGGGTAGTACTGACATGAGATTGGTTAATTCTCCTGCCTGCATTAGTTACTTTAGAGGAAATGATGCGGTATTTCTTTGTGGCTGTTAGTACATACCCAATTTGCCTTACTGATCGATCATCTATCCTGTCTATAAATCACCAATAATATCAACGTAGGAAAAAACTGCTATCGGAATTGAAAATGAAAAATAAAGAAATAGAGTAGACAATATCATTCATGGAAACATTTTGTTCAAATGTTGGAACATATTTTCCTCATCCACAATCATCCGTTCCTGATAAACTATTTTTTGAAAGCAAGGCCTTTTTACATGGATGTTCAAAAAGTATCTTGTTTAAGTGGGAAAGCCTATTGGGGACACAGGCAAATTACAAATGTTTGTACTGCCATCAATTCTTGTGGGAACCATGGCGTTATGCATTTTCTATTTTTGGTATAAAACTGGAGTTAATCGATTCTCCTCATATCAATTTGATCTTTCCTAGCTGTCTCATACCACAGAAATCTGTACACAATACATTGATCCTATCAGCTCTCTGTGTCAGCCAATGACATCGCTATTGATAGAAAATAGACTACCTCGTCCTCAAAACTATTCCTCGCCTACAATTATAAATTTCTGAACTTCTATGTTCAAAGGGATAGCCTGGTATCAACTTCAAGTGTTTTGTACAGATGTAGCTGTAAAGATATTCGCTTTTTCCGCCATGTATAATTGCCAGATCCTATTTATATAAAGTAGACATATTCTTGGACCCCCCGAGACACAATAATAGTTGGGGCATATATCGGAAGGAATTTGATAGATCTTGGAGACGATTTATTGACGAGAAAAGGTGCCTGAGACCAATATTTATCTATGGCAAACCATTTACATGTTTTAGCATGTAGCATTATGTATGTGATGATGATTCAGGGATCTTTGTGCGAAACACCATGTTTTGAGAAGGACTTAATTCACTTATCTGATTAAATATTCGGAAAACATTTTTTAATACCTCTTCCAAAGTTTGATATCCATTTTTAAAGGAATAATTTTCTCACAACTTTCTAATGGTAATGACGAAACATCGTTCAGGTGTCCCTAATCTCAAACAAAGTTTCAGATACCTGAAATAAACAGTGTATTGAAGGCAGATATATGATTTGAATATGTTCGAAGACAGTCATGAGATATATAGCTTGAGTGTACATTTTCTTTATGTTTGTAAAGTTTCAGAAGCATTTAATATTACTTCATAATTATCATATTCGATGGTATATTCGTACTTGTGTGGATGGAAGGTGAATAGTGGATATACATTAGGATCTATGCACATGTTATTGAGATTCGTAAATTCGGGAGGAACAAATAATTATTGTATTGCTTTGGGCCATGGCTTGGTGCGTGACTATGAGAGAAAGTGTTTCCTTTTTATATGCGCATATATAATGTATGTGAGATCCAATCAACTGATTTTTTATCAGCATTTTTATTTTTTACTCTTAAATCCCCTTTTATCCCACGAGCATTTTCTGACATTTTAAGGTTATCTAGGATCTTTACAGATTTTGCTATTAAGGGCATGTCTTTGCTCATCAAGGGTTCTATATATATATATATTTACTCGATTAATGACATGTCGGGCAAACTGGCCTAGATGAATCGTATGAAATTTTATCAACGCAATCGTGGGATTTTCATCTCAATGTCTCGGCGAACAGGGTAAACGCTGACATCTTAAAGAGGTTTTGTGATGAAAAACGAAAAAATTCCCCAAAGATATTTATTTTCTGTTGTATTTATATGAGTTCATGTTTATCATATTTGGTACTCTGAACGAAGAATTATGAAAGCGAGTGGGTATACATGATGAGTGTTTCCGAGGGATGTGGGTTGAAAGCGATTTAGCCATGGCCCTGAGTCTGGGGGGTATTGCTGGAACAATAATATCCCAATCTAAATAATTATTTTCTGTTGTTCATTGGGTCATTAGGGACTGGCTCTCACATTATAGTCTTGAATGGACGTTTCCGCCCTGACCACAGCCCCACTGTACGATTGGCATGTAATCCAGGGGTGGCAAACGACCCTTACACTGTATATTTAATGGTATGAATTGACAGAACAACTGGTACAGTTTACAACCCATGTTTGTCCAAAGAAATAATGAAATCGAAATCTAGAACAATAATGGTACTGACGATTTTACATGGGCAATGGAAAGATAAAGACATACATGAGATTAGGATAGATGTATGTGTATTCTATAATTTCTTCACTTAATTAAAATAAAACGGTTTTTTTTGAGAAATGATTTGTTGTTGCATTCTTCTTTGTTCTTTGCCATGTTGGCAACTCGCATTGGCTGTGTCAATTTGTGTATGTGCTGTTTCACTTTTTAGGGTTATTTTTCATCTTCCAATGCTTGTGTCAACGTCCACTGAAATTGGCCCTTGGCATGGAAGAGAGTGCGGGTGGTATATGGAAACCCAATCATTACAGACTTTCGTTTGCTATTGTTTGACACTCCCTGCCATCCGGTATATCGCCTATCAGTGGGAAGATGGCAATACATCATGGGCCAACGACTAAAATGGCAGTCATTGCCACAAGCCCCATTGTCAACTTAATTTTTATTCCAATAAAAAACGGAAATATTGCAACTAAATAACCACACTGCTTAGCAGATGGTTCCTTTCTCGGCATTTCCTCAAATTTCAGTTCCAGTCGCGGAGTAATTTGAAGATGATGCATCATTGGTTTTCTTAACCGGGGCAATGCACATTGTTGCCTTTAGAAACTCGTGATGAAGCAGGCCCTTCCTAGGTTTTTCACAACTGTCCGCTTCACCAATGCCAACCGCAATCTATCACAGACAAAAGTCATGTTTGAAAAGACAAAAGGGAAAAAATAAGTGGCGTCATTGTTCGGCCTGTTGTCACTATTATCTCCCTCGCCGGTGCCGGTCGCAGTCCCCTTTTGAAGGATGAACAAAACCTCTGGGAAGAAAAGTGCCAGCCATTCAATGATCCACGGGATATTATCCTTCAAAATATGATACTTTCCTTTAAAAGAATACCGTTTGTGAGGGGAGAATGAGAAAGGCCGAGTTATTATTGTAAAGGAATTGGATTTTTGCCCCAGAGAACCCTTGGAGAAGTCTTAAAAGAGAGACACAAATGTCTGCTGAGTAAGGATATTGGAAGTGCAAGTAGGGGTGGGGAAAAGGGAAGTGGGCCAGGGGCTGGGGATATTGAAGCCCGGGGCTCAATAAATCAATCACGTTCTTTCCGTCGTGCTTTTAAAAGCGTAGCCAAATTTGCCATTATGTCGCCACAAAGGTGGCCTGCGCCCACCATTACGCCAGTGTGCAGCCATTTCATCTAGCTATTAGATTAGGCTCCACTCCAGCAAGCCAGAGTGTCCCAGTCTTGCAATAACATGCTTCTTACTCATGTCACAAAAAGCGCAATCCCAAGGTCCCTTCATATAATGCCAGCGTTCGCACCGGTTTTGTCGCTGCCATCTTTACATTTACATAAGCTAATACAGCAATGATAAGCAATAGCCCGTCTGCGATTCATGCCCGATACTATAGGATTTGCTCTGGATCTCCAAGCATTCAATTCCCTCTCGGGAGCCACGAACTGAGGCATGTGATCCCAGCGCAATTTTTTCTCGGTTGGGTTTCCCCCCTCGTGGAACTATACCAAGTTTTGCCTCCGATTCCATTACAATGATTGACAATTTCGCCGAGCGCACTATTGAAGAAAGTGGTGGGTGGGGAGAGGTCAACATGTGGATTTATGCCAAAAGGGTCATTTACCCAAGAATTGTGACCCACCTCAGCCTACTTCCCTGACGAGGTAATGGCAGTTAAGCACGCGTGGAATCACTTTATTCGGAACTACAGATTATTATCCCCTCGGTCCTCCTATATGAGATTTTTCTCTTCAAGACCCCCATATGGACCATATCGTGAAAAATGAGTAAAGATCCGGGGTGTGGCTTGCGAGTTATGAGTCATTTTTTTAACTGTGTCTGACACTGTCAGTATACCAAGCTCCAGTGATTTCAGGAAATGCTGGAATAGCATTTGTGCTATGCACTAGCCACTACGTACTTGTCACCACAAGATTGTTTTAATTCTCTTACAGTGAAAAGGAATAGTCTAGGCCTATGTATGACGAAAATTAATGGAAGTCTTAAACTACGGAGATTTTAAAAATGGTTAATTGTTTCCACAAAGCCAGTCGAAACTCACTTTTCGGCGAAACTCAATTGTGGCATATAAGAGATGTAATTAAAGCCTGCGGATAAGTTGGGTGGGTTATCTGTTATACCTGTAGGTCCTCTTATTCCCCGAACATCTGTCATTCGTGGGAAGCTCTGCCTCCTCCAACAGTCCCCTGCACCTGTGGACTTGGTCGTTGTTACCTGATCACAGAGAATAAATAGCAGTGGATGAAAACCATATGCTACACCTTTACCTTAATTGAGTATGATCGCTGGCCTACTCAAGTTTTGTTCTCGTCCCTAGTTTCTTTTGCCTACAGTGAGAGCCTTTCTATTTATAACGATCCGGATTCTAGAGTGTGAACTCGAAAACACCCAGGTAATTCTCAAGAGCTATGGTACTAAACTAACCTACACACCTGTCGTTCTTTGGGTGATGACTGATATTATTTTGTCTAGTACTAAACTAGTTTGATGAAATCCTGTCTCAAGCGTGCGATTATTAATATTATATATAAGATTCGTCACACAGGTATAAAATTGTGTATACAATATATGTACACATTATTCACATTATACAGAAATATTATTAGGTATTCAAAGCAGGGTGCATATAATTGGGCAATCGACCTGCTTGTCACTCCGCCAAGGGGTAAGTTATGTGTTTTGTATCTTATAAATAACGACGACAATTATCTTGGGAAAAGGTGGCACAGTAGAATGTCTACTGCTGTGAAATCTGGGTATGACTCACTTGTGAATTGTCTGAAATTCAGGTATACGGAGGTCATTACGAGTAGGAATGACTTGCCTCAGCCCAGGGGTAAATGAACAAGTTTTGGTGTATGTCTTGAAGCGAGAGGTGCCACCAGAACCACCGAACCCACTGACTCAAATGATCGATCGTGGGACATTTTTAACCTCATTAATCAAGAGGACTTGAAAGTTCTTACACTTCCCCTGCGGACCAATTGACCATTCGGAAACGGAAATTCTTCACAAGCTATTCGACCGAACGTAGTTGACCACATCGCTCCACTTGGGATAATTGAGCAATATGCATGCGTTAATCGTTATTATTTTTTTTTCAAGCTCATATCCAGGGAAATCTTATGAAATGGTGTTGTGCAAGTGACACCTGTCTTGTATTATGAGTTACGCCTTGGGCTGGAAGGTGTGAACTTCGAATAACCGTGCAACTGTGATCTCTCATTATTTATACAGTGACGTACACGTCATGACTTCTTTAAGACGCGATGTATGGAGACTTTGTATTTCCTTGCAGGTCGATATGTCTTACAGAAAGAGGTCACACCTTTGAGGAAAGGTACAAGGTTCCCCTCTGAGCTATGATCATCACCAAGCCAGATGTTGGATCCTTATTAACGAGTCAAAACATTGATCAATCATCAAAGGCACACGAGGTACTTAGGCCTTTATATCTCCCCTACAATCCTTCTCGCTGTAGTACTATCGTTGCTTCAACTAACACAGATAACACATCAGTCCTGAACTGTTGACAACCAATGCCATGGCAACCAGTTAAGGATCCAATGAAAAGTCAGCGTGTCTCATTTTAAAAACTGAAAGGATTCAAGCTCAGAGCGACGGAGAAGTTACATCATCCAACACTAGAAGAATGACATCCATTATAATCAAATCTTTAACAAATCAACACAGGTTTGAATTAATGATGTTTGGATGGTAGCTTCTTTTGCCACCTCCCAAAGCCTTCTAATACTCAAATCAGCGCGCCAGGTTTTTACTTGGCCCCGATGACGGTGCGATGTCATCAAATGAAGTGTGTATACACACAAGGCAGCCAATCCATCTAACACTTGCTCATACTAATGGGCTTCTTTTTTATCCTCACTTGTTTCTCTCTCTCCCACTCAGTTTGGAACTGGGTTAGCAGTGTGGGGTGAAACAGGTACATTGCCATCTGGTATTCTCCTACATTTTCATTCTCTCCCAAATGGCTACGACCAGTGAGGAGAAGGTGGAAAAAACGCCTCTGGAAAGTCAATTGGGTCATTTGGTTCATTGTGCAGCGGCATGTTACTATCGTCAGGTAATGGGGTGGAAAGGTGAAGTGTTAACCCTGAGTAGATTTTATAAAGGACCTTGAAAAAGGGCCTAGTACGGGCATCGCTAGGCCCTGTGGTTGCAGGGTTAAAGGGCCAGACCTTGGGGGGCATGGCCCCTCCGCTGGACCAATATTTGCAAAGGACTGCTGACCTTAGGGTATCAGGCAGTGGAAACGCACAAGGTCGGAAGTTACGACTTAGTTATATAGTCACAAAAGATTTATTGGGCCTTGAACAACTACATCCTTTTTTAGGTGTGGACATATGTAGCAAGTCAAAGACCTTTTCCTTTGGGAAGTGTGCAAGGTCTGTTCCTATACGAAAGTGGAACATCGATTAGTATAGTATAGCAAATATAAATTACCATCTTCCAAATTGGTTTTGGTTCAGAAAAAATATTCAATTCCAATCATGGCTCCTCTTAAGCTTAAGCTTCCATGAACAGCAACCCACATTAGTTCATTAGGGCACCAGTCAATTCATTAGAGGTACAAACTAGCTTGCCCATCACGGTTTCTGGACTCCGGGGCAGATTAACCTAATTGATTTAGATCACCTAGGTATGTGTGTGCGCGTGTTCTTGATCGTGATGTGAGTTTAGCAAGCCTCTCTGAACTTCTCCTGACCTCTTGGAGAAAGTAGCAGCTACTGGTCTGTGGCGCAACTGAGATACTTGAGTGTGTTCCGTTAGTTGCCAGGTAGGCCCAGCCTAGTGCACGTGGCCCAACTCTTCATCCTGTGGCCATTCATCGTTCCATGTGTACTTGTATACACAAAATGCCCTCAGGCTATGTCCCGCTCTACTTTTGAAGCATTTGCCTGCAATATCTCAGCTGGCCAAGCCCAAATGTCACTCAGTAAAAGCAGTCATTTAAGCTTAAGATATCGGATGGTCTGTGTTATCGTGGCCCTCTCCTTGCGAATTGTGTTGTGTGGAACTGGGTATATATATCGGTTTGGGAGAAAGAAAGAGAGAGGTGCTCGATAGAGCCAGCCACCTTTATTGGCAAGTCATGTTATGGTTGAATGCAAGAACTTATAAGTGGTGAGAGAGAGGAGAAAGAGAGTGAAGAGAGAGGCGGCTAAGATCTTATTTCATAAATGGACCCAGAGAAATCGATTGGCGGGTATGTATGTGTAGTGGTGTATTAGAAACAAAGATGTTATTGTGCTGGAGGCTCCAGTATGATTGATGGGATCATGGTTATGATCACAAGAACGGGAGGCTGAGTAATACACAGAGCCTCCGCGGCACGGGACTCAGGACGAAGGGGGAGGAGAGGAAGTTCTGAGATACAAGTAGTCCATAGAGTGCATGTCCAGTACTCCGGCTTAATTAATCACAAACTTCAATAAAATCACTTCAAGATTGTCTTTTTTTATTCAAGAACCTTACCCCCCAGGGTTGGTATTATTCATAAGGGTATTTCATCATCGAACTCAACTTAAACTCTATCTAAATCAAAAGGGTTCCTTGCTTTTAAATGTGTCTGAATGAATTTCAGTTGAGAATAACCATGGCAGCGTATACAATCTTCTGTAATTATTACTGTAATATTACTCTTCTATTCAAAGCATCGAACCGAGTTTTCTTTCTCATTTGGGACGGACATTAAGTTTGATGGGAATCGCTTTGTCATATTCGATTACGAATTGATCGCGCTTTCCAAACTGGAAGGTATTGGGGTCATATATTTCCTGGCTCATATTCTTCATTGGGACTGAGGCATATTCGTGGTAAATTATATAGGATCATTTTTAACTGGTCCCTGTGAAGCGGTATCCTCCGTGGGGCGAAGCCTATAAACTGAGACGTCCAACTTGACTCAATTATATATGACTGGGTATATATCATATCGCTGTCTGGTGTTCGAAAAAAAGAAGCGTCGGCGTCTCGAATGCGACTAAACAAACGCCCATAATGACCGCCCCCTATGCTTTCCATAGACATTAATGACGTGGAAGCACCGAATTTTTACCTTCTTTTTCCCCATGACGTCATACATCTATGTCAGAATATACGACGTTGTTAAGGTGCCCTTGAAATTGGAGCTTGATGGATAGAAGTTTTCGTTACTGCTAGCCTTTCCTGGCCCTTGGGCGGATCCAATTCCTTGCCACCCCCTCCCTTTCTCCTCCTCCTCCTCCCTTCTCCCAGATGGCTTTCCAGCCTAGCCCCAGTAGACCTCAAGTTCCGCCTGGAATTTTTACCCCTCTGTTTGTCATATGCCCGTCCAAAATTAACTCGGGATCAGATACCATATCGGCGATCCCTCTTGGCAGTCATACCATCGGGGCTGCAGGGCGAGATAGTCATGGGTTGTGTAAACTGAGTTCTTTTTTGTAATGTATGGCATTCAGAGGTCAAGCGGGTGTAATTCAGATACTATACCGCCATGTGCCATCAGACAGAGCCTTCCTAGAGGCTGACACACTATTTCCAGGCATTTCCAGGCATTTTCCTGGTGCCTGTAGACACTGGTAGTCCTAGCGTGTCACGGTGTCTGAATCCATCAGCGTTGTCATGCCAACCGTACTTTCCCAAGAGGCTGCGGACACGCAGTTTAATGCTTACATAGAGCTAGAGACAGGCTTTGCTATTAACCTCTCATCTGACATGTATTGCATGATTCAGTCATAACCATGGGGAGGGGGAGGGAGTCTGGTATTGGCCAGTACTTGGGGTAGGTGGGTTGGGAGGGAGAGAGGGGAGTATAGTGATACCCTAGAAAATACAATACAAACGTGGATAGCTCATCGATCCCTTCCCTCGAGTTGCGAGTTATCATTCGCCCACTGTAATATCCAAGAATCAACTATTGAGTCAGCTACAATTCGATATATATATAATACATGGATCTGCGAACGCGAATTAAAGCTTTATTTACAGGAAAGTGGGTCAGGACAATGACAATTTTTAATAAGTTGCTAAAAAGCGTTTTTACAAAGCTGTATGATGTCATCTAATTCGTCATTATCATTTAAAGTATTGACATGAAAAGAGTTAAACTCGAAAGAAACTATACATCAGAAATGTTTTCCCTGACCTGTTATGGCTTTGCGGATTGTGGCAAGAGGTAACTTTGACATTCCATTGGGGGACCCCCTCATCAAGACTTCATAAATGCCTGCCATATCAACATACACCTTGAAATATTGTAAGGAAAAACCTAACCAGTTTCCTGCCACCGTCTCATCCATCATACGACCTGATACGAGGACAGGCTCCAAGGCCATCCACACCGATTCTGTCAGGCTTAATCAAAGCGCAGGAAAATGTTTCACATGCTTCGTTTGACAACATGGAGGCACATCCAGGCGTGCATGTGTACCAGTCATGTCCAACTACATGTGTATACATATCAAAATTATTCATAGAAAGTAAAGAAAATGTAAAAAAAAAAAGAAGAGAGAAATAGTCCAGTATGAAATAGTTGCGCCACGTATCCAGATCAATTGTGTTGTATCATCAAGTGTCAGATCCAACATGTGTTACATGTTTGAATGTTAAATGTTTTCAAAAAAATGAAATCGATCGATCATACCTTTCTGTCAACGTGTTAATTCCTATTTAGATCAACAGTTATGTTGTGTGATTTTTGCTGCACTACTAGCAAGAAAGTTATGGGAAAATTTAGAACTTCCCGATATTTTGTTTTATTTTATATTTTCCAATACATTTAACAACATATAGAAAAAAAACGCCTGTGAACGACAGTAATACTAATACACACTATATCTATTGATATTATCTGTCTCACAATCACTTACACAATGAAAACCTCAATCTCTCTAATTCATCACATAATACATCATCGGCTGTAACAACTATTTTGTAATCTTAAATAATTATGACAATTGTATTCCCATGTTTTCAAGTCACTCAAAGGATATAAACTATTTACTTTCAAGTGGCTTCTTCGTTCCTTGCCGAAGATCATCGTATGATCGAAACGTAGTACTAATGTAGGCTGTTAACACCAAATTGCAATAAACAACCAACAAATCGAATCTACCGTATGTCTAATCTCAGCTCTAACCCAGTCTAGGCTCAGACTTGAGAGAGTCCCTCCAAACTGAGGGAAAGCTTTTGGCTCCAAACCGCAAAATTTTATTTTAAGTCCATCAGGACGCCTACTCCACGCCGGGAAATCATTAACGCAGTTGGCGTCCTCTTAACTTTAAAATATGTCCCATTTCTTAAAATTTGTTAAAGCACACTATGCGCATGTTTGCCTTTGAAACTAAAAAAGTACCCATGATTGAGCAAATGCTGCATGGGCCACGAATGGAACGAAGCTTGCTATGGCCACACGGAAGGTTATCTAAGTAGAATTGATGTTGAAACAATAGGCACAGCACAATGTTATCGTTTGTTCATGATAGTCTGACAGAAACTGCACACTGCCTGATGGGGTCTCTAATGAGGTAGGTCTAGTGCTCACGTGATATGAAATCATCAATACCCTGTGCTAATACAAGCCTAATAATGGGCTCATCATTAGCCTAAATGGTGCTCTTCTTCCTACATGGACAACATCAATATTTCACAATGACTGAATATCTTTTCGCGAGATCCTTTGTCAATTCAGGAATGGGCAACCTCCCCTCTCCTCCCTTAAAAAAGGGACTTCTGTAAAAGGACTATTCTTTTGTCTCTGGGCCTTCCGTATTCTATGACCGCTGGAAGGCCCGATTGACTTTTGAAACGCGATGGCTTTTATCATCGTTCATTTGTTTGACAAACAACATTTCATGTTCTGAGCATAAGGATTGGTATCCTAGAACAATATCAATCAGAAAAGGACCATGCATCAATTACGATTGGCTTACTTTGACTGGTGGTTCCGTGCAAGAGCATTCCTTGGGACATTTTCCTCTGGGCTTTAACTAATAAATGAACCGAATCGCTGAGGGCATTTTATGCTATGTAATATTCGCGGTGATAGGTCTCGGCCTTAATATATATAGCCTGCAGTTGTATCAACGATGATTTGTTCTCACCGTGTACTCTTCTTTTCTGGCCCTAAAGGTGATGGCGGTCTGTGACCTTCGTTATTAGCGGGATGTTCATAAAATACAGGTAAGCTCATTTTACGGGCACTCATTTTGGTCCTCTCTTACTGTTAAAAATATTCATACATAATCCATTTCGCATTTTTTTAAGTGGTCATATTCTGTCATAATTCTCATCTGTTCTTACTCATACTAAATCATCATCCACCCATTCATTTCATTTAAGTCAATCACTTAAAGTCGCTTGAATGTATTAGTACAATATTACAAATATCAGTCTCCTTACAAATGAGAGAAACTATTAGAATTTCCTCTAGCATATTAACATACACTTGCCGATTTTTTATTATTTGTATGTTAACGTTCCTTACCCCGGAGTACCACTTTCCGAAATAATCCACAAAGGATACTATCCCAGATGTTGCTTTAAAAGTTTATTTAATTTACACAACGCTTTGTTAATATAACTCATGTTCTCACATTTCAAAGGAAGGCGGTGGAGTCAATTTTCATTGGAAATTCCAAAATAGGAAACCGAAACCGTTAATGTTAATTTCTCGGATCAGAAATCATATATAATACTTTTAACCGGCTAGGCGCTCCCACGCATAAATCTTTGAGGGGTTCCATAGAATGTGCACATGTACCCACTGCGGTTCGGGGTCACCTGAGGATAAGAAATGTCAACTAAATATACTGCGTTCATACAGCATTTTCAGCTAGTCGAGCACACATATCCCCTAGCTAGACCAAATAACGGATGTTAAGATACATAAATGTCAATTAAACAATTATGAGCTATTTGTCAAGGAAAAAGTAGAATTATTCCTCAAAATATATTTTAGAAATGGTCGCATTAATATTAATGTTCCCGATGATATCCATTGCCAAATGATCTTCTCTGTTCACCCCTTGAAACGAATATACACTGGTGTGGTGCGGGTTAAAGATCAGAATATCTCGGTCGTAATGACAACTCAGTTGCCTAACTGACAAAGGGTTAAACCTGAAGTGGTCGGCTACCATAGGGGCTCAGCTGACCGTCCTAAATGTCCCTCCCATAATGTCTGCGCTCTACCGTAAACACGTTGATTAGCTTCTCAACCCCGATGTTGCCCATCTTCCATTCAATAGTTTTCTATGTGGTTTGCACTGAATGGTAAACTTCGAGATACTAAAAGTAAAATAGAGTATTTCGTGGAGAAAATAAATTAGGCTTGGTGGTTTATCATCTGGCGGTTTTACAGTCGGAAGTCATGAATGACACAGATTTGTTCTGATTTCGGAAATGTTGTTTTCATTTTGTGTAAACAATTTAGGTTGTACTTAGGACTACGGCAATTAATTATGTCTTGATTATAGGGTTAATATACCACCCCAGTGTTCCCAATATCATATATCTATACGCCAATGCAACACAGTATCGATCTATTAGTTCTCATATCTGCCAAGATTGACCCAGACAACAAAAACAAAGCCCAGTATGTTGGAAGATAATATTTCTCTTGTTAAAAAAAGAATATTTCTCTTGTATGTGGTACCGGGTCTTTTCGATCATTACTTTTGAGGTTTTACATTAGTCAGACCAATGGTGAGTAACCTTGGATTTGCCTCTCGGGACTTTTAGAGACTGCCACAGCCGCCTCTGGAAATGGTCTTCGATTTTTGGCGCCGCTGCCCAGCATTGAATCTTGTCATTACTAGCACTCCATCCTGTACTGCCAATGATTAACCCGCCATGGGGGATGTGTCACTTGGCCTTTTTTCCCAGTCGTTGATTGGATAGGGTCTTAAGGCAATTGCCCATCATAGACTCCCTTTCACTATTTAACTAATGCTCTTTTTCTGGGCTTTATTTGCTTGGGAGAGCTTTTAGACCTGTATTGTTCTTATGTTTTTAGCAGCCCCGCGTTTTATAGGATTATGCTATATTTTGTTTTTGTTTTTTTTAATTTGTTAAATTGTTATATGTATTAAAAAACGATTTCTCTGTATACATTGAAAATGCAGTTATTGATTAAAGCTATTGATTAATTTTTAGACATTTAGGATGAAAAAAGTAGCATCTTTTCGGGAGAATAGTCTTAGCTTGCACGAGTAGGCGTACATACGTTAACACCAACCAATGATATTAATAATCATTTGTCATCTTGTCTGACACAGAGAGTCCCGGTTCCATGGCAAGTAGAAGAAGTGATGATCGGAACATGACACATACACCTGAAGGGCTTGGCCGAGTGAAAGTACATGTACCTTCAGAATACGATACAAAAGTACTGAAGTGCTCCGAGGCCTATCTTCAGTTGCCTCGCGTCTTAGAGGCTATGATCGAAACAAACCCTCTCCTTATAATGATGAATTACCACCTATACATTAGTTTTATCTGAATGTGCATGCTGGGCTTTGACCTAGTCAGGCTAGTGTAGCGATAGACAATTGTGTTTGAGTGCCTTCTCCGGACACACTATACACACAGACACTGTCCTCAAACTATCCTGAAACAAAACAATCGTCCCGAATGTACTTAGTTCAAACAATACCACCATACGACTGGAAAGACTCCAGCATTTTCAGGCCCGTGTAAATTTCATGTCAGGGCAGCCATCCAGGGTATATAATATGTTGACCAACGTATATTATGATGTGACCGAAACAAGAGGTCATGTGGCTTATGACCTCTTGGTCATGGCGCGCTATGGCACCAACAAACAGCAATGATGGACTTGACCTATATATGATGACTGGGCTCGATATGTCTGTACCAGATTTCCATTAAGTCAGGAGGAGTTTCTATTCCAGGTCATTACTACCAACATAAGTCTGACATGCTGCAAACACTTTTGACATATTACACACTTCCTTTTCCGTTTCAGCAATATTCATACACGAAAAAGGGTAACAAGTTTCGCATTGCCATTCCGAAAACGCAAACGATTTGATTTTGTTCATTTATGTGAGTTAGAGTATTTTGACCATACGTTTTTCTGTTTCTTTTAGTACCGTCACGTCACGTATCGGGCCCAAATGGGGCTATATGAATTTACATCGCTTCAAATGATTCATCAAATGTGGATCCTGGCAACCCCTAACCCATATAACTACCATATCATCCTTTTACCACTCGGTATCACTATTATTCTAGCCCAGAACAAGTGTTATCATCCCTATACCCCTATCTATAGGGGCGAGCCAATCTTCTGTAATGATAGGTCTATTACCAGCTGAACCCATATATGAGTAGTCTGCCATTTGATACTTTAGCTCAATGTACTATAATCTGATTCTACTTTCAATCCCATTGGATCAATAACTTGTATCGATAATGTCATGTAAAAGTTCTAAATATTAAAATTAGTATTAAATACCAACTCCAAGACTAGGAGCCAGGAGACGTGTTCTGTTTTAAATAAAGCTTCTCTAAATGCCTTTCACTTGGATGGTTAGTGCAAGTGGTCTGTCTATGGTTTGGTAATGTTACCTACATTTCGTGACCCCACTGAGCTTGAGCGATCAAAGAACAATGGACCACTGGTGCCAAGAGCACCCATGCGAATGACCAACACGCAGCAAGGGTTCTGGTTCCCTCTGCAGGTCAAGACTTCAAAGGGTCAATCCCAACCCCTGCAAGGGTCACCAGGGATCAAGACCCCCTTGGGATCTAAAGAGGTGTCCAGCCGATTGGTCAGCTTACCAATATTAGTCATAAGGGTGTGGCTGGCTTGGCTCAATCCACTGGTCAGTCCGTCTGTGCAGGCTGTACCCCCAGCAGCTTCCGAGGGGCCAGAGACTGGCCAGTGGTCAGATATTTAAGCATTTAGATGAATCAGTTCTTGACCTTCGTGTTCGGCCGCGCTTGATGATTCCCTGAAGAGACGGGGGAGATTTGATAGTGAGAGCAACACGATCACTGGAAAGCATTGCCTCTTGCGGCCAACCTGGAGGTGGGGAAAGTTTGATTAACATATGAATAGCCGAGCCCTGCGGAAGGAAGGCCTGCTCTGTAACGGTAACGGTGTCTGAGTTTGTAATGAATAATCCTCGCACCTAACCCCAGCGCCCAGAGGACAATTGTGACACCCGAGGGGGCCATGGCCCCTTGAATAAATATCATCCATCCTTGGAGTCAAAATAATAAAGTGCTTTATGTAGTCAGGCTTGGGAGATATGACAGGGAGGCACAGGCATACAAAAGGTAGATACTGACCAGCGGGCAAACAGAGGAGTCTCCCCTGTCTGGCTGCTCTATTCACCTGTCACTCCTTGCTGTGTTTTTCCTCACCTTTCCTCTCAGAGGCCTGCCGGGACACAGACTTCCCACCGTGTCCAGATGGCTCCTGGCTGTTTTTGCCTTGGCAGAGACTCAAACAGGGATTCTTCAATAATAGCCTATAACTTCATTCTTGCTTTCTCTTCGCTTCTTCCTACTAGAGTCACTGTAAAGATAACACCCTTTTCTTTTATTCACGAAGGGAGCGCAAAGCCACTTTGTCTGATGTTCTGGAACAAATTTCCTCTGGGACGTGCTGTGAGGTAGCTCGTTAAGTGCGATTATGGTTCGTTTTTGAACAATTATTGCAATTTTTACCTCATCCATTATTCGATAAACTCAGCATGAACACTCCCTGTTTTGAAATGAGTTCCTTTCCGAAGGGCACATTTTGAATTCTCCTTTCAGAGATCTTCGCATCATGATCTGAGGATGACTAATTGCTCCGATAAAGAATCACACTTTGATAAATTGTCCCAGCAACATTTCAACAGCCTTCCTGGTTAATTCCACTCCTGTCTGATTAGGACCGAAGTGTGAAAATAAATTGCCACCCAAGGCTATACATTGCTACCAGGGTTACAGGCCCCTGCCCCTATTAACCCGAAATTAATTATGTTGATTTGTCAATCCGCATATGACCTGTTTAAACAGGACTGAGGTGTTTCTTGCGTTCTCCAGAGCAAGGAAATTTCAACTTTAACTTCTTCTTTTTTAAAATTCACTTATAGGCCAAAACAATAGGAAATGTCAACAGAATATTTCTGCCTCGTCCATGTTTTTATGATGTTTCACTTGCACCGCTTTTCTCCTGTCCCATATCAACAATGGAAATCGAAAAGACGAAAGCATCTGCAAAAACACAATGGCTTCTTGTGTTTACCCGCAGAGAAAGCTGGTTCAAATCTCTGGAGCCCTCCTGTGTTCCTGATTTGGCATTATCAGTCTGATGAACGTAGAGTTTGCATGCCAAATCATACGGCCATTTCTGGACAAGTCCATTAATCATTGGCCTTTATCCTAGAAGCATTCACCAGAGAAAAGAGAATGGAACATGGTTTGGAAATGGAATACTGTTGAATATAATGACAGCTCATCGATCAAAAAGCGAATATCTACGTTTCAAATTTAAATCCATGGCCTAGCAGTTCAAAAGGAAATGAATGGAAACAGTGTAATTTAACTTAATGGTAATCACCCAACCAATGATTGATACAATTGCCCTTGATATTAGCTTACCGATGTCAAAAGTCTCAAAGGATCTGGTATTGGTTAGATTATGTTTAGGCAAACGATGCTTTCTGTTTAGATCTAATACAATAATATAGTTCGCAATCCACTAGTTTTGGCCAGTGTAAACAATGGAATCTCCGAAATGGAGATTTGAGACATAATGTTATCAACCTCATTCATTCCCTTTAGTCTTATTTAGCCTTTAGGCATTATTGGTAGAGCTAGGCCTTTCATAGAGAGCTTTTTTTATTTATGTGTGCTTCATTAAGATCACTAGGTAACTGACACAGTTAAGAGACATACCACACAATCATCAACTGTTCAACACTGCTGCCGCCATTCTCCGTTCCATGTAGCGACAGACCTTGGGGGAAAGTCTGCCTTTTCATTTCCAAGGCAATTTTCCTCTGGCTTCATGGTAGCCAATGGCTAGCCAAGCACCATGTAATGATTAAAAGCTCAAGCATACCTGGTGTTTGCTCGGCAGGTCAAAGGGATAGCATGTTGCAAAGTTTGTATGTGGGGTAGGTATAGGTTCTTGGCAGGTGCAAGGGCCTAGGGGCCACCATGGACCCTTGGTGTATGTGTATGCTGGCATCAAAGCCCAGCTGCGCCTAGTCAGATCTCCTTCACCCTAACACATATAATTATTATTATGTGGAGGCAATATACATGACAAGTCACTTGCTGCATGTTACATGGCTCTATGGTCTTGAATATATGAACAGCTTATGGTTGTGCTTAATGGTTAGATAATAATAAGGGACTTGTATCATGTCCCAGATTCAAACCTTGCCCTCTGGCGTGTTTAAGGGCTGAATCATATGTTCAGAAAAGAAAGAATATAATGAAAAATATTCCCTCCATTTCTATATCTATGGAAGCGTACCTTGCCCCAACCAAACTCGCTAACTGGAAAAGTTTGTGGGGAACAGCGGTTCGGAACAACTATCCAGGTGTTCCTCGCTGTAGCACTAGCTTTTAATTTGCTACAAATGCCAGCTTACGCCATTGCCACATATGATCTCCGAACATCGGTTGACAGGTAACATTGAGTGGCGCATATTATCCCCGTGGGTATGAAGAACATATTCCCTGACACAAGCTTTAATTTCCTGTGCGATCAATCTATATTTTCCAAGCAGATAGGTTAAAGGGTGGATAGGAAGGTCATTTGATACTGATCGTATTAAATAAATTGAACCAATGTATATTCGATTGGCCTTTGATCTTTACGTATAAAGGGTGATTTTGTATGCCTTATCACAACTTAACCCAGGGGCTTAGCCTTTGCTACGAACAAGCTCTGTGTTGCCCCGAGGAATTTCGTTACCAACCCAAGATGTTGACGAATCGATTTTTAATTGTTTTAAACCCAGTATTCAACCCTTGCATACGACGACCAACGTCCTGGACCAGTAGCTCCGAACGAGGAAACTCTTCAATCTAAGAGGCACAAACAAGAGAAGTGTTTGATTACCTCTCCCGCCTTCCTGTCCGAAACCCCAAACTTTGACGATGACCGATCAGTTTTAAAAAAGTTTGCTTTTTCAACGACCAGGGTCAAAAGTCTGTGTTGGAGCATTCAGTCTATTTAGTGGTCAGCAAACAGACGATGACCTCTGGGTGATTAGGGTAGAAATTAGAGGTTGTTTGTTGGTACCGATGACAGTACAAATTTAACCTGTCATTACATAGATAGCCAAGGTAGCTATGTAGACCTCACTGAAGCTTGTACATATGTAGTTTCTGGACGGAAACAGGAGCAGATAAAATTGATACACTGTGCCCCCTTGTAATCATTTCTTTCTGTTGGTGCTTTGCAACGATCGTGTTTACAATTGTGATTGATCGCGTATGAGAACCATTTTACGAGAACTTTTTGTGCCAGTGTAAATGCTGTGTATTGCTTCTTAATAAAGATCGTCTATTCACATATTTGTTTGGAAATTGGGAATCCCCTGTTTTGGAGCAATTTTCTCTGGCGTAGGGTAAATTGTTACTTTATGTTTGGTTCGTGAATGACAGCAAAAGTGAACTAATTACATACAAGACTTCAGGAAAAAATGTCAATGAAACATTTGCGTTTCCATTTCGTGGTTTTTGCACAAGGATCAAACCGATGATTTATTATCGTCTAATTCAAGGCAAAATACACAGTCGTGTTAAGTCTTGTATACGCTGTTCATGTTACATGTGTTACAAATTGATATTTCACCTATATAAGTAGTGAATTGCATTAGATAGATATATTTGCCCCGTGACGGTTGTGTAGACGAGGGGTTGTGTGTGAACCCTTTGTTGGCATAGAGTTAACAGGTACATAATTAGAGTAGCTATACCGATCCATCATCCTGCCATTTCATGAATGGCTAGAGACCGACACTAATGTTCAAATAACATTCAAGTATTTCCCCGCGTACATTTACTTGTTTAGTCTTTCTATAATAACATGCTGGTATATACAGTCGCATCTCGGCATGGGAAAGGCATTTTTTTGTTCCTGATCATATGCCATTTCGTTTGAGCTGAAAAATAACTTTTGGGGGGATGTTTATTTGAAACTGGGCCCTGCAAGTCAATTGGCTGATGATGAAGAATGCAACAGTGACAGAACATGTGGTTGGTGTTTAGTTATACAGGGAAGGATGCTCACAATGTCTAAAGTCACCATGGTTTCCGAAGTCACTAATTAGGCAAATTGGTACGTTTGGGGAAAGCAACATATTTCGTTTAAAACAAGGTCCCTTGATTTTTTTCTCTTGATTACCTTTTCACTCATAAGTAGAGGTGAAATCAGGTAGATTTATTGCAGCTGCTGAGTCGTATTGGTTGGTGAATATGATTCTGTTATCATCATTATCAGCTATGTATGCCGAGGGCAGAACTAAAAATAGAATCCTTCTTCAATCGCTTTTTAATCATATTGGCGGTTGCCGCGAGGAAAATTATTCCTTTGGAGAGAAATATCCCTCAAATCCATTGTATTCAGGAACTACATGACTGCGGTGAACTTTCATAAACAGTTGATGATTTATTCCTCAACAGGGAACACATTCATCAATCACGGCGTTAATTCCTTTTAATAGAAGCCTGCCAATGTTGTCTGTCCCTCAGTTCCTCCTTCTATATGATTAACTATCTTAACTATACGACCTCTGGGGACGAGCCACATGCGTTGGCATACCTGACCATTGTTGCAATTCGCTCCCATGGCTTTGCATTTTGCTCGCCACCGAGGGCTCCTTTTGAAAACATGTGAAGATTTTCAGCTGTTGGTTCGCGAGGGTGGGGTATGGCAACAGTCCTCTTCCATATCGGAATGATATGTTTTGACCAACGCCCCTTGAGAGCCTTCGAGGGGGGTCTTTGGAAGGGCACTATGCTCTGGGACTGTCATATGAGGAACCCACACTTACATAGCCCAGATGGTAAACATATGAAAACCCGGGCTTCACCCTTGACACTGCTCGGTGATCGCTCACGGTTCACTGGTTACTGCAGCTTACCAATTTTGTCTAGGCTTTGTTCATCCGTGAGTGTGATATTCAAATATCTGTATTTTATAAATATTCATACTTTTCACAGGTCCCCAACCATTGATTGAAACCATTGTCAAACTGCTACAAACGAGTGGATTCTCATGCGGTCAGATAGGTTGCCCTCTCACTCTTAAAACCTGAACGTCTCCGATGAGTAATCAAACTCAATGCGTGACGACAATAACTTAAAGATTCCTTGATGTAGCACGGAAACCTATCATCAAGCCTTTGCCAACCATGTTGAAATAGAAATGAGATTATCAAATGAGGTAGTGCATATCTTTGCCAGCCAAAACTTGCTTTTGCTGCCAAATGGCGGCATATGCCCCATAAATCTTCTACAAGAACTTCCAGGGTCGGGGATGGGAAAAGAATATTTAAAAGGATGCACAACTAACCACTGATGTTGAGGATGTTGCATATTGAATAACCTTCTTGGGTGTAACAGGAAGATTCCCCGTGAGCTATGGATTGCAGAGTAATAGCTCTTGACCCAGACAAATGTTCCCAGACCACAGGCTGGCCATTTTATTGGCTTCCCATTGGCTTCCCGTCGTCGCACAGCTACGGTGGCCAATAATGCTTTATTAAGTGGTGCGCTACTTGCGCGGGGCAGGTGGAAACGGGCAAGTAATTGTTTCGACACTTTCTTAGGCCATATCTGTCAGATCCGGGGTTGGCCCTTCGTTATTTAGCAGCCGCAAACGGAGATGGGTACGATCGTTTCTCCGAGCAGACGACAATTTCTCATCTGGCTGGGGAAAGCGGCTGCGAGCCCGCCAAAATGCCTTAGAGGAGGCTGGTAAATGGTAGTCTTCGGCGTGCTGACACGTGCCAAGGGACGGGGGCCAATTGTAAAGTGGCCCGGGTCCTGAATACTGGCGATATGAATGGAACTCAACTGTTTGCTGGCTGTTGTAATGTTACAGCAAATTGAGCAAGTAGTGGAGCCCGTGTCCCTAAGTGGATAATTGGGCATATAACGGCCTGGCGGGGGGTTTTAATGGCCATTGGAAGGACTGTGAATGCGCGTCGGGTCAATGGCTGACCATATATCACCACTTAGCCAACGAAGCTGTAGTCACTTCAACTTGCGAATGAAGCGAGTCCTCTTTTAGACAACGCGGATGTCTTTTATCCCTGCCCATAACTACCCCCACCACCTGTTTATTTCTTGCATTGTTTGATATTCTCTAATTTGATATTATTCGGGGAATAAGGATCCATCATTGTCACGTTGGAAAGGTTGCAGGCCTAATATTCCAACTGAGGCAACTGTACGGATCAATTCTTCTTATTAAATAACATAGCGAATTAGGGAGAGAAGGACGCGGTCGCACATAAGCCAGCAAGCTGGAATGCCTGTTCCCTCAGTGGGGGATCTGAAGAGGGAAACAATTGATGTGCATCCCTAGGGACTATGGCGGGAAAATTGGAAATGCTGGGAGTGATGGAAACGCACACAATCAAATTAATTCCGGAAGGGTGGGGTTGGGTGTTGATAGCAATCTTGGGCTGCAGTAATAAAGTCTATGGGTTGGCTTGTAGAGACAATAGGGAGGTGGGGACCTGTTTTGTGCAGGACCTGGGGCCTTGGCCACCCTCCTAGGTTCCGCTGGCAGGGCAAGCCCGCTGACCCTTGCATGTTATCTCAAAAACCTTTCGTCTGACTCGGTGGGACTGTGTCCCGTCGGAATTTCCTCCATCTAGGCCAGTGGAATGTTTTCTCTGGGACCTTAGGTCCCGGTCTCATCTCTAGAACACTCCAAGTATTGACAGATCGAACTGACAGTCATCAATATAAAGATAGGACCATCGCTGCTGGGGCAGCGAGACCCATTCCACTATTAGATTGGGTCCATTGGGAGCTTTGTTGAAGCATTTAGCTAAATTGGCCAGACATCAAGTTTTAGATCGGATGGAGATTAAAAGGAAAGTCAGTTATGAATAATTTAGTACAGGTCTGGTACTGCCAAATAGCCTGCCATGGTTACCGTCTTTGCAAATAAACTTTGCAAACAATGGTCAAGAGAATTAGATATATGAACAGTTGGAAACTGAGCAGCTGCCCATGCAATTCATCAATTTATTTTTAAAGGGTCTTTTTTGGCCGATTCAAATTATTGAATGGTCTAGATGTACATTCGCAGCAAATTTACACAAGGATTTCTTGGATGGAGAGAGACGCCTGGTCCATGTCTTGCTCATCAGGCTTGCCTGAGAGAATACACATACAAGAGAAACTCTGCAGGCAGTGTGTGTGTGTGTGGCACTGAGACACAAGGCCCGAGTCTGAAACACCATTGCAACATGCACACTCAAAGCAGCCTCCATCGAGCCAGGCCTTTTAATGTTCTGCTCAATGTCACAATATGACGTGTCACTGCCACGGTGTTACCATGGTTACAATACTTGTAATATAACCCTCAGAAAATGGCTCAACCCAAATTGCATCCTCTAATGCAATGACTATATTTTGTTATCCAATTCTGCATGAAATGCCATTCTGATATATTTTTGCATATCAAAAATGGTGAATCATCAGTTTATTTAAATTTCTTCAAGTTATTCAAATAATCTATATCAGATTAATATCATAAAGCTGCTTTGCGAAACATGCAGCGATTCACTCAGATAGCTCAATATTTTACGCATCTATTACAGAGTATGGTCTAATTAAGTGAAAGTATAAGTGTAGGTTTCGGAGTTCATAATGTTGATAATCCACAATAATGAGATCATGGGTTCAAAAACTCATTTGGCTCATTTACTAAAATCACTCCAATGCCATTATTATGAAATGCATTTCGATAATTGCCAACTGCATTATAAATGCAGATTTTAATTTGATTCATTTGCATACGCTTTTATGGCGACCAAAGCAGATATGTGCATCAGATGTTTCCATTTTCCATATTCATGTATTTCAGGATCAATGCAACAATACCTTGCACGTTTGGTTGATCCTTTATGAACGGGTTATGGGGTTTTCGAACTTGCCATATGCTTGCAGGTCCAATGCCTGTTTCATGGACTGGATAATGACGAAAACCTTCATTCTGTTCTTGGCGTATGAACATGTCACTGCTGTGAAACTGCAAAATGTGGGATTATGTCCCCTGAGTCATGTTTCACCCGTGGGCATATTCCCCTTGACCAGTCAGGGATTACGCCAAGGCAGTTTGCTCGGGTTCTGGGGAGTCATTATTTCCCATTCTGGATCTCATCCAGACAAGAGGATCTTTTTGACGCCCTCCAGGATCCAGACAGATATCCAGTGTCCAGAGAATGTAGGTCGGGCCAGTCTGAATCACTCTATGGATCATATCCTACTCAGAGCAATCGGGCCTGGAGTTGAGAAGTGCTTGCATCAGATTGCAAGAGGCAGAATTGTACCAGAATGTTGCACTTACTCTTTCATCTTGACTACACCCAATGCTAAACTGACTAAAGTGATTCGTCCTTCTGTTTCGGATACCATATGCAGCATTATCCACAAGTGCCCTCGAACTTTTTTAAGTCTATTGTTTCGGCATCAAAGCTTTGGACTTATTTTTGTTTTTTCCCCTCCGAAATTCATATACTACCTCTGCCCTTTCTCTTCTGCTGGTGACTGGGAAAAATTCCATTCGATTCTTCAAAGCTCTGTTGACAGACACGTTTTTTTACTTAGCTGTAACGCTTTGATGAATAAAAGGCCCGCCCTCCCTTTTTCTAAGTACGTCATGATATAAAAGAAGATGATAATGAAATATGATTTTTGATACGAAATTATCATGAATATTTTTGCATGTAGGATTGGGCACGTCTACACTGAGGATCACCAGCGGGGCCCAGCCTACTAAATCTCCTATAAGGAGTCACATGGTCAGACAATAACCGGACCACGAATGGATCAAATGAACTCGAGATCTCTTTGTGAGTGGTCTTATTTACAATAATGTAACCCCTCCCATATCTCAATTAATCCCCGATTTGTGAGGCACTCTGAATTACAATCTGTTGGTGATATATCATTGTAGAAGCACGATAGGTACGCCATTCTCGCATTATATTTAGAAGAAGATAAAGAGACTATATATATAAGAGATATAGAGAACCTACTACCTCAAAGTCATGAACTGTTATTACCTTTATCTCCGTGATAATGAATGGGGACCTAACGTAGAAGATGTTCGACTGCACCCACGCATATTGAGTCAGCCAAAGTTTCCACTCTAAAAGCATGGATACGGACCACTAGTCCACATCCAGCAGGAAATATCCCTCCTATTCTTAATGGCATTGAGATGTTGCGCCAATTGATGGCACGGTATGGCTCAGCATCTTTTTTACCCTTCCATAGTAGTCGCAGCCACTGCATTCTACCAAGGGTAAAAGTACCCATCCACTCTCTTCATTGATTTATTCATGAAAAGCAAGTTGCGATTAATTGAACGTGATGCAGTAGTATGGGCTGTGCTTGATAGTCGTCCCAATCCGAGCGGTCTGTCTTCCGTCCATAGACTTCCCCTATTGTCATTAACAATACTGGCTTAATCTCTTCATCCCACCGGCTTACCAGGTTAAACTAAATACCATTCTCCCTCCATCCTGTTAATTTTCAAGTGGCAAGCACAAAAAACGACAACACTCTTTCGAGAGGGGATTTGCATCGGCAATGTTTGTTTTAATTAAACATTCAACGCCTGGATTAATTATCGAGGCGAGCGTTGGGAGATTCGCCTCTGAGTTAACGATGGTAATTCTTTACGCATACTTCATTTGAACGATCAAAGTTGAGGAGTTTTTCTTTGGAATTATAGTATCGTGAATTGGGGGGCTAAGCGCGTCCTAATGATAACGTTGCCTATCACGCAACGGTCGGCTTTTGATAACGCTGCCATTTAATTTGTCTTTTTTCCCTATACTACTCGTATCGGACCAGGCAATGAAAGCGAAAACTGATAGTGCAATGGTTCGGGTTCCCTTTTATCCAATGATACGCGGCTAGAGAATCCGATGAAGCGTTTGACGCGTGTATACACATCCTTACTCCTAGAACCCTGGAACCCATTCCATGTCCTAGGAACATCAGCAACTATTACAATAGGACCCACTCTAGTATATTCTCCCCAATTAATCCTCAGTGGAAATTTGCTCGGGTGATCAAAGGCTATGGACGGGCTCTCCCAAAGGACCAAGCGATAGAGGATCGAGTAAGTTCATTACCAGGGGGAATGAAAAATTTCAGCATTTTTAAAGCTCTTTTGTTTCGCTCTTCATTTTTCAAGGTATGCAGTAAATCATATTTAAGGGGTAGCGCTTGTAACTCTATCAGTTGAGAAACTTTTGAAGATGTGATCTGGCCGTGACAGCTTTACCAGTCATCCGTCAAACTTAAGAAACAAGAGCTCCTAATTGTATCCATCTTTACGAGTCGTTCGGGGGATAACGAGCGTAAATTAGCTATATCACTTGTCCGCTTTTCTATGCTACTTTCTCCCGGGTCACACCAAACACGGGGCCCTGGCTGACCCTGTAGCCATGCTCTTGGTGAACCCGTAGCGTGCAGATCAAATGACACATCTTAGGTTCATTTTAAGCTTTAAATACCTCTCCAAAACAAGGGATAAACACATTTCGACCATACCCGATCTCTTCATAATTATGACCACTTTCATGTTCGCTTATTTTCCTTCGGCATGGCCATTGTTTCTCAACTGTTTGTCATTCACAGAAATCGATAAGACGCTGACCCCAGTAACCGATGGCTAATTTTTGCCTATTCCCCAGTTTCCTCTCGCATAATTATCACGTTATAGGATTGATGACTTTGTGCGCCTGGCCAAGTTGGCCATTGCATTCACTCAGACCCCCTCAGATTCCTGAAGTTCGTCAACGCAAGCTAGCAATCCATCGTATTTTAATACATTTGCGTTACCCCATACTTTACCAGGGGAAAATAGATGTTACGATAAATAAGCATTACAAAAATTTCAGCTGTTTGGCCATTCCAGGGCGCTTACCATTTTTCTCTCTATCTCCCCCACATGACTGCTGTAACGGCAAACGCATTCAATTTTCTCCCCGCCCTTCCCTATGATCAAATGGCGAAGTTAGAAATTACTTCGGATCCAAACTAATTATGACAGCGGGGCCTCGCTTCTGAGCAATATTTATGCTACGATTATTATATGCTATTTTGGTGTATGGCCAAATTACAAAAATTGCTCTGACCTAATAGTCCTTGTAGCAGCCATTATAAAACATGAAACGAGAGAGGGTGGGCGTAGTACATAAGCATCCTATGTGTGGAATAGGGTCGTATATCAAATGTGGGATATCCGTATTGACATATCGTGCTTGCGATAGCAGTTTCATGATCAAGCGACTGTTATCAACACGTGCATATATGACGATGAAATACAGGCGACAATTTGTTTAGTCACTCTCTAACAATGATCTGATTGGTATCGAATCAATACAAGTTGGTTCTTTTATTTTCCCAGCCATTTTTTCATCACATTTCCATCGCATGAAAAACGATCGTTCGATCCTCTTACAATATACAATACTTAATAACATTGCATTGCATATATGGCGCTGGTTCTTTAAGAGAATATTTCCGAAGCAGTTTTCCCTAATAATAATGGCAGCATGTTGGCACACATCCACACTGCGTGCTTTGGTATATTCATTTTTCAACCGTGTGACTGTAAACTATGTATGACTCTCGGAACTGGGCAGGTTTCTTCTCGAGTTTCAGCGATCTTCGACTTATTTTCCCCGGTCACGCCCACTCGCCATCTCTGGGAGGCGTGGCCAGACACATCAATTATTGCTGCTTGCCCAAGCGTGACTAGACCTGTCAATCAAGAATGTCTGGGAGGACACGAACAGGGAATAAACCGGCAGAGAGAAATTGTTCTGCTGATTTAGGTTTAGTGAATCGATATCATACAATTTTAAGTCCATGCTTTTATCAGAGGTTCCTCTCTCCATTCACCTCTGTCAATATTTTGATGGCGCCACGTGAAATATGAATGGCAACCGTCGAATAAGTTTGTTTAGAATGTGTTGGCTGGCTATTAAAAAACATTAACACATCCATGCATCATTATTTGACACCCAATTCATTTTGCTTTCAGGATTCAATATAAATGATAAAAACTAGCTATGTTTTTATGTGTACATTCATATATTCCTCTGTGGTTTTAATGTACGTGAGTGTGAAGTTATAGAAATACAACTCAAAACAAACAAAGCCTGTCTGCCCCATTACAATCAGCATGGGTTGGTTGTGCCTCCGCACATAGGTTGGCATCGCATAGACCCTTTGGGCCGGGACAATGACAGAAGGATGACTAATATCACTCAGTGAAAATAATGGAGTCTGAGCCAATTACTGGCCTAATGTTGTGGAAAGGGGACGGTGACTGTCAAAGACAATAGCCGAGGTCACTCAAATCCACTCACTCTATTGAATATGCATTTGGAGTGGGCAGGGGTTGGTCAACTAATCGTTGTGCCTACACAGGACATTATGTTATTAGATGAAGGGGCTGGTGCGATTTCGACGGTCGCTAGCTCCACTAAAGCGACAGCGAAGAATCGCATCTGCCGCGACTGACAATCAAAAACTTCTGTGTGTCTATGTTCGCGAGTCGACGAACATGTATAGAGCCCATGTCATTCTGATAAAATATTAACATCGAGCAGCGAAATTTTAACGTCATTAGTTCCCGCCCTTGTTGGATTTTGTACGCAATCACTTCATGTCCTGATTAAAATCATGATGTTATTATATTGAGCGTTCCATCCTGTAATAGAATTTTACATCAAATTCCCTAATCCCAAAGTTAACTCGGATTGATCACCTCAATTTGGACGAATGTCTGACAAAGACCGACACGAGAGATAGAGATGGCACAATAATACCTCGTGCGTTCCACTCCGAAAACCTCTGTAATCGTCCGGGTGAATACGACAATGGGTGCCGCAAAACGTCTCTAATGAAACAGTTACTTCAATTAGGGTTAATTACGGAAGATTTATGTTCCCTGCCATGCGACTTGCGGACCCAGTCAGACAAAGATACACGTGGACCCGATTGGTAGAAAGTCAGACTCTGCTACTGAATAGCCAAGCCTGTATATTTTATATGATTTCCTACCAGTTATTATGACAATTGTAAGTTAATAACATATACAAATATATATATATACAAACTTAACTAGAAAAGAGCAGACCTATGTCCACATTTCTTGCTCCGCCCACTAAAATGCTTGGATGCTGATGCAATGGGAAAACGTATTTGATAACCTAAGTCCTCTTAATATCTAAGAGCCAATTTTGGGTGGTATGTTACATGCGAAATGATTTACATTTAAATTCATGACTGTACATGTACAGCTTCTTGGCAAACCTTACCTTGTATTCATGATACATGTGTATGTTACTTCACTGAAAGAAAAAGGTTAATGTCAGTGTATCAAATCTTTGCCAAAGAAGAGTCATGGGAAAAAGATCCGATCGACGTAAATCATATTTTTCTTTTGTAATTTTACCCATCCTGTAGGCTTCATATACATCATTCAGTTACAGCATTAGGAGAAGCTAAGAGAACTACTAGTATTTCTTTTAAGATGAATATTACACTATGGAATCATCGGAAGTAATCGCTCCATGTTATGTCAAATCATGGCTTTAAAAAAATTCAATCACAAATTGTCGTGACATAATTAATAGCGTCCTCGACGTTGAACAGCCATTATATTTTTTTTACTTCTCTTCTTCAAAATGGTCTGTCGAACCAAGTGGTCGATTGCGCTGTCTGTTTAGCCATACATGTATACACAATTTATAAGTGCAATTTCTCTAATTGGGAATCGTAAAGTTCAGTAACTAATATTGTGGTGGGTTTTTTAACTACAGTGGACACCAACGCACGACATCCTCTCATTACCTCAGGGTAGATTTTTAGCAACGGGCCATGTGATGACTAACATAGGCCTATATTATGTTTGGATTACATGTATCTTTTAGTCTATGAGCAATAATTTCGCAGTCATGAGAATCCTCTTTATATATAATTCAAACAGATTGTGTCTCATGTTTTGCCATTTGTTTCCTATCTTACCATTTACCTACCGGTATGTATACCAACCAAATCATTTGTCATACATGTAAATCATGAATTGGGCTGGTGTGTATATATGCACTACACATATTTGCCCAAGAGTGTGTGTACATAATGCAATTTACATGTTAACACTTACATATATGTAGGTCGCCAATTGGTGTGACAGGTGGGAACCCCAGAAAAAGTCAATGTATCGCGGCAATGCACTCGGTATGGTATGGCATTTCAATTGACACCACTATGTAATCACCCTAAGCCTGAGATAAGCATGTAGACGTGTAATAATGTTGTGCTTAAATGAGACTCTTGATGCGATTGCAAGGAGGGCTACATAAATCAATTAAGGGGCGAACAGGGATAGTCTCGGGGTGGGCATCGTGTCTCTGCGTTGTAAATGAGGTATTATACAGCGCCGAAGTGTTGCATCCATTTTCTATTACCTCCTCCGCATGTTAATGTAAAAATAATAATAATAATAAAGTTGATTGTTTAAAGGCAAAGTGAAGTTCATTAATAATTATGTCTTAGTTTCCTGATTCTCAGAGATTATTAGCAGTTATCGAAAATATTCGGTCCATGTTATGTCGTCATAACATTTATATTGTGATTTAGACTGGTGAATATAATTTGATGCCTATTTCCCTGTCTCTGAATGATTTATGATGTTTTCCTCACTTCACCTTTAAGTTCAGGTAGAATTTTGATGGCCATAGATGATGTAGTTCATTCGCAGATAATCAAGATCCCACAATAGTTATCAATAGAATGATTAATTATGATTTATCATAATACATGGGCCATATATTAGAAATTTTAAAAAGTCCTTTTTAAAAGCTCATCTATTATTTCTAAGCGTTCGTTCGACTAGTCACACATTCTATTGTTCGCTAAGTGCGAGCGACTGTGCGTCCTAAAAGATATGACGGAAAATATTAGTTGGGATTTAAATGTTTCAAACCATAGTTACAAACCACTTTCTCGCGAACTTACCATAGTGGGGTCGACATTGCCTAGAACTAGAGTCCCGTATTTTGACTCCGAATTCTTACAGGTTGTAATTCATGCTGACCCCCTTGCCTCGGGGGTGTCCAGTCCCGTAATGTATGAGGACCTACTTTATTTACGACCACCGCTTAACAATAAATATTGGTATGGAAAAATAAATTAGATGAATAGCCCCGTAGACATGCTGCCCATATGATGTTACTCGAACGGAGAGCTAAGACTAATTTGTGATTTTCTAACAAAGTAACACCCCAGCCTTGAATTTGTGTTGCGAAAGAATTTCAATGTCTAAGATTACTCCGCCCATTACTCCTTACGCAAGCTTATTCAATTATTCTTATCCCAAATGCATTTTATTCTCATGTATAAAGGCGCAATGTCCAGTGGTTGGAATTATTTCTACCTTCTCGAAAGTAAGATTTGGACTGCAACACTGAGCAGACCCTATGTTATGTCTGACGTATTGAAATATCAATACGTGCGCCGTGTACTCCATCATCTTTAGTCGCGGGGCGGCGAACCACACCATAACAAATTAGTAGCCCGTTATGAAGCCATCTAAAATATTCATTATGTCCCTTAGGTGGCTTCTTCTCTGATCATTTATATACATTGTTCTCGCATTACAAGGCCGAGTGAGCGAATATGCTACCTGCTACCGGTAGTTAAAAAACGGACGCGGAAGGGCCAGGCCACTACTGATTTTTTTCCAGCGTTGCAGCCTTGTTGGCTAAGACCCTCTGAGATTCTATAAGAATGGTATGTCAGTGATTGGCACTAATGGCTTTCCCGGGCCTGGAGCAGGCGTCCTAATGTGATTCTAATAGGAGGAGGGGTCCTAATGTGATTCTAATAGCATTTTGTTGCTCGGGGCGAGAGGCTTTACCTCAGATTGGAGGGATTCTCTCAACTCTAGAGCCTAAACTAGTTAGAGTGTTTTTTATTTTAAATAAAAGGAGAGAGTGCCTTTCAACAATATTTAGACAATTGGACATCAATTTCCTACCTGCCGCTTGACAGCCTCGTTATTGTATTTATAAATCGGGCACAAATGTTCCACATGTTCAATTCAACGAGACGAAGCATCTGTCGGAGAATCAATAACATTTGTTAATTCTTTCGCTCTGTTGCACGTCGACCCTTTATTGTCCCCAATTTTCATCCTAATTCCTGCTCGTAACTTTGAAGACAAAAATTAAATGACAGCGTATAGAAGATTATGATTGATTCGTTGAATTATGTTGTTCTCTAATTAGGTGTGGATAATCTGCTACCTAGATCCAGCACTGATCTGTTCAGACGGCACCTGTCACCTAAGTGCAACCAATTGTGCACATGTATTTCTGGACTCTCGTTAATTGCTATACAGCAGTCTAGGCTCAGAGTGCAGAGAGTCCCACCAAACCGAGGGAAAACCTCTCGGTCCAAACCCCAAAATGCGATTAGAATCCCACCAAGACGCATTACTCCAGGGACAAGAAAGTCATTAATGCAGTAGTTGTCCAATCACTGACATACCATTCTTATCTGATCTAAGAGGCTGCAAACTGGCCTGGCGGTTTTCATGGGATCCAATGTTAAGATATTGTTACATTATTCAAAGGGCGAGGGGAGGGATATAACAACATTACCAATTTGGGACCCTAAACTAAACTTCCTCATCTCTGCTGGAAGGAATAAACTGGACGTCTGACTTGGTGGGAATTTGACTTAATGTGAATGGACAACGGCCTCAAACCATGATATTCTCCGCGATCGATTTTAGCAGCAATTATTTGGCACATGACATAAATCAATTGGACTTTTTCAGTATGTCATAATTGGACGCGACTGAGGGATAAATCATGCAAAGTTTTAGTACCTTCCCTCGAGCCCCTAATGAGAACCAGAAGGGAAGTCTGGCTTCATGTGCATAATCTGGAATCTTGGTGTTTCTCAGTACCAGAGACTCCCTCTCTACCAGTTGCAACAGCGAGAAAGTTTTTGCGACCTTCAAGAAAAAAATCAACTCTCTAAGCCCATGTTATGTAGTGACGCTCGATCCTCTCCTAGTTCGCGCACCTGTAGTTTTCTTCCTAAGCATGCCACCGTAGTTGAGTTAATGCTCTTTGAGATCTTTAACTCTTCTGCTTCTTCTTCCTCTCCTCCTGGTGTGCCCTAGCGCTTTGGGTCTCTCCAGGGCAGGCAATTATAGGATTCAGGAGAGAGACAGGGGAGTGTTTCATCTAATGTAAAACAGTCACATCACCTTTGTAGTTAGTCGTACGACCCTGAACCCCGCCATCATTGATTTCTCTATTACATAGATCTTTGGTGGTCCTTTTCTCTGTGATTCATTTTCTATAAGGGGCTCGCGTTTGTCACTGATGTATCGGTTTATTTAAATTGTTTTGAATCGACTGGATCATTTTCCTGTTACAAAAAAATCAGTTTTGACACACTGGGTGTTATAAATCAGAATATCACCTACACTACCACAATGTCTCTTGGTATTTTTATCGAGAAATTCAATAAAATAAATGAAGATCCATATATTTCATATATGTTATTGGCGAATTCGGATGGTATTTCTACGTTTGCTCTGCAGTTATAGTCTCCCTGTCTCACATATCCTCGTATGGTGTAAAAGGAAGCTTCATAATGGAAGCAAATTTGAGAACTAGGTGTCAGTTGTTTATCTATGACATGCAATGAAACACGATGTTATCTATTTGTCGTTGCCGCTCATGAATAGGAGAGTCATTTTGTGAGGTGCGCAAAACTGTGATGGAAAGATTATTATAATAATTACCACTAAACTGACCTGAAACTAGAGTTTACGAGTATATAAGGGCGGTGAGATAGACAAACTAAGTGTATTTGTTTCTAGAGAGAAAACTTTGAGCCCTTTCAGATCATTGTTGACTTTTTACGACTGGACACAGTCATACGTAAGTTGCGAGTTCTCATAGTGGGTAAAAGACATGGTCCTCAATTTTGTATATTTACCACATGTCACAAAACCGGGCTCGGGGGAAAATGAAATCGTTAAATGTTGGAATCCAACTAGCTATAGGGTGAGTAACGCATATTCAGTGGAATGGTCTTTTTTCTAAGGTTCCAAATCTACTTCCTACAAGGCTCTGTAATATAATTATAAATAACAAAAAGACTCCAATGTCAAGCCAGTCTGTCTTGTTTATTGTGTTTAACTCTACATCGGTTTTGAACAAGACAGATTAATGTAAAATTTAATAACCAGTAATATGAAACAGGTATTAACGATTGGGATACCCCAGGAAGACCTTAACTGCGAGAGGCTGGCGTCCCTTTCTGAAACATGTAATTGTCTTATCAGAATAAAAATATGATATATATATATATATACATATTGACAGACTGGCTTGATATTGGAGTCTATGTGTTGGTGAGAATAGAGTGAATGGGGCATTTTACTTAGGTGAGAAGAATTGGGAGGATAAAGTGGGGAGAAGGTTTGAGAGTGTTCTGGGGTGCATCTTTGCAGGGCTGAAGAGCCCAATCAATACCTTGCCGCCATCCAGTCATTGATGGCTCCAGAGTGTTCCACTGGCCCAGATACAGTCCATTACATCCAGCCTACTGCCTCCAGCCTCACTTATCTGCCCTTCACGCTCTACTGGACATTGGTGATCTGTGTGCGCTCTCTCCAGTTGCACTTTTCTATTCTCCTCAGCAGATGAACCCCAGTGTTCCTCCTTCTCTGCCCCCCTCTCTCTCTCCCCAGTTCTTATTACTTCTCTTTGCTATTTAGAAACCCCCTTCTTCTGATTTCTCTCTCAGGCTCTCTCTCTCTCACCCTCTTTCCCTTCACTGGATCCCTTGGATCTTTCAGCCTGTGATTGGCAGGAACGCCTCTATCTCAAGGATCTTAAGCAATCTCACCTCCAGTGGATTCATCCCGGGGATCATGACAGACCTCGGACCATGATCCCTGGCAAGCCTGTTTGATCCCATTCACTCAAGGATCCATTAGGGAACCGGATCCTCTATTTCTTTGTGTATCCTAGTCTCAGCCCCCACGCCCCTTTCCTTACATTAAACAGAACGTATAGCTTCCTTTCCTAGCCATTACTGTTTCAATATACAGAAATATATAATAGACTGTCCTATACTTGAGTTCCATTTGAGTCTCTTTTGGATTTTTGTCTGATAGGTTTCCCATTGGCATGAAAGAGCGCTTTCAAAGTGTTTTGGCGTATGGACAGGGACAACTGTCATCTAGATGAATTGTCATTCTGATAATGTTTTGTATAATTTCAGATAAGGCTATAGAAGATGACCCCAGCCTTCGACCCTTGTGCACTCATGCAGGTAAAGATTTTTTCATTCAGTGAATACCTCGTCCCATTTTACTGGGAGTAATTATTGACATTTTTGTTAAAAAGTAGTTTGTACAATAATTGCATTCAAACGTTAAATGACTGTCATTAGTTATTCAATACATTCATAAAGACCACTTAAAATTTCTCATACTGTACTCTTTACATTCGCGGCCTTTGCTATTGCTGTTTATTATACTGGGGTAGCTATCAGTTCAATCAGATAATTCTCTTCCAACTCGAGCGCTTTAGAGGATTTTTTTGAGTGGCAAAAATGTTTTAAGTAGCGTACGGCCGCGGGAAAATACGCACCTCCTTTCAATGTATTTGGAATGATTTACTGGTTTCAAATGCCATCCAAGGGGCTGGCTCCTAGCACAAAATACCACCCAGTAGCTTATTTGAACAGATGTATGTTAATAGTTAACTTAGTATATTCATTGTGATTTTTGTGCATTGAAACTTTTTTAACTGTATTTATTCCTAGGTTTGATGCTATCTCAACTTTGCTACTTTTCGAAAAAATATTTAACTGAACAAAAAGGTCTGTTCGTCTGTGCTTTGTTGTCGATGACAAAGAAGTCCACTCCTATGCCCTTTACGTAGGAGAGACAATTGGGTCATTTCCTGATAATTTGGTTCATTTCCCCCCCATCGAAATAATTCGAATAGTTGCCGACCACAACGCTGGCGTATCCACCTTAGCAGCCAGAGGGAAGTCTGGTTCTGGGGACTGTCGCCTGTCGCGCCACCTGATAGAAGCGCCAGCAAGTAGAAGGTGGCACAATAAAGACATGTTACATCCATTGGCACGCGCGTTATCATCCAGCAAAACTGCTCCTTTATGGCTAACAACTATTACCACAGTTGTTATTGGTCCAATAAACGAGCAAGCTTCTCTCGCCCTGGATCGGGGATATTAGTAGTATATAAATGGACCATGGCGACAGGTGCATTTGTGTGAAGGGAAGGCGTGCGGGAAAGTAGGGTTGAGTTGTTTCTCGGCAGGAAATTGAGGCGGCCGTATCAGAACATGCGTGACATGTGATACGGTAGGTAACTATCTGGAGATAATCATGTGGGAATGTGTACATAAAGTGGCTTCGGTAAATCACTTCCATCTCAGGAGATGGTGCTACGATGCCAGGTTTAGGAAACAGCACGTTTGTATAGTTATGTGGGTATATGCTCAGGGCGTAGTGGGAACATGGTATCAATAAATCATATCCTGTGGGGTTTTAAAGGTTTTATTTTATTTTAAAAAAAATCTTCTACGGGCATGTATTTAATATTGCATGCGTCCACTGTACATGTTAGCTTTAAAAATGTTTTCCTGCTTTCCTGGCAAACATGTCCTCTTGAATATACCCAGGAACAAAGTTACAAGAAGTCACAGGTGCGTTGTCAAGGCAACCTCACTGACGCTGTCCCTGATAGGTCATTTGATGGGCCATATGATATAATTCTATTTCGGGGAGGAATCAATCAATGTCAACGCTATATTGGATCAGTTTTGGCTTCACTTCTTGTGAGACCCTCCTATGCCAGTCCCCCTCCCACCCTGAGGGTGATTATCAATAATAGGCACTCTAATAGGTCTGCAGATCCCCTAGCGATCCATTACATCTAGCGCAAGTACTACACAATCATGCCAATTTATCGTCGCAACCAGAAATTGAATACCCCCATTTTCTCATAGTAACCGCATTTTAAGATGAATTATTTAATCTCTACCGCATGGCTATGTGATCCATTAGACGGCCGAGACACCCAGTATGTCAACAAGCCAGAAGGAATTAGCCAGGTCTATTATTCATGGTAAATAATGATCAGCTAAAAAACATTAAAAGCAACATGATGCCAGAAAATACCCATACTCTCAAGACATCGAGGTACGCTGCAAAAAATTGTCGTCGTCACTCGGGTATAAGAGAAAGAACCCAACTCTTTGGCTTCTTCACGTTGCAACGGGGTGTCTGTTTTGTGAGCAGCTCCCCCCAATCTGCACACTTTTCTGGCAACTTCCTGTTATTGTTCCGCCATTTTGTTTCAAGCGCGTCCTCATTATGTGAGCTGCTCGGACCGTTACTATGCTGTGACGTAATTGCTCGTTATCGACAGAGTTAAGCCAGAGTTATTGCCCTGGTTGTTCACCTTTGGTCCAGCCACTACGTCTCAATCAAACACCTTGGCCACTCTTTCCTTTACTTACTGTCCATCCTCCAGGGGGGAAACCAACCAAGAAAAGAGTGCTGTTTGGCACCACTGCCTCTTGGTGCGAGCGATGGCAAATGTTAATGAGGTCCCACTCGAGGAAGGGGGAGACCGTACAAGAAGTTGCGCTGCCAGCCGGGTTAGGTAGCACCAGTGACGGGCTCAGCGTTTCGGGTGCGGTCGGTCTCACGTCACGTTCACATAAATCACACCGCCCTCTACAACTTTTTAATTTTTACTCCAATCATATTAGATATAGGAAATTGAGATGAATTGCTCCAGAGATTTCCCATTCCATGCGGTTAGAAAGAAGAGTTGGATGACTGTGACTAGTCAAGTCAATTATAGCCATTATTACAACGATATAAATGGGCGATGAATGTAGAGAGAATAAAGTCAGAATGAAGGAGAAATCGAGAATATATCTATCTGTATAAGAAGTATTATATTGTGAAGTGGCATGTTGAATCAGTTGAATGTTTCAAAGCACGTATTTTGAACACGATTGTAATTACTTTAGAGTGATAGGGATTACGATGAACATATGAGGAAGGTGTATACAATCTTCAGTTTGATGCGATCGTTTTTGCAGTGAAGTTAAACTCATGATAACATTATTTTAGAACTGTTTCATTTAGTAAGCCGTCCTATTTCCACAGGCTAGACAATACTACGTCCATTACGCAGGGACACGACCCGAATGTCTGTATTCCATTAATAACTAATCGCATAAACTAACCAGGATCGATATGCCATGACCTCTGTATCGATTAGGTGAAGGCAGTCTCTACCCTGAATCAATGTCACAAGTTTGCCTCAGTCTATTATATTCACTATGGTCATCTGTAAATGGTTTGAACATATTCTAAAATAACTCCACTTTCATTCATCTACAGTACATTCGTATATTTAGAATCAATAAATAAATGTGTAAGACCTATATTCCTCTCCCATTGATAAGTAGCAAATTCAATTTAGCTGTATTCGTTTCTAGAATTGGGATGTGAGCTCGATCTCCCACTGTGTTTACATTTATTCATCTTTCTGGTCACACAATCCACAGTTATGCCTATACGCCTTGTTCAATCTCAGGCAATGAATATGTTCGAATGGATACAACAATGTCCAAAGACAAATAAATGGGATGGCTTAGCTTGAAGCTCTTCAAGGTGACACCAGCAACCTTTACGTATATAAAAATATGTTGTTCTCCTCGATTTGGCCGGCCATTTGAAAATCGAATGGCCATCACTGAAGTAAACACAGTGGTTCCCCTCTTGGTGGCTCCACGGTTTGTCTTCAGACCAGTCAGTCAGCTCATGATAGAGATTTGAGGGAGGGAGGGAGACAGAGAGGGCTCTTGGAACTATTCCCAACCAAGCTCTTGGGTGTGAGAGTATTGTTTTCTTTTCTGATTCAAAATCATTATTCCCAGGGATGCGAACGTTGAGAAGTAAACCGAGGAGAGAAAAATAGATGTATCGATCCTCTCTCAAGTGTCCAAAGACGGCGACGACCACCTCCCCCATAACTACCACCAACAAGTCCAGTGGCGAGATAATAAATCATACCACGTGGAAAACCGAAGGGAATCTGTCTATGCAGAAATGGATCATATTCCGGTCCGCCGTTTCATAACCTTGCTTAATGCATGATGAATCAGTCTTAGAAAGACCTCAACACGCCCTCAGCCCCCACCCCCTCTACTAATTATCGATATCTCATATTTCCATTTCTATTTTTCACTTGTAATTGTCCTTCTAAAGGGAGAAGGCGGGTGAAGAAAATGGATGCCGTAGCGGGATAGTATTTCTTTGTTGTAACACACTTTACATTACAAAACCAGAGGGAGGACTAATTTGCCATTTGCCGGATTGAGGCAATCAAGACATGTCTTTTTACAGGAGGGGCTCGAGCAAAATCTAGCGAGTTACTCTTGTTACTCCTAACGAGCCCATACATTCAAGAGGATGCCAAATGATGTAAAGTAACTCGTTTGCTTTTTAGGCTGATTGATAGCATGGGAAAGGCTTTTCATTGAATGGCGCAGCATAAACAATACAATCTACTGCTGCATTGTCCTGGCCTTCCAACATCTTTCCCCGTTCCATCATTTCAATAAATTCAGCCTTTGATATATCAGGGAGAAAGGGATTGCATTTGCTCAATAAACTTGTCATAATGGAATTCAATGCGTTTCGAAATACCAACTTATTATTGCAGTCTCAGAAGCTTCACACACCCTTACAGCGTTCCCTTCCTGTCGCTGCTGCTGACTACTATGCGAAGAATAGGGAAAACTTTGCTTCATCTCCAAGCGTCTCCATAGTGCAGTGTCATCGATATTCCCCGTTTGGTCACCCGGGTGTGAATTTGTGTCTTAATTCATCATCACAGCTGCACAGGTCCTCTTTTCTTTGAGGAAAAAGGGTGACAGAACTCAACACAGGATACATCTTCAATCTTCCCTGAACGTATGAGGCATTTAATAATTCACAACTAGGCCCACATTGGGGGATACACGCACATTTTGGATTGGGATATTAACACCGAGTTCAAATCCGCCTCATCCTTGTCTTCTACGATCTGAATTTCATTCCATTCGAAAATAACTGACTAATTTATTTTTTTGAGAAATCCCTGAAAAGGAAGATTAACCGATTTATTCATAGTCGTTTTCCAAGTCAGAAGTGGGTGCAAATTATCATGTTCTCTGCCCCTGGAATCAAATTTTCTCTCAGTGACAAGCTTTCGACCTACTTGGCACAAGCCCAGAATATGGAACACTGACTGCTTCTGAGATTTTCCAGTTCCCATCGACAAACATATATAACCTCACGCTATACAAGGTTGATAATTTATAGCAGACATATAGGTCACAGAACAGAGTTCCCCACCTCATATGTAGCTTCCTCCATGGTGGAATTTGGTTCGATTCAATGAAAAACACGTGTCTTTTATTAGTGTACTTATAGTAATGGGTACTTAGACATTATTGCTTTTCAAATTGCACAGTTATATAATCGCACATATGTGTTGGAATAATTTCTGATAGGAATTTAGAGCCGGTGTTGGAATTTGCAATTGATACGTGCATTTTCTACCAGTATGTCAAGAATTTAAGAAATGTTATCCCCGGAGATGAATTGTGTAGTAGAATAATATATTAAAATGATCAGCTTCATTGCGCGTTGTTAGACGGAATGATGCTGTAAATAAATGCCATTCACTGTTGTTTTCGAAAAAAAGGTTCGAAGCTTTCCCGATCATCTGGGCGATCTAATCACAACGCTACTGTCATTGGTGACGGCAACCATTTACATGATCGAAATTGACTTACGAAACGCATCTCCAAAGAAAATTTATCATCGATATATGAGAATATTAGTTCTCGAGACCATTTTGAAAGGAAATAAGAGATTTTCTCCAGAGGAAGCTGTGGAAACAATGAGAAATATAGACATCAAACTTAGCTACGAGGTCTGACAGGAAACCCCACGTCTCGTGGTAGCCACCGACAGTTGTGTCCTGACAGTTTTTCCACTCGTAAACCGAGACTATTTTCTGTTCTTTCGTCGACGAAACGCCCTTATTCTGTTATGCATCGCCACGTGTGAAACGCTATATTTCCCTTGTTAATTGGGGAACATGTGTTAATTAGATTTGGACCTATTTGTGTCTCAAATGAGAGTGACCGTGTTCGAAGACGCTTGTCATGTGTTCAAACGGACAAAGGAAATCGTGTAGTCTCAAGATGTCTGTCTGACAGCATCGAAAGATCGAATTTCTCTTCTAGAAATAACCCATAGTTCGTACTATGCAACATACATCTTAATAACTAATACCAATCTAGATATTTAAAAAGGACATACCAATCTAGATATTTAAAAAGGACCTTGTAAAAGCTATCTTAGAAACCACTATAATTCGTCCCCAAACACTTAGCCATTTTGTCCGAAACACTAACTCAATTTTTAGGAAATACTACTATAGGAAATTCATGGTTGTAGGCATGCCACACAAACGAATATTGATTTTATATTTGAACCTGAATTCATAAATTCATTGTATGATATAAATTTGCTTGTAAAGTCGAGTTCTGCCATTTTACGCTCAAGATGTATATCGAATTTAAACACTGAAAGATAATGTACCATCGCCTCTGTATCAAATTCTCTGTATATTGATGACCCTGTTATCAACGCCTAAAATCTAATTACAGCATTAATGCTATGTTTAATGTACTTGATCTGTCTCGCTTGTATAGAGCATGAAATATGTAGCAAGAATCAAGCTGCTTTTCCGAATGGAGAAATAGAGAGGAACATATCTTTGCGCAACCATTCCAGTGTTTCCATACCTGCATTGGTGAAATGACTAGTGGAAGTAATAAATTACATGGTGTGATTTATGTCCCTCCAAAGCACATGCATGCACATCAAAGTAAATAAAGTCTAAAAATCACATAAACTTATCATTACGAGTTGCGAAATGGGGCTATAATTTGGCACTCTATTGACCAAAGGAACACTCGTAAAAATTATCGTTCTGCGTGCCGTGTGTCCTTTTTGTATGGCTTCGTGAAGTGGGTGTTGTGCTATAAAATCAAGTATTTGCATCATAAATTACAAACGTGTTAAACACTTGGGCAGCGTGATATATACACGCAGAAACAAGCTGTATCTAGCCCTTGACCCACACTAGACCTGTTGGGAAGGGGACGAAGTAGAGGTGTGGGTGCAGAAGAAGCCTAGATGGGACCACATGTGCCATTTATTATAAAATATCAACAGCTGAGCATACTTGAGCACATGCAGGCAAACCTCATGAAATTATGACTCGAATTCCAGCACTGCCTATGCCATCATAATATAAAAGGTCATTTAGTGCGAGGAGTGTGAGCGAGTAACACCTAAAGATTTATAGGGATATTCATTCGTCCTAATTAATCCCATGTAGATATCTATTCTGGCGCTGTTCTAACATGTGTTGCTTTAAGGAAGACCTACTTAGAGGTCTCCAGCCCTGTGGCTATTTAGAACCACATGTGCTGTAATACAGCGTGGTGTTTTGACCTGAATAAGGCCGTTTTCCTTCTTTTCCCCCTTTATTTTTTTAAGCATTTATGAAATTATAGAGGCAACGCCAAAACTGAAAGGATAGCAATTTGTTGATTCAGGTTGCCAAGTTATATTAATTGATTTGAAAGTTTTTTCACCAACTACAGTATACAAGTTTCGATTCTTAATGTAACTTTCGGCCGATTCCCCCTTGGGCCTATATACTATATCTGTTGATTTATCGGTGAAGGCATATATTAAACATTTTTCACCACAATACATATCCATTAAATATTCACGGCTACTAGAAGAACATTTTGAAGTCGGACTAAATGTGAAAAAACATTTCCCGTTACGTTTTCTTCCTTCTTGGGGGGAATATTTCTATGTTGCCTGATAGTCGGACTTAGACCGATTTAAATTACTTAAGATGTAATCATGGTTGAAAAACATTCCATGAAAACAAGATACAAGTTGTATTCAGGGTTACCCCAAAGTAACAGAAGAGTGTGACATTCTCATTTATGAGAAAGTATACAAATGCATTCACGAGGACATGGACAAAATGTAGCCCACCACTGGATAGCAGGCAGGCGGGACTAGGGGCCCGAACATCCCGTGAACCCTTCTCAGCTAAGACGGTCCCCGTTCCCGATGAAACCCTGGCTTTGGTTGGCCCTGTATTGTAAGGCAACTGCGAGAAAATTGAGTCGTCAGCATGATGAATTTATGTGTATATTTTGTAACTAAATACTGTTGGGTTGTGACCAAGGTCGAATGAGGTTAGGGACGATTCGGGGGCACCCCTCACTGTGTCTAGATATATGGATAGAGATGTCCTGGGGTTCCTAGCAGGTTTCTCTACTCAAAACATATCGACTTTCTCCCCCTGATATATGTCATAGGGAACACTGTATGATTCTAGATACGTTGTTTATATCAATCGGGCGTTAAATTGAATGGCTGCCGTTTGTCATTTTTGTTTTATGGCAATTGATACTTAATCATTATCATATGATTGGGTCATAGAGAAATGGGTGGCAAGTTATTTTCCTTCTGGTGATACAGCAATCACATGAGGGGAAATATCGAGGGTTCTTTCTGGACCTCTGGGTTCAGAGTAATTTTGTTGTGGTAGGAAAGAACATGAACACTTGGTTATCGTGGCTCTATATCGTATAAACGGTCTCGGTATATCATCAATTTGGGGAATATTTGGAAATACTTTATACGGTTAAAAATGCCTATAAAGGGTGAATCGGGGATGACCTCGCCGTTAGGATTCGTTGAGAAGTCACATGTGTCCCCTGCGAGTTACAAGTACCATGCCGAACATATTCTTGTGCATTTTCGACTAAAAACAAAATAAAACAGACTTTGGTAATTAAGAGCGAGCTCCATCATTGCGAATGCCTGCTGCGAAACGAAAGCCTGTCACAAAAGCGAATTTTTATTCGTTCATATGTATAACCTATGTAGGTCGATCGATCACCCCATTGACTAATAACAATGATAAGAAGCATATGTCTTTATATTGGCAGGCCAAATACACATATACACGCGGCTGCTCAGCAAAGAATTAATTCTGCAGTCTTTCGGTACCAATCAGCTTCCGAACCAGCAAGATAATGGATCACCCAAACAGTAAAAGTAAAACTTTCTGAAAGGTCCCCCTTTCACCTGCTCCCACCCTCTCAACTCCCGGGATCGATATTTTCCTTCTCAAATTACCTTCCAAATTATTTTTCATTATCATTCTCATTTAAGAATATGATCCTCAAGGAGTAGTTGATTTGATATGGCCTGATATAATAATTGTAGTTTAGGTATAGGTGTGGGAGAAGATCATGTCGTAGCAAAGGAGCACCACTACTGACAGTTGCAATCCATGCAAAACTTTATTTGTGTTATTTAATCAGGGCGTCGATGATTGGTGAGAGCTCGGGAGAAAGTTGACTGGAGTTTTGTTCCCTGCCTAGTGAAAGCGGGCAAGGGAGAGACCCCAAATGGAACTAATCCATTTTGGTAGTGACGAATTACCCGCCAGAAAGAAGACAAAAGACAGAATAACTCATGGTTAATCTACAGCTTGTTTCAAGCCATGTCCTTTTGGGAGTAGTAATTGTCTTCTGCAGATAGATGGTGTGTGTTATTTTCTTTAATACAGCATCCTTGACTACGACCATCCCCCACTCACCAATAAGCCGATTATACACAACAAATGGTTCTTGCCCAAGACAATGGCTCAGGGAGGCAGATCCCATCATAGTTGTCTTAGCATCTGTATCACGAATGTCGCAGAGGGAAATGTACATGTATACGCAGGCGAGCTTTTGATGCGAAACCTGCATTAGGCATTGTCATATTCTTGATGGACAACTCTTTCCCTGCCCCAAATCCGATAAGTAAAAATCTCCCCACAAGTGATAATCACCGGAGCCATCTGCAGCCATTCTGCCTCTGGAAATCGCCTGGATGTATTTGATCTTAAAAGCCTGTGGTAGCACATCAGAATCCATTCGCTGGTGGGCGCTGCATGTCTTGAAAGGGGAAATTTAAAAAAAAGAGAGTAGGAAAGGAATAAGACTGATTCATGACGACATACGTGTGAGCAGGTAGTCAGGGCCCCCATGCCCTGGCCACTAACCATGGGCACGTAAACAGCCAATTGCTCCTGACCCCTCGACACAGAGTGCACGGTCATCACTTACACATATCATAAGTTCTGACGCCACCCGACTCCTCTTTCTACAAATTACTCCAGTGTACGCCCAGGAGGATGGCCCTCCAGCGATTGCCTGCCTTGGGCGCAAATAGATGTATCTTGCTCAGGTAATGCCCTTCAGGTTCGAGGATAATAGCCCTGGCAAGAGGAGATTAGCTTGTTTTGGGACACAACTGATAGGGGTAATCCAGTTCTCATGACTTAATCCCCAAGCCGAGGGAGTATATCAACCACCACTTATGGTCTCTATCCCCGAACACATTTACTAGCGCCACTGCTGAATGCAGCTAACATTTTGATCATCTTTTGATGATGTCAGAGAGGGATTGATCAGCTCCAAAATCAAATAGAATCTTCCAAAGCCATTACAAATATCTAATTACTATTGCTTCCCTACCATCAATATAGCCATTTTGAGCGACCATTAATATTTATAGTAACCGTCACCCACTCCCTGTATGGATGCAGATCCAAAAAGGCTTACTTCAAATTGGATTTCTAGTGTAACTGCATGAAAGATATAAATCTCATTAGGGTTTTTCGGTCCGCCACAAACCAACTTGTATCTTCTGTAATTGTTTTTATAGAACCTACACCCGTTGCTACGACTTACAGCACGTTTATTTAATTCTAAATCGTATACTTGTGTAAGTTGGACTTCGAAATCGTTTATATAAATTGGAGGTACTTTCTCTATGGGGTGAGATGTTCGTTCTGCAGTTATTTCAAATAAACGAAAATGTATGTTGGGATAGATTAACACAAGGCTTTTCGAAACTCCCTTTCATTTATTTTTCATGTTGACTTTAAATATATCCTCATATTTCTTGTTTACTTAATATATCGGGATTTACTCACTTCATGACAAGTAACGTACGTAATGATATGTCTAATTTGAAAATCTATTTTGTTTTGTACACTTAGTGACTATGTTCCACTTGACCTGAATTTGAGGGGAAATCAGAAATAATTTAGGTTAATAAGCGATAGTGCATGCAGCCAAGGAGAATATTAAATAAGAAACCTGCAGTGCAAGGAAATTTCAAAACGTTCTGTTTTAATTAGTTGACTTAAAACCGAACTCAGGTTAAGTGGGACGCAGTGTATCTGTATCATTCCCCAATACAAAGGAATTAATTAAAGCTTTGAACTTTGGTTAAAATAAAATTCGTTAATGCACTTTGATATGATAAGCGTGGAGCTCCTCTGTCTTCACTATTACTTTCGTTTGCTAAATTAATAACCGAAAGCAATGATTAATTCTTGAAGTGAATTATGGTTGCTTAATATTTGGTGGTACTAAATTGACAATGCGGTCAATTCTAAGTACAACTATCGATGCAAAATCTCTTTTAAGAAATAAACAGCCTCGCTTCGGTGTTATACTCTGAAAGTATTTTTCTCGGCTAGAGAAATAATTCAATTTGTGGAAGCGTTGAATATCTCGGGAATACACAGTGGGTGGCACAGGTGTATCGGGGGTATGTGCGACCCACATAGTATGCCACGAGCGTTCTCCATTGATTATTTTTTATCGTCTCAAATCTTGTTTGAATGTGTTGGAATTTTACAGAGACTTTGTGTAATTGTGTTAGAAAAGACTACCATGTTAGTTCACAAGAGACTTGGCTAAGTTCCGAACGTGACTGCACGCCATTTCTCCATTTGCCTACCCGCTTCTTGTAACTTGGATACGTTCTCAAATGAATCGCTCCCCCAAAAGATAAAACAGTTAGGCAAAAATAAATTGCCGTGGGTCTGTTGTGAGGGATGGGATGTTAAAGCCTTGGTGGTGTATTTATCGTGGGGAAGATTCCAAAGTTATTGATACAGGAAATCTTTCGTGTTGGGGAATTCATCCACCTGGTAACATGCACCCATCAACTGTCACCTTTCCCAGCGATTGTACACGAGATAAGATAACAATTACTGGTTGAAAAACATGATAGGATCTCAGCATGAAGACATCATTGACATGTCACCCATCCTACCTTATAATCATAGCGGGCAAATCATACTTACTGACGCCAGAAAACTGCACGCTGGTATCCTTTGATTACTGCAACAAAACCATTGCTGGGAGGGAGTGCCCCTTCCTCTCATACTATAGACAATGCTAACATTGGATTCCTTGGTTGGTCTTAGCAAAGACTTGCCAATTGGTCATAGAAGTGGGTCTCAATCAAACCAAAATGTTCACAAACGTCATCTGGCTTAGCACCTGTGAAGAAAGTGCTAATTTTCTCGATGAATATGCATGAGTTGACCCAGTTGGGCTGGACATCGGACATTTTGACTGATGATTGTTCCTCGTTCATAGCTATTTAATTTTCTTTGGTTCATATATCATTGGTTAAGTGGGTTGTCTTCCGATTCCTTTTTCTGGACAAACGACCACTTTTCACCAGAATCAGACACGGCAGCTGTTATTTCCAACCGCCCAAACTTTCAAATATATGAGACGAGAATATATTTCTTCAGATATATATATATAGAGAGAGAGATTATCTTATTTCAAATTTGAGAATCCGAATCGAATCCATGGGATTTGGGCACTTATGAAATGAACTTACTCCATTTGCCATAATAGTTTTTATAGGGTCGTTTAACGAAGCTATCGAATATATTTTCCTGTCATACTATCGTGCGTGCACCTGTTAAATAATTTATCCTCGTGCAGTGGATCGTATAGAACGCAATTATTTGAATTATTTATTGTTCCTCTATTGTTCTGTTTATTTTAGAGGAGAGGTTCCTGTGAAAACCTGTTGATGGATTACCAAACGCGAACCTATCATTTAATCTATTTCATGATCATACATAGTTTCATTAATCATCTTTATATTAAAACCAATAAAGACCACACAAATGCTTGTCATCCTCTCATAATGATCCGCCGTTCAAATATTATGAGCCTCTACAAATATGTGATAAAAGAGACGGGGCAATAAATCTCCGAGATCCAATGCCCTGAAGGCAATCGTCTTGTGGTGTTGGAGTTTGATATATTGATTTATGACACGCTACTTATCATAGTACATACTGCTTTGCTTGAGGTTGAGGTTGGATTATCCTGCATGAACATCGCCTCGATCTCCCCTCTCTGAGGCTCTCTCTCTGTCTGGTCAAACCAGACTTTTGTAAGTGAGAGGTGATCAAGAGAAAGGCCTTTATGACAGTCTGGCCGATTGCTAACTTGGAAACATGCGTGTTCTTAAACATAAAGCATCAAGATCCGTGGGCCCCGGGGAGCCCGGTAAACCCCATTCTCTTGTAACTAGTTGTCCGAGTCTAAAAGGGTGATCAAAGTACCGCCAGAGCCACCCACCTTGCTACAATTACTTGCCCATTTAGGAGAAGTTTTATATGCCATGTGGGAGAACGATACTGTTGATCCCCTGACGATCCACTTTGGATCTCCAAGCACTAATAATTGACCGGTTTGTCTGTCATGATAGGTAATGGCCTTCTCTTTAGATCCCTAAGAATCAATTTCTATCAATAGTGGACGTCTATTGAGCAAGGAATTTTGCAGTTTTGGAGATGGGGGAAAAAACTCGCATTAGTTCTATTGCATTTAATTGTACAGGGGATGACCTCCATTTATAGAAGCTCTATCGAAATAATGAACTTTCACGCAAAGGGAAACGTATTGTTGGGTAGAATTATGTGTAATTTTCTTTAACCCCTCTAATGTTAAATATAACTTCATATACCCTTTTGATAATCCGGGATTTAAGAATAGATAAAATAGGAAATCATTCATCATTGGCTTATGGAAGTATCAAGGAAGATGATTCACTACTGGATGAACCAGGTTTTCCTATAAAATTAAATTTGGATTGTTTTTCCATTACTCAGAGTGTAAGTAGTACAATTGCAATTGTAAGAAGCTGATGAAATAAATACTTTTCAGAGATAGCATAGGCAGGTACACGTTTTCACATCTCAAATTAAGCTTTAAACGGTGAACAAAATAATAATATTATTTACAACTAAATCAGAGTATGGGGTAGTGTGTGTGTGTGTGTGGGGGGGGGGGATATTCTGTTACCGTGTTGCTTTGACGGTAACGATTTACTCCTAGAGCCTACAGGTTCATATCCCAGCTGCGAAAAAAAATATATGTAAATAATGTAGTGACAGACCAAGCTTAACCTCCAATCAAATGTATACGAAACATGCACCGCAGAAAATGACTTTATTGAGCAACGCTACTGTTATCTGCAAATTAAGAGAATGGGGCTATATTCGTAAGTCAGGGGTCTGGTCTTGAAGACTGGCGGATTGAATTGTATTACCATATAATTACAATATTTTAAGGATGTTACAATCATTAGTATACACATAATTTGCCCCTTTGGGTATCATATGCTGTATGAGGCTTATAGTCAGCCATGGGAGCCTGAAGGCACCAGCTGTTTTAAGAGATCCAATAAGGTGTTTTAGAGGTGGAATATGCAGAGAGGGATCCAAAGGGGACCTAGCTTGACCATAGAGCAGAATAACCGACTGAAGTCATGGCAGTAAGGGCTTTGATGCCAATTCTTGTTCCACTTTGATCATATGCCTCACACCATCCAACCTGCAGGCATCTTTTTTCTTTCATTATTCCACATTTCAATTGACTGAAAACAGGCGCTTCTGGGGAATCGTGACGAGAAACAGACCCAATGCTGATGACAACATCTATTTGTTTCTATAGACGGTATACCATATTCACGTCTAGTAAAGTTTTTATTTTGTAAACAAAAAAAATCCCCACTTGACTTTTCAGTATGTTCAAAATATTTGTTCTGTGCCGCCAGAAAAAAAAATCACAGGGATAAAAATAATTCAAAGGTGGTATTCTAGTTGGAAGCATGGGGGTGAATCTTCTTCCATACGTGGGTTGACAGTTATTTAGAGTGCGGGTGTCCATTATAACGTCTCTAGACCGGAGGGTATCAATGGACCGAGGGGGTGATTTAAGGGTACATGGCATTCTCTTACCGTGAGTTATGGGTCTTTGGGGTGTGCCCTCTTATCATGTGACGCAGAGGGTGACGATCGCGCCTGCTAAGTTAGCCGGGGATTCCAGAAAGGGGGTTTGCGGGTCGTACGGCAAAGAAAATAAATCTTTCGCAAGACCATCAAGGAAAGTGACCATTAAACCAGGGGGATATAGGCCTCTGGATTGGAGGGACGAGGACATTTAGTGGCTTGAGACAAGGCGAGTGGGAGTGGCATATCTGGCACCGAACAGTCAAGTCCCCTCACTGGTTCTGAGTCCCTGCTCGGTCCACCCATGCTAATACCCATTATTTATCGATACGCTCATGGAACTATCACCTATGTAATGATTAACGAGCGTACCAAAAGCCATCAGGCATCTCCAGCCATTTTTTGTGTCACCCTCCCCCTCTTGAAACCATTCCACGCCAGCAACCACGGTCTAAAACCGCCTCCACCTCCTATTCTCTTTGCCATCCCCCCCTCGTCCGTATATTATCACTTGGACATTGTACCCCTTAGTCATTTTTTGGTGGCGCCAATTGGCTCGACCTTGACACGTGACCTGAAATGGTTTTGAAATTTATCTTTTTCGGCTAGGTCTGGTGATTTCTGGGGAGGCTCGAGTGGCACCATAGGGATTATGTGAGCAACTGTTGCGGCCGGACGCTAGAAGTGCCAATGAGACGACACGAACTGGACGTCCTATTCCAAACACCGACTGCCTGCTTGCTTGGCAATATGGCGTCTCTCCTCCAGTGCCTAGTGAAAGCAATGTACTCATCAGACATAACATGGATTACACAATCATATATGGACCTTTCTTCATCGACGTGCTTGGCCCTTTTAAATGCCTGGGTGGTCTGTTTACTCACGAAGTCCTCCTCCTGACCCTTCGGACTGCCTAGGACGATCTCCATTGGTGAGTTCATTCATTAATTATTTATTTATTTTTCTTATAATTTTCCCCGCTTTCTTCAGCGTTTAATACCGATAGCTCCTCCCCAGCAACGTAACTTCATCGCGAATTACGTCATCGTTGGTCCTGTTGTGAGATATTGCGCAATATTTAGTTGATATTTTTCTAAATCGGGAATTCATTTTGCTGTTTATGAATGTTAATTACCCTGACTGTGGCGTGCGCTTATATTATGATAATGTCGCGTTGTAACTACGGCAAGGGTCAACTTTATAAGCAGGTGATCACTTTTACACGCAGTCACTTCGCCAGCCCACGCGACAGCTAGAGAGAATCGGACGTGCGAAAATCCCACATGGAAAAGCCCTCCCATCCCCAAACACCCTCGCCTATCCCTCGGGAGATCTCTGTGAACAATGGTTCTACATTTCAATCAAGTTACCCCACTTCTGTGATTACAACTGTCGCATTTTACAGGTTACTTATAATGAGAATTTGCCACTGTGTCCATCGTTTGTTTTCGCCCGTTAGAACTCTCCTGTCAGAAGTGGTCATGAAACCTCCACATGCTTTAATTCACATGCTTCACGCCTTCATGTCGGCACACAACTCTGTTCCTTATTCCATGATGGAAAAGTCCTTCCTCGCTGGCATATCTAATTGTGATGTATAATCCCTATGTTCGAGCACGGAGAGGCAAATAGATGTTTGGCGAAATTTGTTGTACGAAATTAAGTGTAAATGATAGACGCTTTGGATTGAAACCAGGCGATACACAACCGACAACTAAAAACAGGAGAACTGGAAATTTGGATCCTGTTCCCAAGTTGGTGTTCTATTTGGGATCCATACCATTAAAGCAATGACTTTACTGCCGCTGTAAAGTGACAAATATACACATTCCCTCAGCACACTTGCGTGTGTGGTCCATTACTTCAGTGGTACCGCTTATTGTTATGGCCCTTATAAAAGCCCCTCGCCAATCTGCATCGCCTGTCCGCCCCTTTGTCAAACCTTCGCATTGCTCCATTTTACATGACCATCACACCAGAATGATACGAATTATTACAAAACTCTGCCTTAGTGGAAATAATAGGAAGATGCATCACCCTTTTCGTTCCCCAGACAACGCGCTCTCGTCAGCGAAGGAGTGCGTTTCTATAGTACCTTCTCACCGTTTTCCCCCGCCATATTGGATTTTTCCGCTCTGAGACACCAAACAAGGAGTGTGTATAATGTCTTTTAAAAAGCACGTCAGAACTATTTTGTTCATGGAATTCTTGAGCAGAGCTCCGGGAAGGAGCGGCATTGTACTACCTCTGGGTTTGAAATGCTGGTACTAAACTAGTTTTCGTATTGGAAATATTAAAGAAAAAGTAACTCCTACCTTGGACGAGGACCTGAACCACTTGTGCCAATTGGCGCCAATCTTTGGACAACGGTCTTTTGGTTCCTGACCGTCCGTTCTATTTTTAGCATTTATTGGGTCTATCGGATGGGGATTTTACGATTTTTCCCCTGATTAGCCGCTTGCCACTTGAAACCAGCTGAGAAATGGTCAAGAAAGCAACGCCGTCCGTTGGATGTCATAAATCTGTCAAAACCTTCCTAATGACTTTATTTTACTTGCCGCAGCGCAAATGATTTCTCTGAAACATTATGCTGATCACTTTGGACATAACCCTTATCGTTTTATTGTGCTCCATGCCATAAACTATTATTTATAATCTGTTCTAAGCCAATGTTGAAATCAAAGGCTACTGAAAGAGGTTATAGATAAGAAAACTTCACAGTATAAAATCAGAAAGTCTCTTGACATTTCCCAGCAATTGTGAAGTCCATTACGATTGTTTTTCCTTTGCGCTGGTCACCAGATCATCACGACTAAATTCCTAAATCTAAATCTTTTTGTCGGAAGTTTATAGAATTACACATATTCAAATTACCAGTAGTATGTAAGATGACATTTCTCCAATATAAAGGGGAACCATCTCCGTTAAACCAATCCTTACCAAACCAGTAAATTCTTAATGGACCTTCCCATGTCTCGTTCCAAAATATTCAGAACTTCCCTATTATAACATGTACAGAATATAATAGGGAAAAATATACGCTTAGGAAATACCATTTGTGGGGAGAGATTATTTTTAGTAAAAAAAAATGCACTGCCATGAAATATGGCTCAGATCGAACTTTTGCCTTTGATGTTCTGTTAATGGAGATTCGCCTTGTGCATTTCGTATGAAGGTCTATTTTGTTTTCGCTTGGATCTCTCCAATGATTTATTTCGCCAAATGCCAACTTGAACACTTGATTTGTCACCCTTCTGTGATGCCGTCATTCTCTTCCCTATTTATTTCCACCCGTCGAATGTATTCAATAATATAGAAGGGACTCGTCTTAATTGGTGCTCCATTTGGCCATTTTCTGAAATAAAATAATTTATTATCGAAGTAAATGTCATTCTGATATTGTTCTGATACTTACCTTTCGATACTGACTACATTAACTTAACATTAGATTGATTTCAAGTAACCAAGTGTCATTACAATTTTCGAATATCGTTGTCCTCTCGTCTTCTCTGCCTAGTTACTATATACAACGAGAAACATAAATACCAACAACCACATATCGCGCTATCATATAAATCACACAAATTTACCTCTGTTCTCAATTCAACGCGATACAAATAAGACAAATCAGTGATGCTTGTTCTTACTGACCATTTTGCTGATCATTAATTTGAATCCTAGGAGAGAGACGGCGAATTTTAAATAGGAAAAAGGACGGATGAATTATTGCTTTTGGCCAGGGAAGCACCCCGTTGGCGCGGTGAGTTATGGGTTCGCACTTTTGGCCCTTGTTCTCAGCCGGGATCCAATCGCTCTACTCCCGTACACTCGGTATCGAGTCCCCGTCCTACGAGCGGCCCATTCAACTCCCCTCTACGACTGTTTACATTTTATTTTTATATCTGTAGGAATATATATATTTAACTCTAGTTGGAACTATAAATTTGACTTGTATTGGGACTATGAATTGGAGAAAATTGGTGATGATATTAATATTGACTCTAATGTAAAATACGCCAGTCTGTTATGACAATTGCTTAGTATGTCGGTAGAGTTCTTATTCTGCTCACGCAGTGTTGAATGAATTCTAAATGCACCGCCTTGAAACGTTTTTGATATTGTCTATACTATTTCCTATGAAATGTCAAAGAGCACAATGTGATGTGCCAAGAATATCCATCGACAATTAAAATGATTTTATATTAGATATATTTTGACATTCACCCAGGAAACTTTATTCGATCCTACCTTTTTAATCAAAAACGGGTCAACATTTCTAGATAATTTATGAAACTGAGTATATCGGATGCATATCATTGGCCATAAATATAACTTCCATTTATTGCGGCTATATCGTTCCTCTCTAATATTGTAGCTTAGCTCTTGGTTTCTTAGTCCAACGAGGATAAATATTTTCATATTTATTCCCGTTGCCTAGTCCTATAGAAATCAGTACGTTTCGTGGGTATGTCTTCCATCCAGTCTTATTTCATGGGAAATAATTGAATAAGATGCCCATTAAAATTACTTAATAAGATTGTAAATTTGGAATACAACTGTGCATATATATTCGCTGCTCATGTATGATGGAAGTATAGTGAAGTTATAACACACCTCTGTCCATTTCAACCCACACCTTTTTTGCAGAGCTCTCTCTGTGACAGGCAAGGCAGATGGACTAGAAGCACGAACTAATACCATCAGGTGTTTCACGTTCTTTGATCTCTGAGATAAGCTTTCATGTATGTTGCCCTTGCATCATGATAATGTACAAGGAATCAGACCAGGATCAAATGGCACAGGTTTTTTACCTGGTACCTTGAGGGCCCTACTCCCCCAGTTCTCCTTTCTCTCCGACATTACACATCTTCAATCCCTTATAGCTGTCTGGTGCTGTAAGTTTCAAATGATTCACCACACATGTTCAATTTTGCTGTACGAATCTTCACTTAACCTGGTTTCTCCCATAAAAATTGTGTTGATCAAGGTAGGATTGGTTGCCTCGTGTGAGGTTTGTTTTTATTGAAAGAATTTTATCGCACCGCTTTAAATAGAGTGAAATGGTAAGCGTGTGGTTAATCTACTGAGAGTTACCTTTGGGTGTGATGTATGTTTCAATTTCCTAGAATAAATCCTTTCCTGTGATAATTTAAGATACTGGTGATGAATTTGCTTGATTTGATATGAGTTTTATCTCTTATGTAAGGGAGCAATGCCAGATATGATTTATTTGAGCCCCACGCCTGATCCCTCCGATATGAAGGGAGGAATAGTATTTCCGCCATCTTCGCGTCTGTCCGCCATTTTGGCCCAAATTCGAACCGGAAAAATATCCTTTAATTTCATCGAATTCGCGGACACCGATTGATATAAGGCTTATTGTTAGGCAGAGACCTTATCTCCATTATTATTTCCGTTGAAATCTGGTCTTTTGTCGGAATAAAAGTTTTAACTTCTGCCGCAATTGCAGACGGTTTGTGCCGACTTCTCGAACCTTTCCTGTCAAGGTTTCAGTGCACGTCGCCATTTGCATAGGTAGTTGGTGGTGTGAATGTGCAGGGTGTACGGCCAACCTACTCCATCCAAGTCTTGTCTCCGCCATTGATATATTTCTTTATATTACAAGATGCCTGATTTTCTCACATTTGAAAGGCCTGTATCGAATGGGATTTCAGAGCTTTGACCTGGCCTGGTGTGTCTCAGTCTTCCATTCACTCCTGTCCACTTCTCCTAGGGCTTCTACATGGATGAGCTGGTGTTTTTGCTTTTTATCCTCGACAATATTGATGCAGTGGCGAAAGAATACCAAATGAATTGACAAACAGCAGACTTTGTAAAGGTATTCACCTAGCAGTTTGCTCCCCGGAATGCCCCCCGTTTGAACCCCTTGAATGTTTCACAGGTCCCGATTCATTGCATTACAACTCCCCTAGTCTCACTTGCACGGGCCCGGCTTCACCGAGGCCTCCCATACATTATGCCGCTTTGTCCCTAAACGCACTGCCAAATTTGCAATTTAGCCACTAGTCATGAAAGTATAAGCACTGACAGGGAATCTTTTATGTCTTCCATTTGACAGGAGTTCCCTTGATGTCAAAAACTAATTTGCACGACTGTCGCGTTTCCTCCCCTTCTCCCTTCCCAATGCGCGACTTTGCCTTGTCCGCCCATAGCGTTCAATGGCACCGAGCTCCCCAATTTAACTACCTAAGAAACTTAACTTATCCCAGCGAAAATCATTCAATGTTGCTCTTGAAATTGAGTGTAAAACAAAACGGTTCTACATATGAGAAGGCCCCGATACAGTATGTAAATACTGGGAACAAATTGCCTCGCAGCAAGCTCTATATATTCACGTACGATTATCCGTCCAAGTACCTCTCGGGTGAGGCGAAATGTCGTCTGCTCCGTAATGGCGGATGAGTGCGGAAACTGGGTGAATTATCACTGTATACATGAATCAGAAACCTCCAGGGGCTTGCCACTATACCACATATGTATGGATACATTATTTAGGGCCCTGGTATAGAAGTGTAAAATATCGGGGGCGGAATTGGAACATTGGTGCAGGGTTCTTTGATAAATGCTCCAGATATTTATAGATATGCCAACAAGGCAATTTTTCCCCATTAAAATGATCGGGTTGAAAAAGAAAGATTATGTTCTTGTCATATTTATAAGGCGAGGCATAGACTCTGTTTCAAATTGATGGTTCGATTCTGAACGTATATCGATATCAAGTGCCTTCTTAAAGATGAAAACCTGTTTTAAAATTTATGGCTTGCCCGCATTGTAATAAATGTTGGCTATGCTCTTCAAACGAAAAATATATCAAATCTGTTTCACGCATAAAGGGTGTTTCTATGCGCGCGAATGTCCAGGCTATATCGCCCTAAATTGAAAGGTTCGCGTCAGTGGCAATAACAATTATAACGAGCCTTTTTTCGAATTCTCGAAACAAACCTTCCCTGAAATCAAAGTAATTATCTAATTCTAATTTGCATTTGCATTTCATGTTGTTTTTCCCGTTTCTGGAATCCTCCGTACTCGCCGGTGAAAAAATGCTGATCCTTGTTATTCCGAGTTGACTCAAAGAATTTTAACAATCTCATAATTCATAAATCACGTAGCTACCAGAATGTGATCAACAAATTATCACGGCCGTTCACCTTTCGGCTATCTGTTAAAAGGAGGGTGTGCATTATTTTGGTAGCGAGCGGGCGGTGCGGGGAACATTTGTTAAATGTTTTTATGGCGAATTAATGGGTATTTTATTTGTTATGGGCCGGGTCGGGCCCTACTGACACACTCCTCCACAAGACCACTTGTGTTTTGGTAGCTTTACAATGGATTGTAAACAAGGCAGGTCAGTGGAACAAGGAAATGGTGATAAGTATAAATGGCAATGGTGGCCACGATTAATCATTAGAATTTACGCTGGGTTATGGTGCTAGTAGGTTATGTTTACTCGTGGTATTTCACTCTGACGAAGGGCCCTGAGGTATCTAATATATACATGATCTAATATACATATGCAATTGTGCTTTACAGGTCGTTGCTGTTTTGCCGCATTTCTTCATATATTTTTTTTAATTTTCGAATTCAAATACTTCCATGCTAGAATATATTAATGATCTCTGGCTTTGTAATATCTTTTAAAGAAAAAATGATGAGGAAATGGAGAACGCGATTGGTTAGGGTAATAATAATTATAATGAACAGGCCTTTGGAAATAGGTTTATTGAGCTGCAGTCAATTCTTGAATCGGCTCAGGTCTGCAGTTTTCGGTCTTAGCGCATTGGAAATAATCGCCCAAGACGCAAGTCAATTTTCTTCATTCTCCCGTCTTGTTCATTTTCTTATGAATACTCGGCGGATTAAAGCCAGAAGGCAGTTGATTTCTCCAAGGAAGTCGCGCAGCTTTGTCCATGCAAGCAAGCGACTCACAAACGGAAGATCCAATAATATCGGAATGTAGATTTCATGCATTCCCAACTGGTTTGACCCTTCCAAGTCGGACAGTTGTGTGACAGTTTTGAGATAGGGATGCGGGCCTGCCAGGCTCTTCCCCCTTCGTATCCCTGACTATATTGGCAGGAAATGGACAACACTGAAATGTCAGGTGCTCTTTTCAAATGCTTGGCGCGTTATCGAGAGGCAGGATATGTACTGACATTTTCGAAGGCAGCCTCGCTGAAATTGCCCCGTTCTTGTCTGTTGTGCAGCTGAGAGGGTGATTTTTTTCTTGGGGAGTAGCTTGCGGTTGCTGAGAAGGATATAGGGGTATTTATGAAGCTGCTTTGGCTAATTCCATCCTCACAGCCTCTCTCTCCTAGGTAGCTGGAGTGTCTTATATTTGCTGAACCTAGATCTGAGAGCGCGCCATTGCCCCAAGTCTAATGTTTCAAATGCAACTGTTAGAAGTTGAGATGGTCTTGTCAGAGGTTTCAGCCTTTCCAGATGTGATGGGTGCGCATAAATCTGCCGTCTTCTTCGTTTCTTTGCAGCATCACTCACTCTATAGAGAAAGTCTTGCTTCGATCGGTGATCCTGAAAATCGAACGCAAGGAATTTCCAAGATTCTATTTATTTGGAAAGTTCCTATCCAGCACATGGGCTGAAAAGTAGCCAGCTTTTTATTCATAACCTTACCGTCCTCCCTTTCCCTTTCCCTGGTGAAACTAAAGTAGTTGAGAAATAGGAAAAAACACTCCAGGTTCCTTAGATCAGATAAGAATGGTATATCAGAGATTAGACGCCTACTTCGCTATCGATTTCATGGCCTAGATCTAGGCGTTCTTATGGGAATATAATGTCATTTTGCGGTCTTAATGGAATTATTGTCAGATAAATGACACTTTGCGGTTTGAGACGAGAGGCTTTCCCTTCATATGCAGGGACTCTGAACTATGGACTCGGATGATTATTTCTTGGCGTGAAAGTTATTCAGATCACTGAATTAAACAGTTTAATGTAGGAAAATGAATGAATGTGGTTCTCGGCATTTATTTTCGACCACAAAAAAAACAAGAACGCTCTTGATAAGAATATCGTTACTAAGAAAACTCCCTTGTTCTGGATGGTGGCATGTCTGATATTTGGCGAGAAGGTTGCAGCAATGTTGCCACATATTTAGCTCCATACATATGTGTGGGAGCAGTTGCTTTGCCATTTCAAGTGTTGGCAAACATGGTTACATCCGAAGTGGCACGGTATGTCAAACATTCATGCCCCCACCCCCTTCCTTCCAACCTTCATCTATGAATAGAAAGGATTCATAGGAGTTAGGTTGGAAGAAAGATAATGCAAAGTTTTAATGAGATAAGTTGGGCTTGTCAAGGCTACTTCCAGCATACGATTTGTGTTCCGGCCAAGCTCAGTCCTTTCTGACATGGAGTCCAGTGAAACGTACATGATATCCATATGCAAAGGACAGTCGGCGGCCACGGGAGAGTCAAGATAGTGTTCTCCTGTCCCGATCCTAAGTCGGCTTAATTCCACCACCCTTCAAGTCCTGGGCCTTAAGCCGGACATGTCGTATCTTAGCAACCACCCTTGTGACAGAGGTCAGTGGGTTTTCTTTAGTGAAACAGACAAGCTAGGTGATGTTCATTTCATGCTGTCCATTTCAGTGCATCTCGAGCTGGGACTGAGATATCCCACGTAATACCCGCGACTTGTCGGCTGACGCCTTGAGAAAATTACCCGATAGACGAGGGCATTACTGCATCATCGGAGCTCACCACACCAAATCCTCCCTATTAATTGTCAACATCCCATTTGAAGGCCTGTCCTCTCTCATATTTACAACCTCTAACCAATAACTGAGTTGTTAATTCACTGATGGGGAGATCTGAGATTGTTCCTTTTCCTATAGCCACAGAAATGAAGCCCTTAGCCTGAAACTTGGCTTCCTCCGCAAAAACAAGATCAATACATTCCATTCCCATCCACTTTCTCCTGAAAGGCAGGACAAACTTGTAAACCCTGTGGGGGGAAATGTTACAAAAAAGCCCGACCATGGGAAAGAAGTGAGTCTATTACTTTTTTCCTCATTTGCCCTTGAGTTGGGGTTTTTCGAGACCATATAAGTATTCGGCCTTGCCATTCTGTATGGTTATCGACCGCAAGTCCGACGAGAGGTTTACGCGGGAAGATTTGGCGCGAGTCGGGAGCACTGATATGGAAGAGATAAATGTCGTTTGGCACGGAGGCCGAGTGTATTGTTATAAATCATAAGATAACCATAATCGTATTGACTCCCCCTCTGGCACTTGAATAACGACGAGGATATACTCGTCCTCAGCCGTCGGCCAAAAATTGATATTTCAATGCAGGAAAAATGTGGTCAAATATTGATCCTCACCACTCTATGAATAATAGCACTATCCTGGGATTTATCTCTCGTTGAAGATAAGTTTACGAGTCCTTAGGCCCAGGATTAGGCTATATTTTAGTTGTCCCATCCATTCTATACTCTTTACCCGGAGTTGGACCATTTGTTATACATATCCCCCATATATTTCATATTGATCAGACACCAATCGAGACTATTCAAGAAAATAGTGAACGATTTGTTCTGGAATATAAAGTCATTTTCTTTTCACACGAACCCATTTTCCAGCGATGCACAAATTAATAATTAATCATATCCCAAAAAGCTATAAATCTCAACTCAGTGACACTTTTGTGGATACATGTATTTCAATGGTGATTGTCGGCTGAGCGCAACTTTTTTGGACTCTGTGTATGGATGCACGGCGTCAATGATCATCTAAATCTAATCACCTTTCTCAACTCATTAATATGTTTTACCTTATACCCAAAATGGAAAAAAGTTTACATGTATAATATTTGTGTCGTATTTGAATGATTGACTATTTGACTATGATTTAATTGCGTAATCAATTTGACTAGTGATTGTACAATTTCATGAATTAATTTGTATTACTATTATTTAATTATGTTTATATAGGCTGAAAATGTTGTACTTAGTACATGAGCTTATGAATAACAAACAAACAAACAAACAAAAAACTGAAAAGCAATAACCTGGTTTCGTATTAATGCCAAGCTGTAGCTTTTGTTATTCCTAATAGCTTATTTTTTACCATACTTTTACCAATTGGATAAATCTCAATAGTAAAATTAGCTTTGCGACGCATCATAGAAATGGTAATCAAGGTTGTTCAGTTTCCTTGTAATGTTTATTTGAATGGCATGCTCCTATACAATGGGGAAAAACACAAACCAATTAGGAAAGGGGTAAAAACCTTTTTTGATCGGTCGTTCGGATCCAAATCAATATGTACGCCATCTTGAATATTCAAAAAATTCATGTCTGATATTGTTTGCTATTATAAAATATTATTTTATTGACTTACAATCCAAAAAATATGATATTCCATATTGCCGAGCATCCCTGGATTTGCCTGAAATAGTTACCTAAATTTGAGAACAATAAACTACTTAGGTGATGCTATCATATACATAATGTCTAAAATAAAATAATATAATTAATAACTAGTATTTCATGGAATGGGCGAACTTTTTTTAATAGTATCTAAAGTAATGGGAGAGGATCTTAAATATCAAAGAACATACCACGCCTACAACAATGTACAAGTTTATTTTCTGTAAATATTAACCCACAAAACAAGGAGGCCAGGAATCTACGACGACTTACCGGCATATCTGAATCTCTGTTTACACTCGACTCCCCTGTCGTCCCAGTTGTCGATTTTATTACCTCTTGACCCTGAGCTTTTTCTGGGGCAGAGCGCTAAACAATTAGTAAGAAATATGGCTCTGGAGTCATCAAAATGATCTAGCCGACCCATTTAGGACCAGACTCAGACGGGCCAATATGACCTCTATTGAGTCGTTTTGGCCTTCTCTACGGCCGCCCTGCCCCATCACAAATCATCCCATAAATAAAGTTAATGTGCTTGCCCTGGATGTTCTCTAACCCTAGACAGCCGGACACCTACGTCTTCCCTCTCCTTTCATCATCATCCACTTCTTTCCCATACCGGGTGTGTCCGTCCCACCCACGGCCCGATTCCCCGGCTACCCAACCCCAAGCATCGCGACCCAGTACCCGTACCCTGTGCATCGATGAATATGTAACAACCCCAAATCTCATCTATGTTCGCTCGCAGTCTCTCCACTGCTACATGTTCTACACCGACTGTTTACCCATTTTATACGTCCCATTTATGTGTTATGTTGCTTTACCATTAGCCCGGTAGTTTAAGATGGTAAGTGCGATATGAACACATGTATACAGGACCGCCACTGGAGTGGGGGTAGGGCTGCCTCCAGTTATGGAGAGTGGTCATGTTCGAAGCACATAAATCTTGCCGCTAATGGTTATGAGTCGGGCACAATATGGCTTCTCTCTCTCTCTCTCTCTCTCTCTCTCTCTTTCTCTCTCTCTTTCTCTCACCCATGTTAAGTCTTCATTAATGTATAATCTTTTTTCATGAATTTAAGTACTCATCCATTTTCAGCTATCCAATGAAAATTATTTTTGAAGACCTATTTCTTTGGTACTGGTTAGTGCGTTTACTCAAAATGTTACGTTCAACAAATTTCAAATACAATTTCGAAACGATCACTATCAACGCCCGGCCATTGATTATTTACCATCGATTGCCTACCTGCGAGCAAACTGATCCTTCGCTCCTGGAAGTCACGGCGTTTTGATTCTATATAAACCAACATAATGCGTAGCGCATAATAAAGTGACACACAAGGTACCTTTGAATTATTAAAGCTCCATTGTGTAAACCATAATGGTATCGGGACAGATGTTGGAGGAGTTTATGTCAACAATTTTATGATTAACTATTGGCCTTCTTTATCGTAGTTTTATCACCTAAAAATATAAATGATGATATGAATTATAAACCATATCAGTTTGTTATTCATAATAGGAATTGACAAAGAGTATTACTATGAAGAAGATTATCCCATTTTGGGGGTGAAATCCTACCGTAAGCACCCCCTGCTCATTATGGCAGATGGAAATGGAAATGGCCTCAGCGCTGAGTAGTATATGAAAAAGGAATTGGCAGCAGGTCATAACATAGCTTGCATGTGCCATATAGCATTGCTACCATGTTCGCCCTGTTTTAATCGTATCGGTCGAGCAATCTTGATGGTACAAGTACTCTGGTCCTCTAGTGACCTTCATTTAATACCTCCGTATATGGGGAAAGAGATGGGCTTATATAAATGAGGCCGGCATAGGGGCATATTCATCTCCTCTCAGGCAGGCTAATCCGTACTGGGTAATACATTCATACATATATAGCAGCCCCCACTTGGCCGTCATAGGAGCTGCCGCTTGGTGCCTTTGTCCCAACATGTTTTTCTATAAGCATCTTCGTGGAAGGAGAATTGGTCCATCCTACACACCTTGTATTTTCTTTCTCTGCAAATGTTTTCTTCAATACTTTCTGTCATGCAGTGATGAGATAACAATATAGATTACCCCCCCCCCCCCCCTGCAATTCTAAAGTAGTCTGGCCACTGCTGTTGATATTTTTATGCGAAATATACTCATGCGGGAAATAGTTCATTCAGCCCCAGTTAATACATAATTTGGGAAATAGAAGCGGATGATATCACAATTAAAAAGTCTACTCCGATTGTATCTATTTTGCAATTTTTGAATCTACTAAGACAATCGGTCATTCAGTGACGGATAAAGGAAGCTTGAAATGATGTGCATAATTGCTTTCAATCGCCCAGTCATAGCACCCATTTTGTTTTCTACTATGTATGTGTTTGGCTGTTTGGAATCGAGGGCATGAGTTCCTTCGATAAAAGTATGTGTGTCCCCATTTGTGTATACACTCCTCTTCTGTTATGTAGGTTGAAATATACGATTGCAAGATGTATGCAGTATATGTCCCTAAATAATAGGTTGGTGATGAGAAGTGAGCGCCTTATTTGCATTTAAATTAACGTAAGAAGAATTCGTATCGCCTTTACTTAAACCCTTACCGCGATTTTTCTGTGCACTGATATTCAAAATAAAGAGTCTGTGACTTTCCCAGCGACAACTTCTTGATTAAACTTTGCGTTGAATAATGTTGGTGATATATATCCTCGCCAATTTACCATACGTTATTTTGGGATTAGATGAGCGACTTTCATCTGTTTGACAGTTGTCGTACGATTGAAAATAAAACTTGCCCAAAAGGAACGAATGTGCGATCTCTTATAGCTTTAGGGTCTAATCGCTAAACTCTTCCTGTGACGGCCAGTGGACTGTTTCTTTATGAATGTATTAATGATTTGAAATATAACATGAATACATTTTGCGTGTTTGTCGCTCTAAAACCTATTTATTCATTTGTTTCAACAAACATGTTAAAATCAAGCGATTGTGGAAGCTATTTTTATTTAAAATACATTAAACCTATCTTGTGCCACAGACGTGGATCTATTTAGTTGAATGTATTCAGTTCAAAGAAGTTTTCTATGCCACATGGTGTATACATGAATATTGTACAGGCTCTGGGATCAATTCTTGAACCCATCTCTACATTCAAACTCAATTTATATTCTGAAAAATATCTCACACCGTCACAAAGGAAAGGATTTGTCTGGAATATTTTTCTCCTGCCGAGAATTTCGCTGGAAAGTCTTGGCGGATTTTTTGATTGCATCTTTCTTAAACTATGTCCCTTAATGAACTAGAAGTGGTGACGTCACTGAGGGACCTGTTTTGTGGTTAAAGTTTTAGCCGGGTATATAGACAGTGCTTGGGGTGCTTGGGGAATAACTTTGTTGTGAACTGTCAGTGGCCTCCCTCCATCCATCATCCGACTTGTCGCCCAATAGCACCGACCAATATATGATGTAAACGGAAAATGAAGGCTGAATTCCCAATCCATCTTACACCAAGGCATTCTTGGCACAAGTTTCCCTTCTCACTAATCGAACTCCTGATGAGGTTTACTCCAAGAAATTCCGGAGGCCAAGTCCAACACTCAACCAGAGGGGAAGCCATGCGAGGTCTTTTATAGTCTTTTGTAATTGGATTCCTCAAAAAAGTCCTATGGGTTGCAAGTGGTACAGGAACCCTCCAGTTTTCAAGAGGGGGACCCTTTTCTTCATGATCAGATTTGGCCGAAATGTCTTGGTTTGATCAATACGTGGCGATTGCATTTTCTATTGTTATCGTATTCTCATATTGTTTTAATTATCTCAACTGTACGAGTACAATTCCTTCTATTGCTGTCTGCTATCTTGATGCTACTTTGGAATTGCCAATTATGTCCATATCAGTCTTCAAGTATAGGAAGACACTCAGGAATCAGATCTGTGCTAGGCAATCTATAGATCACCGCCAATGCAGCTTCATGTCATTCTTCTTGACGTTCACTTTGGTGGATCTCATTTTTCCAGAATTGTCTTCATTTTTCTGCCTTAAAACTTTGTTCTCTATGTTTCACCCTTATCTCGTACATGTTATGTTTATCGTAATAAACCTAATAATTCCTTCAGGAATCATCATCATCATCCTTACAAACTATGGAAAGAATTGTTTGGAATCCCTGAGCTTAGATTTTGACGTAAGAATTTAAAGAGTGCCTTAATTCTAGGTCATTTGATCCACAGTGCAGATGCATAGGTCCATATACAGAGATGTTAGCATTATCGAACAGATGAACTTTATTCTATGTTTATAACAAAAAGTTATTGGAAAGGAAAAAACATCCGTGTGTAGTTTTAATAGAAGAATTGAAACAAGATCTGACGGCCAACAGAAAGACATTTAGGGAACCCTTCTTACAGAATTTTGGTATTGTTTGGCGTGAGTACTGGTCTTGTAGGATAGGTGGATCGATATGCCGAAACATGTTTGTTTTATACGTTTGTTACGTTTATATGTATCATGAGGTCACTTTTGGAGGGTTAAATTACTTTATCTTTAATTTAAGTCCCTGAAAATATAGAAATTAGCGAGATTTTCCGCTGTGTTATCCGTGGAGCGCCCCCTTAACCGATACAGTAACGTTATTATTTAGTATTTCAGAGCGCAAATGTCACGAAAGTCAATATCTGGCATTCTTCATTCCACCCTGCTTGTATGTGTTTCATTTCCATTGCCAGACTAACGTGTCGCTAATAATAGTCTTTCTGATTTTATCAAATGGTCGAGTCTGGTGCCCTTCAAATTCCCCTTTATATAGCCCTTGTAAAAATACAATTAAAAATCTATCAGCTCCTCCACACTTGCTTACTGCTAAGCCATTGAGGCCACCAATATACAACCCACTCCCACTGCTCTTTTATACCGTGGGACCACCCAGAAAGGGTTAATGTGATCTGTTTCATTCAAGTCCTTTGAAATGGACATGGGGGCGTGGCCAGAGTATTGAAATGCTAGAGATAGGGTCTCTTGGCTTGTGACATCACGTCAGTCATCATACAATTAATGAAATATTTGCTGGAGCAAAATTCACCTCACATGATCTCAGTTGAAGACGTGTAGGTTATGTCCTTCGCCCTTGTACGATGACACTGCTGATTATTATGATAATTTGTTACTGTTTTCAAACCCTTCCTCTGTACAATCGGTGTCTATTTCACTAACTGAAGGAAAACTAAAAAGTTGAACCTGCCAGATTTCGAGGGGCCCAACCATCTGGCCTGAAGTCTTATGCGATTTACCGATTTTTACCAAAGGAACTCTTATTGGTTTCTTCGGGAGCTTACGCTAAATTCATTAGGCCTTGTCGCCGCGCCCTTTCTTGAACTGGCTTTATGGTTAATTGAGTTCATATCAGCAACACACGCCAGTTTTCAATTGTTCCTCCCTTACCATTTGCCGTAACATAGCAAGATTTTATTGTTGGTTATACCAACTTGTATCCCCAAAGGCAAGATATCTGTCATCGTCTCAATGAAAGCCTAGTGGCTAGTTGGTTGCTAACTAAAGACAGCTTTGTAGGACACCGCCGAGAGTTAACATCTATTTATATAAAGATAAATGGGTTTCCAACGACCACTAATGTAACATTTACATAAGGTTTATCCATTAGTTATGTAAGCTGGCCCTTTGGCCTGAACGCTTCAACCATTATTAGTCAGGGAAAAGTGGGTCCCTCACCCGCACATGAATAAAGAGGGAGATTTTTAATTTTTAAGCAGAATGCTGTATGGTTGTGTATTGGTGCCATTTTGCTCTCTCTGGCATATGTTACTCGTACCTCGTGCTATATCTCAGGCAGCAACACGATGTCATTAGACTGACCTTAGAGTAAAAGGGACTGACCGTGGTTTAAGTACTAAGTATATTTTTATAACCTATCAAATACTCTATGGTTGTCAAGGGGTTTATTTGCACTGGCTGTATAAGGAGTGAGTTCGTCCCATAGCTTTACATGATCTATTTTTATTTTTATGCTCTTCTTGGTGCTATGGTTTCAACTCTTCATACTGTATCTTAGAGGCGATCGGAAGCCAAGGAAAGTGTCTTATTTTGCCTTCTGATCGGTGGTCCGATTACAATTAGAACACACGGTTCCAGAGATGCTTGATGGCTTTAAGGAGCCTTTGGAACAATTGTGAAATGTATATTCGGAGATCCTCTCATTTCTTCTAAATACTGGTTCACCGACGAATAATGGCCTAGGATGGAACATAATACGTATAAATTAAGAAATATTGCATGTACTCTGGAACAAAATACGTATGAATTTAGAAATATTGCCTGTAAATGTATATTGCATTGTACATACTCGTATATACAATAAATATTAGCTACAATTATACTTTGGAAGTTGATTGAAATTTGGGATGTTTGGGTAGATACCAATCTCATGAATAATAACTTTCTTAAGTTTGGTCGCCTAATCAAAAAGTGGATATCTATCGTTCACCTATGTAATATTTCGTCAGTGATATGATTTTTCATGAATAAATTACGGTAACAAGTGTACGTACGGGATTGGTCGAACTAGTCTGAAAAAGTCTGTCTAGTACTCTACTTTTAAAAGTTTCATGAACTATATTGAAAATTGGATCGACTTTTCGACATCAACTTCAGCTTTATAACCCGAGAATTGGATTGGTCCTCCAACTACCGTCCTTTTTAATCCCTCTCTCACACTTTCCTTCCGGTCTTTTCATCTTGGCCGTGTGTCGATTTCAAGAAATGTACCTAGATCACGTGCAGACCCCCATGCTTCCTTTTCCTCTCGCGAGATGTGAAGAATTCTTTCTTTGTCAGTCCTGATTCTCGGTGATCTCACGGAAACACGCGCCCTACGAGAGCACCAATCTGGCGTCGCCGTTCCCATGGTAACGAGATCAAAGAGACCGTCTTGCGGATGCAGATATCAGTGGTGAATCCCTGGCTTGGGCCGATAATCAACAATCATTGGTCCACACCTCTTGAATATTGGCGGTGTGTTACCTCGATTCCCAGCTCCCAGTCTCGTTACTCAATATTGAGAGTTTGCTACGTTCTGACACAAGTTCCTGTCACCATGTCTCGTTTCATCCAACTGAAAAAAAGTCTTTAGTTTTTATGGTTTGCGAAGTACAGGTCTACATATCTATGGATGTTTCTAAACTGTTGAAATTGCAATTAGTCTCACGACTCACACATGACGTAAATACTTTAATATGTTGTTTTGATAACTGGAATAAACTACCATATAACATATTTGTTTCTTTTTTACCATGTGAAATATTAATGTCAGTTAAACGAAGACATCCAATCCACAGCATAGGTGATAATTGTATGACAAAACCCGTTTCCAATGTTAAAGCAAAATAATTCTACGTTTGAAATTAGAGTCCCCTGTGCATATCCACCATGTACATGTCATACATTAATGCAGTCTAGGCTCACAGCCTCTCTGATAAGATAAGAATAGTACATTAGGGATAGGATTCCTACTGCGCTACTGGATTTCCCGCCCCTGGAGTAGGCGTCCTAATGTGATTGGGATTGCATTTTGCGGTTCGGCGCGAGAGGCTATCTCAACTCTGACCCTTGACTCAATAGTAATAATATCTATTATGACTCACCCAACCCTATGTATAGAAAAGTCTGTCAGCTTTTCCTTTTTCCATTTTTTTTATTTAGTTAGAGGCGGACTGAATAGTAACATTTACTATCTCACTCACGTAACCCTATGCATAGAAAAGTCAGTCAGTTTTTCCTTTTTTCAATTTAGTTAAGAGGCCATCATACATTACAGGTGTTAATCGTGAAAAGTGTTTTCTTTCTCGTGTACCATTCGGTTAATAATGAGTGAGGGCACGACGATACCAGTTCACTTTATGCATACGTGCCATTTAGTACAACAAATATCTAAATAAAAATGTTCTTTGGAAGTATTACATTGTATATTATATCGATTATTGATATTGGCGTCATCCATTGAATACATTTTCCAAAGCCATGTTTTTGTTATCTGTTGATTTAATGAGTCAAATAGTCATTTTTATTTAATGCAATAAGGCAGCAGCATATTGGGGGAGTGGGCTAAATGGTTGATGGAGCACAAACTACAACCTACCGATAAAACATAGCGGTTTCCATTAATAAATGACTGACTGCCGCGTTCACACAGAATTGTCCACACTTGGGTGCAGGGCAAGTTTTGAAATCGAATTCTGCAAATATGATGTCAGGTTACCTGTGTAAAATGGTTTGTACCGTCCACATTGATGGTTTGTTTTGCATTTTTTTCTTCTAAATTGGTGAAATGAATCACCAGGCAAATTAAACCATTATTTTGTACAGGTGTGCTCTCCTGTATACTGTACCCAGCAGAACCAGACTGCAAAATGTAGCATGTGATGAATGAAGCATAATGCATTATTCATAGTGCAGTGCGCTTATTCGTGGGCAATAATATACGTTTGACACCAGTTTATCTGCATCCATGGACAGTAGTAGAGGTAGACAGTTACATGTACATGTACATCATAGGTAGACAGTCTGCATTAACACATTTGACGCCATATATGTGGAGATCCGGGGCTGTTCTTTCTCAGTCACGAATTAGGTTGTTTATGCCGATAGTCCTATTGTGAGGTTATCATGTATTCTTCCTCTTTCCAGGTGCCTCCGATGTCTCTTTTTGTCTCAAATGGATTACCGTGCATTTATACATCTGGGCTACAATAGGTGAGGGTCCAAGTTGAAGTACACCTCAAGTTTATCAATGATTGAAGGTAAGAACAATTGATTGCAATTCGTCGCCTACGCAGCTATAAGAGTCAGTCAAGTCATATTTTTGTCTGGTCGTATATATATATAGTTTTTCTCATGCTGATTGCACCCTTGTTTCTACATTGTGTTTATTATTGAGCAATTTCATTAACCGGGTTGCTGGGAGAAACCCATGATGAAATGCTTGTTTTTACCACCTTGGCCATTTTAATGAATGAATAATTAAAATCTCTTTATTTTTCTCCCATGGACCCAAATTAGCTTTGTGAATTGCGTCTGTTCGTTAGGGCAATTGTTTCCCCATACATGACCCCTGAATGACGTTCGGCAAAATTCCATTCTTTATCTGAGTTCCTACCAGCAACCCCCATTAGACACTACCCCCTTTTCGACCTCCTTGTACACATACGAAGTTATTTAGAATTTGATTTTGCATGTCCCACCTATACGTTTTTTGCTGGTCAAAGAATCCCGATATTCTTGTTTGAATATTGTTATATTATTCGTAAAACGTTTGAATAAATGCAACACAATTGAATTGTTTAATTAACAATTCTTATTTGGAGAATCGTCAATTCATATTAATAAATGAAAATGTACTATATTATTGTAGCGTCATGGCTCGTCTATAGCCATCAGGGACCCCACCCGTCTCTGGAGAATCATGTAGATGTATCTTTGCTTCCGATATAAAATCACATGGCCACTTCTGCATGAGTTGGAAGGCCTGTTAATTTCACGGCCCGTCTAAACGACCTTGCATGCATTTTTCTTCAGTTGAGCCGTTTCCCCAGCAGGGTGCATCGTGGTCGCTCGACTGTTCGCCCCCTCCCTCCCTTGACAATGCCTCTGCTCTTTTCTTGCCTCTGTCATACGAGAAGCCTACACCCTTTTTCCCCTGGCTCGCATGTCTTCCATCATCAAAATTGTCAGCTTCCCGAATTTCTAATGAAGAACAAATTGCATTACGTTTTAATTATCTACAAGGAGCTTCCCACGTCGACGAAAATCTCCCTGCTGTTTAATACTTCACCGAGTTCAGAATTAGGATGCTGAAAACAGGAACTGTTTATAAGCATGCATATGTATTAATGTTAAATTGATATTGGCGTATTGGGCCGAGGGATAATGTTTAATCAATGAGAATATGCTTGTTCTTTTATGTCCTATCTGCATCGTGCTCATCAATCATTACGCGTGTTCTTAACTTTTACCTGACAAGTGAAGTCTCTCCCCACTGGGAGATCTTTCCAGGAGCAATTGCAATACTTGGATGCAGTTTTCGTCAAAATTCTCGATAACCATTTATTTTAGCTTATTCGCGTACAAGTTATATACAATAATTAATCTGTAATGCTTCTGCTATTTATGGGGATAATTTTACCTCTTGCAAGAATGTTTTATTTTACGACGCCATTGTCCTAATGGTGCGTTACAGGTAAGTAGTGTTATAACCGCTTATGAGTTATCGTAGCCTTTGTCTGAAGAAGGATTTTTTTTTACAAGAAAGTGCTAATGCAAGAGAGCTGACTCTTGAGCCATTTCATTTTCCTAATCTGTCCTATGACCTGATTAATGTTCATGTTTGGTTTTCTTCTTTTGTATTAGTATTTTGTACGAATAGGAGGTGTGTATCTGGCATTTTAATACTATCATGCCTGTGACAATAAATGTCCATCTATGTAGTTGACACCGTCACTAACGTTAAACTACCAATGGAACTTGTTGATGGGTAAAGTTTGGGCCAATCTGGGACCTGCAATGTGGGGATATTTGTTCACTGTCGTCCACTCACGTTGTCGGATGGGGACGGCGCGCTTTCCATGGAAACGAGGCTGTGTTCAATGAAATGTCGTCTGCTCTCAGGAAGACTACTACGGGGTTCTCCGATAGGAAACAAAGGAACCTCCTCTGAAACGCTGGCCTTGTACGAGGCACCACCTGTCGTGAAAACCAAGAGTTGGCGGTGCATCGTCTGCTCCAATGCATATCCATTGGCAACCAAAACATTCTCCCAGTTTAGGGTTTATTATCGGACTTAGAAACATACTATTTCATCGCTATTGTGTCTAACAATGGCTTACTTTTAATAAAGTCTATTTTTGTCCTTAAAACAAATCTGATGGTTGATCATCACACAGATTGTACTCTGTGATTCGTGACCTAGATTCAATGCAAAGGAAGCCATGTTCGCCCGATGCGTAGACCCGTTACATGGGCGTGAAGCCATTTATAAACGTTCCAGACCAGACTGTAATGAACAAGTCATAGAATACAGAATAACAATTAGTCGCCACCTAGTGATGGCTAATTAAGATTATCGCCTCCTTTAGGTGACTTTATTCTAGGAGAACTATTCGTTAATGTCGCCTTGGTTTCGTCGTTGTTAGCGCCCAGAGTATGGGTAGATGTTTTCCGTTGAGCACTCAAGTTGTTGGCGCCCCAAACAGAGGATCCCTACCCTAGTACACAGAGGATGAACTTTTGGACAATTTTCATCGTGATGATTTTGATTTTATTTGAAACATGTGATAATCATCAATTTCGTTTGTCTAGGCGTTCCATGCCTTTCCGAAATTCCCCATCCCTTTCCACAATATTTTAGCGCTAACTAACTTTAAAATCAATAGTTACTAATCTTTAAATGGTCATGCAAATTATTAGTGGAATCAAATTGTTCATTGACACAATTAGGGATTAGAGTGTGCGTTAGTAATCTTCGTCTTAGCCCGGAGCCCAAAGTCCCATCAACTAATTTCCCAGGGACTACTTCGAAAAGTTGTTTCTATAAATACGACATCCTTATCATCACGAAACGGCAGGTTTTTCCTTGTGTTCTTTCAATTTGGGCAAAAATATGAAGGCAATCGCATACATTTCCCCTGGGATCTGATTTACCCGACCAGCCAAACACACCGTACACAAGCGCATCAAGTGGATTCACAAATCGAATTTTGCCGCTGGTGGAAGTTCACCATCACGACCTCTTTACAGTGAATCATCGCAGAAGATTAAATTTTCATAGATAGGGTTGTTTCGTTAGGGCCTCAGTGGTCCCTACAATTGTATGAACCTCCCTCTCAAGGCACATTTTAACCTCTCCTCCATGCATGTCCTCTTAACTAAAATTATAAGCACATGCTCTGGGATCAATATGGCAAGGGGCGACACACGGAGAACACATGGGTAAAATTGTATCTGGGAAAACTTTTTATTATTAACCTCATGACTGATATTGTGGGGATCACCTTAGAGTAAATAAAATAAGAGCAGTAGTTTACAATCAAACTAACACTAAACTAGTGGAAGTCGATTGACCTCCTTTTCGAAATAGCTCCTGGATGAGTGTATATTGGGGCATTGTTCCCACTTTTGCCAGGGCTTCTGACTGGTTTCTACCCACTGTTGGCATCCATCTCGCGTAGATAAACTCACGTATCACATTACTCTTAACCTCACGGTGCTCTATGTTGTCCTACTGGTGTAAATTTCATAGCCTCAAGGTGTGTACATTTTTGCTGGATTCTTTGTTCTGTCGGCGCTTAAGCTAAGGTTTCCAGTGACGAAAGATCCAAACCAGATTCATATTTGAGCAAGAGTGAAAAGGGCAGGGACCATTGAGGCGCTGAAAGTGCCTGCATATGGGATGTACCCTTTGGTTTACGCCCATGATCAACGAAACTTGTCGATTTCATTCCCTCGGGGTTTACTCGTCATCAGTGTATATTTCCAGACATATCAGACGAGTTCAAGGGCTGGTCTGTTAGAGGAATTCCTCCTGTGCGTTGGCTCTTGCTCGCTCTATAGAGGCCATGTGCTGACTATATGCCACTTGGTCGAGGCACAGGGGTGGGACATGTTTGTGTAAACAACAGCTGGCCAGTCGAAATCGACATGTCGGGACGGAAATATACACCCTGGCACAACGCATCAACCTATCAACCAGAGGTGTGTCAGGTTCCTCGTGAAATAGACAGCACCAGAGGGGCACTCAATATCGTTCCACAATATCCAATCTTGAGCCATAAATTATCCACATCTCTTTCTCACTATATAAACCCTTCACATCCTTACACGAGTAAATGTGTGGCTAATCGATGCACCTAGATTGCTTCAAATGGAAACGAATACTTGTTTAGCCCCTAAAATAATTGTTTTTATTCACCAACGAACGTTTTAGACTACTAAGGGTGAGGGCATTTATGTATTCATTTTCCATCCTAACTATTTGGTTTTGCCAATACTATTGTGATTATATTTTGTTTACTCAACAATTCTTTCCGAGACCTTAGCTGTCTGTATTAGGTGAGAATCGGCTCTGAGAATATTCAGCGACTGAATTCCTAAATGTAGGATCTATACGATTATATGAGATATAGTCAGACACAGTTCAAATATCCCTTCGTTGAGATATTGTATAGTCTGAAAACCAATCCCTCTGGGTTATTGATTATTTCAGATGTTTATCTTGCCTATTAGAATTTCAGATACTATCTCGATTGAATACAGCCTGCATTGCAGCCTTTGTCAGACTACCGTTTAAATGTCTTCCCTTTGCTGTAACTAAATATCATTGGTCATGGATTTAAGCAACTACTATAGAATAGAATTCATTCTCGAAGATTTAAGTTCAAGTATTTATTGGAGAGGCACAGTCTTCTGTAACGAATTCCATGTTCCAAAATTTCCCATGCTGACCCCATGTGAAACATCTGTTACCCATACGAGTACATGATCATATACTCCTGAGATATTTTCTTTGAAATGAATCCCATGTTCTAGAAATGCTGATTTCCTTCAAAGGATTTATGCCCTCCCCGTAATAGAACTATGGTGTTCTTAGCTCTTAGACATGATCCAGTACAAAGCGTGAATTTTACAATAGCCTCCTTTATAATTTATGGTCTACGTCTGGCCTTTATTATGGGTAGGCTGTGCGTGTGTATACCTTTGTTACTTTTAGTGGCGATAGTATGTCTCTTGTACCTTTCTTTGTTATAGTTAATAGGATCAATTTTATTCTTTAAGCTTTTCGTTCGTTAGCGCGAGAGTCCCAAATTTCCCACACATAGCTATTATAAAAGAACGCCAACCCCATCAATTGAAGCCATATGTAGGTGGCTTCCTATCGCGGGCCAGTCGTTTGGCCCTGATAACATTATCAGTCTGTAATCTGACTGAGGCCCTTGGATGCTGCCTACATCAGGCTGATCACATTCGAGTCTGGATCGATATAACCGCATCGCACTGGAGTAAATGCCCTCCGGTGTCTCTCTCTAAATGTTTGAATCTCTTCCTCCATTTATGTCAACATTTCTTGCGAATATTGGCTCCCATTTCTTGATCCATTATTCGAGCGAGAGAAGGACTCGTTCTCGTTCCCTGTCAGGAATCATGTTATGTGAAGGATATATAATGATATAGCCTTATAGGAATCTGACTTGTAAATTGAGATTGAACAGACGCTTTGTCTTCTTTTCTTGCAACAATTCGTTTCCTGCTTTTTACAACGAGCGTATGGGTCTACATTGGTGTAAAGCTACGAATACTTCTATTGATATGCTGTGTTTGCTACCAGTGAGGCGCAATTTTGTACCAATGTAATAAGATAAAATCCCCTGAGTTTTAGTCCGCAAAAAGATGGTATTAAACCTACTGGAGTGGAAGGACTCTGGGGCAATGGTGTGTTCTTAGAGAGGGCTGGATTTGATTGCTGGGGGATAAGGCTCATATTGAGTTATACCATATTCGCTATGTTACACCTTCGGGGAAATAATATTCCCAACACATAGGAGTATGTCCATGAAAGACTCGAGTACATCACAACTAAATATATATTTCCATCGTTAGCGTCAAGCCCAGGCTAAGCTTCTGATGTTAGGCAAACTTTTTAATCGTTGGGGAAGATTGAGATTTTATGCATTCAAGTCGTGCATTTGAAGGTAGGTTTGGCTGAGGTCTTGGAGGACCTGAGGGGTATGAGGGATACGGTTGATCCAGAGGTCTTATCTGAGGCGATTAAATATGGCTATGGATCTGAAGGGATAGAACTCGCCGCATGCAGATCACGTTAGTGTTGCAGCCCCACGCGTGTGGCCTTCTTCCAGCCCAACCCACCCACTCCCCTGTTACATCTTCCAACACACAGATGGAATTTCCTAACCCAGGCCCAGGCTATCTGGAAATTGTCCTGGCGCATCTAATAACCCGCAGGCCCATGACTGACCCCTAGCACGAGGAATATAGAATTACGGACCTTCACTTCAGAAGCTGGTACCCCCCTGCCCTAAAATGCATGATATGTGAAAAGCTTTTGCGTGTTTTCTTCTGATGGAGAAAATGCTTGGTTCGTGTAGAAATCGTTCAGTGTGTACAGTAGAAATGGGGAGAAGGGATGAACTTTGGTGGGGAATGAACGCACATTAGCTTTTCGGTATAACAGCCCACCCCGGGGCTAAGCACGCATGCACGCATGTTAGTGCTTCTGCACGTGATGTAGGTTTTTATGGGGATGGAAGAATCGGGAGCACACCATGGGAGTGCTATATTTACACCAAGCCCCTTTTCATATAGTACACAATTGCGATCCAATACTACCCTAATTTCCAGCGCCTATTCTAGTAGTCTTAACTCAAACCCTGTTCTCAAGCAAGTAAGAAGCAGTGAATTCGATTACTTTCCTTCATCCCATCAATGTCCAATAGGAAAAAAACTGTCTCCCTCCTCTTGCAGTCTCCGTCCCTTCCGTTCCTCCTGGCTATGCCAATTCGCCAGCTGCTGAATCAATTCGTTTCCAAGGAAACGAGCGCAAGAAAAACAGGGCCTTTGCATGCTTATGCAAACGCATGCGGTGCCTTCATCCAAGAACGTCGAAATCCAATTAAATCCGGACCAATAACTTGGAAATACGCTTACATGAACGCCTGTACACCATCACACTGCCTGTGAGTTGGAACAGAATAGATTGAAACTGCTCACTATTAACACAAAATACTCGAAGCAGTGTCGAGGGGGACACGTACTATGATAAAACTTGCATTAGATCCAATTAGAACTAAATACGCCGTCTCATGTGAGGGACGAACTCAAGCTGGCCTCTCTTTGATGTTGCCATTAGACTGCATCATAATCCGCCAATTAGTCCTCTCCCTATCGTATTCAAATTTACATATTTTAATCCAAGAATCCTTCAGGGGTTTACATCGTGGGTTGGGGGTTAAGGGGCAGATTAAGAACCTTCTCCATGGTGGAGACAACTGGGGTCGCTCTATAATTACCCCCGGACCCAGAAAGGTCCTGAAGATGGGAGTCACGTAGAGAGAAGGGCCAGCCTCTTCTGACCAGCCTGTCAACGCTGCCTCTACCGTCATTATACTCATCTTCCTTTCATTTGTCCCATCTTACAAAAGGGGAGGTTCAGTATTGGCTGGAGACTAGGATGGGGGTGAAAGGATGCCATCTGCGATAGCCTCTCCTCCTCGTTGTGAACCCTTCCAAGCTTTCACTGGAGGTCTAAGGGCCTGGGGAGGGGTCTTATTGCTGCGAGAAAGAAAGGGGGGTCCGAATCTCGGGGCTTGGGTCTAGTAAAGGGACCCAAAGCCATTCAAGGGGGCGTGCGTCCCCCATCGCATTGTAACCCGTAATTACCATCAGGGGAAAATGGATAAAGTGTAAAAATAGTCCTCTAGCCTGCCAGTAAAGAACTGACACTGGCGCCAGAGGGCATGTCCATTTCTGATGTTCTGACGTGGTGGATAGGAAATTGACAAAGGTACATTTCACAAGGGGCAATTTGTGGGATCCCAACATGACCTGAAGAGAAGAGAGCCATTGTGTAAAATGCAGGCCTTTAGATTAGAAGTTGGAGATAATTTCATTCATATCCACATTGCAAGGGTATATGGTTCAGCACTTACATGTGTGCCCCTTTCCACGATCAAAATGGATCTGATTGAAATCGAAGTGATTGTCCACATTTTAGCTGGTCTGACAGCAGTCGTGAAAGGGGGGAAAGCATGACTTTTTTGGTTCTTTGAAGTATATACATGAAGGGTTAAAATGCTGGAAGGTAGACCAGGTGTCATGTCAGTCTCGGTAGGGTGCAGGTTACACCCCCTGTCAGTCGTACCCTCTCACTGCATGAAGGTGAAAAATGTGGCTTTCAGTCAATTCCTTTGAACATGCGAGAGTGTTCGTCTGCACCATGTCGCCTCAAGAACTCCTGGTTCGACATGCGGTCAAAACATCCTCAAAATTCAGCCCGCCAAAATTACCCTTGAAGAGGCACAAACAATAAACACAGGCCAAAGTAAATGTTTAGGTTGATATCTCCAAATACAAACACTTGACAGTTGACGAGGTCCACGATGTAATTTCTCTGGCAAACCCGTATATTTGAGGAGGCCGAATTAAGGCCCTTTTACCTGTCCCTTCATGATTGATCTGGTTTTGATGAGAGACTGGAAAAAGCTAGGTATTCCTCGTCAGGTATACAGGTGACACTGGGATCTTTTCAGTCTGACAATAATAAATAGCTTTCCTGGTCTGTCGGCCCGCTACCGGACTGACCATTGGTGTAGTGGAAAATCACGGTGAGTATCCTATTCACAACTTGGAAATCTGTTTAAATTTCAATTCGATCGAAATAGGTGGATTAAATACCCTTGAACAGCTTCGTACTCTTACACCCAATCCAATCCAAGACGAATCTCTTTTGTTACCCCCGAATATTTAATGATATGTATACATACATGACAGAGTGAGTGATAATTGGGTACCATGAAGACGAACTTGCTCCCGTTTCTGGTAAGAGATTGCTGATCTTCTAAAAATGTTAATCAATGGCATTATTTACTACATCAGAAGAACGAAGTGGTGCATTTTGGGGCTGATATTGCAATTATTTCCCTGTACAACATCTAACTTTTCGACTAAGATTTATATATTCAAAAGAGGATCTAAGGAAAGCGAACTGATGATATAGGAAACATTATAGTTATCGCTCATGAATGTGGGCTTTGGTCAATTACTTAATATAAGTAGATTATATTTCATTCTCAACATAATGAAGTTAGACTTATACTCCGAAGACATTATATACTTCATACTTGGCCTTTTCACTCCGAACATATTATGTTATAGTGGAATAGTTACTTAATTCCGAATTAGAATTGTTACACAACTCAGAAGGTATAAATATATGAGAAGATATAAGGGAATTGTTACATAAATCAGTTCAAGTTAGTTAGTATGAGCAACGAGATTATACTTCTTCCCCTCTCGTTGGTATGAGAGAGGGTACCTGTCTTTTTCAGGCACAGTTAAGTATAACATAACCTGTATCTTCACATTTCAATTCTCTAGGGTGAAACATTATAAGAACATTAGAACATTGTTGCTAAGATGAATAAATATCTGATGTTCAAAAAGGGGGGGGGGGGGGAATAACATGATATTCTTTACCCTATTGTTTCACTTAGTGAACCAGTGGAAAGTGATTACATCCAGTTAATTCTGATTTATAATACATTCACGTATACATTACGTCACCTTCACATACATGGATTTAGTAACTGGGATTAAACGAAATTGTCATCGTACGATTATTTATAAGTATATGGCTTCCACTTTTATTTTGGCGCTAGGAACGTTTTCATAATTACGTCAACGAATTATCAGTGTGAATATCAGATCCTTCGCGATGTAAATCAGCGATGACGTTCACGTCATACAGTATGTATGACATACAGAGAATGAAAAGGGTCTGATGCCAGGTTGGGTAATCATCAATCATTCCCTGGGATTCACTTCACGATTATAGGTCGGCTTTGATGGTCATTTTGCTGTATTAAAGCCCGAAGCCATTAGAAGATCGTTAAGGGTTGGTTTCCCGGGACGACGTAGACACTAATGATGTCATTTGGACCCCGACGTTAGTTGGAACCAAACCCAAAACGTTACGCCATTTCAACAGCTGAAATGTACGCGCCCGTCTATCATTAATAGCAAGGTTTTTATCTCGCGATTGTATCATAGTTGATGATCGCGTGTGTTTGTTTCATCTGGCCTGCCCGCGCTATGGTGGAATTTCTGATGAGTCCCTTCGCGATAAGATCTCTAACGAAAACACCTCACAGATGCAAAATATGCCCGTCTGTGCGAATGTAAATTCGTCCCTGGCATGTCTTGAATAAGTGTAAATCCGACATACCGTTATTTGAGATAAAACTCCTTCGCATATAAGGACGGCAATCAGTCACGGTCACATCCGATAATGTCAACTGGAAACAGTCATGGAACAGACGTAATTTCCATATCGAAAATTTACAAGGCCTATTAAGTTTTCACTCAAATTCTGATCGGTCACAAAGCCCATGGTTTAAGTATGTAATATGCAGACGTAAGGGAGTAACGCCCTCGGCAGTGATCGAGTTTTCTCGATACTGATCTTGCCCAACCAAGACGCCTGCTCTCGCTGCTGCCGCCATAACACTCACACCCTCTCGTCCAGAGTGCCTTCAAAACCCTCCATTTTGCGCGCCAAATTCTCAACAAAATCTCCCTCGATTCGCGTGGAAACTATCAAAACCTCTTTCTTTTTCCTTCGCTGGACCTTTCTTTGTCCCGTTCATTTTTGTCTGGGTGCGATATAGCCGCCGTTCTTAATGATTATGATGATGACCCCAAATGGGTGATTTATAGCCCTCTGACTTCCGGTAGTGGAAGGCAATAAAAAGGAAACATATGGAAGGCAGCAGGGTAAGGCACACCATTCTCAAACGATTTTCTTTAGTTTTCATTCAGTTTCTTCCTTACATTTTGTACATAGTGCATGAGGAAGTATCGGAGCAACTTTTGGTGATATTTTTAGTGACTTAGTGAGTGGATTCGCACCGTAGTTCGCATCGATTGAGGAGCGAGGCCTGGCGTCCGACTCATCGCGCTCCTAGACCAATATGGCGGTCCTCCTAAGAGCATAATGGCGGGGCTGACTCGTTAGTTATTTTCGTTCATAACATAGCCAATGTTTTTCCATCGCTCTAAATATTACACCCAGTTACTTTCCTGGTAAGTTCTCACATTGTAGATCCAATTTGCTGTACTACTGAACTTTGGAAGACATGATTTCGTTTGGATTTACACATTACGCCGTCCCACCAACAATGGCGGACACGAAAGTAGGCCACTGGACTAGCATGTTCTGGTTGAATGTCGTTCAACCTACCGGTGCTGTCAGATCACGTACACCATTCTTTTCTCATCACACTACTGTTGTGATGTGGCCAAATAATAGTTTGGTGGTATTCGCAAGGAAAAATTAGGCTACTTTTTTACTTTTTCGTTTGATGGCTGGATGCACTCTTTTCTTTGACTTGTTAGCTATCAGACAGACGCGTCAGACGCCTCCATTATGGGCCTTACTTGAATATGATTAAATGCGGGGATATACTTCTCACCCTGCCCCATCTATTCACGCCTTTAAACTTTTGAATATTGTTTTTAGTACTTGTCTGGTCATCTTAGACCATGTTAAACATTTTTTAATATTCTTCTAGCTTTCTGTTCCCACGGAAAAGATGGTGGAATTGGAATGAGGTCACCATTCTTCTTAGTACAATGCTGTGTGCCCTTCTCGTCCTTAACAAAATGGAGATACCAACCCTCTGGCATTTCAACTCACAGCAATCCCCACCTCACCCTCGATTGACATTATTTTCATCTTTCATCTTCATTGTTAATTCATTCATACATGACGATTACCTTTGAACAATTGTAGACTAGCGGGCAGTGGGAGAATGAGGCATATACCTATGTTAAATTAACATTTTGTTTGAAATAGCAATTCAAACCGACTCATGATCATGCGCCACACAAAGAACTTGGGTGACCCACTGTTAGTTTGTATCCCCAGGGACTCAGTTGCAAAGGGACGATGCCATCGTTTGACGGTTGGGAATTGGTTCGTGGGTTATTATTCAAATGGAATTTATTCAATGACATGTACCAGCAGCCATTTAGATATTGAAACTCGTGTTTGTTGAGTTTCCATGGGTAACGGTACATGGATAATGTGAATGTTTTTCATGTGCAAATGCAAATTATGAGTCGCCCTCGGCGCTTGGGGAGCACTTTAGCGGAACCCCGAAACCTCAATTGTAGGCCCGATTCAAAGTGACCATAAAGTGGACAATGGTCCCACTTGGTTCTACTTGTAATGGTCACTTGTTGACCAGCTGTATATTGCAGCAGCTTCTCCCCTGGGACTATTGTCATCAGAGCGAGTGTATTCGGGCATATAAAAGACCCTTCGATTAAGACCTCAAATGTCCCTCTTATTAGTGACAGCTAGGCATATGACACACGAGAAATGTTACTAGAAAGTGGAACTGTAGTAAATTAAGGAAAGACAGCTCGGAACAATGTAAGAAAAAAAATGTAAAATCTTGAGTAAAACAAAATATCTAAAAATAATTGTTAATTCTTTATAATGATATAATGAATAATGTCACACTATTACTGATGATACAATGGCACATTGGAAATCTATGGGACATAGTCCCTTTAAGATCATGACTATGGCCAAATTATAAGTCATTTCAATTATCTTTCTTCATTTGCCGAAGTGTTATTCATAGTTTGAAAGCACCATTATGAATTTTTCAGTGTTCGTATTAGTCCCTATACTATTTTACTCAATGCTAAAACATTCTTTCGTTTTCCTTTCAAATCCTATCCTGCATTCACCATGTGAACACAGCGACACAGAGCTCATGAAATTTGTCTGTTAAAGAGTCGCTTATTTTCATAGAACTCCAGTCGTCAATAGATTAATCATAATTCTAGTGCTTCTTAAAGATTCCTATTCGTTTTCAAGATCATTTTTTAAACTCTTGCTTCAAAACTTAAGCTGACATTGAAATTAAATTCATAATATAAGTCTTATGATTTATTTTCAATGCGATGTTCATATAGCATACACCAATGGCCCTTTTTGAGGCTTCGCATCTGCAAGTGTGACTCGAGTGATTTATGGTCATCCTGACTCCATGCAGAGGGCGAGCCACACACCGAAGTAAATATTCCTCCAGTAGTAGTAGAAAAAAATTCTCAATCAAATCATACACAGGGCCCTTGTTTGCAATAGTGTATCGGCCAATGACTGACATTTCAATTTGGGATCCTGGGGTGAGTTGGCCTTGGTCAGTCACTCGCAGAAATTCGTTCTAATTTTCCGCTGCGTTAGAAACAAGCCACCAGAGACCCGGGAGCCGACCATGGCGCCGACCTCCAGGCGGCAGCTAGCTCAGACCACGCTACTCTCCAGGCTTAGACCCAGGAGGGGAACTTTTCTTATTTCTCTCCCCAAGTCCCCTCCCTGAGGAGAGAGCGATTCCTGCATTAATTGAATTTGTGATAGGGTTTATTTACAGGAGAAGGTTAGATTCGGACCATGGACATTTTCTCGAAGCTTATGTAGTATGGGATAAGAAAACCCTTGGCATCTCCCATTATCATGAATTGAAATGGATACATACTGGAAAGTGTGTGCGTTCTGAAGTTGCGCGGGGAGAAAATGAATTAAGCTCTCGCCATGGAGAAGCTGGTGTATAGATAAAAGTGGTAGAAACATCCTAATGTAACCTGAAGGTGACCTGGTCTGCATTTGGGATCTGTTTGATCCATGATTGAGGGAGTATATCTGCTGTGATAGGCAAGGGCCCCCTCCCTGCCACTTGCCCGCGTTTGATTAATATGCCCCTTCTCGGTGGGGGACTCCCGTTTGCCATGCATCGCAATTTCGATCAATAACTCCAGAAAATGACTAGAAATGTTTGCCAAGCAAAAGCTTCCATCGGGAATGCACCAGGTCTTAGTTGGAGGGAACTGGGGTAGATGTGAGTGTCTGGGACCGGTGGTTTATTGATCCAACCCTCCTTTCCGGGCGTGCCCGGAGTGGCCGGAGAACGGGACCGGGGACACCAGGGCGGGACCAACTGCCTTGTAATCCGCTATGGTTGGCGAGGTCGGACCGGCCCCAAATCCCTCGGTCACCCAAGGGCGGCATAGACAACGTCTCTATTAATTTCCTAGCTGCTCCCCTACTGATAAAACGGGACAGTAGTCGAAATTGCTTCAGTCCCAAACAGGGCCTTAGAAATGACCTTTGAGAAAAGAACTGCGGGATCCTAGTCATGTACGATTCTCAGAGATCTAATAATATTTATATAGGAAGCTCCCCACTGCGCCTCCTATGCAAGCCAACTTCTAATTTGTATTAGATAGGCTCAGGGTATATCAATATCCCCCTACAATCCCACTCAAGACAACTCTCCAGAAGAGTTCTTTTATCGAAAGAAATTGCTATAGTGATAATGAAAACCTCGTACACGTCCATAGTTTGATACTGGAAAAAACTGCTCCAAAATGTGCTCAAAATTCAGCTCGTTGTCCCTATGCATAATTGAATTCCTCCAACTATTCCGAGGTTATTGCCAGTTTGGAACTTGCGTGCGTGACTATCGAAGCAAGGATTATTGGAAGTGGACCAGAATCAATTAAATATGTAAAGATTTGACCTCAACGAACCTAGGTAAAACAACGCATTTTTCCTTTCGAGTCATGCGAATCACTTCAGAACACAACAACTTCGTCTCCTCTGTCTGCCCTGGTGCTATGGTTTGCATAGGAACGTTACTTTTCGACCGAGTCGTGTCGTTAAGATCCTATATACAGTTACTAATGCCAAGGGTGCATTTGGTATCACTTCGAAGTTCGACATGTCCCATGTTATATCAAAACTGCTGCATAATGTTAACCAATTTCCCTGATTATAGGATGCTCTAATGAATATCAACGCTCACCTGTATCGGGTGTGTCATGCTGGCAATGACTTCTAAGGAACATTTACCCAGAAAAAAATTATGAATACCGTATTCGTTTTCTTCGTATCCTATTTTTCAGCTCTTCTGCATACAAGGTTGTACATATGTATGCTTCTCTCTAGACTTACTTGGCCACAACTGAGGTCTGGACAGTTTAGACTACAACTTAATAATGTCTATCCCGACACTTTCAAGAGAAACTAGGTCAGGTCTAGTGTAGATGGTTGTTTTATTATCCCCTAAATGACTTTGACCTCGATATTTTGCCATAAATCAGAGGGTAATGGTAGTTGGAGGTCAAATGGCGTCTTTCTGGTACGGCCCAGTCTACTAGACCTGCTCTCTAGCCCATTAGAGATAGGGGGTAAATCACCCTGGTGCGAATGGGGTTGGGATTCTTGTATCTGTGGAGACATAACAGCAGGACAAGTATCATTCCATCGATTATAGATACATACTGTATATCATTCCCTGGCGTGCAAATCGATATGACCGCCCGTCTCTGGGCCTTGTGGGTTTGTGTTGATGGCGTTGTAAATATTGAGCTTCCACGGTTGCTTCTGTTGCATAACATAACGTCTATCCCCAATATTATGAAGTTTTCCTATGCTGATATGTAACTGAAACTATTAAATTTTAGTTTTATTAGGAAAAGTGTCCCCCTTTTCTCCCTATTCTCCACTGTCCCTGACCTGTTCCCAGCCCCATCGTGGGCTCATTTGCAATTCAGATGTGATGCGGTAACCGAGTCCAATTACTATTGTACACACTCCTCTCTTAACCGTTGTGTGTGTGTTACACTGCATCCAAGTCGTGCATACGTATTTTGGTTTTATAATAATCATACTGTCTTTATTTTACAATGGTACATTCGTGGGTTGGGTTTCTGGATCACTCTAAATGTGGATGCCTCTGCCGAACGAACTTTCGGAATAAGCTCCCTTACGATCATCAAAATCACTAGAAGCTGGGATTAAAAGGGTTAAACTCATAGGAAGGGGTGAGAAGAAAAGGCCTATACACATCTTTTCGTATAGTTCGTCGTCTTAACATAGGTGAGCGACCTGTTTAATATTTGTGTGAGGTAGTGACATGGATGCAGTCCATCCTTCGGCTCACTTTTTATGCTGTAAAATACCCGCGTTACATTGGCTAAATCATGGTGGCGTACCAGCCGACAAGCACCTATTGGTACTATCTTTTTTACCACCCTTCCATAGGTAAAGAACGCTGATTGATTGCGCTAAGTGTGAGAGGTTCCTCCGACCGAGCGGGCTGACCTCAAAATAGTGCCAGAGTTCTACACGAGGTGGCAGGACTGGGCCGCTTGCCATATTGCTAGTCACTTCGCGTTGACTGTTTATGCATACTTCATCATACGGATGACTATCTATACATGCGATGCTATTACCGTTATATTTAATGTCAGCAAACAATCGCTTATCTCTCTCTTTGTGAGGTACAACATATTCCATATGGCATTATTCTTTTATGGTTCTTAAATATTATTTGTACTATTGTCCAACCTTTCCTCGTCTTCACTGCTGGGCTACTATGTGTGTTTGTTTCTACTTTGACTGCTGAATATTCTGAAGGTGTTTTTTTTAAACCAAAGGAGTATTGTTTGTGTCTGTACTTAAATGAGACTACAATATTCTCTCCATCACAGATTCTATAGAGAGGTGTAATATATAAGTGTTAGGAAGTGTCTGGTCTAGGTTACTAATATTGATCATGATGCATTGTTCACAATTGGGGTCAGGGAGTTAGGCCGCCGACGCTATCGTCCTTACTTTCGCTTGCCTCTGCAGGATCAGAGGTGTTGGGTATTTCAATCGGAGCGTCATGATAAAAAGTAAGTCATTCCTATGTGGTTTCTCTAACCTGCGTCACCAACTTCGTTCCTGGGGTTTTATTTTTTATTATTTCTGTTGCTCTTGAGGATTTGGAGGGGGTCGTGATAGTCATCTCCTGCAAGGACCTTACTACGGAGGTCAACCCTTGCAAAATTACTTCACTTGGAGCTGGAACCAAAATGATAACAATTTGGGCTTCACGTATTGGCTTTAAAGCTGGGGGATTCCCAGGCGGTTGTCGCACAATCTCCCTTCAGTTATCGCAGCCTTGAGGGACCCCACAGACAATGGTTGTTCTATGGAAGCAGCCTGGATGTAGGGGGGAACTGTCACTGTCAGTGGGCTCTCTCCCAAACCGGCTTATCTGTTCTCAGCCAAAACGCACGTTTTTCTGACTCTATTAGTGACTGCACGAAGGCAGTTATTGGCCCCCGCTGGATCTCCGAACTGTCTAGGCACTAGGCATTGCTCGAAATGAAGAAGGGAGAGAGAAAGAGGGAGGGAGACTTTATCGCGTGGGAAATATATTGCCAGTCTGACACTCCGGCCATTTTTATCTCATGGGGAAATCTCAATTTTAATCAGTATTATGACGGCCTCCTTCGGCAAATTCACTGTTGTCAAGATGAGAAGCGCACGATCTTCCTGCTGGGGCTGCGAATAAAAAGAGAATGACAGCTTGGTATTGACATGAATTCAATTCATTGCGCCCCGTATTGCAGCTGATTCTTGCAATTTAGCTGCTCTGTATCGTAATTTGCTTCCACTTCCTTTGAATGCTTTATGAAGGCTTCGTGTAATACGAATTCATAACCAACGAAATTTTAACACAATTATATCTTTATTCGATCTGAGTTATTTCCAACTAAAATGGATGTAATTTTCGTTGGAAGTAAAGGAAATACAACTGGGTTGTTTTGTTTCCATGAAATATAGATTCGGATATTTGGAACTAGATGAATAAACAGCCAGCTTCTAGGTTTGCTTGGGGGACTATTCTCACGATGTGTCACTTTGAACGTGGCCTTATTTGGCTGGTTGATAGAATACCTGAAACCCGCCTCAGAAGTGTGAATGTTTAATGCTGTGGGAATTCTCTTGACCAGGCCCTTCATTAGGTCATATCTGCTCCTCGGTTACTCTCAGGTCCTATGTCCTTTCCACCAACCCTTTTTTGGCTTAACCCATAATGAACGAGATTTCTTTTGCTCTCCTTTTATCCAACACCACCTACACTCACACCCTCCTTCCTAACCTTTCGCTATACATATTTCAGCACACAAGAGTTCATCGAACTTCACAAAACATATACAGAATCTCACTGTGTACTGAATATAATATATGGCAGCCAGGAAAATGATTTCATATATTTAGACACTTCTGCGTTAAACAATGGAGGCAACTTTAAAGCTTCCCAATGGACTTTCAGGGTCAATTCTGCTCATTGGGCAGTCGGTGTTCTGTGTCTCCCTCTTTCCTATAATGGAGAAAAAAAGATGTTAGTGTATCAGAATTTAGATCTGGTCGTGTCGTAAAATATACAGGCTGTCCCTGAAGGATATCGTCTACTTCGAGCAATAATGGTCTTGTGTGAAGCGCACAGATTTGAGAAGGGGAAAAATTCTGGCACAAAATCGATGGCTGAAATTGCAGCCATCTCCGACCAGTGGCCCGGTCTCAGCTACGGTAACAACGCCTGCACGGGCCGCTAGTTTTGTGAGTGACGTGGGCCTAGAGCGCAGAAACAGTCCCAGACACCTCACGCCAAGCCTTGGAATATTTTTGTGACAAATAATTATTAAGACCATCACGTGTTATCATGGGAATGATCTTTAATTTTACATGCGAACGCCCTTCTGATGAAGATGCTGATGTAGAAGGAATGAGATGGGTAGGGCTATGGCCCCCGATTGGGTTTTTTCCAACCCCTACCCCCTTGTCCCACCCCTTGGGAGCTCTGACTGGTTCGCCCTCCTTCAACCCCATTTGAAATCCTTACCCTCCAATATTCCATCTGACGTGCGATGGGTGTGCAATCGCTAAGACTTCATTGATTTTCCGACTGTGACCTGCGACCAAATGCCGCGATATGTGGGAAAAGTGTCGCAGACCTTCTCCCACAAGACACTCCCTATTCATAGGAGTCTGCCTCTCCTACCCAGCGACCCCATGGAGGTAGGCCAGGGTAAGATCGTCCCACTGTTATTGATCTCGTGATACTATGAAGAAGCAAAAGCCCTGTCCCTCTCTCTCACCCCTTTATCCACAGTGATCATTTCTTCATCACTATTGATCGCATGATCTCGCCTTCAGGGGCATTTTCCCCAATGACCTCACCCTAACTCCTTCTGCCCTCTTTCCCGAGCAAATTCAACCGCATTGTCATTTGAATTTGTCACTTGAAACTTCCATGCCAGAATATGCCCTACTAATGCGGGGCTTTAAAAACGTGATCGACAGAGCAGTATTGCCTTGGAAATCCACACATGATTTCGTCTTGTTTGAACACCCCCATGTTGAAAGGGTCTCCCACATGCAGAACTCTCTTGTATTAGATTACCTTAACCCTTTAAATTCCCAAGTACCTACCGATATTTTCATCGGTTTGCATTGACGCCTATTAGTTCTCTGTCTACAAGAATGTTCCCTACTGGCCTACTAAAGGTCGGGCCATTATCATCAACTGGTCCACTATTACTGAGACTGGGTCAGCATGTTAAATAGCATTTCTCAACCGAATGATATATTACGATGTATGTTTGGTTCAAGTGGCTTCCCGTCTCCCTATACTTAAGGCGATGTAAAACATATTTTCAGTACTCAACGTGAACTGTGTAAACATTAAATAGTTTTCAATCAGACTGATATACAGGTACATTAATAGTAATCAAATGCTTGATAAACAACAATTTAAGATCAAGCTTTTGATTACTAAGTTAGGTAATAAACCCTTTAGTTATTTGCAGCAATCATCTGAGTGGCAGTACTCTCTGAAATCGATTCATATACGAGATCTGTTTACCAACAGAACGCAATGAAACTCTGACAAAATGAATGACGGTAATAATCTGGTTTGTAAGATTCCCTAAAATGAATTTGACCCAATGTAATAAGGGTTAGATTTTCTGTAATGAGGGATTGACTTCGGTTTTGCTTGGGATGTCATGCCGGAAATTCCAAGCTACGATGGTCATAGTTCTATATTAGCTGTCGCTTGGGGTAGAATACTGGGTGTATATCAGAGAACTTCGTTTCTTGTGGTGGGAAACATAGAAGTTAATCAGTTAAAATGGATATGAGAATTTCTAGATCTAATATATTTTACTCTCTGTATTGCCTGCACGATTCTGTTATTCCCTCTGACATTTCTCTCACATTCTATGTGTACGCCCAGTTCAAATTTTTGACAATTGTACAGTTCTTGAGTATGGGATCGCTTAGGAGGGTTATCAAATTCCTGTATTATATTACACCCTCTGAAGCTCGGTACCTAAATATCCATGGAATTCCCTAGGTCGTGGAAAAACACAGGACAGCTTTAAGAGTGATTTTACTGGGGCTATGTGCATGTCAGCTTCAGTGAGTGTTACTGTCGAAATTTGGCCTGCATTCACCGGTCTGAGACGCACTTGAAGTGTTTGGTGTCTGAAAGGGCGAGGAATGGGAGTGGGTTGCGGGGCATCTAATGCCTTTTATCTGCAGCTGATCCTGGGCAAATCCCTTAATTCTCACCTGCTTATACCATCTAATCTCAGGCTAACACACTTGCATGTTCTGCAGTACCAAACTAACTATGGCAATATAGAGAGGTGGATAGATAGAAGGGCTAGGGAAAATAAATAAGAAATGTGTCTACTGTTTTGATACTCTATCCTTGCGGCCTCTGTGTATATCAGGTGAATATTGCTTCTCAGCGCAGAACATGCATGTTGGCCATGCATAATTCAGATGGTTATAATCTCAATGATATTACCTCGAGGGGTGGTTTTGAGATTACCATGACAGCTTCCCAGATATAGGAACCGCTTCTGGTATCGTGTGCAGTATGGGTGACCTGCTTTGACCTGGAGGTCATGGCTTCACTTTCCATGTTTCTTTGAAAGCATGCCTAGGATTGAGAAAGGTGCCCACAATATTCGACTGTTAACCGTCGTTATTATTGCACCTCAACATGCAGATTATTAGTTCATGAAAGGCCTCCCACTCCCATGTTCAAATCACTCTAGGCTGCGAATCGCGCTTTCCTCCCCATCCCAACCCCTTTTCTTCCCTTAGAAGATTTCATTTTCTGAGGCATAATCCCTATATTGGATCTTCCATTATGGTAGGCGCTGAAGGCATTCTCATGACCTTGCCGTGACTCCAGGGTTTCAATAACATAACAAAACCTCCTTTCATCAGAGCTCCCTCCCTTTGCTATCACGACCCATCAAAGCCCGAGTTGCACTGCCAGCATTTGGATCGGGGGTGAAGGAAAATGGCGCCAAATAATGACTGAAGCTCCCTTTGTTTGCTTCCTTCTCCTACCCCCCTTTCTACTGTGTAGCCATGCAAATACAGTCTCTATAGAGGACATTGAAATTGGTCTTATACTTTGAATCACAAACATTGCATTTGTCCCGTTCCTGTCCATATATTCGATAGCGGGAGAAGTGGCTTCTAATATCAGCATGGCCTCGTTTGTGTGCCCTAGGTCCTGAAAGCACAACGAATGCATTGTTACAATGGCGCTATGCAGGTGCAGATTCCTTCGAGTAAGGAGGCTAGGAAATAGGAAGTCTAGTCCATAGTCAATTGATCAGCTGGTGTGTGCATACAGAGCATCCATAGGGGATCAATCGGCCGACATGTACACACCCTCTCTTCTCGCCTCAATCTTAGGGGAAGGTTCTGGGAAAACAGCACTAGCACCATTCTTCCCTACGATGACTGCACTTTCTGTAACGCCCTTGAACGACCCTTGTGTGTATAGGTGGCTTCTCTTTGGAACCCTGTCCGCTGCCCGTGTCGGAAGAGGTATTATCAATTTGTGTTTCTATATTGTATTGCACTAATAACTTTAATTAGGCACAAATGAACATTATGTTTTTTGTTGTTACCAGTGTGAAGCGTATATTCGATTTAAAATGTTTACAGTAGTTTTGTGTTAGAAAGTTTCACTCAAAAATGGCTTTGTATATCAAGTATTGAAGTTTTGCTTATCGAACTGGAGATCGGTCTAGCTTAATGATTTATTTACTTTTAACTGTTCGTGTGAAGCATGGCTGAAAGACAAGTGCACCCATTTATAACCCTCGGTGAATATGCTACATAGGGAAGTGATTAGATTTTATAGCACTCAGGTCGTCCGATTCTAATTAAACAGTCATAAACGGCAATGTCTTAGATCGGATATATGCACCCTTTCTTGGGTATATTAAGTCAGTACTTCAAATACCCCATGGTGGGTCTCTGCTGTCATCAAAGCAACTGTCATTTAAGACGGCACAAACCCACAACAATCATTTATTACCTGCACGCTAGAAATGATAGAGCATGTTTCAGGGGGAAATAGAGCACCCCTGAGATGGGACACTAAAAGTGAGCACAGGAGGGAGAGAGGCGACAGAGAGAGTCCCGGAGATGATGGGAAAGAGAGACAAAATCTGAAAATAGTAAATCAGGCAATGGTACCGTACTGGCAATTAAGAGGGGTAACTTGATTTCACCTTATTTGGCTAACCTACTGGCCAGTTATTACAGCCAAAACTATATTTCCAGGAAGTTAAACATTGTTATCTGAAAATGAATTAAGAATTTCATCCTTAAACACGTTGCAAGTCTTTTCTTTTGCCAATGTAAAGAAAGTGACGGAGATAACGAAAATAAAATTGACATGTCAAAGGTGATTTCCGACCAAAAACATTCCCAATAAAGGTAGTAAATAGCTGGCATGGATTGCGTTTAGCTATTATATTATCACATTTTAACTTCCTAAGTATCAGAAAACCATTAATATATATACATATCCCATTACTAATTAGCAAGAAATCAAACAAGGTTGTTTAGGAAAGTGACGCCGATAACGCATCTCAATTGTTTGACCGACAATGAACATAGCCCTATGCTGCCTTCCAATCAACAGAAGATGTCAAATTGACAACGTAGTCCAATTCAGGTGGTGACGTTGTACATTTCTGCCCAATTAACAACATTCCCAACCTTTTCATTTGGCGTGGGGAGGCTATGTGACGGAGATTATGTATTTGACGACATTTGACAACCAAAGTTTGATAGTGAATATCTTTTAATAGCTTTATCTGAGAAACAAATCACTCTTTCTATGCTTTTTATGAGATTCGTCTACAGTTAATTAATGGTTTAAGATATACGATAGCCTTTTAATTGTCTTTTAAATCTGTGAATCAAATTCAAGAAAAGAGAGCATAAAATAAGGACGATGAGAGGAAATACTATTCTAAACGTTTATTCATATCGTTGAGGTAGATCATCATAGACAGAGGGGGCGGGAGAGAAAGAGGGCAAGGGTTTGGGAAAGTGCAGGGGGTTTATTGCCACTGATGAAGGATGATAAACCCTCCTCCAGAGCCTGGGCATGATGGGGGCCTTCTCAAAGATGATGTCACACAAAGCCCCTAACTGTCTTTGAGGGAATGAGGGAAGAATACCTGAGTACAGAGAGGGATTGTGTGTTTGCCGATTGATGACGGTTCAATCAGAAATCAGACGACCTTACGTGCTATAAAGTACTTATACCACGGTCAGTCTAATGACATCGTGTTGCTGCCTTTGAAATATAGCACTCGTACCTCGTGCTATATTTCAGGCAGTAACACGATGTCATTAGACTGACCGTGGTATAAGTACTAATTAATGCGTTCTAGTCTCTAAATAGCACATACATAAATCATCTCGTTAATTCCTAAATAGGTCATCGCCAGCTGGTCCTATACCTATTTGCACCGCACACATCTCTGGACCAGTACTCGTGTTAGTGCATACATGCTCATGACACAGCTCATCGTAGACTAGAGCCCAGTCCACATACATATACATCAAGTCCAGTTGCCATTTCAGCCTCCCGGGCAAGTATATTTACATATTGTAGAGAAGGGGATATAGTGGCTTCCACTGAAGAGATCCTGTCATCCTGTGGCACTGTATATGGTAAATATTAGATCGTATGTAGGATAGGAGTCGGTTATGGTACAGCGGCTGCAGGCGGCCCCCAAAAAACGTCTAGGAAGATTCAGGCTCCTTCCATATCTAGGCTCGTTCAGTAAGTGTTCAGATTCGAAAAGTATACATGACAGTTTTTCAGTTATTGATTATGGATTATTGTAAAAGTTGTTTAATGTTTCGATGACCGAAGAAATTGTATTAAGAAGCCAGGTCTGCACGATTTCGTTCCTTCTTTAGTATTTCCTGTATTCAGACTCCGAATTTTGTGTCAACATATTGAATCTTATTCTACTGAGCGAGGAAAGTTCAAAATTAGTTTCCTTCACAAACGACCCTTTACTCCTCGTATTTTTATCCTTCCAGTTAATTGAAACTAAAATTCTGTACAGACTCGAGTTCCCACTTTGTCGGACGTTGGAGGGTCTAATCCCACCATTTAGGGTTATTTTGAGGAAACCTGGTTCGGATACAGAAAGGGTCTTGTGCCTAATACCATGATGGGCCTCGCATTATACAAACCACATCTCTAGGCGACAAAACTTGATAGCCTCTATACCTTATCAGTATTCCCAATCAAAGTGGATTAACGAGCGATGGGGAAAGATAACGTTTCAGAACACCGGGGGATTTTGAGCAGAACTAAACTGTTTCTTCAAGCGACTTCACATCCTAAGGGGGTTTGATTAGAACTTTGTGATTCATTGCATTTCAATTGTTTTCCCCAAGATCACGCTCCCCAGACCCCGCCGTGACTAATTCCCCTGAATGGGATCTGGGAAATTTCTCCCAGCTTTTGCTCCAGATGTGGGAGTGGACATAAGAGGGAGCACCGCCCCTAAACCCCCCACATGGTGGCTGTTGTTTAAACTCCAGTGCATTCTTGTTGTGGTTCAGGATCAACATGGGGAAACCAAGTGAAGTGTCGGTGCCCAGAAGTAATTAAGTTTAGGGTAGTTTTGATGAATAAATGGAGAGGCAATCGAGTGAAAGGGCGGACTATATTAGGACTATTGCCCCCTGCAATCAAAGATCAGCATTTTCCATGCATCAGTTGCCAGATGTGAGAGGAAATGATTCATGTGTATTAATATATGAGTGCATTTGTTAAATCCGTTTTATTAATAGTATTACCAGTATTTCTACCGATCTGAAACATTTCACTATGACATCTGTTTATGCTCTCACAAATCACAATAATTGAAATGGTATGTTTTTGTTCTCGAATGTGTCCTGTACTACTGAATAATTTCACTGGCGATGAGTTTTATTTTGGATCAATTCAGTACATGTCAACATTGAGGCACATATGAGCTGTCTTTATGATATGAACTTTCTTTATTACATTTTTCTGTGAGCTTCTATTTCCTTCCTAACGTAGATCGTATCAAGCCGTAGAAGATAGCTGCTGCAATATTCGCGCCTTTTTTCGTTAAAGAGAAGATTTTGTCCATCTGAGGCGATGACGCCCATTCCGGTAACCCTGTAGAAACGAGTCCTAGTGTAGATATGAACTCACAAACCCGCGTCTACAGGATCATTGCGAATGGAGCTTTACAGCTCGACCACAGACCATCCAGGAAGCCACGTTTCTAGGACCAGACTTCGCGATTAATGGGGATGACCATCTTCTACCGCAAAACGCACCTGCAAATACACAACACGTTTTAGCTTATTCGTACGATTACATGACACTACATATTTATCTCTAATATACCGTAATACGTATTTCCATTCCTAAGTCAGATCTGTCTCCCTTGTATGCTCAGTATGTCTTTAATCATTTTTCGATGGAAAGAAGGAACACGAAAATTTCTCTCGTCAATTCATAACATAACAACTATCAAATGCGCCATATATAATACAATACACATTAAACTATTTATATTCATTTCAATATTTCTTATCGGTTTTCCTTGATAAAAAATATTCCTTGGCGTCACATGTTTAATCCATTTTTTGTTGACAGATTACTCGTTGTTCGAATATTTCAACGATGGAAATAGATCGAACATTTCTGTTGTGAATTCATAACCTGTCAACAATCGAATGGGCAACATTAATGACCGTTCATGTTTTTCTTGTCTTATTTTCTTCAAAGGTTCGCGGAATCGATAGTCCCTTTAGGCATACTACATTCTTTGCTTGCTTTGTGCAGCCAAAAAGGAAATAAAATAAACTTTTCTTGGCTTTCTACCTCAGAAGGACCGAAAGCCCACCGATCCTGTTCTTTGATGTTTCTAGTCCGTACATCAGCCGCCTCGTTCTCATCCATCTTTTCGTCACGTGACCCGTCTACGGGATCTCGCCCAATTTTGCGAGTCTCGATGCTTCTCGGGAAATATCGTCAAGTCTTGGCTAATATCACGTGGGATTCAGCCTTGTAGGCCAATTCGATGCTTTCGATCCATCTTGTTTCGCTCACGGCTTGAGTTGTTCGTATCTAGGTGATACGGTCGGGGTGGATAGTGTCGTGTCTTTAATGCAATATTGTCATTGACTTGGCTAGTGTTTGCTGGTCAAATATTGTTCTGTGTAAGCGAATGGCCATTTGGCTTGGCAAACATGATCCATACTCATACTATCCCAATGGTACATACAACTACGAACCACGCCGGCTCCTCCTGCTGTCATTTTCCTTAGTTGGGGAATCGCTTTATAATATTAGCAAATGGCGATTGCCTTCTCTGAAAATAAAAATGGAAAAGTATAGCTTTGGGTCATTCATTATATAGCAGTTGTCATTTGCATGAAACGAAATTAATAGATGTTAATAATAGGAAAGAATGATTGGCAACACAAAACAATTAGGACTAAGACCCCCTTTTCGAGGAGAGATATCTTTAACACATTAAGGATGTATGTCTGATATTATGATCATTATAATGTTTTGAAATTCCGCTCGGAAAAAATCTGAATGTCCAAAATTAATTCAAGGGCACGTTGTGTCGCAATTTGAAATGAAAACTCATAACACCACAGTTCAATCTCTAATTCAGATCACTAACCTCATAAATAAATCACTGGGCGTACTGAGCAAATATGCAATGAATTCCGAATTAGTCTCATCTCAAGAGTAAAATATTGTACTCTAAGGTTTCAGTTATGATTATGTCTCTTTCTTTCTAGACGTTCGAACTTGTCCACCGGTTAGTTGCGTAACAAATTCTAGTCTTATCCCACATCACAGCACTGTCTACTATTTCAAACCAGTTCTGATTTTATCCGCCTTGGAGGAAAAATACCGACCAGGTATTGTTTCTGGTTGGGAGACGACTGATTGACCAGTTACTGTCCCAGGCCATCAAGCTATATTATGTAACCAAGACATTCAACGTTGGGCCACCTGGTTTACATAACAAAAGCTAAACGAGGCCCCCCTTATCATATCCTCCAACGAAGTTCCATTTAATTTCTTCCTATTCATGCCATCGCTACTGAGAGTTATTGTTCAGGGTTTTTCTCGTCCTCAATAGATTTGTGTTCATCTGTCACCATAAAATTCAGTGAAGTGTATCGCTTAAATAGTGAAGGGTTTGAGGGTAGGGGGACACCCTTTTCCTGGTTTTCTACACTATAGTTGGAGATTTTATTTTAGGTGGGAGGAATGTTGGGGCAGTGATAGTTTATTTTGTGCCAACTGGCCATCTGACCGGAGTAGCAACCTATCATACACCCCACCCCAAACCCTTTCATCTGACCATCACATCTCTATAGGATGACTCCCAGCTATTAAGTCATTGTATGAATAATACTTAGCCAAGCATTGACAGGGTTTTTGGCCCGAGTCCCACTCTTCAGGAAATCACAACTGGACAGGATCCTAGCCTGCCTCGACTTGTTATTCATGACAATTGTTTGAAAACGGGCCAAGTTTACATGAACTAGAGCTCACGCCTGTGCCTCACTGGAATACCTTCATACGACTGTAGCAGGTAGGTTCCTTCTTCTGCTATGTATCTAAACTAGGATTAATGTGACTTTGAGTGTTCCTAGACTGATATCTCCTCCCTAAAAGGCAGTTGTCAACGAAGAAGGGTTGAGACAACGTCCGCACTGACCCCTAACCCCTCGGCTTCCTCCCCACGCCGAACAAGAGGTCAGGACTCTCACATAAATTATTTCATTAGCGTACATCAGATTGCATTTACGAACACCTACACAAGCAAAGGATAATCCGATGGTGCATATTTGCGGTATTTTACTAGGCTTTAAGTCACTATCTGATCTAGCAGGTTCCTGGAATCCTCGTTTAATGTTCGTTGGTTCTGGGGAATTTGGTCAACAACAACTGACTGGCTGTTCCGGGGCTTAAAATAAAAGCCCACATGGAAATCTAGAGGTATAAACCGTTAACGAAATTTTCTGATACGCACTGCGAAATCATCTCATTTTAGAATCCTTTTGGATAAAAGGTTCTCCTCAATGTGATACCCTATCGTTGATATGTTGTACACATTCAGAGCATACCATATTTTCTTTTTATACACTCGATTTGGCTGTTTTCGCAAGCCATTCGGGCGCCAAATTCTGGCAAGCCGTCGTAACCGATCAAATTGCCGCATAGCTCTGAGACATCATCAAGGTCCGGATGATATTGATTTCAAACAGGCGATGCTAAATCAACACCAATATATCCCACGTTATCGCTTCGGTGCATGCGATGGACAGTTAAAAAGCTTAATCAACGTGTAGATATGATCTCGATTAGCAGTAGTATTGGCTCTCAGCAAGTGGTAATTTTATATTATGCATCAGTCATGGGCCACCTTTATGTGATGACAGCTGTTTATCAATGTTATTTTACTTCAAGAAAACGTTGGCATTGAAGTGTAATAACATTGATTGCGAAGCATTTTCCAACACAGATCTTTTGAGACATTTTCTTGTTGTACTTCATTCGCCTGGGCTTTTTTCGCTTTGACAATGATCGATGAGAAAATTTTATTTGAGCTAAATACATGTACTACTACTACTAGTAGTAGTAGTACTCTAGCTTGGGTTGGTCCTGCTCTGAGAGAATCATATATGCTATGGGTTAAATTGCCACTCCCCCATTCGGGATATCTTTGTCATTTGCCTAATTCATTAAAAGGGCCTTGGAATAAAGCAGCTAGACTTCAACTCCTCCAGGAGAAAAAGGAATAATTCAGGTTGCCTTTTAGTGAAGGGTGCAGGAGAAACATGCTTGATTTGAACTAATGCCTGGTGTGGATTGACCGCAGGCCCTATCGCATGTTCTCTCCCTCCATGTGCGTGTACATTTCAAGTGCATCCATTTCCGATATATACCACTATGGAGATGGGCCTTTTAGGGGGAGAGCCAAATATGGTAAGTGCATTAAAGAGTAGCTGGCTTAGAATGACCCGCTACTTTCTGCCCAGTCGGCTAGCCCATTTGGGCTTATAAAATTTTCACTTACATGTCATTCATAATAAAGCATAGCAGCGAGCCTGCCCCTAGTTCCCCTCGCCACTGCTGTCACAGTTCTGCTCCCGAGGACCCCGGAAGATATCATGAAATTTTAACGAGCGCGAAAAAATCCCAAGCCAACTTTGTGATTTCGTTTGACGTTTATTGAATAATGACGGAATTAACAGCAAAAAGGCCTCGGAGAAAGGAACAAAATGATCGAGCGGAAGTAAAGTGTTCTTTTCGCCTCAAGCTCGTGTACTTTGTGCACATTGTAAAGGGTGGTGTATACCCGCGCACACGTTCTCTGCCTTCAAAACTATTGTTTATTGGTTCTATCCCAGTTTTGGTTTAAACCTAAACAGCAGGATTTCTTAATTGTACTCAGATTAATTCACAGGGCGTATCTTTATTTGATTAATGAAAACGGAGGAAAGTCGAAATGCTTAGAAATTTATGTTGAATGTATTTTAGATTTTTATCCGTGAACGATAGATAGTCGATGTAAAATGCTTTATTTTCTTCCTACCTAAATGCCTTGGCTCGAAGATTCAATCGTTCCACCTCAATATATTTTTCTATTTTGGGGAGCAATTTTTGATTTCTCTCCAGTTTTGCCAGCAAATTCAGTATCCCACACACTCGCGCCCGCCCTATTTAAATGGCCGCTCCCTTTCTGATGGCTACCTGCAAGAAAACAAAACATAATTTGATTTTGTCCTCTTGTCACAGACTGTCGTGTGTGGATGATGTATTGCCGCGACTGCTTGCTTTTAGCAATCATTTTTCCATTAAAGGAGCGGCATAGACATGCATTAAAACACCGCCATAATAATACTTGCAACAGCGAACCGTGCCGCGGCTGCATCGCACCAACAACACTGATTGGCTCTCCTGCTACAATTTAAGAAAATTAACGAAGACCCCGCTTTTAGGGCCCTGCCAAGCACGTGCAATAGTCAAAGCTCTTCTTCAGAAGTACACTGTCAAATTAAAAGTAGTTATGCCCTGTGTGTTGTTCATTGGAAAATGTTAATTCTCATTGCAGCACAATATAAGAAGTGGACCACTTTAACGAAAATAACTCACACTGAGAAACAATTGTTATAGTAATTGTGTAAGAGCATTTAACGAATTCCAAATTCTATTTTAGAGAAGAGAAGGCCCTATATCGCCCACTAATCCAGAATATTGCCAACTTTAATCGATCTGGAAAATGGAAAGTGGAAACACTCTTTTGGAGGAAGGGGATTCAAATTTCTGTTTTCAAGTCTCATTTTTTGAAAAGAGAGAATCAAATCCCAAGTTCAAAATTTGTAGACGTATGAAAAATAGCAAGCGTATTGTATCCATAAAATGTAGCCTTGGTGCCTAGAGCTGGGAGTAGAGAGGGAAACAGGGGGTCGGCAATACTAAAGCTACACAGGCTCTGGTTGTAATCAACATGAACTGTCCTACATGCCAATCAAGTAGAGGCCAGGCCTTGCCTCCAGTTCCCCAACAGCTGCCAGGCCAGAAAAACACCCAACTAACAACTGACATTCTCCCATAGTAACGAAATCCAGCGACAATGTTGAATACACACCATTGCTTACGACTATAGATGCAATGTGTTACATGTTGCTGTTCATATAGTCTGTGGTAAAAATACAGATAAAATGGTACTCAGTTGTATGTTGATATTCAATTTGCTATTTCCATGATACTCCCAATAAATAATACCTCCATAGAGATGGGGCTTTTAGGGTGAGAAGTATAAATGGGGGAAGGATTAAATCAAGTTGTGGATAAATACCTCCGTGTTATATACAACCTCGGAACCCTGAGAAATAATTTAGAATATCTGAGAAGAGAATTGCCAATCTAACGAAGAAGCCATTCAAACGAGAAGGAAACATCTTGAATGTGAATTAGGAGGCATTACTGTAGCCCCTCTTATGTTTTGAAGGAAATCCTGCCCTCGATTTTCAGTGTGGAAGCACTCCACCAGATAGAGAGAGACAGGAGTGTCTATACCCCCAACCCGTCACTCGTGTCAAAACGTGAGCTGGTTGGATAGAGTTATCTTAGGAATGTGGCCGGTGGGAACTGACCCAAAGGGCCAGAGACAGGTTAGGCCTACATACATTTCCCACAGGAATGCGTTTTAAGGAAAGGGAGTTACCCTTGACTAAATTTCTAACATTTCTCCTTGGTTTGAAACGCGTATTATATTGCTTCTTTTTTACGTAGTATATTTTTAATAAAAAAATGATTGCAATTATCATTTCATTATCAGTATTTCAGTCCTCAGAAAGAGATATGTTCCCCCAAATACAAGGGGTAGTCTTGCAATATCATTACACATGATCACCCTCCAATTGTTATATTTGATAATCTATACAATCTCGGGGAGATATCTGTCACGTCACTTGCAGTCATATCTCTGATTAATCGGATTCAAGCAAACGATCTCTGAACATGATTAGTAAGCTATATGAACTGCATCCTGGTACAATAGACACTTCAGTCTATTATATCTTCTTTTAAAGTGAAAATTTACCACAACTACACTTGTGGCGAGGGGGTGGGGGTGCGCTGTGCTTCCACCTGTGAATCAGATATTGGCAGTATGCAGAAGCCTGATAAGGCTCACTCTTGTGAAGCTGATGTCTATCTATGCTCTTTCTTATCAGTCGAGTCAAATGCTTTCATGACTTTCTGTTCTGTTATCATCAGAAGCTGGCCCTAAAATACCGCCAGCCACATATTTTCCCTTGATGATGCAGCCCTGACGGCGAGGGCCACGGTTCTCACTTGCGCAATCTCGCTAGGACGTTATCGCACGAGAACCTACAGTATCGCTTGCACCAGCTTATTTGTGCGCCTCTCAGAAACACCCCTTGTTTATGATTGCCATGGCAACCAAGCTTGTTTCATCTTGGGTTGCTGAGTAAATTACTTCCAAGCCTTCCTAGGTCGATCCTCCCCCAGTTCATAATATGGAAAGTGGGATGATAGTCTGATTACATGATAATTTCATTGTGGAGGATCCTATGGATTATGTTTCTTCACTGCATTTTTAGACCTTGCGATCGATTAAAGTACTGAGCTCGTTATGACATCCCCAATATTATGATTGTTCATAACCTGAGTCACAACTTCTTCTAATGTCACTGATGTGGGAGGGGTGGGGGCGTTTCATAGTAGGTACTTGTTAAATAATTCATTTTCCCAGGGCATATTTTTCTCTATTAGCAAAGTATAAAACATCAGGCTTACCGTGTCCTAACCAGCCAATTCATTTTACCATGCAAGAACGTGTGTGACCACATTCTCAAGTGAAATATTCTGTCATATGACGAAGTGTGAGAGAATTTAAGACATGGTGCATGCATACGTTTTTACGATAGGAACTGAAAACTGCCTGCGGCTGGCCAGGCGGACAATTTATTCTGATGGTCTGTCAATTACACATGCTAAGTTAATGGTAGTTTTGTTGAAGCATAAGGGATACGCTTACCGCCAAGAAATCTTGAATATGAATAATACAATCTTACTTCCTTGAACACAGCAGAAACATCGATATGGATCTCAATTCTGCGCATTCTTTCCACTACATTTCAGTGAAAGACGCCCGTTTTGGAAGTTATCAAAGCTTTTCTAATTAGTTTCATTTGCATTTTGATCGCTTTCACTCTTAGCGTCGGGGTAGGCAGACCTTGAACGTTGAGGACAAGGGCCTATCTCACCGGTCACGTGGGCCTCGCGAGAAATGATACGATATCCCGCGAGACGGCACTGCCTGACAAACCACAAGATGCCTCGAATTGGAATTAGTGTACCATAAAGCTCAGATCTTATCGGCGGTATTCAATATTTCCATCAGATTTGGAGATCGGGTCTTATCAGTGGCCAGGAGGGTTGCCTGTCTAGGAAACCGATCCACACAAATCCCCAATCGCTGGGGTTGGACGCCAGAAATGCCACTTCCCCCACGACCGCGATATTCTCAGACAACATATGATATCTGTTTACTCTTGTTTTTTAGCTAGCTTGCTGTGTGACGTCCTTAGAATATATTATCGTCAAATTTTTAGAATTTTATGTCAGACTCTTTTGTGATGTACTTAATATCGAATTCATGTTTTTTCATCCATAGATATTTTTGTTCGTATTTTCACCTACATTGGATGTGAAATATACCATTGATTAAATGATCACCTTTTCTGAAATAGTAAGGTTGTTTTTCTGCGCCATACATTCATACCAAGGCCTTGTGAGGGGCATGCCAATGGTAAGATAGGTTTATGATAGTGTAATGATGTCTACCTGCCAGCCTTACAATTTTGATTGCCTATCATGACAGCCCCATGTGACAAGATGTTATTAGTGTCGAAGTAAAATGTGGACAAGTGGATCTAAGTCTATTGCTTATAACGAACTGTAATATCTGACCAGACTAGTGAATAATTTACTTTAAAGATTCCCAACCATATGGTTGTAACCACATAACTACAGGAATCTTGATTGTGACCAATTATGCATTTGCAACATTAGGGAATATTTCTGTTTGCGGTACAATAGGTTTGCTGATTCTATAGCGATGTATGTTGGAAAATATTTGTTCTGGAACGTATGAACATGAAAGGTCCATCTGAATATAAGTTGCCATTAAAGCTGCATTTCATCTAAACGATATTTCAGAAAATTATGGTCGTAAATAATTAAGTATGATACTTATAGTTATAATAAAGACTAGCCCTTCTTGCTATAATGACGACGAACCCTAATTGCTATATTACAGACAATTTCAATAGGAAAAGGCAAAGAGGATCATTTCTCGCCTTATTCCTCTATGAACGCTCCACAAGTCATCGCAGGGCAGCCTCCACGGGGCAATAGATCAAGTTTAGTAGTGGGGACCCACTCCTACGGTGGCCCATAGGATGGTTGTTGCCTTTTATTAACGATTGTTTGTTTTGTGCTGTTAGAGGTTAGCCGACGGTAGGGGAGGTCCTCACAGGGGTGCATGACCTTCCGACAGGTCTGAAAGTGGGGGTCACGGACGGTATTACCTCCAGAGGGAGAAAATGTTTGGATAACATGGTTTGATTTATTTGGTGGGGTCAAAGTTTGGGCGAGCAATACTTCCCTGCATAGGTTATCAGGGTTGGGGCATTTGTATAGCAAAGGGTCAGAATTGCGCGATGGCTGAGGGGCCTACTTCTATCACAGCCACATTAATAACCCATAGCGCTGGCCCCATAGGCCACGCGCTCACCCACCTACTTCACAACTTCGTCATCATTCGTTCCGATTAATCTCGCGCAAACTCGCAGCTCCCGCGATAAATAGCGAGAACAACACAAACAGGCTTATATGACCTGTACCGATCTTTGCGCACAGGTAAGAGCGATTAGGTGCCCATAGAATCAGGATCAATCTTCGTCAATGCGACGGGGATTTATTTATTTTGTTGGGGCATTATTTGCCTTTGTCGTTTGGTTTTGATTGCTGCTCACGCCCAATTATATCAATGGATGCCAGCGGCCTGATCTATCAAAAATCAATATCACGCACCTGTGAAACAAACTACATGTATATTATAGCCATCCAGAGCACTTATTCAAACACTGTTTTATTTGTGATATAAGCAGCCTCTTCCTGTCAGTTATATAACACCTAATGCCTTAGAAATGTCTTTCAAATTCACCATGTAAAACCTGTGTAAATGCGGGGTTTTGTCGCTCTTGAGAGAAGTACCCTGTGAGGGGTCAGATTAAACTAGAGCGCTCATACAAGGCTCTTGACATCAGAGGTTGCCTCTCAAAGAGTGACCATAGGCAGCAAATGACCACACGACAAGTCTCTGATTTCAGCCTGATCACGCCGCAATTCTCGTGGGGTGCGGGACTGCTGTGTGATTACAGACAATGGCGGCCTATGATCGAGTAGTAAGGCCTGCTCCTGGACCTCCACCAAACCAGGTGATGAGTCAATTGAAGACATAATGAAGAGCGTACGAATCGCCGGGCCTTGGCTCTCCCCAGATAGGCGCAAGGCCTAAAAGCTCCGCCGAGGTCCAAAGGCGTGCCTTTGATCTCTCACCAGCTCTTTCACTCCGAAGGATCCGAACCTCTGAGATATGATCCTTCTTCCTTAGGGGACATAAACCACGGCGTATGATTAAAGCCCCCTTTCAAGTTCGTACCTAGAACGTACAACCTCGAAATTATTAGTCACTCGTCGACGCAACTGCCTATCACAACCAAACCTGTCTTGGCCCTGTCCGAAGCACTTCAACGAAATAAATTGTTCCCCGCCTTGGAAAAGTGCATCTTAAGTACCATATTGAAGGAAAATATGTGATCGATAGTTAAGGGCTTCTCCATGGTCGATGTACTTCAACTTGTTAATTAAGTATCACACCGAACCCCTTTGAAGTCCCACAGGCTTGGAATAATTATAGTCTTACCCCAATATTCCATCATTTGCCCATCAGAACCTTTAACTTGACGCGTGTACCTTCATTCGGAATAGCTCAAGGGGAAGGAATACAAACACATATAACATTAGATGTTTTTTAGAACCTTTAACTCATCGTTGATGGAAAATGTGTTTGTTTTGTGGCATCAGGCAATAGTGAAAATCAGTATAGAAAATATCGGATCGAATAAATACATTTTATCATCTACTTCAGTCTAAAACGAAAGTCTGTTTTAGGTTCCAATGCCTGCCAACATATTAGCGAATATCGGCCATCTCAAGCCAGGTTTTGTCACCGGATTTTGCGAGTCTCTGTGAGGCTAAGTGCACGCTGCTCACAAGGTGTCATGGCGGCGTAATCTGTCTTCGTCACGTGACAAGGAGGACAAACACATGTCCAAACATGGTCTCGAGCACATGGACTCTCTTCTTCAACGCTGGTTTTATCGCCCATTCACCAAAGCAAAACCAAGGTGAAGACTTCCCAGTGGGTCACCGAAATGTATATGACTTTATAAACAGGGCCCTTGCAGTGAAAGGGCCATGTGAAAATTAGCCGTAGAGCCCCGCGGAGACCTTGCCTCCAGGCAACATTGCAAGTTTCTAGAGGAGTGTGATATAATTAGTACCCGTGGCTTAATCAGGTGTCAGAGTAGGTGGCTAGAAGAAGATGGATGGCCGGATCAAATTGGTAAAGATCATAATTGGTCAGAGATTTCCCCGTTTCGAATAACTATACAACACACCTTGCGCTTTTGTACGTTGTGTCAATATATCCTTCTCAGGTGCATGGTTGCCAAAGAGGTGCAGGAGACTGGGAATGAAGCTGTGCTGATTTGCTGTCTGCCTGATTGGTTACACCTCATTTTAAATCCGACAAGAACTTAGCCAAGTTGACATGGTGATTGTGGGTTTGTGATTACATGATGGTAGGCAACCTGATAAGTAAGAAATGCATTATTCCGAGTCCCAACTGTAGCAAAAGAACTGATGGGCGTCGAATCCTTCTATATATAACCCCCGCAATACTGTTGATACGGAATGGATAAATATGATTCCACAGCCCAACAAACAATCTGAAAAATCTGTTGAAAAAAAATAAAATGATAGCACTTCGTCCAAGTGAATATTAGTGATATACGCCTGGAAGTCGGTCATAATGGTTATAACACCGAGTATGCGTCTAGGGTATTTGGGTAGAATGAAATACGAGCTTGTCAGTGATCCGACAGTTTTCAACTATATTGCAAACTGTGCAAATATACACAACCCACACATATCAGTCTTTATTTGCCCCAGTACAATTCGCTGCTCAAGGTGTCGTGTATCAAAAATTCGAAATTACAAAACAACAGATACGCCGAAATCATTGTCTGATATGTGTGTACTCATGCCATTGTGATTACTTTCTAAGTCAAGTAGCCCTTCATATATATTTATGATTTCAAAACATTTTGTTTAAGTCTTCTTATTCCCTTTTTGACTTGTAATGTTTAAGTCGGGGCTTCACATCGAATCTGCTTAAATACTCATGACACTGCAATCTGCTCCCCTGCAGCATGTGGCATGATCAAAGCTCACTGGAGAAAAGGAAGGAGATTTTACTCACCTGGAGTTAATCCTAACATAGATGCACATGCTTTGCAGGTTACCTGTATGGGTTACCTGTTGTCAACACGTGATGGATTGCTATGTTCTCCAGGGCATACATATAGGACCAGAGGGTTATATGTGGGTGTGTGTCGGGACCCCCTCAACAAAGCACCTTAGGCATCCAACTGACAGAATGACATACATATTACGCACACACACAACCAATGCTGTTGCACGTTTGCCCTTTGAATGACATGAAGCCCTTCGGCAAGGCAGGGGGGAACTTTAGAAGTTGGTGTAACTGACACCGTCACCTTTCATACCTCTTCAAAACCGCCCAGGAGGAAATGTTAGAATAACAGAGACTGCTTTATGTCCCCTTGATGATCAGAATACCATGGAGAAGACTGGGCTTTCAGGTGGACAAGGGCTTGCCTGGATGGAAGTATCAGTTTCACAAGGCTCTGGACCCGACTTCCATTGTTACGCGGTATTTGGTAAAAACGTTTGAAGCGCATTGCCACAGACGCCGAGTGTGCCGCGCAATATGAACAGGACACGTCACAAAAACACCGCCACAGCATGCAGTGGGGCTTACCGGAGGAAAAAAGGGATGGATATTTGAAAAGAGGAGCCAGGAGAGAGAATGGAGAAGGATAAGGGAGGGGGTGTTGTCTGTCAACTGATTAGGATTGGGACTCGGATTCTGTGTGCTTTAGTGTGGAAAATCTGGCTTTTCAAGCTCTGAAAACGAGGGAAGTAGGTCAGAATCTGCAATGACAGCTTAAAATCTGCTGTAATTTGAAAAGATGATTTTCGTAGAGAGAGCTATTATAATTGTATTCACTCTCCATCCAAGAACTGGGTGTTTCGAGTTGCTCTTCAGGCTATTCATTTTGAACGCATGCTATTCATGTATTTGTATGAACAATATTAGGAGATTTCTAATAGATGATATAAACAACTACTGGGTTTCCTGCAATACATTCACATCTTACCTATTGGTCCGTAGCCATGGCTGTTGCCTAAATATATGTCTTATAGATGCTAAATATTAATCACTACCTTACGGTTATATAGCTCAAAAACAACTCCTGCAAGTGGTGGAATCCCTATTTTGAATGCTTTAATGCTTCTCCCATGCAAGAAAAAAATCAGCGCCAGTAGCAGATTCCCTTTTGCTTTTTGCTTCACCGGCGCTAGGCGCATATTTACACAATATGACATTTCACATGAGCGAGCCCACGTCAATAACCAACGTCGTTCTGACGTCGCTAGGACTGCTGGCGTGCACAGGGGAAAAGAGGGGCGAATCGTGGAGCGCATGCCTGATTACTGCCCACGACAAAAATGACAGCTGATCCCTGCGTCCTTCCTAGCAGTGTCTGTATCCACATCCTTCCTTGCAAGGCTGGCCTTGAAAGCCTTCCTACAATCAATGCCCATCAATATTATTTCCTAGACACATTTTCAACAGTTATACCCTCTATACTCACCCCTTCTCGTCCTCCTCTTCTTCGATTTCTGCGTCCACCATCGGTATAGAAGAACCCTCTTCCCACAGCCTTCTCTTCTGGAATGAGTGAAAACTGACCAGGATGGATGGATTGAATTTCAACCCCAAACCCTGAACTTGTCTGATATATTGCACCTCCTGGATATTTCTATCCTTTTACTTGATTTATTCACTGGGAAGTGCACAGGTATTGTTCCTGTAAACAGTTTATTTCACGTTTGATTTAAGGGACCCTTTAAATCGGCCCGCGGGTACCATCAGATTCGTACATTCAAAGGACTTTATTGGCCTTCGGGTGAGACCAATAAAGGCGATTACACGTTGGTGGTCACTGAGGCATACCTGGTCAATCTGCAGGTAAGAATATGTATGCAGGTTACTGAGTATGTTCATCTGACAGGTGTGAGTCCTGTTGGTAACAGGTGTTGCTTAAGACAAGTTCTGGTACATCTCTGAAATAGTTTTACTGCTCCTAAATCTAGCCTCATTTTATGCCATTTTATGGTACCCTTCCGAGTTCATCTCTGTCCAAACCAGGATTGCAATATTAAATCAATGAATGTGTACGTTTACATTCACTGTATATCAAACTAATAGACATTTATGAATACGTCCGTTGTACCAGTACCAAAGTGCTTACCTTTTGTAAATAGGATGTCTGACTTTCAAATAATATTGTTTTAACCATAAATTGATATAGTAGTATTTTTTTCCTTTCTACACCAAAGGAATACACTGGAAGAACTAGGTCTTGCTCTGTGTCTGAACTGTATTGCCTATTGGTCGACCTTTGTGGATCAATTGAAAATTCTTATATGATTTAATAAACGTTGAGTTCAGTGGATGGTCGACAACCGACTTTACTTAACCCTGACCATTGCTGGTCTTCGACCACATTTGTGAGTCCCTTCTGGGTTATCGTAAATGATTTCCATTGATAGTCGTCCCTCAGTGAGCATCCCCTATTACAAGTTGTTTTCTTAAACTTCATGTCTTGTTGAGCAAGTGACACAAAGGTGTCCACTCTCAGCACCTTTGTAATGCCCACTATTTTCCAGCACTAATGACCCTTAGCAACACCCTTGACACCTCAGTTATTTTCGCCCTACAGCGTAAGCCCTCAGCCAAATATGGTAATGAGGGGGAATTGTAATGTTACTACTGTACTTATGATGAATAGACTTTTTTATGCTTTCCATTGCCAAAAATAGGCAACATCATTGCAAACAATCGATATTTGCATACCTATTGTGAACCAGTAACATTTCCAATATTTGGATATAGTGTAGTTCTTGACTTGAGGATTATTTTCAAGTGTAATTATCTGCCAAAAAGAAGAGAAAACTAGTAAATGCACTCAGAAGTGACATTTCTATAGCCTGGCTGTAAGGTCGGGATTTTGTGTCAGGTCTTAACCACTCCCACCTCACTAGGCCCTAAAATATTGTCACCACAAACAAAGGGAATGGTCAGTGGGCAGGCCCATAGCCCTGGGACACTTTCTGTGGCCACGTGCCTTTGTCCCGTTTTCACACACATTGTCCAATTGTCCAGTCATCCTACCCTCGCATATGGGACTCTTGCCCTCCTCCAACAACCCCAACTGACCAGTTTTGCCTGTGTCTGACCATCACCCAGGGAATCGCTTTAATTAACAGTTACTGCCCAGCTTAGAGAAAAGGCTGGTGGGATCGCCCACGCCCACTCTGGTAGGCTGGACTGAAAAAATTCTTGGATGGTGTCTGACGATGGACAGGAAACATTGTGATACCCTTCTAGTTGTGATATGATGTTAAGCTGCTTAAAGCAATAAAGTTGATTCTTTAATATAAGCTGAACAGTAGTAAATAACGAGTTTTAAAGTGAATAAAAAGAGTTTTATCGCCTTAGTTCCTTCCTTATGTCCTTTTATTTACCTATAGGTTTCTCTTGGAATGATGATCATGGGTTCCCATTAGGGACTGCTCTCTCATTTGAGACTGCCCCATACTTCCTCGAGTATATAGCATATCTTGATTGGAAAGTGAATGAAAAGGGATGCAATATATCGCTTGTGAAACCAAAACATACCAACGATAAATTTTGGAAAGGGGGCTGGCTGTTGGCGGCCGCCATGTCAGGCCTTGCTTACATTCCTACCTCCTCCTGTGAGCTGCCTCTGGGCATAGGGATTGTATCCTGGCCTACCCCCTCCAGGGGAAACCCTGGAGGATCCTGACAACTCACGTCACTGGTGGCGTGCATACAACAAGACACATACACAGGGTGTGCCAATCAAAGCTGGATCATGGCAGGCACATCTGAAGGAAAGCAAACACTTCACAGAATATCCTCTATAGCTTCTGTATTGCTTTTACATCCTTTAGTATAGACAACATCTTGGCTATTTCCAGAATGCTTGGAAGATGTCATTTCTTTTAGTCACTAATGACAGTTCTGTGATTTTTACGAGGAAACCATTCCTGTTCACTGTCGGTGGGGATAATCGTCAGTTCACTATTCAAAATGACAACTTGGGACATTATCATACACCGGTACATGTGTACGTACCAACCGAGTAAAAGAGGTACGAACATGCAATTTGATTTAAAGGATGTTCTCTCAAGTTGATGATTCACATGATGAAGCCACATTAATTGTATTCACTTCCCTATCCTGTTCTTTATCCTGTTCTCTTAGCAGAGAGAACACGAAACGTGTGAAGTCTCCCGTCATTTTGATTTAAGCCACGAACCTTTCACACTAATTATAATATGGTATCTGTTCGTGTGCTCCTCCAATATTGTGCATTTTACTCTTTAATGCCTTCCGTATTACAGAAATAATTCTTATTTTGCCTTCGACGTTGAACAATTCTTCCCCTATACGTCTAGCTGTATTAAGAGGAACATTTGTATTTTCTAAATGGAGAACAAAATGAACTAACTAATTATGACATTATTGGAGGTTATATTTGTCTCGTAATTAATCGCGCTCATCTCTTAGGTATAGTACATAGTATAGTATATAGGTCTTGAGCATTCGTCCCTCTTCAAATGATGTATTTATCATCAATTATGTCAATCACGGCAAGGTATATACTTAGTACACAGTTTGAAAGATAATATTTCATGTAAAGCAGCTGGCGAAACAATTTGTCACAGGAACAAACGTGTTGTCCTCCGCTGTCCTTACGCTTGTAAATGTGTGAATTGAAGAAGTAATTTGCGCGATACTGGGATATTAACGTGATAAATAATGACCCTTAAACGCTGTGGGTCTCATCAAGCCCTTAGGAACAAGGTTGTCGACCGTGTTTAGTTTCCAATACAGCAATTATTTATAGGTGTCCACCGTTGTTATTAATGCAGGGGCGCCACTATTTATAACTTTGAAGTGTCACTACAGGGCGAAAGGGGCGCTAGTGTGCCAGTGGTCGTCCATTTTCGAAGGAGTATCTTTGAGCACCCCCCTCTTCGCACCCGTTGGTTCCATCAGCCACTCTCTCTACCCCCTTAACCCCCTACCCCTTACCCCCACCCACCACCACCCATCCCCTCTACGCACCACCACCACCACAACCCAGCCACCAACCACCACCCCTGCGCCATCAATCCCATCGGAGGGAAGTGGTTCCTGTTGTCCAGGCGGCCAACCGGACTTTTCCCCTGTGACCCCGGACCACACTCATTCAGGCACCAACACGTCATCAGTTGATTGACCAACTGATGCCTTTATTTACTACCGACTTTTATGCAAATAAGCTCGGTGAGAGACAACTCATAACGCTTGCTATTTGGGGGGATTAACGCTATCTGCACCTTTTCCGGCTCGATGTGCAAGCATACAATAAACACTGGGTGGCCTGGAAATGGGGCTTGTAGCTGCACGATTATCATGAAAATGGAAAATATCAGTTATCCCCTGGATTCCGTTCGGATGGCTGTGAAATTAGATTTTGCTCGGCGGAAGTGTCTTGGCGTAGAGCTACTCCAACCTCCAACGGCCCCATTGTCGGTGACTCTTGGAGGGTAAATGATAGCAAAACAGATCCCACGCTCGCCCACATCACAGTGTGATAGACAGATTAAGACAAAATTCAATTTTCCTTGATCAAGCCTGGAGGGGCCTTCTATCCTCTTCTATGCTCGGTTGCCCACGGGGAGAAGGGACGGTATAGTGGGAGCCTGTTTAATATTAAGGCACTCTGGTCAATATCAGTGGGGCTTTCTGATTCTCTTGTCCCATGTAAGAATTAACTTAGCACACTGAGACTACACCTATTATAATAAACACCCTCGGGCTCCCCGATCCTGACATTGCCCCCACCAATCATACCGAACAGATGGACTTTGTTTCCGCACGTTTGTGTCGGGATCAATCTAGCCCTTCAGGCCTTCATTTCTGGTATCTTTTAATCTTTCACTTTTATGTTATGCCAGCAGAGATCTGACAACTTGCTCCGCCACCTATGCCTCAGCTTTGACCTATCGATGACTGGAAGGGCTCTTTAATAACTCTAGATATTAAATTAATTATTTCTAGGAGGTGTGGGCCGTTTGGAAAATGTCTAGTCTTAGAGCAACTAATGGCTAGAACATGGTTTTAAGAACCTTTATGCAATATTTAACATCTTCAGATTTATCTCTAAAAAGCATATTTCACGTTAGTCTTTAATGCTAGACACTCTTACCGTTGAGAACAACCAATACGAAGTGAAGTTATTTTTCCTTTGGCGTCAGTCACTTTTACCGAATATAACTCTCCTGCCCTGTGTGTAATGGAAATACGTAGACCCACGCGGCTGCAGATTCTCTGTATGTATTATGAAATATTCCAGCTACACAATTGTGTCGAGGATGGCTAAGAGCTAGCGGAATGCTGCTGTGAGTCTATTTGGGGAAATCACGTGCTACTCACGCCGATGAGCAATACCAATGCTATTGTCCGTGAAATTGATGTTCCCAACTTAAAACTTAGCATCATATATATTCGAAAATACTGACAAATTGATGCATTGATTTGGTGGTACTATGAAATAATAACAGTGCGTTCATTCAATGCGTTTAGCATCCTTAGGATATGGCACAGTCAAACATATAAAATTTCTTCTTGGTATGGTATAAATGAAAATGGAACTTTGCCTTACTCTTTTCAACACTCAAACTTTGTTGCCAATCATACTTCAGAGAAAAGATCATACCAAGTATTTCATTGGGTTATAATCAAACTTCAATATATGTGTCTTTCAAGGAAAAATGATGTTTATTAATATGGATCCCTCTTTTCTCTCTAGCTGGGCCGTCATGCTTGATCCACTTTGGAACCTATTTTTATCTCTTCCTTGGGATATGATGGATTCCATGACACAATAAAACATGCTATGTATTTCTAGCCATTCTTTGATATTTCCCTGGCGGCGTTAGACTGAATCACTCTCGATAATTGCGAAGCCAGCCCAGCGCTTGTTTAGACATAATCACATATCACGTTTCCCCCGTCGCCATGGGAACCAACGCCGCCATTTTGGTAAGCGTATAAGATACTATCTGGTCAAGCGGGCTGATTCGAAATGTGGATGTCAACGCAAGGGCCAGTGGTTATGTTAGGTCCCCACCAACAGGATTGCTTCTTGCATGAGAGCAGCGAGAGAAAACTAGGATATTCACGGTGACATTTCCTCCTTGCCTGATGATTACCGGAAGAAATTGGGATTCCCAGTGAGCGACTCCCGAGTTAAAAGGTAAACAAAACTTTGCCATTTTGCTGCCTCAGTTCTCGCCCAACTTCTCGTGCGCTTCGGGAATTACTAATCAGTTGAGTCTTAGTTTCACAACTATAAGAGAATCATTATTGCGCGTGACTATAATTAGTTATGTTTTCTTAGTTGTTTCTTAAGTAAATTTGATTCTACTGTCCATGTGCTGAGTAGTTTGTATCCTGCCTCTTCATATTTTGGGATTTGTAACTGTAAGGGAACCATACTGACATTCAATAGTGTTGTGTTATCCATTATAGGAAGGTACCCTGCTTAGGGATGTAAGTGGCCATAGAATGAAGATGTCAAAATGGCAAGAAAATGAAAGTTTCTTTTTATTATCGATAGGACCACGTGGCTCTCTTTGAATCCCCTCAGGTTCAAATGCACCAGTGGTATTTTGATTATTCCCATACGCTTTCACTGTAGAGTGCGCGGGTCTTTTTTTTCATCCCATTGAACCTCCTACCAATCGCCCGCTCTCTCTATGGTCTATGCCTCCCTCCTCATGGTGCTACTCGTTTCTACGAGGGAAGTTGTAAAATATACACTTGTGGTGCTGGTCGACTGGTGTAGATAGATACACACGCCTCAGTGATTTGTGTGTGTGGGGACTGTAATATATTCAATATGACAGGCTGTGCACAGAGTGGGCAGGCACTTGTATCTTGATCTATGCTCACTCAAGCATGAATTTATCGCTCACCTGTGAGTAGTCATTAAAGGTATGGTAGGGGTACTTAACCCTTGTAAAGTTGCACCTTTAGTGCTTGCTTACTTGGCCTCTGGTCAGGCCACACGTATGGACCTGTCAACTCTGACCACCCCCTGGAGATCCTACCCTATACTTTTCCAAAGGACATAGCTGGAAACGTGTCAATGCTTCAATAGTAGAGAAAACAACTACGGCGGACGAGTTACATATACGAGCATGAGACTTATCTTAGCTATTCACGAGTTGAGATAAACTTTACCCCCGACCGCTGCGATCAGGTAAATACTTGTGTTGGATTATCTCGTGTTTGTGATTTTAATCTCAGTTGTTACCTCTGTGTGAGATCTTGTTAAGGGAAGGATTAATTATTCCGGGGTCGCCAAGTTAATATCGAGGGTCAGGGTCAAGGTGGCCCGTGACTGGCTGAGGCGAGATGGGTGAGGGAGAGCACGCTGGTTGGGAGGGGGCATCGGAAGGGGGTAGGGTGGTACTTGTCATAAGTTTGACCCATCACAAGGGACCTTGGCCCTTCGATGTGGAGGGTCCTGAGGGAAAATACAGAGGGGTAGAGGGGAGGGTGGGGGTCATTTAACTGAGTGGTATGATTGGACCAATCGCGGGTGGTTGGTTTGGGGGGGGGGGGGGTGATGTCACCCACTCCTTCCCTTCCCCCAACCCCCAGCCGTCTCCTCATCCTTCCCATCTCATATCTCAATCCATTGAACAGGCTCAATAGGGGGGGGGGAATGAATCTGGGGGAGGGGGTGTTACTTTTAGTGAGGGTGAATTGTGGGCGGGGGTAAAATGGAAGACCCCTATAGCATCCCATCTCTGGCACAGCATCCGGTATGACTAGGGGTGCCTAACCCCGTCAACCGGGGACCAGAATCACCCGTCACATCAAGAGACATCATCAATCGTGACTGCTCGAGTCCTACTCGGGAATTCCTCATACCTACGCATCGACACCGGACTAATTGTTATCATTTATCCAGGTTGGACCTGTGTCAGTGGACCGTGTAATAACTTGTACACCTACGTCCATACCTATCTACCTGCGCAGTTCTCTGGGCTCTCTTCTGTGTGGAAGAATTATTAATGGCCCCTGTGCCAGGGAGCATGACCGTGGGATATTTTTTCATTCAGCTAGACACGGAGGTCATCCCGTAAGGACCATTTCACAGTTGGACTACGAACACTTAGCCTTGTACTCCTTCCTTCCTTCCTTCCCTGTTAAGGTACACACACGAATTTCATCTTCATCACCATCTCTGACATACCTCATACTCATCCCGTGCCCTAAAATCGGGATGACACATGACGATACTTCCAAGAAAGTAATTTATTATTCTACTTTCACGAAGGGGGAAGCGAAAGGTCTCCAGTGACAGCTGAAATTGTTTGTTGAGTTCTTTTGAGGCGCGTCCGAGTTGGAACAACCTCTCAGCGGCGTGTGCCAACCTTTATCCCATGAAGAACCCGGGCCGGCGGGAAAGATGGATGGTTAAATGTTCTCCACCCTAAGGAATAAGTCAAGGGTGTCACTCATTGCTGTACATCACCAACCCGTCTCTCTATCAAGACCATTAAACAGCTTGCGCCAACGCGAGACCAATTTGTGCTCAGTTATTTCCCCTGTCATGTCGATTCAAAGAGGGTGGTTATACTACTTCTTGTACAACTGATTAATGGACAACCTGTGAACTGCCGTACTCTAGTGCGATAAAAACACATTGATAGGGTAAGTTCGCTCTCACCAAATACATCAACAAACCGTTACTTATCTGGAAACAGTGATTTGTACTCAAGTCTACCCACGATTCATAGTTTTTTAGTACTAGCGAAGTCATTCAGCTTCTGGTTTATTTATATTGCAGTTGTAGTATTATAAGGCATCGCTGATATCTTTACTAAAACCAACGAGAGTAATTGCTAAAACGTTTTGATCTGAATGTTGGTTTTAATCGGATGGTTCCCTGTTTTACCCAGATTTGAACTAATTCTGTACTTTTACCCAAATTTGAACTGCAATGCCGTTTTAGATATATGCCGACATAAGCATTGGCAAATATTTTCGGCATGTGATTTATCAATCCCTTCCCCAATGTATTTTGGGTCGAGGTGCCTACCTTCGACGGCCTGAAATACATAGGAACATTTTAAGCTCGGCGGCGAGCCTCCGGTGACCAACAAGGAACAATCCCTAATGTAACAACGACTTTCTTGGATATTGATTTCCATCAAGTCTATCTAGAACATTTTTAGTAATTGGGAGGAAAAAAAGACGATGTCAACTCAGCCCGTCGTGCCTTGGGAATTTTCCCACTTGCAGCGAGTGGTTCGGGGGTGTATAAGCTCTTGAGAGCCGGAAAAGTAGATCGATATTCATGCGTTTGGATATGTAAAATAAGGAACGCTGGAAGGGCCATTGACTGCTTGATCCATTTGTAGGCCAGTCATTGCCACTATTGCCTTTTCTCCGGGCTCTCCTCTGAGGCTGAGTAGGTCTTTTCTCTGCGGGGATCGATTAATGGAGTTGCTCGCTCGAGCAGGAATTGCTATTAGCGACAGAGTAAGAGCAGCTCCCAATGTGTGGCCAATTGAGGCTGCCCTCTACATTGGTATGTGCAGCTCGCTGTGATTCGCTATTAAGCCCTCGCGACAATATTTATTGGGTGTTTAAGAGTTCCTGGAGGATCTTGATATGTTTGAGATGTCAGCCATTAATATTCATGCTGATAATCGAAAATAAAAAGATAGGTCCCAAACCAGTGACTAACATGAAGAAGTAAAGAATATTGTTAGAAGGTTTTTTCCCAAAAGTGTTTCCTTACATATCACCTTTTTGGTTTCAAGTTCTCCATTATGAACCTTTCTTTCTAAAGTTCTACGTTTTCGGTATTATACTTTGTATTCATAGTCTTTCTAGTAAGTAGTGCGTTAAGCCGTAGTCCCCCATAAATTCTTTCGAAGTTTTAATTTTATATACGATAAGAAGTCTTGGACAGTTTTTTAGCCCTTATCTTTTTACCAATTTGTAGCATCGTTTTCCAGATTTAACCATTTATTCTGCTACGCCACCGAAGGACTTGCGTACTTCGTTGTTAGTTCCTTGAATTGTCTTTACACTTGCATTCATGCCTTTGTCCGAATGAAACTAGGTTAGGTTAGAGTTAAACGTGATCAACAAGAGAATTAACATCTTTTGATGATTACGATATTTAACCTTGGACCTAGTTTTCGATCCATAGAAGATTGGTCTACGAGAGTTCATAAAAGTGTTGGAAGTATTTTCACTCCACTGGTAACCCTACCACTATCCCACCCACCAATCATCCACATTTTGCATGTTTACCTAGTGCATTCCCCTTCTCCATTCGCATCCAATCCCTGAGAAAATCTCCAGGAATCGAGAAAGCGCGTGCTGACCATCCGTCCAAGTTCACCTGGCCATGTTATTCTCAACGAGGGGGCCATGGCTCCTTCCACGGTCTTTTTCCCCTGCAACCCCTGGAGTAACCCGGCTTGAACTGGCATTTATTTTCGAAGAGGCATTTTCTCTCCCCCACCTCCCGTTAGTGGAGGCCCAATGGTCCCAATCGTCACCCTTTCCCAAGTCATAACGTTGAAGGGATAACGTCTGTTACTTGTAGGGCCCGCCTCTCAATCATCCCCTCACCAGCTTGCGAAGGCAAACAATTAGCCATGATGGAAATCTTAACCTTGGGATGCACATGGTACCTTGATCCTTGGTTTGGAACATACCTGTAGCTTAAGCCCCTCATAGCATACACAAAGGATAGAAAGGAGCAACTCTCATGTCTTGTCCATTGCCCAAGCTCGGCAAATTGGTAACGATTTCACTCCAGTTGATAATGTTTGAAGAAGTATCTGGTTCATTCAGACATTTGAAATATAAGCACTTAAACTCACGTTCAATGAACCTCAAGAGAAGCTTTTAGTATTGTGGTCGCCTGTGACAGAACATTCATGGAAACCAAGGTGTAGGAATAAGAATATCGCTGTTTTTTTATCGTACGACAATATAAATCTGAATTGTTACAGCTCTAGATTACACTAAATATCGAATAATCGTGCAAATCCCATGATCATCAGTTACACCCAAGCATTCTTAACCAATATGTTCAGTTTTCACTTGCGCCTTGCGTTTGCATGTTTGTGAGACACGGTTTCTGTTCGGTCATATCGGTTAGCTCATGTGCTGATGAATCCTAGGCAATGTCACATCCCCCTTTTCATTTTCCTGATGACAATGAAACAATGAAAAAGCAAACGAAATCACGATGATTCTGAGAGAAGTTGTCTTATCTGCGTGACATTTTAATTCAATTTTATGGATAGAACGTTTCGGCAACATCAAAGGCTAACACACAGGCATTTAAAACAGGCTCAGCAAACATTCTTATAGAATTTAATCAGGCGTCGTTTTATTCATGAGCCAGAGGTAAATACAATGCCTCCGCCATAAATCAAACTTGATCTGTTTGCATATGGAACCTACAGAAGCCTGTGCATTCAAAGCATGGATAAAACCTCGCTTGGCCAAATTATGCTATTTGTGAAGAGGGATACCATAGCTAAGCATAGGGGGTATAGCTATTATTTGATCTGATATTTTGGGCTTCGATGTTATTTGTCGGTCATTTTTCTCATGAGGAAATATTTATTTAACGGATGGTTGTTCTTTTTTTTATTACACACAACATACTTTATATGAGTAGAAAAACATTGTGCTGAGCTGAGAGCTTGTTGACGTACATACCGATGGCAATAGTAACCAAAGCAGCAATATTGCAGTATATAACTGACATCTGTTTATTCAACCCTTAGTCTCATGCATATTATCCCGATATAATCTCCCTCCTCACCCTTGACCCTCGCCAGGCCCAGTGCCTCTACTGCTCAAAAGTACTTGGACTGTCACCTGGCCTGATGCTGTGCCAAAGGAGCAGCTTGCTGCCATTATACTAGAGCCAAGGGCCAGCTGAACTGTCACTCATCCTATACACTCTCCTCCAATGGTTCCCACGCGGACTGCACACTCTCCCATATGGTCAAGACTTGTGGCCTAAACGTGGGATGAGAAAAAAAAGGGTGGTATCAATGGCCGCCAGTGCCATGGCAGCGATAAATTTATGTTTGAAAGGACAATCCCGCCCATGAGGTACTTGGCGGAGTTTGTTGTATTCTTAACGTAATCTTATCAAGCCTTCATCGGGATGGGGCCAGGTCATGACAGTTATGACAAAGAAAACCTGCCCATGTCTCCTAAGGAATGACCACAGCCCTTTCATTTCCCACGCTTCATATTTTACTGATTAACTGAGTATGGATATATGTAGGTTCCATCGCATAAACGAAATGTGCTTTTTGAACAAAATTTCCCGATTAGTTACTTCCTTAGTGTACACTTAGAGTAAAAATAATAGTAACAGTTCGTGATTTACAAGGACGTTGTGTGTGTACACATTACAATCTACGACCCTGTGTAGCTATAGGATCGTTGTTACAATGATGTGGCAATATATTGTATAGCTGTTTGTAATTGACTTGATCTTAATGACTATACATCGAAGTTGGTATAATTATTTTAAAATTTTCCCCAGGATTATATTTATGACTGATACGCAGATAACTTCTCCGATTGCGGAAAATCAATTCCACAGTTTCTCTTCGTTTTCCGAATCGAATAAACGCTCTTTGAAAACGACACCCACCTCTGGCCCTATCCCGTATCACTTCAATGTGAGAGCTTTTATCTCAAGACTCCTGGTATTACTGAAAGGGCTGATAACTGTTATCACGTCTCTAGCTGGTCTTCTCTCGTGGCCGCCTTAGAATTGCGCTGACACGTGAACGTCAACACCCTAATATTTCATATGATCATTTTCGCTGATATTCTTGAAATGTTGCTCTTATTCTCTAACCTTTCAGCAATAAGAGAGAAATCTGGTTTTGTTCGATAGCCTTATCGTAAAAATGTTTGGTGTTAAATACTATGATTCTTTACCTCTATTTCACCGTTCCTATAAGGATTCATTAAGATAATTTGGAGAACCCCAGGCGATAAATCGTAGGAAGCCAAACCTGGCGCTTTTGGGAATCGCAACCATGTCGTTGGCAGTGGTCGGTTTGCTTTTGACTCCAGACGGCGAAGCATTGAAGTGGACATGAATAGGCAAGCTCTGGTTTTGATGCAAGTCTTGATTACGTCCAGCGACGGATGTCCATTGTCCACTCGGTAATGACGCGGTCGTGGGCAGAATAAAGCCACTTCTGTGTACCCATTGAATGTGTCAAATGAACGGTCCAGAAAATGCTTTTAACCCCAGCACGCTGGCTTTATTTATAAATGAGAAACTTTTCCCAGTTCGATACCGATGTCACAATTAACATTTGTGATGTAAAATACTAAGTCTTGAATTTAAGCTTAAGAAATAGGATCTTATATGAAGTAAGAGACTGCCCTGTGGGTTGACGTGCATGTAACGAGCTGTACACTTGTTAATGATGCTTATACTCTCCCTACATCGTGATGCCCTGTACATATGATGAGCTAGTTAATGGAGAACCCAACATGCAAGTATGATGTACTAATGGAGCAGCTCAAGACGAAATTATTTTCCGATCATGAAAACACGCCATTTTCTATTTTTCCTCTTGACGTTTTCCCAATATTCTTATTCCATATATGTATATATCTTATGAACCACTCCCAAGACAAGACATCGTGAATAAGCATTCTTTTTTTCTCCTCCAATGCTTGCCAAGGATGCACTAGGCAGGTGCCAAGCACTTAAATGTAACGAGAACAAATACAATCGCGTTGCACTTTATTTTTATTTTCCGTCAGTTTTTTTTTAAAAAACGAAGGACGCCAGATTGAGAAGCTTGTGAGAAAGAAGGCCTGGTTCAGATGGAAATTAATGTAGCCGTCCGTCCGAAATTCCCATGCCCGCCATCTTGACAGGAGGCCCCAGATACAGGCGTCTCAGGGGTCCATGGCAACGTTATCTGTAAGCGTCTGCTGGCTGCCATGGCGACTCTATCCTGGGTGTCTCCCTCCAACCGTGCAATAGAGAGTCTTGTGGGAAGTGCAATCTGCGCAAGCTCGTCCCCTGAGGATTGTGTGCACCTAAACCTCTAGCATGACGGAATCTTTATCTGGAAACCTGAGAATGTTCTCTCAATAGGACATGCTATTGATTTCCTTCCAATTTCCCTTTTTGTCCTGCCTTGATAATAAGTAAGGAATTTAATATAAATCTCCGCTGGATATATATTTCTATATATATATATATATATATGTATGCGCCCGTGATTGGCATCTGTGATTTCCTTCGGTGTCTCGGGACTTCCATTGTGCTGGCAATAATATAATAGACTACCAGGCGAGTGACATTTTTAGATCTGTGCCTCTATACCTTAATTTATTTTTTTAAGTCGGGGGGAATTATCTGCGAGTGAGGTTCCCCCTTGGCGAAGAGGGATCTTCTCCAAGAAACCCGTTTTGACCGCAACTGAATTAAAAGCGGGATGGATAGATTCCACATTGCTCTTTTGCAGTCCCTTTCATCCAGGGATGTGCTCAGACCGGCCAAGAGGGGGTCGAAACAAATTTCTCTGCTCGATCCTAGCAATTCCGTCAGGCTTATGACGCAATTAGCCAGACTTTAAAGTGATTACCATAGGCGCCAAAGGCTAATGTAAGGGACACTCTGAGAAATGAATCCACTGAAAAGTACAACCCCATTTCACTAGCTCTTTCTCATTAGGATAAATTTGGCTAATGAAAATTATATTTCTTTTACCGACTGTAGCCAACCAGGAGAAAAACAAGCCAAGACGGAGAGGAAACAAATTAAATTGACAGGCCTCGCATTACGTAGAGGTTGCTCCCGATACGAGGAGTAATTTCCCGGGGAAAACCCGTTAATTTTTAGTCAATTGATTCGGTGAACGTTGGAAGCAGAATAATAGAAACATTGGAGGGTCGGGAAAGCGAAATCACATCATAGACCCATCAATAATCCTACTGTCAAGGCAAGAGGCCCGTAGAATACCGTGAAATTCAATTATATGAATTTGATCTGTGACGATGAAATGATTTCTTAATCAACCTAACGTAAGAGGGAGAAAATAGGGAGAAAAAAGCAAAAGGAAATTAGGTCAGGCACCAGCATGCAATCGATCATAGATATTCTCAAGCATAGCATGTCATTTTCCAATGTATTCAATAGAGTCAAAATAGAATTAAGTTTCCGGATTAGCTTCCCTTATTGCTAATGCAGTTATGTAAATGAGTGAGGGGGTTGTCTGGACCGCAGCGGGCCTAGATCAAAAGAAAAAATGTGTCGTTATAAAAGGAGATCTGCGGTGATATATTAAATGGCAAGTGGTTAGTGCTAATTAACTTGTGGTTATCTGCGCGGGGAGAGCACTCTCCTTGTGGGTTGTGATTGGTCGAGTGTGAATGATGGATTGTGTATACCGGTTTAGACACCAGATGGCAGTCTAGCTGAGGGATTAGCAAGTAGTTTGCAGCCCCTACATGTAGCATACGGGTATGCATATAAATATAGATGCAGATACACTGAGATGGGGCTGAATGAAGAGAGAAGCTCGTTTCACCCATTAATACAGGGTGCTAAAGACTTCATGGGTGTCTTGTTCTAAGTGTAATAACGCTGAGAAGATACACTCGTACTGAGTATGACCCTCATTTGAATCATTCACTTTACTGCTTCTCCATCGAAGTGATTGACAATGAGTTAAGAATTCGTATACAAGTTTTCATATGATCGATGTCTCGGGACTTCCATTGTGCTGGCAATAATATATTAGACTAAATGTTTGTTCGGTATTAATTTGCTGCTTGAAAATGGAATTTCCCGAACTTTTTTGACGACAATAGTGGTATTGCATTTTCCTTTACTATGCTGGTATTTCATACCAATGTCAAAAGTTTTATTCCCAAGACGAGAGATAATTGGATGCTTGTGTTCGAATAACGAAAAATAAATTTATTCTTGTGTTACAAAATGATATACATGTAGGTTTTACTTGTCTTGTACGACATGACTCAATGTTTTTAAGAAAACGAATCTGGTTTAATGAATGTTTTATTTCCCTGTCGTCTTTCTTTTATTACATGCTGGTGAAATCGTGACGGTTTTTAATATACAGGATGCGGAGCTTCGCTGCTATTACTATATTTACCAAACTAAGATACCCCTTGTATTTCTTTAAAATTGGATAAATAAGTGAATATAAGACGCCCATTTGGAAGCCCATTAATTGACCCATTTTCCCTTCGGGCCAAAATCTGACGATGAAAAAACAAAATCTCAGGAATTTGCTGCGTTCTATTTTTTCTTGCTGGAATCTGAAGGCTGTGCTTATGTGACGTGTTTGTGGATGTGTTTTGACACCGTGGATAATCAGACACTCGGGGTTCCTCCATGGGACGCAGACGTACCAGCTGGTATCGGGAGTATCTCAGACCCCCTCTTCAACAACGCCCCCCCCCCCCCCCCTTACCTTCCTTCGTTCCTTCTCCAGGTTTTATTCTCCCTTCTCCCTATATACCTCAGACTCCATGTATCAAGTCTAATTCCGATCGAAAGATGGGTCTCCTCTGGCGTGGTTGTCTCCCCCACCCCTAGCGCCTTCCTCGACCTCTGACCTTTGCTGATAAACTGATCAAAGGAATTAGTCTGCCCTCCGCTGGTCTCCAAGCCCGGGCTGAGATCTTTAATTACTCGAGCACGGGAGGTGTGTGATTAGGCAGGCACACTATCAAGTTTCTCCTGGATAGGGGGTAGGTCCTGGTACGTCATGGAGAGCTGTCAACACGTCAGGCAGAATATCTCAGGCTTGGCTGGCCTCTACTTGGGGATCAAACTAAATGGGATCCCAACGCACAATGATGGCGGTTCAGATATGAAAAGGGCAGCGCTGTCAAAGCTGACAGGCTTCCAACTTTGAAAAGTGTAACATAAAAACGGGGCTATCGATACGTGTATAGGAAATATCTGTTTCACATGCCAGAAGGGTTACACTGTACCATGTGTAAGATAGACTCCTTCCAAGCGATGTCTCCCCTATCTATGATCTCGGATGGAAAATATGTTTCTGAAGGGCACAATAAAAATATAGAGGGTAAATGTTACAGTAAGAGCTCAGTCAATTTCAAACTGAAGTTGATTTTCTTGCCAGTCGCGATGATTTGCTTTTATTCGTTGCATTCTTTTTTCCATGGGTTTGTTTTGGGACTGGGTGAAAGTATTGAGTTGTTGATGGACCTGCTGTCATGATTTGACCCATAGAGTAGGAGGGTGATAAGGGATGGAGAGGACAGACACCGTGCTATAACGTATTGGTGTTGGTTTTGGCAGGCGTAACATTGGTCGTGTAGAAATACTTACCTATTGATAAATAAAGGTGCAGTTGGCTGGCCTTTCAATAGGGGTAATTATTATTGCCTGACCAGATACTCACGATTTCCACTTTCCACTAAATAACGAGTGACTCTTAGAGTTAAAGTAAGTACCCTAAGGAGTTAGTGAAATACAGGAGAAAAAGAATATCTTCTATTAACTTATTTAAAGTTAGTGAATGTGTTTTAAAGGAATTCTCTTTGTAAGTGAGTGACAATGTATATAATATGTGGGATCTAAAACAATAGTCTTTTCACAACCGAACATCTCTTGACAACTGTGCAAGGCCTTTGTAGTTGGTCTTCGCCAGAGCGAAGAATGCACAAAAAGGTGTGGGTGTTTTGGATGGTTTGATTACCCATCCGTGGGGGTTCTTTCAACACTCCTCCCGTGTCCAGAACTAGGTGCATATATATGTGATGTTGCTCCAGCAGCTGGTCTGGATGACGGGCATGGTCGACCATGGGATCAGGCCCCAGCCCTCTCCAGGTTTTTCTTGGTTCCCTCCGGGTTCCTTCTTGGCTCCCTCCTGGGTGTGGGGCACCCCTACCGTAGCCTCATCCATCATCCCGGGTCAGGTTTTGACACATTTACTTATTGAAAGCGCCAGGCTGACCCTGGAGTGACGGCTCCTCACTGGTGCCTCTGAACGCCCGCCCTGAGCACCCTGGAGGTGTCCGGACTCCTCTTTCCTCCATGGTCCGATATTCGAGGTTACACCCATCATCAGATGGTCCTCCTCCAGAACGTGCTCCAGTACCTGAAAATTGTAAAAGAAACGAATAAAACGAATCCTACTTATGGAAACTTGGATTACTGCTGAAATATTGTGAATCTATTTTCAAAGGATTCACTTGAAATTTGTTTTTATTTTCATTTATTCATTTAATAACCTATTAATAATTTATGCTCCGAATACCCCGTAGCCTTCTCTTTTTTTTATTAGAATATTTAACATTTCTATGTATCGCTAAATTAAACAAGTTCCAATCTTTAGACATTTGGCCATATCTTGATAGGTGCCAGTTACTGAAAGATTAATCTATAGTGCCAAGAGGGGTTTCTAGTTGGCACCCTTGGGGTCCAAGACAGGAATTCGAACGGCATGTGACAAGTTACTCCCACTTGAACTTCAGCACTAAACCTATGGTGCCCCCCGGAATTGTACTGAATATTGTAACATGCCGGCAATGTGTATATTTAAGAGCTAATAACCCGGTTCTATTCTCTCTATTTACGCCTGCTAAATTCCTCCCTTAATTTCCTCAATTTATTCAAGTCATTCGAGCAAGATTTTTTTGCTATAAGACCATCTCTTGAGCCTCGGATTAAAAGGGACATCCGAGTATTTGTTCCTCTGGTTTTCCTTTCAATCCATGATATAAGAATATTAGATATTTTTTTCCCAAGGAAATTCTTTGAAACCATATTGCCCACTTATTTTTTAACTAACTCCTGTACGCGCATAAGAAGAAGCATTTGATATACATATAGCGCAACATCTCGTTTCCTTCGTAATATCCAATCCATCAATGTCCTCCATGCTTCCGGAGAAGATTAATCACTTTGTGCCAGACACTACAAGTGATATAAAGAGACCTAAAACAAGTTATTTAACCGCCCAATCAGTGACATGATCAGCTAAGGTCAAGATTTAACAACTTGCTTTTCCTGAACCTGCCAATACAAAAAAAAACGCGCGCATGGCAATATACGATATATCTTGATTATGATATATCTTGATGTATATATTATTATATATATATACGATATATCTTGCACTTTATTTATCCACAATTCAAATGAAATGAATATTTCAGTCACCTCAAAACCGATTCTCCATTAGAGTAGATTTAAATCGCCATCGACTGCTTACCCCGTTATAAGTAAGTGTGCAACGGCTGTGTACAGTGTTGATGCCGATATAGATTTAATCAACATAATGTTTTGCAATATTTAAGAGTTGGGAGGAAAAAATACCATAACAAAAGATAAAGGTACGTTGCTATACTGTACAAACTGGAAAAGGTAGCTGTTTTTCTTTGGCTTCATTTGATCTCAGAGTAACTCTTGAGATTTGACCCACCAGTTTAAGATGTTCAAAATTATACTGACCCACTTTGAGTTGGCGAAACAAAATCAACATGGCATGTGCAATAAACGAAATAATGGTCGTATTGTGTTTTCATAATCAAGTATATATTTAGTTGTGAAAATGCGCGAAGTAGCATTTAAAACTATTTTTTTATTATCAAAACTTGATTTTTGGCTCTGGATATCCTGCGCAACGGGAAACTGGGTAACCTAGGAGATTTCGTTCATTAGCAGAACAAAGGCTCGAGCCAAACAATTTCTGAAATCCATATTTAATGACCAATTAGGGATCTACATGGAGCCTTATTAATCTTTTGTTTTTCAATGTTGGTGTTTTCGCCAGTTTTGTTGAGGGATTAAAAGGGACATCTAAGTATTTGTTCCCCTGGTTTTCCTTCCAATCCATGATATTACAATATTAGATATTTTCTTCGTAATAGGAAACATATCCAGCACATCTAACGAGGACAATTCTGACAGGAATTTCCTAAGCTCTTTAGGGTCCTTGGTGTCTGGAATTCAATGCAAAAACGAATTGTAAGAACTTGTAACAAAGCCTTTCATGCCACATTCTATGCCTTGAAATAATAACACTTCAACTGAACCGTACTTTAGCTGCGTACAATTTGGAATGGGGGAGGGGGTAGGTGAACGTTGGCATTTCGGATTATATCGGTTTACCCCCATGTCTAGGCGATAGAGGCCCATTTCCTATGCGTCAGGACCACTTTTTAAAGGTTCTTTGCAGTCTCCGTCAGATGTTTCGTTTGGCTGTCAATTTAGAGGGGACTGTGTTCCTTTCGTCTCATTCACGGGTATCTGGAGGGGGAGAATCGGTTGAGAAAGGTTCTGCCAGGCTCGTCGGTGGTTCGAGAGGGGTTCAGGGCCGACAGAATTGTCTCAAGTTTGGGCCAAGCAGACAGGCTCGCGACCCCAAGGTCACGAACAGACGCTTAATAAATGCTGCAGTGTCAATCAGGCCTGAACTATAAGTTGCTCTGGGATGTGTTAAGTATTTATGGACACTTTAATTATAGATCCAGTAGTTTTTCATCAGGAAGGGAAAGATATTCATTTTAACGGAAGTATATCATACATGTGGTCATCTAACTCATGTGGTCTTCACCCTGAAATAGTCGTTGCAGCATACCGCTAATGTCCATTTGTATTTGTGAAAACCTTAGAGCAACCTCAAAGTATCTTACTTATCTTTTTCCATCACCTGTAAGAAGGGAATAAATAGTGCTTGTTGATACCTTTCCCCCTTTTTTCTTAGGCTTGAATTACTGCCTCAATAACACCTTAGCTGGTTTCGATCGAATGTCTCTGCCATCTGCAGGAAGAATACAATCAATTTGGACGGGGTCAGCCACTTTCTCGTTGGCTGCACTCGAAACGAAATTTTCCGGCCAGGAAAGCAAAGGACAAAAGCAAGAGGGTGGTGCCTTAGTCTGTTGTTGTCAGCTTCCTATCTGAAATCCAAAGTCGACTTTTGGCAATGGCATATTCCCAACTCGATTACTTTCTAATTCAGTCAACCTTTTACCCTTAAAGCTTTTTGTCCACGAAACCCATTTCATTCCATTCTGACCAGCAGGCGTGAAGTGAGATCTTTTACTCTGCGCTGCGACCTAACTGCAGCATCCATCGCCTGCGATATAGAGAGGTGGTAATGGGAATATTGCACATGGTAAGTCCTGTTGCAAACTTCACTTTGTTTATATTTGACATGGGTAAATAATAAGATGTCCCTGTTGCTAGTCCAACTTGCGCTTCACACTTTCACTTTTTCTTGCCGAAACCGGGTCACGCATCCACCCGCTTTCAGAGTCAGGAGGAGGAAACAAACAATTCTGTACTCAGTTTTAATTCATGTTTTAATTCAATTGCTGGGACCAAACAAGGTTCTGTAACTCCCACTGCTGTCCATTCCCAGTGTACATTTCCAAATGAAATGAACGAATGACTCATGTGTGGCCCCAGGCTGTCGTCTGACTTGGGTCAGTATCGATCTGCCTAGGACAATGGTATCCCAGCGACCGTTGTATCTCATGCTTTAACCCCTCTCACACTGTCTATACTTATCCCATCCAAAGGCCACTAACACACTAACATCTCCGGTCACTTCTCTCTCAAGGTCCACAGTTGCCATCCATTTTTTTTCCGATGGCCACAATGCTTTGGAATAGAATGCAGAGTGGGAAAATAAGAAAGGGAATATTGGAAGGAAAGAAGGTAAAGACATATTATATGTGTGTCGAGATACTCTTATATGTTGAATCACATTTGCATGACCATTATAGCAACCACAATTTAAAGACTTATGAAATTAAATCTTTTTTCTTCAAAGTTGTCGATCCAAAGTGGTTCGCTTGTGTCAACGGCATTTATTGTTCTGACTTTCCTTTCTTTATAGCAAGCAGTTAATGGAGATTCAGGCACTCTAAATAATTTCCTTGTGTACTTTTTGACTGTTTTTGTTTCGTTAGGTAGGATCGTCCATACAAATAATCGAGTCACCTGATGTTAAATTAAAAGAAATTGTAAATACCAATTGGCCAAATATTCTTTCATTTTTTTTATTCTTCTCAAATACATCTCAATATCCCAAATGAAATTTCCAGGGAACTACTAAATAAAAAATGGGGGGGGGGGGCGAAATCTACTAAAATCTGGCGTCGAAAAACAAACGAATGTTCGCTCACCAACATTAGCAGATACAAAGCCACAGACTGAATCTCTGTTGGCATTGTTTTGGTCCATGTTCTGGATTGCTTCAGTGGCCTTGTCTGCAATTATACCGTAGAGTGTGTAGTATTTGGATTTAATGGAGACCCGTGGGTCTAGAGAGCCAATACATCATCATGGCGATTGACCTAAACTGGGCCAAACGATTAGTCATGTCTTAATAGTTTCCGTCACCTCTTCGTACTAGAGACTAGAACCTAGAATATGCACTTACTTCCACTTCCGGGATATATGGGGCAACTCTTCCGAGAAATTACAGACATTTCGTTGTCTTTCCCTTGCCCTTACTACCTTTGAACTTTGAACCCTGGGCCGAATGGGTGCAACCGCACCAAGACCGATTGAAGAGGCTAGTGTTGTTCTCAACCTTCTATATACCATACCTTGTTTTAAAAATGAAAGCCTCAATTTTATAGTAATTACTGCCTTAAATTAAAATTAAAGATCACAGAGATGTCTAGAAATATTTTTAAACACTAATGTCGGGTAAATTCGTTTAAACTAAACGTTGAAAGGTTACAATGTGGCGGACAATTTTTCCTAAAGGAAACTAGGATTGTTTCCGGTGCTTAGATTACAAGATATTTTTGCGTCGCTGTGATTCAAAGAAATATCTTGTTTCTTCTTCATTAAAACTCTTTCACTAAAACAGATGTTCCTTCACTGTACTTCTAATGGTATGGAAATATCCCATCAAACTGAGCGCCAAAGTTTGACAAGGACATGTTTTGCTACACCTTGAAGCCCCCACAGGTCATATTCCAGTGGATAGATGATAAGTCTCATGTGCGCGAGGAAAGAACCCTGAAGAAATATCCAATGACAGCTGATGTCTTATCTCTAATAGCCTCAGGGGTCTAACTTAAAAGAGAATAAAAACTGATCCACTTTGATGTTTCAACTGAGCTTTTCTCTCTTGTCTCCCCGATTCTGATGTTTAAACTAAGCCACCGGTAGATTCCTTACAATCCCTTATACCGAACCAAGTGTTTGATAAGGATAGCTTTGTAAGCATTTTCCCAAAGCACCTACTGTTTTCGTTTCTTTTTTTGGAATATCCCATTGAAGTTTTAAATCGATCGAGGAAGGAACGCTGCTGGTCCCTATTGCTGGATGTCCACGAGAGCCCGTGCCAAGATTGGTGGGGTCTACCGAAGGAACCGTCCCATGTTCGGTACAGCATGGTCTAGAGTACTGAGGGAGGTAAATCCCCTGCGTACCGAGTCACAAATCCCGTTGATTGATGGGGTGATGATTTCTACCTCTGACTTCTGTTCCGCAAACCTACTTAGATTATCCTTGAACTAGCTCTATATAGTTCCTCCCCCGTTAACCCTTTGTTTTTGTCCGGGTCTTAGTGAGTTAAATGAGTTGGATCCGCTTCATAATTGATTTTAAATTTACTAATGGATTAGGAAATGAAATTTTCATAGCGCATTTCAACGGGCTTGTCAATCTAATTCTATATGATTATAGCTTAGACGATTGGTATTAGATTCAGTGAGAAATGGTCCATTTGAACCTAAAATAAGTTCCAATTAGTATTCAGCAACCTATAGGACTAGATGACACAATCGATATTTTCTAGTGAAACGAATTCTCCCCTGATCTTGCGAGCTTCCCCATTAAGTTCAATTCGTTGTAATGTTTTCATTTTTATGTCAACGTTGTAACGTCTATTGATGCTCAGAGTAAAAAATAAAGAGCAATTATAATTCATGTCGATTTCTAACCTATAGGCTTATCTTTAAGTACCACTTGACCGATCTAGTAATTTATGCCACCCTTTTTAGTATACTTCCCACCCCAAAACAGATAAGTCAAGAGGATGCATTTTAACAGCCGCAGACAAGTATTCTCAACAGAACCATCAGATGATTAGGCCAAAACCATGAGGGTTATAACCTATGTAGGCAACGTGGACAGGTTTTTGTGGTAGAGCTCAGTTAGTAGCATGGTGAGTTGTGACCTAGTGGGTCTATAGCCGCTGACAGCAGCAGATGTGGAGGCTGGGTTGTAGTGATGAATGAGGCTCCTGGCCCAGAGTGGCTTCTACCCCACCACCACCTCCACTCCACCCATCCAACCCCCCATCCTATATACTCTTATCAGCAACCAAAACACTGGCTTCTGCCTTCCCTGACCCATGGCTTCCATGCCATTGCTACGGTGGCTTCCCCCCTGGCTTCGATGGATGGAATGTAAATGGCCATAATGACCACATTACTAGCGCATTTATTTGATATGGAATTCCATGTTCATTCTTGGCCTGTGACGAAGGAGTTGTAAACCAATATTAAAACAACATAAACGTAATGTGCCGCCCAATATTCCGAGACGAGATTTTTTTATATTAAAAAAATAAATGGATCGCCGTCTATGTGTGTAGATATAGTTGTCCATCCCAAATTGAATTTAAATTATAATGCATTTGCCGACTGTTGTCGTCTCATAGGATAACTTGGTTTATCATCTCACTCTGCTAGACTGATCTATATTATCATGAGCAGTGTCCGATTTCAATGCCACAGTTTTTATGGTAGAATAAAATTCTTATTTAAAAACAAATGTGACCGGCATCATATACAGGTAGATATAGAACAGGAGTGAATTTGAGTAAATGGGATCTTAAGGCAGTGAAGCTGAATGGTGTTGGGAATATAGAAGAGAAAATTTGAATATATGGGATCATCATTAGTTGAACGGTAGAAAAGAAAATGTGAGTATATGGAATCATCATTAGCTGAATTGTGTGGAGAGGGCGTTGGATTATATATACTTGAACAGGACATGAGAAGGAGAAGAGGGGGGGGGGGGGTAGTTACTTGAAGATTGAAGGGTGGATGAAAAACGGAAGAAGTGCATGTGGATGACGGCTGTATCCACTGGAAGCTTGGGATAATTGCAGAAGTAACATTTCCTGACAATTCTGGCACCCCAGCTTCATGCTATCCACCCACCATCTGGGTCCTCCATGGTTTAGAAAGAGATGTTGCCCCAGGCCAGGGCTGTAAGGGGTATCCCGAGTATGTGTACGTGGAAGCAAGGTAAATAAACCTCCACTCGTTCTAGAGAGCCTCTTCGATGCACATGGATTATGAACAGATTTCCTTCCAACATTCTGACCTTTGCGAGACCTTTCTCTAATTATCTCTTAGCGCTTTGAAATGTGCTCTCAGCCATTACCGAAAATCGGTATAGCAGCAAGACCAGAGAAAGAAATACAAATAAACGAGGGGGAGGCGATGGGATCGAATCGTGGGTTGAAGCTTTCTTCAATCCTCCTTGAGATTTTTCTAATGTTCTATGAATAACCTACTACATTGTTCGAAAAATATCCTTTCAGCTACCATTGTTTTTAGGATAGTTAGGATGAGCATTTTTCTGAAGATTGTTCCCATCCCCATGCCATCTCGGAGACGGACGTCCACACGTGTGGATAGCCACCTCCCGTGTCAATTTCCAGCAACTAGATTCCCTCTGCCATCTTCATGAAGTAGGCGGGAGCAGAAGATTTATTAGGAAAATATGTCTCGATCGCTCGTGTCTTGATCTAAAGCGTCAGACGTGCCAAGGGTCGCGGTCAGACATAATTTGAGAAGTCGCGACGCAATAATTGAATCCATTTCTCATGGCGTCGTTGAACGTTGTCTTTACAATGGAGATTAGGTATTACCACACCCATAGGGATCCTGATGAATACGTTCCTTTCAGACCCCAATCATGTGCTTGGTGCCTCATATTAAATACACATTAGGCCCTATATATACCAAATTGCTGACGTTACGATTTATATTTATGATCCAAAATCTTACAAGATTCTAAGTTGGCGCAAGGGTTTTCAAATATGATATTTAAAAACCGGGCCGATTGTTTTACCAAACCCTCGATGGTAGGATAGGATGGGAAAATCTCCCTGTCTTACGATCCTGATCGATTCTAACCACTTCAGTCAACAATCGCAACCTCTTCACTCACAACATATGCTACGATATACTCTAATTCCACTCTCACAGCACATAAAGATGCTTTGGTTTTTTTTCTCTATTTCGTCGAATTTATATATGAACGAATTAAACCTAAAAGGTGAGTATTTCGATCACTTTAGAATATTACTCTCCATCCATGCGTCAGAAACGCCTCATCTGAGAACTTATGACTTTCTGTTGAACAGATCTAACACCTGAGTCGATTTGATTTAATCAATGCCTCCATTACTAGAATAGCTCTAACGCCCCAAGTTCAATCCATTAAGAATATTGTAGTTGGGGCGTGCTTTTTATTAATTACAGCATGCTTGATGGCACCTTGGGTAGTATCCTGAGGGAGAAAGGTGTTAGAGAAGGGGGGACACGAGGGGCCAGGCCCGGGTGGTGGAGAGCGAGGACTCTGGGGTGTTTCAACGGGCCCACTGACTCATGCAGGCGGTGAAGGACTGACCCCAACTGTGAAATCCAAAAACGCTGAATCCCCTCTTCGTCAGGGTTACTGGGTCAAAGTCAGGAGTCGATGGGAGTAAAAACCCTCACACGGAGGATTTTCCCATAAACGAATATCTCACAGTGTTTGCGTTTGGCCACACCTTGGCCTATTACCCACACTTGGGTTTATTGGGTGTTTCCACCCATGGGTTCTCTTCTGATGTTATGCTATTCATTTGCCAAGTGTGCTGTGATGCCCTTATGACTTATCGATTTTTGGCAAACACTTGCACCCATCCCAAGCGCAAGCCCGTCTGACCCGCTGTTCTTGGTTCTTTACTGATTTCTGAATGGACCCTAGGAACTAATCAGATTCTTTCCAATAAGAATCCGAGACTGTGACGGTATAGAATTTATCCACGATGTATACGATTCCCCATTAGAAGTGGCAGTGTAACCTGAATGCTTGGAAGGTTATTGGAGGTTTTGGTATTCGTTCCTTGCCACGAATAAGAAAAGTAGGAAAGAGCCTGTCACTAAACAATGAAGGCTTTTCACGCATCCTTACGTCAGATGTATGGCTCTCCATGGGACGTAGACACTTATGAATAGCACTTCCACCGTGGGTAATCCGGGTAAAATAAAGTGTCATGGTAGGGATTCCTTGACTGAATATTGAAAGTTTCCTCATGTGACACAGACACGGACACTAGAAACACTAAGCAGATTGAATCATTCGTAGCCAATAATAAGTGTCTGTCGTTGGCATAGGAATATTATTCTCAAGAAATAATGGTTGCCATTTAGGCTAAATAAATATTTGTGAACGAACTGGAAGACCTCACTTCGGTCTGTTGTTTGACACCATTTGTACAGATAACTTGGACACGTGAAAGAATATTCCGATTCAATTCATAACATAGCGATCTCACTTATGATTTATCTGGTGTTAAACATCCGTTTTCTAGTCCTTTAAGTTAATTGCTCCCGAATTCAAATATTATCAGTTAATTTAGTCTGGGTATTGACATCGTATAATGCATTTGCAAGCATCTTTTGTGTCAGTTTTTGACCTGAATTGGGAGATTTCGTGAGTGGCAGCCACTAGTCATTCCATCTCCGACTTTTGTTTTGACATAAGACTCGTGTTAGGTGCTTCCTCAAAAGAGAAGGTCATTCCCGTGTTTACACAGAAGCTCCATTGTTGTGGTTATTGGTTTTCATAATGTACATGATAGTTCTGACCCGGTAACGATTTCTCCATTCATCCACATTCATGAACACTCTTGTTGCGGTTTAATGACCACTTAAATAACGGAAGTAGACCTAATCTCTTCCTCACCGTCCTTAGTTAAACCTTTGGAATTAATCTGTAAATATTATAAAATAATGATACCTATTTTCCAAACGAATTCGTTTATATGCAATACCACTGAGAGGTTGAGTCCTAATAGTGATTTATTGATTAGAAGTGAATCCAATATGAGTTAAACGAAATTAGGCTGCAAAACCAGATAAAGTATACCTAAGTTCATGAAAACAGTCCCCTATTTTCTACTCTACATGCGAGACAGACTCAAGTCATGGGTGCTTTGACCCCTTTATGAATGTTGTGGTTCATGTTTGGCAATAAATCACCGACTCCCCTTATGTGGGTCAGTTTGAGAAATGGCCGTCCGACGGAGGGGTGAGACGGTAATCGGGCCCGCAAACACTTAGACGTGACCAGTAACAAAACTAGATAACCTTATACATCGCACTGCGACACGGAGGCAACACATCTTCTGAGGCGAGTGCGAGGAAGAGGGAGAAAATAATAAAAGCAGGCCCTCGCTCACAAGAGGTACAAGGCCAACAAGCCCGCGCTCCTTTAACGATGCCTTGCTGTTGTAGGTGTCGCTCCCATCGCATCACACCATCTCATGCAACGTTCAGTCCATTTAAGCTCAGAGTAGAAGGAACCCTGATATTACTCTAAGATTTAAGCTTGTCTCAGTGGACACAGTACATTGACAATGGATTTTGAAGTGTAGTTCAATTTCCCCATGTATCTTATTTTTAGAATAATCAAAATGTATTAAATGCAAAATCGACATGTTCATATTGGTCAATCAATCGGAAAAATTTGTATGAACAATATTTGACTATTTGATGGTTCCATAGGCTACTTGACTAGCAATACATTTCAAAATAAAAGTTGACAAGTCGTTTGAAACAGGGGAAACTAGATACTATTTGAAGCTCCTGGCATTTCCATTTTCCATTTGAAACTGGATTGAAATTATTTACCTTTCATTTGTAATATACAGTTACTTTCCTTGCGTCATCGTACATTTTAGGCAATATTTTCCTATTTTCTACCTCTTTCTGACTATATTTACTCATTGCAGAGACACTTTAACACAACTCGCTGCTCATTGCTAAATACAAACTGATGCATTAACTCTTAAATAACAATCCCTGCTACCTCAGTAAACTTTCTTCAGTGTACAATTTAGCCTAACCTGAAACTTTCAGTCAGGTGCGTAGTGTAGCGATTGCAATTCCACGATCTTTCCTCTATAACCGATCCTGTCGGTATGATAATAAATGATGATAAACCTACTCACTTCCTTTATCAAACCCCCCCTACGTGCATGCATGACCCGACGTCTGCGCACGTCCGTCCTGTCGCCACGAGGTGGCAGCTCGGTATCCCTGTCAACATTATGCAGGGATTGTGGGGCTGGGCTCCCTCCCTGCATGTTCTCTGTATAAGACACCACGACCAGTCTGCCCCTATCAGTTTGGATGTGGATTGGATATGATCTATCCTCAAATTTATCACGTCCATGATCAACTCATCACGAACATAATTGTTTAAGCTGGAAATCAAAAAATAAAACTCCCATTCATTATGAAACTCAGAGCACTTATCTCAGAGCATTGGGATCCTTATAAAGTGAAATTGTCACTGGTATCATAGAGACAGAGTAAAACATTTCTACTGAAATATTGATTATATTGCCCCTAACATAATATCCAAGGTTCGGTTAATGTTTTGAAAGCAAATCACCACCACACTAGCATGCCAACACTTTGTTCCTCTCCAGGCATGGCCCCACAATTTTAGATTAATGAACAGATCTCATTCCCCTATTCCAACCTCCGGCGCTTCCATTTTACAACATAATAATTTTATTATCACCGGCTAATGGGTTGAGATCAGATCATCTAAGAACGGATAGCAAAAAAGTAGGCGTTCGAGGGACGGGTGGAAAGCTCTTTGGGAAATTTGATTAGACACTTGCTGTGCCATCCTTATCCGATTACGTTTAAAAAGCGCAACTTTTCCATCTGTCGCATGCCGGGCCAAGGTGTTATTGGTTTTTGTTTTCTATTGTTTTGGCCGTAAAATGACAACCTAGAATGACGTACATTCCCTTCCCAAGCATCGAGCTCCCGAAGATACAGGCACATTCGCGACGTCGCGAGGGTCTCAAGGTCATGACTTTGACCTGTGACACTAGGTCGAGCCTCTCCAAGGTAACTTTAACCTCTGTCCAAAATTCCTGTGCAATTCATCCAAGGGCAACGTAGGAAGTTTTGGCAAAACTCCATATGTGCACTCAATCTATAGGACAAATGACATCCATAGGGAAAGTCCTTTGGTCAGAATCCAAAGGGAAAATAATAAAAAATAATGGAATGTATTGGTGATCCAAACCTGATGCAAGCAGCTGTCTTGCCAGGTTCCTCCCCTTGTAATACAAGATGTCTTGGATCATTCAAACGACCGTCACAGTATTAAGTATTGATAGTTAAATCAAGGGAATATAAATCAATCCCTCCCTATAAACATTCTTATCAGTAACGTTGTAAAAAATCACTTTCAACATTTGGAGGCATCTATAATAATAGGTCAAATCTGAAATAATTCAGAAAAATGCACCATATATCTACAGAATAATAAAGTGCATCAGAGAATTAATCGCATTGCAATGGACTTCAAGGCTTAGATATTGAGGGAAGGATGTAAAGCCGCCTTAGCCGCTGACTTCAGGTGGTGTGTCCTTTGATGTGGGCCACTGGGAGAGTGACAAGATGGGGGACAATTGTCAATTGATCCGCCTCAGGTAGAAGGGATTGTAGATGATTTCCGAATGAGTCGCGAGGTTTATCTAAACGTTGCCAAGGGTGTAAAGCACAGATGCTCTCTACCGGCGAAATCCCACACACCTTCGGTTGAGGAGCAGGGCGGGATATTGTTGCATAATTAGCTAATGAGAGTACACGTAGTTAAAGATGAAGATACTTTTGTTCTACCATTGATACTATATTCTCAACTTGCTATGGATTGCAAACAGCCTTGACGGATGGTGTTTGAAACGAACATTTTGTGAAAAGTAAAGAGAACGGATTCCAGCTCATTTTGTCTCTGCCTTTGGGATCGATCCCAGGCGACAAGACGCCAGGTCTTGTCGCCGTCGACAAACACGAGTACGACTCTTGGTCGACATGATGCCGACCGTCAAGCTATATTTTTTTTTATTTTCTGTCTTTTCTTCTTTCAATATCAGTGTTACATTCCATTCCAGAACAGATTCCCAGGAAGCATCTCAGCCGAGCTCTCGTAAGACAGGATCGCTATTTGCAAATGCTACGGTGGGAACTATTTACATGTATTATGTAACACAGTCCTAGGAAGGGTTTTACAAATACAAAGCCCGGCGGTTAATATTTCACCATGTCTCTGTGCAGCATTGAATTGTTTGAATCGGGGACGATGTTCCGCAGTCGTGGCGCGATTTTTGTTTGTCTCTGTTCAATTATGCACGGGCCGATTTAGAAAGAGCGCCACACTGGTGCGCACGGGCGACCGGCGCATCTTTGTAAATAGGATGAAATTTTTGTTTGTTGACTTTGGGAGGCGTCTTGCTGACAGGGTGTGTGTGCCTGAGGCCTGGGATCCATTGGAAAGCACGCCTCCCTGTCTGTTGGATCCTTGCATCCTGGCTAGTTTCATCCTGCCTTGATTGGATCAGGCTAAACCCGAGCCTATTGGCCATGATTGGATATGCTTATTATTACATTGCTTCATGTCTAACCCCTTCACTTACCCCCACAATCACATTCCTATTTCCTTATTTCAAAGTGGACCACTTCAGATGCCCTGCTTCCTGCTCCATGGGATATACCCCACACAATGTACAACTCCCTCTAGTTTCCCTCTCTCCCAGAAACCCTGAATAACTGAAAGTGAAATCTTATCTCTGCGTCTTCATGATCACAGTTAACATTAACTGCGATACATCTTCTTTTTTCCCCGCCCATTTCAACCTTGCAGACCTTTTGAGCTCTCCATGCTCATATCACGAAAGAATATTGATATTAACATTAAATTTCCTCATCAGCATCACTTAGAGAAAAGAACATCTAAGGGAATCGATGCAACATTAATGCTTCTGTTGGTAAAGTTTCCACTTTAATGTCGATTTGTTGCCTTAAATACTGTTCCGCACCTGAGTAAGATCTCATCCATGTTCGACTTCACACACTGGAGATCACGATTTCCTTTGCTTCTCAGGTGTGTCTTATGGGAGTTTGCTAACCCCACCCTACCTTACCTGTATGTGCAATGCGATCCCTCACTGAAAATTGGATCAATACACATTTTCGAATCTCAAGATCAGGCTGAGAATTCCAGTTCATTCCTCTAAAGACATTCAGGTTGTTGAGGCAGAACGTTTCCCCTAAGAACTTATTATCCATAGCGAATATCCATAATAGAGTGAATTCGTAAATCGTCCATGCTTCCATGTTGGGTTGTAAGGTACTCCCAGTTTAGCTAATCACCTGTTGGTCTCTTCATGCCCAAATGACGACTGGGTAGAAAGTGCCTTACTTGAAATTGAATTAAATGGATTCAGAGACCAACGACCCTAATGGATTTTATTACATCCTTCGTTCGTAATTACAGACCAGCATTTGTGACGCCGTTCGAACTTATCTCATGGGAAAGTGTTCTATGTAACTTACCTCAGGGCTTTATTACCATATTCAAATGGCCCCTATAACCCCACGAAAGGACAATTGACCTGTGTCTTAGAGAGCCTGTCACAACAGTCGTTTACGAGGTGTTGCATCGACTCTGGTCACTTCATTCAACGGACGGGAAACGATTGCGTGGCTTCATTGTTGCGATACATCCATGATTCGTAAATCAGACATCAACTTCATTTTTTATGAAGAAATAGGGGCGTATACACTAGTTCAAAACTTGATGTGTTGTCACAAGAATCGCTATGATGTACATTTGTTTCTAATTACATCTTACAGGCAAAACACGTTAAATCACTTATTGTAACGGAAAACAAATAGACCATTAGTACGAACGGATGAACAAAGGACTTCTGTCGAGGCTGAACGGTCTGGAGTCGATGACGCAATGCAGCGTCCGCGATCTGCTTTTAATTTAGAATTCAGACTAAGGCGCCCCCTATGGCTGGCTGACTTCCAGCGTTCGTCTGGGCCTAAAGTCGAGATCGGACCTTTTCGTATATATACCGTACATCGCATTATTTTCCTGTATTTTCGTATTACGTCGAGATACGTGCGAGATAATTGTTTAATCTTGTCTCGAGAGACTGGAGTATGTGTGTACCACCCTTTCTGTGCCTTTATATGAATTTGATCTCGATATATATGATGAAACATTAATGCTTGACCTTAGTTTTCTACACATAATTTGATTACATTTGAAAGTTGTTGCTTTTTACTAATCTGAGCTCTACGCTTCAATTGCCATCGTTTAACTCTAGTCATCTCAAATAGTCCTAGGCATTGCAATTTTTTTTTTTCGATAGGTAAAACATTACGAACACAAGTGTCTATAGTAGAGTCATTGCGAATGTCTGAAGTCGCAGCTGTTTCTTTTGAATGACACGTAAGAAAGGTTTCAAAAACGTTGTCGCTGGTACACAAGAAATACTTACTTTTCTCGTGAAAATCATGCACGAAAGACGATCCATTGAATGTCGTCAGGGAAGGTTCTTAATGCGCTTGTTTTAGGTGCTTCTGTCAGAAGAGATCTTTTGACTTTTCTCTCAGACTTCATCCTTGAATTCTTGACTGAATCTTGGAAAGATGCGTGCAAAGGAACGTCAGTCACAATATCACGCTAGCCATGTCTATATGAGAAGGCTTTCGATCTGAGATTTCTGAGAAAAGACAACATTGACAACTCGAATTTATTTATCTATCATTAGTTTCTCCTCTACGTTGAGTAAGCTCCCAGACAGAGAGTCGACCAGCTAACAGGTAATGAAGCAAAAGATCGCAAAAGATCAGGGGATACCTAAGGAAAGCGAGAAACGTCAAAGTGACCCCCAGACGGTGACTTAGGTACTTCTCCTTTGCTTTTAGGATGTGTATGTATGTGACGGCTGGGAAACCATACAAACAAACATAAACATTCGTTCCAAAGGAGTTCTCATTTAGTTCGTATCATCAGGTTTCCATCGAAGAACGATTATGGTGTGGGCCATCAATTGTTTCTTCTAAGCATAGCCAAAGCTGGAAATTGGTGACCTGCAAAAGAAGACAACAAAATGTATATAAGAAAAAAATATATTTCATGTTCATTCATTCATATCTTTGTCTGATGAGTAATACCACTCAACGTGGCAATAACCACAGGTGTGTTTCACTGTTACAATTAAGGGGGAGGATCTGGAGAGGTCTTCGAGATGTTAGGATACGTGTAGGCGATGTGTCATCTTGGAAAATCAGGACTGATCGCACACTCTGACCCCCTCGTTTTGACAGCTGGTTTGCCATACGTCAACACATAGAGTGGAAGCAGCCTTGCCTCGATTCCATGGTGGGGTACCACCCAAATATCACATAATGCCCATGGGATGATTGTAGCCCGTCTTCAACAGGCTGTTTGCCTCTCTTTCCCAAAGAGAGGCATGCCCCAACCCCGGCGGCAGAAAGAGTATACCAAACACTAAGTTAGAGCTAATTAAAAACATTCCAGGATTGATTGTGTTGGGGGAGTGGGAAGAACCCAATCCCTGCTCCATCTGGGGAATCTCCTGATTGACAGGTTCTTGCACTGCAAGACATCCAGTGGGCATGTCCCACGACTGCGAGAATCTATTTGTTTTCAGTAAAAATAGCCTCACAACAGAATCAAGGCGAAAGGCTGATATCAATTATACGCGAGATAATCGCTACTGTGTGTTAAAATATGCATTTTCCAGAGAAGCGATGATCATTGAATCTCAAAGCACTGTATACCTAAATCACAACCTGGTGTAAAAGATTTAAGAAAGGTTTTGTCAAGATTTTGTTCTCGAATATTTATTTCCAGGATCAACAATTACGAAGGGAAGAAAAGATATACATCCATGCACTACTTTCACTGATAGACCCACTTAATCTGACATAAAATAGACGCCCTGTCAAATATACAAACCTTGAGAGGGTCAGGAGTTACTGAATCAGATTCAATTATGAACCTTACCACAGCTTCAAAGCCAGGAGTTCATGTGTGTAAGGATCAAAGGTATTTGTAGTATTTGGGTTTTGGCAGATAGTCTGAGCTCGTTACCAGTCAGACTCCAGGGGAAATGATGTGTACGTGAGGCTGGAGGTATATTATATAATCCTCCCAGGTTGGGGCCTGTCAGGTGATATAATGTCTGTCAGACTCACTCTAAGCCATCCTGATTTCAATGTATACAAAGAACTTCTTCCTAGATACATTTATGCACCACTTTGGACATGTTGATAGAAATAAGACCATAGTATGACATACACTTATCAAACAAAGGTGACGACCATATCTTTACAATTCATTCTAGATAAACGAATTCAATATCCTCGTATGAGCTTTTTCGAGTAGCTGCTAGTTAGGTTATAGTCCTCATCTCATATCTGCGTACATATGTGTATTGGAACCAGTTCACCCCCTACATTACGATGATTTAAATTGGCATGTGACGCTGACATGTGTATTATCCCCTTAACGAATTTGAATGATTGGAGCCAAATATCTACCTATATATTCCAATTTCCTATTCTCAAGCCTTTCAACTATCATCAATACATGTGGCAACAGTGGAATTCATCAGAATCATAACTATAAACCTCTTCCCCCCCCCCCTCTCTCTCTCTCTCTCTCTCTCTCTCTCTCTCTCTCTCTGATGATGATAATATTGTCGCTGAGATTGACCTACTTTGACATGGCGCAGGTAGAAGATACAAGATCTTAATTGATCCGAGAACTTAACCTATGCTTTGTTCTCTTGTTACATCAATTACCTTCAGTATTCCTGTGATCGTGTTTTACCCATCATTAGTATGCATGCACTGAGTTGGTAATGGGCGTGTTCATTGGTTTAGTCTATCCACATTACCTGCTTCTGCTAGAAATCAATGTGTCAGGTTGCAAGCTTGGAAATAGTCAGAAGATATTAATTGCTATCGTGCTAACTTAATACTTTCCAAGTTATTTTGGACAGCTAGTAACGTGAGTACATCTAAAAAGTCAGAAGAAATCAATTTAGATTTTAATAATGCAACTAGCTTCCTTTTCGAACAATTTTACAATGAAACTTTGCTTTTCGCCTCTGCAGCAGTGCAGTAAATGTACTACTTGTGCCCACCGACAAATATCCTCTACCCCTTCTAAGCACATCACATCTAATTGCATTGTCTAAATTATAGCATACTCTGCATGTGCTGCGTGATTCAGTGCCACTCATAAAGCAGTTACCATGGTAACCCTTCAGGTGTTCTGATCTCTGTTTCCCTGTTTCATTCCCCCTCCCTCTAGAATCCAAGCCAGCCTCCTCCAGATCTAGCTAAACTCCCCCCCCCCCCCCCCGCCGATATCCCACTCATCCCTAGCTCGCTTCCAGTAAAGATTAGACCATAGACCCCTTCCCTCATCACACACCCCAGCCCCACCATTCCCTACAGGTGTGACGTCAGTCATGTGCAGCCTTCCGGAACTAGTACAGAGATCCGCCATAAGCGGAACTTCCTCTAGGCTCTGCCCTGGCGAAGGGGGTTACTATCTGAGGGGTTGAGGGGTCAGGTATTGATCTCCTACATGTTTCCAATTATCATAAAAGCCCTACAGCCTTTGGTCAGCCAACATGAAAGGACTGCATCATTAGAGGCGACTGAAGTGGGGAAGGGGGCCAAATGCGACCATTGGCGTGCAGCCGCATCAATGTGCGTTGCTTGCAGTTGTGTCAGGGTCGAAAGGTGATGCCCCCAAAAGTTGCAGGGCTACCGAGCATGACATTTACTTATTTCAAAAGTGTATATTTCTTTATGTCACCCCTAATTGTCATAATATTGGGTTGGAGATGCATGGGTGTGGAATGGTACTACAACTTGTCAGATATAGCTATCAATTCATCTATCAGAATGGGGTTGTTTTTTTGTTGTTTTTTTAGAAATCTGTATTTTGAAATATAACTTGATATTATCCCTAATATGCTGATCACAATGTTCTTCTGCGTCATGATTTTTTAAATTTTCCTGCTAGAGAATGGAGCGACAACAATTTTGCCGTTTGCGTGTTTGCGACGAATTTGTATTCAGAAATATCATTGTTTGGCTCTAGCATGAATCTGATTAGGAACCCTGGAAAAGGATTAGATAATCGCATCTCCCGGGGCTACCTTCTCCCCTATAGTCAACGAGACAAACGTGGCATGAGCTAGGCAAGCCTGCAGATTAAACCCTGTCTTAATTATCCAAATTGTCCTGACATGTGCGCATTAAGCGGGCAAAACCTGCTCTTCTGATTCCCTATTGATTTATTAAGGCCTAAAGTGTTCGTGTGAGTCGTTTGAGGTGCTGCTTTCCTTAACGAAGTAACCTCTTCTCATCAAAATCCATCCATACCACCCCGTCAGCCAAACCCACCCTGCCTTCCCCTCCAAATGCTTAGATTTATCTAATAATACCATCACTCGGCCAGATCTGTTTTACAGAGACGAGAGACATAACTAGTAGTGCTAGCTTTGTGACCAGAGGCTTAGGAGATGATCTCGCGACACATTTTCGTCGCGATGTTACTTTCGGAGAGCGACCGAGAGTCGGAAATGGCTAGATTGAATAAAAGCGTGTTAGGCGAATCATCCGGACGCGAACCTTTATCAAATATTGATCATATGTTTTTTCGTTAATATAATAATGTAATGGCTTCTCAGACGCCTAATGCTTCGCTTCGAGGAGAGTGTCTTTGTCAGACCTTTCACAGTAACTCAAATGTGCATGTAACGATGCAGCATAAGCATATTTTCGCCCAGGACCATTAGCGGCGAATCGCTAGTAATTGCTTGGAATGACTACATTTTCGGAAAGCATCGAGTGAGTCGTATTTGTGTGAAATATTTACATCGACAGCAAATATGGCTGTTTGGGTTCCATGAAATATTCCTTGCGATACACCGAGTGGTAGGTGTGATGCCTGCATCAGGTACTGCCATAACAATAATAGTTTTATATGTACCTGTTATGTTCTCAGAAAAAAACGAAAACAGTATTTCAATTATGTAGGCAGGCTGTACGGGGTCGTATGGATTCGGTAATGTCTACCAGATGTTAAAAGGTTATCAAGCAATACAGTTAAGCTAGGAGATAGTAAAGTTGTTCAATCATATTCTCAGAACTGGTAACTCTTTTGATTATGGTAAACTTAAATGTGATTTAATTAATATCTAAAAAGAGGCTAATCCTAGGGAAAAAAGTACATTTGTAACTCAAATGTGCATTTTTCCTGGCCCTTTTCGCTTTTTATTGTATAGTTTAAACACTATAACATTATCCCGGCGATGTTGCCATGAGAACAAATGGTTGCAAGAAAGCGTTTGTTCCTCCATTTTGTCAACCAGCAGAAATCAAGTTTTATAATGGACAAAATATTACATTTAATTTTAAACCCCTCTTCGTTCTTAGTTAATCGAACAAATTAGTTTCACTTATCTGGCACAATGAAAGCATTGTTAATAATGGCTTAGTATTATTGTAGGCTCGAAACGAAGATAACCGTCTTTACAAAAATACAACAGAATGGGGTGGTCGACTACTGGAAGCCATATGCAACTACTGCTTTGGAAGTGGGTTAACCGTGTTTACATTCGGCTGGTTTTGCATCGGTAATTGCAAAGAAACGAAAACTAGATAATTACAACACTAAAAGTGATACTTTTACAACCCAATAACGCCCGCAGATATCATTACATAGATTGAACTAATTATGCTCTTACCTATGCTTGCTATCTTATCAGTAATGGTGCTTTCTTTGTTCCCCACTGTGCACTCCATGGCGTCTGTCTAAACTTTGCTACACTTCTCAGCAAATCTAGGCCATGGAAGGGGGTCAGCATATCCACACCTCTGGGTGTTATGGTTTTAATAGCATATCTTAGTGTTTTGTACTTTCTCATCAAAGATCGGGAATGAAGTTATATAGGGAAACAGTTTTGAGGCATGTCATTAAGTCCCCCCTTTGAATTTCGTTAACGAGACAAAGTGAGGTTACCGCTCGTGAACTGTTGCAATGAAACATCGCGCGCGCGCGCGTGAGCACAAATTCAAAATGGCGGAGGGTAACTGAGTGCAATACCCCCGATGTTGCCCTGCATTCAGTTGGCATTGAATCGTCTTCCACCGATTGTCAAGTTTTATAGTGGTCATTTCAGTGAAATACTTGGTCAGTTTTGTATGGGGGTGAAACAAGTGAATCCCGGTGAAAAGGCAATGAGCTCCAGCCCCCAGGATGTGGCGGAGAGGAGGCGGAGGATGGGGATCCACCCACCTAGCTATAATTCCTTTTGTTACACCTGTACACCTACAGGTGCGGGTTCACTTGAAAGAAACACACCTGAGCAACTATTGTCTGCCTATTCACACTTTTTCCACTGCATGTAAATCACTTCTCCCGATTGAAATGGGACCAAAACATACACTGAATGACCACAAATAAATCCAAACCAATCGCCCCGGGTCTATATATTCTTATTCAAAATCTCCAATTCTCTTCACTTTCTTAGTATCACTTGATTCCTCGGGGTCCCCAGGTGTTTAATTATTCAGCCGTGGGAATAGGAAAATCCAAAGAGAGAACACCTTGGTATCTGTATCTCTATACTATAGAAAAGGAAATACTGATATGAATCTTCGGATTACGCAATTTAACCCTAAACTATTAGTGAGTATCGTTTATATCTTTTGTTATTAACGAAAACTACTAACGTAATGTCGTAATTAATGTGATGTGGCCATCTCTGCATTTCGGGGGCATTTATCTTAAACTTAGTTGTCTGAATTCGTGAAACTAGTTTCTCTTCTGCTTTTGTGCATTTAAATAGAAAAAAATTACCCCGGCTCTGAGTTGGTCTCTCTATCACATTGTAACATCTCGGGTCCGGCAGGTTCACTTCCCGGGTCAAGAACTGCCAGATAACGCTTGGGAAGAATCTTTTATTGGGAAACCTTCCAAAATTCATTTAATCTCATCCTTTCAATGTTAGTATCAGAGAGAGGGGGTGGGAAATGAGTCCGGCTCTCAGGTCTTTCTCCAACTGTCAGTTGGGCTTCTGCCTTTATCGGCGTTTGCGTTGCCAGGCGATATTGTGTGCATTTGCCCATTCTAGATATTGATATGGAAGCGTTTAGGGGCACGTTATTGTATGGATGGCCGGCCCAGTTAGACAGGTCCCTTTTACAGCTGGCCGTATTGGCAGCCCTACTCTGATACATAATAATTCTGATCCTCCAGCGTGTGAAAGGGAACCATTGCTCCGAGACTCCCCATCATCAGCCTTCTCACCCAGAATCTCGCCTTTCCTATACAGAGAGGCACCGCCATCCCAGGGAGGCGAATCATGTTAGCAATTAACTGGAAAGGCGATTAGAAAAATTCAAATGCAATTCTGAATATTGGTCAAGCCAAATTGGACACGGAAGAATGGGCCATTGATTCGTTGGTTTTTGCAGGGGGCGGCAGGGAATTTAATTTAGCATGTGTCCTCAGGACTTGGGAGAGAGGCGTCGGCTACCCCTTCCTTTCAAGGCCAAGTGTACAGAGTTGAGATCCAGTAATCAAGCCTAAAAGCCAACCACATGGGGGTGGAATGGAATTGATTTAGAGCTCACTTACTCCCTCCGTCTGCCCCACCCCTTCCCCCACCTCCCCATCCTCCCACTGGCACAGCCTATGTACTACTGAAAGACTTGGTCAGAGACGTAAATAAAAATATGCTTGAGTAGTGTGTTGTAGGACTGCATTCAAAATGCTGCTTTCAGCCTTCTATCATCAGTTGCATACGCTGCCCACGTTACAGTGGGGATTTGTGATAACTTTTCATAGTTTCATCATCACTATTCATGTACACCCACATAACAATAGTGTATGTACATGTACTTCCATTCCCAGATACGTGAAGTGGCTTCGGCACCCGAAGCCATGGGGTTTATCCTATGTATGTGACTGAGAATCCCCTAACTGAACTTCCTTTGTATACGTTACATCAACCGATGTCTGGCCCTGGTGCCTATATAAATCACAGAATAAACATCTTACAAATATAACATTTAGAACCCAAATAAGCACTGCATTCATTTTTGTCCGATACCTTTCGGTTGATACCCCTGTTGTTCGTATGCCGGTATAAATCTAGAAGACTAAACATGCATGCTTGGGTGCTCACAGTTGTTTAGATTTTGAAAATCCACACCCGCGCCAAGCCCTCGTCTTCGAATACCATAATGAAATAAAATCCCTCCCAGCTGTCTTACCTCAGTATTACCTACTGCACGGAAGCTTGCCTAGAAGACATCTCCACGTAAACAATGGTGGTCATTTAAGTGTATTGCCCATCAAAATAGCCAAAGAATGACGTGGGTTTGTTCCGGGACCGCCGGCCGCTGTTGTAAAACTGGATTGAATGGAGGACTGCCTCGCTGGGTTGTGTCTGTACGGGGTTGGTGTGCGGAAAGACTGGGACAGACCCATAAAACTTTCTATGTAGGGTAATGGCCTCTCCAGCTGGGGCAGATTTCTACTGATACCTGAACCTCAAGATTAGATTTATTGCCCTAGTCGTAAATAAAACTTGATATATATCGACCACTTGCTGCTACAGTTCCGCGTTCCTAGAGTATCTGGTTCTCATTTTGCGATGACTGTACTTTGTTTATACACTTCCGTCCTGTTTTCATTTAAATTGAAAGAATTTTGTTCTTTTCATTTTGTAGGAAATAAGAAGAGGCCCGTCGGACCTAGGCCTAATCGGATGTCCTTATGTTCACTGGACCTCATCCAAGTCACGTGTATACCTTATTTGGAAAGGTTAACTTAATAAAAAAGTGATGTTTTAGAGACTGAGGACTGGGAAGAAATGTCTGGGCCTTGTCAGAACGAAATAAACATGGTAGGACGAGAAATGCACATGTCTCAAAAGTCCTATTACGAACAACCCCAGGGGTACACCCCGGGATTTTACCAACCAACTAATGGTTATGGAGGTTATGAGTCCATGGTGGGATATGGAGGAGGAGGAGGCGGAGGACAAATTGAGAACTATAGCTCGAGATCATCATGTGTTATGCAAGGAGCTCCTCCAGGAATGCAACAACACCCTGGAGTTATAGGCAACTGCCCTCCCCCCATGGACTACAGCCCCCATCAATACGCTAACTCTTGCATGCAGAACATCGACCTGACGGGATGCAATAACATTTCTCCAGGTGGAACTCCAGGGGGTTTACCTCCTACCCCTCAAAGTCTAAAAGCTCACAATCAGCCAGCAGCTGAGATCTATCCATGGATGAGAGAAAATCGCCAGAACACCAAACAACGTCAGCATCAGTCTGCCCAACAACCTCCACCCTCGCCACAGCTGACCAGTAATAATGGTAGGTATCTGATCTCATCCTAGCTGCACCAAGTCTGGATTTTGATTTAAAATTTATTTTTGCTTCACTTGTGCATGTCTGAATCATCTGAGCGATTGTTATCGTGACTAATCCACCTGATTCTGATGACGAAAGAAATGAATAGTCCCTACCATCATTCGTAGAACCGTTGTCTTCCTTTAATATTATTCCCAAGTTCAAGTGTCTTTGGCACCTTTTCCAAACTTATTTGATGAATCAGTATAAATGCGTTTTCCATGCACATGCTACTCAGGTGTGTGTGATCTTGTGCAGCAGAAACTAGTTTTGTCACCCAGTACATTCTAGACTTTGTATTACTTCGAACTCAAAACTTTCTATGCATGCTCTCATTTTTCTATCGTTATTCTATCGTTATAAAACAATGTTTTCCTCACTTGACCCAGGTTTCTCCTTATCTTAAATTACTTAATCATGAGATTAGTGTTGGCTCCTAGAGAAGTTCTGTTTCTTAAGGGAGGTGCCTAGCTGGTGATAGTTTTTTAAAGTTGTGTCTTATCAGTTCCCCCGCCAATTTCATAATATTTTTCAGTTAATCAGTTCATGTAGATGGTCAATATATACCCATGCATTTGATTACGCCGAGGTCCAACCCATAGATTTCAAGCCATCCTGACGGATATGGTCTTCTTTGGTCTATGCTTGCTGCTTCAGCTGCTGCTCCAAACTATAAGCAGTTAAGAGAGCAATGATGGATGCTGAGGGTCCCCAGGCCACCGACCATGCACACTCCCAAGTGTTATTTTATTGCTGCAATCAAAGGATTACCTTACCATGAGGTCATGACCACCGATTAACAAGGTCGTCACCTGAAGGACCAAAACCATTACAGATTCATACCCGAGAGCAAAATGGGATTAAACGCAGCTGCCTCTGGTCAACATTTACAAAGGGATTTGGGGACGATTGTAATGTTGAAAAATTACGCTTACCTGTCATTCATGACTTTTGTTTTATGTTTAATCAAAATTGACACTATCCTTGAAACAATTGGAGTTAATATGGCCGTACATGTACTATACATAAAGTTTGGAGCCACTGACCTTATCGTCTGCATCATTTCTACCGTAGGAGATTTAAATAAAGAAGGTTAACCCCTGGATAGTCACATTCATGAATACACGCCCATCTTTTGTTTTATTTAACCCTTGGCACAAATCAAATCGCCTTAATCTCGATGCAGTACAAAAAGCATGAACACTGTTAAAAACTCTCACACCGCTTTGCCCTGTCAAGCAGGGACTCCTATGAAATTGAAAATTGTCATGTACTATTACGCTATGATAGATCATTGTTGAAACGCCTGCGATGTGTAGGGCATGGAGGGTCTGTAAGAAGCAGCAGATCAGCATGTAGGAGGGATTAGATGGTAATAGATCATCTTTCCTTTCTACCATGACATGATTGTATTCTTGGTTAACCCTTTGATTCAGGTATCCTCATCCGTTTCCCCCGTTCTTGTACGATATTTCTATCAACTTTGATTCTTAATGGGTACCAATTGGTTCGATCTTTGATATTTATATTGAGACTGATAATATAAATAATTTTGCCGTAAATTGTGTGCGTATGAATACAATTAATGTAATTACTGCTCAGAGTTAACAAAGGAATCATTAGTAAGCACTTATTTGTATTAATCAATAATTAAAATCTAATAAAGCCCCATAAAATAGTATGTCTATGAAGTCCCGTGAGATCTAAGTTTGGTTTTCACGCACAATGATTATGCACCGAGATTTGGCAACGCTAATAACATGGCAATTAGATACTAAACCATATATACCTGTCGAGATAGGGAGATGGTTGATGGATGAATTCTGGTCTCGACTCGAGGGCCAGGTCTTTAATTATTCCAACACCAAATGTCATCGTTAAGCCTAAGTTATCCCAAACAATTAGGTAAGCCCATGTTAATTGTCACATAGAGCTTGCAATCATGTCAAACATTCCGGTCTCCGGTCAAATTAAGCTCTGCTTTCTCCTGCAGTCTGTTTGAGATGCAGCAGTTGACGACTATCCGTTGAGATCCGTTAATTAGATCTTAGTACATGATACTTGTATCTATAGACAGTATCGCCGGTCTGCTCTAAGATCATCTCGATCTCGATCGCGTCAGAAGCATTTAAAGTTGATCTGGATGTACGTGTGTCCGTCAGGCTTTAAAAAATATGATTTAAACCTTGGTGGATCAATGCTTCACCATAAATTCGCCACGAAATTGTCATCATATCCTGTATGTGATCGCAGACGACATTTCAGCATTTCTCCAAAAGCGAGGTTACTGGACGATGAACTATTAACTTGATAAGCAACACCAGAAATCAAATCATTTATTCAATTTGTAAAAGCCACATCTGTGTCTGATGGTTTGCATGTAAAGGGTGTTTCTGCAATGTTTGGATCAGGAAGGGAACATTAAACGAATTACAAATCTAAGGTAGATCCAAGAAGCCGCTTTTAAAACTACCGGTACGTTACATATACCTTTCATGCAATTGTCAGATTGACCTCTGATCACTATCTAATTGCTGAGCTTGCATTCAGGCGGGGGTCAGATGCATGGCTACAGATCTCCCTTAATGAGAAAAGACATGCGGCTCTCATGGAACAGTAGCTGTCCCATTCTCCAAGCATAGCCTTTCCTACCTGCATTGAATCTCCTCCTCTGGCCTAATTAGTCGCCCAGGACAGCAACGCTAAATTAGAGGGAGTTCATGTTGGAGTCATGCAGTGCAGAGTTAAATGTATAATTGGAGCAAACAATCTTATTGCCCTGTAATCTGCAAGATGTTAATAAACAAAGCTTTCGGGATGACTGCCAAGGGAAACCTTGCCCCAACGAAGCATGTCGCCTGCTTTTCTGGATCTAAATATCATCTGGCACGAAGTAGGCTACGTTTTCATGTGATCGCTTGAAACTTAAGCCAATCCTGTAATATATGTGCGCGACTATCTGTCTATTTAGTTGTTCGCCATCGAAACAACCTCTACCGGTCTCGAAATCCACTGCTCCAAAACAACAAAAAGGCCATAAAATCTATTATTATATTCTCTCTTTGATTGGAAGCTTTTGTGGCAACGCCTATAAAACGGTCACCTTTGGTCAACCTTCTGACGTGACGAGGGCTACCTGTATTTCTATACCTTTCCAACTCGAATAGCTACGCATCTAACGTCATTTCACCCCCCTTGGGTAAGGGGCGTATTTGTAATGACGTAACAATGACGCAATGCACTTAAGTTAACGCGTTTATGCGACGTCCACCTCATTGCTATGCCACCCAGTTTAGTGTTAATTCCCTTTGGTGTGCGCGAAAATTTCACCGGGAAACATTCGTTCGCTTTTCTCAAACCATCAAATCTAGCTGAAATTCACTATATATCTTAGGGGCAAAATCCTTCACGACAAGATTATCCTTGATTTTATATGTAAAATTAGTTTTGGTTTACCTAGTTCTTTGCCTTGAAACATGTAAATTAGGTCTTCAATGAAATCCGGAATCTAGAATCAGTTGAATCATATCCCTATGATTCATATCGTGGAATCAATTGAGTCAATCCTTGTCATCCTTTTTCTGAGGTCATCTACTCTCAATCTATTGATGATTCGCCTTTTTGGCCAAAGACCCGTGTTCAGACCACCGTATCTATTTACAACTAACCTTCGTAAGTAAACTTCATATTAAAGGTCTATCTTTCCCAAAGATCATTTACCTGTCTTAGTGTGCATCACCGTCATATATGGACACCCAAAGAAAACAACATCCATTTGATCACCAACACATTTCTCTGCAGCATTCCAACGCAGTTCAACTTTGAGGTCATTTGCAAAATGAAGGCTTTCATCCCAACTTCTTCCATATTTCAATAACCCTTACTCTTGTCATATTTGGCTTCTTTATGGAGAGATCTAATATAAAGCCTTCACTGCGCAATTCAAAGCTTTGAGCGCTGGAATGGAATTCTTTCTTTTGGAAATATTGATGCATGATCGCAAGTGACAAGTAAAGACTCTGTGACCTCTGCTCCACCTGTATCAAAGATCTTCTATTTACAGCATCTTGTTAAACACCCGTTCCCAGAAAGCCACGCACTAAGATCCCCTCGCCGTTCTTTTGATTTCATTTGGCACAGGCTTACCTTAAGAAGCTTTCATGTAGGCCGACCTAGGACAAAATCATAATAAACGTTGTAATTACGCTAGCTTAATTAACTTCGTCTGAGGCGGTGACATCTTTGAGTTATGAGAACGCCAAAGCATTCTGGCAGATAGCAAGGAAGGATTTGTAGGGAGGTAGAGAGAGGCATGGTCCGCTCACCACACAGCTTTCTTCCATCTCACCTCAGTCTTCTACTCGTGAGATCTCACTGAAGCTAGGTGTATTTTGTCTGTATACTGGGACGATGATGATTGCCAATGCCTTGTTAAAAGAAATCCCTTATCCCGTCATCCAGCAAAATCAAGTTAAAACAAATGACATACATGTACTGAAACACCAGGGATGCTGACAAAAATCATGTTTGGTAAATTCATATAAAAAACAACAGCGTTTTGTTGCCAGGAATTAAAAATGATTTTCAAATTGTACAACTAACTGGTTATCCCTTGTCAAATGGCAAACCAGTTTTTGTGACATGTATGACCACCCCTGTTATTTGATACGGTCACGTGGGTATCATATCCGCCAATCAGGTCCAGGGAAGTGCTCGTCTGTCTGATCCCCAGACGGGGCAGATCGAGCATTTCTAATTACTCTTACGTCCACCAGGTGAAATCGGCACTGCTAATATCATGGGAAACTTTTGTATTGTTTTAATTAGTGTCATCTTCATGGCAGTATAGAATCGATCTCTTTCACTAGTGGATTGACAAAACATCCATAGTCCGTACGACGTCGAGTCATAACATTGCCATGAAAAAGCAAGATGCTCATCTATACTAAACCATCAGCGATTTATCACTGTAAGATGACTGGACAATGACACCAAATGCCGTCCCTATTATGTCCCTGTCTTGTTCACCTTTCATCCGTTCACATTGTTAGAAGGGAGATGCTAAAAAGATTGAATATAGTATTTCCTATTAGAAAAATAAGTCACAGTTATTTTTTATTTAGGGTGGTTCGACTGGATTAATTGTGTTTTTGTCAAATTCAAGCTCAGCTCGGATAAAACTATTATCATTAAAATAAAATATGTTTGTATTGATATCTATTTGCATTTGAAAGATGATATTAATGAAATAATTCCTCTTGTATTTACAGAATGTGGTGTAGATGGCCCGTCTAAAAGAGCAAGAACGGCTTACACTTCGGCGCAACTTGTAGAGCTAGAGAAAGAGTTCCATTTCAATAGATACCTCTGTAGACCCAGGAGAATAGAAATGGCCGCCCTCCTCAACTTAAGTGAAAGGCAGATAAAGATCTGGTTCCAGAACCGTAGGATGAAATACAAGAAGGACCAGAAGCAAAAAGGCCTTGGGGTTGGTCCGGATAAAGTTGGCAGTATCCTAGAGAGTACTCTTGGAGAAAACAGTTCCTCCTCCACTAGCCCTCAAAATCTTCCGCATCACCAATCAATTCATATGGGACTTGGAAGCGGAGAGAACCTGCAGCATCATGGTATGTCAATGGGTAAGAGCCGGCCAGGCAGTGGTCGAGACGATGGAGCAATGAATGATCCAGACCTTCAATACCTGGGCACAGAAATCATTGGAAATGGAGGGGTTGGTGGCCCTAACCATCATATATCGGGTGCTCACCAACAGATGATGATGAATACGCAACACCAACAAGCTCAACATATTCGCAGCTCATCGCCCAGATCACCCCCCTCACCCCAGCCTCTTCAGCACCCGAAACAAGCTCCTCTCCACCCAGCGCCAGGTAGCGCCCCACCATGTTCTGGGGGACCTGCTTTACAAAGTCCCCCTCTGGGACAAAGCCCTCCAGTGCTCAGCCATAGGAGCTCTCCGATGGGTCAGCAATTCCAGTGTGCTGGTAGGCAGAACGGCGGCGGAAGCCCCATGCCCCCAATGACCTCGGATAACCACTCGCCGCTTGGTGGCGTCCTTGGGGGGCACCATGCGGGCGCTCATGGCCAGTACTGTCCACCAGGAATGTCCATGGCCGACAGGATGACACTACCCTTAGTTATCCAACCAAATCCTCATGGCTCTATCTCTGAGTCGATGTCAATGGCATATTCTCATCCCTACAACATTGGACCAAAAATGTCTCCACTTTGATTGTCCTGACCTGCGATGGACTTATAGGCCATTTCACTGGCTTTAGTGGGAGAAACCAATATGATATGACAGGTATCATTACTGGAAAGGATGATGACATTTGGTTAAGTAAAAACAAATTAATGCAGGTTAAAAGTCTCCATGATTTTCATTCGATCTTCATTAACTACCTCATCACTGGCTAAATGACTTATTTCTGAAGGTCTAATGTCACAGATAACCTGCTTGTTTTTAATTCAAAACATTATCTAGTGCGATTGTTTTTAATTGATTTAGATAGTTTATTTTATTTTTTTAATTTGTCAAGTCCACTCCTACGCATTTACACAAAATTCAGTTGCTGAATATAAGACTAATCTTATCGGATTTATTGGGGAAAACTCCTATTTGTTATATACTGTAAACGTATTTATTTTCGCGCAGGTAAATTTTCGCGCATTAAGTACATTGACACCTTTTCGCGCGGATTTAAATTCGCGCTGCAAGGAAGTCTCACATTGTTTATGCAATAATTATACCTTTCGCGCACAAAGGTGGGTGCGCTAAACTAGTGAAAATAAATACTGCGCAATCATTAATACGTTTACAGTATCACTATTACCGTTAATTATAATGCACCCTACTTCCATAAGAAAGGACAATTCCACTCCAACCTAATAATGGTATCCAAATAATTGACTTATATACATGGTCTCAGGGATAGTACCTCGGTGAGGAAATAAATTGTGGTTATGAGTTCACACGAATTTCTTTACCTGAAATTCCATGTGAATTCTTTTTGATATTAATAAAGACATTTCAACCGTGTATTCATTAACAGACTAAAGCATAATATATTTTGTGAGAACTTTACATGATACATAATTGGTGAATTCCTTGTCATTGTTAATATACAACGTTTACCCGAAGTATTTGTACATATATGAATATTTGTACCAATGGCACAAGCAAAAAGTATAGACATAACTAAAGAAGTTATTATTGCCAGAAGGTCCTCTATTCTATTGGGGAATTTTTTTATTGGTGTAGCCAACGGATCGTTGCCAATCCTCTAGTGAATATAACTGACCATATTCTGACCCTCAATGGTCAGGGAGCTGCAAGGGTCAATCACTATGACAACCTGGCTGTGGTCAGCCTGGGGATGTTCTAATCAAATATTGGGCATTGGTCAGCTGCTGGACAGTTCTGTAATCATGCTAGTGCCACTGTTGGCTGGTGCTTAAGTGGATTTAGACAGTGCTTCCATTAGCGAAATGCACACAGAATGATTACTGCATCATCTACCACCACCGTCTACTCCCAATATTCAAGGTTATTCGTACTGAAACCTCGATCAGTGACATTGAATAAACGTTTAGTGTATTCGAAAATTAGAATGACGTATCCATTTATCATCGTGCTTACTGGTCTCTCTACCGCTTGGTGGTCTTTTTCCATATGCCTATGTTGATTATTTAATGTATTTTCTTGTCAATGATGTGTTATCAGTTCTCAGGCAGCCAAGGGATCCACTTTCCAAAGAGGCCCAAACCACGGATGGCACATCTCGTTTAATTTCCAGATTCTCCTTTGATTGCATTGTTAAGGTTCCCTGTGGAACTGGTTGGATCTTCTGGGGATCCATCGCCAGTGGATCAATTCCACATCGGTAGAAGGATCACAGGGGGCCAGCTGGCGGCTAACCTTTGTAGTCTCCGGCCACCGACACTCACTAATTCTCCCAAATCAATCCCCTTACCGAAACGAGAGACTGGACTCAACCCCAGACTCATTTTGGGATCTCTCTCCGTACGAAGTAATACACTGTAGTGTTTTCAATGCGGAGCTTTCCGTTTGCCTCATCCCCTGTGGATACTTGCGAGACCGGTGCTTGATGTCGCAAAAGACCAGCGCTGAAGCACCAGCCACTTAGTCCGTTTGTACCACTCACTACTGAGTTACAACTTACATCTCTCGGTACAAGATCTCTCTTTCTGTTGGGACAAACTGTCATATTCAAACATTTAACTTTTTTCTATTAAAATTTCATATAATTTCTTGTGAAAAGTGATGCTATCATTTGCATACACGTGCATGAGCAAATCCGATCCGTGCCTTGTCAATCAAAAACCTGAAAGTAAAATCGTCCTTCCCCTGTTGCAGACTCACCCCCTATTCCCTACAGCCAATGGTGCTCTGGAGTTGGATTCCTAAACCTGTAATTATCTAAATTACCTGCCAGGTGTGGGAAGTGGATGCCAGGAAACTGCCACGTGCGTAGCAGACGACAATTTTGGGTTTACCATTTCTACTCTCATTATACTGGCCTCACGTGTCTTCTCGTTCTGGAACGCTTCTAACGGCGAGATTTGTTTCAATTGCATGTTGTAATTGTATTTTCGCTAGGGCTGGAAATGAGATAGCTGGGGTAGCCAGAGCCGAGGATATCCTCTCTATCACCTGCCTATTGCCCAAAGTTGAGCCTCTATGCAATGCAATGTGCCCTTTCATGTCATATGTAGGAAAATTAATGACAAAGTAACAAATAATGATGGAATGTAAGATGTCCTTTTCATGTCTTTATCATCTACCTCAGGGAAGGTTTGATTTCATGGGGGGACTTTTACTGAGTTACGTTCTAATGGGACTAGCTATAACGAGGCAAATCGTACGAGCGTTTGGGATGATTATATAAAGAGATATTAACTTAGGAAAGTGAAATTGTTGGGGAGTATGTTAATTTCCTGGCATCGCGGGGTTTAATGTCAGTTTCTGCAATGATTATAACATTGTGTGCATGGAATTCGCGAATCGAATAAATTATGGAATAATTATGAATGATAATTATGTATAAATATAGTTAACGGTAGCACATGTTTATGTATCAGCAGTGATGATAGCTAGCACTGAACCAAAGATCATCTTTGACGGAATATGTACTCTACTAATTATCGGGTTTATCATGTTCATGCTTATTTTTATAATTATTGTTAAGCATGAATATAATTTATATTGTGTAAGGCGTTGTTCGAGTATGGAACAATTATGTCTGCAAGCTCATTCTATGTAAATTGTGTACCCAAATGATGAACAGGCTTGATTTTGTCTTAATGTACCGTAGAACCCAGATAGTCAAAGTGCATGTAAAAAGGATCTACACATTTTATTTTCACCGGGTAGATAATATTGATTTAGGTTAATGCATATGTGATTGTCATTTTTCAACATTATGTACTGTATCATTGCTTTTCGTAAATAAAAGATATTAGTAAGAGTATCTGACCCACTTTGCCTTTCTTTTGCATCAATAAACTCTGCTTGACTCGGCATTAATTTTTTTAATGTATTTCGGTAGTCTGGTCCTGAAAGTCACCTTTCAGATCATGAGATGTATGCTTCCTTTTTATACACCTGTGGGTGCTAATAAATGATATCTTGAATTGAATAAATACCACGATACTGCCATTCGTTATTTATCGGCATCTAGACATCTTGATTGTGTAGACGTTGGACTCGCACTTGACATAGTATAGAATAGTTTATCCTTCCTATGAAGTCTTTAATTTTGTATGAATCAGGAGGGGTCCACCTCGGAATAAATAGCAAAAGAATATAATATCAAAGTATTGAAATCCTTACATTTAGAGTAACATGCATGCAACTGAACATGGGTGATTGGAAATGACAATCTGCGACGGCTACCATGAAAAATAAAACACCCAAGCATTTTTACAAATGGTTGAAAAACACAGGGGATTAGAATTCAAAGGGGATAATTCCTGTCATTTTCTCAAGTTGAGCGCTCACCCCGATCTATTCATATTTCATAAGGCGTTCCATTATGACAAAATTACCTGTCTATCAAAGGTCTGCGATTCAAAAATTTTCCAGTGGATTTAATATATCGACTATTGCGTTGCTTGGAGACCACTGGCAGAAACGCCCTTTTTCTGTCTGCCTCTTCATAAAGGAAGACAAGAGTGGGAAGCAATTTGAATAATTTCTGGAACGGAGACAATTTAATGGTACTGATTGTCCTCGGCCTTCACAGTAGGGGGTGGGAGTGGATGGAACCGGGTGAGAGATAGCGAAGGCTGCTTTAATAGATCCTTGGTTCATATAATACGTGCATTCCTGGAGAAAGACAAGATGACTGGAGGGGATATACATAAACTATGTGACAACTGAGCTTCTGACAAAAATACTGTTGGTAGTGGAAGATAAGGACAATATTGCTTACAACCTAATGGGAAGCCAAAATGCTTTGTAAAAAAACGGGGGGAAAGAGTAGGAGATATTTTGGGGGGTATAACTGTCTGCTGATTCACTTCGCGAGTGGCATGACTATCGCGTAGCTAATTCTTACAACGAAACAAGGACGACACCCCACCATTTACTTCCTGGAAATTATAGGGTATAGATGGGATGAAAGGAGGTGGCTGTCAGGTCCTGGCTGCGGGGCATTTCCCGGCATTATTTCTAGGCACCCCAAATGTGTCAGACCTTTTTATGTCAATCAGAATCCGGTTGAAGACAAAGCTTCGATTTTCGAAAATGCTGCACGAGATTATATTTTGATCCGAAGAGCGGTAGATAATGGGTTTAAGGAAAAACCATCCTCATGAAATGAATAATGTTTTCCAAGGATTTACCATCTAAATCGCATAGATGTATGAATGACGATCTTTGGTAAGAACGTCATACCACAAAGATCGTGTCACTAGTGTAGTGTAGGCAAAGTTGTATTGAGAATATGTCTGAACCATATGATATAGAAAAGTACTTAACGCCCTTTACAATGATCGTAAGAAGATCCACAATGCCAGTACAGGTGTGTTAAGTAGAAAGATGAATCACTTATCTAAAACATACTCATAACATCAAAAATAAAATGATCAGTCTTGAGCGCAGACATTTCGCAACTCAGGCGATGCCAGCTAGCATGGCAGCTGGTTCTAGCGCAGATGACACCATGTCGAATTCACCCTACGCATGCGTGTTGGGAGAATCCGTTCGCGCGCGCACGCATCGAGGTCCCACCGGAAGAGAAAGAGTGTGCGTGCTAGAGGGGACCACGACTTGACCCCATCGCGTGCGCGCGCTGGTCGTGGTGAATAAAGTGAAATAGATAGCCGTTTGTTTCGTTTTCAAAAGCTGATAACACCCTTTGTGGAGGACAGGGGTGAGTGCTTCCAAGGGTAAAAGTAAATGAAATTAAAACGGTGTACTTCAGTAAAACGAGATCAGCATATTTTTGGGGACGGAGGAGGAATCAGGTTTTATGACCTGAATCAGGTTTTATTATCAAATTTCAGACACTTTATTTTTTGTAAGATCATAAGGATCGGAATAGCAACGCTTTTCACGGGTTCTCTCTGGCATAAAATGCTATTCTTTAACCGCCTGGTTTCAGGAAATTATCAGAAGGTTCTTAACTTACTTTACACAAAATAAAACTGAAGACCAAGGGTTACGAACAGATCGAATTCATTTGGCCATGTTAGCGTCCGTTGGTCATCTCCCCTCCCTCAAGTGCCTGAGGACGGCTGAAAAGGGAAACTGATGCCATAAAACTAGAGCCTCTTATGTAATGCTTACACAATATGGTATACACACTCACCATCGCCTCGCCAACTACGTCATAAATCAATGTCAGTTACCTGCAGGCGCTCTTGGTCAAAGCAATGGTCGAGTGGCAAATTACAGACCCCCAGTTCCTCTCTGAGACTCCTCATTAACATATACCACCACTTCATCGTTTGGCATTTATAGAAGACCAAAGGAGACCCAGGACCAAACAAGGATCTGCCGACCAACAATGAGGTGTTTGTCGTCTTTGATCTTCGTGGACCTTTGTTGTATTACCACTGTGGATCTGGGATATCCTATTTTTATCCCAGCAAATAAGGTGAGTGCTTTGGAGTTCCTGAAGAAAACCTATTAGTTGTTAATGCATTGAAAAGTTGATAGCTAGTGTAGCGTTGGCATGCGTTCAGTGTGTAACGTGGATGGCAGACTGATTTGTGGTCTTGACCGGTCTGAGACATTTCTCAGGACCTATTTAGTAGGTATTAAGTACTGATCATGATAAGGGGAGTGCAAGGCCCTGTATAGGTCACAGCAATACATTGACCTCTCAGCAACTCACACTTACACGAGCATAAGTTTCAATGACCTTTTCCTCGGAAGCAAAGTCTTCTTAAATCAAGTGGGCCTCATGCATGGTATATTAACACCTTTACCTTGCAAATGTCAAATTGAATTATGTTAGTTTCGGGTCAGCTGTACTGATTAGCGGACAAACTGCTTGTAAGCATTATCGTAAAGTCAGTCTGGTTCTTCACAGTACATTAGCTCCTGGTTAAAGGGTACGCCCATTGTATGCGTGAAGGAATTAGATTTCGCCGTTTGTATAATAGAATGATCCTATGTCAAAACATGAGCTCTTAGTGCTTATCATCACCAAGGCAATCGGCTTCTTGCTATTTATCCGAAAGTTGTCTAATTCAATTTTCCTCTTGTGGCAAGCTTAGACAAGTGTAAGGAGTGTATGTCATGCTTGGTTCATCCTTGCTCTAAAGCCTGACAGTCAGCCAGATTTTTTTAAAGGCCAGTGACTGCCCTAGCCAGAGTTTGCCTAAAGAACATGACAGGGCAGATGTGAATGACAGTAGGTGCAGGGAAAACTTAATTTGTTGTTTGACAGTTTGTTCCTGTGTGGTAGGTGACTTTAGGGGATGCTGGAGTCTCAGTGATAACTTTGATCATCCCCTCGCTCCCCCTACTTTTCGCGTTTTCTACCGGATAAGCCATTGTAGAAGTGCCCTCCAGAACTTCACCCCTACACTAACCCACCTGAACACACAGGTGTCACTCACTCGCCGATGTCCAGGTGTTGATTGTAATGAACAACATAACTGGGCTTTTGTAAGCTTAAACCCCAATGCCTGGGAGAGGAGAACTCAAGCTTGGGGAGGCAGTAAGCAACGTTTATTGTGCGCAGTATCAGAGGTAATATTTGATGGACAGGTTCATAAAGAAGGCTGTGGGGATAGACAGGTAGGGGTGGGTCTGGTGGGATTGCATCCGAGTATAGATACCCGTAGTTTCCAGGGTCAGGGAACAGAGGGGATGGTGTACGGCTTACTGGTAAGTGCCAAGAAGTTGGTTTATTTCACAGTCCAACTATTTTACAACTATCTGCAATGTTATTGTTATCCAGGTGGTGGTGATAGGTTTAATGTCTTGTGTGGATCCAGATATCCCAGGTGTTCGTCTTTAGGATTCATCAAGTTGATCCCTTTCGCTTAGAAAAACATTAATTTCAAAGGTAAACGTCACGAAGGGTATATCTGAATAGGGGGCCAGTAGTTTCAACTGGTCCATTCCTACATAATGAAGTAAAAAAACGAGCATATTGGAGATATGAGATTGACATCCCATTGCGTATTGGTTGTTTTGAATCAGATCTTTCTTTATTTTGTTGTAGGGTCTCGCCCCAAGCCTATAGAGAAAAACAAGTTTATTTGATGTTCCTCGCCTCTTATATGTGATGCATACCAGAGGAACATTCCCAAATCACTCCGATAAGGGGATCAAAGGAGGCGGCTGGGCCCAGACGAAGTAGAAAAGTGACTGAGGGTATCTCTTACCCTGGGATAACTGGGACGAAGACATGACTTGTAAAACAGGTGAGTTACACGTTTACAAGCTTATTATTGCCATGTCTTAGGAGTTGTTTTCACAAAATACCATTCTGATATGTGTACATGGTGTCCATTATTGCGAGGACAGGGAGATGGTTAGAGAAGAACTTGAGTGTTCCCCCACCCTCCCACAACATATCTTAGGCGCGTGTCTAGACTGATCTAAAGAATATTGCAAGGTGTTTAAAAACAACTGAGTAGGGACCATTCAGCTCAGCATAAAAAGTGGCTCTACCGATAAGGTGAAATATTAAGTGGTTTTGTGTTGGATACAATATGGCTTATAGAGGTGTTAATATCTGCCATGAGTCTTCAGACCTTACGCACTGAAGCAGTAAACGCAGCTAAGTACCCATTTAAACAAATCGATATAGATCAATCAGAAGAATGATCGCATGCTTCGGGTGACCTTATTCATTTGGTTGAGACTTAGTAGTAAAATACAAGGTTGAGAAAAACTGACGTTTCCACAAGATCAACTTTAAAGAAGGCTTTGACTTTGAGACAAGATTCGAGACAAGATTTGAGAAAAGATTTAAATTCTCCAGCTGTTCGTCAATATCTATCCCTCTATCTATTTATCTATCTTTCTATCTATCTATCCGGTCGACGCCCAAAGTTGAGAGAGCCCCTTCAAACGAAGGGAAAGTCTCTCGCCTCAAACCGCAAAGTGTCACTATAACTCCATTAAGACCGCAAAATTTCATTCTATTCCCATTAGAACGCCAAGCCCTAGGACAGGAAACCGATTAGCGAAGTAGGCATCTAATCACTGACATACCATTCCTATCTGATCTGTGGGTTTGGACCTAAACTGTATCTATTTATTCGGTTTTGCTTTTAATAAGATTATATTGTATCATTGCTTTTTGTGTGGCCAACTCTCTCATGTCTAACATCTACTTATGATGTAAAATTGCTATACTTATAGCTTATACCAACGTTAGTTATACGCATACATTTACTCTCAGCTTAGCGGTATGATGGCCAGTATAAAGATGACAATTGAAACGGCGAAATTACCTTGTTGTGGTTATCCTTTCCATGATCCACCTCCCTGCAGTAAAAATCATTTGATATGCAATCCACATGCAGACTGATTTGAAATTAAGCTATATACATTGTACTTTTGGCTATCAAGGCCCTATCCATTGGACATGAAATGAGCTTATGGGCTTTACAAGCATTTGGATAAGGCTTTTATAGTCGGATTTGAATTTTGATTTTGACAGCACCTCTTAGCGCAGGCTCCATTCTGGTGGATAGAGTCTGGGCTCTGGAAGTACTTCTTGATTTACATAGCCGGAAGGTTTTGACGGAATCAGAGCAGACTTGCTTGCAGACTGTCATGTTACCGTGAGTCCGGCACACGTTGGGTAAATTTGGGCCATTTGACCTTGGTTTGCAGCTGTTATAGCAGTCCTTCTAACCAGGTCTAACCTCAAACGTTGATTTTCCACTCTCACACAAAGGGATGTAGGCAGGCCAATCTGTTTCTGCTCATCTACAGTAGAGAAATGCTTGAATACATTTAGTTAAAAACATTTAGTTGAATAGATTTCTTAAATGCGTTACTTTCTTCAGGCATATCTCATTTGAAATCTTCTAATATTCCCTGTCAGGCTACACATATAAAAATGGAATATGATTTTTCGATTTTATTCTCTGCCAACATTCCATTATTCTTTCTCGCTGAATGCATTGTTACTTTCATGAGTATAATCTTACTCTATTTAAATGAACATATTTCTTCTTCGAAAAATATTATGTCTTTGTTCAAACCTAAACCGGTTGAAACTAGCCATCCACATACCGTTGTACCTACATCTATTCAGCTTAAGCTTACATATTTATACATCACATACACACCTCCCCCCTACTCTATATATAAACTACATTACCTCCCATAATTCCTTTTCCACGTTATTACAAGCCTTCTACCCCCTCCCCTACCCCCGCCCTCCCCCCACCACCAACATGCTGCTTTAACCCGTCCACACCTAATCCCCGCTTTTACTTTATATTCGCCAGCGGGAATATAGCGCCGGCAAATACGTCGCATTTGTTCGGCATTATCAAAATAAATTGTATGAGCTGTGGAGATTTCCCAATGGGATTCGTTTATCTGCAGCGGAAATTACCCAAGCCATGGCAAAATGCTGCCATAATTCAGCTGTCAGAGCGTCTGGGCTCGGCTCTGGCCGAGGTGTGGTCACGCAAACGTGCGGCCAGACTTGTCAAGGCTTGTGTTGAGGGACCAAGGGCTCAAAGGGGGTTTTAGGAGGTTCGGGGTGACGGGGTGAGTCGGGTTGAACCCGGGTAAAAACACGGGCTTGGCCCCGGGGTAAAGGAATCGCACACAACGGTGTCAAAGACACACGGTTGTCTTGGTTTGTGCCCCTGTAAAAGAGCCAGTCCATGCATGTACACAATATTCAGTCCGATTGTAAAGCGATATGCTCTGGTACAGGACATACAAAGGTAGATAAAGGGGCACACACCGGTCGGAAGGTCTTAGGTTATACACCCGAAAGCGATATTATTTCCCATGCAATTCGAATAAGTGTTAGATATAGTATCAATTTAAATGTATATTTGATAATTGCTTTTTTAAATGCATAGATTTTCCACTAATGAGAAAGGATAAAAGTAGATCTATCAAAATACAGTTAATACATTTTCTGGTTCACTTTTCTTTATTATATGTATTGAAAGGCAGAATTTGTTAAAACAATATTATTCATAATAATAAATCAAATTCTAATCTAATCTAAAACCTTTCCCGATAACTAGTACATCCAGGAAAGTGTTTAAAGGTATGTTTAAATTGTGAGGAATTACTTAGATGTAATTGCTACCCCCTCTCCTCTGACTGAGCCTACTGTACTGAGACAAACAGAAATCACGAACACAAGCCTTGGGTTCGCTCGATACAGTCAATGTTATCCAGTGCCTGAGAGAGCAGAGGGAGAGAAGGGGAGGGGCACTGGAGGGAGAGAAATCCTGGTGTTGTCCAGCTTTCTCCGCCCATGTCACAGGCGATGTCAGCGTGTCAGCGAGCACGTCGTCTGACAGTGTGGACAGGCCGGACTTCGTGCTCTGAATACCCGAGGGGGGAAGCCATGGATCGGGCGATCTGAGAGAGAGAAATAGAGAAAACCCAGAGGCCCACATGGGTGTGTGGAAGTCAAATGGCAGAAAGGGGTCGGAAATTTATGTCTCTGTGTCTGTCATATTTTCTGGAACTTCGAATTTTAATCAGGCGCTGCGATCGTGTTGTGAATACCAGATGAAGAATTATGTATGGTTTCCAGAAAACCTTTCTAACAATTTAACATACTTATTAAAATTGAATCATAACACTTAACATGTTTCCATTCAATGCTTTATACTGATAAAGAAATGTTAACCGAACAATACTATATCTATATCCAATGAATATATACACAAAACATAAACAAGCAATTATGATGATATCGCATCCCTGAAAGGAGGAGGTTTGGATCCCCTTTGACACTGACTTAAGACTTCAAAGATTTCGACACTGGAAAATAAATCTTATATTCTATATTTTTGTTGACGCAAAAGATTTAATGGGCAGCAAATTATATACCAGCTTTGATGCTAACAAAAGATACCCATCGGCACTTTAGGATCAAAGCTCAGCTGAGTATATATGTGTTTTTATCGACTGTTTCATTAAATCCGATTAGTTACCTTTATAGTAGGTATTTAGAATTATACTAATGGAATTTCCTAAAAATGATACGTTCCATCGACACGCCAGTACACACCACAGATGGAGAGTAATTTGCTGAGAATATTTTGGGATCAAACAGGTGAGATATATCCAGCACCGCACGTATATAGTGCTTTGGTTTTTACTCATCGGATGAATGGTACTTCCTTTGTATGGCAGTGAAGTTTACTGAGTTGTTTGGTCAAACCAGGTGTACTGTTGTACTGAAAGGCGATTTTACACAGCTTCCCCGTGCTTGAAAACACTTTTAACAGAGGTGTATAATGGTATGGGTGATGTCATATACCCTATGGTAAATCATACAGGCATGTTGTCTAGGGACCAAGGCTTAAAGCATACAATTTTGCAATTACAGATACCTTGTCATTCATTTTTTAATTATTATGATTGGGTTTAATGTGAGGGTTTTGGTATGCCCATTAGGGCACCTGGATCACCGTTTTCAATAATTAATCTGAGTAAAGAATTCGGTTTGAGTTTCTGGTGAGTAGGAAATGAATTGGTTTACAAATCGATTTTTAAAACACTTGGAAATGTTTATGGTTTTACCGTATAATACAATATAATTATCATAATTCAACGAGCTACCTTAAGCTTAATGTAGTTCACTCAAAGCATACAGGAACTGATACTGATAGGCGCCTATTTATATCCAAGGAAATTTCCAATCTATATATAGAGGAGCAATGTGGCTTTTGAAAGTCAGCCAGTGGATGTCTATCGGCTCATCTTTCGATTAGATTATTGTATACTTGATTGACCATATCATATCAGCAGATTAAAGTGACGTGTACTCATCGTTGAGCGATCAGCAACACAAAATACATTAAGAAAACACAGACAACCCTATGCAAATGTAAATTTGTATAGGCATCATCCTAGCATCCAATAAAAGGATAATGGGAACCTGAACATATCTAACCAAATTCACTATATATCTAACGGCCTGTATTTCAAGTTTAGAAAGGATATCAATTTTATCTCCACAGCTCCGTATGGATAATAGCTGAACAGTTGCTCCCGAACATCAGCCCCTGATAGAAACCCAGCGATTCCTCGCTTTCATATAACGAGTGTTTATTTTTATATTTGCATCTTGTTTTTTCTCCAACATAATAAACAAGCTTTTTCCCAGACGATACTCAGCTACCGTTTCATGTTGGGTTGGGGAGCTGTGCAATGGGAATTGCACATGCATTGTGATCATGCGAGCTAAATTCATTTGTGAACCTCACGGGATCTACAGCACGCTGGAAAGGTCAATGAATTATTCATTTTTCATTATGCAATATAGGATATTAATAGCTTGTCTGAAAGAAGGTCTCCTATACTCGACCCGCTTCTATTCATTTTATTCACCACCTGACCTGAATTTCAGACCTTTTCGATTCATTAACCTTTCCATGATTTAGCTGATTTATTTTACTATTGACTCCCAACTTGATTTGGTCAAAGTACTTTAAAGAAATCCCTAGGTTAAACGGACAAATTTGCTATGCCGTCGTAGAGTTCAAATTTCCTGGGGCTATGTTGTTGAACACGATATCTCTGTATTAGATCTTCTAAAAACAAAGTAGATCTATTAACATTAACACCTTTCAATGTTCACCATTCAAGAGCATGACAGTTTATGCATCACTGCCTTAGGGTGCGAAGTTACAGAAAGAGTGAATTTAACGTAACGCAATGCAATATAGGCCTTTTTGTTCTTATTCTCCCATGACCCTCTCACTCCGCCCGTTGCAATTGCGACGTACTAGTATACAAAGATGACAGATTTATTTTATTTTATATATAAAGATTGTTATTCAAGTTGATCAGTACATTTTACCCTATCCATTTAATATATACCCATTCTTTTATTGTATTCCTTCCATTAGTTTATGTGTAATCAAATAGATGCATGAAGATCTCAATATATATCTATTTATATACTCAAGGCGCCTCTCACCCCCCAAAATAGATACAAGTGTCGAGGTGTCAGTTGCTATCAGCTGGAGGAGCCGCCCCAGAGCAAGATTTCTCACGCTCCTATGAAACATCGCCCACTGTCGTAGTAGCAATAGTAACACCTCGTAAAGCGTGATGGATCGGCCCATTCAAATCGCCGTCTGGCACAGTCCCCCCTCTCTCTCATGGTACACTAAACGATAAAGGGAGAAAAAAATATCTTAAGCTCTCTCATCCCTATTTCTGCCAATTTCTTGTATCTATCGTTATATCCTTGATGGAAATCAAATCTCAACCTACGGCAATGGTTCATCTTGTTTTAAAAAAATTATTATTCTGAGCTGATAGAACAATTGGAGTTGTGGCAGCGTGGGCATTAAAAATCAAATCTAGCCTAAGTATGTCTAAATTTAATCATTGATCTGTCAGCCAGGGAAAATACTTTCTCTGAGATAGCGGGCTTTTACCATTACTCATAATTATTTTTGTATTTAATCTTTAAAGGTAAATACCAGTGTTCACTTAAAAAATGAATGAATCATGGAATTTTCTTTAAACTTTGGATTTAGAAAGAACATGGTTGGGGGAACCCAAAAAGCCCAGAAAAACCATATGTCATTGGATTAGTTTTTATTTCAGGGACCACTGAAATTTATTACTGTTCACTATAGAAGTCTATGGAAAAACGGGTATTTTCTGCATTTTCCCCAATAGCATATGATTGAATCATACGATTTTCTTTTAAATCTGCATATACATTGCTGACATGTTATTCTACCCTCCCAATGAAAGAAAATAAGGGGTCATTGAACTAAAAAAAAAGTTATTCAGCTAAACTTGCATCACAATGAGCTTCCCCCATTGAAATCAATAGTGAAGGGAAGTAAACTTTACTCATCCCTAAAACGCAAAATAATATGATAATATCCAGTTTTTTTGGCATTTTGTATTCCCCCAACCATGTTCTTTCTCAATACAAAGTTTGAACAAAATATATTGAATTCTATTGTTTCATGCATTAGTTCCTTGAATTCCCGCCTGCTGCAGTGCTAACAACGCTGGTATTTATCTTTAAATTTGAAACTATACATGGAAACGGTTGAAGATTGGAAATGAAACGTATCCATGTAACCAGCGTAAACTTTAATTTTCAATCCAGTCCAAAGAGAAAAAAAGTTATATTCACTGTCCCAGTTTGAAAGCCGTGAGCCGCTGGCTAGCTATAGAGCTCGATACCAGCAATCGATGCGAGTAGTATATGAAAATTAGTCTTTGGGCCTGGCTTTATCACGGGCGTTTGGCTGGCGAAAGCGATGCAATAAAGATCAGTTGATACGGAGGTATGGACACGCTATCGAGTGCCCACCAGCAAAGTTATAAAAAGATGATCTATAATACTGCATATTTTTCCTGCTATAATATCTATATTTAGTCGTCGGCTCAGTGAGAGAGATGATTGGCTGCTGGCTCCACGCAGGCGTAACACGAAGCGAACTGCCTTTGACTTCCGGATGTGACGAAGCCATGGTTGTGTTGACATGCGCGATAGAGCAAATGGAGTGTAAAGATAAATCAATCAGTGGTTCGAGTAGTAGGGAGGTCATGGACTGTGCTATCAATGCTATGGGTATCTGAACACATTGGGGGAAAGGATATTTTCTTGCAGATATCTGTAGGTTCGTTCTCAGGGCTGAATTATGGGTGGGGTTTAAGGGAAAGTGTGATATCCTTTTCTTGCAATAAATATTATGGAACTACTCCTTCGCTCTTTACCCGAATAAGTGATTTGTAGAACAGAAAAATATCGATATATCTATATTGAAATCACTTCAATACTTGGCTCATTGCTGGTTTCACTCTCATTTTAAACATTTAAAGTCCCTGATAGCCTCATCTAGAGCTAGCTAGGTCGGTACCTGTAGAGTCGATTTCCAAAATGAATGATAACTAGTTGGAGAATGGGGTTGTCAGAGGGTTGTTTGGCGAGCTATTGACTTTGGATGACAATGCGGATATGTCTGCCCACTGCCCCAAATTTCTCCCGTCCTCATCTCGGCATACGCCACTCATATTTACGCTGCAACGTTGACTTTTTGACTTCCGGCACGTGCCAAAAGTGTCACAGAAACTTCCGCTGATCGGGCCGGAAGTTGCTCATATTCGGCCATCATTACTGGAAACATTAGGTCGACGTAACGTCAGTGCTATTTCGACGTTGGGAATGTGGTGCGCGGAAAAAAAAGAAAGTAAAGCGAAGGACAGTATCCTGATTTTCTCTGGCCTTGACGTCAGATGCAATGCTTGTGCACCTGTTTCCTGACGTGGCCGCCCTGTGTTACCTCACGTTGGAAGGTGCCTCGAGGGAAACTTTGCAGAAGAGGAAAAGACAGTCTCGAAAATTACTATATCAAACACCCGCAGGCGAATCTAGAACACATTCACGAGACAGTACTGCAGATGGTACACGACTCTTCAGGGCCCGAGGACATAACATGAATATGAAATGCCATCTTTCTAGTGAGTACAAGGCAAGATACGGTCGTCGTGGCCCAATTTTCCTTTTTATCGAGTTACTGGGTAATTGACATTGAACTTCAAGATTCATTAAAATTTCATGTCATTTCCTCGAATGTTATTTCTTCCTCATTCAACAACCATAATTGCTCGATAATTTCGGGGTTGGTTATAACCACAAAATATTTGACAAAGTAGTTGGTTAACTAAGATAAATGGAATATTTATAATTCATGATATTTTCGAAACTATTCCTGTATCATATTTTTAAAACGTTGAGCCCTGATGACATTTTGGGTGTGCCACCAACCCATGATGAATGATAAAGAAATCGGGTAAATTAGTAGTTTTCATCTTTTATTCAGATTGAAGCCAGTGGAAAATACCTGTTACATGTTTGCCTAATTATAGCTTTCCCGAATCACATCTAATTATAAACATACATGAAATGGTTTACACAGACAAGGAACGTGGAGCATTCTAATTTATGTCTTGTCAAATTACCAACGAACAAATGATTCTTAGTTCCCCATGCAGTATAACCATAGAAACTGTATACTCAACCATTTCGGACTGGGATCATTCTTTACTAGAAAACTGGCAAGTGGAGAGGTTGACTCTTGGCAGAGGTCCATGTTGTACATCTGAAATAACTTCTCCGCCGTTTCATTTGTGTTTATGCATTGATAACCCAACTAATTGTCTGTCGTTTTTGCTTTTGGCATAGCATGGACCTCCAAACCAAGGTAGACTTTAATCACGAAAAAACAATCTGACATATGTCAACTTGAATAACGTCCCAGACGTCACTCCGCCAATTATGACAAGGCCATGCCCGGTTATTAAAAGAGACTGATCAACAGAAGAGGCCGGGCTTTTATGAAAGTGTACTGGGAAAAGTCAAAGATGGTGACTTTTGGAAATAAAATCAATGCTCTTTATTTGTTGCCCATTTTTACACCACAAATTATAATAATATTATATTCATAGCAACAATTGGAACATGAATAACTTTGATGAGTTATTCTAGGCCGAGAATTTAATATATTTCTTAGCATTTGTTGGAGATTAAATATTTACTTATTTTATACCCAGTTTCAAACAAAAATTTAACAAAATGATATGGGAAGTATACAATACCATCTTATATCAACCAAAGCCGCTATTTGGAGATGGTTACTCCAAAATCGGGGTTTTCCTTTCGTTTCACCTTTTATAGGGACCTGTTCAGATGTTATCTTCTACAAATTCTTTGTCCTGTGTCCATAAAATGGTTCATGTCCTTTATTCTTCTAATTTGGCCATTCATCCCTTTACAACTTCATGTTCTTCAACTCTTGGAGCAAGAGTGATCTGGTCAGAAGGCTTTTATCTTTTACAAGTGGACTCATTGGGATCCATTGAACACTTTCGGCCATCTTGTGATCATTGTGTGATGAAGCAGTAGACAAAAGGGGAAAAAAATGCATGAACAAAAAAAAAGTCATGACTGGACTGGGTCTGTTCCCTCCACCGGGCGTGGCCTTCCACCAAATGCCCACCTTACCACCTGTCAATCAAACCCTCCTACTTGGCCTCTCTTGGGATGGCGGCAGTAAAATGGACACCATACTCCGGTGATCACCGACAAAGGATCCAAACACCGAGGACCCCCGAGCTCTAAGGCGGTCATTCCATCCAAATGCGTTACCATGGTTACTGTTCCCAACGCCCTCACTGACAACCACTCTCTAATGTGCGCAAATTGGCACCGGGAAAGGCGACTGACCAGGAATGGGTGCTTGGTAGACATCTTCATCGACTGTTAGGTCTGTTTCTAACTGATGCCATTTGACCCTTGTCACTTGATGACTGGCACACTGACATTCTGCCCCACGGTCCAGAAAAGGGCAAATGCTACTTTTCCAAGCTGCCATTGAGTTCTCGGGACTATGTTTTCCAGATTCGGCTTCATCTCCCTCAAGTGTGCGCCTGTCTGCATGTGGCACATTTTCCTGCAACGAAACAAATCAGAAATTTTAACTCTCGGAAGGAAAGTGTTTAAAACTATGTAATATAGTCTTATAATTTTACATATTATATTATAGTGACAAGATTTTGGAGCCACCTGCTTTCAGTTAACACAACGAATATAGCTATCATTATGATGTGAGTAGTCTCAAGTTGTTGAACTTTATTCTATGATACCAGGTGATAGACATAATTCTATTCATCAAAATTGTTTATGTCCACTATTACGATGTGTCAGATTTCCCCGGATAAGAATCATTTCCTGGGGTCAGTATTCTCAGACCTCTTTATTCCTGTACACATTTGACCTTATACTCTAGTCTAGGATTTGATTCAATTGATTCAAATATTCAGAACTGTCTTCATGACATGATTATTTCGATTAGGTAAGGATACTTATATATAACCTACAAACAAACTTTGGCCATCAGATATCACCAACGCCGTGGAGAGCATCTATATCAAGTTTACTAAAAACTAACTACTAACTTTTTATTAAAAATCGAAAGTAGGATTGGATGTTTCATACATAATGCATCTAAGATCTCAAGAACATTGTTTGTTGTCTCTTGCCACACAACGAGTGCGCTCACATTTCGCCACGCTTTTTCTTTGAACAATGGCTCGATTTTCTTTCATTCAGAATCGAATTTTTAAAAAATTATTCACAAACCTCTGAAGTATATTTTACCATATATATAACAAAGTAAAATCATTCAGTCAGTGCACTTGCGCTTTAAAACCCTGCCCAGACGTACTACCAGTATTTATATGGTACCACACTCACTGCCAAGCTTTCCCCCACCCCCACCCCTACCTTCCCTTGCATTGCATTCAACAGGTTTTTCCCCTAATAGAAGGTCTCGTGCAGTCGGGATCCTTCACAAAAGACTCTTTAGTTGCCCTCCGACTCCCAGCGCGGAATTCATCCTTAGTGCCCAGGGCGACAATTACAATCAATAAAGAGAGGGGCTTAGAGAGGGGCTTTTCTGTTTTTCTTGCATAGAGAATATGTTAGCCATGCACGACAGTGCAAATGATGGGTTATCTGGAGATAGGGTATCCTACATAGGGGGCGAGTGGCTGATAGGAATCTATCTCATTATATAGCTTTTTTAAGTAATTGGATGTCACTTATATCTGAGCGTGGGGGGTATGTCTTACGAGGTAGATCCTGGATGGATTTCATTGGAATGGAATGCGTGATTTGTAAGGAATGAAGAATGTTTTTCGTGATAATTTACATGATGTTCTTAAAAGAAGTACATGCTATCATTGAAAAAAAGCTTGATTTGCTAACAAATGCTTTTGCACCGTTGGGAATTGCGTGAGAGAATAACCATCGATTGATAACTTTTAGAATAATAATTGTGTAAACGCTTTTCTATTTTCATTGACCGGTTGAAATCGCCAGATGGCCATTTATCAGATTGTATGCAATGAAATGCAAGTTTGGAATATAAAAGTACAACTTTCTGAATAAGATGCATGCATGGTAGATATATCAGGTACATTGATTGTACATCAGGTTTTTATTTTATTGCCTGCTTCCAGTCATACCATATAAGTGTCAGGGAGGACTCAATTTTTGGCGTGTCTTCCCACACAAGACATACGAATCCGGGGTCATAAAAAGTAGCCTGGTCAATACGGACGAGGGTCACTCCTCTGGGACTGACCAAAGCAGGCCAAAATCCTTTGTCTCGCTACAGGCAACAGAGTGTGGAGGGTCCGGACACAAATAGTGGAATTATTCAACTTATTGGACTGTAAGTCCCGGGGGTGGGTGTCAGGAGAGGCTGCCAAGCCTTTTCATTTGCATAGACATTCGTCTAACAGTGTCACTCTACCGGGCCACAACGTGCCAAGCTTGATCTACATGTTAGCCACCTCTTAACAGTGTCATTCAATGGGACGTCGTCGGGAGAGCAAGCAGAAAGACTTTTTTATCTATGCCCTTGCGGTGTTACCTGCCAATATGATAGGGATCCAAGTTCTTTCGGTTTGGGCAATAGACAGGAAAAAAGAATAGTTTGTTCCCACTCGCTGGCGTTGCACATTTTGGTGGAAGTTCTATTTCGCTGGAGGATAGCAATGGGAATGTTTCAACCTTGAAGCATTTCCCATTGAGGCAGGCACAGTGCGAAAGAAGAAATTTTATCATTCCACAGCGTTTAAAACCATTCTCCCTCAGCCCCAATAGTAGGCAGGAAAGACCAAGTATCAAGTGTGGTTTGGTCATCACATCAGTGAATGCGGCCGAGGACGATTGGTGGAGGGGTGTTTGATGCAGGAGGATTAGGGAGTCTGGAGGAAGTGTTGAGCCACACCTAAGTCAGAGCTCCCAGGAGGAAGACTTTCGGGATCTGGGAGTATTTAGCCCTCTTGGGTGGAGGTGGAGGCAGAGAGGGGGGCTGAATTTGGGAGAGGTGGGGGGAAAGCTGTGTGCTGGGGGATCGCTTACATCTGATAGCGATACACTCTTCCAGGGCGGCTGTTATCGTGCCTGTATTAATGGCCAAGAGGGCTGGTCGGGGGCCTGGATGAATCCTCCAGTGAGGATATCATCAGAGCAACCGACGCTTCAGTCTCCAGTCCATCATTGTACTGGAGGGGATAGAACTTGTGTATATATCCAACCTACAACACAAGCATCTATATTTTATCCATCGAGTCCCAACAAACATACTGACAACCCTGGTTTGCCTGTCTGGTATAAACAGCAGCTCCTCCTTTCATCACTCAGTGAGCCCTCAGAGCTGGGCACTTTGGAATTGAGAAAAAGGGGCCAGAACAACGGTTGATACTACTAACACTCACTTGTGGCATTACCAACACCACCAACGACCCTCTCACTAGCTGTACTCACAACACAACAGACACGCAGGGGAGAGTAGGCTGGGAGTCAGTCACTACAAGAACTACTACTCTTGACTCTCATCATTGAACATCAACATCGTCATCATCATTCTCGTCCTCCCTCTGACCGGACTGTCACTCACACTCGGCTCACCCACATCTAAACCCGACCCACCACCACCCATTATTACCAGTTCCACAAGTGGAGCAATAGGATCACGTCGATCTGTGTGTATCGAGTGTGTGTGTGTGTGTGAGTACTTTAACACAACCCAGGATGGCCTCTTCAGCATCTTCTCACCACTATCTGGATTAGGTAAATAAAAGATGACTCTTCACATTCCTCAACCGATGGAAGAAGGGAGAAGAATAGTTTGAGTTATAGTTGGAAACTGTGAAAGCCCTGAGAAGTCTGGAAGGACTAAGGAAGCTGTATACCTACCGCTGCCCCATCGTGCTAGGGACAGGTAAGCAGCCTTGATTTATGACTTTGGACTCGTGTGATTGATGATTGGGTCGGGCAATAGGCAGTGGGGAGTGTGGGGAGTGGGCTCCCCAGTTTTTATATCTTCATTGGGGTACAGACAACGATTTCCCACCCCGTTATTGCTGTTACACCATGTTAGCACGATCAGAGTCAAGAGAGGGTAGAAAGAAGCTGTTGGGATGGCCCTATGCCCTCTCGCTGTGTCTAAGAAGTGGTGCACTTTTTTACAATTATCGTCTTGTATCGATGATGTAGCGTGGAGAGATAGGTCGAAGTCATGTCACTAGCGTTTAGGGAAAGGTCTCACTGTGACGACATGACATATCACCACCTGGTGAGAGCCTAGTCATTACCCCTAGACGCCCTACATAAGACCCTCCTTCTGCTGCCACTTAGGCCCTAGTTTGACGGACAATTTGTAGAGCAAATAAAAACGATTCCCCCGGCTAAACTGCCTAAAAAGACCCCCTCATTAATCAGCTGTATAAAGAGGAGGTTTACACAATCTCATAATCCCTAGAAATGAAGCTGGCATCGCGCTCACATTGGGCCTTTAAAGTTTTACTCATCTGCTGCGGATCGTTTCCAATTTGTTTCAAACCTAGTAAATTTGGAAGGTGGTGAATTGTCAAGAATGTTCGCTTAAATCTGAGCACGTGTTGTCGGTCGAAGCAGATCTTTAGGGATATTTCTGTGCCCTGTGGGTAAAGGTAGCCCCGGGAGTTTGTATAACAGTTCCCGGGAATTGAAGCTGAGCGACCCGTCAACATTTCAGCCAGAGGCGACAATGAGTATACTCAAGCCACGGGGCCCTGACAAGTTTTCTCTATGAACAGAGAACTACTTGTCTATCCCTGGTCACAAACATGACATGGCCAGGAAAAAATATGATTTCCTTCAGCCATTTTCTTCTTTTTCAAAAGATTTCGTTTTGCCGGGCTGACCGATATTCGTTTTAATGCCCAAGGTTATTTCTGTGCCAGGGCCTGCTTGTGCGTTGTTTAAAATGTTAACAAACATCTTGTAAAATTCTTATTTTATTTTATTGGTACTGTTGTTGTCATCTTAAATACATAGAGGCTTGAATGCTACGAGACAGCTCTATATAACATGTTAAATAGTCCCCCCACCCCTCTGGTGCCAAATGGTGATCAACTAGATATAGGAAATCAATTAAATATATGCACGTGACTTTAGTGGTGTATGGTGGTTTATTTGTGGTGTTGGAGAGACAGACTGGCGCAGTCATTTCATCACACATTCATGCACCCTAGACAGAAAAACACATGCCAACTTCTTAATATCAAGGATCGTATGCCATGGAATGTTTGTACGTAATTGGTTCAATTATCATACTCGGTGCAAGTTAGTAAACTGTAACGTTTCTTCGGCAATGAATTTGTTCATATGTGTGTATGTATATTTGCAAAGGTGGTTTGCCTATGTATTAGAAACCTGATTTGCTAGTCTGTTGAATGGGAAAACAGCAGCGATATCATAACCAGTCTGGCCATTATTGATACACGTGTATCTTCATTGATATGTATAAATATGGAAAGTATCTGTGATTTACATAACGTGTTCTGACTGTTCTATGCCTTTTCTTTTTCAATTGCAGTACCTTTAGTTGATTATCAGTTATTCATTACGTCATTGAAACAATGAATAATTATGTTTATAATTGCAAAAATAATGCTAGAATGATATTCGCGTATGGCAATTATCTATGATTAACATAACGTGTTCTATTCTATGCTTTTTCTCTTTTAAATTGCAGTACCTTTTGTTGGTTTTCAGTTATTCAACACCATATTGAAACAATGAATAAATATGTTTATAATTGCAAAAATAGTGCTAGAATGATGTTCTTATATGCTAGTGTAATCGCGAGCATATCTTGTTTCGAATTTTTATCTTTAAGTTAAGTCCAATAAAGTAAAAGATCTTGATCCTGGATGATGTATAATAATAGAATATGATCGATAGCCCGCAGCTAGAAACTAGCAATATAAAGAATTCCTGAATTGCTTGGGGCATCATTTTGCACGTTTCTTTTCTCCGCTAAACGTTTCCAACCAAACCGCGTTATAGATCAACATCTGGTAAAAGTACAAGGCTCTAACCAAGCCAAAGCCCTTAGAGGGGCTATAAAAATGTCAGATCTTTTCTAAGGATGCCAATCTGGCTAGATAGCCTTCCCTTGATTACATCAGCCATGACAGCACATACTCACCCGCACTTGATATCATCATACATATGATATACTCAAACCAGATGCTATAGCGATTAAGAAGCTAACACCTTATGCTGAAGTAAACCTGTGCATGCATGGTTTCTGTTGAAAAGACATGAACTTGTTGGTGTCAAGTGAAGCATTCAATGATCACCTTGGTGCTCTCCGTGAGTGGACCACAGGAAGAGAGTTCAGTGTATGTGTTCCTCAATGTGTAGGATACTTGAGGCCATAACAAATGGAGGCCTGGCCAGGGGTCATGCCCCCGAGCAGCCAGCGACATGTTACAAGGCCCATTACAAATAGCTAGCCTTAAAGCTTGCCATATACAGTAGTAGTGCATTGTGTATACATTAACATGACCGACCCACAAGTCTGTACATAAATCAACATAAAATAGCTATCTTTCCTGGGCCCCTGTATAAATGAATTGGCCTAATATGAATTAAGCATATTGTATTGTATTGTTGGAGCAGTAGGCGACGTGTATGTATGAGAGACATTTATATCAGAGATTGGAGGGCGTTGCATGCCTTAATAGAATTTTTTATTTTTCATTAAAGTCGGGTCTACTCGAAGGCATTTATGTATAGCAACAAGTCACGGTCCATTTACCCCATATAAAGAAGTAATTGATTAAGCAGAGTTACTGACATCGATACCTTCTAGAGCCTTGGCTGTGGACTAATATGATTTGTGGTTCTGTTTTGAACGCCAGCAGAGCAGAAGTTTTAACAAGTGCAACAAGGATACTACCTGGTGGGACTTGAAAATTGGATTACACCTAGGGGAAACAGAAGTCTGCAGGCATTGCTTTTATCTTATGGTCGCTGCCTTGAGCATTGCATTTATGATGCCCCTGCATTTGACGTTGGAACGTTTCTTGACTCTTCGGCTATTTATATTCTATGATCAGGGACGAAGAATGGACAAATAAAGTGTTTCAATCCAAGGACTAGGGGCAAAGGAGAGAAGGTTCGAGGCAACAGAGGAAGCATCTATATTCATTACTTGACGGCAGGGGAAGGCGAGGAGACGGCCGCCCTGGACAAACCATATCAGCGCTTCCGGTACGAAATAAGGTCTCACAACGGTCTGTGAATATACCCAAATTGACAGAGCCTTCTCAGATGGGTCGTTTAGTAGCATCGAAGGGATTTCAACTCAAACCCTGTCCATTTCCCCCAGCCCTCGACCCGTCCCATGCAAGCGTCATTAGTGAAATCTAGATATATTTCTACTCATTAATAATGTAAAGGATTGTTTTAGGCGCGGGCGTAGGGAGAGGCAGAGCGAGCCCTATTAGAGTCCCTGGGTCCTAAATTGAAACAATGGTGGGTGTGATCATCCTGCTTGCTCCATCTTTAATACCGTCTGTTTTCAGGCTTTATTGTGCACAGCGCCTAAGCCGTGTCGTGTGATAAAACTTTGATGAAGACTACTGTCTCGCCTCCGTAAAGTATGTAGGAATTCCGCGCCCGACGTAACTAACCCCAAATAGGCTCAATTATGGCTTTCCTGAGCCCCCTCGGTTCACGACACGTCCCCACTTAGACGAATTTCGCGGTGGAATCGAAAGAAAAATTGGCAAGTAATGAGAGAGGAAAAAGTCATCGGCAAACAAGGGGATTTAAGCCGGGTAGGAAAAGGCCCGGGGATTTGAGTGGTAAAGTGGGGGAGAGACAAAGTGGTAGTCACCGGGGATCAAGTGGTGAGGGGGGAGGGTCCCCAGATCGCCCGATGTATAAATTAAATAACAAATACAAATATAAATAACGCGGCTGCTCCAGGGTGTGGGGCCATTTTCCAACTGGAGGTGCAAGGGATGGGTGTAGAAGTGCATTTGCTATATCTGGAGGTATGGGGCCGGTCTAATGGACCACAGTTCCCCACTTCTTGCCATTTATGACCATCAGAGGGACACGGGAGTGGCCAGTAAGAGGTCCCTTTAATAGACAAATAAGTAACCCAGTGCTTTTTGCCATGGAAGTGGGTGAGTATTTAATCAGAATTTTGTTACCATTTTTCACTTATGATATCCTCTTTATTCGACTATAGTGGTGTTGAATGTCGTGGGATGGGAAGGTTTATTGCTGACATAGATGTCCATACACGAACGCAATTGACGCAAATGACTGTACATGTTGAACTCCACATGCTAAGCAAGGGTTGTTAACATTCGATGATGGAGGATTTAGCCGCGCAGGTTGTCATGCGTTCCCAATTAGTAACCGACAATGATATTGAGATGCAGTATCCAGGTTGATAAGGATTGGGTATCAGGAATCATGTGATCTTCGGAACTTTTTGTCAGGTGTGATATACTTGGATAGAAAAAGTTACACTGGTATTCATGAGGGACAACGATGATCGATTATTTATTATTGTCCTAGGTATAGAAATCATTAATTAAAGTGTTAATTTTGCGATCGCCTTTCAAGATAATCTAGGAATGGAGATCAATGACTGTGGAATGAATGACTTCAAGACTGACAATTTACTGGGGAAGAGCTCTTGGATCAAAAGCCTCCCTTGAAGTTGCTTCTTACACTATTTACAGGTATAGATGAGATGGAAAGCAAAGGGTTGGCCGGGACTGCCCGCTTTTTGCCATTTGATGGCTCGGGCTTTTGGCTGGTGATCGCCAAAGTGTCTTTGATGCTCATTTGAGAGTGCTTTAGTCCTTTCCTAGTCGGTCATGTTCTGAATCAGACCCCAAATGGATCCCGGGCCGGTTGCAGGCCTTGGGCCTTTTGATGTGGCACCGCCCCTCGGCCGTGGATATCCCTGCGGATCCAAGAGCTGCACCACTGGGATCCAAAGTCTGATTAGGAGATGGTGACGCTGATGAGGCCTGCTGCTGTATCAGAGATGAGTCTGGACGCAATGACACGGGATCTCTGGATCTCAAGGACCCCCGAATCGGGCCTTATGTTAGGGATCCAGCACAGATCTCCGATCAGTTAGAGGTAGAAGTGGGGAGGAGGGCAGGCAGGCTCGATTCAGTAAGTAGTGAGTGAGGGAGTGAAAGGGAAAGGGAGTAAGAGAAGAGCACACAGACTGGAACCAACATGGCCCCCTCAGCAATGCCATCATCTAAAACCTCTTCCAAAGGTATGTGCGCAGACGACTTTTGGCCACACAGTAAATCTTACCATTGTGGGCAGGCTACCTGCACCTAGGTGAGAAAGGTAGAGAGCGCTTTGATATGCCTTCTAGCTGCTTTTTACTCAGTCATTGAATACCATCACGGCCTGTGGGAAAATTACGGGCATTGTCGTTTTAGAGACCAGGATACACCTTATGATATTTGAGTCGAAGCTTGCTTTGAAAAATACAGAGGATACTTTGATATCTGCAAGATTCATGCTTAGGCACGTACAAGCATAGAAGGCAGTGTCAGTGTATAGATTCAGTCGTGTATGTAGGACAATATTCGCCAGCTTCAGGCCATTGGTATTTGCAGAGATAGGGACCAATAAGTATGTATCCCTCTACGTAAAAATCTTAGAATCGGCAGTCTCGCCGACAGTAGTCTTTGAATTGGAATTCAAGGTCTGTTAATTGTCAATAGTACTTTTCTGGCTCCGTGGAACTTCACACGGTCGTCCAGCTGCTGAAATTGAGTTATTCTCCATTCTCTCATTTAAAGTCAAACAAACTGTCTGTCTGTTTCTGTTTATTTCCGTTCAATATGGTTCCTGTATTTGATATTGAAAAGGAGGTTTTGCAGCGTGTTTGTCTTGAGATAACGTGTATTATATGTGACCATGAATTAAGTCAATGGATTGTCAAAGGTACTCGGCATTTCATGGAGGGCAGGTTAGAGTTTCAGCAATGGGACGTTTTCCCGAGAAAACTAGTAGAATTTCAGAAAAATTGAGGCTATACCATCTTTTTTTTAGTGTCTTTCACTCTTTATGATAACAATTCTAATTATTTTGTTAATTAATTGAATCCTCGGACACTGGGGAGAGGAAATGTTTTACGTTAGGACATAGCGAATTCAAAACAAAAGTACAAACTGATAAGGATTGAGACACGTTTGTACATGGCAACGGACATGGTTTTAGCTCATGTTCGGCTGAATTCGGCAGTTTCCGTGAGGCAGTCGGCACGTTGTAGGGTCATACATCACGACTGTCTATGGCTACTGCCACAAGCACGTGTACTGAGGACGGGTAAATGTCAATATTACTAGAAGAGCACATCTATAAGACTCTAATTGGTCACTTGTAGCTTAAACGTCCCGATACCGTGCATGCAGTTCAGGGGTGGTGCTGGCGACACGCCCCTGAAAAGCTTTTCTGTCAAAATACAAATTTAACATTGTCACGAATAGACTGATTTATGTGGGGTGTTATATTATGTGTTAGTCTGCTGTATTGATGTTCAAGTGTCGTTTGTTTAAGACCCCCAGGCAGCTGAGATGGAATGGTTCAGGTAACAGGTGCATAATGTATGCTAATGCAATAGCGTGATAACTGTATGTATTGGGGAACTAAATACCTAAATGAGCTAATGGTATGAGATTAATTGTAACATTATTTAGATACCCATATACCATCGTGGTTATACTTATAGATATAATGTTCATGCTGTGAAGCACCAACGTTTTTATGAAGACAGTATTTTTTATGAACTATTTTTATTCTTTGGTCATTATGCGCCAATATGTTAATGGATGAATTCTAAACGTTAATAGATAAATTGGAAACGTTTCATTTTCAATAAGGAAGTCCTCCACGGCTAATCTAAATAGTTCAAAAAAGATATTGACCAGTGTAGACACTAATCGCAATCATTTACAGCTCATATGCTAATTAAATAACGCGATAATAAAGCACACGATTGATTCCCATTTAACACAATGCTTTACTGACCCTTGAGCTATATACATAATAATCGCTATGGATCTATTCTATGTTCTGGGCCAATAATTAAAACTGTATTTACGCTTTGCACTCCATGTCTGCTGGCGCAATAACTCTGCCCAAATAACAGAGCCAGAAGAAAGGGGTGACAATAGGGTGCCTGGGTCATCCAGGCGCCCTAGTAGAACGGACAGAGGCCACGACATGTTCATCCCTGGACAGGTTGTATTCAATAATAAAACAAGTAATCAGGGGCGGGAGGCATACTAGGTTAAAGTACCAACGTCGCTGTGCTGCGGATTATCCTCCCTTTGGTCGCATAATAGAATGAAACTGTCCGATACAAAGAAAGAAATTCAATTCTACCTAAATTGCTTTCAGTTTCAGATACCAGTCGGTTGTCCCTTTCTCCATTGAGAGTATTTTTAAGTAACAGGAATTGGGGAAATTTAAGTTAGTCAAAGAATGATTCCATTTCCTTTCATTTATCATTTGGTTTTGCCATTGATGACTGATGGCCCAATATTAATCTCGTTGGTCATTAAGATGTTTTCCATTTCTGCCCCCAAAAGATGAAAAGGGTATTTTTTTCCTCCTCACCACAAATCTTCAGCTTGACGGAAGTTTTGTGTTGATCTGCTGTGGTTATTTATGATTAAAAAGTGTTGTGGGGGTAAATAAGCGATCATTACCTGAGGGTGGGTGTGTGTCCACAGTTCCACAGCCACTTCTGCTTTTTTTCTGTCCAATTGCTGATGATTGGTGGGAGGTGGGTGCCCTTTATGTTGTTACATCGGGGAAAAGCGTGTGGACTTATTGACCTAAGTGACATGTTGGTGTTGTAATGAACACTACAAGCGTGGTATTGTGATGGATTGGGATGCTGACCCTGGAGATGAACTGCGCATGGGACTCAGTTCCTCCTGGGCCTACCCTCTCCCCCACTCCTTGTCATCACATAGGGTTTGTTGAGAAGTACAGAAGCAGAAGGAGTTGGTGGGGGAGGAGGAGGAGATGGGACTGGGGTGTTGATGGTGGGTGGTGGTGGTGGTGGCGGAGTGGGTATATAAATGCCATGCCTTTTCAATGCTACTGCGTGGATTGATCATTAGTCTGACTGAGCACTCTCGAGGATGGATCAATGGTGCTTTATTGAAACTTTACCTTTTATTTATTTTGCAGATAAGCGGGGCAGCCCCTCAACGTTTGCCGAATCGATGGAATTGGCAGTTGGCGTGGCCTGGTCTTAACAGGCATTTTGATCTTCCAAGTGCGATTTCTTCAAATGTGTGAGCCTATATGAGTGATCTATTAGTGAACGCACAGACGGTACACAGTCACTACAACTACAAACAGCAAAACACACACACAACTCAGCTGACAACTACAACACTGCTTCAGGGGGGACTAACTCCGCCTCCTGATTGGGCGAGTCTCCGTCACGTGGTGCACACAGACCGGATCCGGCACTCAAATTTCTGTTATCGAGACACGAGCATTTATCAAGGAAGGGAGAGTTTAAGCACTGGAGCTTTTTGATCACATATGGATATCATGACAGTGTTGGAAAAGAGTTTTGCCTTAAGTGGTTAAAGCTCCCCACTTAAAAGTGCATGGATGATGATGGCCAGTGGGCGTGTAGTGGCATCGGCTGGTGGTGGAGTGGGTGGAGGAGGTCCGGGGATGACTGGCCACCACGAGTCTGTGTTGGTAAGGTCCTCCTCCGGCTGTGTCTCCACGCGTGAGGCAGGGTTCATGGGCAGTGAGCCCTGTATGGCCGAATTTATGACCAGCATCCCATGTATCAATGAGACCCTCCACGGCGCGGGGTCATCAATCACCGGCTCCCCACTCCTGACTGCCCCTCCTCCAGTGAATGGAGCCAGTGGTGGTGGTTGTAGTAGTAGTGGTGGTGGTAGTACTACGGGGTGTACTGTGAACTCCCCCACCACAACAAACACTAAGGCCAATATTGTCACCCTCGACCCTGGAGGCAATGGGCGGAGAGCAAACAAACAAACCCCGGGTGTCATTGTTGTTGACACCACCCACGCTGCTGGAGGCGGGACAGGGGGTAACCCTGGAGGAGGAGGAGGTGGTGGTGGAAATGGGGGAGCATCCTCTGTTTCTTCAACCGCCATACACAATGTCAAAGTACCAGAATATGCCTGGATGAAGGAGAAAAAGCCAAGTAGGAAAAGTGGAGGAGGAGGGGGGTCACCCCAAGGAGGCATTGTTTCCCACGGCGGAGGAATGGTTGGACATCACCCTGGAGTTGGATCTCCTCAACAATCCCTCCACCAACAAGGAACGCCCCATCATCCATCTTCCCAGCACCAGACATCGCTCAGTTCAATAGGTAGCTATGTTATACATGCAATTATTCTCTTCTTGGCTCTGAAACTCTTATGATATATATCTCTTTGAACATACCGTATATACTTATATGTAAAATTGTGCTATATGGAATGCCAAGTATTAAAATCAATTATTGAGTATCACATATCTGATAATTATAATAATCTGATCATTAGATTCGGTCGCTTCTTTGGCTTCAGTGCATATAGTTTATAAGGAAGAACATGGTGGTTAGGTTAACCTCACAGATAACCGTGAACCTCTTATAGCAATAAAGTTGGTACCCGATGCACCCAGCTATTATCTATGTTCCCGCCTATGACAGATAATTGTCCGTCATAAATACCTTGCAATAATTACACCGGAAAGTTTTTATTTTATTTCTTTTTTACCACTTAATTTGCCTTTATATAAAACCACATGTTCAAAGATATCCAAGACTCCTTTTGGGTGACACCTTTAGTTGCTTTATTGCCTACACTGCACCTAATGTACTCACTACCCCGATTTGCACTCGAAAAGTCTATAGGGAGTCATCAATTGTAGTCAAACCATGACTTCGGATGAATCTTAGCATGACATTATAACGGCGTAATTACAAGATAGTCCCATAACTTACCATTTAGCCATGTTTAGAAGTCGTCGGTCCGTCTACACAGCTCTTGCCGTATAGCATTGCAAATTCATTTTCGTGCCAATTTTAAACCAGTCCTAGACTATACATCAGAGATTTTGGCACCCACTCCCTGCAACCGTCTTGTATTTTTTTCCGCCTCATTCATTTCCCATGGTTAAAAGTTGTTTTTGCAGGTAAAAACTCAGTGTTTCCAAATAAGTCGCCCCGTATTATATATATAGATAGGAACCACTGGCCATGCTTTTTGCTTCAACCAGCTCAATATGTCAGTGTGCACACTTGACCCAAGCATTGTTGTACATAGGGCTGGTTGAAGCTTGGGTGGGGAGCTGCCAACGTATGTCTGTCACAATGATTCATGATCAACCAAGTGCTAAAAGCCCTGCGAACATCCAGTTACAAGCTCGAGTCTTCATTCAACCTGTCACCACCCGACCTTCTAACTGGAAAAATTGCACGCTTCTTTGATGTTCAGTCAATTATTCTAATCAGTATCACTATCATTTCTCTTAGGTTAATAAGGTGATGTATTCACTTGACAAATGATTGTAAAACACGAATGACTTTGGACCGACTGAACCCTCTTGTTGGCCCTTCACCAAACCTCGCCTCTACATGCGCCCTTTGTTTTACCAGGGTCCCATGTACAGAGCATTTAGAAAATGTGCATACATGGATGACCAATGTTTGAACATGTAATTAAATAAAGATACCTGTCCCGTCTCAATGGTTAAGTGGTTGTACCTGTTCATGGTTATAGACAGGACATTTTTGGCTTCAGCGTTCCCCTGGGAGGGAAGGTAAACAGCATTATAACTTAGAAATTATTACAACCACATGCAACAACCAATTTCATTATGACATACAGATATAATTTGGACTAAATTGGGTTTTTTTTATGGGTCTGTGTATTTTCTTCTCTGCCATGTCTAAAGAGTTGATCTTATTGATAGTGTTTGAAGTTTTTAATAGTGTTAGGCATTTTTCTGTCTTCTCTGTCATGTCAATTGTCAATCGGTTAGGGAGATGGGACGCTTTCAATTTAACTTCTAGTGCTACATTTCCACCCCGGTAATGTTGTAGCAAATCTATTTCCGAGATTGAGACATTTCAGTTTCTTTGCCGAATTTCTCTGGTATTCGGCGAGCCTCGAGGACCAATTTCACTGTTCACCCCAAGCCCTCCCCTTTAATTAAAGCTGAAATATTCAAGATGTCCCTGTAATCTTATAAACCCTGATGCGAATGATTGCAAATAAAACCCCCGGGAGCCTTCAATACAAGGTGTCTAAAATACAGGTTTGAATATCTTAGACACCCTCATGGTCACCCATCGTGCTAATAAAAGGAGCCTTTAAATGAATGACATAACCGAGATGTTGGTATTTTGACTGGCTATTCACGGTCAACCGCTGGAGTGTCAGAAAGCACAGACCGGTCAGACGACAATTTGTATAGCGACCTGACTACTTTGAAATAGACACAATACGACGCGGGAAATATCTCATGTGCATTTCATTCGCAAATGACGTAATCGTCCCCCAAGTCTCGGGCGATAATCAATGGCATGAGTGTCGGTCCTTTAGAGGAGCTATTGTCCCTAACTGAGATGGGGTGGTCACCTGAATAGTTTGGTTTTGTGGTCCTAACTGCCCCTGGGGCAATAGGACCCCAGACAGATGTGGTCAAAAGGCAAGTGACTGACCGGCGACTATTTCTGATGTATGAGCTCTGTTCATTAGGAAGTTTTCAGTTACTTTTTTACCTTATATCAAGTGCATACGTCACCATATTTTGTCTGTCATGTATTGCATATCACAAAGTATGCAAGAGGTCTGCCATATTGAGATTTGAAATGTTCCTTCCAACACTGGCTGACACAACTTTACTGCATGGATTGATTAAAGAGATATGCATACGAATATCACTGAATAATTAAATACCAAACTGTCTTGTGCGATGCAATATTGGAGTGGATAAAGATATATAAACTCCCCAACCTATATAGCTCCTCTATGAATTATGGATAATTGATTTGAATAGTCAGAATTGTGATATTCCCCACCATTATTAGTTTGGTGTGATCGTTTGTGAGGCTATATGTATTCAGTGCTCCATAAAAATGGATTAATCCAGTCTTACTCTGTACCGTACAAGAGATCCACAGCAACCTGAGCACAGGGGACAGGATTTCTCCCTCAGTTGCTACGAATTGTATTTGTGCACGATTACTGAGCCACTGAGCGTTGTGATGCGCCTGTCTATGCTTGTCTTTTATTCATAGCTTATGTTGTGGGATCATCTAGCAGGCATCAGAGAGAGAAGACAATGTGAGGATGTCCTCTCCTCTGGCGCTTACTTTCTGTGTCTCCGCTGTCAGCGGCATGACAGCAAGACAACTGCTGGCTGTCAAGGCTCAAATTCACATGTCTACATGTCACACCCAGCACTCCCAGTACACCCAACCCCCTCACGCTAACCCCTTCCATACGTCCCCCATGTTTCATTTTCGATGGAAGCCTGCTGAAGTATTTTTATAGTTTTTAAAACCTCATTAGCTTCCATAGGATGAGGGTTTTTCTTCGGGGGGGGGGGGGGGGTTCATCTTAATCGAATACTGATCTTGTTCTAAGCTATATAAGTTTTATAGCATTAAATGGTATACTGAAGTGCAGAGACCTACTCATTTGGAAGAATTGGGTAGGTGATTACAAAGATAACTGATTCTCTTCTAAGGCATCTTAACAATCGCCGATATGCCTCAGTTTTACTAAATTAGTCCATTGAGAAACCATATCCTGATATCCTTCAGATTGTTATGGTGTATGCACCAAATTAATGTTATCTATTCAATGATTTTTTTTCCTCGAAATGAAACTTCCTTCACCTTCTTGGAAGAGATGTGATTAACAAATTGCCCTAAACTGCCTCATCTCCTTGTGTAAAGTATAGTTATAACGTGAAGTGCTACTAGAAAACACTTCAGCCCCTTTGTCTGCCCCTCCCTCCCTGGAGCATCCTCTTCCTCCTCCTGTTCCCAACATCATGTGTCGACAGCCGTGCAGGTCAGAGGGCAGAGCGAAACAATAACGATGTCTGATTTTGTCTTATTTGAAATGAGATTTCTCCGTCGGCTATGGAATACGGTGTGAATAATTGATAGCGCCCATAGTGGCGTTGTTGCAGGAAAAGGGGGTGGATGAGGAGAGGAGGATGAGGAGGTGGATGATGATTATGATGCTTTGCCAGTTCCTCCAGGGTTTATGGTGTTCTTACTGGAGCCTTGTTTTAATCTTGGTCTTCTAGAGTCATCCCATATCTTGTGTGACCATGAAAGACAATATGAGTGCTTGATAGCAGTTTGGAATAGAAATAGGGGCAGATTATAGAGAGAATTTAAGAATTAAACCCTGGATTAAAAATATGAGAGGAGATAGGAATATTTGTGGCATGGGATGGTGTATCAGCATGTTTTTCTAAGCTGTTTGACTTCATTTTTCCTGCTTATAAATGGCACAACCCATTCCATCTATTCGCTGGTATACTGTTATATCAAGGAAGCTGGCTGATGATATTCACTGCCTTGTTGACAGCTGTCCAATGCACTTGTTTTACCCACTATCTGTGGGACATCGTCCTTCATCCCTTTTTGCTCCTCTACCACCAACACCCACCACAGTAGTATGTGGACATTGGCAGCATTTTGCTGTATGATTTCCAGCCCGTCCAATGCTCCCAATAGCCCTACCAACAACCCAGTTGTCAAGTCCGATTTGTCGGCCACGACATGCCAGGAGCACGGCGGAGACAGGCCGAGCTAACCTCCAGGCCTGCCGTGGAGGCGCCAGCCAAGCCCGGGCATCGTGGGACCATAGCGCCCCTAATGAGTCCTCACCCACAACGCCCAACATCTGATCAATAGATAATCTACCTGTCCCTTCCTATTGTTTTCCTCTCCGCTTGACGGACATGCAGCCAGGCCTCGGCCCCTCAGGGTCAGCGCCCCTCATTAGGTTTGCGTGTGCATACCGGACTTAATAAGGCGATAATTACCAAGCCTGCCGCTGCTGTAATTGATATTTCCCCTCCTTGCTCGTCCAGCATTTTATTTTTTGACTTAGTTTTTTTTAGTTTATTTCTTGCTCAGCAGGCTAGAGCACCCGGGAGACAGGCAAGGTCAAGTCCTAGTGACCAGGACACGCCAGTTGGAGCTATGACGGGGGCTATCATACTCCAGCATAGAGAACTAATCAGAGCAGACAAACGAGACTGCATGTGTATTACCCAACAGGGCAAACATTCTATAGTACGATATCTTTCTACAAACCAGGTTTCTGTTTTGTTTCACGAGTGAATTCTTCATATTGCATCAATTTGGTTCCTTAATTCCTTATCACATTTCCATGAGGAACAGTTAGAATGGATATGTATGAATTAATAACCACCTTAACTTTTAACAGGGGATAATTAAAGTTCTCTGCATCTGAATTTCAGACCATTCGATGTAAACCAACCAACTACATGTATTCCATTAACTAATTTCTGAGCAGGCAGTCTTCCGGCACTCATAAATGATTTATCTTATACACAGCCAAACCACCAAGGGTTCTTATGATGTGGTCTAAATTACCATTTTTATACTGGTATTCCATGGAAAACATTAATATCATAAATCAGACATAACAATTTTAAAATATATAATGACTAAAGTCATAAATCGCCACGGTGATACGTGCAGGAAAACAGGTTCTTGTGCTACGAGTTCTCGAAGCATTGAAACGCCACGAATATTCAAAAGCCAATACTTGATATTGGTGGCACCTCCCAAGGCTCGAAGGAAATTTATGGGCGGTCATATGCATGTCAAGTCAAATGGCAGATATTAGCCGTGAGTAATTGAATTATGTGTCTAAGAAAAGGTACTATTTGTCAAATCATGGACCATATTGTTACAGTGCTGTCGATAGCGAGCTATTTCAGGATCCCTTCAAAGCTTTAGTGCACATTAGGAGACGTGGGGTTCGAATCATTTACCGAGAAATTATCATTCAATTAATATGTTTTTTATTATTTTGTATAGACATGTAATTGAATTAATACAAGTTCTATGTATATTTTATATTATTTATGCGGGATTGCTTACTTCGTGAATGCGTCTGCAATTTCAAATTTGTAATATCTTAGATATTACTCTAGGTAATATTAAGCTTACAAACAGAGACAGGGTAGTATCCCGTTTCATTTTGGTACAACTCGGCCAGACATCAAGAGAGCAGCGTCCAACCTATTGACGCAATCGACCCTAAACTTTTCCAAATGATGAATTGCCACGATAGGTCCTGGTCAGCCATATTGAACTACTTTGGCTATAGGATCTATGAGCTATCTCAATGAATGGGATGAAGACCCTTGAATCCCTGATAGGATGGCCAGTAATCATATTGACTGACAACACCTTACCCCAGACCTGATATACCCACAGATCTAGGACAAGCACCATTTTCGGATTATTGGGGTGTCTCGGTCATATCAAATACAATTTTACTAAAAGCATATTATTGGGAGGCGTGAGAATGGTCAGGACCAAACGCCCTTGCTAATGGCTTTCGGTAGCCTGAAGGAACATGGATCCCTCTGTCAGAGACTGGTTACAAAGTGCTAGATGGCAGTGTTCCTGAATCCATCAATATCTAGGCCAATCATGCGAGCATGCCAGCTGAGCTACTCCTAGCTGGCCAATACATGCAGACTGGCGAGCAACTCTCCATCCTTCCCTGTATAATCATAAACAACTCCATTCTGCTACCATTAAATAAATGTGTTTAATTTGTTTCAATAGACTCAGCATTCAACTGCGAAAGATTGCTGCTTTAGGTTCCAGAAGATTTTCTCTCGAACGGTCCAGAAATATATGCGTCTGAATGGGTATTTTTCTGAAGCTGGTCATTCTAAGTATCAGCTAAGAGAGTCTGGAGGAGGTATGGGTTGTATTGGAGCTCGCTGAATACTGCAATGACAGGTTTCATGCATGTTATACTAGAGCCCTCAGCCTAGAACCTTGAATTACACGTTGTGTTCTGCTCGGTACTGTGTCCATAATAATGATGATAATGCCTTTGAGCTGTGTGCTCTGCATGTTTCTTTGTACTGATAAAACGAGTGGATATAACTGCATGGACAGGGGTCGAAGGGGAAACTCGTATTGAGGTTGCGACACCCTAGTTCCCAATGTAATTTATTATATTTTGGCTTAGATGATAAGAGTCTGTAATTCACAATTTCAGTCATATGGCCTGCTTTATAGTCCACACGATTAATCCAATCGTACCGCTCCTCTTGCACTAATCAATGATGTTTCTATCAATAATCATTATATTAAATTTTAATGATTGGTTCTATTGCTAAACTCATGAACCGGGAATCTGGATGAATATAAGATTTAATCATAAATAATGGTCACGCATATCAAAATTCCCTCGTTCAAGAACGTATCCGTCGCGTTAGGAATTCACTGAAAGCGGTTTTATTGTATCGTCTCAAGGAAAAAGTTGTTGTTGGGCAGATAGCTCCTGACCATTAAGTTGAACCATACTGCTATAATAAATGGAATTTACTACTTCTATTACATCATAGTTTTATGGTAGCGGGGGATGAATCGTTCGGGCATCGCTATTTTGAGCTCGGCATCTGTTATTTATTCGTTTTGCAGATCTAATAGGTTGTGGCGTATATAAGTGAACATCTTGAAGGTCACCTATATTTTCTATATCATCTGATCCGTACTTCCCAGTTATGTAACTAACGTTATCTCCAAAACAAAAATAGCTGAACGGATGGTTTGAATGAAGTGGTAAATGATATTCGGGGGACAATGATAAAATGATAACCTATTTACGGGGGCACGTTGGGATGGATATATGCTACAATGTAATGAAGGTAGGGGGATACCATCGGATTTAATGAGATTAATACACGCGCGGAGTGTATCTCAATGATATGGCATCATGCTCATGAGATTCGCTTGCATTCAGGTTAGTGTACATAACAACTCTCCACGCCAATCACATCTCGAATGAGACAAGACGTTAATTGGTTTTGACACTAACAAGAATCCTTGGAAATGAGCCAGAGATAATATCATCCGTCTATTAGAGCCTTTCCGGATCGTTTCGATACACTCCAAGTATAGGTTGTGGTGCAACAAAGTCATAATTCACATAACTACTGTCTTTATTTAAACTGATATCGTAAGATTGCATATAGGACAGAAACGTGTGTGTAGAGGTAACGGGGTACTAACTCAGGTATCGAGTCGAGTAAAGAGTTTTTCCTGGCCTCACTTTCAAAGTTTGAACCCTTGATTCTGCATTACTAGAAAGCCTTTTCCTCTTACTGGTGTCATGGTCGCATATGTTGTTGGATGTTTGACATGTGTTGATGATCAATATGGAAGTGTTTGTGGCTACCAGATCTTTTTCTTAAAAACATAATGTTCATTGCAATTGAAAAAAAATGATGCCATTGGTTGGGATTCATTAGTACAGGTTCTGGGATTGAGAAAATAATTAATTTTTTTATTCAACAGAATTCATCAATTGCTGAAATGGAAAACACTATATAACTGTACATTGAAACGTTACACTTAAAACACTCCAGTTCATGTCATTGTCCTACAACAATTCACTGACATATTCTTTTCTCTTTCGTCTTGCAGACTTCGGTGATATTGGAGGACCTGGATCCAATGGAAGTGCCAATAACCCGCGACGCCTTCGGACAGCCTATACCAATACACAACTTCTAGAGCTTGAGAAAGAGTTTCATTTCAATAAGTACTTGTGCAGACCCAGGAGGATTGAAATTGCGGCCTCACTGGACTTGACCGAGAGACAAGTGAAAGTATGGTTTCAGAACCGTCGGATGAAGTACAAAAGGCAGACGCACACAAAGCCAGAGCCAGGAGAAGGGGTCGTCCTGGGTGATGACAAGGTCACCTCCAGTAGCCCAGGGGCTGAGAGCATCTCCACGGAGGAATGTAACCAAGGAAGTGAGGCCAAGCTTCCTGGAGGACACAATGGGATGGGCAACAATGACATGTGCGGTAATAACAATAGCCATTTGAATAGACTCAATGCGATGGCGTCTCAAGGCATTTGCGGGGGAGGTGGGGGTGGGACAGACAGTGAAACTTCGGGTACTGAGACACCGCTCGGGATAGGAAACGGAAGTGAAGACTCGCCTACCGAGGAGGGCAGGAAATGCATCGACGCGACGTCGGTTACGACATTGGCGAGTGACGAGAATAGCAAGGATGACGCAAGCGATCAAGTTGCTGCCATGGACGTCGAGGCCGTGAAGCCCGAAAGCGATGGTCAGGAAAATAACAACCTTTCAAGAACTATGTCTCTTGGCCCCGGGGGTCGTCAGGAGAAACCTTGCAATGACAGAAGCAATGGGGTAATCATAACTAATGAAAAGGGTATAAACTTGGAAGGGTTGGGTGACTTTAAGGTAGAAAAAGATATAGAAGGATCGAGGACTGGCTTCAATAATAAAACTGGCCCCTCTGAGTTTAATAACACGAGCAGTGCTTTGCCAAACTCTGGCCATAGGCCTGGTATGATATCGGGCAGTTATCCAGTCACTTCCCAGCACTTCTTGTCAGCTGTCAAATATAGTCCAGCGTCACAACTACATCACCATGGCAACTCGCCTGGAGGAGGATCTGGAGGATGCAATGGTGGGGCAGCCCTGGCCCATCCAGGGTTAGACGCCAGACATCCTCTGTCCCCGCCTATGTCCCCGCATCCAGGTGCAGTGATGCCCCTCCAAAGACCTCATGGGACTGGGGGTGGATGCTATGTACCCCCTCCACTAGGTAATTATAGTACTCCTGGTTATGAACCCATATCCGGAGGAACTGCAGCAGGAGGAGGTGGTGGTGGAGGATCCAGATCAAGCGCATCGCCCCTTAGTCCAGCGTGCTCATCGACCTCCCCACCCAACCATAGCCACATTGGTACTGTCACGCCACCTGGAGTTCAGCAGCGGTTCCCCAGTTACACTAACATGGCCGCTGGTTACCAAGGCAACGGTACAAGCTCTCTGCATCAGCAGTCACAGCACCAGCAGCATCACCAACAGTCAATGGCCTACAGACAAGCAATGGTTCCTCCTTCAAACACAGGGTATTTTATTCAGGCTAATTATGGACCGAGAATGAACAACAGTTATGATGGTTCTAATAGTGACTTGGCTGTGAATATGAGGTCAGCCCAGGGCCCTACACAAGGAGGAACTGGTGGCAGCAATTTCATGGAAACAGACCCAAGATTCGCCGCTCAAATGCAGACACAACAGCAGCAACACCAAAGGCAGATGAGCTATTCAGGCAATCTTTCCTCAATGCAACTGAACAATAACATGGCCCGAATACCTGGTTATGGTGAGCGACATAGGGATAACATGCTCCATGGCAACGATACGGGCATGGAGCAGCAGCACTATGGCGTCCCTGGTTACCATTATAGCTATGGTTTAAGCGAGGCACATATGAACGGTCAAACACCAGCCGGAATGGGCGGTGTCAATTCTTATGGCACGTATTCGCGTGAATCGGGCCAAATGCAGAACTTTGTTGGTGTCAGCACAAATGGTGGCACTGCTACCACAGGGCAACTATTATCTTCGCAACAAATGAATTCCAATAACCATGCGTTCTACCAACAACAGCAACAACTACATCCATCAGATAGTACCAATGTGCAACAAGGACGATTGCCAGACCAATACAATGATATATCAAGAGAAAATTGTGATTCCACATTCAGTGGCAACTATAGTTTGACTGAATATAGTAATGCAAACCCACACGGAGGCAACATGGACCAAACTATGACCTCTCCAACCAGTGGCTCCCCAGATTATAGTTTATTCTCAGAGTTTTGTGCCACGACAGAGGCCCCTTACTTCTAACCAGATCTTATTTTTTCATGTTGAAAACGTATCTGGCGCCCATGACCACCCTTTTTAATGGTATTACCACAGGGAAACTACTCTCCTCTGCCTCGTAGAGCAACCCCAACACCAAGCCCTCTTCTCGCACCCTCTCTTAGTTGCATGACAACGCTATCAGCTGCTATCACGTGATAGCAACACTGATGGCAAGGTGGCAGCATGGCCGTTTCCATGGCGACGCTTCAGTAAACGAAGCCAGGCTGACCCGGTGCATGACACGTTTCTTGTGCTATTAGATCTCAGCGGATCAAAACCATTCTCAGCGGCTAGGTCGATCTGAAAGGATCTGTCTCCCCAACTCCTTTTATTCCTCCTCTTCTCCAAGCTTCCCGAACGTGGGGTACACAATGAATATGGACTCTCCCAACGTTACTGTGCTTATTATTGATGAATGCAGGGCGCCATCGTTGCGTATAATATACGTATAGGTGAAACACTTCTTCTGTTGTTTGCTAGACATTCGGAGGCTTCGACTTCCATCCTGTACGCTGCAAGCGTGACAATCAGGAAACATGCCCAGTGGAAACATGACGGTCATGTCAATAAAACTATTAATAGCGTCTCAATAATCGACAGTATTGACCATAGTCTTGTCACCTTAAGAGGAGGAGGGTAGAGAGGGGAGCAAAGGGGAATGAATGAATGAAAGAACTCACCGAGAAGACATATTCATCACCTTCATTCATTTGATGCGTTGCTTGGTGTTATTTTTTACTAGATGTATAGATTAATTCCAGTACATCAAGCTATTTGATATTATGGATTGCATCTGTAAAATGTGTACATTTTTTAATTAACGTAACTTTGCCAATTGAGATTGTGATGGTCAGTCGAGTGTAATTGTTGGTAAGGTCAGTCGGGTTCAAGGTAGCTGATCAAATATTAATGTGATCTGGTCTCCTCAGATTGCTCGAGGAAGCTAACGATTAACCCCTTCTTTGACGAGTACATTTTGTACATACGAAATGGAGTAAATAAAAGTATTCAACATAGTTTCTCGAATGATATATTTTCAAAAGAAAATATGAAAATGTTACTTAATAATATTAACTTCTCAATACTTGAAAGAATCTCATCATCTGTATTATTTTCCAGTATATATAGGAAATATTCTGTTAGGTTGCTAGAATTTTCATTCCAAATCTGTTTGTAAATAATAAGTGAGTCTGACTTTTGAGGATCTTGTCGATTGGTTTGATGTGATTGTATTATACTATTAATATGAATTTTGAATAAATTCCGAAGTATTTAAATGTATTTTGAATTGGAAAGATGCTTTAATTTTGTGCAACTTTGTTTACATTCTGATCATAGAAGCTTTATCACTAATGGTACCAGGAAGGGGAGGGGTGAGAACTAATACGAGAAGACTTGCTGGGAGAATAAACCGTTAAATTATTATAAGTTATGAGGTAATGCCTTATCCTAATTAGATAAGAATATGAGAGGCGTGGTACTATCAAACTAAACGATGACGCAACTGTGTTTTCCTGAAGATATCTTCATTTGGTGTTACATATATAGTTGTGTGCTGTATTAAAATTCATGTAATCAACGAGAATACTACTCGTTGCTGTAACTTAGTATTGAAACTTGTCATGAAATCAAGATTATTATGGCCTTCATGAATAATGATTGATCATTGTTACCGTATAACATTGCTGTCAGATGATGTTATGACCCACATGTCTTTTTACATAAAGTTCCACTCATTTTGGCTTGTTGTGTTGACATTTTATTATTCAGAGTTATTTTTGCAGATTAACTATTCCCTGGGAAAACTAAGGCGTTTTATGATAAATGGTTGCCATGGTGACTCTAAATGAACCTACAACTAGGCTAATGGCTCTTTAATGTAAATCTGGATGCTAATGTTCACCGACGTGACTTCACAGGATCGCGACCAAAGCTTTTAGCTTCTATATTGGACAAGCTGAGGATGTCACAGTGGAATTTTTCAAATTCGCTGACTTGGCTATAGACTCCATTCCCTCTTTCGCGTCCTCTATTCCATTGGTAAACTCTGATTGCGAATTGCAGGGTGTGTATTACTGGGGCACAATATAGACTCTGGTATAGGAAGTTGAGGGTTGACTATACTATGCACACGTAGCAGGAGAAAGCTTTTGGGTGCTGCAATGTCGATGTACTCTCTGACATCTCAGGCGATGGAAGCCATTACTAAAAGCGACCAAGATCTCATGAAGGCCGTCAAAAGCAGACGACAATTTGCCGCCAAGATCGTTTTCTAATTGCTGACATGCGCTAATATAATACACTTTTTTCCCTTTTGTTTTTACCCAATGGAAAATTTCCTTCGACCTTCTAAACACACCACACTCTGCTCATTACCATAGACTGAAAATGTGGTTGTAATTTCAAGAAGTAGCTATCCCAAATTCAAATATTTCCCGCTAATTTCTTTCCCAACTCCAGGGATACTAATTCATTTGGAATAAACATAAATGTTTTAGGGCAGGCTATCATTTTCTTTGCTCGCCAGCCGGTCTTTCTGATCATACTGGTAAACCGATCGGTCAAGTCAAACAATGTCACTTCGACTGACTACATTGGCCGTAATTAATTTCGGAGTTAAAAATTCAGTCCAACCTGTCTCCGCGGTTTACTATTTCAACATGAGCCCCGAGCCGCAATGGCTGCTTGCTATTTATTCAATTTGGCCCAGGTTTGCCCGGCGCCAGTGAAGTATCTTGTCCGTGTGGGCGCCGCCGTTCGCCGCCTCCCGGTACTCCCAGCCCTTGTCCCGGTCTGCCCCGGGTCCTCCTCCCGGCAGCCCCTGGAAAAAACGCCGAGACACTGAGTCGGCGACCGGGGCTGATACTATAACAGAGTAAACAAGGCTGTCGTCAGAGTCGAAGCGTGGAAAAGAGTGTCTGTGTCTGTGTGTTGGGGTGGTGCTGGTAGTGGATGTGAATAGTGGTGGTAGGAGGGCTGGAGGGGGAGGGGGAGGGAGGAGGAAGCGATGGGAAGAGAAAATACTGCTACTAACGTTAGGATGCATTGATCTTGGCTGCCTAGGCAATCTGTAATGGGGAAGCGAAGGCGAGTCATCTGCCAATACTATATCCATGGTGCTGTTGTTATACAGACACCGGTGGTAGACCGCCTCTTAACTGAACATCTCTTACCGATTTGGATGCTCGCTCTTCGGCCCCAACACCCCCTTATACCCACCCCCTGCCCCGGAGACCCATTGACCACCGACCTGCAACACAGCCCAAATAAAAACTGACTCAATAGATGATTAAAACTTGGCAAAACGCAGGACATAAAACTGAAGAGACAATATAGACCTGATAGTAGCTGCTACCACACTGACCTGGACTCTCCTAGGCTCCTCCATAGTAGACTATCACAAACCTCGAGGCGCCTGGAGGAATCAATATCATGATCAATGCCAGAATCAAATTACAGCGCGATATGTCAGATGTCGATAGGCTCTGCATTGGCAAGCTTGGAGATATTTTCTCAGCTGCAAACAACTCAACACAGTGCACATGCTCCGAATATATGGCCCTCTCATAGAGAGAGGTGGATACATCCAATTTCCTTCCAATCCTTCTAAACTGGGCACCGATTTATGCCCTGAACTCCCCCTTTATCTTTTTCCACATTTAAAAATTTACATTGATACTATAATGATAGATAAGAATATGATTTCAGTTGAAGTCCTACGTCAGCTGTCAATCTAGATATATGGTGATGGGGCGTCTTCCCAGAGTTATGGGTGCAATGATAGACTCAAAGCAGGCATTTATTTATGATGAATATAAAACACAAATCTGCATCCCCTGTATCTTTCTTAAAAGGTCCACAAGGCCTCCAATCCAATAAATAGCACCCCTAGGACCTCCTTTTACTCATTGAGAAAGTGGCGTTTGGGATGAATGTATTAGTAGTCAGTTTACCCTGGTGAGGGCAACATGAGGTCACCCAGTCCTCTCGGGATGTGGCTTCCCATTCTCACCGAATCTAGTAGAGGCGAACCGGTACACACAAGCCAGCTAAACACGGTCTCTCGTCCCCGAGTCCTAACTGTATCTCTATTAATACCCGAGCTTGTCCCTAATGCCCACCCACCAACAGTTTGATCCCCCTGCCCTGTCTGACCTAACCCATCTGACTAGGACTTGGATCACCTGGATCATTGCTCAAGGCCCTCCGACTGCATTATCACGAACACATCATAAAATGCCGCCCTTTACAAATATTTCCCCTGCCACTGGAAGGCTGCTTACTGTAAGATCTGTTGCATTCACAGGAAACACCGACCCACCTAAATTATATTATGGTATAATATTTATATATATCATAGTATAATATACATTGATATACAATAAACTGATGCAAAAACACAAATGTGGTACAGAATGTTAAAATCAATAGGCATACATAAGCTGATCACGGTTCACACTGTAGCAGTGTGTATTTTTAGATATGGTATGTTAATATTGTTAGAGGTATGTTAATCTCCTTAAATTCTCAGAATGGAAGAGGGTTAAACATATTCACATGGAATGACGAAAGATGGAAAATATATTAGTAGAGTGTCTAATTAATTGTTCCAAATACAATTTATTATCAAAAAATAAAATTTCTGATTTAATTATAATCAAATTAGAGGGAAAGAGGAATGGCAAACAAAAGTAGAAACCAAGACGAAAATATACCAAGGATTTGATGAGGTAGATGGTACAAATCTGTTCAGAGAGAAATTGAATGAAGGAAAGAGGTCAGACCTGGGCTGGATGTGCCCTGGATTACCTATAGATGGTCTGGAGAAAAAGATAAGATCCCCCGGAGGACCGTAAACCTACTTCAACGTGACCAGGCCAGGCCAGACACCAGGCCAATTTGTTATTTGATTATCTGATCCTAACTATTTAGGACAAGCATGGAAGAATCTCTCTAAATATCAGCTGGTCCTGTTAGCTCGATATCTGTCTATATCTACTGCCATCTAGAAAGTGATAATCGCATAAAAAATGTGGTGTTTTATGGAATAATGTCCATGTAGAATGGGGAAGCCACATTGAATGGGCTGCGGTAGGGAAGCCTAGTAGCAGAAGATGGGGGTAATTTGTTTTCTCGTAAATAATGTGAACGCAGCTAATGTATTTCCTGACACACTTTCGGTGTTCCTGATTTCTATCTCATCCCAGACCGTCAATGAAGCCCGTTTACGCATCCTAAAGTGTGCAGGAGAAAGAGGAATGATAAGGGAATTGCCTAAGCTAGAAAAACAAAACAAATATCATGTAACATATATAAGTTCTCTGAAGAATGAGTTGCCATTTGGCCTAGTGTTTTCAAACTGTCACGATAGCAACATGGCGGGTGCGCGGCATTTTGAATCTCGTCTTTACACAGGAAAACCTCAGCGATATGACAATACGTTTCGATAGCGTGCTCTAGTCTAAAATGAACTGAGCATAACCCTTTGATACTCACCCTCAGGTTGGATACATTTAATCCCTCAGCTACCATTAAAAAGCCCCATTTTGTGCGATGGGAGGAAAGGCGTTACGCAGTGCTAAACAAGAGTTGGATTCAAAATGGCGGCAGGAGAGAGAGAGGGAGAGCACGCACGAGAATAACATAAAGGAGGGGAGCCCAAGTGGGTGGAAGAGATCAGTGCCAGCTATGTTTGTCTGGCGCGAAGGACATATTAGAGACGAGCTCAACACCTCAAGACACTCATCTCATTTCCAGAAGAAGTTTGCATTAAATTGAAGAGTTTGCCCAGACAAACAAGTTAGGCCCAGGTTCTGGGCTTCTATCAAGGGTGGTCAGCTGCGATGGGGTGTGTGTGTACTACGGTATAAAACCCTACTGAGTACTGGTTTCAGTACGCTGATTCCCCCAGGTGTATTTAAATCTACATAAATGTCTCATTAGCTGGCTCAAACCTGCGTATGAAAGATTTAATTACGACAGTCATTCTCAATTATTATGGCTAAAGGTAATTCATTGGTGCAGCAGTGGTAACCATATCCCTGACAACATCTAAGATAAATGCTATACACACCAAATCCTTAGTATGTAATTAATTGGTGTCATATAGTATCAGGAAAAAATCCTGAGATCCAAAACAATGATATGGGTTAAAGGATCATACACATCTGTCTAATTCTAAAGGTGTTTATATCATCGTGAAAAATATCGACAACAAATAAATGGACACCAAAAATGTTCATTGGCAATGGGTACCAGTTGTTCAGGTGTATTTAAATCAGATGATATCAGACTTGATTTTGTGATGGCCCTCTGGCCAATATCAATCTAATTGAGTCTATATTTACTGAGAAGGCAGGAGAATGATGGCCAGGCCATTTGTAGTCTCAGATCTGATCTTGGTGGGTGTTTTAGGGGCACAGTCATCAAGCCCATCAAGATGTCAGCATGTCCCTCACCTACACGGGCATGTTTTATGTGTAGCGAACGTTTGACTACGGTTGACAGGTAGCAGTCATCGGCATAGGCGGCCACACGGACCGGCAGATACAAACCCGTTCACCGGTCTCACTCCCCCGTCACTCATTCCAATTTTGTGATCGAATCAAGCTGCGTGAAGCCAGACAGGGTAAAACATCCATGTGAGGAGAGGGCAACGTAAAGGAACGATTCTGATTAGACCTTCATTTGGATAAAAGACAGGTTCTAAGGATTCTGATATATATACTCAAATGAAATGTTTCAACGTGAGCCATGATTATGTACTGCCGCGTGTATAAAAAAGCCTCTGAAATAAGCGTCATTAAAAATATTAATGTGACATCTGACAGTTGTTATGAGACATGGATGTGGTCTGTTTCTGTCAGGAACAATCACGGAAGAACCAGTACCAATGGTGAATTATATCAAAATAGCTTCTATACACCTGCATGGTAAAACTCGGCCATACTGGCATTTATTTTCGTAATGGTTAATTATTCTGGAAATATTGATTTAAAGTAAGCTAATGTAGGGTGTATTGATCTGTACTGGTATCTGGATCAAAGTCAATAATGTATTAAACTGGATTGGGTCAATAGCCGTGATTAGCCTACAAATTAATTTGGTTTTAGAATGCGATCAACAGATGGTTGAGATTCATAGTGCGATATCATCGCAGTATTCCCCAATGCAAAGATAGGGTCTAATATAATCATGTTTTATCGCCCATAGAATCAGTCGGGAGCAGAATATCATCGGCTGGAGCCAACAAGAACAACATTAAGTCCCCCCACCCAACCCCCCATGCACCTACCCACCCTCCAACCATATCCACCCCCGCCCCCACCCCATAACATTGACTACGATGGTCCTTAATGGGTTGTCTACCTCCTCAGGTGCCCCTGCGATACTTGCATGGGTTGGTGATAAAAGCAAAGCCTGCCTCTCTCAGAGGATCTGTGTGTTCCTGAATTCCCACAAGGGGATAATCTTACAGGAGCGGCGATAATCTCTGGTCCCACCAGATCAGCTCGTGTAACTGGCTCAACAAGTATTGTAGTGCGACTCGGCTCGAGTCGATCTTTAAATAGAATTAAAGCCTGGAGGCCTGCTGAAATTCTATGGAATAGCAAGGCCTCCCATTTAGACCGACCTAATATCATAATCTGAGGAGTAATTCTGTAGTTGCGTGATGTCTCATCTAATGTAAGGTGATCTAGAGTGGACTTCCAAGAAAATGAGGTTAAATATCAGCTATGATCATCCGAAGGGTGGTTGGTAAATATCCCCAATTTCCATCGAGGATCTATGTATGGAAAGGCAGTTAAGTACGGTGCCTGTCCATAATAGGATATGCTATTCATGACTTTAATAGGGTCAATACTGAGCTCGTCATAGCTACTATGCAAATGAGAACATGAAATGACAGACAAGTCAAATTACCGCCAGAGGGGAGTAGAGTGGGTCGGAATACAGAAACTGGGTATAATATAACCACAAATTAAGAACCCGTGAATGGAATAACAAAGGCCTCATATTTAAATACAATGTATTGATGATTGACATGGACGGTGTTTAGATGCCACCCAAAATGATAATAACACAGCGCCAAGGGCAATTATCTCCAATTTTTGTTCTTATTTTCATTTTTCTGATAGCCTTTCGGATGGTATTTCAAAAGATTGAATTACATTAACTAGCTTTGAATATTCTCAGCAGTTACAAAACTGGCATTGACATCGCACTAGCTATTGTAGTCACTGAATTACAAAAAATAATTTCTATCACTAAAACAGAAATAAGAGGCAGAATAATGTATAATTATACAGGAAAAAAGCAAAAATAAATTATCAAAAGTACCATTTCATAACCTTAAAAGCTCATCGTTCAACCATCTTACTTTCATGCCTTTATTCCTATAAGCAACCTTTAGAGGAATAAAAGACATTTCTTTTTGACCTATCATCACAGAGCGTGACCGCCAAGTCTAAAGCCTTTCACATGTGTCCTGTCAAAGTCTGAACGAGGGGGTTGAACCTGTGTAAAAGCCCTGTTAAGGACATGTCATTTTGACTGCACCGAAAAGTTGTTCCACTGCAAAAAAAATAAAAATCTTAATAATAACCACGCCTTCTGCCCATCTGCACATGGGAAAAAGACAGTCCATAGTATCAACAATATCTAAAAAGTTGAAATTGTGAAGCTCAGTCATTTATTAAAGTATATAGAGTAATTTGGGGCGAGTTTTTGAATATTAATATAGATTTTCCCGCCAGGTTGGCAAAGGTTTGGGAGCGGGCAGGTGCAGCCATAACTGGGGCTTGTTTAGAGTATCATTGACGAGGGTCGCCATGCATGGCTGCTCACCAAAGATAGGGTGGTACAGCGGCCAGCTCGCGATGTCATTGATACCAAGCAATGCTATTGTCCGCACCAGTTGCCTAAACAATGGCAGCCTCACCATACTAACAACCAGATCACCCCTACAGCCTTTTTTACAGAAAGCATCATCATTGATACTGATTGTAACTGCTCTTCTGGGTCAGCCAAGCATGTTTCCCTATCTAAACATCTCCCACCATCACCATCCAAGTCAGAAGAAGAGTAAGGGTTGAGAAAGCAAATAAGAAAAAAAAGAATAAATACAGCAGTCTTCTTCAGTTTACACCCAAGACACCCCCTGTATCCATGCCATAGCGAGAAAGTGAAAAGATTGCTTATTTTTATATAGGAAGCGATGCGATTTAGGCCATCGAATGCATTACAAATTGTTGAAAGACTTTCAAACCACCCCACGGGTCCTTCTTTCCTGCTGTTTGCCTATTTCACTTCATGAATAGCCCCCTTTATTTAATTTATCATTAATTATAGAATGGTGACTCACGCAGTATCCTAATCGCTATTTTATCCCTAGCTTGATGTTCCACAAATACCAGTCATTCTATGGAAACATATTAATCAAGTACAGTTTGAAAGGTTGCCAATGGGGGAATTTACGAAAACCATCAATTATATAATGTAATGTTTCTCATGTGCGTTCCAATAGAGTAAATATTTATCTCAAATTAAGCAAATGTATCGATTACTCCTGAACAGACACCACTTGCTATCACCTCAGAAATCAATCGCACTGACTCATTTAATGACAAACGCAACCACATAATAGATTCACGTGAAACATATCTAATCTAGAAATCCAATACATCCAAGCATGCCACTCAATTCTATCATATCGATCTGTTTAGTGTTACTATAGCCGTCTGAATTGAGGCTGTCTAACTAATTTGTGGAAGTGGGTCAACAATGAGGGCAATAGATGTAATGCATGTAAGGATGATTAATTACTTGTTTTGATTGATAACTGTCACAGCATAGGTGCTTACATTGACCAGACTAGAATGAAATGGGAGAAAAATATCGCGTAATAGAATCGAATGAAAAGACAGCCTGCCTTTCTTTATTTTTGCATGGTATAGGGCCAGATGTAGCGGTTCAAGATGGTAAGTAGTATACGAAAATAGTTCTTGGCACAGGCGACGTTTTGGGGTTACTATGGCGACCGGGCGACAATCACAACTCGCGAGCAAATGGCTGTGTCATAACAAAACGATGAGCAACTCGCCAATCTTGAAATCGATTGGAATTAGAGTAGTTCATGGGAGTCAATCCTTAGAGGAGGCAAGTGATGAACCAACAATCGATAAAACCTTGAGTGCTGTAGCGCCGAGAAAGAATACAAGGGCAATGCTCTTAGACCTCGGTGAGGATAAAATAGGGAGGCCGTGTTGTCTAGAATCAAGACTGGCAAAGCTTGTTTTCTGCCCAGAGTGAAACCAATCCATGGCAATTTCGCTGCGATACTTGGGGTAGACAATTGATATTCGGAGTGATATGGACGCGCAAATTAGCGCCAACAAGTTATCAGGGGCTTTCAGATGGAGATGGGAGGATCCTTCCGTATTAGATCTTAAGCGGCCCTTAGGCTTTACCACCCATATTGGCCTACTTTAGTGAAAGGTAGAAGAACATGTGATTATAGATACAGTGTAAACCTTACCGGCGGGCAAAGTAGTTATGATGATGGTGGCAGTGGGGTGGAGATATGAGTCTAGATGGTATTGAGGTTCTCTCGCTGTGCTATTATCAAGCCTCGCCTTATCCTCCCCCCTCTTCCTCCTGCAGTTCTCCCTCCCTCTCCAGGCAGTGGTCGCGACGATCTTCAATTGAACAGAGATATTACCAGCTCTCCAAATCTACTTTCCCTTTGTGATCCCCTGTGATTCAAAGCCAATAACGATACGATTGATATTGCCACCAAGAATAACTAAAGATTCCAAAAATATGTGGCAGCAACAGATCGCTGAGTCCAGGCCAGCAGTAGTCACAGGTATAGAGAGCGATTCCCCAGCAGCTTGGCAACCCCGAACCAACACAGGGTCAAATGTAGAATCCAAATGTCTGGAGAAGTAATTCGCCCACCTCAGGAGGTTGGCAAGGTTTTGTTGAGAAGACTAGAGCAGGGTTAGTCCGTAGGAGAGCGAAGCTATCGGCTAACTGAGGGTGAGGCGGGGAAGGCCCGAACCGTGGCCATTAAAAAAGATATGTTTTCAATGGCGACGTCACGGGGTGATATGATTGATAGACCGAAATGGGATAGCTTGGCTAGGCCAGAGGCCCGCCAGCAACACTAGGTGTGTGTGAACGGCCCCTCCCGCAAGCTGAACAACATCCAGGATAAAAATCGAGCACATGGAGGAAAGATACAAGGGGGTATAGAGAGGCCAGATATTATTCCCACAAACACACATAACCTACTCTCATACTTCGTCTAGATATTCTAGTTATTTGGGTAATGTTTACATGACAGGCCTTGGGGAGTCGATTCAAAATGTGTAAATTAGGTAAGGATTGGGGTGGTGATCCATCATGTTCGTGACATGTTTTCATTGATTGAATAGAGGTAACATATACTTTAGAACAAGCCAGATAAACACAAAGAAGAGAATTACACCCAGACCCCCTGAAGTTATGAATATTGGGTGTAGGTGAACAGTATTATTTTTTTTCTCATCATATCTTGTGGATTTGTATTCATATTGCAAGGACCCTTTGAAGGAATTTTCTAGAATTGTGAGTCGCATTATCCTTTCTGAAGTATGGCAATGCACTGTGAAAAGGGGTTTCTATGATTATCGAGTGGTGTTTTTTGAGCCATCGTCAGCAGTCTAAAGGAGCGGATAAGTGTTTGTTATTGCATCAGGAATGGTACTTGTAGCTTTAATAAGTGGGGCGTTTAATACTTCCAGCATACAATACGTTGCAGATGGTTGTGGGTGTTGAGTTGTCTCATTGCCTGTATTCTACCTCTCTGCGATATTCATTGAAATAAAACGCAAACTAAATGAACAAAGAGTCAAATCGGACTAACGGCAGGTGAATACGTGCTTGCCACACACGGGTCGGTTGACTTTAGTGACCCACGGGGAAAGCTTAGAATTTGAACAAACAAAGAGAACAAACTCAGACTCAAGCAAGTGGAGGCTCTCACTGCTGTCTAAGTAGACGTTTCCAAACAGTGGAGGGCACCGAGTAAGCAGAGAGGAAAGCAACAAGATCGAGTCAATCCCACCCACAAAGAGAGGAGGACTAAATTGGGAGAGAAATCCAAGGTCCTATATATCACTTAATAGAAGTAAAGGTAGCAATAGCGGCGAAGCAGAGGGCAAAGAGAGATTTATTCCTCTATAATCGGATCTAGGGGAGGGGGCCTTTGCGCCTCCGACAAGTCAACACAGCTATTTTCGCCTCCTCAGTGTCATAATTGGATGTGTTAAATTGTTCTTGAAAGACGCAATTGCTTCCCTTATGGTGGATAAGAATTGGAGCGCTGCGGAGGGCACTGATCATTATGTAATGCAATACCCACTGTTGAGCATTCATTCATGCCCTGTTGCATAAGTGCATTGTCCGCACATTCCCCCATTGTCCATCGCACGGTCGGCGACGACGGTAGCCAAATAAAACAAATCCTTCGGGAGCGATAAGCTATGGTCGGGCAATCGTCGTCCAGTCCCCTCGTACAATTTGATTGATATATATTGACATAATGCGGCGCGATTCTGCCGCGCCATGTCTGTGAACGAGGACCAGGCTCTGGCAGTATTGGGACAAGCGCGGCAAATTAGCCATAAATCTAAATAGGAAAGGGGACAAGTGCGAGGCGATTGATAAGGCACATACCAATGTGCATTCAAACCCAAACAAGAAAAAGAAGCGAGATCATTCGATAATATGCAGGGTTAAGCACATACTCAATTATTTAAGCGCCGATCCTCGTTGAAGTATCCTTGCAGGGTAAAAGCTTCCATTTGACGGCATATAAACATGTGTGAGTATGTATTTTTTGCACAAAAAGACGCGAAAAACTAAAAGAAAATAAGACAGAGCTGGAATAAGAATGGGGTTGTGTGCGATCTTGTGAACACCCGTACATGTATATAGCACCGGGGTTGGACAGAACTTGACCATTGTCTCACTATACTACCTACCGCCTATACTCAGTAACTGTCCCTGGAGGTTTTTAAGTCCTGTCCATGATGGCCTATGCCCTCCTCGTGCAAAGGGGAGGTAAGGTCTGTGTGTGCGATCTGGAGGAGCTGACTTGGAGCATATGGTGAGCCGCTTTGTTGCCCTATTTTGATTATCATCAATGATGAGCTCTTGTGGACCTGTGGAAATGAGGAGGATACTGAGGGGAGGGAGGAGGAGGAGGGGAGGAGCTGGAGGTGGTGAAGGAGTGGGAGGTGTCTGCGGAGGAGGAGTAGCAGCAGGAGAACAAGGAGGAGGAGGAGGAGGAGGAGGAGGGGGTTAGGACCCAGAGGACGAGAGTAGAACAAATGATCAAAGAGAAAAGAGGGAGGGATCTATGCCAAGAGCAGTGCGATGAAGACAGGACTCCGTCTGCATCCTTCGCCTACTTGGCCAACAACACTCAGTCCCTCCAAGAAAAGCACACACCGCTCTGGTCCGGCGGCAAAAGGAGGAGGCGTAATTTATAATGATAACCCCTTGTTTCGCTAGACGGACAGCACCAAGATAGGGGCACGAGGTTTTGGGCCGGGCACGTGGAGAGCCGTTGTTGATGTGATGCTGGCTGCGCCGCTGCTGATGAAGGCTACAAGCATGATGATGATGACGCTGATGATGATGATGAGGAGGCTATGAGGGGTGGAGCCCGTGAAGCCTTGGATGGAACGGGCGATGACGTTCAGCTGAGAGAAGCCTGATCCGCTAGTCACTGGAGGTACCTCTCTGGTTGAGGGGGATACTTACTGTTAAAACTGGAGGAAGATCCACAACACGCTGGCCAGGTAGCTTTGCGTGCTCTCCTTGCAGTGTCCATGTCCTTCATTCGCTTCTATTGCCTCTCCTGGAGAGGGATGGGAAAGACAACAACTACAAGAAGGCGACTGTGGTGTTTGCTGTAGTGAGTGAGTGGTGCGGCAGATTTCTCCAAACATACTTTAGATGTATGTACAATAATTCTCATACGCAGGAGGTTGCACGAGGGAACTAGTTGATTTCGTCAGTCAGTCAGACAGTCAGTCAGTCAGTCATTCAGTCAAGACAGTTGTTATTTGTGATGGTGAACAGTTTGTAGGTGGTAGTGGTGTGCAAGGTATAAAGACTGGTTGGCTGTTGGTTGGTTACTTGCTCACATTCATCCAGTCATTGCCACACACACCGGAGAGACTTGAGAGAGAGCGTACTACAACTGGAGTCAGCCTCTCTACTACAATCACCTCTCTCCTCTCTCACACACAGTCCCTCTCTCCTCACACTCACACTCGCCGCGCCACTGCGCCGCTACCGTCACACAGGAAGACGAGAGTGGAGGAGGAGGTGGAGGAGGAGGAGGAGGAGAGAGAGGAGAGAGAGACCTAGGAGAGGGGGCACTGGTGGTCTATGGGTAGTAGTGGTGGGCCCGAGTACAGCTGGACCAGTCAGTAGTATCACACTGCAGCTCGCCGCTCCATAAATCAGGGCGGAGCTCTGCTACCATTCTCATCGTCTCATCTCAGTCTCTCTGCCACATTGTTGTTCTGGATACTACACAGAGATCATATCATACTGTTCACTTCACACATACGTGCACAGGCTTCTGTTGCTACATGTAGCAGTTGTACTTGTGTTATATACTACTCTTACCAACAACTTCTCGCCCAGAGTGATAGTTGCAGAGGATAACAATAACCTTTCTTCTTCGCCTCTTGTATTCATCGCTGTTTTAGACTCGCACATCGAGTTCCAAGATTCTTCATTCAGTCAGATCCTTACCAGCACATGGACCTTGTTGTTGTTATAGTGAGTGAGAAGGGATATTTTCCAAGGTTCTGTATTGGTGTGTGCTCTTAGTATCCTCTGCATGGCATCACCTTCTGAGTGTTGTTGAGGCTTGAGTGATACTATCAACCAACCATTCCTTCCCATACACTTTAATGCTAATCAATCGTCACTAAGCTCCTAGTTCACAACACGACCCACCTGATCAAGCCGGCCGACAGACCCCAAACGCTTCATTCTACCATCATCTTCCCAACGATCGACATCTCCATCTCCATCGTCAGCCCCTATACAGTCGTCATGGCAATGTTATGACTCTTTCCGATACTCCAGTTGGTGCTAGACCAGGTAAATGCATTGACACTCCCTGGAAAGGCTTCCAAGGGCCTGTGCACACCTTTTGCTATGTGCTCTTGACTCTCTCATGGAAAAAGTAAGGCCAACTCGTGCCCGAAAAAGTAATTCAGAGCACTTTGTCAAAGCTATCCATCATTACTATGAGAAACATGTTTCACAGTCGCACCGTGGCGCTCATTGGCTGACCGTAGCCACGTGACCAATTTAACCCTCATAAGCCTGCCAAGAGCGAGGTGTAATTTACGTTCATTTATTTCAGATTTATCAAGGCATCGACAGCTAATTTGAGAGGCATCGTCGTCGTCGGCCGATGCGCTTCCGCAACCACTGGTGTGAATTATGAATTCCAACGGGGAGTATACGATATGCAACCTGGACAATCATACATACACGTCCAACTATCCTGCGGATGGGATCACGGCGAGTTCGGGCTACGGTGGCTACGCTAACGTAAACAATGGTCTGCCCGAGTCGGGCCAGCTCGGGTACGGGGCCAATGCCGGGTTACCTCCCGTCTCCTCCGGGCCCGAACACCTGGGCCACCCCGGACAACATGCCCATCAACCCGGAGGACACCCTATGTATGGACACCATCAAAACCAAACGTCTGTCATCTCCCCAACGTCCCCACCGCCTTCACATGGCTATGGACCTCTCCAGCATCACCCCCACCCCCACCATAACTCCTGCCTCCCGCCCCCCGGACAACACTTCGACTATTACGGAGGGACGGTCATCACAAATGGCTCCCCTGGAGTGGATCTTAACTCAGGACTCTACTCACCCTATGGCCCTCCGGAGCCTTCTCCAGGCCAACCCCCACATTGTGGCATTCCTACCACATCGGGGCCGCATCATTACGATGTCCATGATTCACCAATTCACAGTCTGTCACCTTCCACGGATCATCCCCCGGTTACCACATATAAGTGGATGACAGTAAAAAGGAGCGTTCCAAAGCCAGGTAAGTTATATGAGACAAATCCTCATAGTTTCATTCATTCATTACATGTAAAAACCCATTAATAAAATCCCCCGCCTCCCCAGGACTTATGCTTGAGAATCCTCCCCAGATATTTTCCTTGTTAACAACCTCATCCAGGTGTTTCATGAATGGCAATTTGCGATATGACTTATTACACTAACCCCTTTCTACTAAACCATCTCCCGTGTGCAAATCTGGATGGCTATTAGTGGTGTTGGACCCTCCAATGCAAAGGGCATGCACCTTAATGCACACCTGTGTGCCAACCCCTCACCTGGAGGAATTACGAGATGAACAGGTGGCTCTGCATAGGGATTATGCTTAGACGGCAAGGGTAGTCAAAAGGCATCAGGGGAAGGGGGCTCTGAGAGAGCAAGTAGATAAATTTTAGCACCTATAAACAAGTCAGGTTTAGTATGTGTCAGGGGGATGGGTAAACATAGTTGAGACTCCGGAGAAGATCTCTCTGCTTGAGTTATGGGTGTCAGTGTTCTGTGGAGCCGACTACTGATGGAAAGATGTTGGCGGTTCACGTCGTTGGGAGGCGTTCTTGTATGGGCGTTTAGCTTACTGGAGCAGAAGCCTTGTGTGGAGGAGGCAAGAGGAAAAACATTCTACAAGCATGACAATCTCCAGACCCGACCAATGCCCCTCTGTCTATGCTTAATCATAAACTGGATGTTTATCGCTCCATATAACATGTATACATTCCTTTTATGTTCAGAGATAGGGAGCTACTATATATGTCTCGAGTACATATATCTCTATTTTACCTAAAGCCACCGACCCAGTTTGATTAATAGAGTATTTTGGTGGGAGTGAGAGGTGAAACTGCATTAACACCTACCCCTGTCAGAACTCTCACTTTACTTTGATGTTTATGGTCATTTAATGGTCGGTAAAGGTTTGCCTAGCGCGATTGTATCTGGTTCGCTATAGAGGGGGACCACACGCCCCTTGCTCTCAAAAAAGCCAGCGTGTGACTATACCATTTATCCTAATAAAGAAACACAAATAAGGCATATTTATGACCCCCACTTTTCCGAGGCGAAAGCATATATCACCTAAACAGAGCTTCGCCGTCAGGTCTTACTCGAGAATCAATTTATTTCGGCTTGGATTTTCCATTGGTTTTAACCAAGATGAGGGGTTGCATTAGGAATAGTCCTGCAGTTTCTAACCTACAGATTTTGCGAAGTAATTTTGTGAAGTAATTCCTTGGAATAGAGAGGAAAGGAGACCTGCCTGGGATTAGTTTACTGCTCCTGGATCTGTGTTCATCTAAAATAGAAAACGCATGGATGAAAGGGGGTTAGAAAAGAGGCCTGTGAGCAGGTTCGAGTACAGGGATTGCGTGCCTTGGCTTGCAGAGTGCATCATGTCTTCGCCTTAACATGCAGCTTCCCTCACATGCATGCCTGCATCTAAATCTACCAAGCAACTCCTGCCTCCTGCCTGCCTTCTTTCTCCCCCTCTATCCTCTATTTCTGCCCTTCATCACCACCATATTTCTCGCCAGAGAAAACACGCTCACGCACCCCACACCAACTTCTTTCCCTCCTTCTCTAGCTTTCTCTCCCTTCTCTCTCTCTCGCTCACTATTCTCTAATTCTCTTTCCCCTAGCGACTTCACTATACAGTTAGTTTCATGCTGGCACGAATTACCTCGGATTATTAGGACCATGTGTACTACTTGGCACGTCTCAGACCCTCCCTCCACCCTCTGGAACAGTGGTCGAAAACGCTATTCAGAAAGGTGCCATGTGTTTTCACCTGCTTGTCGAGCCAAGACATCGGAGACAAGCCAAAACCTTTACTTATCTCACCTCTTATCTCATCCTCTTTATCGGCAGCTCCCTAATGGGCTTGGCTACAATGGTGGCAATCTTGTTGAAAAGGCTTTTTGCATGTGTAACCACAGTTATCCTTAGACAAGTATGGCGTTCTGGTCGCCCAATATCATACCTGCCAAAAGCCATCGGAATCTGGCTGGCAGATAGGTCACTCTCAAGGCCAATAAAGACTGGGCACACCAGGTAGAAATCCTCCTTTCTACATATTACATTCAACAGCCTCCGAACAGGGTCAATACAATCATTTTTCAACACCAGCATGAGTCATGGGTCTTGGTTTCCCAGATAGATGTATTTGCATTAGAAAGACTGAATGTGCTATATGGCTTTTTGGTGAAATAAGAGTACGGCACACAAGCCCTCGCAGTTAAAATGATGCAAGTAGTATATAGGATATGGAACCTGACGCTGGGTCGGACTGCTCGAGGAAACCATGTCCCGTTATCACTTACTGATTGATGGAATCCTCCAGGTGATATAGGTCCGTGTTAGGGGAATAGAGACCTGCATTGTCCCCATGTAGTATTAGCCCTTCGCCCTGGAGTAACCTATACCTGCTCCCTTTACTCAAAGATTGGCAGTCTTAGTGAACCTTTTATTAGCCGGAGCGCCGCGTCCTTCAGTACTATGTCACTGATACTCCCACTCCTGGGCATACCCTGGAGGTAACCTGATGAGCCCTTTTTAATTATTCAATTGAATAAAGATTTCTTGCCGACTTGATTTATTGCCTTCTGGGCTGAAATTGAAACACATACAAGGCAGTTAAACAGCATCTTGTAACCACATACCCGGTAACCTTTCTGCCTTGTTATATACCATGTCATTTTTATCTATTACCTTTTAATGGACCGGGTCCCAGGGTGATCCCAGCCCGGATATGTTACTGAATACTGGGACATAAATATCCAATCCCGAGGATGCTAGTTTAAGGCTTGAGTCGGATACTTTGTAAGCAGTACCGGGGCTTTATTCAGTCCGAGGGGGATTTTGCCTGTAGTACACTCATGATCACTAAGATACCTACCGCCCTTACCTCGTAGAATGCCTCCTCTGAACCTACCCTATCCACTAAGAAAAAAGTGGGAACTAATGTTCATTTACCTGCTAAAAATGCTTGCGTCGAGAGACTCCTCTTCCCAAATATACCCTTGGTTTTTCCCTGGTTTTGAATTCGAATGGATAATTAATATGTTCAAATTTGGTTTCCAGAAAAGAGTTTTCCTTCATTTTTTCAAAAGATCGAATATGTTTTATAGTTTTATAGAACACCTGTAAATTTTAGAGACTTGTATCGTATTGTATTTTGTTTCATATGCAACAACACCTTTCAACAGTTACCAGAGCGAGTTGAGATATAAATGACTGAGGACAGGGAACAGCCCTTTAGGAAGGCAGATACATTGTAGAAATTGTTACAATGAACATATGTGTACAATTTGAAAATTATTTTTCATCAGATCGTGCCCGATACCAAACCACATCAGATGCAATAAACACTTCATGGAGCGACATGAGAGGTGAGCCAAAAACATATTTAGAGATATGTATGTAACTTAAGGGAAAGGGTCTCTCTTGATTGTTAAAAGCCTATCTCTACAAGCAATACACTTTTCCTTCCCAAGCGGAGGTTATTTATATCGATATTCATCCAAGGCATTTAAGTTAAGCCTGTAGCCAGATTAGATTCTTCTCCTAAGTGCACGTTCTCTGGACTTGGCTGAGAATGTGGGTTTACTCCTTACGGCCGGTAGCTGGCGGCTTGGGCTTGGAGAGGGCCTAGCTTTACTAGACTCCGCCCTCTCATTGAATTCTCATTAATTTGATCCAGACAAGGCCCTCCTAGAGAGCGCGATCCGGGCGCGGCTACAGCCGGATCCCTCCCCCCTGTCTCCCGGTTCTTTCACTACCCACCCCACCCCCTCGCCTATGTCTTCATGCCAACCCAACAACCCACGCTTCTTCTCTGGCTAACCCTAGGTATTAAAGACAGGCTCAAACATCGCTATAGATGCCAACCAGTATATATAGTAGTCTTCAAGCCACCCTATACTCAACCCTCAAATCGTTACCCAGAGCTCAAAACTTATAATAAGTAAGATAACTCATTCCTGTAAGAGAAATATTTCTCAAGGCTCAGCCTTTGTTATGATTTTTACCCTTCTGTGTGCCTGGATATATTTACTCGGACGCTACATTAGATGGCACGCAGCAACTACCAACTCTTTATTTTCTTTCATTTCTACGCTTTGATAAAAAATGGTTTGTTTATGGCAGATGTTCTGATACCGCTGAAGACAAAACTGACACATTAAGACGACTAAAAATTTTCATCGAGTTTATCATTTAAATTGAACAATACCTATTATATATTCAAACGATTCGTCTTCCGCTCCCGAGTATACGTAAATATACAAATATATATCAATAGCCCGAACGTCCACATGCATAATGTTATAAATGTTTAACATAGAATAGATTAGATACATGTATATATTATTATATTCATAACCAGTAATTTCTCTATAAAACCATTGCTGATGTCCTCACCGCTCTAATAGTATCATAATTCGACACTTGGTGACAATATTATATCCTATGATTCATTTCCAATTATTTAGCATCGAAGGGTAACTTCTGCATGCGGATTTAGACAATTCATCAAAATGTGTTCACACAATGTAATCTTGTATCACCTTTTTGGTAAAATATCTTACAGCGTTTTCTATGAGACATTAAGTATTAAAATGTTGCTGAATTCAAACAATCAGCTCGTCAAGCTTTGTGAAGATATTGCGGGTAATTCCCTTGTCAATAAACCTTAGATCAAAATGTATAACGGCTGTGAGAGCTTGGACTATGTATATATGTGGGAATGTAGCTTGGGGCTGGAGGAGAGTGATCAATAATCCATAAAGATCTTAGGTTTTGATGTGTGTATTGTCTGAGAATGTGGCTCCGGTGCCATTAGCGTGTATTTATCAACTGTCTTCCATTCAAGCCTCCTGAGCCACACACATACCCAGCAATGGTGGTCAAATCATGGGCGCTTTAATACAGCAAGAGTGCTTTTGGAAATGAGCTAGAAGGGGGTCTCTGTATTCTGATTGCAAATAATATGGAGTTTGGTTTTATGTTGGTAGGGAAAGCGTGCGTATTGCACATGAGGCTATATTATGGGGGAGATGGATGGAGATGGCCGACCCAATGCTGCTGAGCTTATTGGTTATATTTAATGAAAGAACATGTAGGAATTGATGATATATTGGTACATAACATAACCTGCGTACATGTGGGAGGCATGTTTAGTATTGTAGAGCCAACACGAGAAGCCCCCTCTATGAAATTCCTGTCGCAAAGGGCAGAGAGAGATGCTGAGGGAGAGAGAATGCCCCCCGTCGAACTCTACCCGTGACAAAATACCATCCCCCAGACAGATGTTTATTGAATCAAGGTTATCGATTTTGTAATAAAATCATAAATCACAGACTTCCAATAAAGCCTCATGCAACTCGCGCGGATCGATCACAAATCTGTTGCGACGGATTCAAATGAGGAATGTTCATATGAAAACTGGCTTCTGCCGGTGTGTATGGTGACGCTTGTCACTGACGCTTATATATACGGAAAGGCCTGCTCCGGTATTAGGCGTCACCCTGCAAGTTTTTAAGGGGGGAAGTTCTGGTAACCTTATTGATACATCCAAACAGCTGCATATTTAGTTCTATGCGCTGAACTAATGCTGATAAATGATTCTGGGGATATGCTGTATTGAAAGTACAGATCGTTTATCATTCGGGGTGATGTATCAATCTGAGTCATGAACAACTCTGGACACATGTCCATATTGTCCCCAAATGTATGGACCCGCAGTGTGGACACCATGTAAAGCTCTCAACTTTGCTGAAATTAAGTTGTTTTGAGGATTCCTACATCCACTTCGTGTGGCCATATTTAAATATGTGAACCCTGCATGCATCTAAATACATACATGTATGATCGATTATTTATAGAATATGACTCATTCCTATGGTCGGTGTAATGTTGATGAGTTGAAATCTTTTTTTCCGAGTGCAGCTATGGAACATATCAGAATTTATTTACATGTGTTGATGCCAGGTGTCCAGGCGTTTCTGCTCATGAACTGCCTGATCTAAAGATTACCAGAGGCTCATTAACAGCAACAGAAAAAAATAACTTAAACCGAAGATTAAACAACTGAGAAGGTGGGTTTTAAAAAGGCGCAAAAACGGTCATATGGTAAACGCAGCGAAGCCACTCCCTTGGGCTTAACCTAGTGAATTGTGTGGCGTTCTGTTGGTAGCTATCAAATAAATGTGGCTTCATATGAAGCGTTTGCTTGAGGTAAATACATACACACACATATATATATAACAGGGAAACTTTTTGTTACAAATGTAGGCCAGTGATATGTCGGAGTCAAGCTATGCTGTACATCCAAGGGGGAAGTGTAGGTGGCACCCCTAACCTAAAACCGATCAGTCTTTGTTTCCCAGCTACTCGTTGTCAATATTGACAAAAACTGAGCACCGCATATCGACTTAGTAGTCTGGTGGGCGTTGTGGGGACCGCCATGTATAGAGAGAGGACCTTCTTCAAGTGTTTTACACTCATAAGACCTCTAAGTGTAGTATCTCACCACTGAACCTAGCAGATGGTCAACGAGAACAGGACCTTTTCCTCAAATATGTACGTATACCAAAATTGGTGCCACAGACGAGAAATTAGTTTTCCAGTTATGAAAATTGTTTTGAAGAGGACTGCCCATTCGGTTGCTCTATCAGATCAGACCACCGGCAATGTTTCATGAGTTATAGCAATGGTTAAATGGTCTATTATGTTCACAAATTCTTAGCCTTGAGCCCTTTTACTTTGAACTAGTTTCTTAACTGAAATCTCATAGCATACGTCCCCATTTCTATTGAAATATTCTGCTGGATCATCCATTGAAAATACCCACAAGCATACTGCGTATCCACGAATAAAGAAACTTTGTTGTGACGCGATTCTTGCTAAGTCAAAAGCAAATGTCACTGATCCTAAACTCTGAGGATGCTCTGACAGTGAAATATGTACACAGTTCAGGACATGTGTATATCGAATGCTCATTTCCAACACATTGTAACCATTTATGAAGCATGATTTATGTTGCTTTCCTTTCACTCCAGGCAGTTTTGTATACTTTTTATTCATGCTCAGTCGAGCTTACAGTCCGTGCTGTGGAGGCAAGAAGTAGTTTCTGTTGGAATACTTCATGTCCTTACAATCAAAGGTATTTCTGCATTCTAAATTATCCAGGTCAGAAAAATCCGGCAGATATTCATATTATTTTTTAAAGCTATTTTTTTTTCAGATTTTTTTTTAAACTATAAGAGTGGAAAAGGACGTTCCTGAAACGTGTGCAAATGCTGAGGCATCCCTAGAGCAACGGTACAACTTCTTCGAAATAAGGATATAGAATTTTTTAACCACAGGAAATCAACATGTTTCAACACGTAAGATAGGGAAACAGGGGAATAACATTATAGGCTTTCTCAAATGTACCCTGTAGTGCATTTCGAAATGTGCATTTTTAACTGGACCAGAAATCTACAGTTAAGATTTTTTTTCATTCACCAATTAAAATGAGTGTTATAAAATCAGTTCCATGAGCAAACAGGAGTCCAATATACTGAAACTGATCAGATTATTCACCAGAAATCATCTCCAGTCTGAAAAAAACACAAGTAAATGTATGAAAATAGTGAGTACCATAATGGTCGGAGCGTGCACGACCGTTGGATATATACAACACATTCATTCTTCATTAAAATACACGTCAAACTTTCAAGGAGAATCACTATCTCAGTGTAGAGTGATGTATTTATTGCGCTTCATGATCCATACAAACTTAATCTTTCATACATCTCCTCCATATGGCACTTTTTCCTGTATTTGAATATTATAACTTTCTACTGCATTATTTTGCGTGTGTTGTCGCCATCAGGGGATGGATATGGAACAAGACCCAAACAAACAGCATAATGGATTCTACTGATACGGGCCTCCATGACAGGGAAATCATCAACATGCAAGTATGATAACACTGAAAGCCTTTCACCCCCACCCCCATCCTGATTCGGAGACCTTGCAGTGTTTCAATACCACCCTCATTTTTATGCGTACATAAAAATATGCATAAGATGTGCGTTATTATAAAAGACCACTTATTATTTACATTTCTCCATTGCAGAATTACAATTTGAACCCTAAATATGCAGTCATGTTTATTACCTGACCAATTTCCATTATATATGCGGGATAGAATCCAATAATTCAAAACCACTTAAATGGGCTCGCTAAAGGTGAGAACATGTTTGAGATGAAAGGGCCATTTCTTACATCAGGAGAAATGCGTTGTTCACGTATCTCCTGAATCTAACCTGGATATCATGAAACCAAAGAGGAACGGTACAAAAGGCAAGACCTTTGCTTGACTCCATACCTGAAGCACCTATTCTCTATCCTGATTATAATTTATGCCTTTGGGGGATGTCGACAAAAGACAGTAGCTTTTTGTGGCCAACTAACTTCTCAACTCCTTCGAGAGTTTGTTAAAGTTGTACCTTCAGCCAGACACGATAATTTATCACTCGATGAAGCGTTCACCTCAACGTGTTAACCGACTTTGGAGTCTGATGACTACGAAACGTTGATAAATTTGCCCATCGACGGCGGGTGGTATACCGAAAGGTGACTGCATACCCCGAACCACCGAAGCCTCAGTCACTGTTCTTAAACATGTATACATACATACACACCAAATTATACCTTCCACACGTACGATTCCTGCCAATACCTGAGAACACATATAATGCATTCGAATGAATACAGTTGGTGGCGTGTGTTTCAAGCTTTGAATATCCAAAGCGATCCGAAACCTTTTGTCTTTTTAATGAGGGATATGAACTGAAGAACAAGACCTATGATGAGGTCTGCCCTGTGAATCTCCTCCAGGATTTGAAGTTGGTTTTGTCAAACTGAAGCCGACTTCAAAGGGCATGGGTACGTGGGATATAGAATAAAGTGCACCTGAATCGCGTTTGTTGGAACCCCACCTTCTCTTGAGGTTGCTTGTTAGAATTTCACTGATCTGTCGTCATCCGTTTGATTCTAAATTTGGGCCTCCAAGTTGAAAGATTCTGAGAAACTGCCTCGTGGTTAAGGGACTAAGATGATAAGATGGAACCTTAATTTCATTATCTTTTTTGTCAATGATAAGTTTCAAAGTATATAATATGCTGGATATTTTGAGTGGCATTGTACATATCTACAATATATTTCCCATTCCCTGTTTGGTTCGAAATAGGAATTTATAACAGTAATACCTCTGATAAACCATCGTGGTTTAGGGCCTAGATGATAAGGTGGAACCTTAATTTCATTATTTTATTTTCGATGACAAGTTTCAAAGTATATGCTGTTTATTATGGGTGGCATTGTGCATATCTACACTGGATTTCAATTCCTTGTTTGGTTCGAAATAGGAATTTATAACAGTAATACGCCTGCGAATATGCCAGTATTGTAACTGCAGTTGCTTTCCTGGCGGCTGTGGCTAATAAAACAATCTGTGCTGGTTTTTATTGCATGGCAATTAAGGAACACATTCAGGTTGATCCTTTATTTAAAAGGTGGTGTAAAGGATAGAGAAATAATGAGCTATTTTGTCAGGTGCCATGATTGAAAAGTATGCAAAATACCGTAGGGGATAAGATGCACACGACTCAGTATGGATATTCCTTGAAGTTTCTCGTCTGATTACTACCATAGGAAAACAAAACATGTGAGAGATAATTATATGTTTTATGGTCCTGATTAAATGGGAAGGGCTTTCAGGGTGATATGTTTTGCAGCATACGTAAATGAAAATTGATAAAAGCTGATATAGAGAAAATGTCTTAGATGGATAGTGTGCGTTGTATGTGATGACTTTCTGTCCTCAGACGTATATGTGTCTACTTGATATACGGCTAGCGGAGCACTAAAAGCTGAGGATTTATGGGTAAAAGTCTTTATCACATTATAAAAGTCAACTATGTATTTATGTGGGCATTTTCCTTAACGTCAAGGAGAAGGTGTGGGCATACAATATGAAATCGTGCCCCACCCTCGACATTTCAACTAAATTCATGCACAGAATAAGGCTGTTTATACGACACTGTCTGTGCATAATTTTAGGCTGGCAGTTCAGGTTTGAAAGCCTGCACTTGTCAATGTAACTACTTGACGATTTTTTGTTCCCCCCTTCTTCATTAAGAGAGGGAGAACATTCTTTCCACAACTGGGTAGATAAGTCAGGTGAGGAAATAGAGGTAACAAAACACACTTTTAGCTTGTCGCGCTTTTAACTCAAGAGATGGGTATCTGCGTTATGGTAATGAAGAAATCCGAATGAAAAATTCAAGAGTTAACTGTCGTTCAATAATGTTATTGGGAGACTCGACACCACGGTATGCTTAACCTACTTTATCAAGACTTGTGACCGAGTTTAAACTCAATAAAATATATGACAATAACATTATACATTTAAACGCGTTAAATCCCCCAACGCAGCTTTCAGATATTGTCAATTTAGAAATTGTGTTCATATTTCTTCCGTGTTCCGAGGTATAGTTTAGTTTGATCCATTTCTATAATATTTGAAATGCACTTTCATCCGAATATTAATTTCAGCCCTTGTTGACAAAAGGAACATGTGGCGATGGCAATGTCTTTCAGGAAACTTGATGCAGTAATTCTTGTCTTGCATAAACGTTGTGCAGTAGACCTTTCTCTTAGCTTTGTGACTCACTCATCATCCGCAGTAGGATTTGGGTGGGATCTTCTCAAGACTGAATGATTTGTCAATATGACATGGATGCCAGATGTCAATCAGCCATGACAGCCATGTCCATATGTGCAGTACCATGGGACTTGTTTCTCACACAGGTGAGCTTCGTGCAGTCCCAGAATTGACGGTCTTCTGTGGATTCGTCCCATGTCAAATATCCTCCGTCCTTCTCCTCTTGTCTATACTTTCCCAACATACATTTCCCCTCCCTCCCTCCCTTCCCCCTCCCACCCGTGCACCCACCACACCCCATCCTTCTCCCCTTCCATCTGCTCCAGTGACAACCATTTTTATAATTTCCGTGTACTATAATTCCCTTCCTCTTCTTCTGTGCGTTGCTTTGTAGCTCTTTGTTAAGTAACCTTCTTCATGGAAATTGGAATGCATCAAGCTATGTCTCTTGTACTATGATTATATTACCCAATCAGTTCCCATGTATAACAACATTCCTCGTATCAAAAGCAGTTTCTCCTTTATTTGAACTAATTTTCTCTGGCACTCTCTCCTCTTCCATTGGAAAGAAGGAACTCTGCCCCACCATTCTCCCCCAGGCCGACTCATCATTGCTATCGATCCGACGAGCCATTTCCCCTCGTCTTCGGTTACCATTAGCAATGGGGAAAGAGACAGGTAAAACATACCGTATGCAAATGTGCTCCGGATTCTCTATGGATTCGCCCGGAGAGGGACAATCCAGTTACTCCAAACCACTCTTCCTTCTTTCTCCCTACCACTCCAACACATCCCTTTTTACCCCCACCCTCTTCCTGTCCCCCTCTCTCTTTCGTATTCCCGCAATTGAGCTCTCTATTTAAATCTACCACGGTATGTTTTCTCTGGTTATATATGATTTAACCTTACTGTTTTTTTTGATAATGTTTGTTTCTCTGAGCCAGGTGACTATATAACATTGAGACCTGTTTCAATGTTTATTTATCACTGACTCTTAAGGAAGCACCGATTTATAAGTACATTACTTTTGTATTCCATGTGTGAATTCTAACTATACGTTAGTCATAAATAATAATGGTTTGAAGTAAAATTATTTTGAATAAACTATATCATGGTTCTAGATTCTTTGTTACTGTCACCTATTCATTGAGAAAATAATGATTGAGTAATGATTAAGAATATTAAAAAAAAATACATTACAATACATTAAAAAACGTATTTTGGTGGGTTTTTTATGGAACCATCAATAGGAGTGGCAGCTTGCTTTCCATTGAAGATTGTAACGAAGGGATATTTTCCATGTTAAAAAAGAGGGGCGGGGGACTCCTTGATGAATCTCATATTCAATCCGTGTTGGTTCGGGAGACGTGTAAACAGTGAATAGATTTCCACACCTGGGCACTGGGTACGGCACGCATCTACCACACACAAGCAGAATGGAAAATGTCCTTGTGATGTGATACTACCAATGAATGCCACTTTCAGTAATATTCTCAGTCCAGATGGGACCTTTATTGTGGAGCAACAAATTACTACACCTTCACCCCCTCCTTTTCCTGCTCCTTTGCAAAATCTCTCTTTTTCTGTATTCTCTCTATACATCATAGTGTATGTATTAAGCAACACTACGTAAAAGCCCAGCACAACTGGTTACTACTGTCAGTACTACTGTTTTGTTCCTGGTTTAGAAGCTATGTAATGACAACTAACATACAAACGTGCCACCTGTGTAAGGCAATACTGCTGTATCTCGGGTTTTTTTTCAGTCCATGCACATATATTTAACCCGAATCCATCCCTGTGCATACTTAGTGAATGGAGGCTATGTTATGTGTGATGTACATGTACTTCTGATTTGGTTGACAGTGAAATTGTAATTCCATAATCATTTATCTGGCTTCATTGTTTTTGTTTACTTTAGAGGTTAAATCGTTCCTCTCCGCGGTTAACAAAATTGTTTGTTTTCTTGGTTGCAATATTTTTACGAATTTGCTGTACTTGCATTATTGAAGTACTTTCATCGGAGTACTTTCATTGATAGGGTGCCTTTATCATCTCTCATCCATTCGGGGAATGTAATTAGCGTGCGCAAGCAAGTTCTAGCCTTGTTTCTATCTCGTGAAAATGGATGAATAATTTAGTAACTTATTCTTAAAATATCGATCGTGTCGTGTCATTATCTTTGAAAAGAAACCCCTGGCATCGGTCTGACAACCAGAACAATTAGAGGAGAACGATTCACTTGTCTTCGTGTTTACCTTTTAAAAGAAATATAACCCCATACTTTCAAAACGGGGAAATCATTATTCTTTATATATGAGCCTTCCAACGCCATGGTCCATTCATGATTTCCCCATTCCCACCAAATACACTGTATAAGGATTTCTTTCAATTGAATGCATTGGACTTTGCACTACAATGATGGGATGAATAAATGAATCAAACATAACACCTCAGTACTTGTGATGGCAAATGCCAGCATGTTCTGGGGGGTTTTCATTCTTTTATCTCAGTTCTTCGTGAGGAGAAGCATTCGAATTTAAAAGAGAACCTTTCCCCCATGCATGAAAATTTCGTATTGAGCATGTGCCATTGTTCAGATCATTACAATCATTCCATGGGACTTGTCCAATGCAGCAGCCATGAGTCTCCCAATTGTTGGCCTTTGCTTCTCTGGAACATAGAGCACAGGCGTGCTCGGAAGCATGCACAATGCCTGTCATAGGTGGCCGCATAGGTCAGAAACAATGAAACCTTGAATTGGTGTGAATAGGGCGCTGTATGAAACATATGTGTTCAGGGCCTGTCGCCCACGGTGGATGTAGACAAGTCATTAGGCGTGGACTAGCTTCATGAATGGACGTCCATGCTGCCAGTAATAGGTACTACATGTCTGTTAGGTCGGGAGACCAGCCAAAACATCCTCTCTGGGTAAATGCCAGTATATGGAGGCTGAGATACCACATAGCAACGCACACTGGTTTGAGTCATCTATAACGTGAAAGATTAGAACGCTTGGCGTTTATATTTACCTGTAATTCATCCTTAAAATGCCTCATTTAATGATATACGTAAGGTATAGAATATCTGACTAAGAATCTCCTTGGTATGGGCAAGTGCGTGGTAGGAATACATGGCAATTTGAAATTTAATGCAAGTTGAATTCATGAATTATTCAAATACAATAGTTGAAAGTGAAATATGAGAAAGATTTTAATTCGAGACTAAATGTAGGGTAATTTATGCAATGTCCAAGGCCGAACCCACCGTGAAAATAAGCATCGAGACGTTTCTATGAAAGAGACAATGATCGGTTTCAATTCTGTGATCGATTTCGCCCACAAAAGGGATGAAAAAAAGCATGTCTACCCATCGATGGTTCGGAAATCTATCCGTCGGGGCGTCCTGATATAATTCTCATTCAGTGAACAAACTGTGCTCGAGTCCCACCTCTTGAATAACAGAAATTGCTTTTTGAATCACAGGAATTGATCAGCTCAAGTGACCTATTCCAAAGAGGAGACGTCAATGAATCTGAAATTAAGAAACTTAATTTGGAAGTTTTGAACATCATCCTAGTGAGATCAGTGCTGGAATATTGGGGGATTGGGCCTAGTTGCATTCTCATATGAGCCATAATTCTCCAATGAGTGTGTCTGAATTTCCCAATTGAGAAACTTTAATTTCCAATTACAAAGGGGAAGGTTGAGTGGTAGTAAATCAGTATATAACATTACCTAATACCATATTGATATTGCCATCGGGTGGCTAGGGTCGGTCCTTTGTTGGCGTACGGCAAGGAGTCTGCTCAACCCAATGATATATACCCCCGTGGACTGTTTTATTGCCTTACTAATAGTCTTGATGAGGGGCCGGTGGGCCGCCCGGTGGTTTATTGCCGGCCTCAGGGCGAGCTTGGCCCGGTTAGGCAGCTCCAGCGCCCGGTCTGAGACCCCGAGGTGATCCCCTCGTTTGTCGCGGCTATCAACTTCACACCTGAAAGCGACCTTGGACATTTGTCTGTGTCACCTCACTGAGAGGAGGGGACGGAGCAAGTGGCGGCGACGGACAGTGAGTGGTCAGTGGTCAAGAATGGACACTGATCACCGCGACGAAAAGGTAAAAAACTAGCTGAAGCTGTTATACCTAATGTGAAAGACCCATGGACATACATGTGGTGACCATGCATTATGCCACAATAGGTATGCTTTTCCAACAATTCGAGGACATGAAATGAATAAAGAGAAAATTGGGTTGGATAACTTTGGCTAATTTAGAAATAAAAATATAAGGGATTTGATCAGGTTTTTTCATATTTCAATAGGAAATGGTTAATATATCATTATTCTTGTATTTTCTTTGTATTTTCATAAATAGTGTTTACATATATTGAACATAGACATGAGGTATAGGATTCCTCCCTCGGCGTTATGCAGCCTGCCAATCCTCTAACCTACATATCCAGTTTCACTCGTGCCATTTCAATGAAAGCTTCTTTGCTAGCGTGTTTATAGACCCTTTTCGGTGTTTATAAATAAACCCTGACCCAGAAACATGCGCGCGCACCTTGGCTGCAGAAGAGGGGCTCCCGTAACTGGGTCACTACCCCAGTGCCTATGTTTACAAGCCATCCATGTGTGTACGGCATGGCGTCATCTTCTGATGATCGGGATTATCTAGCTAAATTGAAGTTAACAAGTGGTGAACAACTACCAGATCCGACTAAGCTTCCTTCTGATGAGTGGTCTGTGAGCTTGAAACAATGGCCACCATTGGAATTTCCACAGATCCACTTATATTTGATCAACACCCCCAGCATCTACACTCACTGCAACAAAGGAGCGTACAAGAGCCTAGACGCATACAACTTTGTGATGTGTGGGCATGTCCACAGAGTTAGATATCATTGTATTTCTAAGGATGCTGAATATTGTTTTTTAACCGCTGATGTACTTCCAAGCCAACGCCAAGGGCATACTGCACAATTGTATAAAGCTTGGGTTTGCCTACACAAGAAAGATGGACATGTACTATCGGCCCATTGCACCTGCATGGCTGGGTGAGTAATCCATTCATTACTACATGTATGTGATAATGAGCAGGGAGTGGGGAAGGGAGGGATGAGTGTAGATTCACATGTAGCATATGGGACAAGGTAATTTACACACGCTAGACTAAGTTCCTAATTATCTCATTTTCTTTAGATTCAACTCATTGGAAGTCTGTAAATGATCGGAGGGATTAAATTGAAATAAATCAATATAATTACTGCAGAATTTTCTGATTTTCCAAGGAAAATTAATAAAAAAGCACACACCCGAAATATAAACCTTATATATATATATTAAAATACACTTGTCATCAGCTATTTTGTTTTGTTGTTATATCTTGCTTGTGATTACATAAGTATTAATTATTTTTAGATCGAGTTGCCTCCCTTCAATCTTTTAATTAATTATCTTTAATAGGAATGGATCTGTGTGCAGTCATGCAGCCGCTGTCCTATTCAAAGTTGAGATTGCTGTGAGGACTGGACTGACTCAACCTGAAGCATGCACATCTAAGGCTTCGGCATGGAATGATATGTCCAAGCGGAAAGTTAACCCAGCTCCACTCAATGAAATAACATTTGCCAAGCCTAAGCCCCCGCCTAAGCCCCAAGCAAGTGGGAAGAAGGGAAAAAAGAAGAAGCAAACTGAAACATCAGAAAAGGAAGTCAAAGGTGATCTATGATTCTTTGTATATTTCTAGAGATAGGAAGAGAGATTGTACGATCGAAGCGCCCTGGGATTGAGGCACCCTGAGACCGAGGCGCCCTGGCTGAGATCAAAGCGCCCACCACATACGTTGAAGCGCCCCGCCGGTGTTAGATTGAAGCGCCTGAATGTTTAACAGAAAATCGATACTAAAACTAACCCTAAACCTAACCTTAAATTGGTTGTCCAAAGTCCGTTTAACAGAAATCGATACTAAAAATAAAAATACTAAGTCCGTAAAAATACTAAGTCCGTAAATTGGTTGTCCTAAGTCCGTAAATTGGTTGTCATAAGTCTGTAAAGGGAATCTCGTTGGTTTCGATCTGAGACCGTAGGCGCTTCAATCTAACACTGGCAGGGCGCCTCGATGTAAGCGGTGGGCGTCTCGATCTTAGACCGGGGCGCTTGGGTCCGGGTGCTTGACACTTTCGATCTGGGCGCCTCGATCTTGGGGCGCTTGCGTCTCGAGACCCGAAGAGAGAAGAAATTTATTACTGGGTGTGCCTCCCGATGTTGTCGAATATTCAGAAATTCTCTGTTATAGTCGCAGTTCTACTATCATAATATATGCAACGAGACATCCTTGAATGATTTTGCGGGTCATATTAATTACCCATGTATTTTGGAAGGATTTAATATGAAAGTTGCTGAGGACTTGGATTTTAGAAGTATTATTGAATCTTTACTGCTATCACAATAAGAGAATACTTTTTCCAAATAATATTAAATTTTTTATTTGGTCGCATAATAATAAATAACTCAAGCAAACATTAACTTGCATCGTCTTTCTTACGGTTTTGCTGTTTATTTCTCTAAATTTTATATTTGTTCAAATTCCAGAAATTTCCATGGCAGACATCCTCTCCCTGAAAGCAATTTTTCCCCGGGCAGCTGTGCTAACAAGTGTAGACGATGGAGAAGGAAGTACTACCGAAACTGACACTGCATCGGAGGGTGGTGAGGTAATTCCACAGCCATTGACAGGCTTCTTTGATGTAGATGCTTTTTCTTTGGACCCGCCGCAGCTGGAAGCAAAATGCGTTCGCATCTTCTCAACAATAACAAACCATTACCATCCAGAACAGCTAAAAAATCTTGAGACAGTGACCAGGGAACAAGCTTTATCTCCTGTGTGGCATGAGCATCGTAGAGGACGGATTACAGCTTCTGTTATCTATGATGTATGTTTGGCATCTGACTTCAACGCACAAATGTCTCTCACAGAAAAAATCATGGGCTATGGAAACCAATATGATAATGAAGCGATGAAATGGGGACGAGACAATGAAAAGAATGCCAGAAATGCTTACTTTGATTATGTTAAACCGAACCATGAAGTCTTTTCATTGTCTGATTCAGGGTTAGTTGTATTGCCACAAACACCATATATTGGAGCCTCTCCCGATGGTATTATAAATTGTAAATGCTGCGGAAAGGGAGTGCTGGAAATTAAATGTCCCTTCAAGTACAGAGCAAAATTAGAAGGTTTTGAAAATGATGGTTCTTTCTGTCTTTCCAGTTCAGGTGTTTTAAAGGATACTCATCGATATTATTATCAGGTCCAAACTCAAATGTATGCCTGTGATGTAGGGTATAGTGATTTTGTTGTCTGGACCACAAATGGGTTCAAAGTACAACGAATCCTGAGAAATCAGGAATTTATTGATGAAACACTCAAAAGAGTTAGTACCTTTTTCATGAAATACACCCTCCCTGAGATTGTTACCAGGAAAAATGATGTTAACCAGACCCGCAACACAATCTGTTTCAGTTGTGATAGGGGTAAATTTGGCAAAATTATATTTTGTACCACTGAAAGATGCCATAAAATGTACCACTATGAATGTGTAGGGTTGAAGCGCATGAGGAAAAACTGGGTTTGCCAAAATTGTGATAAGTAGATCTTGCAAATGGTAATTTGTATGCATTGCAAGGATTGGGATAACACTAACCCTTATTACTGTGGTAAAGTTGACAATATATTCATTAGTTAACGTTTTCTTTCAAATTATATTAGCTGTGTCATAACAATAAAAATTACTCATTATGATAATGGAATTATGCTTTATTCTAAGATACACAAATGTCATTCATAATTCAGAGGACACATCTAGAGACAAAGGATTGCTTTCAATGGTGTCCAAAATGGGTCCCTTATTCTTAACACAAATCGATGAGTCATTAATATTTGAACACAGAAACTTCATGTGCGTTTTGTAATCAAGTGAACTGAGCTCCTTTATTGAACAATAAAACTCTTAGTAAAAACGGATATCCTTCTTATTTTGGTTCATATTTAGATAATATATACCCGAAATGAAGTTTACATTCGACCTTAAGCATGTATCAAATCATGCATACAATAATGCATGTTCTGATGAACTTCCTACGTCATTTTAAACAGACTTATTTCTTGCTTACTACACTTGGTGAAATATTTGTCAGAGCAGCGCATACAAATACAATGTCATCCATTAAATCAGCAAGACTAATAGGTATAACAGATTGTAAAATTCGGAAGTTTTTCCATTTCCCGATCACCCTTTCTACATGAATCCTTACATTTGCCAACTGTCTGGATTTATCTACCTCTTTTCCAGATAACTGTTTCTTTCCTTTAGTGAAGTAAGGTATAGCCAGAGTGGCTCCATGAACAGCTAATTCATGTTCAATCAAAAATCCCCGATCTGCCATGATAACATCCCCATGTTCTACAAAGTCAAAAAATCCGGACTTCATAGTTATTTCCTTGTCTGAAACACGCCCACCCCATCCCTTGGATAAGAATGATATTGCACCAGCAGGGGTTATTCCTATCAGGTACTTGATTGTATTGTGGTGTTTGTAGTTACTCCATGTTTGTGCTCTGGACGTTAGGTTAGTTGGACGTTCAATGAAGACTTCTGTACAGTCAATGATACACCTGCACTTTCTGAAGTTTTTTCTGAAAGACTTTGGCATGTGTTTTCTTACTGCTTCCATCGATGGCCAAACAATAAGTGGTTTCAAAGTCTTAGCAAGGCAAGGGAGAGTCTTTCGCAAAATGGAAGAAACAACAGAAGTGTTTAAAGAAAATCTATGGCCCAAGTCCTTGGTGAGGAGTCCAAGTCGTAGTTTCATAATAACAATCAGCACCTGATCTTGTACAGACACATTTCGAAAGGTAGTCAAGTTGTCCTGGACTTTAGAGACAATCCAATCGAAGAGAAGAATACTCTGCAAGCCAGTGTAGAAAGTAAAAAGATTTAGTTTGCCCTTCAGAGTATTGTATCCAAATATGGTCCCCTGTCGTTCTTTCAGTCTTTTAACTTCTTCCTTCACAGGGTGGACTTGTGACTGCTGGTTCCGGTATTCTATTTCCAGTTCATGGTATTTCAAGGCCAGTTCATCATATTCTGCTTTGGATACATTGTCTGTAAAGGATAATACATTTGGTATAATTAGTCATAATTATTTGATTTGCAAGGGACAGTCTGGAAATGGAAATGAGCCAGCGTTATTGAAATGTATGGTGCTGATATTATTTTATTAAAAGCAGCTAATGACTCTTACCAACTGGTGTGTCAGGCACTGGGTCATTGTGTACAAATTCAGTTGCTTCTTGGTTCATCTCCACTAGGTCAGTGGTCTCTTCCTTCTCCATATCACCTTGTAGAACAACATCGATTTTCCTTCTTTTAAGTGACCGTTCATACCTCTGCATATTTCCCAATGATGTTTGGGGACTCTGATTCTTATGAGCGAATATTGATGGGGTGAAATCGGGGCTGTCACTATCCATTGAAGCCCTCCCTTAAACACAAGGAGATATAACAATAACAATAATTTGTATTTGTATTTAATCAATCATAGTATCAACGACATTGTGTAAACCTACACTATTCTCAGCCTATGCTGGCGATTTAAATAGGAAAATAAAGCTATAGCTTTGAGAAACTTATCATGTAGTCATTATTATATTACTACATAACTGATAATAGAAAACACTACAGTGTGCGACATATGGTTGATGTACAATAAAGGACAGTATAATACGAATTAGAGTAAAATTTCCAACAATCAATTACACAACCTTGGCATTAATGCATTTGCACATAAACAGGACGATTATCAAATAGGTATTAAACTCAGTTCAGTAACAGATCAATCATTCATATAATTATTGCCAAACGTTTGTAATAGCAATACCATAACAAATATTAATTTCGAAAATGTACACTCACCTGACACAAAGTGGGCACCGCACAATCTCGCATTTTTTATCTGTTGGTCACTCCAATTTTTTCTGCCAATAGCCTGTAACCATAACCTCCTTCTGTTCTGGTGGAATATGTGCTTAATATTGGGAATGTGGTAGAACATTAGATGTGGATGAGTGGTTGATCTGTTGGTACATCCTACAGCACAACATGACGATGGCATTGTTTTGCTTTGCTTGGTCGTTTATACGCTTTACTGCACTCTATACTATAGGTTGCTGGGGTTGGTGCTGATTCCCTCCTTATTCTGTCGTCAAAACGGCCTCAAAAGTTGAACTGAGATATTCTCCATATACTCAACACTCTTATGATACTGTATAGCCGCAGAGATATACCCATTTGTTAATAAAAGCTACAAAATGAATGGCAACGTGCAGAGCAGTCTAACTACGGCATAGACACACGTGCAGCCAGTGTTGTTTACATTTCCCTCTTGCTGCCGTCGCGCGCGCGCAGGACCTCATTATATATGCATGACGTCAGCGAGGTATCGGTCTATACTCTTCTCCTGAACATCACGAAGTTTATTGTGTATATATAAAACTTGGTTGATCATTGGGGGTGGGCAGGAATGTATGGGAGCTTCCCTTGAAACGACTTTGTATATAATAATATATATATACTGTGTGTGTATATTTAGTCCCATCTTATAGGCTTATGGATGTCATACGAGCACTGACCGCGTTTCTCTGAAATTACGCCTGTAGGTTGCGTGAGCAAGACATTTTCCTCTTCTTCAATGCTTTCCCCCTTGCACGTGTTTGTGTAGGGCCAGTACTAGTACAGTGTGCAGACGGAGGCAGCTTTGGCCCTTGCATAAACTGTGTCATTCAATGAGCAGCTCTTATGAGATCTCCATTAGCGGAGGGCTCTGGGTCAGAAGGCGAGTGCCTCAGACTGTCTTTCTACCAGATGAACAGAGGTAAGCATACAAGTAGCCCTCCCCCCAGTGAGAGCAGCCCATTGACATCTTCTCTCTGCCACCTAAGCTGATAAACTGATGCTATCTTTTAATCATTATCCCCCAGCAGCTCGCCGTACCGGTGGGTTATTAAAAAGGCACTGTGCCAGATTTCAATTTATAATGAATTCCTGAGAGAGAGGCGTTTCAGAAGTGAATTTTATAGCACTTCAGCTCATGTGAGATAATTTTTCCTCTAGATGGGAAAATCTGTTTGCTAGTCTCTGGACTGGTGCAAATAAATATTCATCCATAAAAAGGTTTATTTCAGCGTTTAATAGAAGGTGTAAAAGGCCACTATAATTATAATACCCAGTATAGTCATTATCCTACAATGTGAATCTTGTAAAGCCAAGTTACGTACATCAGTCTTATTCCATAAAAACTTCCTGCGATGCTAAACATCATGGATCAGACATCATGGATCAGTCAGAAACCGATTGGGCTGTAAACTCTCTGCAAAATTCTATGATATTGCCAATGGCTATAATCTATCCACCATGTTACCTACTCTTACGTCATAATGACAAGCAGGTATGAAATAACTGAGAGAGGGAAAACTCCGCCGACATGTTCTGTTGTTTACCTACACCAGGAAAAACCTGTCAGATCATAAACGTGATGGATAGATACCTCTCCGTACCGTCGTGGGCCTTTTGCTACTTCCACTAAGCCCTCTAAATCATGTAGGTTCTCCTCACATCCCATTGGCCCTTCTGCTGTTTCAAGAGCCTCGGGGAGTCCTCCACGTGTTGGCCCCGCCAAAGGCGGAAGATACCGTCTTAATGATGATTGAAAAGCATTTGATGTACTTTTCTATGCGTGCTCCAAAAAAGGAGAACACCATACAGAGATGATATGGCACGATGGCTACTACTTGCACGACCCTGGATATCATTTCATGTGCTCCAGTGGCCACCTGCTGCTCCTTATTTTTTGTGTAAATATTTCTTTTTGTCTTTTCCGCTTTTAGAGTCTATACTTGACCAAGGAATGTGACATTAATACGTCAATTAGGATACATTACCGAATGACAGTTGGCGTTATTTGGTGTGTTTCCAATGAACTCTCACGATTTATGTTATCGTTATAGTTAAAGAATCCCATAATGACGTGTCTGACTCCCAGATTAATTTGCCATTGCACATTAATGTTGATACATATATAACGTATGTACTTTCAAAATGGGGAACTTCTATCCCACCCTAACCTTTTCTGTAATATTAGAACAGTCACACTAATGCGTATGCTATATTGAGCCATGACTGAACTTTTTTTATATTATTATTAAACTCGCAATGGGAACATATCTGTCTACCTTTTGAAAGATCACTGCACCGCAAATGTATTCCTTATTTCCTTGCAATACAACAAATATCTAACACAATGAGTGATGTACATGTATGGAGTGGACAATTAATGTAGCTGTTTTAGTAGTTTTTTTTAATAGAAAAAAATAGAATATTAATCTTCTATCCTATGACATCTCACATCTTCTATAAAATATTGAAACAGTTCACTGATGTGTATGCTATATTCACACATAATTTGAACGTTTTATTTTTTATTGAACTGGAAATTTCTGTATACATGAAAAGAAAATGAAAACTGATCATTCTAGCTGGTTCTTTTTATTGTTTTACACAATAAATGCTGTAAACACATGGAGGGGGAAATGTAGCGTTATTGTAAACCACCAGCATGGCCTCTTAAGTACCAATAACGAGGTTTGTTCCCAATAATAATTAGCGCAATTCAAGGGTTGAAACTGTCAAAATATGAAATGTATGTAAAGGCCATGGACATCCAGTTGACATGGATATTGACTGTCATTGTGCGACAATCCTCCGACACATCCTGACAGGTTTTGATGGCACGGAAATTGTATCCCTCAGGCGTTTACATTTTATCGCCATAGTAACTTCGCGGCCAATTATGACATACTGCATAGGCTCATGTGTTTGATTCGATTTGTTCGGAAAATCAAAAGGGGGTCTATTTAAAAGTAACATTTTTGTTATATATTAGACGTTTTCCATGAAGCAAAGTCCACTTATTTTTCGTGCTGTGTGATTTTAAATCAATGCACTCAGATAACTATTATAGCCACTTCCAACATGAAGCTAAATATGGGTCTCTGAGCCTCATAAGACATCGATTTGACGCCACTGTTTTATTACCGTATCCACACATGTACAACGGTTTGATGGAGAAATTATAACCTCTCTGGCTACCTTCTCTCCGGGTTGTCGGTGCTCACTGAACATGGCAACATCAAACAGTTATGATTTATGAAATATTCAAAGTCGCACATCGGACGGGTCATGAATAACACTTGTGCTGTTTAATATCGAGCCTAATCCCCTTCGGCTACACAGACGAGGTATTATCATTATATAGGAATATCGTTGATTGTCACTAATTGGATATGAAAATGAACCACTAGGACCACTTCCTCCGGTTTCTTGGTACAGCCTGAACATGACCAGAAAGTATCAATTTTGATTGGTCTGATGGGGGTTACTAATGGTAACGTTTTATTTTACAGTTATCATTCCCACCAAGTATTATACCTTACGCAGGAATTCAAAGTGAAAGGTTAATTCCCAATCGTTTTACGGGAGCGGGTTTAATAAAGCATTTAGTCGCGGAAAACATAAAGGTGTCCCATGGTTCACTGTGAGTGAAGTGAAGGCGTCCCTTATTAATGAGAACTGCGACCATCACTCTCATCTTGTGACATATGGCTTGGTAATTATCTGCTTGTCAAATGTTATAACTGTTATGTATTTTAGAGCTCTGGCGCATAATGAATAGTTACCTAAGGAGCAATAATTTTCGATGACCCATTTTTATCAAAGCAGAATGTCCTCTCGTGAGTTCACTTCCTAGGTTGAAGATTCCATTGACAAACCAAGTTAATTATACCACAAGTGTAAAAGAGATACCAACGAGTATAGAGTGAACTCGTTTCTTATACCAATGAGTTCCCTTTGTTCTATCCTTGCCTTTAATATTGCCATGCTGTCTCCGTCTTCAACCAGAAAAAGAATTTCAGCAAGGCGGTTGAGAAAAGATGACCTTACTCATGGAGCTCAGCTTATATATATGCCTTCCCCAGAATTTGACATCCATTGATGTGACATGTGGGAAGCAGGTCTATATCTTAGCTATTACTTAGGAGCTTTAATCACGACATGCTTCGAATGTAATTAAGCCTGAAACAATCAACTAGAGTTAGACGTGTGTCTGACTTTTGCCCACTTGGCTTTCTCCCATGTTTACCTATAATGTTCGCCCACTCATGCCCCTGGCTCAACTGAAACATTTTACACATTTTTAACTATTCTTTTAAACCGTTGAAATTAATCATTTATTGGTTACAAATCATCTTTTGTTTTATATGTTTTTCTTGGAGAGAGACTAACAATACAGTATAGTTTACACCTTGAAGAAATGACACGCTCATTGAGTTTTCGGAGTCAAAAGTTGAACTTATGGGATGTTCCAAGCTAACAAAAAACGATCATTCAAGTGTTATGACTCTAGTATCCCTTTGGCGAAATGCTGCTCTTATATTATTTTCGTTTCAATTCTTACTTCGCCTTGGGAGCATTCGTCCCCTGACAGTGGGACCACCTCCTCCCCTGCAACCTATAACCACAACCCACAACCTTTCCAAACCGACCTGTATAGCCTTTTTACCTTTGCCTTGAACCATACCATACACCCCCACCCACCCAGTCCCCTATGTATGTTACACACGGTCCTCCTAGGCTTGTTCTACCTTGCTCCTTTACTCTTCCTGTGGGTATCCTACTATCACCTGGACGCGGTGTAGGTAAAGGAGACCAATGTCTGGGTTGAAATTAGTTTGACCAGGGAGGAGGGTTATCAGGTCTCCACCGCCGTGTGATCCGTCATACTCACGTCAAGAATCTCCGAGGGGTAATCACCCCCAAATATGTATAGCTACCAAGTTTAAGGCTATAGTAGCGTGAACCCAAATATAGTAGAGGAGAATTCTATAGAGATTCTTCTGAAGTCTCTGATAAAGGGACCTTCTGCTCCTATTATTGGCACGCACGCAGAGGTCGAGGAGAAAGGCCAAAATGTATTTTTCAAAATTTCAAAGAAGCATCCTGATGGCATGTTGAGTGTAAGGCAGGAGGGAGTGACACCATGTTATCCTAACCTGCACACCGGGCCACAGTTAATTTGCTTCTCTTGTAGAAAAGAAAAAAATACCTCCAGTCATCTTATCCTAAATATCGAAATAGGGGCACTGAGAACAGATACAGATGTGTTGTTTAGACATAGATATACCATGAATGGAAATCGTTACTGAGCATAAAACCTCATACATTCTGTGTTGGCATACTAATGTATTATAATGAACAACCTATATACAATACAACTTCTTGCAGAAAAACTCACATATTTCTTTAACTAAATACCAATAATTATGATTGAAATCGTGTGCTGGAATTTTATTACTAGACTCTTCTATTCTTGGACTCTACTATAGTGCAAGTACAGTAACACGCAATGAAGGCTCTTTTTCTCTGAATGTGAATGCTTATACACACATGTTCCAATGAAGGTTTATACAGGTGTTCAACTGCAGATGTTTATCGTAGAGGGTTTCGCTTTCATAAACACGCATATCGTGTGCTATGGTCAAGCTAGAATTAGTGCCTATTACCTCCAGGGGCGAGACTATCATTGGCGAAATAATAGACCCAGCTTGGGTTAGTTGTCCTTTCACACATCTTCCCCAAGTGTTTCTTTAGCCCCGCCCGTTGTCCACCTTGATCGATCACATAAATATTTAGGGGCGTGGGCAATCTGTGATTAACTCTACCCCGGAAGGTCCTTATCGCGATGGAACCGATCTGATATAAATGTGTACTGGGCCTTTTGAAGGGGATGGTATCCCACAGAAAAGTCAATAATCCCACGAGGTACATATTGAAAACGATTGTACTTCAGCCGTTGTGAAGTATGTGTGTATAGTACTAGTATGAACAGCCTTTCCAAGAAAGCGTATGCGACTGCCCTTACGATTGGATATTATATGCCCCAGAAATATGTTTTTATTTTCATATCTTTGATTCTGATGGGATATATTAAGTGGTGATTTAAATAAAATCATAGCAATCAGTGATTCAAAAGAAATTTAGCAATGACTAATATTTATATGCAATTCTCAAGAACAATAGGCCCTGCTTTCTGACCTCTAGAAGTGAATCCCACCGAAGAAAATGTGCAGTGTATTTACGAGTACCCACTCAGAGGGGGCCCTTTTGCGAAGCTTACAAATAATTCATTGATAAGGCGTTACCATTGACTCAACGGATGCTTTTTATTCTCTGCGTTTGCAGGGCATCACTTAACTCCTTCTCTGGGTTGTAAAGCTTATATCAGTATCGTTGGCCTTGTTGGCTGCCCATCTGCCCTGTTCTGCCCTTCCCGTACTTTGACAAATGATCTCATGAAAATGACATCAATCTTAATCAAGGCAATCGTCCAAACCCCTTCCATGGGCGCGATTTCTATTTAAAGAAGTTTCTTCCTGCTATTTCCCTGATCAAGTATTGTCTCAAAAATTAGGTACTTTCCGCCAACAAGAAAACCGTCTGCTTTGTTGACTTTTTCATTTGTTTATTCTCCGCTGGATTTTCCCAAATGTTATTTGAATTTCTTTTGTTCCAATTTCAGTTGAGAAAAGTTTCTTTATCGCTTTTGGGTGATGATGCAATGGACGTTTCTTTTTAGTTTCAAGAAATTATCGTCCTAGTGTCCTATATTGGGCTAATCAAAGAGGAGTGATGTTTTATGGATGGGTCCTTGATTAGTAAAACTGATTAGTAAGAAGATAGTTGGTAAAAATCCAGTGACATTTTCTCTCAAATATTTATTATACTGTATAATAAATATTTGATATTGTATAATACAATATCAATGAAATATTCTTATACTTTTATCTTTTTGTTTTTTGCAGCAACGAAGGTTGATTATGGTTACGTACCTCCCGGACAACCGAACATGGGTCGGACGAACTTCACCAATAAACAACTCACGGAGTTGGAAAAGGAATTCCACTTTAACAAATATCTAACACGGGCGCGGCGAATAGAGATCGCTGCCGCCTTAGGACTTAATGAAACCCAAGTGAAAATCTGGTTTCAAAACAGGAGGATGAAGCAAAAGAAGCGAATGAAGGAAGGTAGTGTTCCGGGAGTAGTCACAAATGGTACGAACGGTTCGACGACAGAAAGTCAAGATCCCTCACTCACAAGTGAGGACAGTAGATAAGGCTATTTGAAGTCGAAACAGACAGAGAAAAATATTAATTGAAGAAACAAAGCATTTTTGTTGAACTTGAAGTGCCCAAAACGTAGGAATCTTTTCTTGTGAAAATGTGTTATTGTACAGTCAAAAAAATGATCACTTTTTTCAAGGTAGAATGAAATGTTAAAACAATTGCATTGCCGCTAATGGACCGTCGACATTCGTGCGCCAATTCTGAGGCCAAATACCCTAAGACTTTCCACGAAAGCCATTTTCCTCTCCACCAAGTGTCCGGATATAGTGCAACTGATGTCTCGCGGGACTTCACGTGAGGTTCGCCAACTTCCGGGGCAGCGCGCGCATTGATAGTGCATGCGCGGCGCATTGACTGGAGGACGATAATATAACTGGCGACATGGCACAAAAGCGCGGCAATGGCCAGTAGCATGGTAACATTTGTGATGAAACAAAAATACGAAACTCATCGAGATCGGTTGAACAGGGTTGAACACTATTTTGAAAATAAGGAAGGAACGCGCAACTGTCTGTGTTGTTTATCACTTTACTGTAGTTCTAAACTATTATCTGGCCAAGGCAGCTACAATGCCAGGCAGTTTAGCCGAATACTAACGAGAGATTCGAAGGCAGCCGAGCATCATCGGCCTAATCGGAGTCGTCTGCTTGGTATGACGTCATCGTAATCAAAGCCTAATAAGGAATGGAGTGGCGTAAATGCGGGGCAGCACGCCAGTGTGCGTGCCGACCAAATGAAGGATCTTCACAGGCTGAAGCTGAACTCAGTGTTTGACGGAATAATGAGGAAGATTGAGCTCGAGGCAAAAGTATCTTATCACATTTCATTTTGTAATGTCAAAACAGAATTTTCCAGATTGCATTTATACAACTCAATTGATTACCAATCAGAATTAGTTGATTAAAAAGAAAACTCTTTCGAAGCTAGAGGTTCTGTTTGGAAATAACAATAGTGATAACGGTTGTTAACATAAATATGTGCCCTGGGTCTGGAGGGCCAGGTCTCCTTTGGTTAAGTCTGTTTTGATTCATATTTGTGCCAAGGTGTATGATATTTGACGCTGGGGTGAAATAAAAGTGGACGTTCAAATCAACGAGATTCCTACACAAATGATATAGGCCTGAAAATGGTGAGATTGTGAAATTAAGAGAAGGGGTAAGCTAAGGCCGATGCATGGGGTGACACCGGTTTAAGATAGTTGGGCCAAAACGCGGTCTCTATTTTAAAATTGACTTGAAGGCCACTTCTCATTGTTGTGAATACAGGGTAAAAATCTTTCACTTTTTGTGGTGCACTCGGTTCAACATGAGGTTCTCTACACCCATGTTGTGCGTCTATTCAAGTTAACTATCTCCAGCGAAAAGAATATATGTATACATAACACTTGTGTCTAGATTAAATATAATAACGCAGTCAGATTAAAAATAATGGCTGTTATCAACTCATCATAGCTGCATATTGACATTGGAAGAATGGCAGAGGCACAAAACACAACCCTCCAAATCTATCAAAAAGTATTCATGTTTTTCCCCTTAGATCTTTCCTCATAATTGATCTTTCATTCAACTTTTTCATTGCCCGAACAAAAATAGCTCTCTCAAAAGTAAAAATTTCTTTCTCGTTTTGGTACCTCTTGGACTGGAATCAATTGCCAACATGCATCTTCGTTGAAATATGTACTTTGTCTGCTGACGTCATGATCTGCTGACGTTGATAACTGATTACAGCGATCTCAAGATATTTCAGGCTCACTTCCTATAGGTCCATACAAGAACACGAAATATCAAACGACTGCCTTTGGAACCTAGCAATTCAATACGCAGACAGGGTGATACTGTTTCGTTAGAATTATTACCCATACCTTTGGTTATCTAAGCACATGATATTGGCTGAGATCTGATAGTTCTATTATTTCAATCACGAAGTGCAATACTGCAATCTTAGACGATGTCACAAATGCTGATCGTATACATAGGACGCAAACGTTCTTTTTGTGGAACGATATTGTCTAAGCAATCAACGGAAATACAGGGTACACCGTTTGGGCATCTTTTTAATACATGAAATGGTTACAGTGCAATATATTTGTTGAGATAACGTGGGGTTTGCCAAAGTTTCCAAAGGTATGTTCCATCAGCAAACCCATTCGATAACATGTAACATATCCCTAGCGTACGTTCTTGCATTGGGGCCATACTGCTATATATTGTGTATATGGACTCAGACATGTACTTAACATTTAAAATACCATTGTTAATCCATATCTGCTAACATCAGTTATATTGAGGCTATGCCTATGTTGTATGGATTTTAAAGATTTGCCTCTAACTGCAGTTTCCATTGATAATTGGGTTCCAAGGGCTGTCAAACTTTTGTATTAATACGACCAGGCTCACAGCAATCAGACCTCTGTAACTCGTTGAATTTATTAATCCAATAAAAGAAATATTAGAGTGATTCTTGATCAAAATATCCAATACATATTATGAAAGACACAGAGATATGTGGTACCAAAGTAAAACGCATAATTTTGATATGTTTTAACACCCCTACGTAATCACACATATATACAGAAGAATCTGTTCTAGTACTTAATATGCCAGCGTTGACAAACTGTTCTTTCCTTCTCTGCCTAGGTTACTCTGTTGTTTCTATAGCACTCCTTATTATGTAGGTGGGATCTGTTAAAGCAATACTCATTGAATGTAACGCTGGACCGAGTAATGATTATAATATTGAATACTTAATGATATATGGAAATAGTCCTTGTACATTTCTCCTCAGCCTAACACAAATCCCTGCTTAATAACTGTAGCTGGTCACGTGGCAAGTGGTGTCAATTTCTGTATATTGATGCCATTGTCAAGAGGAAATATTTATCCTTATATTTATTTCAAAGTCTGAGATTCGATTCGTGAAGTTGAGGTATATAAAGGTATTCGTTGGGTGTATTGTGTTTTTGTCTATGTTGTACAGAGGTATATGAAGATTATGATGTATATGTGTTTTTCACACAGACTGTTGACTTGAGGAGGGAGGGGAAAGGGCCACCTGAAAGCTGGTCAATTATTTGTGAATGTAAATGATCATTTATCTAACTTTAATGAGAAGATTGTGGTAACAGGATATTTCTGGTTAATGAATATGTTTGTGTTCCAGAGACAGGTTGAACTAGGTACAATTTAATGTTGATTTCTTTTGATTTTCTGATCTATTGTCAAATTCCATGTTTTGTGAGAGTACAATCATTATTGTCGGGAGAGCATTCCCGCTCACTATTAATACTGTACAAAGGGTAAGTTACAGAATCATTCACTCTTTTGATTCAGGGGTGTTGATTATTTCGTTATAATCTATATGTTGACGAGACGGGTTTTTATTCAGTTTGAAATATCAGTTATCATTATACTCATTTCTTATCTTACTTGAGTTAGGGTGATATTAATTGTAAAAACAAATTGGCACAAAGTTTATTGAATTCATTAGAAGCAAAAAATTTAATGATTCATTTGTCTGTAATAGGTCAGAAAAGTATTATTTGTTACAGAACAATCTGAGAGACTTTGTGGTTAATATTCTGGGACCTGTTTGTGATTTTGCCCAAATAGGGTCCGGAGGCAATAAAGTGCACCCTCACTATACAACACTGTTTTTGTCTTTGTTCCAGTCAGCAACTTTGTTTACTGGCCTTCTCATGAGTTACACGAAAAGAATGCTACATCTTTTTTTAAAAAAAGAATGCTCTTACAAAAAAACCCTCAAACTACCTCGTCATACATGTCAGAGTTTGAATGCTACATATTATTCAAACTCATGTATGATTTTACTTTTTTGTAAACAATTTAGTTCAACCAGCATTGGAATTTCATGGCCTATATGATTTACAATTTAAAAAATCTAATGATTTACACGAAAAGAATGCTACATCTTTTTTTTTAAAGAATGCTCCTACAAAAAAACCCCTCAAATAACCTCTTCATACATGTCAGAGTTTGAATGCTACATATTATTCAAACTCATGTATAATTTTATTTTTTTGTAAACAATTTAGTTTAACCGGTATTGGAGTTTCATGACCCATATGATTTACAATTTTTAAAATCTCATGATTTACACAAAAGAATGCTACATCTTTTTTTAAAAAAACGAATGCTCTTAAAAAAACACCCTCAAATTACCTCTTCATACATGTCAGAGGTTGAATGCTACATATTGTTCAAACTCATGGATAATTTTACTTTTTGGTAAACAATTTAATTTAACCGGTATTGGAATTTCAGGCCTATATGATTAACAATTTAAAAAATCTAATGATTTACACAAAAAGAATGCTACATCTCTTTTAGAAAAAAAGAATGCTCTTACAAAAAAAACCCCTCAAATAACCTCTTCAGAGTTTGAATGCTACATATTATTCAAACTCAGGCATAATTTTACTTTTTTGTAAACAGTTTAGTTTAACCGGTATTGGAATTTCATGGCCTATACGATTTACAATTTAAAAAATCTCTACTCATCTATCTCCTCAAATAGAGCATACTTCTAACAAAAATAACATCTATTGACGCCGATGAAAGAAGAAGACTACATTCTAGTTTTCCCTGATGCAAATGATCATTAATTTACAGATGTGTACATGGAAGATAGCGCACAATTAGCTTCGTCATTAGACAAAAGGTGCCTGTGTCTCATTCGGAGGGAAAACAAATGAAACGGCCAGGTATATAGCTTACGGTCTGACAATTATCCCCATCTGCTACACCTGGTGTGGCTATCAACAGCAGCAGCAGATACTATAGTAGTAGCTTTAATGGGAGAAAGATGCGCAGGCTCGGTCTGGGAACGCATAAAAAATACACCGTATTTATACACGGAGCAGTCAGATTCATTACCGTCTGTCGAGGTGATGCAATTAACAAATTGCTAACCAAATATGAGTCTCGGGAAAAAATGTGCTTTTATGTGATATGCAATCCACCCAGGCTCACACAGGAAAAACCGAAAAGTAGAACACAGGGAGTGTCGGCAAAAGCGTAGGCATCATGGCTAGTGAGGTCCCGTTTCCCTTGTTCCTTTATTCTTGCCCACATGCCTTTCTGGTGTGCAACAATGGATTTAAATGTTGCTGCCTGCCAATCCCTTGTCAAATTTAGGAGAGTCTAATAATGAAGGCGCTATCTTTGAACCAAGGAACCAGTGTTCGAAGTTGTAAGTTTGGCTATAGTTTGAAACCACTATTATACGGTTGGGTGTAGTCGACGCATGGGAACAAATACAAAGTGTATAAAGGGACGCTGGTGTTGCGTCGGTATACATTTAGCTGCCATGTCGTGCAAATATCATCATATTTTGCTACCTAAAACGAGGTTATATGATTGTATATATATAATTATGCCTGGGTTGGGTTCAAATAGGGACACATAGGGGGCAAAATATAAGTATTGTTCAATCAGGCTGACTGACCATTGTCCTGCCAACTCCTACTCGCGAGTATTTAGAAAATCTATTGAAATAATGGAACAAAGTCTGACACATGATAGTGTATTTCAGAATAATACTATATATACTTCGTCATTTATATGAAGTGAATTTCAAAATAAGTAATACACAATAATGGTGTCTATGTTCCTCCATTTCCAATTTGTCTTCTGGCGTCGTTTATCAAAAGTTGTTTTGATCGGGGAATAAACATTAGAAACCAGAAACTTCGGCCCAGGGGGTATGGATCCATATACTTTTATCAAAGAGAAACACTTATAAAATTATTTCCCTGGAGTAGGTTTAATAAACGTGGTAGCCGAGAGCACAGGGATGCCGCGATACTAATTCTTCATGTATGAATGATCAAGCCTCTATTTTTGAAAGGCTAAATGGTGTTTGATCTTATAATGAAGCCTTTAATTAATCAGTCTCTTCCGTATTAATATCAAAAGTCGTCTATTTATGCTTCCCATATTCAGGTCACGCTCGACAATTTTCCTTGGCATTTTTATCGCATGTATAATGAATGAGCCTTCTCAGTATGGCTGCATAGGTCAGCTACGTTTCAATCTTTCCAATGGCAACAACCTCCATAGAAGTGTTTGCCAATATCCATATCGAAAATGTATGGAATGTTGGTCGGAAGAGTTGAGTAAATTAAGCCGCATCCATGGGCAGCCAATATTATTCATATTGAGTTGCCGAGCTTCACAATACTTCCACATTGCCTTTGGTAGAGGCTCTTTATATAGAAGCTGGCGGTAATTCGCTCACAGGCCCTCACCACAAACCGACCCAGGGCCAAGAGGAAAATAAATCAACTTCTTCGATTTTTCCATCCTAGTCGAGTCGTCATGGTTTGGACCATGGCATCCCTTAGTCTACCTTCATGACAGCAGTCTGTCTGGCTAATTTTTTTCCTGCTTACCAAAAAAATGGTTATTTTGTCCTGTATGGGGTCGGTGCCAGGGTTGATGGGGTTGCTTCCTGTATTCCCCTCTGGCCGCTAGGCACCAAATTGCCTGTAGGCAATTGCTGACCGCTATCATCGAGCGATAATAGGGGGTCAATGAGACTGCGCATGCGCGTATCTCTGTCCGATCATAGGACGTCTCGCGCCTCCATTTATATTCTCTCAAGGAGCATAACCTCGCAGATTCTCGTCGGCGAAAATTCGTTCTCGCGATGCAAAGCGTCCGCATTTGCTGTCCATCCGAACCCCCCGCAACGGAAGGGAGATCAGTGGACACCTCCGACCCTTTCTCTTCATGCAACTCTCGCGCTAATCTCTGCCGATCTTAATTCCCGCAAGACTGCACTCACCCAGGTGACTGCATGTGGCATTAAGTCTTATTTCACGAGAAAGAACTCCTCCCCCTGTGTATTTATAAGCAGGGTCATTAAAGTTAAGTTTGTATATTGCTTCACATGTAAAGCAACATAGTATATAGGCAAAGACTACAGTCGATAGACTTTTCGCATCTTCACATGTTCACATGTTCACATGTTCACATGTTCACATGTTCACATGTCCACATGTTCACAAGCATACAAATGAAAACCATGTCACTTTTAGGACAATATGGGTATTCAGAACCAATGCCTTACAAATGCAATTCCCAATGCTCAAACAAATGCTGAAAAACTATAGTACTAGTACACCGATGGCATGCATGACAGAGATGTTCTGATTCAACTTTTTTTCCAGTGCCTTGAAAATGAACATGGCATGCCCAGGAAGAAACAGCGCTTTGTGAAAAAGTAGATCTTCTACAAACTGTACAACGCGATGGGTCTCAGGAAAGGCAGGCCCATCGTCAATCGATATGTATTGACCACAAATGCATAACAAAGCCCTGTTGGGGGATCGCATACTCTCTTGTCCTATATTTCTGAAGATAGTTGATGGGTTAATACGCTGGCCCCCATCTTGATCCCCAAACTCATCTCTTTCCAGTCTTTTGCAAGGCTCTTTCCGGCACAGGACTGGCCAACGGTCCATGATCCTTTAGCAGGAACATCTAGGACACTATTGATCCATTCCATCTTTTTGTATAGAGCACATCGCGTCCGCCTGAAATAGCAGGAGCATTGCTGGAGCAAATGCCTTTTGGGTCCACTGAACCGGGCGCCTAACGCGCGTGACTCTGACTTTTCTTTCCTAGCACAAATCTTTCTGGATAATTGGGTTGGTCCTTGAAGCTACGCCATTGCAGAACACAAGTTAATATTTATAGTATCTTGTATTGAAAGTTCCCGTGTATTGCTTATCTTTTAAGTGCCCTCTATTGTCTCTTTATTTTAGGGCGGTTAATCAAGGTTATTAAAATAATGGAGTCGTTAAAAAGAAACCCTTTTATGAATAAGAACGACAATATCAATAAAATATTAACACTTTCTGTATTTGGCCCAACATCAAAGTCTTTTAATCTGAGGTGGAACCCTATGTGGTAAGTACTGTACCTTTGGATCAGAGAAAAAAATAATCTCTTTATTGTGTGTATATATAACACAGACAACATATGTCGCGTATCTCACCGAGATTTAACCTCATATATACGACCGTCAGCTTTTATAGGGGTCGCCTTCTGACAACGTCCGGATTTCGAGCGGCGCTCATATTGATGATAGGGTTTTAGCTGGTGGCTGGAGTAACCGATTTATTTCATCCGGACACAAACCGTATCAACGGACCCAGCCAAGCGTTAATCATCTACCGAGATCCCAGTCGCTAATCTCAACGGCCCGTTAATCAGCCGACCAGCGCAACTCTGATTGAGTTTTCAACTTCTCTCGGGACACGCGATAGAATGCGAGACAGAGCTGCGCTTCAGAGGCCTGCACATGACAGAGCTAACTCGCTGATCCCTTTTTGTTTTTGCTAAAAAAATATCAAATAAATTGGGATGTTGGCATTGATCTAGGACCTATGGTATAATCTATTAATGTTTTGTGAATGAAAAATATATAATTATGACTTGGGGCCACGTAGAAGAGTTGGAGTTTTTGGAGTTGGATTTTCACGTTGGATCTGTGTGTGTTTGCTCCCCCGCAAAACAGCACAAGTATTCTCACACAGGAGAGAGTGAAAATACAGATGTATGGATATATCTTTTAAAAACAATGGTTTCGTCGGATATTCACGGGGAGCAAAGGAGATCAGGGAATCGAGCATCCTTTGTCAATTTCCATATTATTCGAAAAAAAGAACCAATACAATCACAGTGACCAATTGTCCAAATCCTATAAGAGGAGTTGCATATAGCCAGACATAACCACACTCTGGCACTTATCAAATCCGAACCATGTACTAAATCATCAATTGACAATTGAGATGACGAACTCTTAACTTAAAACTATTAGAAATAAATGAAACAAATTTGTCTCCTAACATTGGAATTTGAATACTATTGGACATTCTAATCAGACCGTCACCAACGACCTCTTATTTTGTCTCCTTCACCAAAAACTGCATGTGTAAACCTTCAAAAACCACTATATTCTAAACAGTAATTTTTAGTTCGAATGGTAAGTAAATGGACTGTAGTAGTATAATATTGATGTCATTGAAAAGTGTCTTGCATTGGTTGCAACTTTTCAGTTAAAACGCCTGTATTCCATCTAAGGAATTTAGAACAAATTGCAAAATAACAAAGGGAATTTCGGAAGAGATTAAGGTCAGAGTGACCAGTTCAAAGAGGTCAATGTTGGGATGTCCAGAATTGTCCCTGCGGTGGGTCTATGAATAATCATGTGATAAAGTGGTCAGATAATCAGGATGGACAGGGCAAAGTTCATATGAATGTGAACCTCCCACATCAATATTATGTAGAATGTGGTAGAATGACGACGCTTCGAACCTTTTCCCAAACCTGAGTGTCTCAGGATCAACCATGCAAACGGACACCGTTTTTCTCCCTATCTGACTAGAAGCATTGCCTGTAACTAGTCTAATGTAAATTTGAATTTGACTTTGGATTTGAATCTATTTCCTCACACAACATTATTGCTTGGTTCCACAACTACAATTTCGTAATACTCTAGATAATTCCCAGGGTATGTTAAACTTTGGAGAAGGAAATTAATTCGAACCTAAGGCATTGGCTATTCATTCAGGACTATGACCAAATAGCCCTATGATCTAATGGTCTGTAAGAAACCATGAGAGATGATGATTAATTCGTGGTCAATTCCTAAGAGGCCTCGCTCATGTTTCAGATTCGTGTTTCGGTTGACAGATGTACACCGTATTGTAGTCCATACATAGATTGATCAAGTTAATCAACTTCTTTGTGGTATACACGCAGTATACACAGCGTGCATTTCAAATTGGATTTCGTCGAACACCTGCGGAGGCATATGTGTATACATACATGTATGCACATTAATTCATTTCCGTGTGGAGCATCGTCAGTGCAACGGGCATAATTTGTACCGACATGTTTCAGCAAACATGCGAGCTTCATCCGATTCTGCAGGCATGCAATGGACATAGCTTCACCTTGAGCGTCATGCCATACAATGGTATTAATTCGAAATGTACATGACGAGACAGAGCAATATATACTAATGACCATTAACTATTCCATTAATAACTCCCTAGTCATTTCAAACAATCATCATTATATCAGATCTTGTTCGGTAACGTCATGGTGGCTTCACTTGATCTCCAATTCTTCATTTTTAGCGTTCTATTTTCGTTATAAAATTGCTCAAAATATCTTCTACGTTGTTGGTACGATGGTAAAACTATAGATTAATTACATTTTTCTTGACAGAATTCGACATCATTGTATGACTTTGGATTTGTTCATTAAATTTAATGGAATAATTACATGGATGCCAATAGAACATCAATTGGAGATTCATATCTCCTGTGTATCTATTATCCAGTTAATACTACAAAACTACTCCCTAACTACAACAGCAGCCACTGTCTTGCAGATCGCACAAGGGATTCAAAAACTCATAATGAAATATTCCTGTTGGATAGCATTTATTTTTCTTTTGAAATTGCAATATAGTACAAAAAGAGGAAATTTTCTTTTGATTTTCTAAAATAATCTTTTCCGTGACCATTATAGTATACTACTCACAAGAATACAATTGTGAGGCACAAGTGGCACACAACCCATTAAGGAGTTATACGTGTACAGATCTATGTCTGACCAAGGGATGTGGTCAGTAGATTTTGGTGTCCACTCCATCCATCACCTCCTGTCAGACACGTTAAGCTTGTACACCTGGTCTCATTACCAGAGGCCGACTAATTGGGCCAAGGTAGGTCAGTCATGGCCCACACCTTAATCTTCTACAATTGACCAATCCACCATACTCCAAAGCAATTTGCTGAAACTGAATTCCACTTCCCTAAGACGGTCCCGTATTGTGGGGCACTTGGAAAGTGTACACACGGTAGGTATATAATGCATGTGGGTCTTGTCCCCTAGTCGTACATAGCTCCCCCCTCAGAGAGCCTATGATGCAGTCCTGTGCTTATATCTAATTCATGGATGTATATATAGAAGGCAAGAAGCAATTATTATGAGACAGAGTAAATGTAATTGGTTGTCATGGTTAAAATGTAACATCAATTAAAAAATGTAACATTTAGCCGATGTACTATACAATCTATACCCCTATGCTGTCTTCCCTTCTATAGCTTTCAAGTTGGACATTGATGAAAAATGGGAAATAGATTATGTTTGCAGCATTAATGCCTCTGATGCAATTAGTCAGGTTATACAGGTTACAACTTACTTAAGCGATGGACATACTCTTTGAAAAGATAACCCATTTTAATTTGTTTTAATGCACCTAGTTATAATTAACCAACAGGAGGTTCTATGTTCGCTTTCATTTTAATTTGTTTTAATGCACCTAGTTATAATTAACTAACAGGAGTTTCTATGTTCGCTTTCATTATGATAGATTAACGAACTTTCGATGTCTGGCTTTACCTTTTTCATGTGCGATTCACCGTCGGGTGAATGAGCCACCATGTAACATAGAAATTATTGAAGGCACATAGCCCGAGGAAGACATTTTGGAATAATCTTCCTTTAGTGTTCCTGCTCGGCCTCAACATCTGAATACAAAGCTGGATGTTTCGCCTCGGGTGTACAAACACATTTCATGTGGTGCAAAACCTTTACTCTTGTGTATCAAAGAAACACTCAGTTTATAAAAATGAACATTCAGTCACACTTTTTTACCTGTGCCTGGCCAGTATTTGGTTGCCTAAAGCAAACCTCTGAAGATACATTTAAGCACAGGCCTTTTCGGCCATGAATATTGACATTGCTTAATGCATTCTAAAGTGCCTTTAAATTCCTTCTGTAAAACCACTTTTTGCATTTGGAATTACTTACTATGAAGAGAATCTGCCCCTTTATTGCAGAGAACTTAAGACGCCATCCCTAGAGATGAAAGGATTTCAACCGTCATCAGAAAACTTTTGTAAATGTAATGAGTGGACATTTGTATTTCTGTAGTATCGAAACTCAAATCTCATATATAACCACATCAACGATAAAAGATTCCATTATAGATCAAAATGTGCCTTGATATGTAGAACCAAGTTGATGCCTCGATACAATAAAGCGCTGCATAGATCTAAGGGTGGAGTTTGCAGCGGTTCTCAGGTCTACACCTACATAAGGATAACCACAAAACCTGCGCGGTATAATCTGTACTTGTTGTCTATATACCTTTGGAAAGGTAGCGTGCACAGTGCCAGCCCGACCTAGATTAAGCTTCACGTGGAGTCCCGCCCCTAATGTCTTCAGTCACGAACACCCCACCTTCAAACTACTGGAGGAAAAATAAGGAGCAAAGAGGCCTCTCTGCTCTGGAGGTATAGACTACAGACCCGGCGGACTCGTGGGTGCCTAGTTCATTGAGTGTATGTAATCAGAAGATGAGGCTATAAAAACAGAAACTGGTCTGATAAAGTTTTTATTGTTCTTTGTTGGCCATGTATGGTAGAAGTATGTGAAACCTTAGAGATTATACTCTAAGGTGAAACGTATGTGTACATGGGTGAGCCCATTGAATTCACTTTTAGAAATAACATTAACAATCTTGCTGTTTCTAAGAATTATAATATGAATAAAGTTTGCAGACACAAGATAGATACGATGCATGACTCAACTGAAAATTTTCTCATGTTCGACTTTATTCGGTAACCGATACTAATTGATATTAAGAGGATTCTTGTAGAGACGGTGATATTAGAGAACTCCTATCAAGTGGATTAGTTTGTAACGTGATAGGTTTGACCATACTGGTCAGTGTGGGTCAGTCGTCATGAATCGATCCAGAATAATCAGAGCCACAAAGGGGCTGGGGCTGAGGCTTGGAGTCGGGTGGGGGTAGGTAGAGAGGGGCTGGAGAGGCAATGGTGTAACAGAAGAAGCATCCATGCTTGCTGAGGCCTTGGCAACGCACCAGTTGGCGCAAGTGGTCAGTCGTTGACACTGACCATACACTTGCTCCCACGTAAAGTGGACAACACTGGTCGAGGCCTACGAGTGGCTGCTTGACCAGTGGGATTTACCCAGTATCAAATAATACACCCTAGCTGCTTTCTTCCTTTTACATCGGTCCATAAACATCTCCCCATGGAACTGGGTATTAAAAGAGGAGGAGTTATTTATTCATATGTTTTTTCATAATTTGATATTCCCATGTATGTATTCTGTATGACAAATGGTGGTAATTTTCACTGTCTCAATGTTTCTTCTATGCCCGCTAAATACCCCCTATTGCATATACTACTCACGAACTATGTTACGATGTAAAACGCTGCACTGGGTAAGATACTCACCCAGGGTGGCATTGTAGTGTCACTTTAAGACTGTCATTACCGGTAGGTTAATTATGCGTCAGCCGAAGAGTTTACAGAGTAGTTAATAGGTCGGGTAATCGGTAGTTAGAAGTCATCTTTCTTGGTGTTGTTGTATCAACAACAGCTCTCCACTGGCATGTGTACCGAAGCGCAGTATATCCCTCAGGAATGGTTTATAGCTTGGACGTTTATGTAACATCGAACTCTGAGCCACAATAATGTTATCAATATAAGTGTGAAAGAAATACAAATATTCTGAAAAGTAACTTTGTATTGGTTCGTTTTAATCTTGTTTTATCCCTTTCCCGTGAATGAGAAATTTGAAAGGGGTTCGCATATTTGGAGTATGGTGAAAACTGTGAATCGCGTATCAAAGCGTTTAACGCAGAATCAAATCCACCGTTAAGGACAAACCACATAATCATAACGATGGTACTCTTCAGAGGATCTATAAGCATGATCATGATTAGTTTTAGTTGACTAATACAAATATAGGCCAATCATTGTATCAGCCTCTCCCACTATATCAAGAAAGATAACGGTGCTAAACAATATGGAGGTCGCCATCAGGGCCTTGGCGTCGGACGCCGCTGCAAGAAAGTGATTAATGAGAGAGGGAATAATTTGTTAATGGCTGACTGGCATTAATTAAAGCTTGCTTTAGACTCGATCGGAGTTGTGTGATGGTTGTTCTGGTGAGCATGACTGTAATGGTGATCCTAAGTAGCTATATGTAATAATAGTATCTATATGTTTCACGTGTTCCCATCGTTGGCCATCATTAGGCAACAAGCCCCCAGTAGCTCTTTTACTTCAGGGGCCATTAACTCGTTTGAGACAATAGACCAATCCCAGCGCATGCATGCCATTATGTAGAAAGCGGCTTAAAACAATAGCAGAGCAAAAATGATAAAATCTCTCACAAAATACCGATGGGATGCGAAAGAAAATTTCCCGTTCGGCATCCGTTGGGATATGAATCAATAAAATGGTTTACCCCTCAAGTTTTGTCGGGTAAACCAAAGAGGATATTTAAGTAATTCTCCAATGACATGTCTTATTGCCCTAAACCTAGTAAAAGCCGCTCGTGAGCAAGATCATTACGAAAGGAGCTCTTCGGGGCCATATTACATGTAGTCGCCAATAGTCGTCCTCTAAACCAGGGCCTCTTATATTAACCACAGCATCGAAAATGCATGTCAGGTCGCAGTAAAAGGCACCCGGCCCAAAACTTGGGGAAGCCACTTGGCCAACTCGTCCAGGATAAAAGCTAGTGATCGTGCGCGTGAGCCATGGCTCGCAAAAGGAGGCAGCGCAAGCCAGCCAGCGAAACTCAAGAACCAGGCCATGGGACATTTTTGGATGAGATTCCATCTGGGAGGATAGTGTAGCGGGGAATTTCACCTGGAGTAGGACCCACTCCAAGTCCGCGCACCCCTCTATGGGATAGAGAGCCAGGAGAGGCAATTGATGATGGAATGTCACGGGAGGAGGAGCCGTGGGGGGTTGCCTAGCCGACAGGTTATCATGTAGTGAGATCATTATCTCTGGCTTCCCCCGAAAAGCTTCATCGAGGAGGTTGTGTTTTGGAGTGTGCTGACAAAAAAAAGGGAAAGTTTGAAGGTAATCGGAGGGTGAATCGTCAATTAAAATCATCCACTGCGGAAACAATGGCATGTTGCCGTTGCTCTTTTACTAATTTACGTCCACTCAACATGCCATCGCTTTCCCGGAAATTTAGAAAGACAGTAGTACAAATGTAAAAAAAAATCTATTGTCAATATTAGCTAGCATTGTTGGCCATTTCGGACGAAACAAAATCACAACGTGCCATTGAGAAATAGATCACCAACAGCAATAATGTAAGTCATTTAAACTCCACCAACAATTGCTCATCTTCGTGAAACCAACCCTGGATATCATTATTCAAAATCGGAATGGCCAGATATTCGGTATCCAGCTAACGTTCTGCATTTTTGCCAACTGAAATATGGAGAGAGGTTTTTTTTCTCGGAAGGACCATAATAACGATCCTACATTCGTGCACATGAATCATAAAGGGCTTTGTTAGAGAAAACTTCCTACCTGGTATCGTGTGTAAAGGGTGCATCCCCGGGCCCTCGTCCATGGAAATAGAACCATGGATTTATGGCTCTCCAACATGGCATATTCCTAGTATATACACCCATGTTGCCTCTAGACTTCTCCCTGCCAATGGCTCTAAGAATATGTCCCTTTGGTACATTTTACATGGACTTTATTGGTTAATAGCAAAGTGTTTAATTTAGGGGGGAAGTTTGATAAAGATATATCGCTATCGGGAAGGTCATTAATCAGCAGCTGTCATGTATGGGAGAGCAATGGATCAAGCTTGTTCAAGTACGCAGAAAGCCAGTCAAGTACTACATATAAGTCTGTGACTTCTTGTGCCAGAGCCATTTATATCTGATAACTAGTGCTCGTTATGGAAATAGGAATAAAAACTGCTCTGACAATACCATTAATATGTTTGTGGAAGAATTGATTGAAATGGCTTCCCTGAAGCGGTATATCATTTAGCATTAAAGTATCGCCCCTCCTCCTCCTCCTCCTCCTCCTCCTTCCCTGATTTTTTTCCATCCCTCACCACCACCACCACCACTACGAATGACACCACCGCTACGGGCAATAGATAAATGACATCGAGATATTTTCCCCCTTTTGGTCAATAGCGGGTGTTTGAGTTCTTTTGACATTTTGAGTAATTACAGCGTACCGGACGAACTTGGCCCTGATGGGATACGGCGTGAGTGAACGTTGCACAGAAGACGGGGGATGGTGGAGGAAGACAGGAGAAGTCAGGCAGGGTCGACCACTGGAGAAGTATAGTCAACATGGGAGCGCGGGCTGAGTGGGGTCTGATCCAGACGGGGCTCTGCTAGGAGACATGGGACCACGGACACCATGGTCTACCTGGCGGCACATGTGACAGCTCTATATGTCCCACACTGACAGGGCAAACAGGTGCGGCCCCAGCCTGGCACCAACAGAAGAGGCCCCAAGCACCCGACCCTTAAGGTGCAGGCCTCCCCGTGGGACAAGCCGGCAAACAGCACTTCAGCGACCCGCAGGAAGAAACTCAGGCCTTCCTTTTCAAAACTTCTGCAGAGCATGTTATCTCTAGAATACCTCTGTCGACTACCGTGAGAAGATGCTTTAAAATGCTTTTGTCTACATGGGGTTTTAGCTCTCGTTTCGTTTCTGTCAAGAGAACAGAACTGGGATTTCCGGCGAGAATCTTAAAGTTCTAATATACGTACAAACACACAAAGAGGATAAAGCACAATAGGAAGGCAACTAGAACTTCACATTCTTACTAAAGTCAAGAGGCTATCTTCAAAGACTTACAGGCAGAAAGTGTGGATAAAGTTCGGGTACCTGGTATACATACTTTAAAGACAAAGTTGTCATGTCTTCTATATGTCTTTTTTGACTAAACCAGTTGAAACTATACCTTCTCGTCATGACTGAATTTTTAAACATTTTTGGGGGGACTATCATTGTCAATATTATTATTAATATCATAATGATAGGCTATAACTCCTGTGTCGGGGAAGCTGCCATAGATTTGTATAAGATTTTTTATTCAGCAAGGTCATTATGTATTCTAACCTTTCTCAGTAATGCTGTAGCTAATTAATTCATATAACAAATACAGATATCAAAACTCCATATAAAGAGTTAGGTTGTATCGGTTCATTTTGTAAAGAGATAATTCAATTTATTATAGAGTTATATATGCACCTGAAACAAGTAAGCTTATTGAAAGGACTAAATGAAAACGCGATTTATCCTTCACTCATATGTCCTTACAATAGCATTACATGGCGTAACTTCGATAGAATTCCTTTTTTATTGATAACTATCCCACCTAGTTTATGCCCGCATTTTCCTTCTATTTTGCATGTTTTCCATGAAAGACTTTTTAACATGTGTTTATTCACAAAAACGTGATGTGTGCGACGGGACTGTATAGGATTCAACAAGAGATCTTTCCACTTCGATGTAAGTGTTTTTAGGGAGCCACCAACTTGGCCTTTTGAGAGCAGCATCTGGCACCCTTTGAATTATGATTTTAGCATCATTTGTTAAGGTGCCAACCATACCATCCCGCTCTTGGCTTTGGATTTCGCTACATGGTGGTAAAAGGTTAAAAATTGTTCCATGCATGGCAAATATCCAGGTATATTGTACATTACAGTCACAGTTCTTTTGGAATCATTCATATTTTCACGGTTTGAAATCAAAGTGAATAAATGGAATGTCCGAAATTATTGTGTTCAGCGCAGCTGCTGCCGACTACAGTAGACGGAAAGCTATCATTTTATCCAGGACAACGTGAAAATCACTGAGATTAATGTGTTATGGCTGTTCGGGTACGATTAAGAGTAATTTTCCGGAGTGAGTACGAATTTAATTTTGCTGAACAAGTCGTACAGTGAAACAAAAATTACAGCGTTGTTTTTTTACGCATTTGCGATTTCCACTCAGGATACACGACGGTCCCGAAACCTTGGTTATGATGAATCATGAGGATTTTATGAAAGAGCATAAATGATCAAATATTACATTATTCCCTGGAAAAATTATTGAACATTCACTCTGCTTCTAGTAGCCTTTTCCATGCCAACCGAATATAAACGGCCTTTAAGTGACCTGAAACTAAGATTGGATATTATTGAACAGAATAATATCGCGTATTGCATTCTCACTGCCTTCACAGATTCACTGGTGTTGGTTATGACGAGCCACTAATCATTTCTGTAATTGAGATAAATATGACAGACATTTTGTCTTCCTTGAGGCAGAATACCATGGGCGAATTGCTTTAATGAGCCTCTAAAAAGTGTCACCGTTAAGTGTAATGAGACTGCAGAAAGCGGCTCCAAAATATAACTTATACAACTTAGGGGAAGTGTTTAATCATTACTTTTTAACTGGCTTGATTCACTGATGTTCCCGGGCAACTTGAAATATTTTCTGGGGTAAATAGTCATTTTAGTATTAATGAGCCTCCATTCTAATTAAAGTCTCCTCGTTCTTATCTGATTATGATATCAAAAGAGGAATAGCATTGAAAGAATATATTTTCGGATTTGTCCATGGGGTAATAAGCGTCGTTATCAAGAATCGGGTACGGAAAATTATAACCCTTGATCGCCTTATTGCTATTAAAATATCCAAACGTCATCTATTGCCAGCGAAAGGACCGACTATTATTTTGATATAAAATAAAATAAAATGGTTGGATTATATTCGTTCTATATCTGCCTGAAATATCGAAAATTATTGATTAGGCGAAAGATGGATATTTGTACACGTGGTGTTGTTTTGTGTACCGACATTATGAGTTGTGGCCATCAAATCAAACCGGAAAGAAATCGGTTTACATGCAATAAAGCACCTGTGTATGTCTCACATCCGACTGCCATCCTCCCAGGTTCGATCATGAATTAAGCGATATGTATTTTATTGCGTTTTTCAAACACATAATTCAAAGTAATGATCCACATTAACGAGTGGTTTATGCTACGTTATGATATCGGGCATGCTGTGAAAGTAAATCCAACACAGCCTACGTATACCACATAAAATACAGGCGTATTTAGCAAAAAGTGATTAGTTAATATAACTTATTGCTCCATAGATTTAGGGACAGCTGGTCTTGTGTTATTAAACAAAGTCTACTGCTCATAAATATCTTTTAGAATGTGTATCGTGTTTATATCGTTTTAATAGAAGGTAATCTCAGTTAGCGTGAGTTGATGCTACTCATATATATATGGATTCACATAAAATAATGACTCAAATATGCTCAAGTAAATGATCACTTCCCTTATTCTTCAATCTGGTGTGAAAAAGAAGAACGTTGGTGGACACATGCAAGCTGCTTATGACCTCCATTTGTTTAAAGCATTCTTGCAGTGGGCAATACTTAATGAACACTTTTTTGTGTTAAGTCATGGCAGAAGACATATTCATTTCAACACAGCATGCATGTGTTTTTTACACTATCACGTTATCTATGCATACTATATACACTATCCTGCAATGGGAAGGTTTTTACGTACGTCATTAATTTCATATTTAGTAACATTGCTCAGTATGCTGCTACAAATTGATGGGTCTATACAAAAACCCTGGCGAGTGTTGTTTCAGTGATCGAAGTGTGTTGACGTCGAATCCAGTGGGGAGAGGAGAGAACGAACGGTATGATGATGGCAATGGGATGCACCGTAGTAGTAAATTCAGTGGCATGACCTTGCAAATGGGTTGGGGTGTGTGCACGTGTGTAAGACCAACACGCACATCTCCCTCTCTCCTTCCCCCCAACTCCTTCACATAAAGGTTACCAATATAATATGCAAGCTATAGTGGTCTGGTCCAACAGTCCTCTCATTCTAAACACACACAAATACAAACTCGCTCTCCTCACCTTCCCTGAATGTTAGGTTTTGACTGCGTGACAAGCCACTGCGTGAGGAGAGGCAGACCTCTGTGCCTCACATATATAAAATCTTTAACTTCCATCGGCACTGACTGGGTAAATGAAAATATTGTTCAGCATTCTGTGACATTGGCAGGACTTTCTAAAAGGGTGTATAGACAGTAGTGTTAGAGGAGGGTTTTTGCGACTAGATGCAGGTGTTTCAAGGTAAAAGGCTGTGAAATACAATCAGTGCGCCTCCGACATCAAAGGGTTGTGCTTCTAATGAGAAAGGTGTCATCCCACAGGTGCATCGTGTCATGGGCTCGAGGAAAGGTGTGAAACTTGGCACACGTAGATGTGGCGAAAGTACCGGTGCCAGCATACAGAACGTGATGGTATTACTCAGTGTTTGCTTGTACATGACATAAAAACACGAACAATGGTGAATACTTATTTTGATTGGGCCTAATGGATTCTCCAGTTCTTGTTTAAATATTTTGATAAAAATTCAATTTATAGGCCTACCACTGCACTGGCTGAAATGATGAGGAATTAGATGTTTTCAGAAAAAAATATAGTGAAATTTGTCGTTCATATTGATTTCTTCTTGGCAATTATGTATAATTTATTCAAGTGGGGGTCTACCCATACATGAATTGAGTATTCAGAACTGATGGCTCCGCAGTTTATGTTCTTCAGGCATGAAAAGACTGGAGGTAAATCCTATATGGAATTCATAAAACTGTTCAATCCTACTAGAAATAAATCGCTCGTATCGTCCGAATATACATTATGTTTCAATGGGCGTGGTTACTGAGGACATCACACACTTTAAATTTACTTCAGCGCTAGACACTGCATTTTTATTTATTTCCTTTAAGTCATATTTATCCAGAATTTACGATATAAAAAGCATGTTCCCTAATGAATCTATGCACTATTTCATAATAGGTAATGGACTATTTCTATTGCCGATGTCCCTTGGTGATTATTTTCCCTTCTTGATCAACATATCAATCGAGGATGACACTTATATTTGTTAAGTGTTCGTGTACATGCCTCATTTGCTCTCATGGACACAAAACCCCATAACCAGTAACATTCATTTTGCAATCCAACTCTGATTATTTCCTCTCCCGTGCAATCATTACCTTATATTCAGTCGTTGGCTATCAATTAATACACTCCAAGTCTGACGTGTATGGGATACAATCACTGTCCCATACATTTTATGCAGACCCTGTCGTGTCTGGACTATGATATTACAGCCAGAGAAAAGTGATAAATTTCTCGCGCACCAAAGTTATGACACATAACAATAAAACGCTTCGGACTTTGCCAGCACCGAAACCATTGCAGCGAAAGTAAATTATATTCTTGCCTGACCCCCCTGGAACCTAGCGACCGACCCGTTGACCATTGTGACGTCATCATTGAGGTGTAAGCTGACCCTAGTCCATTGTTATTGGGTTGCTGTGGGAGCCAAGGGTCACGATCCTTGGTAGGGACGACTAGGACTCTGCTCAATGGAGAACAAGATTCGCACGGACCTCAAATTTGGAATGAAATATGGCATTATTCAATGGGGCGTATGGACAAACATACCCAAAGCAGAAAGAGTTAAATTGTTTCTCTCTCAATTGTGTTTTACCAGCAGAATCCTTATAGAAGTACTAAAAATTAAACTAAAAACTTGTGTCCATTTGGTGCATAAATTTGTATTGACTATGACAAGTTTGTAGTTCTTTAGTAGGAGCGTTGCCCATAGCTATACTTCAATACTTCATACATTTCTTTCGGCAAAATAAATCAATGTTCTAAAATAACATCAAATAAAGATATCGAAAGAACTCACTTCTGATTATTCTTCTGCATATCCAATCTAATTAGGTATCAATAATATACATCATGGAATTCAAAACTTGATGCAAGATGATAATGCAAAAGGTATTCTTTCTATAGCATGGCTTTTCTTTCAGTAAATGCAAAAGGCCTAGTAGCTTAACCTGATTGTTGGGTACCAGAGGATGAAAATGAAGTATTTATATCCCTTTGGTGTACATTACGCTCTGAGGCCGGGGCGGATAATACGATGGCTGATCTTTGACGTAAGGTCTAGCATTTCCCCAATATGATTGGCCCTGCACATGCATAGATTACGCGCATAAGGATCCTAAGTGACATAATGTTCATGATGAACACGAAGCTAACATGCAGCAAGAGAAAAGGTCTTCCTTTTCGTATCATTTATTAATCCAATAAATCAAAGTTTGCGGACATGATAAAGTAGCTGAGGGTAGGAACACCATAAATACATAGAGTCCGGGACGTAGACAATGAGGCTACAGAATAAGCAATCCTTGACAAGCATCATGCTTGACTTTATGCCTTTTATCACAACAACAACTCAGTAAATTATATTAGCCACAGTCTAATGAGATCCAAATACATTAAAACACTGATGAATTATTTCATCATACCCTGGTCCCTTATTCGCGGACATTGTCACGCTTTCTAATTAAGTGTGTAGCAGATTGTAGCATCCCTGCAGGTTAGCACAAAAAATGTGTCCTTGAAATGAAAATAAAAATTAGCTGATTTCATTTGATTTACAACCAAACAAATCCATTATTTTTATGATTAAATGGATTTAATGGGACACTTGAAGTAACCAGCCACATGGTACTTTTGGAGATTATGGCTAAGTTATATAGGATGAACTGTTAGCATCCCATGGAGAAAGGATGGTCGTGACAGCCCATTTAAGCCGTTTCCTGTTCAAAGAGGTTAATATAGATTTTTAGGGCCATCGCGGTTTGGTTTCGGAGATGGTTAGTTCCAATACAAGAGCTACAGAACTGGCCATCACTGCATGCACTTCGCAGTAGGTGGTAGCTACCTAGAGGGGAAGGTTGGTCAATTGTTCATACAAACACAAACTGCGCCCGGCAAAGTCAATGGTTGGATTGCATGAGTTTGTAGTGGACCCCCTCAACTGCGAGAGAGATAGGGTCTCCGGACTAAAGTACCCCTTTAAAATTAAGCACGAAATAATCGGTGCGCTCGCTGTTTCAATATGGCATCAGGTTATATAAACTCCCATTTTTCAGCTTTGTAATTAGTGCATCCTATGGACAAAGCTGGTGGTCCCGACTGCGTGCCAGAATGTCAGACTATTTATTAAGCCTAAGGGTGAGCACCCTAGCAACACATCGCTGCACAGTAATCATATCTCTACTACTAAAGCTCACTTAAGGAAAGAATTGGCTCTTACTATTGTTTATACTAAATAACAATAAAACAATATTGCTGTATAAAACAGATGTAAACAACATACTGCTCTAAATCAATGCAATTATTGGAAATCCATCCTTCGTTGTAACACCATAGGCATCACATACCCAGTCAAGTATAAATTTATATATAGAGCCAACACCAACCAATATTGGTCACTTTTCTGACCGACTGTTCACCTTTAGTATAAGGTATATAGATTTTGCCATCGACAGTTTGAAATATAGTTTGTTTTCAAGTAGACTAATATTAAAAGTCCATGGCAATGCATGTCAAGCAGAATTGATCCCATACCGTCACCCCGCATTTGAAAAAGATTGTTGATCATGAATTGAAAAGCGCATAGCCTTGGGCCGCATTCCTAGTTAAGCCAGTCCGACACTTCGATTTGCCATTCCTGTCTGTAGAATCTGGCTCTCCCTTATGACCCTGACCCAAATTCCCTATTCCTTTGCATTCTACTACTCACGGTCGCCCTGTTGGTCATTCTACTCCCCTTGCCCCTCTTTCTCATCTCAGGCCTCCAAGCTCGCGTATTCCACTCGCCTACCTATATCAAATACTGAATCTTCGGCTCCCACGCAAGAGGCGGGTCATCCAAGACCACGCCCCCTTGTAGATAGTTGCAATTCCCATCAGGAATTAACCTCTGCCCTATCGGCAAGGCTAGGGATGTTCTCTTCCAACATCATCTAAAATCGTGATCATTTTCGGCAGAGAATCTATGTCTTGAAAATAAATGGATGCACAAAATCTTAAGCAAGACTGGCATCGGAGCGAATTTTAGCCTTTTCTATAATTTTAAGAAGATCGACAGCGGTGAAATAGAAGATATAGGCCTAGGGCTACATGTACTAAAACACGTTGCATTTTGTAATATCAGCGATGAACATACTTTGACTTTCTAGCAACGACATGCCTTGAACTTGTAATCGCTGAGTTGTTTCAGGACGACAAGTAGGTGTGTATGTGAGGTCCACGACTAGAGATGTTCTATTATCTCAATTAGTCTTATAATTCTTATCAGCAATTACAGGGTGAGGTCTACTTGTCTGTTTATCTGCTGCATAGATATATCAGGGGCACTTTATTGGCTTGCAATTATATACTCTTTAACTGCACATGTATACATCTTTCCGATTTCATTGTGTTCATATAGAAAAGGTAAAACCAGTAATGTTACTAACGAGGATGCTATGAATACACTTCAGAACTTTATAAATAGGGCCTACAAAATCTACAATCTGCAATCTGCTATCAGTCACATGTGGCCTTATTTCCACCTTATGTCTGCCTTTAAGTTGGCTGTCTACTCAAGCCTCATATCTCAAATTAGAACTGTCGGTGACATGATGTTACTAATTACGCCAATGGAATTCCTATTGTCATGATCTGACACCATACAAGTTTCCTATGTCAAGGTTTGCGCGACGACTTCTAGAACGACGCTTCACACGGCGCCTGAGAAGCAGCACATTTTGCACGTCATGACGTCACCTAAGATCACGCCTATCTCGCGGGAGATCACGTGATGAGTGCCAAACGTCATTAACTTCCAAAGGCCGAAAATAAGGGGTAAAACAAGCGGTTGTACAAAGGTTTGCGGTCGTATAATAGTATTATTTATTATTATTAATACCCAGTAGATCATTTGGATGGTACATTTTGAATACATGAGACGAGTAAGGCATAGGCCTACACTTTCTTTCATACTGTGTGGATTGATGGACCGTGACTGTGTCCAAATTTCAATGAATAAAAAACTGTTGGCCTATTAGTCTACCCTGTTAAGTTTAATACCGGTCTAATAGCGAATAATTACCATCATGTGTTTAACTAGGTAGGCCTAAATGTGTTTCCACTATCTTTTACTTTAAGAATATACGAATGTTTTACCTTATAAAAATATGTAGGCTAACACTTGCACCGGGGTGCACTCGCGTTGTTAAATTTAGTGAAATTACGTCACTCAATGTGTCTCTCTTTCTTCGGGGGTAATCAAACCACCATTTGCGACATTTGTCGGGCAATCAGCCATTAAAAGGATGGCAAAATCTTAATGGCACTTTAACACATTCGTTAGTGAAGTTTAACTAACATGAGAAGCTGCTTAGTAAAAAAAAGATCGACTTAACATCGACTGGAATTCCTGACGGGTATCTTAATCGTGTGAAAATCTTAAGAGTTCTCCTCAAGTGGCTGAGAGATTTATATCCCAATTTTTCCAAGCCGCTGGCAGCATGACCTTAATGGGAGTGTTGCACCGCCACTTTGATTCAGCATAGCATGATCAAATCATGTAACAAACTGGGTTAAACCACGTGTGGTGCAAGCACTATGAGACGTAATTCAGCTGAGAATTGCTCTCACAGCTGCCAAGGTTATGCTAGAAAATTAACCCAGTCTGTTACAAGTTATGGATAAAAGCCTTGAGGGCATTGCCCTACGCCATAACTCAGGCCGAAGTATAAGGGCCCTCAGGCCTCAGTGCCACAGGGACAGAGGGTAGTATTTAACATATACCAGGTCATGAGTTCGTCCACGGCCAACATCGACAAACATTTCCATTTTTTATGGAGTTCTCCGTATAGGATTGTACCACATTTAGCACTTACCATGACGGCAATTAGAAAGATGGTTTATGTAGCGTCTTTTCCACCATTCGAAGAGACATGAGGTTCATGCAACCCTTAATGCATGTGAAAGTAATGCTACGTGCTGCTCAATTTCATGATTAGTAATTATGTTCATATCATTTGGTAGCGATTCATGTTGACACGGAAAGTTATGGTGTTAGTTGGCAGCACACATTCTATAGGTATTCATCATAACGTGGGGGACTTCAAGCGGGATTAATCAAGGATATTTTCTTGTCGCAACAGATAAGGCAGACATGGGGTATCATTTTTTATCAAGTTAGCCTACCATTAAAAAAGTTACCCTACCATTTACAACGCTTGAGAATTGTTCACATCTTTATGTGTACAGTTAATTTGGAAATCCCCAGCAGGTATTAATGGCCCTATGAAGAGTTAAATATAAATCATATTGCTTAGGGTTGGGTCGCGCTCCTGTTAGAAATTAAATACATGTTGAATACATAACACTAATGATAGATCTGTTGAAAAGACCCACGTGGGGCATTGAGATAAAAGATGACATGTTCACAAGCAGTGGGTCCCTGTCAGAATGTTCGGATCGCTTGTATGATCGAGGGCTTAGGTGGGAGATGATGACTCAGTGAAAGACAAATTATAGAGCTCTAATTTTCCGGTACCCGTTGTAATTCTCCCAACCTTTATACCCACTGCCCCCTCTACCTCACACGTGCTGATCATTCCTCATCAAGCCAGGCTGCATGCACGCATCTCGGTACTGCGAAATTAATGCATGTCCTATCCAAACCCATGCACAGCTGAATGCAAACTGGACCCCCAAAAAGTTCCATTCCTAGTACGTTAACATGGACTCCCATGCATGCTCTGAAGCTCGATAACTGTAATTTATTCTCGCGCCTCGTTGTTGGAACTTTGGGGTATATAGGCAATATCATTATATTGGAATGCTGCCCTATGTAGGGCTAAATTCCGAGGTCAGCAAGAAGAATTCTGTGATTCTGGGAGGTTAGCCAGAAAATATACCTCCATCCATTCTCTATAGGAACTATCTTTAAGCGATGCTATCTTGGACAGGGCAAGTTTCTAGGAAAGAGCGTTTCATCAAAATAATAATACTTTTGCTAGTGTTTTATACCTTGGGAATACGATTGAAAAAGTGTAGAACCACATGTTATACAAAAGATACATGGATATTGAAACGCTCCAAAATGTAATTGCATTATAAAACGTATGTGTTTTATCATCGGTTCTCATTGGAAATAAATCTCCTTTGTATTCCCATACTCGTCTAGATCTACAAGCTGCTGCCTATACCCAGATATTTGAAATATATTTTAATAGGAATCGGCCATTGTACACATTACAATATAGATAAATTTCATAAAAACATGTGCGACCGAAGCAGGACGGGAGAACAAGCGAACCCATAAACATGTGTCATGTATTGTGTGAGTGGTGCTCACATGTAGTGAACAGGATCATTTAATTAATGTGTCCGAAAGGTGCTGTGTACAACACAAGTGTCATTGGTTCATCATTAAGGCCAACTCTGTCACAGACAATACAAATTGCTATGTCTTAGACTGTTGTGTCGCCGCCATGTTGCACATCGACGTTGACATTAATGTAACGATGGCTTGTTTATGGTTGTATGATATGCAATATCCTGATCCAATGACTCCATCGGCCCTCCATATGAGTCTATCAATTACAATTTTGTTCAACATGGCAATTCCACATGTACAGCTGCATGCTTTTCCGTCGGTTCTTTTTAATGGTGTTGAGAGGTCGACGACTTGGATACATAGTGCAGAAAGTGCATGGCAATAGCTTTTCATCTCTCTTAACTTTGTTTCACGAGAAATTGAACACACACGTTACGATTACGGCGGGCGAAAGAGCGAAAGTTTTACCAATGAAAATATCAAAGGTCTGTTCACATACAGTAATGCAGTTACGAAGAAATCGCATGGAGTTTATTTTACAAACGTGAGCTACTAGAGCAACGAGTATAGATTTATATACCCCTTAAGGTTGAGCAACGAGTATTCAATATTCATTGGTGGGACGAGGAGAGAGAGAGAGAGAGAGAAGCGAATAAATAGGGTGAAACGGAGAGGAGGGAGAGTAAAAGAGAAGGAGGGAGGGGTTGGTTTGAGAAGGGTACTGGTCACCGGTAAAGAGCGCAGAAGGGTAAAGAGGAATGTGCTCGAGGGTGGCAGCAAAGAAGGGGCAAACACCAAACTATATACCATAGAGTGTGAAGAAGAAGGAACTATAGTCTTCCTTCATGCTCATGGGCTTTGTGCGAAGGCAGACTGCTGCAAATCCATTGCCAGCAAGGGTGGCGCGAGTTGCGAAGTCGCAGTGTGAAGCTGACGAGGGTAAGAAGAGCTATGTAAATATGCAGGAGAACTTAGCGCAGGGCATAAATTTCTATCTTAGATGTTACTCTACCCTTGATAAAATGTCACACATAGATTCAGATGGATCAGAGATTACAAAGAAGTAATCATCAGACTATTTATTGAACCTCATCAGTCAGGAATGAACTAGTGACTTCTTCCGATAGGAGCTCGCCGTTATTGATCATTTCTCTTTTATGTCTATAATACTTATAGCCTATAGATCAATCCTCAGCTCTCCCGCGGGTCTCTTTAATAGCTTTGCAAAATCTAGGCATAAAAAGACAACGGAGGCCAAGTGTATGAGGAGAAAGCTGTTAGACAGTGAATGTTGGCTACCTTCTCGCGATCATGATGCAAGCTGAAAATATCCTGTGGGAAAACTGTTAAAGTTTTAAGATTTACTACCAAAGAAATGGATAAGGTTGAAATCCTAACACAGGTTCAAACCAGTGAAAGGCACTTGCTTTTGGGAAGACACCAGGTTTTTTTAAATCTTCAAACTAGAGAACAACGATGGTTCCGAGAAAGACTGAATATTTGATCATTGGATGGGCTCTATGAAAACGGACATGTTTTGATCAATAGCGAAAGAGTAACATTTTCAAGTGAAGCGCCACAACGAATACCACAATGTTCAGGCCTGGCTGAGACCTTAGAGTAATATCTTCTACTCTGAGCTGAGACAGGCAAGGTGTGGTGTATCTATCTGCCAATTCCTCATTGTATTTCCCCTTCTTAACACCAGACGGGGTTTTAATCGCCAATCAGAACTATCAGCGCAACTCAAAGCACACACTGTGGTTGGCACAGCCAAGCTCTACATCTGGCATCTTGGCATTTAATTGTTGGTTGCTTGTCTGAGGTTTCATTGGGCTTAAACCCGAGAAGTATACGAGTGTATGACTTTCATTGCTTGACAAGGAAAGTGAGACACATTTATCGAATTATGATTTAATTTAAATTGAAGCAGGGTGACTAGATAAACTTCATCAGTACCCTGTGAGTACCTCCCCACATTTTCCTTTGGTTGTGCATTCATGATATAGAAAAAATACCAGCTCAGTTAAATTTTCCTTAGCCCATGGCATAATTATGTATAGCTAATGTATTTTCATTTCAATTATAATTAGTATAAACCTGAATGAAACATGGTGCAAATCGTTTGCTTTAAAATAAAAAGAGCACTTTCAGATCGACCAGCAAATCTACCAGCTGTCCAGTCCAATGACATTACACCACTTTATAATAATTGCAACTCTATTGTCAGTCTATATTATAACAATAACAGTTTGGGACTTATTTTTTCCTGATCGTGATTTATTCCCTTTTTAACTAAATGTAAGTTTCACTGTAGTCTTATCACTGTACTGTAAAAAGCATACAATATTCTAGATCTCTTACTATTACTATTTTTTCTCAATTTTTTGCTCTGTCGATCCTTGGCGCCGTACGATGGAAAATTTGAGTACCGAAAATGCCTCCGTTTTTCACGAATTCACGGCTTTTTCTCGAAGTTTTAATTTAAAGATTTAGGGTAGAAATTATTTAAATTTGCTAGCCACTTGTCATATCTTTCTAAACAATAATATCCTATCGTTTTAATTTCATCGAGGATTCCCTAAGTTAAGGAAGCTGTAGGAGAGACATTGCAAATAGTGGGATTCTTATGTTCTCCGAAATGAAAGTATTTAGATTTGGTTTTAGTAACTTTTACACCAATAAGTACAGAGCAAAATCTTGGTGACCTTTAAATGGGTGATGTAGCTCTAAATAAATGATTTTTTTTTTTGTTTTGTGTGTGTAGATAAATGATTTCTTAATCCATTACAATGCCTATAGCTTCTTATTCCGTATACGATACGATACGATGCAGTATATGATAGCCCTAATTTCACAAGCAGGAGCTCCTTGTCCACAGTGTCACATAAATGGTAATACATGTTAATTTTTGTTTTGTTTTTGCAAACCGATTTTATTACGAAAGAAAGTAGCATGATTAATATATCGGTAATATTACATCAAGATCAAGTACCCTTAAATACACCATAAGTGTGGGATCTACATGTTAAAATTGATATTACCAATCTAATACAAATGGAAAACGTCTAACCCGACTTCTCCCAAATGCACATGCATACATCTAGTTGTGTACCAATCAATGCATGAACCTGGACCTCTGTTATTAAAGGTTGAGTCGAAACGGTCATAATTGCACCATTTGGCCAAATATGCATGCATGCTGTATTGTGGATAATTTCCCAAATTACATCGGATAAACATGAATGGGGAACAATGTCAATTATTAGTTCGAATTCCCAACCTCAAACCGTTAGCAGAAACATGGGTAGGAAAAGTTGTGTAGTCCCGCTGTCACATAGATATAGCTTTGGAAAAAAAACTGTAATAGAAACATGACTGGGAGCAAAATTCTCCACGAAGTGAACAGTGCATTATCACTATCAGAAACAGTGCATAAACCTAACATTTCATAGGCCATTATTCACATACGTTATTGCTGTCAGAATCATTTAACGATGCCTCTAAAAGTTATTCATTAAGCCATAACCACACATTTGTATTACCAACCGAGGCGCAAAAACTTGTAAAATCTCACACTGTACCAAGGACCCATTAACACACTTTCTAGGTCCGCCGGCAATTTGACACGGAATATCTGTTAAGTCATAGCCTGAGTTAAAAATTTGTGAAGGGCCATACATTGTGCCAGTGTTTGATATCTCTTACAACGTCTGATACAATAATTATTCTTGTGCACTTATTTCAGTGGTTGCAAGTTTAATCAATAAGGTACAAGGTCGAAAGTTAGAACAAAAACATCCTTAATTACTGCTTAGAAAGAGTTAATTTATGTATAACATAGCGGAAATGTCTATGATAATTCGCATACAATAGAGGCTAATGAGTTGCGCATAATATATATGAAAATACAGGCTTTGTGCATTTATTTGAATAGAGTAGGACGCGAAGGACAATCGCATCTTGAATACGGTATTTATTTTTGTTATTACATTTCTGAACATTTGATACAGTCGGCTACGCAAAATGAGTAAATACAACTTGGTGTAAATCAACAAGGTGTTGCATTATCTGTGATACACTGTTTAGAAGAATCCAATATTCACTATAGTGAATAAATAAATAAATAGATAGATAAATGAATAGATAAATTAATAAATAAATAAGATATATGTGTGCAAGGAGAACAGAATATCGTGAGTTCGAAAACGTTATTTGTCCCATTGCCATTTATCATCACACAATGACCCATATCAACACTGCCATGCCTTTATAATTTAGTTCGCGCATGGTTGGCAATTTCTATAAAATTCAAAACGGGAAGTTTGATCATATCAATGCCAACTCTTACACAAATTGCATACGTGTGTATACTTAATTAAGAAAAAGACCATTCAGATATAGGATTTTTTCACGGTTTCTTTGCATGTTCCACATATCCAATTTGTTCCTTGATGTAAATTTAATTCATTCGGATTTGAAATTCAAATTCATTACAATATAAACCATAGAAATCGGTTTTGCATGGTACCACAAGATTTCTTCCCCAATGTGTCTTCATCTGATTCAATACCACAACGTCCCGGTCTTATTTGACACGAGTTCTTTCGTTGCTTCATTACCATAAACGATCAGGCTTTAGCTTAGGTGCCTCTGTCTAACAAGCTCTAGTTACCTCTGTTTGTGGCCTTGGAATCTATTCTTTCCCAACGCAACGCTTGCTATATTACTCAGTATTTGTGCATTTATTTTCATTTTGATATGAAGAATGAACCTGCATCTCATGTATCAGAAGAAGACCTGCAATAATTAAAATTTAAATTGAACATATACAACAAATGTAAATTTGATAGTATTGCAAATGTTGCAACTGACAAGCTCTACATTGGCATATCTATTTAATATAAATAAATCTAACATAATGGACTATCAGCAATATGGAGAAGGGGTGTATATATAATATGCATTATGTACGCATGCACAACTTGGTTCATAATTACTAACCCAGCGTTAATTGGCATTAATGATATAGGAAGAAGCCTGATCATTAATAGATGCACCCTGGATTTTATCCCTGGGGCCCATAACGAGGTGCTATTCCCTTAATGACAACTTCAATGATAAAATGACAAATGTGTTTCCCTTGTAGCGGCCTCAGAGAGGAAAGAGTGGGTCCCAACTTATGGATTCCTGTATTTCAATATGTGTGCCTTTCCGAGAGATGGACATGCCAAGCAGGGAGCCCTGTCACACGTCTGATATTATGTTGGGGATGAAATTATAGTACTGCATCGCCGATTCTCGTCCTTGTTGACAGTATGCCTGTGTACCGACTGTCACAATTTGACAGGGTCGTCTGAAGTATGCAAAATTTTAAAAGGCAAGCTCCAGTCTGGATGGCGTCATGGAAGAATATTTAAAGGAAGGCAAACACAGGCCGGCAATGAACAGTCGTGGAATTGGCATGTGCTGCTGTTTAATCAAATCGAACCATTGGCCCAGTTGAATGACCATGAATATGTTTCCACATTCCAATTTTCTCAAATAAATTGGATTCTTTAACTTGGACTTGAAGCGAAAATTTGTGTTAATTAAGCAGTGAAAGTAAACTTTTCGGCCATGGGAGGGTATGCATTTAAATACCCGGTATCTAAGAAGTGAAAAAGTTGTTTTCTTTAAAAATTGCTTCAATAGATTTGCTGCGCTGTGTACCATGATAATGGTTACATTTAAAAAGTTGAAAATTCTATTAGATTTACAATATGGTAGTGGCACAATTACATCTCAATTATCGAGAAGCCCCTGTATGATTTGTGGTTTCATCAATAATAGCCTTTCAAATGCCTGTCAAAAATTCGTGAGGCTTTGCAGGTGAGAAGAAGGTCCATTCTATCTAATGACTTTATTGCCCTGTGTGGCAACGTCATCGGAATGTAGAGGAAACAAGAGCGGCCAGAGAGGAAAGATGGGCCATAGCCTGGGGAAGGCGGGTGCAAGTTTGTCCTTTTGTTACCAGGAACCTATTGTGTCGAGCGAGGACTAAATGGAAATAGTAGTTTTATGGTCACCTATCTATTGACGCACCTTGAAGCAACGTCTGGATGAGGCGGAGCAGTTAGATCAATACGCAATCAGACTTAAGACTGTTAAGGTGCGTTGTCCAACCAACGTTCTTTGACAGCACGCGGGTCAGCCTTGGGGACAATGTAAATTAATGGTCGGGGACTTCCAGTAAAACCTTTGGTCCGCTGCCATGCAACAAAATGGTGTGCCCCAGTGTAAGCTATCCTTTCAAGATTTCGGCGGAAACAATCGGGAAGAGACCTCCGATATACCTTTGATTCTTCATTAGCCCCTTGCAACGCTTGCCTGAAGTTGGGAGAGTGGGAAGAAAGCGTCGGTATCATATTACTGCTCATCAGAGGGTTGTAAGGAGTGGGGTGAACCCGAGTACTTTTGATTGTTAAATTCCTGGCTTGGGGCTGAGACTAGGGGACTAATATTGTCCAACTTGGTCCAATTAGGGACATGATCAAGTCCCGAATAAAGGCTATCTTGGCTGGGATAGATCATTAAAGGTCGGGGGAGACAGGAGAGAACTGGCAGTAGTTCTTCCAATTGAACCCAAATATTGCATGTGTGTACTGGACAATCTTAGTTCTACATTTTGGCAACTACAGCAGCATCATAATACATGTAGTATAGCTTTTCAAGATAAATATCTACATAACGTTGCTGGAAACATATGAGTACCTGCACTCTTAAGGAGAAAATGTCTATGAGAAAATATGTTGAATTAAACAAAAAGTGATGACACCCATATGCCCCCCCACACACACACACTGTCATTCTCTCTATCTTGTTGCGTTCTACTTACTATATTTTTCTTAATGGGGAAACAATAAAACATAATATAGTTATTGGCTGAGATATGATGAATACCCAGATCTGCTTTCAATACATCACGACCACATTCTCTAGTAGATCAAATGCAAACCAATGATGGTGAGCTGCAAAAGGGGGACATTGACCGTGTACGGACAGCGTGGATATTGAATATCCTTCAATATTTTGGAATCAAGCACTGCATATGACCTGGTATATATGTATCATTTCATAATTTCACTTTTTGCCCGAGTAATTTAGTTTGAATGACATAAGCTATGGTATATGCAAACAAGATAGGAAAGAGATTCTTCCATCAGCCTTGCAACTCTATGATGCGTAGGTAAGGGCATTGGAGCGCTACGGCCGTTAAAGCATTGCACATCCCAGTTTGCAAGAAGGTTGAATGTGGGAGGGGACATTTGCCAGATCTGTAAGGTGATTTGTTAAAGCACCTGTCGATCAACGTCAATCGTTGGTTGGCGGGAACAAATGGTCGGCCCATTTCCACGCTTGGCTGCGCACGCGGGGTGGAGTTTGCAAATTGGGGATGGGGTGGGTGTGTCAAAGAAATAGAAGTTGTTGTTTGTGTATAGGTCTGCCTTTACATTCCACAGCAGCCCAAAATGTTGTGCGTTGTTTTGGAATCTATAAAGATTCAGCGCTAAGTAGAAATTCTGCCATCCATGAGGTTTTTACCTTCTTTCCCTTGTAAACTCATTTGTTGTTCTTTTATATTTGTATACGGCAATAAACATTTACCCATTCATCAAAGGACTGCATGTCTCGTAAGTCAGACGTTGCGAAGGAGTTTTCAGAGGATTTCTTTCCAAGGGCTTACATGGGAGCTATGAGGAGTTTGAAGACCCCCTAAAGTTGTCCCTTGGGTTGTATGCGTGTGGGGGGGGGGGGGGGGGGGGGCACGGATGCAAGGTGGAATGTATGCATTCCGGACTCTCTGACATTACATCTTGGCTGTTATGCTGTACTCCCCAGGACGGAGATTATCAACATAATTTCATTTCGTCGGAACACACCGTCTGGCTCGAACCTCCATAAATGCGATTTATAATTCCGCAACGCGCGCCCGTAAACAAGACCGCCGTCTGAAACACTAATAAAACTCCCCGTAATTGACTGCCTTGCAATTTTAGGACTTCCTCGAAGTGATGTATTAGTGAGTTGATTTTTCCCTCCTGTTTTATTTACTAGCTTCATTTTTTGCGCGGACTTCTTAAATTCGAAAGGCAGGGATATAAAAAAGCGGGTGCTGATTGGCTTTGCATGGGGCTAATTTAGCCGGGTAAATTGTTCTGGCCTGGATAGAGATGTTGGGATTAATCCAAATGCAGCTGATCCCATTTCTTGCATGTACAAAACAGGGGAGATTAATGGGTAGCGATATCAGGCAGTATAAAACAAAGCTTATCAAGTTTTGATATCTCTTTGATTGGGTCCCAGTAATAGATCATTATCTGAACTAATTGGGAAGCTGATTATATCCGTGTATCTGGTTTCAACAATGGTCACAACGGTGTGGTTTTTACCCCAACGGAGTCATTGCTGGAAATTGAAAGGAATATTGGTAGTAGATCGACTTTTCGCTGAGAATGCACTGTCCTGGTCCTGCTAAGGGACACCTGTCGTTAGTCTCACTAGGGGAACCCGATGAAAATGGGAAATTAATGATTCACCATGATTAATGTATCAGAGATATCGCTGTAGCAAATTAACATAGCATATACTACTCGTAACATTTCCTTGCAAGATCTATCGCTGATTAAATACTGCGAAAAGCCATTTTCAAGGTGTCCATTTAAGCACATGTGTATCATTGGGGATGTATTTGTTCTTGGGGGTTTGGGGTACTTAATTATACCAGAGATGCTGGAGTACATTTTAATATGTATTTCCATGCATGTTAGAAATAGACTGTTGTGGTGGAGGAAAGACAGTCATTTGTTGACAATTCTTTCCTTATTATCAGATATGGCTATGTAGGCTACCTCTTACTGAGTCACTGGCAATAAACCTTAGGCCTAATCAAGATCTGGTCATAGCATTATTCATGTAATATCTAAAGGTATTATTTATTACATTAAATGTATATTGAATATCTAGTCAATATGACGAGCAACTAGTCTTTCCAGTATCAACGTTGTATTCAAATAATTTCAAATATTACATGATCTCGCGATGACACGTGTCTGTGCGGTGTGTGGCCACTTCCGGAACAGCCACTCACGCCCGGACGTCACGTGGACGTGATCTGAATGAGAACGAAGGCGAGAGTGACATGCCCAGACAGTACTTCCTCTTCCCCGTCCGAGGAGGTCTGATTGTCAATGCAGAGAGAAGGTGTGTAATTATCATGAATGAAATGTGCAATCATAGTTGCCACCGATCCTGTTGGCAGGCAGAGCAAAATGACACTTAGGTATCAAACGTCAGACCGGATCGCAATAAAAATACCAGGCATATCAGAAACCTGGCCTGACAACGTCTTTCATTTGGAGTGAATACCATTAGGCATTCGTGGCCTCTTTCAAGGAGCTCTAGCAAATGCACAGACCTGATATGCTGCTCTTACTATAATATAATTATAGGGCCTACTTTTGTTCGCCACTAGTAATTCCAGAGCTCTTAAAATTTCACAAATGCATCGAATGCTTAAGAAAACACACGGTAGAATCTGCCCTGATATAACGTTATACGTTTTATATGGTAAAATCGAATCAATTACTCTTTTTAGGCCTATTTCATGCGATGTATTCAGTGAACCTGATCTATCTACACAAAAGTAATAGAAAGTAAAGAAAAGTATACAATCATCAGATCTATTCGTAATGTTGAAATGTCTCAATGATTAGGAATTTACAAGTTTATACATGTATTGACAGCTGTAACAGTAATTTTTGTTTATAACAGGTATCATTTATTTTCCAATATTTTTTTTCTTCTATTTAGTATGCCTTTAAGTTGCTATTTGATGTTCAAAGGAGAGAGAGACCCCACATTAAGGATCGAACACTGGACCACGCTTCTGCGGCATCCCATACCCAGAAGATGGCGCTCAGTCGTTGCTGTGGTAACATCTGATATCGGCAGAGAGCAGCAGTCGGGTTGTGACCATGGGAACAGGTTTTCTGGGATAGCAACATGTATGCGTTTCTGTTACTAACAGGAAGGTGAATATAATTATAGGCATTTTAGGAAATACACTGTATAGGGCAGGGTGGGTGTATATTTGCTCACATCGAATATAGATTGAATGTATACTTAAGCTGAAGTAGAACACTTTGGAACCATTCCAATTCTTACCAGCTCTGCCCAGGTCGGGGAAAGCTACCTTTCCCCACTTAGCTCTCTCGTCTTTATTGGAAACCCTCCAATGTCTTCTTTGCATTTGATAAATTTGTCTGGTCCTCTCTAGCCAAATGTGATGTACATATTAATCAAGGTTAATCAATTCGCTCTCAACCCAATTCAGTTTGACCAGCGACCTATATTGTAACATCTGACTAGCTGAATAACTGTGCTTGAAAAAGTACATGACAATGCCATCTAATAAAGATACTACATGTATGATATATTTAGGATGCAGTCTGGCCGAATTTCTTTACTCGAGACCATAACATGCCCCTCAACTATGTATCATGGACGCATCTGCATGTTGAGATGGATATCTCATGAATTTCAAGACGCTGCCCCAGGGTAGCATAATTTCCCTTGTTACACATTAAGAATAGGTTATTTTAAAATATCAGGAAGTCCAGTGTAACGCCTATGTGTAAGTGAATAGTTAATCACGCGGTCTCGTGCGTTTCAAATTGTGCCCCAGTAGCTCACAGTTATTCCCCGACCAATAGAATCAGTCTGGGCAGACTTCATTTCTAGATTTCACTAGGGATCCAATTTAAGTCTGGTTGGGAATAAGGGACTCTTTTTCAGAATCGAAGTGCCAAGTAGGTGGGCATCACAAAGAATGTTTTCCCATGGATTGACGTACGATTCGCAGGATTCTACTTCTCAGTCCTACGTATTACCGCGTTTCACCAACCAAATTTGGTTGTTAAATTGGTATGCGGTAAGAAGGGACCATAGAGTGGCCGGTGCCTCGCCCGCTCTTAACCACTGACACATGTTTGGAGCGTGAGGCTCTCTATGAGGGACTAGACAGGCAACATATTAAATTTGAATAAATGCTGGCTCACACTATTCTGGTATTGAAATAATTCAAAAATATTGAAATATTCATCCTATTCTTTTGTGAATATTGAAGATATAAATTACACACAGATATAAACAGTGCTTGAAATGGACACTCATAAATATGTGTCATTTCGCAATCCTCCCAAATGCTCAGTTAGTATAGTGCAACTTCAAGAGCCCCAGTCTCAGTAACCCTACACCTTGTGGTGACAGCCCAAGAGATGTTATGGGTAAAACGCGATCAAGCGCGCAGTGGGTATGGGAGATGTGTATCTGGACCCTCCGGTAATACGTAGGACTGTTCTGAGATATGACGTAGTGCTGTATAATTATATCCTTTTATAGTAGCATTAACATTTTGCATAGGATTGAAATGTGGTTCACAGTATTAAAAATAAAAAAGTGTTGTCATACCACAGTTTTAATCCATCTCTAGGATTTTTTATTCATAATTTTCTGTTGTGTATTCTGTTGTTCAACAAATACAACATTTTCAATTTGAGCCTCAAGATTAAAACCTCAAACCTCAAATCAAAACTCATATTTGGTCGATTCCACAAAATCTGTGACATTGGGTTTTTCACATCTTACACTTGTGTATGTCAATTTACACTTGTCTAACCAAAATAATTGCATCAGGCCCACTGAAAGCTTCTATGCGAACCCCACTTATGTATATCTAAGAGGAAAATCTTTGATTTTATGGGCAAAAGCCCCTATTTTTAGGTCATTTTTGTGGCAAAAATAAACTTTTCTTAAGTTTGAGTCAATATTTAGAATAGTTATTAACTTTCAGGAATTACTTTTTTTGATAATTATTATTATCACACTTAGGGATTTATTATTTTAGCAAAATAAGTTATCAATGATATATTTTCTGCTTGCCATTCTTAAATAACTGATGGGGTAGGTAGCCTGTCCCCGTGGGTGGGTACATAGATTTATCAATACTTTAGCTGTGAAAAAGGGCTTCAGTTCATATTTAAATAACCTCATACATAGTGACTTACTCAGAGAAAAAAATGAATACATTAAAATACTGTTATGGTGTGGCTTATAAATCCCAGAGCCTTAGACATGAGATGGGGTAATTTGAACTGTCCCCGTGGGTGGGTACAGTTTTCCTGTATTGAATTTGGAATAATATAGATTTCATGATTTATATTCTCTTCTAAGTATGACCATACCACAGCAATGTGTTATGAATAAAAATAAATTTTCAGCATACATTTTACCCTAGGTCAAGGGCAGAGAATAATGTCATGTCCCTGTGGGTGGGTACAGTTCCCGTGGGTGGGTACATATATGAATATTAGTGTAGTGGGAAATGAAACTCTTATATCTATTTGTTTTCCATGCATGTTTGTATGACTATGTATAATTGTACTACTAATGCATGAAAATGTATAATCTATTAAGTCAAGAGCAGAGAATAATAGCATATCCCCTTGGGTGGGTACAGTCCCCGTGGGTGGGTACAGTCCCCGTGGGTGGGTACATATGTATATGATCATTAGCATAATGGGAAATGAAACCATTATGTTTATTTATTTCTGTTCATGTTTGTATAAGAATGTATAATTGTACTACTAATGTTTGAACTTGTTTTTTATGTTTTAAACCCCTTGGTGTAAGCAAATCCTATGTACCCACCCACGGGGACACCTGTATTTGGTGCCCCTTGATTTCAAAAGGGCACAGCATAAACAGTTATGAAGATTAGTGTTCCCAAATCATGCCATATATCACTGTATACTATATGCAGAGAACATGTGAGCAAAAGATATCTGATATTTGACGAATTCTAAATTTTTTGATTTTTTGATGTCACAGATTTTATGGAATCGACCATTTACCACATAATAAAGTATTTACCGATTACCTGTCGATTCTATGAAATCATTTACATGTACATCTATTTTATCCAATGGTGGAAATATTAATACAGAAATAAAGAGAATAGATCTAAAGAGGAGTCCTGCACCATAACTCCAAAGTTAATAATGTTAAAATAGGTCATTCCCTGGAAATAAACACAGTTCTAACGATTGCACAATATGGAATATTATCATTATATGTATAGGCAAGACCTTGCCGACATATAGCTGTGACGAGGCACCGCCCACTTGTTGTTTGTGTACGGTCGTCAACCACGTGACAGGCTCGACCAATAGGAGCGCAGGAAAGTTAGAACATTTTTGTATAACTGCCACACCTTCTTCCACGCTCGGGTCGATCAGACCTATTGGCATGTGTCAACATTGGAAATTTTGAACTTTGGTTGTTCTAACCTTATTTTCCTTCGTGATGAATCCTAGGAATTGCAAGACGTGTGGGCAGTTCCATGATCCGCCGACTGGCAAGAAATGTAAAGGAACTAAAGTTGACGGCAAAGGCAGCGAGAAGGAAGTGGGCGGGTCTGCCTCTGGCTCTGATGGAGCGGTGGGCGGTGACGACATGGCCGTACGAATGACTGCATTGGAAGATATTGTGAAAGCTTTCATATCATCCAACGAGAAGAAGTCTCTTGAGTCTGGGGGCGGCAACCATAAATCCGATTCGGACCAATCACGTTCTTCTTCGGTTGACAGTGATATTTACCGAATTAGCGATGGGCGGGGACCTCGCCGGAGAATCAGGTCGTACAGCCGGGGAAGAGACCGTGCATCTAAACCTTTCGATCGTAGTCGTGAGGTTCCTAAAGGTGAGACTGTGGATTGTATAGAGAAACTTTTGTCGATTACCATTAGACTTGCTATCAAATTGCTCGATGATAATCGTCCGGAAGAAGAAATCGAGGGTGTTCTCCGACATGCTTTATTATTGTCTGACAAGGCAGCAAGTGGTGTCTATTCCCTAAAAGCGAGTCTGGATTATGACACTTCTGTTCGTGAACGTGCAAATAGAGTAGGACTGTCCGCATTTGAAGACATACGTCAAGATGATATACTTAGATATTTCTCCTTTGAGAATTCAAAGCGTGGTGCATTCGAACATGGTTCTAAATCTTGTTCGAGCAAATCATCAAATTCTAAATAGGATGAGGCTCTTCGTGAGAATATTGATACAAGTTGTGTGGTTCCGGATGGTGAAATTAACAATACGAATTCTTGTGTTTATGGCGGTTGCCATGGTGAATTCGAAACTGTTGCTTCGGCTGACTCCGAAGATGAGAACTCTCCTGTGCTTACGGAGACATATGTATCTGACAACGGAACCAATATGGCGGACATGGATTCACGTGTGAAGTCTACAGAGTGTTCGCAAGGCAACTTTACTCTCACGGAGGACAATGAAAGATATTTAAATGACAATTCTGGTGAAAATTGTGATTTTGTACATGTATCGAATGATTTTGATGTTGATAACGATTTGTCACATGTTTGTTCCGACAAAAAACTACTTTTTACCACGGCTCGTACGCCGGCTGGTCATGTCATTGATGTGTACGAATGCTGCAGCCTTGGTTGTTGTGATTGTGTATTTATGCTAGACGGTATTGCTTCTCAACTTAAACCATGCAGATTTGCCTATATTAATAGCATTGTTTGTGACACTGATGGTAACGCTCACCAGAAAGTGTTTGTAGGAATTACAGATGGTTTTCCAATCGTAGATTCCCTCCCACCCGGTTACCATTGCGATAATTATTCCTCTATCCTACAACCTGGGGCTCGTGAGAAAATGGACATTATTATTAATGACGAATTTGCTGAAGGGATGATTTCTATGGTAGATAGTAAACCTCGTTGTATTCATGCTTTAGGGGCGGTGCCCAAGCCCGATGGTAATATTAGGCCCATCACTGACTGTAGTTTACCTTTGGATATTTCAGTCAATTATTTTTGTGGCTCTTTGGTAAGAGAATTTAGCTACAAAGGTTTAGATGATGTAGTGGATTTGCTAGATAGAGGTGACTATATGGCCACTATTGATATTAAATCGGCTTATAGAGCTGTTCCCATTGCCCCTGAGCATAGAGAATTATGCGGATTTATATGGGATGTTAATGGTGTGGAGAGATATTTTTGTGACAACAGGTTGTGTTTTGGTCTTAGAACTGGGCCTTGCTATTTCGACGAAATATCTAATTTTATTGCAGATGTATGCAAATCCTTATATGGAATTACAGTGGTAAATTATTTGGATGACTTTTTCATCAATTACTACTCATATGAAGGTTGTGTTGCTCGTCAGAATCTAGTAATTAGCTTGCTTAGATACCTTGGATTTTATATAGCATGGAAAAAGGTTTCTCCCCCTGCTCGTGAGTGTGTATTTCTGGGCATAGAAATCAATGCTGATGATATGACCCTATCTCTTCCTCCTGGTAAACTGGCTAAGCTTAGGGACTTAATACACAAAGTTAGCAAATTCACATATATTTCTAAAAAAGATTTAGAAAGAATGAATGGTTATATGGCACATTGTGCAACTGTCTACCCTGGAGGTAGGACTTTTTGTCGTCGATTTTTCGATTTGTACAAAAATATGTCGGATAGAAAAGTAAAATCTCTAGCTATTGACGATGGTTTCAAGAAAGATTTAGACTGGTGGAGGGCTTTTTCCAGTATTTTTAATGGAATTCGCCATTTGGATAGACCTAGCTTTCCCCACCCCCTTATTACAGATTCCTCCAAAAGAGGGTATGGTGCTGTCCTTGATCAGGATTGGGTTGGTGGGACCTGGAGAGGGGTAGAAAACCCTTTTGTTGACACCGAATGTACCCATTTAGGCCCAACTTCTGAATTTTTGGATAGTGAAGATAGCATCAATGTCTTAGAAATATTCCCAGTATTAATTGGGTTGAAGCGTTGGTGTGATAGTCTTAGGGGGTATGATGTTACCTGCCTTATAGATAATACCCAGGTTATACATATGATCAGAAATGGCTGCAGTAGGAGCCCTATATGTATGGAACTCATGTATGAGATTTTTTGGGTCTGTTTTATATATGATATTCACTTGGTCCCAGTGTATATTAACACCAAGAGTAATATTGTGGCTGACACTATTTCCAGGCTTCCCTACCCAGCCACCTACAAGGAAGCTAATGTTATACTTGGAGCTGCCCACTTATGTTGTGCTTCTCGTATTTTCTCTGATTTTAGGAATACAAGTGTGGAAAAGTAGAGTATTGTACCTTCGTCAATCTTCTGTGTCCCCTTCTACCCTAAAGCAAAGGCAGCATCAATGGAGATTTTACCAAGACTTCATGTCATCCATTGATATCCTATCATTGCCTGTTACTGAGGAAAAAATTTGTATGTACGCTGCCTATTTATCTACATTTATGAAAGCATCTTCAGTAGTATCTTATCTATGTGGTGTTATTTTTCACCTTAAGATGTTGGGTCTACCGACTGTGTCCCTGTCTAGTCCTGCTATTAAATCAGTGATTCAGGGTATTTTTAAAATTCCGGGGTCGGCCCCATCTCCCTCTGATCCTCTCTTACCCAACCATTTAAAACGAATGTATTTGGTGTTAGATAGATCCTCCCCCTTGGAGATAGTAGTATGGTCTGCTATTGTTCTAATGTTTAGATCCTTGCTAAGGGTTTCTCATGTTACTATTTCTAAGCACACTCTACTCAGATCCCATATCGAATTTTATGATTGGGGCTTGGAAGTAAAGGTTATGTCTTCAAAGACTTCTAATATTCCCTTTATCATTCCTATTGCTAATACTAGCTGTAGAGCCTTATGTGCTGTACGTTGGCTGAGGAAATTATATTTCTCACATAAATCTCCCTTGAATGCCCCTCTCTTCTCATGCCCTGCTTGCCCTCCTGTTACTTATGATAGATTCATGTCTGTTTTTAATCATTTGATTATTAGAGCAGGCCTCAAGGGTAATTTCTCCTCCCATGCCCTTCGTAGAGGTGGGGCTAGCTTTATGGCTGCTTCAGGAGCCTCAATTCTTGATATTAAATCGAGAGGTAATTGGAAATCATCTGTAGTATTCCAGTATTTAACTCCTTCACATTTACGAATGTTAACTATTGATGCTCAGACGTCGTCTAAATTATAATAACTTATTTCGGTGGGTTTGGCGTGGTTTTTGGTGGAATAAATATTCTATGTTCGCCAAACTGCTCCTTCATGTTATTATTATTAATCGTTCATATAATATAATTGTTCAAAATATATATCTATGCTTAAATGCCTCCCACGACAGACTATGTATAGGCAAGACCTTGCCGACATATAGCTGTGACGAGGCACCGCCCACTTGTTGTTTGTGTACGGTCGTCAACCACGTGACAGGCTCGACCAATAGGAGCGCAGGAAAGTTAGAACATTTTTGTATAACTGCCACACCTTCTTCCACGCTCGGGTCGATCAGACCTATTGGCATGTGTCAACATTGGAAATTTTGAACTTTATGTCTTTATTATGGTGGAATAAATATTCTATGTTCGCCAAACTGCTCCTTCATGTTATTATTATTAATCGTTCATATAATATAATCGTTCAAAATATATATCTATGCTTAAATGCCTCCCACGACAGACTATCGTTTAAAAATTAAAGTATGACGGAGATGTTTCAGCCAGATTTTGTACTCGGTTATTTGTGGCCAACCTTGGGATTACAATAAAAATGGGTTCCCAGAATAGACTATAATAGAATCAAGGATGTAAAGTGTCATCATGGAATGTATCAAGTGTAAGCCGCTTATTGGGGACACGGATATTGCGGACATTCGGATATTGCGGACAAACTACCTTGAACAAAATCTATTAGACCATTGTATTTAAGGCTCTTAACGGGGACACTAAATTCGGTTAATGCGGACACCTCCAGCACTGTCACTAGAAAAAGAGCTGTGTCAAAATACAATGATGTACAAAATCACACATGTTTCTCTACCTTAGAAGTGAGTCTAACGATGTGGCATGAATTCCTTATTTCTATCATGCTCTAAAGATAAGATATGGGGTTGGTTAGGGTTACAGGGCTATAATTTCAGTGAATTTTATTGACTGCTTATGGTCACAGACAGAACCAAAATATGTGCAGGTGGTGTGACCATTTACACTTTTCGATTTTCCTAAATTTTCTATTTTCTCCTTTAAGTAAATGTATGGTTTTCGCTCGGGATTAGGGTCATGTCTAGGGTCATAGTTGGGTCAGTTTTTTCAAGTGTGCTGTTTTCAAATTCTTCCAGCTTAGGAAATGTAAAACAAAATTAAACAGAAATCCTCTTTTCTCTGCCTGCCAAATCGTACAATTGTGGTTCTAAGATTTCAGGAAAACTTTATTCCAACAAAATCCGACCAGTGGTTGGGCTCTTCCAGCCCATTAAAATAACCTCCCTGTAATTCTCATGTACCATAAACCTGCTCTTTAAGTTGGAAAATTGTGAACTCTAGATCTTAATTCAAATTATTTACCAAACGAGAAAGAGGAAGAGGAAGAGGAATTACCAACCATTTCTTACAAACAGGCAGTACAGAGTGTACATACAATTAGACAATATTTATATCAGGTGGAAAACACAAGCACTGAAACATTTGCCAAATTATACGAACTAGACAGAGCAATTACCAAGACCAATAGCCTTACTCAAACTAGCATAAAAAGGTTCTTCTGTGCAAAGAAAACGGAATAAATTCTTCCTTCCTCAAATCAAAATGTATATAGAAAATAAGTTGGTACATACACATGTGTTTTATGAGTATTTATATTAAACCTTAAGTGATGGGGTTTAACCCCAAAACGGAGGGGACAGGAGAGGTCTCATAAGTGTTCGGTTTGAGTTTATTGGGGTCCGACGTTTCGGGCACATTTGCCCTTTATCAAGGATCATAAAATAGGATCATTTATATTAAACTAATACTATATTGTGTGCATGTTTAACTTGTCTCATACCACCAGCAGCAGTGTAATGTTGCAGATGTAATTGGATACTACACATTCTGTGGGCCTGTGTAGTGCATCCTATGTATGTCGGATAATGGGGACAGTCGGATAATGCGGACAAAACCCTCTGGCCCAATGTGTCGGCAATAAGCGGCTTACACTGATTACATGTGACCATGAATATCGGTACATCCTAGAGCGGGTCAACGTTATGCTGCAGCAATTGCCTGTTACCAGGTCATACCTGAGGAACATGGAAAATTCTCTCCCACCTCCTTACAGTTATTGCTGCTTATTGTATCTCGATTCCACTTAAATCTTTATAAGCCCCATGTACCATTTGCTCATTATAGAGACACTCTTAACTTATCTGAACTGCTCATATAAATTTGTTCCTAACCACTTATCAATGACCAGAATCAGTTAATTGATACAATACGGATTATAGTTTATGGTAGGGTAATGATAGTGCGGGGATTTCTCTCTGATGTCGAGGTGTGGAAGAAGGCATATTCCATTTATCCCTGTTAATCAGTTCACATCCCCATAAAAAACAGCTGGGCTCGTCTCCCTCGACCCAATTTGGGGGAAGTTCCTCCTGTCTTAGATTTAATCCTCTCCCTTCTAAGCCAGGTCATAATAGCACATATCAAGTAGGCGACGTTTAATGGCACTTAAATCATAAAATGACACCTAAATGACCATAGGATATGGCCTTTCCTCCCCTTCCATCTCTCCCCTTCCCCCTTCCCTATAAAGGAAAGGAGCGCTAAACTATAGATACATGTCCGAACAGTCTTACCTAGAAACCCAGGGTCATAGTCAATGAAAGGAATCTATGGATAAAATACTGAAAACCTTGCACATGTCTAAAGGGTCTTCCTAAAACCCCAGTGTCATATCCGATAACAAAATACTGTCTTCCTTGATTATTTGGAAAGTGGATCTACATTAGTGCATTTCATGCCAATCAGATTGTGGTTCCCTGGTAAAGATGATGATTAATTGATAGGGTAGATCAGGCCGCTTCCCTTTGTGATATCTATTTGTTTAACACGCTAGAATTGACATGCAAAGACTAGGCACCTTGCATCGCAGGCTCTTGGTGATTATAACTGGAAGCAATCAGTGGTATGAATTTTTTCATATTGTTGCATGCTAATTTCTGTTTAATGGAGAGAATTGGGTGGCAGCTGCCAAAAAATGTCCATGTACCGTAGGTTAAAGCACAGTAGGTAGTACAGTTTCATCTAAGTTAAACCGTAGTGACTTCGTATAGAGGTTCACAAAAAGAGAGGGCTGGGCTTCTTTCTTGCAGTAGGTTTTACCGAGTGCATACAATGGTTATCTAACTATATATGATTCCTAAAACAGAAAGATAGGGCAAAAAACAGTGAAGGGGAGTTTCAAATTGGGTTTAAACAGTAATGTAGGTGGGTGGAAGAGGATGGCATTTGTAAGATAGATGAATTAGTTCAGACGGATACTTTTTCAGGGTTAATCGAATCTCCCTGTAGAGCAGTGGCGGGCGGAGGGTTCAATATCAACCCTATAATTGGAATATGTTCCACAATGAAGGCCCGCGGGTAGGGGTATGTATATCTCTGGCCGGGTTGATATATTGTGCTCAAGCACGTCATCATTTCATACCAAAGTATTGCCACATGCTCTCATATCATATATGTATATTATTATATATCATGTATACATCTATGGAGCACCAAAAGCATAAGGTCCGTCTGATATCTTCACTCTAAGTAAGGTTGACACACCATTTCGAGATGGAATGGGAATGAAGCATGCCAAACCAATGGGAAGAGTATTTGAAAATTCAAAGCACCTATTTCAGATGCGCCTCGAGGTATTTCGAGCGAACCATCTATTTATACGATATTTGCTTGGAATCATTGATAAGATGGCTTTATAGAAAGGGTGAGCTTGTCCAAACGTTTATCACAGATGCATATAGACATTCTACGTGAGGGGCTCCTTTAAGCATGAGCAGTTATGAGTTGCTCTTTATTGGCAATCAACACAGCCTCCTGGTTCCAATAGGCAAACAATGCATTCCGTTACTGACTGCCTCGTCGCCGTCCAGTCTCTGTGTATAGTCTGTCCTGAGTGTCTCTTCCATAGAAACAGCATCTCTTGGTCGTCTGATGCCAGTAGCAAGACTTTCCCATATCACTCATGGCACTCATTTATGCATATTACCATGATTATATCTTCAGTTATTTTAGGAATGGTTCAAGGGGAATTGATGTGAATCTTCCCTGAGTTCATGCAGTAATATGATAAATAAGTAATATAATAAGTATTAATTGTATAGAATTGAGGGCTTTGGACGATTCTATCGAGGTTCAGTGAATGATACGTGGCATTTTAGGAATATACCATACACTCCCTGCACTTTGTACACTCAGAATTGTTAATTGTGCCTACCAGTAATGCAGTAAGATTAGTGGTTGGTTTTATTTTGATAATATTACTTTTCATATAATACATCTGTTGTTGTACTACAATGGATCAGAGAAGAATAAAACATGTCATTAGGATAATATCTAGACTGGTATCGCAATCGTCTTGTAACTGATATCAGCGGTCCGATCAATCCCATTGGTCATACCTCAGGACCATTCATACGAATATATGAGTAGAAACACACATCTATAGTATGGTTAAAATGATAATCAGACAGAGCTGGAACCGAGCTAGGAATATGTTCCAAATGTCACCATGGAGACTGAGTCAGTACAAAATGACAGAAGGCTACAGGAGCAGACTGGAGCATGATGATCCAACATCAGAGACAGCAGGACAAACAACACCGGAGCCCCTGTGTCGGCACCACGCCATCCCGAGAGCGGAAAACACTGGAGCGACCATTAAACCCATTTGTTTCGGCGCCTGGTCTTTGATTGGGAAATCGCCTAGCCACCAAGGGAAAAAAGAGAAGCTAATAGGTAGACTTGTTCAGAGTCTTAGTGTAAATATTCATTCAGTTTTTTTTATTTAGTTTTTAAGATACATCTCCCTCACCCGGACTCACTCACTCGAATTAGGTTCACAGTCGAGTCTATAAATCATACTCGATATTCATTTAAGGATAATCGAAAAGGTAGCAACCCAAAACAATGAGCGTAGGAGTTGGGTCATGATGATTGGGTTTGTGTATTGAGGGCTCAATGCTTAGGGCATATTAGCTCTTTATGACGGGTGTTTCCCTGAGAAGTATGTTAAAGTGACACTTGCCGCTGAGCTCCTCATTTTTTTGACATATGCTTGAATTTCAACAATGTTCTGGATCATTATGCCATTAACCAATACCTGGGAGCATTAATGTATGAAATACAAGTATTTGGAATATATAAGCGTTTAAAACTTCAAATTTCGTGGGGTGCCTCCATCACACTATAGTCTCTCAGACATGGCAGTTGGAAGAGGTCTCGCCGCCTGTATGCCTCTTATCTTAACGAGTTAAGTGATACCAGCTGGATGGGACAGGGTATATATGTCACTATGTACCTCCTGCCTCGCTCTTAGTTCACATCCCTTTACCATACACTGGGGCAGCACTTTATGGTCTAGTTACTGCTCTCTCAGATTTGAATTCCCCAATGGAACCTCTGCCACATTCTTCATTAACAAATATCAATTAATCTAAGGAATATATAGAGTTGGTATTCCACACAAATGTTCTTACTTGTGCAGGTAATCGAAAACTACAAACATATTTCTAAATGATATATAGTCAAACAGTGACCATAGCCACTTTAAGAAGTGGTGGTTTATGCTATTTCCCTAATACCAGTGTTTAAGATTCATTTCAGTATACTACTATGTGCATCATTCTCTACCGGGAACCAAAGGATAGTCCTCCCACCCCCTGGCTAAACAACAGTGTGTCAGACACACTGTTAGGGTGGCTTAGGGTGGCTTTGTACATGCAGTGGCTTTTTCAAATATAACGAATGAAGATATCTTATATCAGTTATCTGCAAGATCGAGTGGGGTACTTCAGAAGACAATTTCCTGATTTCCGTATTCTTCAAGGAACTTATGAAGCGCATTAGAGTCCTTTCCCTGATCATAAGTGTTTGGTTTTTTATTGATGGTCATATTCCTTATATGAGCTCATTACTACATTAGCGCTGGGATTCTATATACAAAACCACTGGACTTATACTAGTGGTCAGTCAAACGCCATAGCCTTAATTAACATGACAAACCACCCCATCCCTCTCGTCTTTCTTACATTTTTTCCACAAAAAACTGTATGAATTCATAAGTACAACACCAAAGTCTCCATTTTTTTAATTTCCATTTAGGGGTTATAGTCGCACATGGGCCCAAATTGAGAAAGCTTACTTGAAAAGGTCTGTTTAGCACAAGAGGGCTCTGAGAGTGTTGTGTGACGTCACAAAGTGCGCCTGAAATGTACATTTTTAAGTTTGATATCTTTATTTTTGAAAAAGAAGTTTGGAATAGTTCTTGGTGGACATTTACTAGTAAAATAGCTAAAAAAAACTATAGTGTCACCTTAGAAATGCATGGATATATTTAACGCACTGTTCTGGAATTTGGTACGTAGATTTATATGACAACTAGCAAAGTACCCGTCCTCCAGACAGTCACCCTCTCTCTCCACACGTCCCCCTCTCCCTCGTTTCCCTCCCCCTCTTCTCTGTCTTTCATACCTGTTTTTCTCTCCCAACCCCATCTCCGATTCCCCCCCCTCTCCCTCCCCTCTTCCTCATGCTCCCCCTCCCCTCTCTCCCTTCCCCTACATCCTCTCTCTCGCCTCTTTCCCCCTGTTCTTGGATGGTCACCCTCTCTCCCCACACTTCGATCTCTCCCTCTTTTCCCTCCCCCTCTTCTCTGTCTTTCATACCTGTTTTTCTCTCCCAACCCCATCTCCGATTCCCCCCCTCGTCTCCCTCCCCTCTTTCTCATGCTCCCCCTCCCCTCTCTCCCTTCCCCTAAATCCTCTCCCTAGCCTCTTTCCCCCTGTTCTTTCCCTCCCCCTCTCCTATTCCCGCACCCTCCTTTTTCTTAACTCTCCCCTTCCTACACCCTCTCCATCCCCTCCCTCTCTCCAATACCCCCACCCTCTCCCTCCCCTTTTCTTCACTCTCCCACTCCTCTGAAAATACCTGTTTTTCTCTCCCAACCCCATCTCTGATTCCCCCCCCCCCCCGTGTCCCTCCTCTCTTCCTCATGCTCCCCCTCCCATCTCTCCCTTCCCCTACATCCTCTCCCTTGCCTCTTTCCCCCTGTTCTTTCCCTCCCCCTCGATCCCCCTCTCCTATTCCCCCATCCTCCCTTTTCTTAACTCTCACCCTCCTACACCCTCTCCATCCCCTTCCTCTCTCCAATACCCCCACCCTCTCCCTCCCCTCTTCTTCACTCTCCCACTCCTCTGCATGTATATATAGTTAGATCCCCTTGAAAGGTTGTGGGAAATGATGTAGTGTCTCACAGGGGCTTTTCCAGGCTATAAATAAAGTGTAGAGATCCCAATTTAAAAAAGGCTTCAAAATCACATTTTCACCCCAGATACCTTCACAAACCACATATATGACCTCCAGAGACCAACAAAGTAGATTTGGAGACCCCAAATTCCGAGAACATGTGACACAAAGAAACCCCTCTTTTGTACCTCTTTTTGTAGAAATCGCTCTACCCGGATATTATATGGATTAAAAGGCGCTAAACCCTGCAAAAATCAGATCATTTCAATAAAGACACCTTGTAAATGAAACACTTTGAAAAATATCATTTTTGCGACTTGTGACTCATTTACCTGAAACACATCACATACATGGATTCAAATGAAAAACAAATCAAACCTTTAACTTTTAAAAATGTCATGATGGATAGAACAATTGTATAGACGGCAATTAGGAACAAACCTAGACATAGGTATTGAACCACGAGTTAGGAATATGGAATGGCATGTATTTTACTCGGCCAAAATGATTTTAAAATAATCAGCCAATAAACCTACAGACTTGTATTTGACCTCAAGACCTTGTTCCTTATGTAATTCTGTCCGATACTTATAGAATCATGATATAGAAAAACCCAGTACTAGCAATGAGATATTGGTTTCTCCACCTCTCAATCTCCTTTTAGTATGCATGTGCATCTTATCGTTTATCTAAGTAGACCATAAGACGAGCCGTCACTTCCATACTAAATCAGATATGCATACGGTCTGAATCTGACAGGAAAGTTTCTTTTACCACCAGAGAATGAATTTCGCAGAAATATATCAATTTTAATTCCACAGAAATATATCAATTTTAATTCCACAAATAGGCCCCATGAGTTTTTCTGTGAGAAACAAATCCCTACGTTGACGGTCTATCGCTCGCTTTAAAAGCGAAATTTCCTAATCTTATTTGAAATTTCCGACCAATGCTACTTATTCCACACAGTGCACAAAAGGACTCGAATTTCATGCCTTGATGGTATATATGTTGCACGAGATGGATAGGCTTAACAAGCCATCATCCAGTGAATATAAAATCGTCTAAGATTAGATATTTTCAAGCTAACAGGTACAGAAAAATGTATATATGTACAACAAATGTACCTTTTAACTGCAAAACTAATTCAGTCAACTTAGCTCAACTTCAGAGAAAAATAATGCAATGGAGGTGACGGTGGAGTGGATTTCTGAACAAAACAGTAGATGGCGATATGGTTCCCAAACCCATCCTCACGTCTATTTTATTGAACCCTGAAAGCAGGCAATATCTCACAGAGCCCTCATCCCCAACGATGCGATTATACTGAGTGCATTTCTATTATATATATTCCTTTTAATTTAATATAACATATATAATTTATCATATATATATTTGAGAAGAGAAACATCGTCCTACTGTCAACAAACATTTCCAATTAAGAAAATTGCCAACCATAAGTTACACACAGTTAACTTCAGATGGCAGCACCAGAGAGTGCACGCAGTATTACATTTCAATGTAGACCCCCCACTGATTAACCAATATAATTTAGATCCCACACGCTCTCAAAAAGTAAATAAAGAAAGAAATTGTTCAACAAGTATAGTAATTTATTGAAAACAACAGATAAACATTAAACAAGTTGATTCCAATAGTAAACCTTCCAATAGTTGCTACCGGTATTTTGGCAAAGGCCATCCATGTTCATGCGTCCTTCTGGATGTATATATTTTCATCAACAATATATAATTTGGCCCATCAGATATTCAAAGTAAGACAAGACGTTTTCCCCATACATAAGAAGCAATACTTCGCATAATCTGAATGGTTTATAACAATGACTTAATTGGGGTTGGGTACTTATGTAACTTAAATATCGTGTAATGGACAATAAAATTTACAACATATCGTTGAAACCGAACAAACATTGACATATAGACCTACTGTTATGCAATTAGTGTTTCAAGTTTAAGTGCAACCACATGCATTGTTCCCAGAATGATAGTTAGAGCCAGGAGTTATGATCGACACCCACTCAACTTCTAACATGAAACGCATTTGAGAAACTTTGTAATTGTGCCAGGAGGACACATTATAGTTATAAATGGCAGTAGGGGCTCAATTTTACCCATCCAGAGAGGCCCTTATTGTAGGAAATGGCTGGACTAGCAATTAGACCTAATATATCCAATCAGGTTCGTATTGAAGAGAGGAGTCGGCATACACATATATCCCTAGTTAGAATTAAAATATAGGAGATTTATTTCCTCTTCAACTTTCGTATCATTAATCCTCTTAATGAACCCCATTATTGGTAATTAACCAACTCACGGAAGACAGGAAACATCCCCGTAAAATGAATATTCTTACGCTGTAAACAATAGTAACAACAAGTTCAATACTTTGTTAAAAGGCTGGACTGGCTGAAACGAGTCAAAATATTTTATCGAAACAGGGCAGGTTCACCGTCGATCTCACCGATCAAAATGATGCCTTCATCATAATTAATATAATGTCTAGCTAAACAAATACAAAGCTAGGGGAAGTATCACATACACATTTCTTCTCATACAATAGTAAATAATTGATTTTATCATTGCACTGTTTCCATACGTTTTCAACATCGACTGGTTTGCAGTACAATGAAAAAAGTCAAATTGGATTATTTCATTGTCTGAAGCTAAGATCCGGCGCAATTGCCTTCAACCTCCCGAGACTCTAACACTGATACAAAACATCCTTGGATTATAATATTAAGCACAGTTCAACTAAGTATTTGAAAGAGAAATGTATTTTGATTATCTGTGGATATAACTTTAAATTCACTTTCTGCACATCATCTCTATTCTTTTGTGCATACTATTTTGGCTAATAAATCTTTCATATTTGATTCTCATTTGTGTAAGACAAAAGAAATACAAACAACACAAAAGCGACCCCTCCGATCCCGTAAATCCCATTTAAACATACTTAAACCAAAAAACATAGGAGGAGAGCCAATACTAGGACATCCATGTAGTACCATCCGATCCCGTAAATCCCATTTAAACATACTTAAACCAAAAAACATAGGAAAGTCAATACTAGGACATACATGTAGTACAATTTTAATGCTGGAGTGAGAAATAATCACAATTATCTAGATATTTATGACGTCACGTCAACACCGACATCAGAAGATGATATCACGGCGTCAGCTGGCTTTTCCTCATCTTTCGTTTCTGTAACCAAATAAATAAAGGGATAAGAAAACACAATTACAGCAAATGTTGAATTAATCCTCGCTATGAACCCCAATATTGGATACAGTAAACATTTATTTTCGCGCAGATACATTTTTCACGCACTGATTACTTTGACACCTTTTCACGCGGGTTTTATTCACGCCGCAAGGAAGTCTCACACTTTGTTTATGCAATAATTATACTTTTCGCGCAGGATTTATTTCCGCGCACAACGGTGGGTGTGCTAAAATAAATACTGTGCAAACATTAATACGTAATGCTTTTATTTCTCGAGTAGTGACCATACTGTCATACTGATGAGACGATATTTTTCTTCAAACCAACAATAGTAGCCACAAAATTAAATTAGAAATTTTTACTTTACTTCTTTTAAATCATAGGGAGATATTGATTAGAGAATATTAAAGTATCTTACCAGTGGAGAGTTTCTCAAGTTTTTCAGTTACGTCACTTTTTTTCTCAGCATCTTCATTAGCATCACCAGAGGAGTTTTTATCACCTTCGCTCTTATCTCCTTCAGTTTCCTTTTCGTCCTCTTCTTCTTTCTTAGCTTTTTCCTCTGCTTCTTTCTTGGCTTTTTCCTCTTCTTCCTTTTTCTTCATCTCTTCCATGAGTTTCTTCTGTTCTTGGATTACGGCATATTCCGCTGTATAAAAAAAGAAGGATTTTGAAATGGAACATTTGTAATATCGACACATCGAAAAAACCCACTGAAAATGGTAAATTCTCATTTAAACTTGAAAAACTTGATGTACATACCAGCCAACTGTTTGCAGAACTTTTTATGGGTGAACCAATGTAATTTTTGACAATCTTGATTGCAGTAATCAACCTAAACAAGTGCAAAGAAAATATGAAGTATTATAGAGATGTCAGAAACCTTTAAATGACAACAGAAGCTATTATTTAATATGTTAAACCTTTTCTCCATTTCATGTGAACTCAAGGGTGGTACTTCAAAAGTGGATCATGACCTTTCTCTCTGAGGAGGTTGTCCTAGCCTAGACTTGTGCAAGTCTGATTTTTATTGCTTATTGTAGCCCCCACTAGAGGAATCAAGCCTAGACAGGCCCAAGTCCGATGTTCCCAATCATGAATGACTTGGTGCTACTCTAGTTAAATTAATTAAACATCGTATCATCAATTATCTCTTTTTTTAACATTACTCAATTTTTTTGCCTCCACATCATAACTAGCTATCTTAATCATCTATACTGTTTAGAAAATAGGCTAGCTCACCATCTTGCAAGCGGAACATTTCTTGTCTGCATTAAGTTCGTTGCACGTTCCACAATATCGATCATCTTCAGATCCGAATCTCTGACCGTTGATTCCTTGTGTGAGTATTGATAGTGCAGTGGGTGAACCTCCCTGCAAAACACAAGTTTAAGAGAGACGCATAATTAATTATGGGCAAAGCTGCTTGAACATGAGTGAGTGTTAAAATTGTTCTGGAATAAGTTCAAGTCATATAATGTCATAAATCAAATGTTAACAAACAGAATCCAAAACGACGAAAACCAAAAAAAAAAATACCAAAGAGGAAGAGAGACATCGAAAATTGCCTTAGAAGTGGATTAGCCCCGACGACAGGAATTGTTGAATAAAACCTTTATAAGAAAAAAAAATTCTGGGCAAAGCTTTACCTGCTAGTTATTTACAGCCACAGTCAATATAAAGAACTCTTTTTCAAATGGGTAAATTATTCGCAGAATGTGACAAAATCTTTTAGGATGGTTCTGATACTTACAATTTTCACATCGGTGAGACTGCGCACCATCTGATGCAAGAGTTGACTGTCTACATATGGGAAATCGGTGAAAGTGGATCTAACAAGTTTTTCTTGGTTTTCTGGAAATCCGTCAGATTCCCTTCCCCGCAGCATCCTTTAAATATATGAACATATATATCATTCATCAATTCATTCCTTAGTTTATCATTAATACTGTCCATGGTAGTCAAACCCAATATGAACCATCATTTCCAATAACGAAGTACACACGGGTAGTTATTTGGTAGGGGCAATGAGTTGTAACAATAGGTTCGATGAACGTTTTTGTAAAAAGTTCCAAATAATACTATCCCCATACAAATTCCAAGGACCGAACCAATATGTATAGCACATAATAGAATAAATATAACACTGCCTACATTTTTATCCAAGCGTCTAATTTGTCGTTATTCTGCTGCCTTGACTTTTCCATATTGCGGATGACTGTGACAAGGTAGTTAAACTTCATGGCCATGATTTCATTGGTCTCACGACTTTTCATCATTTTCTCCACCAAGAGATCTAATATTTTGCAAACTTTGTAACAATCCGCCAGTAGCTCGGGGTTTCTTTGAAGATGAAATGTTATCTAGAAGAAAGAAAGAAGAGGTTAGGAACATATTACAATAAACAAAAGGTTAGGAACATACCAAAGAAAACAAAGGCAAAGGCGAGTTTACAATCACCAACCCCTTCCCCCTGGAAGAATAATGGCAGAAGAGAACGTTTTGGAATAATATTGTTAGCAGTCTAGGCTCAGAGACTCTCAGATCAGATACTAATGGTGTGTCAGTGATTGGACGCCTACTGCTAATTTTAATGGCTTTCCTGTCCCTGCAGTAGGCGTCTTAATGTGATTCTAATGGCTTTTTGTGGTTTAGAGCGAGGGGCTTTCCCTCAGTTTGGAGGGACTCTCTTAACTTTAAGCCTAGACTGTTAGTGAGTGGATGTGTGATTGGAGAGAGAGGGGACCAAGAACGTGGGAGGCGCGTGGGTTCCATTATTAAAGTACTGACTCCATATACTACTAGGACCCGAGGGGTTTACCAGCGGGCGTTTTCTAAGTATATCCTCTAATAATATCCACGCTAAGTCTCATCCCAATAAAGACAGCATTCAGTAAGTATTAAAGGTGTTGATTATTCCAATAGATCGTGGGTAAGACTGTGACTACAAGAAATGCACCCCTTAATATAGAGAAAAATAGATAGAATCTGCTTCGATAGAATAGATGAAGCTATGGCTTTCCTGTCCCTTAGATAGAATCTATGTACGAATACATTAATTAAGACTTACTTTGATAGGATGGAGATTGCTGTTATTGATGAGGGCGTAGAGTGGGCCCACTAGATGTGCTGGTAACTTAGGTTCTTTTTCAAGACCTAAAATACAATTTGGAAAGATGAGTGACGAGTCATAAGGTTATTTATTGTCACGTAGACCATCAAAATGCAACCAAATGAAACTTGGAAAGTTAAATCCCTCTTTGTGTTACACCACTTGTAACAATACATTAGACATGGAATAACTTGATATAGAAAGCAGTGAGTTTCATACTCTGATATTTAAAAGAAATAACAATGGTTATACCACTTAGCACTATTTATAGGACATTGTTAGGTCATAATTACGTAACACTGCGTATGCTGAGCATATCATTTACTATGGTTTATCATTGATTAGACATTGATATCATATTTCAAAAACACTAATTATGCTAATGACAGAGGAACGCTACGGTACCGCACATCATATGGACCCAAGGGTTAACCAACAATAGATTACGTAATATTTACTGTCCAGTCACAGTTGGTGTAGTGAGGCGACGCCCATAAGTATTTAGCCGCGTCACCAAGCCCAATAAACTCAGTTCACATTTACCATTCATCCTAGACCGACTCTGTCTTATTTATTTCCAATAGTTAAGACGGTATATCTCTACATAAAAATATCTATGTACAGAATAGACCACGTCCACTACTACCCCAATGAGTATAATTATGGCTATAGAACGAGGAATTATTCGGTTAAGTGTATGGAAAGGTAAAAGATGCAGGCGGACACTCACCATTGATCCTTGCATAATATTCCAGATCCTCTCTTGAGAAGAAATTATTCATGATAGATACAACTTGGTGTTGGCCTGAAAAATGGGATGGGATAAGTTTAAACTGACATTACTGTGTCATGGAATAGATGAATCGAAAATAAAATGGCATATATGGAGGATTGTATTACAGTTACACACAATTGTCAATGAATACAAAAAACCAAAATCCATGAGAGAAAATGCCTACCAACAAAGGCAGCCATTTGGGAAGCAGTCCGTCCTACAGAGTTTGTATGATGAACCCTGGCGCCAGCTTGGAGAAGTACCTTTACAGTTTCTGTTTTACCTGCAAGTAAAAGAAACCAAAACTTCTATTAAAACCGATGAACAGATAAAATAGCGTAGAGACGAGACTTCAAAGCAATTTCTCAAAGGGTATACAGTTTTGGTTCAAATCAGATGAGATCTGGTTCAGTACAGATCTTTTTATTCATATTAACCAAAAAGGAAGGCAATGTTTGCCTGTACTGTGACGATTATAAACAGCTGGATCCAAACTACATTTACTACGATTTCTTGAGTTACTAGTCTAGTTTATATGGGCAACAATGATAGACTGATATTTTAATATATTTTAATCGAGTAAATAAAAGAGAAAGTAATATAGTAAATTAAACATACCTGACAGAGCTCCAAATATCAAGGCTGTATATCCATGCTCGTGATAATTGGAATTCACATCTGCTCCATGGGCAAGAAATAGGCGACAAAGATCATGGTTTCCTCGATATGCCGCATGCTGAAGTGGTGTCATTCCACTCTGAAGATTGTCAATGGTTTGGATTTATTTAATACTTCGAAATATGTCGTAATATACGTTAGTCAAATGAAAGTTTGACTATACGCATTCACATTGTATTATAAGTATAATGACTTAAAAATCGAAAGGCAAACTAACCTCTAGGCAAAAAGTCTTAAGCATTTAAGCAACTTACTGGAAAATTTTAAGTTTCTTTCATAAGATCTGACTAACCTTATCAAGACAGTCGACTCGGACATCTTTCTCCTTAAGCAGAAGCTTCGCTTCTTCAGCTTTGCCTAAAATGAAATAAAACGAATTAGAATTTATTTCTTGAGGTTTTCAGACATCTCCCATCAACCTTACAGGTGGTTTATCATTTGGTAACAATATATACGGTACCAAAATTTGTAATGTTATTTTATGGGAAAAACAGACAGATGACGTGAAACGATGTGAAATGGCTCACAGGCAGACTTGTGCTAGATCAACGAACTTGTATAGGCCTACAAGCTAGCTCTGTGGCTAGATCTAGTCTTTAATTTTTCTAGTATATATACCGTATAAAGCTGGCCTTCCATTTGTCCGGTTGCCTAGGCTAATTATAAATTATGTAGAAATATATGTCAATGTAAAATTGTAATTTTTTATATTGTCTAGGCCTAATCAATAATCAACCTGAATGAGGGCCCTTGACGGTCGGCACCCTCCGCTTCTTCCTTGGAAGAAGTCAGAATGACTCTATTTACAATTTCGAACGGTGCACAGACTACTAGTGTCCAACGTTTTTCCTCTTACTCCACGCCGTTCCTTATCCACCTGCATTCAATAATTTCCCTGGTGAGAATGTCTATTGACGCATGAAATACTTAGTTTAGGTCTTTGCCTACAACCTAGCGTACTTAGATTGTAGATTCAGGTACTCACACTTCCACAATCGGTTTTCGTTTCAACCTCCACACTCAACCAACACAGCTACATCCACGCCATCACAATCGGCAATATCGCGTTGACCATTCCGATCCCTTGTTCCGTTCCGTACGAGCCGGAAGTCATGTTCACGCTAATCAACGTAACCGGCAAATGGGATTCGAAATGGATAGCGCTGTTTACTGACTGAGTAAACAGCGCCGAGGCCCGGGTGGGACGTGGGGTGGACAACGCGACGGGTGGGTGGAGGGTAGTTCGTCGGAAATTTAAATATAAAAACAATTTAAAAGTGTTGAAATATAACCAATTTACTTCCTACAAATAAATACCTTGTGCGGATACTTTCTGGACCAGCAGTGACCGACCCGCCCTCTGAGAAGAGGGGGATTCCCACGGAACTAAAAAATTGAAGCTGTCGCAGGATATCTCGGTCTTTCCCAGTTATGTCTAGGTCATATGGATCGACCAGTTATCACACTTAAACACTACGTACAGCAGCCTATTTAGTCTTAATCAAAAGCTATATTCGTAGGCTACATTATTGATTGGAGGAATACATACATTTATGGTAGATGAACATCAGGATAAGCACTTCTTTTGGTCCTATGGCTATTCCATTCAAACTTTTGCACACGGCACCACTCGCCACTACCACCATGCATGTAGTAGGCTCATGCTTCCCTCCCTGCTTTCCCACGGTAGTGGCGTCGGCCACTACCATGGGGAGCAGGTATTATACACAAACATTAACAAGGAAGAGAGAGTGGGGGAAGCAGGGTGGGGTGGTGGGCAGTCATTAAAAGTGAGAAAAACGACAACTATAAGAACAAAAACAGAAAATAAAATAATATCCTGTAGGCCTATAGCTAGCGGGCTAAATTCTGGACCAGCAGCGACCGACCCGCCCTCTGAGAAGAGGGGGATTCCCACGGAACTAAAAAATTGAAGCTGTCGCAGGATATCTTGGTCTTTCCCAGTAATGTCTAGGTCATATGGATCATCCACTTATCACACTTAAACACTACGTACAGCAGCCTATTTAGTCTTAATCAAAAGCTATATTCGTAGGCTACATTTTCGATTGGAGGAATACATATGTTTATGGTACACAAACATCAGGATCAGCACTTATTTTGGTCCTATGGCTATTCCATTCAAACTTTTGCACACGGCACCACTGGCCACTACCACCATGCTCATGCTTCCCTCCCTGCTTCCCCACGGTAGTGGTGTTGGCCACTACTGTAGGGAGCAGGTATTACACACAAACATTAACAAGGAAGAGAGAGTGTAGGAAGCAGAGCGGGGTGGTGGGCAGTCATTAAAAGTGAGAAAAACGACAACAATAATATCCTGAGGCCTATAGCTAGCGGGCTAAATTTCTTGATTGCTTGAATGGTAATGACCCTCGGGCACCGACCGCCGTAATGACGGCATTGACGCTATCAGTATCACCAAGGAGATTATATTAACACAGAGGTCCACCTCTACAGCCCTAAACTTCTAAGGCACAGAGTATACCTTATCAGGTATAATTTATCTAACCACAAGCCCCACATCAGAGCCCTCCAGTGCCATACAGCATAAAACCACAGGCCAGGCAGCAATCCTTTAGTCCCGAGCTTGTTTTCAGCCCTAAATTCCATTTTTTGAAACTCCCATAGAAGCCCCTGACCCACATAAACTTACAAGAAAAGAGGGTTACTTTGGGTCCAGGTTGTGGCCAGGTTACTTATGATATCTGTATGGTAAGCATTTGGTGTGAATCCCCTAGTCTTTAGCTTTCAGATGGTATGTTCCCCTTCTCAAAGGACTAATATGACTCGGATCTATTGAGCTGAGTATTAAGCTCTCAAATTCTCATAAATATTTGTAATTTATATAATGTTCCGATCTGGTGAAAGAATATTCATTAATTGGACATGTGTATAATAGTTTGAATTAGCTGCTCAAACTTGTCCCATCATTTTCACCAGATCGGAAGGTATCAAAATAGCAAAATTATTGGGCCTACATGCAACAGCCATTGTAAAGCAGCTGAAGATGGAGACATGTGGAGTGACCACATCTGCCCACTTCCAAGAAAACCACACACCACTATCTGTCATTAGCCCTTAATGAGTGATAAGAATCGAAAACAAGCTCGTCCTAGGTTCCCCCCATATAGCATTATAGGCCCCTCAGTCAGACCTCTGTGTTAATATAATCTCGTTGGTATCACTACAGAGTACAGTATCAGAATCACTGCAGGTGACACGCTAAATACTGTCAGGAATGTCTGAATACCCTAAGCTAACCTAGGATAATAGAACCGTGCATGGGGTACATTCAAAGGTATACGTAAGAAATCCCCGAAGAAATCCCTCTCAGATGACAAATGACAGGTGAGATTTTAACGAAGGACGCGTACCCGGGTTTCAGCGTAGGTTTCGAGAAGCGTCTCGCCGGCAAGGCAAAAAAGAATGAATGTTATGTAGCCGATTTGGTTTATACGAAAACTATGGGTTTAACGAACAATTAAATTGTGGTAGATAGATTCCCAAGTTTGAACTTGAGTGCAGTGGATATATATAGTTATATTTACTCACCAGCATCCACCAACTCCACTAATTTCGTTTCGTTCTCTGACAGATCTCCAAGCGTAGGCGCCATGTTGTTGATACTTGTGAAGGTGGTGTCGCCTGAAATATGACTTTGCTAAGGTTTTCTTGCGGTTTCCACCAGGTGGAGTATGTTCCAAACCTGAGGCCTCGGGGCTCCACCGCCGATGTGGTATAGGCCTAGGCCCTATATTTCTTTTACGGCCAAAACAATTTGAATAAAGTTCGAATGTAAATTCCACGATGGATATGTTGCCTGTTAATACAAATCTGATTAAAAAAAATATTATAGAAAACATAGGCTATAGGTCTACCTACCCAACTCTGTAAGGAGAGAGGTACACACACTAGAAAGTGCTCATTATTTAGCTCAATCAAATCAGAAATTAGACATCAGGAAACTTCCGACCAGGAGCCATGCAAAAAGAAGGAAAAATCTAAAAATAAATCGTCCAAAAACATCACTATACCAAAATAGCTTTCTATATAGGCTAAGATGGCCTGGAACTCACTATCAACTGAGAAACAGGCTATAGAATCAAGAAAACATTTTAGAAGAGAAATCGAAAATTTTGTAATATATGAAAAAGAAAAAAGAATTAGAAAGTGAATCCTCTCTCCAGGGAGACTATTACTGAGTCGATATCTTGCCATTAAAACATCCTGTACTGGATTCCTAGTCCACTATTGTAATAATTTGTACCGACCATCCCATGTTTGTATGATGTGTCTCATATGTTTTATACTTTATACTCTCATATCTTGTATCTTATACTCTTCAACCATAGACTGTGCTACGCAGCCAAACCATGTAAATGTCTATCCCCAGAGTCAGGGGAACGTATCTTGTACTTCGCATTTTGCATCTTATATTTTACTGTATAGGCTAGTACATATCTTATAATGTATAACACAACCAAAATTATGTAGAAGCCTAAGGGAACGGCCGGAAGATCTGGGTATAAATCCTGAATGGTACCCAGAGGCCTGTTGACCTGTTCATCAACAGCCTGTAACACACAGATGAATAAAAGATTGCTCTATCTATCTATCTATCTAGGCCTAGACACGTTTTTTTGAATTTTTGACATCAAAAGCAAAAAGACCTCATTCACTGTTCTCGGTCATTATAAGGTCGATTCCACAAAATTTGTCACATTAGGTTTTTCACGCCTTACACTCTTGTTTGTCAATTTATGCATTTTTAACCAAAATAATTATATTAGGCCCACTGAAAGCCTCTATGCGAACACCATTAGGGTCAATGCACCATGAGTGGACCATTCGAGAAATGGGTACCATGAGTGGACCATTTTCTGTGGCCTGCTGTTCCTATATGCATGCACATTTCATTTTAGTTACCTCCTTAATTAATGCTGAGTGTCATTTACTTGCTGCTGCCATCTAGCAACGTCCATGTGGTTGTTAGATTGATGTCAGGAAACATTTTCCCCTCAAATGTTTTTCATCTTTCCAGTGACCCCATGCTGTGTCACTTTCAGTGAGAACATTTTTTCAATTGTCCTTGTCCAAATGAGGGCGCCACTTATAGGATTTTGCCAACTGGTGTATGGTACTTTCTATGACATGGTACTGAATCAAGAATCTTATCTTTCTTAGAAAAAATAATAGTTAGGACAATGTTATTCACCTTTCTTTTGTAATCAGAGAATAAAAATAGCATGTCAACGTCACCTTGAGTGGTCCACCCAAGCCACCATGAGTGGTCCACCCAAGTCACCATGAGTGGGCCACCCAGTCACCATGAGTGGGCCAACCAGGAGATTACACACAAAAAATATAAGTGTGGAACTGTATATTTTTTATTGTGACTTATAGAAAGACCATATATATATATATTGAGGCTTAATCAGAGAAAAAAATCATTTTGATCTGATCATTTTTCTGTATGGGACATTGGGTTGAAATTTTGGCATTGCAAATCCTTGCCAATAATACTGGAGCACTCTTGTCTTGGCTGCATTGATCCAGATGCATTTATAATCAGGCTCTACATGATTCAGTTTGTGCATTTTAACCAATTCTTTATGAGAGCCTGCTTTTCTACCCCTGGTGACCTCCTGGTCCACCCATGGTGATCCCCGGCCCACCCATGGTTATCCCCCGGTCCACCCATGGTGACCCCCCGGTCCACCCATGGTGATCCCCCGGTCCACCCATGATGACCCCCCGGTCCACCCATGGTTACCCCCCGGTCCACCCATGGTGACCCCCCCGGTCCACTCATGGTGAGTTTGACTTGCTTCATTTCTCCATAGACTTTGCATTACACATTGAAGATTTTCAGTGTAGGCATAGGTAACCTTCAAGAGATTGATATTTGCTTCCATTTGGTACCTTGGTTTACCCGATAGGCTGACTATTAAGGAAGTTGTGCCCCCTACTGTTGTTTGGTGCTCAGAACCGGTCCACTCATGGTGCATTGACCCTATGTAGGCCTAAAAAGAAAATTATGGATTCTATGGGCAAAAAAAACCCCTATTTTTATGTTGAATTTATATTTCTGTATTGAAAATGAATGTTTCTTAATATTGAGTCAAGATGTAGAATAATTATTAACTTTTGGCACATCTTATTTTGATAATTATCATTTTAGCAAAATAAGTAATCAATGATATATTTTCTGCTTGGAATTCTAAAAAAACTGGTGGGGTAGGTATATGGGAAGCCGTTGGTATATTTATTCCGGAATTGTGGATATCTGAATTGTTTTTATGGATATCCACGAAAACAATTCAGATATCCACAATTAATTTTGGATATCCAGAATTGAATTTTGGATATCCACAATTCAATTCTGGATATCCAAAATTAATTGTGGATATCCACAATTGAATTCTAGATATCCAAAACTCAATTCTGGATATCCAAAATTCAATTCTGGATATATTTAATTTTACCCAATTTTACATATCCAAAATTACATTTCACATATCCACAATTCAATTCTTGATATCCAAAATTCAATTCTTGATATCCAAAATTCAATTCTGGATATCCAAAATTCGAATTCTTGATATCCAAAATTCAATTCTGGATATCCAAAATTCGAATTTCACATATCCACAATTCAATTCTAGATATCCATAATTCGAGTTTCACATATCCACAATTCTCTGTCACATATCCACAATTTATTTATTGGCAAACATTTGATTTTCGGTTGTGAAATGTTTATATCTAAAGTTAACTTCTGATATTCGCCAAAACAATTCATTTACGGTATCCAAAATTCGCATTCTGGATATGCAGAATTTCATTTGTGTACATTCTATCACCTTATTTTCGAATTATGGACATACATTTGACAGATTAATACCAGTTGAATTAAGTATATCAATAATTCAATATCTGAATGTGAATTATGGATATACTTTTTTTTCGAATTCGAATTTGGGATAACCAGAATTGGGAGAGGGGAATATATATCCAGAATTGATTTATGGATATCAGGAATTGAATTGTTGATATCTGAAATTCAAATTTTTGATATCCATATTTGATTTATGGATATCCAGAATTGAATTGGTGATATCTGAAATTCGAATTTTGGATATCAACAATTCAATTCTGGATATCCACAATTGATTTATGGATATCAAGAATTGATTTATGGATATCAAGAATTGATTTATGGATATCAAGAATTAAATTCTAGATATCTGAAATTCCAATTTTGGATATCCAAAATTGAATTCCAGATATCCACAATTCAATTTTGGATATCAAGAATTCAATTTCAGATATCAAGAATTGATTTATGGATATCAAGAATTCAATTTCAGATATCAAGAATTCAATTTTCAATTCTGGTATTAAGCATTCAATTTTAGATAGCCATGAATTAATTATTGGTATAAAAAAAATAATAACAAACTTGAACTTTGGATATTTTAAGCATAGAATTAATTCCTCCACACACAATTTTAGGTATAGAAAGTTTTAAATCAGATATCCAAAATTCAATTTCACATATCCAAAATTCGAATTTCAGATATCCAAAATTCAATTTCAGATATCAACAATTCAATTCTTGATATCTGAAATTCGAATTTTGGATATTTGAAATGGAATTTTGGATATCTGATATTGTATTGTTGATATCTAAAAATCAATTTTGGATATCTTTAAAAGATGTTTATTATGGATATGTCATTTTTAATTTTGGATATGTCACGGGCAATTACGGATATCTATAATTCAATTTTGGATATCTAAAATAGAATTGTGGATTTCTAAAATTAATTTCTGATATCCACAATTCAGGAATAAATATACCAACAGCTTCCCATATAGGTAGGCTAGGCCCTAATGTGTCCCCGTTGGCAGGGTACATGAATTTAACATTATTTTAGCTATGAAAAAGGGCTTGAGTTCATATTTGACAATTCTCATACATAGCACCTTACTCAGAGAAAAAAATGACTACATTAAAATAATGTTTGCATTTGGCTTAAAAAGCCCGGAGCCTTAGACACAAGATGGGGTAATTTGAAATGTCCCGTGAGTGGGTACAATTTTCCTGTATTGAATTTGGAATAATATGAATTTCATGATTTATATTATCTCCTAAGTAGGCCCCCCCTATGGCCATACCACAACAATATGTTATGAATCAAAAGAATTTTCATCATACATTTTACCATAAGTCCAGATAGTGTACCGCTTGAAAGATATAGTTATTTTAGACCTATTTCAGCAGATCTGAACGCCTAATATTGTTTTTATATAAATTATACGAACTCCCATCCACCTCCACCCAGCCGTCCCGTTCTCCACCCCATCCCACCCGGGCCTCGGCGCTGTTCACTCAGTCAGTGAACAGCGCCGCTGGTATCAGTTGATGTTACTAAGCGGCTCTTCCATGCTGGTTCCCTGCGGCCCGCCCTGCGGCTCTTCCATGAACCTTATAGCTTCCCATCTACTTGTTTTCTTATTTTGTTATGGTTGTCCCCGTGGGTGGGTAGGCCTACAGTCCCTGTGGGTGGGTACATATTATGAATATATGCTTGAATACTAGGCCTATAGTGTAATGGAAAATGAAACTCTTCTGTTTATTTAATTTTCATGCATGTGTATGTAGGGATGTAATTGTACTACTAATGTATGATAACGTATGATTCATTAAGTCAAGAGCAGAGAATAATGTAATGTCTCCATGGGTGGGTACTGTCCCCGTGGGTGGGTAGGCCTACAGTCCCCGTGGGTGGGTACAGTCCCCATGGGTGGGTACATATAGATATACAAGAATATTAGCACAATGGGAAATGAAACTCTTATGTTTATTGATTTTTCATGCATATTTGTATAAGGATGTAATTGTGCTACTAATGCATGAATTTATTTTTATGTTTTAAAGCCCTTGGTGTTAGTAAATCCTATGTACACCCACGGGGACACCTGTATTTGGTGCCCCTTAACTTTAAAAGAGCATAGCAGAAAGAGTTATGAAGATTAGTGTTCCCAAATCATACAATTTATCACTGTAAACGTAGAGTACATGTAAACAAAAGATAAATGATTTTAGACTAATTCTAAATTTTGAGGTTTTTTGGGGGCATTGTCACAGATTTTATGGAATCAACCATAAACAAAATACAGGTAACGTTACTTGACTTCTGTCGAGGGGGACGGACGTACGGAACCAGGCTCCGCGAAAAAGGAACATTTCTGTGCGTTATTCTTATGGAATTTACTTGATTTTGTGGGATGAGGTAGAGGAGTGGACTCTCGAGACCCCTATGTGACTTTCAGTAAGTTTTTTGAAGAACTTTCCGAGTTATTTGTCATTTTATTGAAACTCGAACCGTATCATGGAGGTTGGAAACGCATTTTTCAATAGCCTTGTACAGGGTGAGGGGTCGGGGAAAGCTTTCACGGACCCCGCTAATCCCCGCATTGACAACACCACCTCCTCCGAGGTAAAATGTACTAATCCTTTTGTTGACGGAGACTTGCATGAAAGACCTGAATATGAGCTCACCGAGGCGTCCCCCACTGTTGAACGACTGAAAGGGTCTCTAGAAATGGCACATGAAAACTTAGATGCATATCGTATTAAATTTGAGCAAATGATTCGAAATGAAAAAGACATGAGAACAGAAATAATGCAAATGAGGGAAGACCTTAATAGACTTAGCATATCAAATAGAGAACTTGACTATAAAACGACAGATCTTGACATAGAACGGAGACGTTGTAATCTGATCCTTAGCGGGGTGGAAGAAAGTAGGAGAGAGGATGTGGGAACATTATGTCACCGAATCTTGCAACTAGTACACTATGAACTCAAAAAATCAGACATAATCTTTGCGAAACGACTGCCTAGTAGATCGAGAGGGATAAAGCAAATAGTGGTAAAATTGAGGGATGCGGATATTAGGGACAGATTGTACAACAACAGACGGGACTTGAGAAACTCCAACAATTGCTATAACGTCTACATTAACCCAGATCTACCAGAAAATGTGATTGAGAAGAAAAGTGATCTGAGAACGATCAAAGAACATGTGGAGAAAACTGGTGGGATTAAGGTTGGAAAAATTATCAAAGATACTATCAAAATTGATAATATAACGTACAGGCACGACCAACTAGATAACTTAGATATGGGATTACGATTGGAGGACGCGAAGACAGTAGTGTCGGGTGAGAATGTCTTTTTCCAGTCGAAACACAGCCCACTCAGCAACTTTTATCCATGCAGAATAGTGATCAGAGGTAATACCTACTATAGTTCTGAGCAGGCTTATCAATATTGTCGAGCCAATATGTTGGGCGAGTCGGACCGAGCATCACAAATATTCAACTGTAAAGACGCCAAAGAGGCGAAGAGGATAGGTAAGGAGATAGAGACCACTGATAAGTGGGATGGTATGAAGATGAATATGATGCGAGCCATATTGGACCAGAAATTCGAGCAAAACGAATACCTATTAGATTTTCTAATGAGAACGGGAGCTAAAAGATTGAAAGAGGCCACAAACGATCGATATTGGGCCGCAGGATGCAAGCTGGGGTCCAAGGAAATGGAGGAGAATAAAACAGAAGGCTCAAATGTAGTGGGACAGCTACTCGAGGAAATTCGACATCACCATGAAACTGGATCAGATATTGCTGATAGATTGCAATTCGACTTTGCTGACATATCTGGAAAACGCTATGATCCGACTAGAAGCAATTCACCCAGAAGAAGACATACTAGGCATGTGACTAATCGTACTGAGAATAGGGAATCGCAGGAAACGGACATGGATACGAACCAAGTAAGTGACAACAATGCGGACCAATTAAGTGGAAATTTACCGCAGGGAGGTGACAACCCAGCCCCTGACATGCTTCCACAGTGGCGCAATGCTAGGAAAGACGACTTACGTACCAAGGATAGTACTGTGAGGGCGAGAGACAGATCTCCCGCTATTAAGAGAGGAAACAGCGGATCGCCACAAGACGGATCGCAAGTGAGTAAAGCCCCACTTATTGAAAGAAATCCCACACCTTTATTCTCAGATCAAATAAGAAAAAAGACCCCGGAGAAATGGAGATCCAACATGACACCACTCCATAGGCTAGATTCTCCGAACAGTATTCTATCAATGCCCCCACCGCCGGCAATTCGGTACTCTCCGAGAGAGCCCAATAGCGCAATAGCTTTGGACTTTGGTTTCAATAAGGAAAATGCTGGAATTTGTGGAGATGAGCTTGAACTTTTATAATATCGTATATCGTATAAGCCCTAAAGTTAATATATACTCACTTTCAGACTGCCAAAGCTCAGAGAACCGATGGCCAATCATAACAACAACATGGAAAAGCTCACCCTTGTAATGTCAGACTCACGTGGAAAAAGCTTGATCGACTATTTACCTCCGGGCAATGGCATCATTACCTATTCCTATCCTGGATGGGGAATTTGTGACTTAGCTAGGAAAACGCAACAAATCTTTGATGAGCTGCGACCCTCTAACATACTTCTTATAGGAGGGATTTGTGACTTTGGCAACAAGAATTATACTACTAAGAAAATCACCTTATCACACGAACACGAAGGTAATTTGGCGCGTTTTATGTTCGATCAGTATGTTGAGGCTCTGGATATTTTAGAGGTTGAACAGAGATATTCATACATCGGCTTAGGAGGCTTGGTAGGCATGGAACTAAACCGAGCGAATCGGCTAACTGGCATTTCCCCGTTGCAGAATATGATAAATAACGTCATTATGACCATCAATGAGGACATTCGGATGTTAAATGTGAGGAGAGGAATTAGGCATGTATACCTGCAATCAAAGGTGCATCGTTTTCAAAAGGGCAATCCTCGACATTACCTGAACCACCTCCCAGACGGTATCCATCCAGACAGTTCTATCATTCGTGAATGGAGCAAGCAAATTGAAAATTTCCATCAAGACCCAATATCAAGGCTTGGCTAAGTACGGACCCGTCAATAAAGTAAACAAGTATTCTGGAATTCCCCTCGTCACCAGGTGACAGGTTATGTAATTTCACAATGCGGACAATCCCAATTACGACGAGGTCAATCGAGTCAAGTAAGCTATTTATATCACGACCCCAGCTACCCATACACTTGAACATCAGCTGATCGAGAATTGTCTCAAGCAAGGACACGGTGAGAAGTATGCCACGTTTAGTCAATGCGCGGTAGAATGCACTTGGACGGTACTAATATTTTTGGGTGAATCCTATGGGGTCGCTTACAATAAGCACCACTGGATGAACCTCATATATTATAATAAATCGTTGATAATCTAACAGGCAATATAGAATCTATTTGATATAGCTAGGTAAAATTCACTTGATCGCTTACAATAAGCACCATTGAATTGACCCTATACTGTATTATTTGTACATAAATTGGTGAGGCTGTGATAAATTATTCACTTGATCGCTTACAATAAGCACCACTGAATTGAGCCTATACTGTATTATCTGTACATAAATTGGTGAAACTGTGATAAATTATTATATAATATTCATCTTACTGTCGTTATAACAATTATGACAAGAAGTACTGTCGCTTACAATAAGCACAGGTAAGGAATGTTGTGTGGAACTGTATATCGTCGTATATTGATGGCATGTATCTCAAAACGAGTTAATATAAGTCGCTTACAATAAGCACTGATAAGTTTTTTGGGTTGATTTTCTTGGTATATTCCTAGTCCAGCTCTCCGAATGCTATTCAGGTACTGACCTCTTGAGAAGGACAGTAGATTGGCTTCAAATATTTTTTGCATAGATGATACACCACCGAGAACCAAAAGAAGAGATGGACGATTACATATGAATGTCGCTTACAATAAGCACATTAGCAGTATGTTACTGGTGCGACTGTGGTTACGTTACATAATATATTTTAATCCTGTCTGGTATACTAGAGCGTGGAGAGAGCGTACATGTACATGGATACATGGATATTAATATGATTATATTTTATTGATGTTATCTAAAGTGTGAGACTGTGACCATACTGACTGACTGAATTGGCCCACTGTTTCAGACCCAGCTATAACACAGCCTGATATTTTTTTTTCCTTTGATAGGATAAGATAGAGAAAGTTTGTGGTAAAAAAGATAAAGACGGACAATATACAACGCTAACGACTGACATGGCACTTCCAAACTGGGGGACGATATTAAAAAGAAAAGGTTTTAAGGTATTACATCTCAACGTTCGATCCTTAATACAGAAATACGATGTTATTAGTAACGATATATTAGACGGCAAGCCAGATGTGCTTTGCCTATCGGAAACTTGGTTAAAAGCAAGCATCCCAGACCATTATATAGCGCACCAAGATTATAATTGTATAAGAAAGGATAGGAGCGTAGATAAACACGGCGGAGGAGTATGTATATACGTTAGGAATGAGATAGAAATTGAGACGATCGATACCAACAAATATAACAGTGACAACATTGAACTGCAGGCCATGATTATTGGTAAAGAAAACTTACGTAAAAAGGTACTTATCTGTGTCTATCGCCCCCCAGCTAGTAATGTAGCAGATGGACTAGTTGAACTGTCCGAAGTCCTTGAGGGAATCCTTAATGGACCCCTTGCTAATAAGTCTAACTATGATGTTATTATCTGTGGAGATTTTAACATTGATTTAAGGGAGAAAACTGACAGAAAGTACATACTATTAAACCAATTTGCCAGAAAATACGACCTAGACATACGAATGGAAAACACCACGAGGTATGGATTGACTAAAGATTCTATATTAGACTATTATATGCTGAGTGTAAAGAAAAGCTATCAATATGGTACAATAGAATACAATGTGTCTGACCATCAAGGCATATATCTGATCATAAAGGCAAAAAAACAGGTATTTCATAGAAAGCAATTTGAGGGAAGAAAGTACAATAATTACTCGAAAGATTCGCTGGAGACTAAATTGAATGAGTACTGCTGGAATCAATTCTATGAGGAAAATGATGCTAATGCGCTTTGGAGGACACTTTTTGATCGAGTTAACGCAGAAAGTAGCATATTGGCACCGAAGAAAATATTTAAAATTAGGGCAGAAAGACCTAAATGGTATGATGGAGATTTAGTGGCTCTGGCAAACGAGAGGGACAAAGCAAGTGAGGGCAAATGTATCTCAGTCAGCTGAGGATCTGAGCATCGCCAGGCGATCTCGGAATACCTTCAATCTCAGCTTGAAACGTGCGAAGCAAAGATATTATACTGATATATTAACTAAGAATAGAGGTGATGCCAAAAAGTTTTGGAGGACAATCTCTGAGATTCAGTGTAAAAAGAAAAAGGATATTATTCAATTAAATAATGAGGCTGGAATGGTTCTAAGAGGGAAAGAATTAGCAGATCATGTCAATACCTTCTTTTGCACGATTGGCGATAGAATTTTGAAAGAGTTACCGTGCATCAGACACGAAATACAAGATGAAAATATAATAAGACCATTCGTAATTGAAGAGATAAGTGAATTAGAGGTAGAAAATTTAATTAGGAAAATAGACACGAACAAACCCTCTGGATGCACCGAAATTAATAGCAAAATATATAAGGATGGTCTAATGATTTTGAAAAAACAAATAACCCATCTGTTTAACGTGTCACTGAATACGGGGGTGTTCCCCAATGAATGGAAACAAAGTATTTGTAAAGTAATACCGAAGGTCGGGGTGCCCTCGACAGTAAATGACACACGACCCATAACTTTAATCCATGTAGCGGGAAAATTATTGGAAAAAATTGTTACAGCCAAACTACAAGATCATTACTTATCAAATAAGTTACTATATAACATGCAATTTGGATATCTACCAGAGAGGGGTACAGCTGATGCATTAACTGTGTTAATCAACACAATTAATGAGGCGTTTGACTCAAAGGAGGCAGTGCTGACAGTATTTGTTGACTTCAGCAAGGCGTTCAACAGCGTAAACCATGAGATATTGTTAAAAAAAATGGAAAAAGGGGGAATCACGGGTAGCTATCTTGAATGGATGAGATCGTACTTGGACAACAGGAAACAACGGGTAATATCAGGAGATGCTACATCAGAGGAAGCAGTGGTAAACTGCGGCGTACCACAGGGATCCGTACTAGGACCTCTGATGTACCTTATTTATTCAAATGACATACAGAAACTAGAACTAAATAGCAAATTTATTCTTTACGCAGACGATACAGTTTTTTTTATAAGGGGCGCTAATATAGACAGGTTGAAAATCATGCTGGAGGAAGACATGGGCACTTTTTATAATTGGGCCACATCTAACAAGTTAAAGATCAACATCAAAAAAACAAAATGCATGCTGTTTACTAGAAGTAAACGACCGGAGAAACCCACTCTAACGTTCAATAATCATACAATTGAGGCCACCGAGAATTATGAGTACCTAGGAATAAAACTCGACAGGAGGTTGAATATGCTGGGCCAATACGAACAGCTGATAAGAAACTTGAATTACAGGCTGCACCAGTTCAGACTGATGAGGCCTTGCTTAACGAGGCAGGCTGCGATGGCTGTGCTGAAATCTTTCTTGTTATCAATTCTAGACTACAGCATCCCTTTTCTAACACCCGTATGTAATGGTAGGATGAAGAAAATCCAACAGCTACAGAATAAGGCAATAAGAATAACTCTAAAAGTAGATTACGAAATACCCAGGATCGAGATACATAAAGAATGTAGAGTGATGACGGTCAAAAATAGGCAGAAATTTCTACTGCAAAAAATGGGGAAAAGAAAGATCGACAATATGATAGTAGAGAAAAAGGGAACAGACATAGTCACCAGGAGGCGTGAGGGCCCCCTGATGACTCAATTTAGGCCCAAGACAGAACACGATAGGGATTCCCTGTCCTACCAGGTGGCAGCAAAGTGGAATGAACTAAGCAGTGATGCGAGAAATATGGATGCTTTAACATTAAAGAATTACTTAAAAGGATACATTATAGGGACTCAAACTCAGGAAAATGGTTTTTATTAAGGTTTAGAATGTAAAATGTAGGACCCGGTCTCGGGTCTCCACTCCACTCCCTCCCCCTCGACAAAACACATTGACAATGACTACATAAAGAAGGATGAATGTAAATGTTACACATGTATAGTTATTAAGGCAGGTGGTGGGAACACCGTCTAACGGCGACATCATGAATTGTAATCACTGTCATGAAATAAAATAATTAAAAAAAAAAAAAAAAAAAATGATAAAACGTTCCCCAAACCCTGTAGGCCTAGGCCTATCTTCAAAACATAGGGTCTACGGTAGGCCTACATTTTCTTTGTAGGCTACTCGTCCTAACTCCTTTCCCTAAAAAATATCTAGGCCTACTCACTGACTTCGGACACTCAAACCTACCCTCAGTTACCTCTACCCCCTCACACCTGTACCCTCAGTTACCTCTGTTATACCTTATGGTTACATAAGGGACCATACCTGTAATTTTCATTTATCTCCTTATCAATTTGTGTTACACTACGTATAACACCTCTACCCTGCACATCTCGAGCCACAGTTACCTCTACCTCCACACACAGACACCTCTACCCCCACACACCTCTACCCTAAATGCCTCCATCCCCAGTAATTACCTCTACTCCCTCACATCTACCCCCCACCCCCACACTCCTACCCCCACACACCTTTACCCCCAGTTAGGCCTACTTCCACCCCCCCCCGTTATCTCTACCCCTCACACACCTAACCCCAGTTACCTATACCTCCTCACACGTCTAGCCCCCCACACGTCTACCCTCACACTCCTTTACCCCCACACACCTCTACCTCCAGATACCTATACTGCAACACACCTCTACCCCCAGTAATCTCTGCCCCTGCACACCTCTACCCCTGGGCCCCCCACTCAGGGGTAAAGAGTGTACACTTTTTTGTTCCCAATTTCGCGGAGAAAGGGGTAATTTTTCACTCAGAAACGCGGAGCGCGAAATCAGAAATAAGGATACCAATTTGCAACTGATTTCTGCGAAATGCTGATTAAGGGGGTATTTTTGCAACTAAAGTCAGCGAAATGCTGGAAAAGGGGGTATTTTTTATTTACTTTGTGGCACAGAATATCCTATAATTATGACAGAAACTCTGGACCACTTCTGTTTTGTTTTTGACAGATATACAAGACTCCTTGAAATCACAAAAAGGGGTCTTTTTTACCATCCGATTTTCCGTGTTTTGCCACAAAAAGGGGGGGGTAAAATGCCTTGAAAATTTGCTGAAAGGGGGTACTTTTCAAAGGCTGGAACAAAAAAGCATACACTTTTGACCCCTGAGTGGGGAGCCCAGGCCTCTACCCCCACACATATTTACCCCCAGTTACCTCTACCCCAACACACCTCTACCCTTAGTTACCTCTGCTAATACTGAGGTAACTGAGGGTAGAGGTGTGTGGGGGTAGATGTGTGTAGGGGTAGAGGTGTGTAGGGGCAGAGATTACTGGGGGTAGAGGTAGGCCTAACTGGGGGTAGAGTTGTGGGGGTAGGCTACAGGTAATTGTCATTCAAAACCAAGAAGACCTGCGCCAACAAATGATTGACTATTACGAAAGAGAGCGGAGATTTGGTTACCTTTTTGATGGCGTGATTGAACCAAGCAGCCCATTTGCCTACATAGCCTATATGGGGGACCCATGTTGATTCCATCTTAAGACCATGTCAGTTAGTTTTATCACTATTTTTCTCAAAAAGTCCGTGATGTCCCGCTAGGCCTATCCAAGTAGGCTAAGTCTCAGTAATGTCCTATGCGTACAAATTTATATCTCAAACTGTAATTAACTGCCTGTTAGCTCCTGTTCAAAAGTGACTCTGTTTGAGTCCTGTTGACAGTAAACGTCAAAGCGGGCAACGGTCAAACCTATATATAGGGAACCGCTGCCAACAGGAATCGAAGTGAGTAGCCCTAGTCCTACCGTATCAAATTTTGGCGTACCCACTGTAGTAGTATATGAAAAGTGGAATAAATAAAGTGGAATAAATAGCGTGCAGTGAATGAGTGATCGTGATATATTTATTTTCGGTAGAGGTAGCGTAGAGGAAATCATTGATTGATGTTAATTGATGCAACGTTATAATTAGTATGTGGGTTAATTGATCCCACTAATGAAAAGATCTATCTTATGCACGGGGTCCGGAGAGATAGCAGCCATTAATTAAATTACTGTTTGTCTTGATTATTCATGTCTACTTATTTTTTCTTTAATGTTCGTACTTAGCATTTATTTATTAATTGTTCTTTTTTTCTCAGGTTCGTTCTGCCAAAGATGACCATAGGTTTTTGAAAATTTGCTCCTAGATTACTTTGAATACCAACGTGTTCCAGATCACAATTTGGAGCGTTTTGTTGACGTAAATGATGTTTGAAATCAACTATGAACCACATGATCCGACTGGACACCTTTATGACCACCTTACCCTTTGATCACAGAAAGGCTGGTGCGCAAATTCATCGTGCCCAGAAGAACCAACTATGACAAGCGCTTCAACAGACCGCTTCTACTCAGCTACGACGAGGTAATGGAAATGATTGCTGACGAATTCAACAAGCATGGAAGGGGAGAGTCGCACTACTAATTAGTTTATGTGAGATTCAGTTTTGGGTGATTATTCGGGGAGTCAGACGACTGTGGAAATTGCAATTGTGTAATTTTATTTTCCCAACGTTTCGGCGCCGAAGTGCTATACTCCTTTTTCAGGGAGTATCAGATTTACAATGATTGATTTATTTCTGTTTGTTTATAACACCAGGCAACTTGAGAAGCAGATGTTCCAAAAGAAGCACAACGCTCGTCTCAAATATTGGTTCCAGCCTGAAGATGAGGATATACACCTCCCAAGGGGAAATTATGATGGACCCAAAGCCAAAAAGTATAGTTCACTTTCTCCCCTATCTATGTACAGCTACGGAGATGCCATAACCGTATTGAATAAGCACGGGATAACAGTGACGTAGGAAGGAATTTAAACATGGGGGTGGGCCAACTTTGTCCCACAAAGTGAAATTGTATAGTTGATATAGAAATTGCTATACAGCTAGAGTTGCCATTGCCCCTCCCTCCATGAAAAGTGAGACGTTGATTTGGGAATAGTTCTCCTATATATGATGTGTAAAAATGTCTATTTGTCCTGAATAAAATATTTCCAAAATCAAATACAAGGTGTAAGATTGTGTGTCATCGTGAGTGGCACAGTTGACAGTATTTTTGTATTCCAAATTTATATCACAATTACCTCTATGACGGTTTTTAATGATGAAATTTACTTCTTGATTGTCCACTTATATTGGTCATGTAATGGAAAACACTGGACCATCAGTTTCAGAATGAGACTGATGGTCTGTCAAACTTTCAGATATGAGATATGAGGGAAAATGGATCCATGCGCATTTTCTCAAAACACAATATGCACATTTGCCAACATGATAACAACCTAATTTGTGTCATATGTTTTCCACGATTAGCAGCATTGGAAAACTCCCATCTAGTTTTGCCCTTGTTAGATGCTTTTTTGGATCCAATGTCATTAGCTGGTTCTGACTTGAGGGAAGACAATGAGAATGACATAGAGATGGCAACCTAACTTTCAAAAGTTACCCATGCCCAATTTGTATTGACTGTTTACTGACAAAATGGAGCAGGCAAAACAAGGTCTTTAAAATACACAAGACATCTTCATGTTAAAGGAATACTTCACATGAAATTATGTTAAGACTAAAGTTTTTAGTTAGCTGAATATTGAAATAATTATCTATAACTAATGAGCAATTATTTTACATGGGTATGGATTATATATGATATATACCCAGATGATTACAAAGGATACAAAGAAATGTGCACAAGGAGTTGCACAGGAAGTGCAACCACCTTGTGGTGAGTCCTTTGATCATGCTCCCCAGGGTTTATTAATTTAGTAAAATGAGTGCACTTTGAGAAGAAATGAATTCAAAATGTGCAATGTAACAAAGTTCTCTGAATAATAGCAACCATTCAACATATTTTCTTACTTCAATCATTTCGAAGATATAAAAGTCAGCAGGCAATGGAAGACATGTCACATCAATGACAGAACTGTCCGACCTATTGTAATTTAGATTTGCAATAAAGAATCCTTGAATTGAACTTCACAAAAATCAACCCAAAAGAAGTCCTTTATACCAATCATTCATGGTGATGAACATATGTGATGTGTCACACTGAAATGAGTCACAAGTTGCAAAACTGGTATTTTTCAAAGTGACATACTCACTAGAACTAGTTCTCTCAATGCTTCCATTATTAGGGCCTCTGGTGATGTTTCTAAAGTGAATACATGTTTCAAATTTGAAGACTATGTATTGCGCATATCTGAGGTTATCCTAAGGGGTGTATTTAGCTACTTATTATAGGGACTGACCATCAAGAATTAGTGCTAACCTATTTTTCATGAATATAGTAAATATAGAAGTACTTATCAAATGTGTTAATGTTTACCATCATTGTAATCTGCTTGATCTCATTTTTCCAAATATGATATCGCAAAATCATGTTTTGTGCCTTGTGACTCATTTTTTTGTAATGCACCATATATTTGTTTTAATCATGTAATTTAGAGGCAAACAACATTGTTGGAGATTATGATTTCCAATGGGTTTTGTACATCTAATTGCATACCTCAAACCAAGTATCAACCATTTGTTATTTTTGATTGGAAGGGGGAGGGGGATCGAAATTAGCCAACCTTATTTTTAACACTATGATACATTACATGAGTTGCACAAATTCATTAATATGGTCTGACAAAGCAAAAGCAAAATAAAATGTTTCCAACCCAATTCCCTGAATTCAAAAAATGTGTAGAGTAATATCGACACAGGAAACAACAAACTGATCTATCACCACAAGGTGTTTAAAGATGGAGAAGGGTGCGAACAGCCTTACGTCTAAGATATTTTTCAGAAAAGACTAAAATACTTTGCACTATTTCATTGAGAGTGTTGCATGAGTAGTCAGTGCTTTGAAGGAAAGTGAAAATTTGAGCAATGGACCTAGCCCCCACTTTAGCAGGACGTTAGGGGCTCTCCACCCATCTGAGTTAGGGGGCATAGGGGTTATTCTATGGGTCATGGGGATATGTCCCCCAGGTTGCCCCCAGGTACATAATAGTAAGCCTCTTTTCTAATCCAAAGTTCAGACTATATTTAGTGCTATTCTGGATTTCTTGTACTTTTGTATAATTCATCTTTTAATACCTGGAGGTAAATAAACAGATACTGCTTGGATAACATCCATTTAAAATTTGAAATCCCATCGCTATATTTAGTAACACTAAAGCATCGTTAGAAATATGTATATGCAAGTAGTAATGAAAATAAAACAAACGTTTTTTAGATTTAAAAAGATTCAACAGCCTTGGACCTTTTTAGGCTGCCCCCAAAAGTGGGGAGGACTTGTGGCATAATTATGGGAACCACTAGAGGCGCAAATAGAAGTTGGCAAAGATGTGTGAGAGATGAAATGATAAGATAGAAGTACTGTGAGTGAACCACGAGGATACAAGATGCTGGGAAAGAATGGCAGAGCTCAGAATCATAGACAGAACTCCAGACGTCTACAAACGTGTGACCATGATGAATAAAAAAGACAATGGGACAAGGAAGTGTGAGAAAGATGAATAGAATGAATGAATAAAAAAGAAATGAATTATTTAAAGAAAATAGCTGTATTGAAAAAAAAGAGAACATTTATACACAATGCCACAAAATACAATAAAGACTACTCTATAACAAGAACACGGTGGTTAGCTTTTATTCTGTGTATCACATTTTGTACAACCATCGGAGTTCAACAGTCAACAGGACAATTGTCTTTTTTTGTCACAGGACAATCGTCTTAATAGAAATAGGATATTCCAGGAGAATACCTAGATATAGAAATTGTATACAACTCAACATATGTAATATATCCAGCATATATATGATCGCACTGATTGGCAAAAAAACCTTATTTTTTCTTAAAACGTTCACTTATATGGCCTTATCCACAGGTATATAACAGGTACACAATGCATTGAGTTATATTATGGAAAGGTTCCACAATCACTACTGATGGCTTCACAACTGTATCTATATTATTTCCCATTTTTTGTTGATACAATAATACTATCGAAATATCGATAGTAGGCTGTTATTATTATGTACTGTATTCGTCACATGTATGTACCTTCACCAAGTTTTGAACAATGAACATTTAGCAGTGGAAATGGCCTTATACCAAAGAGAGTAAAGATTATCTCTGCTAGCAGTCCAGAAACATACACGATGCTGATAAGATGCTGATAAGTTAAAGGATAGATAGGGAATCACTGCTGGTAAAAGCGAACAATACAAAATAAAGATAAGAGTGCGTCTGAAACATGTTTTATACACCAGCTATATAGTAACATTAGCCAAGGCTGGGAACTAAAACTTCTCAATATCGTAAGAAAATAACACACATATATATATATAGTAGCGGGATTAATTTATTCTAAAGGCCGTTAGACATCAATCGCCCTCCTCGAAATATGGAAGGTCTATCAATGACTTACTACAACGTAATTTACTGAATTCCTGAGGGATTATTGACTACAATGTGATTAACTGAATTCCTGAGGGATTATTAAGTAAGTTTAATTCGATATAGATCGAGACACAAGAGGTCCATGCAACGCCAGGTTACATAATTATGTAAAACCTGAAATATATATAAATAAATGTGTTTATTTCCACAAATTTTAAATGCAGTTACATAATCAAAATAAAACATAGCTTTACAAACTGAAATAGGCTACAGCTTTCTGTGTTATCACAGATCTTCCAAGAAGGCCCTGATTAGAAGAATTGACCAATCTCTGTATATTTAACCTCCCCGTTCCTACTCAATACAACCTCTACAATTTATTAATCCTTCTTCATCATTTACCCTCTTCTCAATACAATGTCTTGATACAATACGATTTGTTGTACATAATTTGTTATCTGGTACTGGTAAGGCACATGTTCAAGTGAAATCAGAATTTAATATCAAGACAAAGCATTACAAGTTCAAAGATAGTTCATCCACCTGCAAACACCCAAAACCATCCCAAAGGAGATTTGTGTGGGGAAATTCAAGGGAAATTGTGTCCTTCGGGCCAGGAATTTTCGTTAATATAAAAATAAAATTTTCAGCCGATTTGCCCCCTGATATGGGGATAATTCTGCCAGAAATTGTCCCTTTGAGAGGGCACATATACGGTACATGCATGTATCTTGCCTTATTCTTCAGTTGATGAACTCCCTCAATATAAAGCGGGTGGGGATTAAAACTAACTAGTAGATAATGCTGTTATTGCTCATGAAGAACCTAAGTTCGCATCAAACCATTGTGTTCAGTACTGAGGCCAATATGACCCCTCCACTCATGCCAACAATCGCGCCTAGAGCGCCACTTTCCCCGAGATAATTCGCAGCGCCATACCCAGCAGCGGCACCAATCAGCGACAGGCGATCAACTCGCATCTGCGTCTTGTTGTAGCGAATCCTGTAGCAGCGATCCCAGATTGATGCCTGGTTGGCCTGAGCAACCCTCAGCTTTTGCCAGCAAAGCAATGGTCCGGCCACAAGGCCTACCATCATACCATACTTGCCACATGTCTCCATTTTAGATTTAAGTGTGGACACATCTCTCGGTCCCTGTACAGCGGTGATGGCAGGGGCTACCATGAGACTTCCCAATAGACCCCCGGCTTGGACTGTCTTGGTGGCAACGTGGATATATAGCTCTGTCTTTGGATAGGGAATCGTTGCCATATCCTTCTCGTCCAGTTTAAGACCAGCCAGATTCATTACAAATTTGGTACCCATTGTGTATGGTTTCCTGTTGAAAAATATAAAAACAAATATAATAGAATTTGAAGACTAATTCATTGATAACGACATCAGTGTCATTTCTATTGGGGTATTAAGTTTCTTGACATTATTAAACAAACAACCTTAAAACACTAATCTTACAGTTTCATGACGGGTGTTAGCTCGCGTTTAATCTTATGATAACAGTAACCAAACACTGGCATAATTTTACACTGTTCACATATTATTTTATGACGCTCCTTTGAAATATAATTATGGTAAATTGAGACCAGTATATATGTCAGATGAAATGAAAGCAAATATAGGTAATTCTAATTATTTCTTAACATTTACCAAGTGGCCTAGATTTGAGTTCAGACCTAAAGGTAGGCCATTCCTGTCTAGGTTGTCTAGCAAGGATGACCTCTCACAGTGGAAAACATATATAATATAATATAATATCATATCAAATCTTATAGCAATGCATTTAGCTTGAGGCTGTGGATTATGCTAAATTTACAGTAAGGATGATCATTCTGCCTTCTTTAGAAAAGCGCTTGGACTTGAAATAAAACATAAATAATAATAATTAAAACTTAATTAGCGGTGGTCACTCAAGGTAATACGGTGTAACCTGTACATAAAGTATGTACACCAGCAATGAGCACAGAGGTTCAACAACCTCCTTTTATAGATCCAAAGAGAAATAACAATGGTCTAAGCAATACCATGACATATCAATACTAGCCTAATTAACATTACAGTAGACTGTTAAATTCAGTTCAGTAGCTCCTTTTTGCAATGGATCCCCATAATAATTTACAATTTCAGAGAGTGGAAAAAGAAAGAGGGTGAGAAAAGAAAAATGTAAGAGAGGAAAGAGTACAGGTCTAATGAAATAAACTAAACATATATTTCTGTTACTACTTGGTTGGTATTAGAATGTAGTGTAGGCTACCAGTTACAAGGAGTAGGCTATCCATATTTTAAAAATAGAACACAGACCTGTTTTGGTATTGACCCACGTCGGGGCCGGCTAGTGCACTGTTTGGTGCATAATCCCGAGGCGAAGCCGAGGGCATGTAAAAACGGTACACCAGCAGGCCCGAATATGTAAATTAATCTTTTTAGTCTCAGCTTATAGTCCCAGTGTTGTTCATGACATTGAAAAATATTTATTCCAATGACACAGCCTGAATACCAATATTTCAAACAAATATGATACTATATATATAGTAGGCTAACAATTTAATCACCACGAACAATTTTCGGGCAAATTATCACAATGGGGATGCCTGATGGGGATGCATGCTGGAAATGGAATGTCCCAACAATGTCAATCTACCAGGTTTCGTTCCATCGAGATCAAATCAGCGGCGCGAAGCGAAGCGGACTTAAAAATGTCCTCAACTGCACAGCACAGGGCCTACTAGGCTACCGTACCTGAGGTAACTGAACGCCGGTTAACCATGATAGGAGGACAAGGCAAAAGCTATTTACCTTATCAAATTCCAGCACTGTGAACAACACTAAAAACAGGAAACGCTGCAGGAGTTGGGATATGGTGATGGATCTCTTTAGCTTGTCCCTAATGGGAAAATAAAGGACACTATTAAATAGTCTTGCGATGTACTTCACCCTCTACCTTAAATGATGTGCCACTCTACTTAGGAGGTCAATGTGGTAGGCCTACTTGCCTACAGTGTATGGGGAAAGTTTGGAGTATTGGGAAGTTATACTTCTGAATGTGACCACCCTGGCGCCACTGTCTGTCGAACGCTTATCCAACTCCAAATCGACGTAGCGGGACTAGATCACCACTATAGATGGTGATCGAACATCTTTCTCTGTGTTTGCCATACCTTGTCATGCACTTTTGTAAATGATAGCTAATGATCATAGATATAGTCAAACACATGCGTAAATTGATTGAAACGTTAAGGCGGGTAACATTTTTATGTAGGCCTAGATATTTATATAATTGAAAAAACAAAATTAATCACGTCTAGGCCCTCAGACTAGGCCTAACCGAGTTCAGTGAAATAGAAATCGAGAGAACCATAACTGAGAATGATAGAATAGGCCGGGGAATAGCCTCGGCTATATCATGCCATTCATGGTCAACATCAAACCAGAGGGAGAGCGAGCGGAATAGGGTACCAGTAGGCCTACATTGGAATAGCCTATGTTAAAATAATATATAATAGCCTACTGTCATCTGTTCATTACATAGAGTTAGTAGAAACCGGGTACTAAAATCCAATATGGCCATATATTTTTGACATGATTTCAATGGAACACCAGAGCTGAACCTAGTAGTTGTAGCTGGATACCAGATAACCTCACTAAAGGTAAAAGTAAGCTGCACACAAAGTTTGGGCTGTTTACATGCCTCCAGAAAAAAACCTTTTAGGCTAGACATCTTTGGCAGAGCTACTTGCCGTAATAGATAGACTCAACGGTACAATAACGATTAGGCAATAGCGATTAGGCCTACGTAATCATAATAGATATCTCACCTCACCTGTAAAGCTCTGTAATCTCACCCCGGAATCTCACCTGTATCCGGACTATCCGGTACTAACTTTATTACCCCAAAATGCAACCCACGCGTTGCACACATAATGATAATTACAAGTCACCGCACCTCGTGGTTTATACATATATTACAGCTCTGTCCGCCAAGGGGCTGAGGCATTACGTAACAACTCCATAGAAATGGCTAGCTTGGTAAAGATGGCTTGATCTTGGATGGCGATTACCACTAGTCGTCCTGATTTTCACTTGCTATCTTCGAGTATAGACATTGACGTTTTACTATAGGCTAGAGGAGAATATCTAGGAGATATTTTGCACAGCCTGGCTCATATCAGATACGGTTGTATTAGCTTGTATTTTGATCGGGGGTTCTTCTTGAATCGAATCTTGAATCTTGCGACGGCGTTCACTTCATTTTCGTTTAGGCCCTAAATGTCATTTAGTATTCTTACTTACATTATACTAGTAGGCCTATGTGGTAAATGACCGAGACATGACATACATATTGTTCCTCTGTTATGATAGGTCAGTATGTACATAATATTATATATATATATGTTATACTGAAGCCCTTTAGCTGATTACATGTAATGTTAAAAACCAACTTATTCTTTTAGTCTTTTTGACAAGGATTTTCGATCAACACAAGTCTGGGACCGTCTGGGCGGGGAGCCCCTATTCTCTATGCGCTCAAGCCTGGCTAGAATATATTCCAAGGGATCCGACTTATGTGCTGTCTAGCTTCGATTCCTTGAATTGCGACTCTAGGAACTCTAGATATTCAGGATCAGCCCTGTCCGTGTAACCACCCAAGGCCATGACGATATCGGTAGGGAGCTTGTCACTGCTAGCAGGTAATTTTACAGTCTTTTTAACCTTGCCAGATTTACCCGACTTCTTGTCCGAATTGAACTTTATGACGACGAATTTACAACGTACACCAAACGGGGGTGCATGAACAAACTTAGAAACACCTAGAGCACCTGCCTCTGGGAGGCATCCCACGACAGAGACAAACTTTCCTGTGGTGCTCCTAATATGGCGGCTTGAGTGGAACTGCTAGGCGCGAACGGCTAGACGCGCGGCCAAGGTCAAGTGACCAGCGGTCAACTTCCGGTCTAGATATATTCCCATATATTATTTATATAGGTCAACATATCATTCAATAATGGATTTCTCACCTCCACCCTATTGGTAGGATTTCTCCTTTAAATAAAATAAACTTCGTGTTTTTACTATTCATAACACAACCGTTTTTTTCACCAATTATTGTAAACGTTTGTAGCATGTTGATTCTTTTGTTCTTCACTATTTACTGTAATTACAGCGTCATCTGTGCACAAAACAAGATCCCCCCACCACAATTTTCTTTTCTTAAATTGGTATAATGATATCCATTTTATTGGTGAAGATTAGATTGAACTCTTGAACACAATTATATTAAATAAAATTGCATTTTTTCAACATAAGCTGAGAATAGCATTGTCAAATGTTATGCTTATGGAAAAATCAAATCAAATCAAATCAAATCAAATCAAATCAAGTCTTACTTCTCCCTCACCTCCCACCTAAAGCAGTCTCATGGTAGGCAGGCATCGCTAGCCTGTGCTTACAACTCCTCATCCCACATCAGTTATTTTTATACCTGTAGGTACTGCCAATAAGCGCAGAATATGACCGCACCTGGAGATGCGTCTCGACCTGCGGCGGATGCAGACCAGTAATACTTCTCGATAATTTTTAAAATTATTTTCCAGATCTCAGGTTTCTACGTCTATGTTTTATACACACACCACCACACAGTTATCTATTAATCATCGAACTCATCAAAGAACACTATAACAACACAAATCTTTAAAGTGTTTTGCTTCCAGAAAGAAATGGATACTCAATTCTACCACAATTGCAATTCTTTAGATTGCAATGTGACAACACTGAGCAATTTAACCATGGATCATCGATTCCCCCATGCTTTCATATTGTTTTATTACACAATACAAACAGTTCAAATAATCATAGCTGTTGTTGGAAATGGGCTTACAATATTAGCTGTCTTTTTCTACAGTAATCTCCAGACAGCGTCAAACTTCATGGCAGTTGGTTTGGCCTTTTCGGATTTTTCATCGGTGCTCTCCCTTCCTTTTGAAATAGCTGCTTATAACACAGAAGATGTTCACCTCTGGAATGGACTTTGCCTGGCCTCTCAGCTTCTGGGAAGAATAAGCACATTTGGAAATGCCCTATTTGTTGCCATGATAGCATTTGACAGATACATTTTTGTGGTGAGTCCCTTGCGCTATCATTCACTCGTCACTCCTGAAAAAGCTAAAATTGTAATTGCATTCTGTTGGATATTAATCCTGACATGTGTGATTCTAATGCACACGGTGGCAGCCCAAGTGCGATCCCCGGATTATTATTGCTTTGATTCGAATATAATCGATAGAGGCGCCAGGATATTCATTTTTTTGTTTTTAATTGGAACAACTATCATGATTATGTTCCCTTATTACCATATCTATCGAATAACATTAAAACATCGTAGAGCAATAAGAGCTGAATTTCGTCGTTACGGAGCCGCATATCCCATTGGCAGGGAAAGGAGAATTACTTCTGGGATGGTTTTAGTGATTGGATTGTACTTTGCCACCACAGTACCACTACTTTTTGCGGCAACATTTTGTTCGGTAAGGATGCATGCTTCTAGTATTCATATTAGGGTGTAGTTCCCGGTGCGCTTCGCTTGTTTCATTCGGTTATTGTTCGATTTGGGAAATTAGCCTACTCTGTATTTGTATTTAAATATTTTTATTCAGCACAAAACATTATGTAAAGAATACACTATATCTCAGTCGTCGCTGACTATTACAAATCGAGTATTTTATAGCAAAATTTGGTAATCCATACGATCTCTAATAATATATATATATTGAATTTTTATTCTTCATCATTAAAAAATGGTACAGAAAAGGACTCAACCTCTACAAGTAGGTCTTCCAGATAGCCCTAAATAATATATGTAACATAATATAGCAAGAACAGCATAGTATCGCGTATGAGGGGGGCTATATTCTCCGAGTATGGCCGAAAACTACGAGGCCGTAGGCCGAGTTGTTTTTCGGCCATACACTCTCCCGCGCGCCGTACCCGCGCGATACGGAGCGGCAAGTTATTTCGTCTTCAGTGAGACGATTTTTGTCTACCAAGCACCGCAAACGCTACTGGTGAACTATGGTGACGAAATTGCCTGAACTTCTGATACGAAAAACGACCATTTGAATCATGGAGACGAAATATGATATGCTCCGTATTCGCGCTCCGTTTTTCGTATTGAAAGACCAACAGACCAAAGGCTTGCCTAGCCATTGTCTTAAGTAACACCTCCCACAGGCTTTCTCTGTATATAACTAGGTGCGAATATGAATCCATATTCCCTTTTAGCATTGTTGCATGAAATAGGTGTCTGGTGAGGATGTATATCCTACCAGAAATTAAATAGAATTATTTTATTATTCTATATTCCATGATTGATATATTTATGTATATATGGTAACCTTCAAAACGCAAGAAATATTCAAATGCAATGTCTTGAGATTTGATACACATATGATACTAAATTATAGTCGGCATGCTAATATATACCTATATGTTTGTACCTTAGAATTGTTTAAATGGGATTGTTGTATACCTAATAGGTAAACAGGAATGAATTGCCGTTAGACCTAAGACTGGAAGATGATCTGGATATGTTTATGCTAAAACTTAAGACTTGGCGAAACGATATGTACAGAGCAGAAATTGTTTGAACTGTATAATGGATGTATGACCTTATTGTAGTTGTATAGTTGAGATATCAACTGGTTCTAGAAGAGCCTTATAGTTTAGTATTTGTTTATATGATATAAGTGGATTTCATGTGATTGGTAATGGGTAATTTTAGTTTTGTTTGTATGGTATTAATTGGACGAAGCCAGTTAAATAAAGAAAGTTATAAAATAAGGCGGTCCATATTATGCCATTTTCAGTAGTAAATGATAGTGGTAGAGAGGACTATATTCCTAATGTAAATGAAGTAGAGAGTGGGATTTACTCGAATTTTAATTTTAATAACAAGGCAACGCCTCAATTAGTCCATGGTGGACAGTGCGTTTTTTCATGTGAACTATTAAATATTATATTGGCCTTAAATGAATAAAAAAAAAAAAAAAATATACCAAAGAAACGAAAGAAACTAATCATCCGTTTTTTTAGTTCTGCATTCAGACTCATAAGTTAAGAAAAGATAAGATAAGATGTTCTTTATTTGTCTTTTTGAAGAGTACAAACGAGTACTATATAAACAGACAAAAGGTTTCGACATAGCATTTTTTCTTGGTCCCCTATACATTTTATATCAATTCGAACGACTTGATGCGGCTGACGAAAATAATTATTTACGAAGAAAGTAATAGCCTGATTATAAATCTGAAAACATGGCTGTCTTCCTGACATTCATGGGGTTCGGGGATAATTTTTATATTCAGATCGGACGCATTTTGAGGGAGTTATGAGCTATCTAAAGCTGAAAGCAATATTCTTGAGTTTTTTTTTATATTGTGACAAATTTTCCTGTAACTCATCACACATATACCTGGATATATTCAATATATATTCCTGAAAAAAAGTATTCCCTGCTCTTCCTCTCCTTTCCCGCCCATCTCTTTCTTACTTACTTTCAATTGCAATCCTCCTGTCTGCCTCTCCCCCTCTTTCTCTTTCTGTTCTCTATCTTTCTGTTCTGACACAGTATTAGCATTCAGATTGATTAGTTGAGGCCATGTTGATAGCTGATTCAGTATAGTATAATGGTTAAAGCACTTGATTGTAAATCACAAGGTTGCTAGATCGAACCCAAGCATGGGCAAGTTTTTTTTCTCTGCTTTGTCACATTGTAATGGGTGAGTGCACACTCCTTCACGCACTGCCGCACTCCAGATGCGCCAGATGCGCCAACTCTTAACGCACCACCGCACACCGGGGATTAAGAGATTTAGCTTTCCCAGGTTATTATTTACCTCGCCGAATACGCTGAGACGAAAAAAATCGTATCAAAAGTGGGTACAAGAAATTCGTATTCATTTTCGTATCGCGCGGATACGTTGCGCGGGACAGTGTACGAGGAGAATATAGGCCTCCGAAGACACGATACTGTGCTATTATGCTTTTATTCCATGATTCTTAACTTAAAACAACTTTATTTGCTTTAATTTCATCAAACTGAGTTGTCTGCATTGTCTCGAACGGTCGTGACGTCACTGTACAATACAGGGAGTTTATATTGTCCACCTTGTGAGCGGCAAGTATATCGATTATATTGTACGCTCACGGCCAAATCATGGAATAAAGTGTAAGAACAGTTCAGGTGGATACATGAATACATTACTATGGTTGCAATTACACAGACAATACTCGTATTAGTGCCACTTACATATGTGGTCTTATCATATGACTAATATCAAATAGTTATAATGTATTGTTATTGCTTTCTATCAACATGTTGTGACAGCCATACCGTCTAAGTTGGCGTCATTGAATATTATTAAAAATATCTGACATTTCCGATTGTTGTTACCTCTTTTGCCACACACAATATCACATTACAATCTTATTCCAAGTTATACGATTTGTATATATTATAATAATACAATATAATTATACACATGGCATAATGAAATTAAGAGCAATACAGATATCAAAACCATCACCGACGCATTTTTCTTATCATGACAGTCCGCAAGTCTAACTTTTTTCTTTTAGCTAAATAAAATATTTTTAGCTGATCAGTAGTGGGGAGAGGTTAGCGCACCCGTGGGATTATACTTGAGAGTGTATCACCAATCGGTTTTACCATTATGTCTTGATCGCTTTTAAATTCCACTTTGACCCACCCCCAGGAAAATACGATTAAAAAACGGGAAAATGGAGACAGTGGACCTCAATCATCGAAATTCTATAATTTCTTTTCGAACTATTACAAAATCTCCGAATACATAAAGTAACAAATAACAGTTGGAAAGCCGTGAATTTGGACAAGGTCTGGAAAACTATCATAATTATGGGGCTTGAATCCTGTTGGAATGTTCATTCGACATTTTAAGTTTCTCATTGTACACTTTCCCGTCCCCCTCCCACCATATATATACTGAGTGACCCACAGAGTAAAATTTCTTTAAAACGGCGATTAATATAAAATCCGAATATAAAATTTGTTAAATACATTATTGGCCTATGTAAAACACAAACTACCGTCATGTCACAAAATGTTGAATAAAATAATTTGTATAAATAAGTAGACTTTTGATGATAAAAATTGGGTAAAAAAGATGAATAATAAAATAAATTTATATAAGTATGATAAAATTGACTTGATGATAATAATAATTAGCCAAGACTGCCAACTTTTTATGTTGATTGAGGGAATGGAGGGTGGGAGAGGTTGTGATATATGATAGTTTATGGAATGGATGTAAAGTTTTGTATTTTGATTTTGGAGAGGATAAAATTTAGCGCTGCTGATGTGCAGACTTTGTAATATATTAATCTCTTTTGGGACACTTCGTTGGTCCAGAAGGACTGTCCATAGGCCTGAGGGCGAATTAAATGAGTTTTAAGTGGCAAAGTCTGTTATTTTATGGTAGTATAGATTAGTTAGGCGAGGGGGAGGCTTATGGCCATCTCCTATATATATCGATCCCTTCCAGTACACGTCTGTAGACCTCTACTCAACGAATCCCCTAAACTACATCATTATGACATCACTACCTGAAAAATGCCAAGTACACACGTATGTGTAGAGCCTCAGTAGAACCTATTTTTATATACTACTCTGACGGTTAGATCCAATATGTATCTCCGCGCAGTATGCGCGTGCATGCGATCATGTAACACATTTGCGCTTGATTATGCGCATTTAAATTCTCCACTAGGTAGGGTTAATGTTCATATAATACTTCTTTTAATATTTCCTTTATATCTTCCGTATGCATCTTTAAGAATACCAAAACTATATTAGCCATATCTGTAACATATGTACCATGAATGTTGGACAAATCTAAATATCCTCTCTATTTCCAGAGATTAAGTGCGAATGGTTGCTTAATGACCATGAGGTTACTGGCCATTTTCAAGAAGTCGAACATCTACATCAATCCGATCGTTTATGCATGGAAATACCCGGAGTTCCGATTGGCGTTCAAAACCTTGATGAATGGTATTTTCAAAACGAACAGGGTGGGAGATTCTCGTGCCAATCCTTTCCCGAGTAATATCCCACTGACCACATCGCCCATCTAAGTTTTGGTCATAGGTTCTGATGGGCAACGTCAACCGAATTAATTTGTATGGGACAACTTCGATCGCCTGGACAAATGATGGAAATTCTCTTATGATAGATTGGCGTTCTTTTCGTTGAAATTTACGACGTACGACTTGAGCATTTTTTAGAGTGTATGTGTTTTCGTCTTGTTTTTCCACTGAAAAACATTGGTGTTACTCTCATTTTATTGAAATTTACGATTAGCTTTAGTTGAGATGGGTAACTTTGATACGGTTCTTTCATATCATGGACCTTAAAATTGCATTATGATTATCATGTCTGTAGTGCCTGCAGTGCCTGCAGTGTCTGTAGTACTTGTCAAAAGAACCGGAAAATAAAGTTCTGATGTTCAAAAATAGAACAACAACTTTGATAGCCGATGTGCATGATTGCATTTCCGACCTAGTTTTTACCTGAAAATTGTAACCTGATTCTGACCTGGTGCTTTACTAGTGGAAATCGTAAACAGATATTAATAGAGATATGACGCTTAGTCTTTGATATTTTGTTTCTAAATGAAAATAGGGCCCTTGTCGACGTTTCACGACATGAACTCATGTTACATGTTTTACTCACAGCCCTATTCATTATAGTTATTAACACTGTTGCTGTATACTTATATAATCATTGCACTTATGAAAATTATGTTAAAGACAAATTTTCTGGGCATATACTGAAGAAAGGTTTTCCAGGTTTGCTTTGAAAACGAAACAGTTAGAAGAGCTTTAGAAATGTAATCGACTGTAGGCCTATGTCATTTAATGGGAAATAGTATAATAGAACTTTTTGATAGTTGTTTTGAATTGAATTGAACAATCTTTCATTCGACTAGAATTACATTTATAGGAAGACAAAAAGGACAACAGACAACAGATAATAAATAGGAAGTAGCATTACATCATTTAGTTTAGTGGAGAGGGGTTTCTATGAATGAGTGTCAGAGAATAGAGTGTCAGATATGTGCGACATTAGGTGTGAATGCCATGTAGGTGAGTGAGCAGTGGCAGTTATTATGAACTGTTGTAGCTTCATTGTGTTGTAGAATTTTATGGTATGTATATAGTATTTGGTTTGAACTATTATTTGGGATAGAAGTGTTAAGAATGTTTAGTTTTTACAGATATTCTCAAATAAATACAATATTATGTTCCATGGACCCTACATATAAATGTGGTTCTGATGCTCCTAATGATGTGCTACTGACCAGGTGTAAAAGACACATTTATAATGCACTCAGTGAAGCACTTTCATTGCTATTGATACTGAGGTAGAGGGAAGGAATTACTAAGTAAAGTTATTCCTTCATTGATCACTATTCATGCAAATAAACGAGACATTTAGGTAGAGGCTTAATTTATAAGTATTTTATTAAAAAAAACCCCGCTGTATTCACCATGAATGTTAAAATATGTTGCCGTATGAAATGTAATTATATTTTTGAGACAGAATAAAAGGTACTATAATTTATGAACTGTATAAATTCCTCTAGACTTTGACTGATGTCCATTAATTCCAGTGCATGTAGCCAGTGCATTGATACCCGATTTTTATACATACATTTGATACACATTTGTAGAGTGCATCTGATGATGCCCATTGCATCAGGTGCAAAACCAGGTGCAAAACTGCTTTTTTGAGCGGATTGCACTTTTGTGACTGGTCAGTGGCACTTTTACATGCACTGGTGGATTTTCCAATGCACATCGGGATATATAGGCCCCTGACTTTGCTTTCGATGTGAGTACTATCTGTTATAATATGATTAAAATCAGTTTACGGCCATTTCATGGTGAACTTCCTTGTCGTATCTGCGACTGATCATATACAATGTTGTTGGGTGAATAAACAAACTGTTTTTGGCCAAGTCGACCTGATTGATTCATCATACTTCCAATCCTACCTATCGTCGATAGTATTGACCAGGTTAATAAATATAATTAACTATAAGGTGCATATTGAAATTTAAGCATCACATTCCTGATCATCGCAATTTATCACACGTGGCAATAAGGAAGGATTCGATGGCTCTCCAATTTCCCATTAAATTGGTTCAAATATATTATTGATATTGATATTGATCATCTTTATTATTGTATCTTATATTGTGCATGAACAGTTATTTCTTAGAATGAAGAAAATGAGGAAGAACTTTTCAAATCTGTAAAGGCACCTCAGTACAGGAGTATCTCTAACATGTACATGTATACTAAACTGCCAAAATGACAGAATAATGTATTTTTCTTTAAATAAATTATATAATTTTTTCTCTGCGAAAATTCCAGTTCAAATAAAAATATGAAGAACAAGCAATGGGACTTTTTTCTATTAGTAGGAAAATACTGAGTCTATATCACCCGCAGGTTTGTCACTGATAACCGGTGCCCTTTGATATGTGTCACACTTTCACTTGCCATGGCAGGCGTGTGACTTTGTTACGCCATCTTCAAAAGGTTTTAAAAACTTTAAATAATTCCTTGAACGATATGACATTTTTATAATGCAAAATTTGTCAAGAGCATAATGTTTCTATCATCGTCAAGTTAGAAAAGTCCCATTCGGACCTCGCTATGAGACCAAAAATCGTTTCACTGTATATTTAACCTTGTAGTCACTCTAGAAGGTATGCACTGGCGGTCTTAATGGAATTATAATGGCACTTTGGGGTTTGTGGTTTGAGGAAAGAGGCTTTCCCTTCGTTTGAAGAGACTCTCAAATTTGGGCCTAGACTGTATAGTCAGAGCACACTCTATTCAGCATCCAGTGGCACTTGTCCGCCGCCTAAACTTGACCCACTGATTTCCTATGTTGAATGATTGATTTGAATTTTATTTCCATGACTTTCATAATTGTTTTACAGGACATTGGATAATCGTTCTATGCTCAGTTACATTTCTTTCTCACGGACCATCAAGAATTACTCATATTTTATGTTAAGTTGTTAGGAGTATAAAATACAATATTACTCAAGAAGACTGAACTGAACTATAGAAATACAATACAACTGACAACCATACTTTTAAGTAATAAGGATCATCTTATTAAAATTTACATACATACATACATACATACATACATACATACATACATACATATATACATATATACATACATACATACCATACATATAAACCCCCCACACACAAAAGGTAAATATGGTGCAAGCGAGCTCAGGGAATCTCATATGAAAATCTAGGCCTCCTCTTTGGATTGCTTCGTGCTTCTATAAATCATTTCTTTATGTGTGCTTGTTCGAGATGGAAAAAATACATTATGGGTAGGCCTACCGTAACTAAATACACCAGGAAGATGTAATTTGACATTTCTAGAATATTTCTTTTATATAATTAATATCATCAAAGAAGTGAAGTGCAGTCTTATTTAATAAATAATTGCTTTTATTAAACGAAAAATAAATGTGCGCATAGTGAATATGGCATAAGAAAGCAATAATATATAGAACTGTATGCACGAGGAAACATAACGGCATTGTGATAAGTCTGTCAATACCACAGCATGTGTATCAGCTTTGCATGAATGACTTCTAAGTACAAGTTACAAGTTTGTATTATTTTGCAAATATTCCTAATTTGCATTACATCCGTGCATCGTTGACGATTTTTGAAAAGGTTACATAAAACATTAATCATGCAAAAACATAGACGGTAAAGGCAATGAATAGTAAAGAAAGCGATAAAACTACAATCGTTAATCTAAATAGGGGTAACCCACGGCAATGGTTGCCTATACCTTTGTACTCGTGGTGGTTATAATGCCCCCAGGGGTTGGGGGGTAGAGATGGCTAAATCCACTGACCCCCGAAAGCCTTCCCTTTCCGAAACTGCGATGTCTTGGTAACCAAACCCGAACTGGGAAGAATGGCTCACGTGGACATCAATAAATGGTTTATACTTTTACATATCTGCCCCTAGTTGAGCTCAACTAATCTAAGAGGATGTAATTTACGTTTGAGCACATCGGTTTATAATTTAGTGGCTATGGCTCTACTAATTGCTACTATTACACATTTCTTATAATTCTAAAATATACACATCACTTTGAAGAAAGGTGGATACCATTGCAGATATATATATATATATATATATATATATATATATATATATATATATATATATATATATATATATATATTTGTGAAGAGGGGATCTCCAATTCAGAGGGAAATATCATAGCTTTTACTATGTCAGAAATAATCCACCCAATTTCAATATTCATCGGGTGTCTGCGAGGAATAAATCGGATGAAAGATCAAAATTTATGATTTTGCGCAATTATATTGAAGGGGAAAAGATATTTTCAGTGTGTATATTTCGATGGGAGGATTTCTACGGGGTTTACATTAACGACGGTTATTCGCGCCGATAATAGTAGATTCCTTCAGCCAGTTTCGAAGGGGTCGAAATGCCATACAAAATTGTTCATTTGCTCCTGGTTGGAAGACACAGTTAGTTTGTGATTCATCGTTTTAGATTGAACGAAAGATCATCCAGGTAGATGTTCACGATATTTCGGTCTGTTCTTGTTAGATGCACCTTGCTAGATGCATCATGGATAAACAAGCATAAGGAAATTATATATAAAACCCTTGCTCATCCACATAATACCCTCCTTTAAATTCTGAAAGTATTTCTGGTTATTCTCGGGAGTGCAAACCTCTGTGGTTTCCCAACCAAATTGTCTGTGCTTGTGGATCTGCTGCCGTTACGCAGTTTATATACGAGGAATACTGCTGAAATGACGACGAGAATGAGCAGAATTATACCAAATAAAATGAGGAGTGCGAATGAAGTAGCATTCAAAATGACGGCGCCTCCCTGAACAGAATTCCTGTCTTCCTCTGATATCTTCTCCGCCAATTCTGCAAGGAACGCAAATAAGTGTTAAATCAATATTGATATTATAGTAATATATATTGGCCCTAAATGAATGATAAACAAAATCCAAATAGTTGCGTTTTAAGTCTAATGATAATTCATGTTTTATAATTTAAGGTAACTTGACGAACCTAATGATTTGATATAAGCAATTCTGAGATATATTTCGAAATAATGTTTATGTGTTTTAATTAACATCTAAACTACTTTCTTTCTTCCTTTCTTTCTTTCTTTCTTTCTTTCTTTCTTTATGTTACTATAAACTTGTTGTATTTTTGTTTAAATAATAAAACATACACAGGGATAGTATTGCGAAAGCATATCCGAGATGGACTGCTACAGACACATAATGTATATTAGTTAGCTCACACATGTAAAAACAGGGCGTACACAAAAAAGACAGTGATTCTTTTAAAAAAACAGAAAAAAAAGAATACGAGCATTGTGATTAGGCCTACCTTCTGCTTGGCTTCCGTTTACCCAGAATAGTTCTCGACTAACGATTCCAATCTCTTCTGCAGAAGTAGCACGTCTTTTACGCTGAAGGTTGCCTACCCCGGGAGCGTTGGGACACAATTCCTGTTAAAACGCAAACTAAACATCTAGACAACCAAACCATTCAGTATAATAAGTGTGAGCAGCAAACAGAAAAATATCCATTGCTACTGCTATATATTTCTGATTAATAATTACTATGCAATCGGCAATGGGTCAACTTATTTTTATATAATCGAGCCATCTCAGGTCGCGCTGGGCGTATACTGTGACGTCATAAACAATAACATTCGCTCATTCGGATCCGCACTGGGCGGACGGACTGTTTAAACAAAATTTATATGTTTACTCTTGTATTATAGCGGAACTCCACTATAGGTAAAAAACGGCGCCAACAGGCAAAAACGGCTGCAACGAATTTTTTGCGACGAAATATATAATCAAGTTAGATATTTTGCAATTGTTGGCAACAAATAAATGTGTTGCCAACAACCTATTTTACCCCCTCATCCACTAGAATTTTTAGTCATGTCGAATTTTCTGAATTTTTAGAAATGTCGGCGACGAATTTTGCCTGTTGGCGCCGTTTTTTACCTATAGTGGAGTTCCGCTATTATGCTGAATAAAACCTAGCTTTGCTTGGTTTCAGGCCAATCATTTGACATCTCCTCCTTGATAAAGGGCGTATGTTGCCCGAAACGTCGCAATCTATCCAACCGACCAGCCACCAACATATATAAGTACAATAAAAGGATTTCTCTCCATTCACAAACGTATGCATGTAATGGGGCGACTCCACTAGAGAGAAAAATGGCGCCGACAAATTTTGTTGTTGCCTACTAATTTGTTACAACAAATATCCATACAGAAACAACAGTGGCAACACATCTGACACTCCTCCATTTGTGTTTTCATTGCAAACATGAAATGAACTGTTGTTAGTGGGCAACAAGAAAATTTGTCGCCGCCGTTTTTCCTCTAGTGGAGTTCCGCTATAATTCAGATCGAAATGAATTTAACACAACGATGAAATCAAGGTCACCCATACAATTGATTATATATCTGCATCCCCGATGTCATAAGGTAGTAGGGGAAGATCACCTGCGGTGATCTAACTTGAATTAAAAATTGCCAGATGAACTCACCAATACCTGAATACAAAGCTAAATTAATGAATCAAAGAAATGGTGACGAGTACTTGAACGTACCGGAGAACAGTCTTCTTCATTTCCAACGAGACACAATTTGACCGAACAGTGCATGAAGACAGACTTGCCCTTTCTTAGTTTGAACATAGGCACAAGTCCTGTCTGTACTTGGCTGACAGATGTCCCGATACGTTGCCAATTATTCTTATTGTCGATAAAGGTCTGTCCAAATGCCGGGCACCTGAATAGATATTAGGTTGGAAAGTTTATTGAAAATGTCTCCAATTATCTCTCAACATGCTTGAAGAAGAAGGGAAATAAAATGAGTATATATATAGCGTAAAATGATTTCATTAATAGTATAGAAAAAGCCCCCAAAACTAACTAGCCCTTATATATATTAAATTGCAAAATATATTGAAATGTCACGTTATTTTGTATTTTTTAAACCTAGGCTAAAGTGTATTAGCGGAACTATAGGTAAAAAACGGCGCCAACAGGCAAAGACGGCTGCGACAAATATCTAATCAAGTTAGTTTTTTTGCAATTGTTGGCAACAAATAAATGTGTTGCCAACAACTTATTTTACCCCCTCATCCACTAGAATTTTTAGTCATGTCGAATTTTCCGAATTTTCCGAAATGTCGGCGACGAATTTTGCCTGTTGGCGCCGTTTTTTTTACCTATAGTGGAGTTCCGCTATATGGCTTGATTTTTAGGATGAAATTTTAAGTTCTCGCAGACAACTCTGTGAAAATGCTGAAGTGAAATGCTGAAATGTCTGACCCTGATATTGTGAGTGGAAGTACAACGGCCTTAGGGTCGGGTATATCCGCAGAACTAGATGCTGTGCATTGTTCCACCTTTAATGAGCCGTATATACCTGTAATAATTGGATCATAAAGTTTTACATTCGGCATGCAGGACATCGGGGATTGCTTTTAAAATTGCATTCTCAGTATAATTGGATTGTAGTTAGCAATATTAAATTGCTGTTATATCTTTTTTCATACGATGATGATTTGAATTCGAATTGACCGATATAAAACTAGCGCTGGTGAGCGATAATGGTCACCGTAATATAGATATGGACATATAGCAAATAATAATAAAGCGCAATCTTCAAGAATGTTTGTCAAATGACTTTCAGATGGGTAGGAATAGAACGGAACAAAAAGTAGAAAGTCTTTTTTATTGATGTTAACAGAGAATGCAGCTTTAAGAGGACTTGAGAAAGGTGAACAGGGAAGGTGATATGATATAAGACATATACTCTGAGAAGCTATAATGCCCTGAGAGAACTATAATTGCCCTTGGAGGACATTTTCCCCATCAATAAACTGTGTTTACTATAGTTAGGAAGGTTTGAAATCGTCCCAAAACAGATTCATTTTGGACAGGAATCGGACCCTTTTGTTGATAATCCCCTCGGCTTTGCCTCGGGCATTATCAACAAACAGAACCCTCTCCCTCTTCAGCCCTTAAGTCCAACGAGTAGGTATAGGTCCTACGTATCAAATTAGTCAACTATTGTGGCACATGACCTTCAGGCGTCCGCTAACAAGTTCGTCAACAAGATGTATTTCATTCTGACCTTCATTTTCATTCCATTTAAATTCTGCTGTCTTCTTATCACGCAGCACATGTTCAGGATGTAGTGTTATGTATGCGTGCTTTCATGAGTGTTAAATGACGCATTGTATTTGGTAGGTGACATTTCATGCAGCACGATTAAATAAAGAACATGTGCATGTTAAACGATTGAAAAATGAAGGTCAGAATAAAATACATCTTGTTGACGAACTTGAGTTAGCGGACGCCTGAAGGTCACACATGACTAGATCTGTGATGATACATTAGCCGCATCCGTTTATAAAAGCTGTGCTTTTCCTAAACGTTTCCTGCACCTTATCCTTAAAGCGTGTTAGTGTGAACTTTCTTTTTGATTGTACTAATTTGATTACCGTTCCCCTGTTACAACGAAGTGGTTATCAAAGCATTGCTTTCAGAGCAATCCTTTTGTGACTTACCGTCTTCTTCTACTTGTATTTTGAACTGTATTTTATCCCCAAGTCTCACCAGTGCGCGTTCAGGTAAAGGTAGACCAAGTGCGTTTAACACATCCAGGCTTAGATTGGGTTGTCTGTGCTGACCACGGTTATTGCCAGGAACCCTGTGTGGAAATAAATAACAATACCTATGTACAAATATGTGTTTTGTTAACCATCAAATAAAAAAAATGTAAATCCAATGTGTAATTGAAATTCAAAATGAGTTTTAGTTTACACATCTATCCGTTAAATTAGCCCTTGCCTATCAGTCATCATATATTATAACAAACTGGCTTATATAAAATCGTAATGACCAATATTTGGGATGAGCTATGTGACTGATTAAAAATATAACAAATTTCCCCCTCTTCCCCCTCCCCTCCCCTATACCCTCTCCATCCTCCCCCTCTCTCCCTGCAACTCCCCCTCTCCCTCCCTTCTTTTCCTTCTTCACTCTCCCCTCCTCCTCTGGGCTCCATTCCGCCCCTCTTTTTCTCTCGCCTTCCCCCTCTTCTTTCCCCTTCCCCCTCCCCTACCTACACCCTCTCCCTCCCCTCTTTTCCCCCTTCCTATTCTCCGTCTCTCATATTCCACCCTCATTTTTTCTCCCTTCCCCCTCTTCTGTCTCTCCCCCTCCCAACTCTCTTCGTCTTCTCCCTCCCCTCCCCCTCCCCTCTACTACACCCTCTGCCTCCCTTCCCCATCCCCTCTAATGTGATCAGTCCTTTGTCCATACAAAAGGGCAAAAGTCTATAAATAGACTGAATATCCTGATTAAAAAGGCTTTAAAATCACATTTACACCCCAGATACCGGCAGATTGTTGTACGAGGTAGGTAAATAAAAAAAAATCGTTTCTGACTTATTTTCTTATTTCTATATTTCTTATTTTCATCATAATTGTATCACTCGAAGCCTGGCGGCTTCTCGAGAGATCCTCATGCCAGTAAAAACTTGTGGCCATCGTATACAGTCTCCTAGGCACTACTCTCGTTACATTTGCGACCCAGATTCCGGGACTAACGTTAACCTTTGATATTTTTTTTGCTAGGTGAGTGGGACTCATATTGGATTATACAGCTTCATTAATTTTATTCGAACAATAGCCTAAGGGAATCCCATTCTCCGACCTCTTCTGATATTGTTGTGGCAATCTAATCATTAGGTGTTATGGTAAGAGCTGGAAATCAATTTTGGTACATTGTTTTAAGAATGAGATAGACTCGATAGTTCATTTAAATTGAAGTAATGAACACAATTATAATGAATACATACATACGTATTTTGTTAAATGCACAACGATACTAGAACTAGAGCAGCACAAACTTTAATAACTACTTCGAATTAAATAATTCGTTCAGCGTCAGTAGTATGTTATATATACCTCATACTGTTCATCTGTAATAATTTCATGATTGATGTTCTATATGTGCAATCAATATCCTATACAGTTACCACGTCTTATAAATGTTCACTGTGTACGCTCTGTAGTAATTACAGCACATGCCACGTTCATTACAATTATGATTGCTATTAGCCTCAGGAATAAAGATCAGGTTTTGGACAAAATAGGGTCCACAATGGCAATATGCAGACAACATCTCAGATGGTATTAAGGTGAATGATGTTATTATTACATTTCAGAAGGAATACTTACCCATTGACTTCCAGTCCTTGAAAGGATGCTTCAACGTTGGTAGTGACTTTGCAGAAGGCATTGAATGTCACCGAATTAGAAACATCAATAACAGGTCCAATGGGTGCCACATTCAACTGTGTCTCGAAAGATCTTTGATTGGGCTGCAAGAGACATGATAAACGAATCATATTACAATTTAATCTAAATTCATGAAAATAATTTACTAGGACTGCAAGAGACAATAATGAATTAATCATATTACAATTTAATTTAAATGTAAATAATTTACTCGGACCAATTATCGGACCATTATTCTGGGTAAAGAATGAAGAATCACCGTGTTTTCTTTAAGGGACAAGTTTTCAGTGGAGTGGCTTATTTGCATTGGCGAGTAAAGCGGGCCATATTTACGGAGACTATGGTTCCTAAGTAACATTAATACCTACTATTCTAGTTATTTCTCGTACTCCACATCTGGACCGCCCTGGTTCTTTGAGGTCAAGAACTAATTTGAAGCTGGAGTCTGGGCAGTCAGTGTCATTTATGGGAGTCTGCTTTCCTTTGCACATTTCGTCGCCTTCTCGACCAATGACATATAACCCGACACCAGTTGAAAAATCAATGTGAAGGTGTTCCTCGTAGCAGACGATCATTTTAAAAGCGTCCATGTCACACTTGACAACCACTTAAAAATAGACCAGACGACATTTTCTCTGTCATATCAAAACAACTGTAACAGTGATACTATTAAAAGATTGTCTGTATTTAGTTGAAAGGGGATTAAGTAAAACAGCATGGGATACCCCCCCCCCCCCCCCAAAGACATTAGATTGTCGAGGTGTACCTGAGAAAAATTAAATAAACGTTACAACAGCAACAACCACAGAGAACCAAAGGTTTCCTTTTTGCCACGATGTTTGAGATTGACTCCATATAGGGAGCATCAACAGTTAAAACGACAGAGAATCTGGTGGCACCTATACTAATATTACAACATGCCTCTTGCTGGATGTTGAACAGATTCATTTTTTTTAACAAAAAATCAATTTCATCAATTTATTATTTGTTATATCAATGATATTTGGATTTAGTGGGGAGCTTGATAAAATAATACAAGTTCAAATGTACTGTTGACACATTTAATAATATCATATACATTGCATTGATGTTGTGGAAATAAAATACCCTTAAGGGCCTTGTCCACTAAGCTGATTCTCATGCAATTCTCACAGAATCTAGTGTAAAAGAGTCCTCTGCGGCGCAAAATCGCATGAGAATCGGCTTAGTGGACTAGGCCCTTTATGATGAATAGATCAGATCTATGGAAATAGACCTGGAATATGACACCAAGGGAGATCGAGATCGGACATACGAGTTTTTTGTTTATCATTCCCATATCTGCGTATTTGACAACCATTTTGTTTATACCCTAAATTGAATATTGGTTGTAGTATTTACTATGGAAGACCGTTTACCCATATACCGAACTTCGGTTATCCGAATTGGATCAATTCGGCCGAAATTCGGAAAACTCGGCATTCGGCAATCTTTTATGCTTATATAACCTACATATAATACATACCTGTGTACATAACATATATATACATAAAGATACACATAAAGATATGCATAAATGATATACATACACCATATACATACAATATGTACATAGCATCCATACATACATGTATATATACCGCATACTATTATATAACTATAACATATAGTATACATAATAATTATACAGTATACAGTATATATAATATATATATATAACATACAGTATATAGTATACATAACATACAGTATACATAACATACAGTATACATAACACATATATATGTAACAAGTCTCTGTTTTCTTCTCTCTCTCTCTCTCTCCCTCTCTACACATAGCGCCGCTCATTACTCATTATACTCAGGTATAACTAATTTGCTTAATAATGTCTAAATTTGTAGTCAATTTAATCATTTGTGAAAGAGACACACCACCTACAGTCAAATATTCTCATTTGCCAAGTATAAAACAAAAAGCTTACAATTTTAATTACTCTACTCTTAAGATTTACCATTACTTTAATATTACAATCGAGCTCTTTCTTGAGCGGCATAATAATAATTATATCCATTTACCCAATTAATCTCACATTTTAAAGCAGTTAATGGATCTTCTACTGCATAGAGTTATATTTCACTGAGTCATTTCTAAGCAAAATAAATCAGTTCAATACCTTATAAGCAAAACAGTATACTATATAACTGGATCCAATAAAATTTATTAAAAAAAAAACTAATTCGCCTAAATAATGTCTAAAATTATGTCGGAATACTTATGCTCATTACTCGAAAACTATTTGTGCCTTTTCCAAAATTTAAAATGTATTAAATACCTGAACATATCTATTTGACTGTCCTAAAATCATATAATTATTGAATAATTATCTGTACCTCATTTGGCAATCGTTGCTAGTAAGGTATTATATAAGGTGAATATTTTACAATATGAAAATATATATTAAATTATTAATTAATGTCTGTACAGGCAGGTTAATTAAGGCTATGAACTTGTATTGTATACCAAACGAACCGGGAACATGTCAGCATTACAGAGCTTTTTAAAGTATTCCAATCCGTTGGGAAATGGCGACACAGTGGCCGAATATGTGAAGTCCGAATTTAGTCCGAAGTTAGTCCGAATTCGGACTAAATTCGGCCGAATTCGGCGGAATAAAAGAGAGATTTTACCGAATTTCTCCCGAATTTATTAAATATCGGTTCGGCTCGGTTCGGATATCGGATCATTCGGCAAATTATAAAGGTCGGTGATTACCAAACCGAGGCCGAAATGAGGCCGAAAAAAAGACAATTTTCCCGAATTGTTTCTTTTCGGTGAGAGTTGTTTGCTATGCTTTATAATGTCAATTATAATACGGGGTTCGGTATGGGTTCGGGGTTCGGGGTTCGGTTCGGTTTGGTTCGGGCATCCGATTTCGGCATCCGATTCGGATATTTGACATCGGTTGATGGGTAAAAGGTCTTCCATAATTTACCATGAAGGGAGCCGCAGTCATCTCCAGACCTTGTACTCGGACAGAGACAACCATCTTGTAGTCTATCACCAGAGACAGAGAAACACGTCCCTTCGTTTGATTCACAAGTCTGACATGACTCGTCGTCAGCAGAAGTGATGATGGCACCTGTAAATGTATAATTCAGATATTCTTAATCAACCCAGATTTCTGGATAGGTAACGAAAGTATCCTTTAAAGTTTTAGAATCATCATCTTTTAACATTTCATAACCGCTTGTTGCACTATATTTGAAGCCTTGGTAATATAGGCCTATGTCTGTTTGTGAAAGTTGTCTGAATGGTTATGCCCTGCCTGAAAGCAGAATGTAGCATACATATAATTATTACTTAACATACAAATACAAGAAACTAACCCTTTTTAATGAGATAGGACTTGAGGTTAAACTTTTTTAGTTGTTTATTAAATTCCTTTCTGTTAAACACGGCTAATTGAATGACCAGCTGAACCCGTGCATTCTTTTCTTTTCTTTATTTTACATTTTTTAATAGGGAAAGATCACCTCACTGGTGGTCTTCCCCTAATACTCGGAGGAGGTAAAACTGCAACTGCGTCCGGGGTGAGCTGACCCAGCGCTTAGACCCCCTCGGTCACCACATGACGGGAGCTATGGTTTTTGAACCCATGTGTTATCTCTCATTTGCATGTACTACTTACAACGACTGCGTTAACATTGCGCTGGTGAAAAGGTAACCCGCAATTAGATTATTAGGCATGACATTAAGTTTCTTTATTGAATAATAATGAGCAAATGAGTACGGGGGTCTGAACTATAAATACATCAATATAATAGGCTACCTACTAACATTATGAATATCATAACAAAAAATTCAAGAAACAACATATTCCTAAATTATCAATCCCAAACCTCCATTCTTTTCCAATTCACGGGGTTGTAAAATAAAATCAAATGTGATCGCTATCAGTACATGCTTGTAATAGGCAATGCAGTAATCAAAGGTATAACTTATTTTGCTTACCACATCTATCTGTTCCATTGTAATATACCTGAATGAAACCTGTTTTACAAAGACATCGGTATCGCCTGATATTAGAACCATCGTCTCGGCACTTGGAATTTGGGTCTATGCAGACGGCAGTTCCATCTTTGGAACACTCCCCTCCGACACCCACTCGCTTCACTGTGTTTATCACGGTCATCGGATAAGGTAGCGAAAGAAGGCAATGGACGTTATTTTAATAAAGATGATTACAAAGAAAAATCCTGTTTTCGGTTACTGACAAAATTTAAATCAATATTGATTTCATGTACTTCACATGTACATGTACTTTATTCTTTTTTATAGTGTTGTCTGCCTACGAGAAATTATTTTAAGAAAATATTTTCCACAAAAATATTAAATTTTATACGGGAAAAACTGTGATAGAACGAGATAATAAGAAGAACGGAAATAGCAGTCACGTTGGAATTAAATGTATGGATACATTAATACTATATTAAAGCTTAGAAAATATGTTTGGCTACTTATTTATATGTATACTATATACAAGAACTAATTATGAATATCACTAGGGTAGCCCCGCTGTGGTGATCTCACCAAGATATAAAACGGAGGTTACCTGAGTTCTGAGAAACTTCAATATAGAAGATACCCAATCTCAACAGACAATCAAGAATAATAGGATTTTAACCATTATATTTATCTTTATTTTATATCTGATTAAAAAATGAAAGAAAAGTAAAATAAATGATAAATAATTCATAATCTCTAAGAAATAAAGTAAAACATGATTGCATTTTATCCTCCCCAAATAAGATCAAATTTTGACCTAGTTCTAGTTCTAGTTCTATAAAGATACATATTGATTTGAACTCTTTTATGTACATTCTAGACAGTTAAATACTCTACCATATACCGTACACAGTATTCGTATATTGTACATTAATTTCTTTTATCTTGGACAAGATGGACGATCTACACTGTCTAATTTATCTCAAATTCCATGTAACTGTTATACAAAATGGAATACAATTTCAATATAATCTAATGACCTTTATTAAATGTCATCACAGCTATATTACGCAGGATTATAATCATGGGACGTCAAGAAAAAAATACCCAATATAAGTAAATAATGTAGATAAATGCACATTATTGAATATTTTCCAATGCGAATTGCAAAAACTACCTGGTGTCTTAATGATTGGTTGCAAATTGCAAGAACTACCTGGTGTTTTAATGATTGGTTGCAAAACTTACCACACGTGTTGCCCCTTTTGTGAAATCCTAGGTCCGAGTTGCACCTGCATTTTTTCATTATACTTTCGGATTCGCCAGACGAGGGTTCTATTGCCAGTCCGGATCCATCATCCAGAGAAACACTAGTCTCATTTAGCCCCAGTGATGTGTCATTACCTGCCCCCGATCCCATAGAACTCACCGAAGGGGTATCATAGGGCACGCAAACAGCACCCAGATGTATGCTTACGCATTCAGTATCTGAATTGCATCTAAAAGGACGACTGAAGACATCGGTTTCTACAAGGAAAGAGCAATCGATATATTATAGGTTAGTAAAGGCCCATTCACATTACAACGGCCGATTGGTGTACGACCGCCGCACGGCAAAAAACACAATGTTATAAATAAAGTATTACAGCCGGGAAGTATCGGCCGACTGGTCGTGGTAATGGTAATGGGCCTTTTAGCCTTTGACCAGAACATAATGAAGACGATTTTATCATTTAAGTCGATTGCATTTTATTTGCATGAAACGTTATCGTCCTTTCATTCAAATCAAAATCCTGTTTTTAGTGTCTCGTTGTTAGATGACTTTGGGGGTTAAACATCGTTCCGATATAAAGACAGTTGCAGATAGGGGACAAAAGAAAAGAAAAAAAACCTAATATGATACCCACCATAACATTCAATATATATTTAATTTAATGACTTTTATATATAATAAACATATATTGATATTATATATCATGCGCACGAAATAATAGTAACTAAATTAAACTTATTGATATTAATAATGTTAATAGTAAAAGACCCTATACCTATATTCTGACCGACAGCCCTATTACTCAGTAATTGGACTGATACGACGAATAACGTCCACACTTGGAAAAGTACCATTCTCGCCATTCATCACGAATATTGTCGACGATATCACTGCGATAGAAAAATAAACCACAAATAAATAGAGAGAATCGCACCTTATTTTGGGTAAGAAATAAATATCAAATTAACTGGAGTTGATGTATATAGCGTACCTGTTTTGTTCCCCACTATCCTTCCAACTGTGTCAACCTTATTAATCCCACGTCGAATTTCGCGTTTTGTGGAAACGTTACCTAGTATTGAGGGAAGGCTGTTGCAAGCATAACGGATTGGGAATGAACACTGAAACCATACCAACATCAGTTAACATGCACAGGTGTGGATTAGGTAATTACGTATGCATCATACATGCTTCAGATATACATTGTATACCCGCTTGTGACGACGCCTGTACTTGTTATGCCTTATAACTACAATTATGACTATAATAGAATAGATCATTCGCATTCGCCCGCCCCAAAAAGAAAAGGGAATATCGCATATGATAAAGCCCAAGCAAATTTAGATCATATAAAAATGAGAATCGAAGTTACAACACCTTTTTACCGTAAAAAGCAAACGTATATTATCCTTCGATCCTTAGTTTGATCCACTTGATAGAAATACCATATTCCAATTTTGAATTTTAATAATAATCCACAGTTGTAATTACGAATACTTTCTATCTGTATTTCAATTATGTTTGTAACTAATTATTTACACAATAATAACCATATGCTCTACAAATATTTGTGCCAGCAGATGTATACTTACATGTTCCCATACACATTGGACAGCAGTACGGATACTGTAAAACAATAACCGGACACTAACATGCATCTTTGTGCGCATGAATACCTGTTGTTTTAGAACAAACATAACTTTTCTACTCGATATTCAAGTGTTAAACGACTGCCACAGGTGGTGCAAGGTCCTTGATGTAGTCAGAAATGTCCATTCGGCCGGAACAGATACAACACCGCGATATTAGTCGAATCAATGATGTCTCGGCTGGAGTAACCAGACTGAATGCTAATTTCCCGAGATATAATGTGGAAGTTATCTGCTTGGTGAATTTCATCAAGCGCAGAGGCACATGTGACAAGCAGGAACGCTTCATCGCCTTTAATATCATGTTTTTCCCAACTAACCATGGTGGGTAATATCCAGGCTTACGTTTGGCTATGAGTTGTATTTAGAAAACAACAAACCTTGAGGCATCATGTGGACATTGAGACCCCAAATGGTAAGTTGCAATGTATCCATAAAATCGTTAGTTTATGAAAGTCGTTATGTTTTGATTAAAATGTTGGCTATTTAATACGTTTTACATTTACCATAATTATATTGCTTTATCAAGAAATGCTGACTTGAGATGGATTGTGGCACAATTACTATTATTTCTTTATATTCTTGTTTGCCTTCATGCCGTACAATTGATCAGCATCAACAGTACGCCATGGTGTACAGATGTTATATGCGAAAAGGAATGTTAACATATCTAGCCTAGCTCCACCTTCAATTTATTTGATACTCATCAAAAGATCATTGAACCTATCTATAATACATTCTTAAGGTGTAAAAAAGATAGAAATGTGTGAACTTGCCTAGAACCCATCGGCAGAGAGTTCAGAGTAATCAGGGTCCAGGCATAGATCTGAGACCTGCTAGAGAACAAAAAGGAGAAGGAAATGTATTTCGAGAAGGGAATGATGTGTTTACACATTATTGTCTCTCATTCGTTTTTATTTTAGTGAATTAGGTTTTCACCGATTTGTGCAAGCTAACCGCACCTCCTCCGGGAGACGAGATGATAGACTTCAATTGTCACTTATTCAGTCCTCCAGAGGGGAGTGTATGTGCAAAGGTGGGGGTATGTCATGATGTAATAACAAGGAATATTATAAAAGTAAAATGTTAAAATGGGTGGTATAATCATAAATAAAATATTACCAATTAGGCATTGCCTATAGAACGGTCCAGGGGCTATAACCACCATAAGTAGAGACTAAGATCAATAGTCAAAATTTAATAGCAAAATAGCAAAATTTAATAGCAAAATAGCAAAATTTGATGAACTAAATTTGGTAGTATGTGGGGATTTCAATATAGATTTGACAATCAAACAAAAGCTATGAGGAAATTCTGTGAATTGAAGGGTCTGGCAATGGCAATTGATAAGACAACTCAATTTGGGATGACGCGCAACTTGATACTGAATCTAATCCTGATACGAAGTAAAACAGATTATAAGGCTAAAAATGTTACAGAGTCTCCCATCTTAGATCTTAATAAGGTAAATGAGTGGTTCCTTGACAACCGAATGAGGATTAATAGCAGCAAAACCGAAATAATGTACCTTGGAGCACCTAATGCCATTACCCCAGATGGAATTAAGACAGGACAACTAACCATTAAAGTTTCAAGTAAATTCTGCAACCTAGGAACCACCATTGACAGCAACCTAAATATGCAGATGTCAGCAAACCAAATTACCTCTGTACTATATAATAAGCTTAGATACTTTCACATCATCAGAAAATTCTTAACCTTGATATAAATCTACTGTACTTCCTATCGTTGATATAACACTCATCCCCTCCACAGATAAACTCCTTATATATACTAAAATCCAGAGGGCACAGAATCATTTTCTGAGATTAATCCTCTTAAGCGAGCTGCAGACCAGTATACACAGATGAACAAACACCATGACGATTGCAAATCAAATTCGATTTGATACACTAAAAACTAGCTATTTTAAAATTAGCAAAAAACCTTAAGCCTGCCATCACAACACAGGCACCAGACGAGCAGAAGCTCCTCTATTTAATATTACTTTACCAAAATCAACTAAATTTAAAAAATCTCTGTATTATAATAATTATTGTCTCTGAATGGAATAACCTAAATGTCCAAGATCTTTAAAAAACTTTAATGATTTAAAAAATCAAATTTAGCCTACCGTAGTAGGCCCTACTGTCTGTTTGTTTGTTTCTATATGTATAATGTGAGGAATTTTCACTTTCGTTTGTCCAAGTTAAGGGACCAAAAAAGATTGAATTGTATAATGTATAACTTAGAAATCCTAGTTTCTTTTTTTCTCTCCGGCTCAGGGCCCAGTGGTATACCACCTTAGGGTGAATTGGGGAGCCATGATTTAACTCATAACCATCTTACACTGATGTAACTGCTCGTTAACCTGAATAAAAATGATTAAAAAAGGTGGATACTATGCAATACGCATGGCCTCATGAGATCATGAACCTATGTATGTGATATTTAAAAAAGGTTTTATTAAGAAGACAAAAGTGAAGGTATTTGGTAGGGATTTTAGGAGATATTTTTTATCACATGGCTACTTGAGTCCACACTAAGCCGATTCTCATGCGATTTTGCGCCGCAGAGGACTTTTTTGCATTAACTTCTGTCAGAAGCGCATAAGAATCTGCTTAGTGGACTAGGCCCTTATGTTGAACGGATATGACTGGGTAGAGTTGTATAAGTCAGGAAATCCTAACATTAGCTGGGATATCCTACATAGGAATATAATTAAAGCTGCTGATTCGTTGGCACCAGTTAAAGAATTTAAAGAAAAAAAAACGATCCTCCTGCATGGTATAATCAGGAAATTACAGCCTTAAGGGCCTTTTTTTTTCTTTTTTTTTTAAAGATTTTATTTACACTTGGTTACCGACTCCCCTTTTCGGGGTTAGTTCTGTCGGGCCAAGCTATACAACTTCTGTTACATAGTTTTCAATTTAGTTAGTTTGATATCTATTTACAGCACTATATGTAAAATATAGATATATATACAAGTGTTTCCTTTAGGAGGGAGTCAAATTTACGTTTATATTGGTTAATTAACCGAGTTCAATCTTGTTTTGATATGCATTTATAATTGGTAAATGACTTCACTGTGCCACTCAGACTTTTGTGGAGTGTTAGTGTCGTCTATGGGGTAAATTGCTATATAGTAAAACAAGGAGAAAAAACACAGTAAAATAAAATAAAATAGCAGAGATAAAAGCAGAAAAAATGAGAAATGAAAGAAATAGAAATGTAAAAACCAAGTATGCTTAGGTAATGATATCAAAATATACTTTACACTTGCCACTCAGACCCTTCGGTGGAGTGATTGTGTAGTTGTTCTTACTTATAGATGGAGCTTTTATTTGATGTATTGGTATGTTTTTGAAAATTGTTGGAGATTTCTAAAATAGATTAGGATGGTTTTAGATTTAGGTTGTTAGGTAAGTAATGTATTTAGCCATTCTTTTTGATTTGTTTTAAAAGCTTCAATTGTTCCTATATTTCTTTGTCTGGGCGATAGTTCATTCCATGCTATAGCACATTTAACTTGCACAGTTTTTTCACCCAATTTTGTTCTGTATCTAGGAGTTATCAGGGTCGGGCCAGCATTGTGTCTGGTCTCCCTGTTTGGGTTATTTCTAAATTGTGGATTGTCTTTTCTTTTGTATGCTAGGTGTCTTAGGTGTGTAATTCTTCTATTTTGTAGGTATGATATTTTTGATGCGTTGTGTAGGTCATTTACATGGGTGTCATAAGGCATGTTTAGGATGATTCTCAGTGCTCTGTTCTGTAGTTTTTGCAATTTGTCTATTTGAGGCTTGTGTGTGTTGTGAATTATTATATCTCCATAATCAAAGAAGGGTAGTATTTTGGTTTTATATATCTTTTTTGCTGTGTCGACATTAATGTATTTCCTTATTTTATGTAATTGATATATTTTGTGTGTGATTGTTTTTATTGAGTGTTGGAGTTGAGGTTGGTAATTTAGTTTGTGGTCTATTATGAATCCTAGATACTTGTATGTCTTTGTGGGCTTAAGTGGAGTGTCTAGATAGTTTATGATTTTGTTTTTTATTTCTGTTTCAGTGTTTCTTTTCCTAGAGAGATACATAGTATTTGACTTGCTCACATTTACAAGAAAAAGGTTCTTTGAGCACCATTTTTGTAGATTATCAATTGATATTTGCATTTCTTGATATATACGGTCTAGGTTTTTTCCATGGCCTAGTCCACTAAGCAGATTCTCATGCGATTCTCACCAAATTTAGTTGAAATGAGTCCTCTGTGGCGCAGATTTGCATGAGAATCGGTTTAATGGACTAGGGCCTTAACATGTTGAAAGGGAGCGCCTTTATAAAATTGCAAATAAGTGTAAGAAACCTACGTCTGGCTAGAACTGTACGCAATAGGTGTAATAGCCTAGTCAAGAGACTGAAATCAGGGTATTTCAAGAGTTTACTATTTGAACACCATGAGGATTCGAAGAAATTTTGGCGAGTTGTTGACGATATTGGGGGCAGGGGCGACTGTATTATAAAAAGGGATACTCATCCCTGATGGTATTGTACTGTACCATTTAGTATATTTTAACGACGCAAGACTTATGTTTTGACATGATTGTACATAATCTCGTACTCCGAATGATTGATATTGACTATTGTAACATACTATGTCTCTATATTGAATTGTTGCTGACAGCAACCATTATCTACTCACTACGGCACAACAAAAGCTGTAACTAGTAGTCTGTAAACTCTTCATTACCTTCATCCACTTCATCCTTCATTACACTCATTTGGTGAAACACGCTTGACAATAATTTTAGATTGAGTATATATGTTAGTAATTTGATGCGTTATACACCCTTGGGAACCTATTGTATTATATATATTATAGATGAAAAACTGAATAACAAAATTTGAACAAAAAACCCCTCCATTTCCGGCCTTTGGTGTATAATCCATCGGATTCGCCTCAGGACTATGCACCAAACCAGCAGCCCCTCAATGTCAGTCATAATCTTTCAAATCAGCATTAACATTGCCCTACATACATTAAATAGAAATGTCTCTTCTGTTGCATCATTCAGGGTTTTTCCAGTGTCAGTGGAGCCCCAACATCTCCTTTTATTAAATGTTCTTAACAATTACAGTATCCAGTTTCAAAATTACTCAACATGTTCATCTGGGAAGCCTATTTGGGAGGCTACATCTAAATGGCTTAGGAATCACCCTTTAACATTGCTAATTACTCCACTATTTTTCATTATGAAAAATATAAAAGGTAAACTAAACAGGAACTAAAAAAACAGAACTCACTACCATAAAATGTTATACCATGCGAGTTCTTAACAATTATTACATTATAATATTCAAATCAAGTTTCAAGTAATATAGGGATGAAACAGGCACAATATTTTGTTTTGGTCTCTTACAAATTATTTAATTTTTACACAAGTATAAAGGCACATATTCAATAAATGTACCTATTTCCATGCACTTCCCATACAATGGTACAAACAGAATGCATATAGGATGGTTTTGACATGCTTATCCGGTTATTGCTACAACCTTTGCTTTGGACATTTTCCTTAGTCATCAAATTGATGTCATCATGGCAGAAAGGCATGCTGGTAAGGTGTGGTTATGATAAACCGAGGGCACATGACATGACTCTATGAATCTGAGGCAAGCAAAGTAATTTGATTTAGTTTTTTGATTTCCCATAAGTATCACTTTTTACACTGCCATTCTCAGCATAGCGTTTGCTGAGAATGGCATTGTAAAATGTGATACTTATGGGAAATCAAAAATTAAATCAAATTACTTTGCTTGCGTGGCATGACGGATTCAATCGAGACGCCTTGACTCACTCCCCCCCCCCCACACACACTCCTCTCTCTCTTTTCCTCAATAATTCAAGGGAGTACGTTTAAACATATTTTTATATTGTGATAGTGCATGTATCAGCCAGGGGTATCTTGCTCCTCCCCCAGTGATATTAATTGTGATCTGCTAATGACGGTACATGGTTACTCATGGGATGTAAAGTGTTCATTGTTCACCATTTTGTCGCAACTTCTTTACTAACAGTAATTTAATATTTCTTTCAGGTGAGCTTCACAATAGTATCGTGTATGACTTGGAGCCTGATTTTTCACAAAATAGATGCTACATTTACTGGTACATATAAGATATCTTCTGCCTTATATTATTCAATTAATTTTCACCATTCCTACGAAACTATGACTGTGTGAACCTAATGTAATATATAATAGCTTAGCAAGAGCCTTTCACGCGATAGAATTGATGTAGTATTAAGGTTGCACAGAACCCTGACAATTTCATGTTGCTCAGAATAAAGCTCCATATTTCCTTTCCTAATGAACATTTTAAACATAATATGGGATGTTTAACGGCCGAGATTGATTGCAAATCTATAATTTATTATTAACAACTAGGTATTGTGTATTTTCATGGTTGAAAGACACACCAAAATGCAAACAAGTTCAGGTATTTTTTCTTAGCTATTGGGACAAAGAGCTTATATACTAATTAGTATATAAGCTGATTGTGCTAAACTACTTTTATAAATTTTGATAGAGCCTGAATCCTTCGACGTTGTCTGCGTCAGTGATGCAGATTGCATCTCATCAATCAGTCATATGACGTCATGTCAGGAGGTGAACGTCACATCTTCCGGAATGGTAGAACGTCGATGTGCCTGTGACTCTTCAAGACAATTTCATCCAGGGCAGCAGAACGATTCCATCTGTGGTAATTCATTTCTTTCCGAGTTTTCATATAGTTAAATGGATTTTCTATACTATTTCAATAATCAATAATATTCTCTTCTTCTTTCTCCCCCAACGACAATGTAACCTAATTATTCACCTACATCTTTAGCCTGCTGGTGCATAATCCCGAGGCAAAGCCGAGGTTAGCCCACCAGCAGGCCAGTAATGGAGGTGATTAATCCTTTTAGTCTCTGCCTAAGGTGGTTATAGCCCCTGGACCGTTCAAGGAAGAGTCTCAATTATATGTATTATATCATGTGTGTATACTGTAATCACAGTCAAAACTTGCAGTATTTTTTGCTCACCTGGATGAACCGTGCACAAGGGATGGGAACTCCAAATGTGTCAAGGAAAATTCTGTATGTGATAACGCAGGAGATCTACGGACCACCACTCTCATTTGCAAATGCGGTATCAACTACATACAAGTGATGCACAATGGGGAAAAGATTTGTGGTAAGGATTTCAAAATAAAATAGAACGTATGCTTTCGGGAAATTCCACCATGAAAATAGTATGCTCTTAAGTGGAAACTATTAGGAAAAGTATTTATGTGTGAATTTAAAGAAAGAAGGTTTTTCATTACACTTCTGTCTCTGGACAATAAAATGCATTTTTCCCACTTCTGCTTCAAATCAGCGACGCCTATTTCATCGAGCCAGGATCCAAGATGTGAGACCTGTGACTTAAACCTGGGAATCTGTTACGATACAGACGGTGACGGAGGGAGGGAGGGTTGCAAATGCCCCGTATCCCTGACTGGAGAGGACTGTGAGGTGGTTCATGGTATGATAATTTCCGGTTGTTCTAGCCAGTGCAGATAAAACAAATGTTTTATTTATTCTGGATCATATTTGATATTCAAATATAATATTAAGTCGATTAAGTTTTTTTCAGTGCTTAGGTGGTATGACAAGATCCCAATGTCGCATCATGTCGCAATGTGGTGAAAATACTTATTGGTGATAGTAGCATATGAAAATATATATTTTATTCAGGCAGGGAATTTTGGTGTAGTAGGTTTGGAGATCCCTAAAAAGTCTTATTGATGGATTGCATATATATATAGCGCTATATAGGGGTCCCAGTGCCATAACCCATGCGGATACAGGGGGTCAGGATCCTTTTTCAAAATCAATTGTTGTCCCCCAAATAACACCAATGCTCTCCATTCAATTTGAACAGCCACAACTGGGGTAAAATGGAGAGAATAAAGAGGCCTGTACCTAGAAATTATTTGTTTGTTTTCTTATTTACTTATTTAGCCTCCCACCCCCTGACAATAGACAACATCAGTCAATTTAGTCCCTGCTTGTGCATTGCTAGCCATATGACTCTCTAAAATGCTTTACAAATATTTACTGAAGTATATGGATAGCTTTATCGTATTTTGGATTGCTCTTAAGGTCTTTATCTTTTTCATACGTGAACTAGAAAAGTCTGCTGCTCATAAAGACGAAATTTGGAAAGTTGATATCAATTAATGTAACTAAGAGCAACCGATGCTGGAGAGTTCACTGGGCTACCCCGAACAATAGTGTGATTTCTAACATTAGATACTTGATAAGAATTGCTGAACCCAGGTTTAAGTTATTCTGGTTGATAAACGCCAAAAATGTCTAATATATTTCTAGCAAGATATGTGACCAATAAAATAATATGTACATAGATGCTATATTGTAACCTTGAAAAAGGCACGACAAAAATGCTTATGAGTTTTACACAATGTCTACGCAATAGCAACTCATTCTTTATGGTAAATTCAATAGGAAATTGAAATGAGTTGAAATTGCCTCCTAGGCGATTGTGCACTGTTTTGAAGGAAACTATTCTTATGCACCGGGGAAAATATCACATTGGCCCCATCATATAGTATTCAGCTCCTAATTAAATTGAAAGATGCTATCGCGACATGATTAAATATCTAGGGAAAGAGGTTTATGGTGAACACTATTCCATTGTGATTAATATTGTTACAGGTTTAAACAGGTATTACTTATTTCGTATTTAATTTTAATGGTCTCTTTTCCCCATTGTCACAGTCTTTGTCAACTGTACTGTCGATGATTTCCAAATGACAATTTGTTACGATCCTCACGACGGGGTTGATTTTGCTTCTGGTGCAAAGATATATACAATTGATCATGGGACGGAGGCAGCCTGTGTAGGTTCCAGGGATTCCAGGGGAATGTGTGCTCAGGGCACTCACGTTCTCGAACTACCGCTGACGGAAGATGATCGAAATACGTGTGGTACACGTAAATATGTATCTTCGGTATGTTTCATTCCAATGACAATTTTAGAAATGTCGCATGACAATCATATCGCATAATCCAATTGATTTATTTTACGTCTTACGATTTATTTTACGCCTAGTCCACTAAGCCGATTCTCATGCGATTTTGCGCCGCAGAGAATTCTTTTAAGATTAAGATTAAGATACGTTTATTTCCGATCATGTCGCTTCCAGAGGGCGTGACTCCGGCTAATGGAGGTTTACAAGCCTTCTGATATTTACAGTATTTAATTAACAGTGGACAATACCCCAGTCGTCATGAATTTTGTAAGAATCGCATGATCGAGAATCAGCTCAGTGGACTAGGCCCTTTATCCTTACTGCCTTTCTAAGGGAAAGCTAGAGCGAGTGCCATGCGCCCTCTTTCTCCTTTATATACACATAGGATACATATCGAAGAATTGCATAGGAAATTAAGGTGTTTATAACAATACATTCTCTTTATTTTACAGACAAGTATCAGGTACGAGAATAAAATATTTGTGGAGAAAGATGTGGATGATCCGAACAATTACATATTGTTCAAAACCTATTGTGTTTTTCAAACCCATGCCACAGCTTCCTTCAATGCCGCCGAAATATTTGCGTAAGTACTATGTTCCTTCATATTTGTATCTCGACACACTATTTCAAACCACCCAGAAAACCACAACAGGGAATGTGGTGTTGATTATACGAAATAGATCCCTCACTCCTTACCACCCTCAGTTATTGAGTTTGGGCAGATTATGTAGGCTTATACCCCTTTCACACTACACAACCGAAGCGAAGCGTAGTGAATCGTTGCGAACTGGTTTATATAATTCACACCATGCAGACTGTACCCAGAAAGCGCTTCAAAGCGCTTCCACTAAGTTGGTTCTATTCAGACTACAAGCATGGTCACTCTACACTTTCCTATGTGTTTATAAGATCGATGACGTTAGAAAACACTTCGCTTCACTTCGGTTCCATTCACACTAGCAGAATTAGCACTGGGAAAGCGAAGTGAAGCGAAGCGGTTTATATAATTCACCTCAAGTAGGTGGATTGTAGAAACCACTTCACTTCACTTTGGATTCGGTTTAGAAGTGCTTTAGAGTGCAGTGTGAATAGAACCGACCTCGAGGGAGCACTTCAAGGCGCTTCGAAGCGCTTTGAGAGGTGTAGTGTGAAAGGGGTATTAGAGTGCAGTGTGAATAGAACGGACCTCGAGGGAGCGCTTCAAGGCGATTCGAAGCGCTTTGAGAGGTGTAGTGTGAAAGGGGTATTAGATTTGAGTCGCTCATGATCTATTTCTTTAATACGCGATTCTTTCAAATGTTTCCTTGTATACATATAATATATTGTATATATTTCCTTGTATATATTTAACGGGTTGGTAGAAGGGGAGTGAATATCATATGAGGTTGGGGTAGTGTATTCCACAATTAAGTGGTATGTGCATGCAACGCCCCACTCTAGATACGTTGTTCCAAATCAAATGCGTATACATATCTATTTTATTTTTTTAATTCGTTTTTATTGGCAGTAAGCAATACATCTACGGGATCGATAATGTTTTTTTCATCAATTTTTAGAATATCAGATGGATGGGCTGGGTTAGACAGTGAACCAAGGATTTCAATGTCTATTCTCAGTGAGCTTGGACTTCCATCTCCTCTTTCTATAAGGATTGGGGACAAAGTCATGTATGTTATCAGATTGGATCCATCAGGTAATGTCTGATCCCACTAATTGTACAATGATTCCAATTCCAATACCAATTCATATGGAACCAAATTGTAAAATTATGACATTCCATTTCTATTTCGATGTTAGTTCTTAGCCCGCGGAACTTGTGACTCTTACTCTTATTTTTTAAAAACATACTGTATGTATCAATGCATGCATACTATGTATCAATACAAGCCAAACTAAAAACAGCAAATACAGAAGTTTAAGGTCGTGGTGTTTTCCTTTGTGCAATTTAAAAACATTTTAAGACAAAATCACCATGAATCTTCATGATCCTTGGCCGAAATGGGTGTATCAGGCTTTGTCAAATTCCCAAGAAAGTAAAACGTATGTCCTGGAATAGCTAAATTGGGACATACATTTCAATAATAGTCGGTAAACTTCGACTATTGATGCTCAGACGCAAGCAATCATATCCTGCACGGCATGGTTTAAGGCCCATTCACATTACAACGGCCGATTGGTGTACGGCTGCCGCACGGCAAAAATATACACAATGTTAAAGTATTACAGCCGGCAAGGATCGGCCGGCTGGTCGTGGTAATAGGCTGATTTAGCAACCACAACGCTAACGCTAACACTAACGCTAACGTATGTTTTATGAGGAATACGTCATCACTAGGTGTGCTATTCTTAGCGTGTCTACCTGAGATACGGACGTCAATTACGCTAAGAGGTGGGCCAATACGTTCCCAACATATGTCTATTTCAAGCTAAAATAATGGTCAATTGTGATTTCATTTTTATGTACAAATAAGCAGGAGGTGTTTTTCTTTGTATTCATGTGTAACACACTACTACACTTCATAATATTGTGTGTTTTTTAGCTCTCTGAAAACACTTCTCCACCTGTAATAAAGTCTAAAACTGATTGAGAGCTGCTATTAGGGACATTTAGCAACCACAACGCTAACGCTAACACTAACGTAAACGTATCTTTTAAGAGGACTACGTCATGACTAGGTGTGCTATTCTTAGCGTGCCTACCTGAGATACGGACATCAATAATGCTAAGAGACGGATCAATACGTTCCTAACGTATGTCTATTTCACGCTAAAATGATTGTCAATTTTGATTTCATTTTTATGTACAAATTAGCGTAGGTGTTTTTCCTTGTATTCAGGTGTAACACACTACTCACATTCATGAATTTGTGTGTTTTTTTGCCCTCTGAAAACACCTCTCCACCACTAAAACTGATAGAATTCTGCCATTACATACGGCCCACCCTATAGTGAGAAACTAGCGTTTACGTTAGTGTTAGTGTTAGCGTTGTGGTTGCTAAATGTCCCTACTATGTACGGCCCACCCTATCGTGAGCAACTAGCGTTTACGTTAGCGTTGTGCTGTTGCGTTGTCATTGCTAAATGTCCCTAATGTGAATGGGCCTTAACGTGGCAATAGGCAATTGTATGACTGCAGAGTGACACCTATGCTCCCAAACAATGTTTATACTCCCACTGTTACCTTTTCCTGTGTATCTCTATGGTCATTGGTCAGAGGTGCATTTCTTGTTGGTATAGAAGCGTATGGACAACTTCCACGGAACCAGATTACCCCATAATCTATAAAAGCTTTTAGCTTTGCTTCTGAATTGATTCAAATCAATAGTATCGGGGTTTAGGCTTCATTTATCCATTCATTGTTGATATCAAAATCATTGTAATAGAGAACCTTTCATTTGGTGTGTTTGAGAGTTAATAAATTACTCACATGTTCCACTTATACATTGCGTCAGGGCCATTATACCAAAAAGTATTAATGGCTCTGCTCTGATTGAGTTAATATCAAATCTATAATGTAATCTCGATATTTACACTAAAATCTACTTGGGACAAAGTGTTCTGGCGTTTTGGTAAATTGAACTACCAGATGTCTCAGCCAAATTATTGTGAAAGCTTCCATCCAAACTTTTTTGCTATTTGTATAATTGAATATTGAAATAGATTTAAACATTATGATATACTTACTACACGATATATTTCAGGGGACTATGGAGCAATTCGAGTAGAAAGCTGTATTTTTTCATCTTCATATACTCTGGACCGTGATAGCTTACATGCACACAGAATACTAATAGACAGGTAAACAGTTTGTATTGCCACAAAGTGCAATGATCTATAATGTGAACGTGTGAAATGTATGATGGGAAAGATGAAGTCTTGTTTTATTGAATCATTGTTAAATATGGATGCTGAACATAACATGTTTTCTATAGCTTTTACACTGACATACATCTCCCATAATTCCATTGGAATCAAGATTAGATATGTCGGACATGCAAATCCCCTATTCAGGTGTCTGCTCTGCTATTCGCCTTATAATATATGGAACCGTTTCCCATCCGCACACTGCATCCGCATGTCGCATACCGTTCTTGCATGTCACACCCGTACACATGGAGTTTAATCAATTCATTTATCCTTTGTGCATGACAAAGCTGCCCGCATGATGAGTCCTCCATCCTCACCTCAGATAACAACTGGCATTTAACAGATGAAACCAAACCATACATAGTTTCTACCGGACCTATGACCCCACCAAAAATGCAGGATGGATCCGCAACCTTCCTTCATTGTGCAGTTAAGATATGCCTTCGAGGTGAAGTAGACGAATGTATGCCTGTAAGCTAATTCAGTATTTCCTCATATTAATAAACTCTAATTCTACGGCTGACTTTTTGAGTTTGCCATGATTTACATGCTATCCCAGTGTTGCTATAGATAAAAGATACATCTGTGTGCTCTGTAACCCAGATTATCTGCGACAAAAACAAGATTTCACAACACGGGAGCTTTGGACGGAAGAGAAGGACGGTTCATGATCGTATGAAACGTGATCTTCCCCAAATAGAAAGTCACTCCCGGTATGAAGAAGTTGTCCAAGGGATACAGTTTCTAGATGAACAATCTTTGGAAGAAGGCGTAAAATATCAATTGAACGAAGGTAATTCAATTGAAAAGTGTTATATTACTATAGATATATTTTCGTCTACCACAATAAAACTATAGAAGAAGTCATCGTTTTCATTGCAACTATGATGTGGCACCTCCTGAGATTCGTTGAAGGAATTTGCCCAAATGAAACCATAAGTAATACTCGTGGAAAATATTGACTTAAAATTCTTGAAACTGGTCGCCAGTTAGCGTCACTTCAAAGAATAAATAAATAAATTATTAACATTAATTAATGACTGAAACTTTAAAGGCTATTACTAGAACTAATGTGCAAAATACTGTCATGAAATGTATATATACATGTGTGAATCAAAATATTGGGAAGAATGATCTCATGACAATTGGCAGTTCATGAACTGCCAAAAATATTTTCAATTTTTTAAAAAAAATTACCTTTTAGATTCTCCTAGTGACTACATCGTGATCAACCTGAAACTGTTCATCATAGTTACAGTCTTGGTACTACTGCTTCTGTGTTCCTTCATCGTAGCCACTGTTTGGCTGGTCATTCGGCAGTTTCTGAGGACGGAATCAAGCAAAAGCAAAAGCACCCTGGCAGCACGTCGACCACCAGTATACCATCTTCCCAGGAACATTTGATACTGCCACTTTTACTTTTCCACCGTTTGTTGTGTGTCTTATCCATCGCAGCTCAGAGTTGAGAGAGTCCCTCCAAACTCTGGAAAGCCTCGTGCTCTAAACCGCAAAATGGCATGGGAATATCATTAGGACGCCTACTCTCGGGCCAGGAAAGCCATTAACGCACACTCACTGACATGCCATTCTTATCTTATCTGAGAAGTAGTGATCGTGATCTGTACATATTTTACACTGTCCCTATTAACTAGAAAGGCTGGGATTCTCAATCTCATGTATGCAAATGAACCAGATGGATGTTGAAGTTAATGACATTGTTTATTCACGAATATGAAGGAAGGAAACCTCCTATGAGTTTTTTTTTGTTCAAGGTAAAGAATTTGTGAAAAACTATGTGAACATTGCAGATGGCGATCCACCCCTTTACTTCTGGGATAACTATGCTTCAATACCTACGATCCCGATGCAAAGAGTAACATGGATGAAATTGTAAAATCAGGGGAGTGGGAAGGTGTGGTACTTAGGGTTGATGTTACTCTTCACCATTTGTGCATTGGGAGCGGTGGCAAAGCCTGGTGTCAATATATATGTCCAACACGGACTGCAGTATGTCACTTGAAAAAATCGGTCAACAACCATTGTGAATCTTTAGACTGGAAATTTTCCGATAAAAGAGAGTAGTGGACATATTAAATTAGTTGGATTTTATGAGTGTGGTTGACATCAATAAGGCAGTGGGGTACCAACTTTGCATACTCACAGAAAATAGTGTGGTCCACACCGGCTATTTGGAACATAGCTGGTGTGGACATTCCATTCAAATTAAATTCCATGAATATAGGCTATGCTTTAGCCTGAGGACGGGACCCTGTTATTTCAATTCCATATCCGATTTATTGCAGACTCTCTGTGATCATTATTCCTACATCACAAAGAAAGATTTAGACCGAATGTACTTAGTACTTAGTAGTTAAGTTAAAAAACACCGTGGAGGTCATGATTAGTATTGCTGTCTTTAACAGTGTATGATTTATCATAAGAACATAGTTTCACCTCCCAATTATCATGGATTCTTCTGAGAGGTTCCGGGGATCTCTAATAGGGCCTGACTGGTTAGCTGAAGTGTGGGAAGGCTATGACACCGACTTACTTCATTGACTGCCATCACGTTCTTCCATTCCCCTTTATCATTTCAATGACAGTATCAATTTAATGGAATCATATTCTATGCTGTGTGCTATTGACCAATGGAAAGACATTTTGAAGGGCACTACCGTTACCTGCTTATTGACAACACCCAAGATATTCACATGATTATGAATCGGTCTAGTCACAGTCTTCACTGTATGGATCTGCAATATGAACTGTTTTGGTTAACGTGTATATATTAGATTTAACTGAATCCAAATAAATATCTCGCCTGGCTTATACTTCAACTAAATCTCCGCTCTCCATATTCTTATTGTTGGTGCTCAGAAAAATTATCTAACAGCAAAAACTTTGTACTATAATAATAGCAGATATATACATTGAGGGAAATTGTATTTTTGCAGTCAATAAATCGTAAGAAATTCCATAGGGGAAGACTTAAAAGTGTTCCTTAGTTTTACACTCTTTTCAGAGGAATGAATGAAGGAAGTTACTTGTGAGAGAAAACTTCTGGGGGAAATTCCTACAGAAGGAATCATCACAAGTATCAACATAGTAAATTCCTACAGCAAAATGGGCCAGTTTCTAGGTGACGCCTGTGGACCTTAAATCTAATCCACTCAGGATAATCTACATCATATTTAAATAAGAGAAAGGTTTTCTAATAATATTTTACCAACATTGTCACTTCTATTTGTTAGAAATGTGTTATATTAGTCTTTAAACCTAAGAAATGAGTGAATCCTAAGCATCCTATTTACCTTCTACCTTGCTGACCCACTCCTATACAGCGAGGAATATTCCTGCGAGCTGGGAATGCCAGGTAGGAATGAATGTAGGGAGGGAAAAGTTCCCACAGAAGAATCTCCTTTCTTAGCGTATGCAACAGGGCCCTGGGCCCTGGTCGCTATGCTATTGTTGTTTAACTTTACATGACAAGTCTGTTTCACTACCACTAGTTTACGTACATTTAGGTCCCCTTTGAGGTATGAATGTTAATACAGGTATTAAGTTACATACAGAGAGAAGTTGAAAGACAAAGATTGTGGGACAGGGAACAAGGAGAGATGTCCCACTAGCAAATCCCATGCACAGCACGGGTATTTGCTAGTAGTAATTATTTGATCAATATTTATATGTATTAAATCGAGAATGACTAATACGACTAGTAATGATTGCTTATTTATTAGCGAAGATTGTCAACCTGGACTGAAACGCATCTGCTGATAATGAACTAACATTGATCTAATTGCAATTGGAAAACACCTATATATTCATTAAGCCCGGTTTAGGATAGATATAATATCCAAAATGTTTTAAAACTCGAAATAAATTGGCTTTGTCTGCACTATTTTATCAGTAGCCCCGATAATCATACTCTAATGAAGGTGCAGGCCTTTAGCTCCCATATTATACACAATGTTGGTCCTTTTGGAAAGCTCAGTATGTTGTTGCAAATCTTTCATTGATGTAATCAATGGCAGAGATCGGAGGGTACTTGTTTGATCCATCTACACAGGCTATGATTGCCTCATCATCTGGGGACATGAAGAAGGCGATGGATCTCCTGCACTGCCTCATCTTTATCTCTTCTTCGGGTATTAACACTCGGTGTCTCTGTTTGAAATAAAGAACCCAGTCAGTGCAACATTTGACGTTGTGCTATGGACTATATTTGTATTCAAGTATTTGAAGATATTTGCTCCGAATTATTTAATCTTTATCAGAAAAGCTTAACTCAAACTGACGTACAACGGATGAAAAATGCATGTTATTTAAGGGTGGTATCAGGTCAATGTCTCATTGTTATAAGGTTGACTCCGATACTATCAACGCTTAAGCTCACATCACAGTTCTACAGTAAAAAAAGGGGGGGGGGGGCGGGCTAATTTATAAAATTAATGATATTTCAATCCAAGGGTAAATGCTATGTCTTGTTCCATTACGTATGTATGCACCCTATGGATTTAGATTGGATAGCCCAACTCATCCACCTGATTAAACCATTGATATAGATCATGATATGATGTAATATATTGGTGTGTATAGAAATAGGAAGGGTGAGAAAAAAAATGTTATAAAATTGAATGGCCTCACTGTTGAAACTAGTAGTCACTCGTCCATCTCTGCATCAAATCGCCAACATTTACCAGTATTGAGCCTTTGACAGGCACTGTTGGGCAAAATTCGCCACTACGGTTTTGCACCTTGCAGCTTGTTTATTTGAGCTTGTTTATTTGAGTCTAATTTCAATCATTCTTAGAGGTACAGTCATAAGCTACATAAAATGGAGGAACGCGAGCTAGCTTTGAATATTTATTGGACGAGATTCCGGCAGTCAATGACCTATCCCGAATTGCATTCACAATTTCTATATGCCCTTAACAAAGAGAAATATTTATAAACCTTTATTGCATGCCGCACAGCATGAGTGTAAGATAAATGGGGTAACTTGCCAGAGTCATAACGACCGGCCAGTGGAAATTCTACACATGTTTATGAAAGATTGCTAGTTACCTCAAGACCTCCACTCTGATCTTGCCAGAGTAGTGTTATAGAGCTGTAATCAGAATGTTCCCCACACCTGATAGTTCCAGGAGCCAGATCTGAAAGAACGAGGAAATTTAATTTGCTTTCCTAGGCCGTCAATTCTTTTTCATTACTTTATGTTTATACCAAGTTAAATGACCTTTTCAGCTGTCAGATATGCTCATTTCATATTGTTATCTCTGAATTCTATTTGAACAAAGGGCAAACCTATATTAGAAGGGATTGGTGGATATTGAAGACAGCGAAGTGTAGAAGAATTTGGTTTTGTATCAATGTTATGGCATTTTGCGAAGAGGTCCGGATCCTATAAAGGAGAAAGGGAGACACATAATAACTAACATCTTCAGAATAGTATTTCTGAGGGGGTAGGCGTATGTGATGTATACCATATATCCACTTTAGTCCATACCAAGCAGATTCAATCTGTATATATATTGTTATTTGAACTAACAAATTCATTTAAAACCGAATATTGCAATGAAATAGAGGAATACCTTGAGTTCAAGGCCAAGACCCATTGATTTGAGAATAACCAGGGATAATTCTAGTTGTTTCCCATAGAGCTCCCGGAGTGTCCCTTCAAAGCCTGCTATCTCTGAATTGGGCCAGAGCTGGAGGAAAATTTCAGATAACAAGGTATAAATCTGTCAGTCTAAGTTCTCAACTTGTTATGAGTGTGCTCATGTAAAGAATACAATTCTGCATATCATTAGGTTACTACTCTCGAGATATATTTAAGGAGAGAAAAACTTTCGAGAAAAAACTTCTGTATGTAAACTTAAGCAAAGTAATGCGTAACAGCAACATCACAAGTATGTTGTCCACAGCTGGTGCAGAATAATGGACCACTGCCTGTAATTATCACATGATTCCTGAATCGTATATTTATATATATATATATCCCCTTCCTCTCCAGCAATTGCAATAGACTTGTAACTTGAATTGAAACTCCACTTACAGATGCATAGCAGGGCGTCACATTATAGGCCTCTTTGTAATCCCCAGGTTTAGTAAGATCAAGCCTGGAATCATTATAATTATATGACCAACATATACAACGGGGTAAAACTCAGTGAGATGAACAATACATACAACAGGGTAAAACTCAGGGAAGAGCAAAGAGTTGGGAATTCAATTGTAATTAAGCGCTGGTGCATCAGCTCTTTAGAAAGTAAATGAGATAATTCTTTAGAAATATCTAGAGGAACCCTATGAATTCTGGTACATTTAGATTTGTTACATTTTGTTTTTAGATAATAACATGTTTTTATAACAAAAGAGTTAAAAGTCGTCTAAAATAAAATCCATAAAGCAAAACGCTATTGTGCATGTAAAAACATCAACACGTTCATCACTCAAGAAACTGTCGTAAAAAAATATAGTCAAGGACAGTATCTGCGCAAGAATTGGTGTACGGTAACTGCTTGGCTGGTTAGTTTAGTAAGATTATTTTCATCTCTCTGTATTCGTTACATCGATGGGAATAATCAAAACTTTTAAAATTATGGTTTCAGCACAAGCAACTGCAGAGCCGGGGAACAGAAACAAGGGTTGTCTGGACTCGGTGTTTTGCTTGACGAGGCCTGCAGGCGACCTTATGGCAGCGCCATAAAACACCTGCAGACATTTAGGTTTTAGGATTCGATTCTATATTTCGGTAGCTTTTTAATGGAATAAATTATAATCCCAGAGTTTGTACCTTCATTAGGCCTATGAGGAGCGGCAGTGCTTCAATATGCATCTGATTGGCTCAGAGCGGCAGCGGCTGTTCCCTGCTGCTTCCCTGCTGGCTCTTCTATCAACTTTTTGTTTTGGCGGCCATCTTTGATTTCCGATCGCTTCGAATGTGTGGTTTGCGAGAAATCTTTTAATTATTGCTCAAATCAAAAAAAATTTTCAGGACCATTCTTAATTAATCTTTGCTAGCCAGCTTTTGAGAGTACTTGAAGTGGTCCACCCTATGATGAAAAGTCGAGTTGTGAGGCAGCAGGTAGGTGAGCGGAAGACTTAAGGTTTGACCTTTAATGGTGGCGTGACAGTCCAAATTTTTCAGGGAAACCCTTTGGCTTTTTTTTTTCAAAAATGCGCAGGGTCACGTTTCGTCCAGTTATGGTATATAATGGGCCTAGAAATTAGAGTACACCAGTCGCCCCATACCTTTCTGATTGTAATCCTATCCAGCCATTGATTTTTTCCGTCCGACGATATTTCTCCTTCACATCTACAGGGAGCTCGAAAAAGGCTCTGGTGACGGCGTTAGCCTTCTCAAACTGAACATATATATATGAATCAATAAGGACCCATCACATAAAATATAATACCAACGCTCTTCAATATAGGATCATTGATAATACTAAATATAACGTATTTCAGATTATTATTGACAGGTAAATATATCATTCTACAAGGGGGAATCTCGGTGGTATGTAAAGGTAACATGTACAGAGTGCAAATAGATGAACTGGTTCTTACAAGATTAGGATGTATCCCGTGGTTGAGGATGTACACAAATCCTATCCGTTTGAACGCATCAGTTACTTGTTTGGCAGTACGTAGAGTTATTTCAGACTGAGGATCAAATGCACATAGAATATCCTTTCCACCACTGACAGAATTCAGAAGCGGTTGTAGATCAACTATCGACATCCCATCCATCCTGGTGGCTTAGACAATCTAGAGGAAGAACTCTGTACTAATCAATCAATTTGATATCAGGCCTGTCTGCCAATATACCATATAGTCAATTACACACATGAGCTGTTAGAAAGGTGCAGTTTGGGTGTGCAGTTTAGTTTGATCCGAAATGTTCACGTGAACAGTTCGGGCAAAGACACAATCTCATTGGAGCAGCGTAACCCTGACATCGAAGGCATAGAAGTGGGAGGAGGCCAATCAAAATTGGTACAATTCGCTGACCACATAACTGTGTCTGTCAAAAATGAATTGTCCTTATTTAAAATTATAACAACTCTAGATAGATTTCACTCAGCCTCCGGTTTAAAATTAATCCCTGAGAAATGGAAAGGTTTTAATATTGGTGACATTAATCTCTGCAACAGGGAAATTTTAAAAATAAATTGGGTTAACAAAATGAAGGTTCTAGGTATTAATCTTTTGTATCCTCGCAAAGAGGAAATCTTTGTTTCAGTCAATTGTACAGAATTATTCTGTAAAATGCACCTGTAATTAGTTGTTGGAAGAAAAGAAATTTAACGATAAAGGGTAAAGTGCTAGTATGTAATGTTTTCTTGCTGCCTATCTTCCAGTATGTTATGGCGTGTGTATCAATACCAGATCACATTAAAAAGAACATAGATGAACCCAAAATGACCTTTGTTTGGAGGGGCCCTCATCATCAATAAGTTCTGATTTTATGGCTCAAAGATGTGAAAACGGTGGCAAGGCCCCAGGCTTATCCACACAATTACAGAAACAAACAGGTTAAAATGGATCCAGAGGATGATACATGAGTCCACCACCATGAATTTCAGAGTGATGAGCTGGAGGACATTATCCTAGCAAGATTTATGCCTAGACAGTTTTTAAACGATTTTTATAAGCTGCACTGGGAGATATGGGAGGATAAAGGTATTGTCTGTGTTGGAGATTTATTAAATACAACAGGTAATTTTATGTCAGACCTGGAACTAAGAAGGGAATATGATCTTGATTTGTTTCTATCTCAGAGAAAAATGATTAGAAAGCAATCCTTTCCCAAGTGGCTGTCTATCAAAGCCCCAGACCAAAGAGCTATAGATATAACTATTGGTACTTAAAAAAATAATATCTTAAGCGGTAGCAGCAAATAAATATATTGATATATCGAAAAGAAAATATATCGAAAAGAAAACCAGATTATGAGAAATTAAATGAATGGCAAAAATTATTAAGCTTCACAGATCAAGGATTTGAATGTATAGCGTGGAAAGAAGCCTTATCAGGTCACCAGAGAAACCAGGTTGCAAGCTTTACAATATCGTATAATCTGCATTGATATACCCCCTCTAGTGGTTATATCAGGCTTATTCATCACCTGCAACCACTACCATGCCAGGCCCCCTAGCGTCAGTGTCAAATCTCTCTCCCAGGTACCATTGCTGCTTTCGCCATTACGCACGCTTACACCTGTAATTCTTGTGAATCTTTATCCTCATACATCTGAGCTTTGGAATTGCTACCGCTACGCCTACCCCGGTTTACAGAAATTGTTTGACCGGTTGTGGACATCGCCACACCGGTCCTTGGGGGAAAGCCCGTTGTAAGTTTGTAAAAGTGGCTTCGGATAAATCTCTTGAGAAAGATGGCATGGCCGATAATTGGAAAACGTATTTGGCTGTCGATGAGACTAAACCAAGGATAGCTCTTGATGACGGTAAAGACGCTGCTAGCGATGACAAGGCTGAGATTTATGTTGTGAATACTGACGCCCCAGATATGGCCCAATTTTTGTTAGTGCAAAAACAACAACAGGAGTCTATACAGAATTTATCTACTTCTATGGCGGCTCTCACCTTGGCGTGGAACAGCTCCCAGGGCGGTGGTCAGAGCGGTTTCAACCAACAACAGCCAGGCAGTCCTCAAGGCCCTCTTCTATCGGACGGTGTGATTACAGCTATCAACTGTCTTACTACTTCTATGGACCCGGCCATTGACAAAAGGGAGAAAGCACTTCTGTATCGTCCCGAATACTACGCCCTCCATTTGGAGAAAGGTATGGCTATGAAGAGTATTGCCTTTTCTAAGATGTCATTTAATGAGTTAATGTTTGGGATGTCACGGGTCTTGCGGTACTTGCTGGATGAGGGGAAGAATGAGGAAGCCAAGGCGTATTTAAGTCATCTCAAATTTGTTGCTAGACATTCTTGTAGCTCTGTTTACTCAGATGAAGCGTATGTTAAATACGATCGGATCATGGTGGATGCGGTGTCTGAGTGACATCACTACGTTCACCCCGGGATATCCCATGCCTTCCGCCTTTGCCTTCACTCGTGCTTATGATTCTACCACTGTGAACGCCAACAAACCCCAAGCCTCTACTCAGAATGCCAAAAAGGGCAAGAATCGTCAAGCGCCGGCGGGGTTTCCTGCTGAGCTTTGTTTCCTATGGAATTATAGGAGTTGTGAGGGGAACTGTGGCTTGCTTCACTCCTGTCGTAACCACAGAGGGGATCACCCATCGAAGTCTTGCCCCACCAAAACAACAACAGGGAAACCCCAGTCGTGACGTCATATCTCCAGCGAGGTTTCAGATGAGACTTCACATGAGTCTTCATGCCAAGATGGCGTTGTTTACCCGGAACTGTCCACCGACTGTGATTATGATTATGTGTTTTGCCCTGGCTCTGCGAATTGTACACCTTGTCCGTTGAATTCTCCTACTCATTTGAAGGAACTAATGCCTACCTCTATGGTAGCGGCTTCTCTAAGCTCTACTGACTGCAAGGATTGTGTCTGGGAGACTACTTTCGCCGAGTCTGGTCTTGTTAACGATTGAACTGATAGGCTGTGTGTTCATTTGTGTGCTGCTAATAATCATGTGTTGAACGATTCTGTTGTACCTCTTACTGATACTGTTGTACCAATTTCTGATGATATTGTCATGGATCCTATGGACCGTGCTGTTGTTTGTGAACTGCCATGTTCCTATAATATTTCAGAATTGTCTAGGACGTCGTGTTGTGCTGATTACTGGTATACCAATGGTGTGGGCGGTGTCCCCGTAATTGATGTTGTCGTGAAGCCTACCTTGCTCACTCCTGCTAGTGTGACTCATCTGGATGCTTGTATTCCTGATTGTGTCGCCTGTGATGATTGTGGTGTTATATGTGAAACTGATCCAGTAACTATTGTAGCTGATTGTACTCTTGATGAAGTTTTGTACGTAGATTCTGCTGTTAACGATAGTTGTACTCTTCCTACTGTAAGTGTTGATACTAGTGTTGATTTGGATGTTGTTTCTACCACTGATATTATACCTGATTGGCCTGTCCTTGACACTCGGCTAGGGGGCTGGCACCCAGACATCGTACCTCAACGTTGCTACAATAAATCTGGTGGTGTGCTACACTCGGACGAGGTGTTACAAAGTATTTGCACTTATGAGCCTATCGTATCTGACATCAACCTACCAATTTATCATGGATTCATCAGCTGTCACTCAGTCGGTGGTGTGCATTCTCAACTAATCTTGGAGGCATGGCAGTATGAGGCCAGCTTCGAGGAGGACCCTATTTTGCATGAATATGTATATGATGGTGTCAAGTTTGGATTCCCTATTGTAGACACTGATTGTACTGCTACTTATTTGTGCTACAATTATCGTTCGGCTCTTGCGCCTGAGACACACAAGTACCTCACTACACTGTTCCATAATGAACTCCTTGATGGCAAGTTTCTGCGATCGCACTTCATCCCTAGCTGTGTGCATTCTATAGGTGCAATACCGAAACCTGACGGCACCTACAGACTCATAACGGATTGCAAAAGACCTATTGGACTGTCGATCAACTCTTGGATGTCCTCCACAGCCTTACCCTTTAAGTATAACTCAATCGACCATGTGGCCAAGCTGGTTACCCGTGGATGTTACTTAGCTTCAGTGCTGCGTATAGAAGCATCCCTGTTAGGCCTGAACATTGGAACTTTCAAGGCTTATTGTGGGACTTCGGTTATGGTGATTTTTTAGTTTTTGGTCGACACACACTTATGCTTCGGGTTGAAGTGCGCTCCCTTTGTCTTTAGTGAGCTAAGCAATTTCATCTCCAAGGCTTGTATTAGGCGTGGATTCCCTAATTCTTTTTTTTTGTATACTATTTAATAAAGGCGGCCATTTCGCCGCTGCACTGCTGGCCACATCCTTGTTCAGTCGTCTCTGAGTTCAGCGTCAATTTATACACAGAACTATGACCTGTAATGAACATTTTGTGTAATATGAGAATTAAAACGACACCCATATGCTCCTTCTGTAAAGGAAGACATGTGTATCTCATTTCTTCTTAAGTTGCAGCAAAACAAAAGTGATGTGGTTAAAGGTCCTGGATCTGACCTTGACCCATCAGAAAACGGCCGGGAACTCACCCCTTTGGGGTTCTTCCCATTATCTGATGGGTCTCGATTAGTTTGAACCCTCCATCGTGTCAATTGCTATAATAAGCTGTTGCCAATCATGTATGCAGGTGTTTTATTTACCATCATTACATTCAGATATAAGGTTTATATTCAGGACCACAAAACAAACCACCATTACTTATCATACAAAACTTTACTAAGATAATAGTGAATCCTAAAACCGCATGAAGGAGTTCATATCTGACCTCGCTTCACGGCATGTAGCGTCCTCTATTTTATTACGATATCTTATCTTAGTCTAGTTTACTGCATGTTTCATTCCACTATTACTGTAGGCCTATTTATTTAACTTCACTTTTGATATATAATAGGGGCCCTCTGGAAGAGCTATGGTTTCATAGAAGAGAGGCACCCTTTTCCGGTGTAAAATTGATTTGTTATTACATAGCCTAGATGTACACTTCCAGAAATAAACACTACAGGTACACCAAAAGACACAAGCGTTTTGTGAATGCCTTGTTGCATATGCAGCTAGAGTTTTGTTCTATTTTTATGCCATGATATATATTATAATATCTAAGCATTGTTTGATCATTATTTACCTTCAGTCAATGTCTCGCAACCCTCCGACTCGTCTGTTGAAAACAGACAGATAAGGTTTTGGGAGATATAAATTTACAAATAAAACATCCTCCATACTATCTTAGCATGTATTGGAAACAATAATTTTGATTGGTCAAGATGTGTAGCCTACCAGGAGGAAGGTTTTTACTCTGATTCCTGTTACTTACAGATGTGTAAAAGCAGCCTCCATGACCCAACACACACTATCACAACCCTCCAGTAAGAAACCTCTCAAAACATAACTTTCCAATTAAGATATCAACTCTTTGGACTTAGCACACATGGAAAAATGGTTTATCTTTGTTATACAAGTTGATTCCGGGTAAATAAAACATTCCAAATGAAGATATATGCTAACGTAATTAGGCAACGTAGGACACACCAAGTTAGCGTTGTCAACGTCCGTAAGAACTGACTTACAACGAAGACGCAAGAAGATGTGATGACTCATCGGGGGATTCCCCCTAATGGTGTAACTACACCAAGATTTTTTTCGGTACAGCCCATACGGTTTTCATATTACAGCTGGTCTTGTACGTCGGAAAGTTCTTAGCCTTCAGAAATATACGTCAGTTGAGGCACTCTCTGGAAGAACTGGTCTCAGGGGCCTGTCCCTGTGACCAGACATTGAACTACCTGTTTTGTAATACCATCAGCAAATAAAAGAATCTCTGAATTGAATTGAGTTAAGCTATGAAGACGGATAGTCGGGGGCAGCGCCGCACCACTTTTTATTCCTTCCAGGCAGCCGCAAGAATAACCAAACGTTTTGATATTACCGCATGGAAAGTTCCGGCCAACGACTCTTGCATGGGGACTTGTGATGTAGCTTCACCAAGTAATTTTTCCTTGCAGCCCATCCAGTTTTCAAGGGGTGGTGCGACAGACCACAGGTCTTGGAACAGTGTTCTGCGTCAGTTAAGCTCTCAAGTCGGACAGTCATAGGGAGAGCAGCAACACATATTATGCTTTCCGGTGGGGGCCCACCGTAAGAATATCAAAACATTTTGATATTACCGTACGGAAGGTTAGGGCTCCTGAGGTGGGGTGTCTTATTAATTTGGTGCTACCAAGAAACTACAATTGTCACTTGTCACTAAGACAATTCTTGTGTTGCTTAATTACCGTAAAAATGGCCTGTTTTTTGTCAGTAAGGACTAATAAGGTCTTAGTCGATTTTTGAGGCTAAGAAAGTGTTTCTGTCATTTGTCACTTGATGCCCATGTCGATTTGTTGATCATAAGAATAGCCCATGTTGATTTGTCAGTTTAAGGCCTCAAGAGCCCTAAGACACTGGCCAACAACTCTCTACTTTCATCTATTAATATACCCTACTTTACTTTCATCTAATAATATAATTTGTGATTGTCTAGTCTATATATAATAATGACACAGGGGCGGGGGGCACTTGACTTGAACTGCTTCAGTACCGCCAGTGCTTATGTTGCATACAAGTTGCGGCTCATGCGACCAATGACCATAGTTTACGGCCGCCGCAAAACCGGAGAAAAAATTACCGCATTAGAGAATTTGGAACAGCCAATGATATTGTGTGCTCACGTCACATGACTTCATTTTTGTTCGTAAAAACTAGCCGTATGGAACGTATAACTCCCGCCACATCAACAGTGAAGCTACTGATTGCGACCATTCCGACCTTACCTTGCGCCCGCCGCAGAAACGTAGAAAAAAAGGCCGGAATAGAGGGTCGAAAGAGAGTCGCATCAGCCGCAGGGATGAAAAATTTGGTGTAGCCCTAGCATAACCACAGCCCGCGTTTTGGCTAGCGTTCACTGAGACGCGGTACATCGAAGCCTCCCTAGTGTTCGCAATGCTGCAGTCGCATGATCGCAATCGCCGCAAGCCGAGGGGATTATCAAAGTAGCGGAGTAATTTGGGTGCATTCGAAAAGCAGATTCCGCTTATGGAATCTACCCATGCAAATACCATGGGCTAATCGGGCCCTATTTTTGTGGATATGCTTTAATTGTATTCATTAAACCTTATTCATCTCTGAAAACCCCCTGAATTACGTAACTTGGAACTCTATTGTAGGAAAGTGTAGAGATAACAGTCGATTTTGTTTTGGTATAGCTTTCGTTGATTTGTATAGTAGTTAGTGATAACTTTGAATGATGGAAATTCTTTTTCCTTTTGAAAGGCAACGCTACAACATATTCACTTTGTGGACAAGTGTTTTTTGTACGAAACCATTGTAAATGTCTTAATTGGCCTGAAATCGCAATAAAAAAAATTGACGACCATCGTATTTTCCATGATTCCCCCTAGCAAGACGTTGACGTTAGGCACGCTCATGACGTCACGCCCATGAGATTTGTTTGTTTGTTTAAGAAAACAAAACTATTCTAACAGAATACATTGTGCCCGAAAGGACAATATATTCTCAGTCTTGATAGGTAGGCCCTACATCTAGATAAATACATTTAATAAACAGTAATACAGTATACAGAACCGATACGATTATTGATAATTCATAAGAGACAATATGACGGCGATAAAATATAAGGAGAAAAAAAAAGCACAAATTAAGAAAAAAAAACTTCCCTAGCCGCGCTAACGTGCACTTACAAAGTGTCCTGATCATGAACTGAAATATAGGCCTATATATCACAACATTCTTGAATAGTCCTGTTGTAAGGTTCAGTTGTAGCATAGCCTTATAGGCCCTATACTTAGCTACATAGTTCAAAATCTGGGTCTGCAAAGAAAAAAAACTGATAAACACAACCACAATTGCCCGAAAGGACAATATATTCTCAGTCTTGATAGTTAGGCCCTACATCTAGATAAATACATTTAATAAACAGTAATACAGTATACAGAACCGATACGATTATCGATAATTCATAAGAGACAATATGACGGCGATAAAATATAAGGAGAAAAAAAAAGCACAAATTAAGAAAAAAAAACTTCCCTAGCCGCGCTAACGTGCACTTACAAAGTGTCCTGATCATGAACTGAAATATAGGCCTATATATCACAACATTCTTGAATAGTCCTGTTGTAAGGTTCAGTTGTAGCATAGCCTTATAGGCCCTATACTTAGCTACATAGTTCAAAATCTGGGTCTGCAAAGAAAAAAAACTGATAAACACAACCACAATTTAGATAACATGAATCAATGCTCATAAGCAAGTCAATACATTTGTCCCTCCCTTACAAATCCCTCTAGAATGGATCTCTTCACCACAACTATTGTCTCTCATGAATTATCGATAAATTTACTGACTGTACCAGAAGTATTGTTGATGCTAACGGCGTACTTCAGTACATAAATAATACTTCTGGTACCATCATCCAACTGATTCTGGAGGCTGGAAATCATACCCAGGCTATATATCATAATCTGAGCAATGAGCAAGCCAAGTAGCTAAATAGAATCTTTGTTTATGCATTTTATTAGTGTAAGAGTGTGGTATACAAATAGCATGCAACTCGGTTGGTATCTGATTTACCCAAGATACGATGGCCGCTCATTTTTTTCGACAATGGATATCACTCAAAGCCTGGCAGCTTCTCATGAAATCCCTTGACCTTGTCGAAAAAAACCTTTCGCATTCATTTTATTCAACATGAAAAACTGAGTAAACTAGTGCCTATCACCTAGCCAACTCAGACAAAAGTTTAGATAAAAGTTTAGACAAAAGGATCCTGAAAACAAGGAGCCATGCAAAAACAGAAAAAATCTAGTAATCGACCGAAATCATCCGTTTATCAAAATAGTTTCCTTTATAAACCGTAGCGTGGATCGAACTACCTACTGACGCTCACAATTTCGAAACCACCAAGAAGTAACGAAAATATATAGAAAATAATTAGATAAATCAATGTCGAACAGCATTTTGGGGCCTTCCAATTTGTTCGGTAAAATCGGTAAAACGTTACACAAGCACAGGAGTGAAAGGATCCGAAGGATCAGGAATATAAACTGCACTATGGCCAGAGTTGTATTTATAACTTTCTGGTATAAACACTATATTTCTCGGAATGAGAATAAGAGAGTGCAGCAGTCAATCTGACCACTACACCAGTAATAAGGGACGCAAGAACCAAATTATATTATGTAATAACAGTATATATATAAGCGAGGTAGTTCCACCTAGTGAAATGTGGCGGCACTACTTATACCACTACAGGTATATTGTTACAACCAGTGTAAAAGGTAACGAAGTAATGAAGTTTATAGAATTTAAGTATTTATTCCTGGTACAGGTATATAGTGTGATGGTATAACCTAGTTGGAATCCGGCAGGCAACTGATGAGTAAGGGGTCAGAGAGCCCCTTATATATATCATAGGGGATGCTTACCATCAGGTCCGCCTTCCACCCTCATTGGGGGGGGGGGGGCGTGGCCAGACCAATGGGGGTGAGGGATTGCTCATTGTAGAGGTAGCCTCCATGCTGATAGGAGCTACGGTGAAGGTATAGGCCATTAATAATTACAATTTTAGGTACATTAATATATTATGACACAATGAGTTATAACAATATATATAGATAAATACACCAGTATAACTTAGCATTTTGCCTTTTACTGCATTTTTTAATCTCATGTAGCTCGCCTAGACGCTATCCTGTAACATCGTAATCGCTGGAAAACCTGGATTTTATCCACAGGCCAGTCTACCAATATTGTCTATGTATAACTTTGACAAAATAAAGTATTCATCAATCAATCAATCAATCAATAAAGTGGATTCCAATGACAGTAAACATTAGGACATCTAATAAGTAGTTCTATATTTTTTTAAGCATGGTGCTACTAGCAGCACTAAACACTCCAACAATGAAAAGATTCTGAGCAAGGGTTCTTCATCTTTTGCGACTTTTGACTCATTTTCCTTTTAGTCTACAAATCAAAATGATATGACAAGAAGCAACCTAAATTCTTCAATTCAAACTGCAGTTGAAAATGAGCAAAACTGCTAAATTATGCAATAAAAATTGAGAAAAACGTGATAAAAACCATAATAAATTAAGCTTACTTACTTTCCTATACATATACAAAAACACAAAGAGAAGAGGTCTCAGAGTGAATGAATTATTTAAGGATTATACCACGATGGTTATGGCATGAGAATGGTGTAGGGTCCCATATACCCACTCGGCCTGCGGCCTTGTGGGTTATACCTTCACCGTAGCTCTTATCAGCAAATGCCATAACCAGAGTGGTATAATCATTTTAGTCCATAATGGGTCAGATCCCATACAAATAGAGAACATTACAAAACCATTACATTACAAAAAACAACAAGTCATTATTTTACTAACCTTTCTGCAGTCGGTTCATTTCTGCGTTTCGGCAATTAGATTGCAGGAATGGGTCCAATCACTCTCGCATCACTCTCGCTATACAGCCGGCATTGACACATGCTTCCCTTCGAAAGTGCCCATGCCGATCGCTTATAGCATAAAAAATAGACAATATAAATGTTCGCCGATCGCTTATAGCATAGAAAATATACAATATAAAGGACAAACATGTATGGCTTCTGAAATCGCCACTGGACTTAAACTTCGCTATCGGGGGGTAAAACTATTTTTAAATCATATGACCATTGTTTGAATAAAACTTAAAGATCACAACAATCAGCTGACTCATGGTTTTGATGTTTACCGACTACTATTAATATATTTAAATCATTTCTACCGATTCTGATTTGTTATTTATTTCCTTTTTAAGTCGCTAAACACACATACACCACCGAATAGTTCAAGGTCAAGGTCGCCATACTGTGGGCGTGCCCCGGACTTTCGAATGAAATCCTCCGTGCGCTATATAGACTACAGTACACAATGCAACGCCAAGTGAACCGTGCACAGAGGGGCTATGCCGAAAGTCTCCACACTGCTTCCACCTAGTCCTTACGCAGACCCACACTCGCTCGCTCTGTGGGCTCATATTGCACTGAAAATATCCACCAATTCAGACCTGACAACACCACGGTATATGGCCTCATATTGCATTCAAAATATAATCAAAATCTGACCCAGATTCGATAACCAATCACGAGCCAACTACCATGATGACACCATGGTATATGGCCTCATATTGCATTCGAAATAGACCCAAAATCTGACCCAGAATGGACTAAGTTGTTATAATGGATGTAACATAAAGGAGTGAAGAATTCAGTAGAGTCCCCAGTAGCACACAACATTTGGGGAACATTGGGATTGTGTTCCTCCTGTGTTTGTTTGTAAGAAAGACATAGAAAACATAGAGCAAATGTTTTTTACCAAACGTCCTAGGAATGTTAGGATTTTATGTTCCTGGAATGTTATTAGCTAACATTCAGCTAATGTTCTGAAAGAAATGTTTAAGGAACAATAATTTCCACACATTAAATGAACGTTTTTAAAAATAATGTTCCCCAAACATTTATCTGTGAACATTAACATAACATTGGGTATTTATGTTCCTGGAGCCATATTTGCTAACTTTCTGCTAACATTGTCAGTTATATGTTCTGCAAACAATCATACCAAACATTGAAGAAACATTATTATATTTATGTTCTCAAATTGTTATCTCTCCAATGAAAACTGACATAACTTATAGTTACATCAGTTAAAATTAAGTTCTTTCAATCTCCTAGACATAGCAAATTCATAATATTACTTCTATTGTTAAAAATATGACATCTTGATATGATTTTTATACAATTTCTCCTGTGTAGTACACAATGTCTCCTGTGTAGTACTCATATGGTAGTCAGGGCACAATAGAAAACGTCAAGTTTGATGAGTGCACTTGAACCTTCTAGGAATAAAAGTGTGCTACTGGGTTACATACGTATGTGATGTGTCACAGAAAAATGAGTCACAGAATCACTGGAATCGGCTTGAGCTCATCATTTAAATGTGATGCATGGTGATCCATTGATAATATTTAAGAGTACAGGGGATAGCACCCGTTAGCATTTTTCCTCTCAACAATATATGGTAGTATACTACCCTGGGAGTTAGAGGGTGCCACCAGTGGGGATTTTCCACTTGTTTACCAGAGGATTACACCACTGGTTTTGAACCACTAAGCCACTCCACTCTCTTAGTTACCGCCCAACCATCAAGCAGGGAACACTACAAATTGACTGCTAGAGTAAGTTACCATTTATTCATTTCTCTAACGCTCTATATCAATATTCAACAGTATGCATTGGTATATATATATCTAAGTAGCACCAGTTGCACCTGGGTATTTATATCTTGGTATAATTTATATCTTGGTATTTTCTCTGCTAGATTTTAGAAATTTTAGTGCGATTTTGAGATTTTTGGTAAAAATAAAAAAATACTTTGATTGTTTTGATACTTTTAAGGAAGAAAGTACTTGCATCGGGCTATATGACTGTAAATTAGCCTCAACCTGGACCAATTATTTTTCAAGATACATGCCTCCAAATCATTGGAGGCTGGTCAAAGATTCCATACGAATACATACATATGTATGGAGCGTTTTTTCCCTTTATAAGCAAATTTATTAATAATTCAGATATAAAGATGTGGACTTTTAATACCTTTTCTTTCAAATATCTGTTCAGAGCATTAACATCTTTATATAAACCCCCATAAGTGTTTCCAACGAATCCAGCATTCCATACGAATACACCATTCCATACGAATCCAATGATGTATTCGTATGGAATTGTGTATTTGTTGATACATCCTTTCTGAATAAAATACCTAAATATAAATGAGTCAAATAGTAAATCCTTTCATAAGGAGCCCATGAGAATTCAAAATTCGTATTTTCCAGAATAGACGATTCCATACAAATACATAGGCGTTCCAACGAATACATAATTCCATACGAATACATCAGTCAAAGTGATTGAAATTCCTTCCTTGGCAAGGATGAACAACTACTTTTTCACTGTTTATTTAGTGGACGTCATGGCTGATGACATGGTTAGAGTCAAAGTTGCAGTAAAGAAGAGGATTTATACTTAAACAGATTTACCTTGGTTAGATGACATTAATAAATATGAATATAAGCCCTTGTAATGATTTATTTATTAGTTAGACTTTATTTAAAGAGAAATTCCATAATTATATATATGAGCGTTGATGTTGGCATCATTTATACAGGTAAAAAGGTGTATCTATACCATGGTGAATCAAGTATTTTACTGTGTATTCGTCGGAATCGTGTATTCGTATGGACTCTTTTCATAAAATTATAATTAACTGATCAAAGGGATGATTTTGGAATCATGCAATTTGCTCTGATTATTAATTCAATGACCTTAAATGTAAGTGCCAAAAAGAGTTGATCAAATATGAAGAGTTTCTTTTTTATAGCAGTTAGAATATGTATTCGTTGGAACGTTTTATTTTAGCCAAAATTACATTTCTCATTATTATCACGAAAATATAAGCCAATCTGAAACTCAAAGAATTGGTGTAGATAGGGGCAGATAGGTTCTCTAATATGGAATATCAAAGTCCATGCAAAAGTAATTGGTTATTTTAATTTTTCTCACTTTTGTGTGTATTCGTATGGAATGGTAAAAAAGGAAATGGTCAATGAATGATATGAAACTCTGTTCAAAAATTAAAACTGTATCTAGTATTATTAGCCACGTTCCAATGAATCCATACATACCATGTCTAAATTAATAAGACCGAAATTGACAAAGTTATTAAAAGAAACGTGAAAAACATCAAAATCGCACTAAAATTTCTGGAATCGACCATATATATGATCAATAACCTTCCTATTTACAGAGCCTACATCAATTTAACCATGGGATGATTTTTCAAAGAGTTGGAGCCATAAATATCAATGATATTAAATTCCCTTGGTTCTAGGAGTGGGTATTTTTACAAAGCTGCCAAGTAAGTTGGATATAGGATAAGTCTCTAATATGACGATCTAAAACAACAATGAATATAACAGCCATATATTTGGTCGTACGATGCTATGGATAATAATATGATGAATGAACAATGACACAAGGATTGGCCGGAAACCAAGCAAAGCATTGGTTTATTATTCAGCATAACAAATACAACATCAGGTAAGAAAAAAAATTTTGAGTCTATACACGTCCGAGCGATGCTGCGAACAAGTGAGAAGTAAACAGTAGAACGTGGATTTGTTGTTCCACGTGATGGGCGCGTCATAATGACTGGCGCGCTGATCTGATTGGTCAATGGAAAGGAGGCGTGGTCCCAACGGCCACGTGTCTGCTCCCGCCCAAATATAGGCGCCGAGGTCTCGACTGTGGATATTTGGTCGTACGATGCTATGGATAATAATATGATGAATGAACAATGACACAAGGATTGGCCGGAAACCAAGCAAAGCATTGGTTTATTATTCAGCAAAAGCCAAACCTAGGAAGAAGAGAATTTTTTCATGGCAGCGACGACACAGTTTTCACATTTAATATGGTCTCTGGGAGAAGGAATAATGTAAGATTCCACGACAGAAGACCTCCAATGTCCTTTCAGTTTGATTTCCTGGAGGGAGATGCCCAGTGAAGACAGGAAAGATGCACCTCCTCGACGAAATGAATGGGTAGAATATCCAGGACCCACATCAGCAGCTGATAATAATAATGACAAGTTACTAGAAATTTTTTCATAAGAAAAAACCTGAATATCAGCACACGAGAACAAAGGGTGAGAGCTGGGAAGAGGTTGGTTCAACAGCTTCTTTACCCAATGCACAGGGCATAAAGATTTCACAGCAGTGGGCTTAAGATAAATGAGGTAAGGCTCATCAGAAATTTTTGATGATCCAATTGTCACAGTCAGCAAATCGTCAGAGATGCACACATCCCCACGTCGAATAGTATGAGGGGAACACACAACATGACTAACTCTCAGAAGAGATCTAAACATGAACAAATAAGCTGTCCAGCATAATAAATTTAAATTTTCACTGGTATCCAAGTGAGAATACATTTTAGAGAGAATTCCTAGAGTCATGGGTAAGGCAGGAGAGGCAGACATGCCTGGCAATTTCTTCACACCTTTTAGCACAGCCTTGATGGCAGGATGAGATAAGGAAGGACAGTCAATGTCCTTGCTCCGGGCATAGGATATCACACCAGATAAAAAGTACAGATCGAATTATGTTTCATAAATGATGACAGGTATGCAGCAAAAGCTGTTAACTTGGAGACATCCATGGGAAGCAATGTAGAAGAGTTATCATTTAAAAAAGTGTTAAACATGCTCCACTGTCTCTCCCTCTGTCGCCTGGTTGATGGGGCAAGAGATAGGTTCTTCAATATGTCCACTTTTTCCATCCATACACTCAGGCCTGCAGCATATAAATTCATACGGTTTAATACAACACAACCCAGCTGCATTCAAGATATCAGGCACAGGAGCATCTAGTCCAAGGTAAGGGAGGCGAGAGAGAGCATCCGCCACTACATTATTATGAGTGTTAATATATTTAGGAATTAATGCAATATTAAATATGAAACACATCCAATAGAGCTCATATAACCATTGCATGCACTGTTTGCTCGAGCTGGTCCCATTCTTCAGCATGGCGATCACTTGGGTGTTATCTATGAAGCACACCAGAGCCTTGTCCTTCAAATCACTGGCCCAACGTCTCACCCCAGCCACAATTGGATATAATTCCTGAATATTAATATTACTGGCCAGCTCTTCCTCAGCTGGAGTTGGACAAATATGGTCATCAAGAAGCATTTTGGTAGGTATAACATAGTCTCTCCAAGTTCCAGCCAACCAATCGTGGCCAAGAAAGGTTGCAAAACCTCTTGAAGAAGCATCCGACACCATTGGCAAATGGTATTCATAATGTTTGAGAACTCCCACACCATTGAACACCCTGGAGAAGGAGTCCCACCATTTTAAGTCTAACATAGCATCTTCAGATAGATTAATCCTGGTAATCTTCTTTGCTAGCATGACTTTGTAGAGATCGAAGAAACGTCTGCAGAAAGTCCTGCCACCTTTAAATACAGCAGAGCAGTGAGAGATGTACCCACAGAACCGTTCCAATTGTTTCTTGGAGATATATTTCAAGCCTTTCACCTCATCTATCAGCCTTGCCAACTTCTCCACTTTTCCATGGGGAAGGGAAATAATCATTTTTGAAGAATCAAGGTTGAATCCAAGATACACACAGTTCGTTGAGGGAGCAGACACCTTTTTCCACGCCACATGGAAACCCATAAAGCGTAGACATGCAAGCACAGCATTTTGGTTGATCCTACACATATCATAAATATCATTACAAACAAAGAAGTCATCCAAAAAATTGACAACGTGACAGTTAAAATATTCATGAATGCAAGTGGCAAAAAAATCAGAGATATGGTTAAAAATGCAGGGGCCTGTTCGAAGACCAAAGCAAAGTCTATTATCCATATACATATGTTCTTTACCATCGATTTCCCATCTGAATCCACAGAAACGACGGTGGTCAGGGTTTATAGGCACAGCTCTGTAAGCAGATTTGATATCGACAACAGCCATAAAACTGCCAGGATTAACAAGGTTAACAGCATCATCAATAGAGTTATAAGAAAATTCACGAACCAAAGATGCACAGTGGTCGTTTACAGAATTACCAATAGGTCTACTACAATCGGTGATGGGCCTAATACCCCCATCAGATTTAGGGACAGCCCCTAACGAGTGAATACAAGTTGGTAAAACATCACTACGAGAAATATAACCTTCGTTAAGCTCTTTCAATACAATATCATCCATTTTACCTCTGACAGCTGGTTCGAGAATAGATTTGTAATTCTCACACTCATATGGTTCAACTTCTCGATCAACTACGTCGAAACCATCAACAATACCGTGATACACATCTAGATAATTATTAACAGCAATATTATCAAGACCAAAGAGAAGATATGCAAATCTGCAAGGTTTAAGCTGGGTACCAATACCTCCCAACCTATGCTCACATTTACATTCACCACGAGCACATGAAGCGAAAATTTTTACGACTCGACCTTTAGGAGAAGCCGGAGTTAGAAAAAGTATTGTATCATTGTCCACATCGGCAGCATTGTCACCAAACTTCGCAATAATATTACGAATATCATTATAAATACCTTTATCTTGGTTAGAGTCAGGCTGGAGGCGAGATGAAAGTGAGAGGGGGAAAAAACCACTTGTCAAAGTCGAGTTCGAACGCAGATTGTCCACCGTGGCCGCCATGACAGTTCTTGTCGAAGGGACCACTTCCGGGTCACCATGGCCACAGAAATCAACATCCGGATCATGTAGAATAAGGTTCACCGAGTCAAAATTAGCATCGACAATATTATCACAATCGATGACAGGCAATGTAAAATCATTTTTCACACACTGACCAACCTTAGACATCTTTTCCCTCTCACTAGCCTCATCCTATTTAGATTTCACCGTACACGACTTCGCCCCGTGCTCAGACGAGCCACAAGCCGAACATTTATGGGGAAATTCACATGACGTAGCCGATTTCCCACATCCACCAGGATTATTGAATTTGAAGCATATCCTGTCCTTTTTCGTCTTTGAACCAGCCGGCTTCACTGTAGTTGCCTTACGGGAGTTCTCATACGAGTAGCATCTTAAGATTTCTTCTTGTCTGACGTCCGCGAAAGCTGCAAGCCCCGCCTTATTCGCGCGAGACCTGACAGCTTGGTCATACGATACGCTAGCCTTCAGCGCGTAAACCTGGGAGGCAGACTTCTCACAAACAGTTATGCAATGGTTAACGACCCCACCTATTTCCTCCAAAGGTCTGTCATCATCTACCAGTTTGGCAATTAATTTCAAACTCAATAGCAGCAATTTTTCTATGGACTCAATTGATTCACCTTTATCGAGTTCTTTCCTCTGGTCAAAGGGGCGGGGTCGAGAACGAGACCTTGATCTGCCGCGCGTCGATCTAGCTGAAGAACCGCCCACCGCGTAGATCGAACTCTCCACACTTGTACTTCTCGGATTAAATGTCACAGTATCGTTGCTTTCTTGCGAAGTAGAGGCTACAGGCCCAGCAGGCATTTGAGAAAACTTCTTATCCATTGTAGAAACAAGGCCACGCACCAAGGCTTCCAAGCCATCGATACGACTATTAACTTCAATATTCGCCGTCGTATTCTTACAATCGTCTCCAACCGGAGGTTTGTGAATAGAGTTGCACTTCACACACGCTTTACTTCCTTTCGGATTCATCTTGACACAATGTCCAAAGATCCAACTCAAAAAACAAAAATTTTGAGTCTATACACGTCCGAGCGATGCTGCGAACAAGTGAGAAGTAAACAGTAGAACGTGGAATTGTTGTTCCACGTGATGGGCGCGTCATAATGACTGGCGCGCTGATCTGATTGGTCAATGGAAAGGAGGCGTGGTCCCAACGGCCACGTGTCTGCTCCCGCCCAAATATAGGCGCCGAGGTCTCGACTGTGGATATGTTAAATCCCTATATATAGTACTATGTGCAACTGTATAACTGACTCAATATTCGATTTCCTGGGTTCCTATAGCCTCAGTAGGCCATTAAGGGACCCCATGATTTTGCCAAGTCCAACCTGCACCCCTGAGCCCTAAACTTTGTTTTATTTCCTTTGTACAGAAAACGGTTACAGATGAGGATGCTACAGGCGGGAAAATACAGGAAGATATTGATTACATGTGAGGGACAAGGCCAAGCTATCTGATGGTAGTAATCACAGAGCCTGTAAGCCTACAGCCCAGCAGTGGTCATTGGTGGTGCTCAGTAATCCCTTAAATATACATTCAGGATTACAGGCCAACTAAGCCCAGCAAAGCTCCAACTGTCGATTTAGAAGATATTGCATACACACAGAGAAGGATGTGAAGAGAATGATGAACCAACATGATGAAATGATGATTATTTGAGTAAATAAAAGAGAACGTTTTAGGGTAATTGTTTGTTTTTCAAAAATTAAAAATGAACAGAAGGCTACAATGGGAAGAGACAAACATTGGGGGAATTGTAGTTAAAAACGTTAATTCTATGTTAGATGGGAACGTTCTCCTAACATTATTTTCAACTATTAGAATAATGTGACTAAAGTATGTTCTAGTAGTGTTATAAAAAAACAGTGGAAGAACGTTTGGTAAACAACATAAACAAAACATAAATGAGAAACATTATATTAATGTTAGGTAGGAACGTTCCTCTAACACATGTTCCGGGAACATCCAAGAAATTTTCACTTTCAAACATTAAAGGTGAAGTGTAATGAAAATTCTAAAATTCGAGATAAGGGACGATTTACATTTGTGGTGGTGCTATCGATGGCATCTGAGGTTGAAAAAATATAAAAAACAACTTTAAAGCCCCCTTTTCACAGCTTTTTAATGAGTACACAAATGGGGCTCAGTTTGTCTTAGTAGAGGGTGTGTATTCGCACCCCACCGCTGTGACGTCATCCATGTCCAAGCTACGGCCTGCTTTAGCCTGGCTAAGTATTGGTGTTAGCATAGCATGTATGTGTTAGTTGGTGTTGCATGGCTCTACTGTATCTCAGGTCAGGAAATCTTCGAATTTTATCATAACAGACATTGGGAGATTTAGAGGTTGATTCTGTATTAATAATTATATCCTTAATTACACTAACAGGCACTAAAATGTGTATTTATACATCCGAAACAGTGGTCGAAATAATGAATAGAAATAGGTTGCCCCACCGGGCAAGCTACTGACAAAATCAGGAACTAAAAAGTACATTCATTCATCTGAAATGCACCATTTAAAGAGTATTTGTTCAAAAGATTTCCAGGGGGAAACTCTCCCCCCCCCCGTTCTCCGCACAGACACAAACATTATTGGCTTGGATCTCAACATTCCCCCACTCTAGCAAAACAGGGGCCCATTTCATAACTAAAATCTAAATCCTCTGTTTCCACTATACTGCTAAAAAAAATAACGAGCGATTTTGCGGAATTCCGCTAAACTGTTTCATATCCCGCTCTGCTAAAAAAGATTCCACTATGTTCCGCTATTGCTCACTATGGTCCACAATCTCCCGCCAAGCCTTCCACTATGTCTCGTTACTCTCCGCTATCAAAGTCAGCCATAATCTAAGGCTCAACATTTTCCAAAATTTCTCTACCTACGGCCGCTTATTTAGAAAGAATCGTTATATAATCATACAATTTATGCACAGGTAGATAGTGTAAAAAGGATATATTTAAATGACTTTATTTCGCAATAAATATGAAATCTAGATGAGAACATAGCTGTTTCACCAGGCATGTATTAAAGTTAAAGGATTTGCGCTGGTTGGCGACCAGGGGTAGCTACCTAAACGTGTTTAGACTTGCTGGGCGTTTTCCATGTTAAAATGCTTGTTCCTATAATGAAACCCTTGAATATAAAAATAAAATCCGTCAAATCTCATTAATTTTTGGCATACATATAGAAGGGAATATTTTTTTTAAAAACGAACTTTATTCAGGTTAATATTTATGGCATATGCCAAACCATTAATGTGGCTCGGGATATTCTGCATTATGCAGACGAATTTTGGGAAGGCTGTGGCAAATATTTCGATTCCTCCACCTATGCTACAGAAACCTCCATTTTTGCCTTATTTCGCCCATATTAGATAAGATTTATCAAATAATTGGTAGAAGAGACAAGGCTTACCTTGTTCGCTAAAGTATCTTCATAATTCCTAGGCACTTTTATTGCAATAGAGGTGAAGATTCTGGCATAAGAACTTTAAAAGTAGGCTTCTCACAGCCTCATTTTGGCCAAGGAGTTCAAATAAAATGGTTATAATCATGTGTGATCTTCCCAAATACAGATTGTAGACACCCTATAGGCTGGGAAACCAAATGATGCTCGATTGGGAGAATTACTCATATATATGCCCGACGGTAATTACAAACTATCAAGCTCTTTATTTAGCTCTTATGGCAAGCCATGAAGGGAGACAGATAGGTGAGAAAACATTGAATATACCAGTGGAATATAGTTGTATGCTAAAGCCTACCAGTCGCGCAGGGACATCTATGACGTCACAGGTCGCTTGGCCCGTCTAAAGATGGCTACTCGCCTTGCTGCGGTAGGCTGCGTGGGACTCAGAAAATGGGAGCGCTTAAACACCTCTCACTAGTTTGATTTGTTAGGTTGGGTGCTAAAACTTTGTACATCGTTTCAAAATATTCCTCCAAATGCATCAAACACGAAATAAAAACCTTTACACTTGACCTTTAAGCTAACAAACAACGAAACATTGGGGGAATGTTCTAGGAATAAAAGTGTGCTACTGGGGGTATGAACGATGTTTTATTGCCTTTGTAGATGGTGATACCAGATGTTAATGGTAATGGCAAGTCCCGAATGGGCGTGTAACACATGCCTTGATATAGGATTATCCTATCCTGCTAATTGGCCAGGTATGTCTAGACCAATAAGGTTGCGACATACCTCAGTAGCCGCCTAGCCCTCGTAGGGGAAGGAGCTACCTATATGGATTTTAAAATTTATGATGTGTCACAACGAGTTATAACAATGTACCATAAAATGATAATTGAAAAATTAACAAATATCAGATCTTGTAATGAACATATTTACAGTGAACATTAATTTGCCAATTTTGGAGAATAGATTTATTCCTTTACTATAGGCTATTTATAGACGTTTCTACAACATTTTTTCAATTTTGTTATCTCCTCCAAAATAAACCAGCTTCAATAAGGCAGGGTTAAATAATTAATATTGCCCCCGTTGCATAACAATTTGCGAGTAGCTTTTTCAGTGTTACTATTGAGTTCGCAGATTGTTATGCAAGGGGGGCAATGCCCCCAAAGTAAATATGTCCTTATAGATAAACTTTCCACGTTCATTTAAGAGATATAAAATGGCTTTCCTCTCTCAAACGAGCAGATAATATCACAAAAGGTGTATGTAAAAAGTGGATAAGAGAGTGGATAAATATCCTAAGAATTCAGATAAGGCTGGTGAATGTCCTAGGATGGTAGATGCCCTGGTTGGTAGATGTCCTAGCGTGGTCATGTCCAGGATGGTAATTGTCCAGCTGGTAAAAGTCGGCGGGGAGATATCCGGCGGGTAGATGTCCGGCGGGTAGATGTCCGGCGGGTAGCTGTCCTAGGACCCCTTAAAATGCATTAATCTTCTTTGGACCAGATGAGGTCAATAAAAAACCTGCAGTGCTCCACACAAAAGTGTAGCATTTTGCCTGATGACCTACACCAAGCGAAACCATGTAGTGCCAAACATTATTTACTAATAGCTTCACATTAATCACACATGGGAACATCTCCAGGTGACCTGAGCACACCTTGCAATGTAGCTATCAACATTGGTAAGGTTGCTTTTGAAAAACAAAAAAACAAAACGTTGCTAAGGTTACCCACGTCTGTGGAACCTATGAAGTTCCTAGTGACATGGTAGCATCAGCCGGAGCAAGATCATAGTTATCGTCAACATCATACAACGTTGTTTTTATTAATTCAAGTCGCATATGGAATGACAAAGTAGACAAGTATATGATGGCTATTATAGCTATTCTTAGAAATATGTAAATCGGTTAGTCTTTTCTCGTTTTCCCATCCACCTTAAGAGGTGAGTAACCTGTGAATAGAAAATCAGAAAACCCCACCCAAAAAAAAAAGTGGTTAAACTTAACCCGTTAAATAGGAATTTATATGGTTGTGTAGTGTTTTTCCGTCTCACACTACCCAAGTTCGATATCTATTCTCGCGAAGGGAAAGAAGACCAGACACACAGCTCTTTAGGTATCACGGGCTTTATTCTCCACACAAACCATGTCCGATAGTGTTTATCGGACCCAACAGAGGTGACCAGGTATTGGCCTCAAAGGACAAGTGGCAATTATGGCACACGATCATTGCAGGTGTTGAGAGTCAAACAGTTAACATGGTTTTACATAGGAGTAACACAGTGAAACAACACGGAGTCTTACCGGAGCATCCGGAAGCACTCTAAGACACATTATGGTAAAAGAGTTGACTAGATTTAAGTTACCTTTGATATTGGTTTACTGGAACTCTGTCCAAGTAAGAAAAGGCGGGAATCCGAAAGGCCATTTCTGAACCGGGAGCGCGTTCAGTTGAGGCGCGTGCACCCAATTATAGCAACGCCCGGTCAGACCAATTATCTCGGATCTATTTAAAACCGTATTCACTACAATACCCCCTCCAAAATTTAAAGATTTTTACCCTACAGTAAATAATCTTCCGGAGGCATAAATTATTAAAAGAAGTGAATAAGTAACATGTTCTAAGAAGTTATAAAAAGAGAATTCACATGGCAAACAAGTACAAGCAGGAGCATATATGTGTCCTCACTACATAGTTAACAAGTCGCAACATCTCCGTAAGTAGAAATAGAAGTTATAACTTTAAGCTTTGAGAATATTTTTAACCATCCAGCGGCATCTCGACAATAAGGAGCTTCCAGAGTCCTATCTATGTACAAAACATGATCCAGCACAGGTTAAAAAATTTAGTTTCTACTATACCAAAACTTCTTTAGAACAATGTGTGCTAGGGAGGCCATCATTAGCGGACTCATGCCGGGATTCCCGTAACCAGGAAACGTTCCGGCCATGGGCAGGGACATAGGAGGCGGAGCACTCATGAAGGAAGCCATCATTTGACCCATCCATAAGTAGCGATCCGTATCCGTCAACATAGCGGGGGCAGTGGTCAAAGGATTTCTCCTGACCGGACTGCCAGCTGCACTGCTGGGGCCAAATTGGACGGAGCCGGAGGGCTCACGTACCTCACTTGTGTCAGGCGCTGACACACCGTTAGCCTCCAAATCTGCTCGCAGGGAACTGACGGTTTCCTCCAGAGACCTAACCTGCAAGTCACTCCGGTGAAGACTTGCCTTCAAGTCTCTGATCAGGCGCGACTGGGTGCGATTTTCCTCACGGAGAGCAGCTAACTCCCCGATGGATTCTCGCACAGCCTCCAGCGCCTGTAGAGGTTCCGTCAACCGGTCTACAGCAGTGCCGACCTGGGTCTCAACGTCTGTCAGGGCAGCCCGAGCCAGCTCGAGAGCCTCCCCAACATCCGCCCTTGACTGCTGTATAACATGGCACACGGCAGCTTGCTCCGGGAGCTTAGCTTCCATGTCCGTGACCTCCTGCTTGGCTACGGCAGTCAGGGTTTTCGCTTTCTTGCTCTTCTTCATGGGGACAGGAGAGCCTTCACGCTCGCTAGAGCCGGAGTGCGAGCGCGATCTTTTCCTCTTCTTCTTCTTTGACGGAGTGGAACTCGACGTGCCAGAAGTGGAGGGAGCCGGAGAAGAAGGGGCAGCCACGGCCTTAGGCTTCACAAACTTGTGTGTAGCCTTCCGCCGGATCACCTGAAGGTCTGTCGACGTCAGGTAAGCCATCCGACTGAACAGATGGTTCACCTGAATCGACGGTGACAGCTTCATCACCTTCTCTGCAGCCACCGCGAATCCCATGTTGTGAGCCACCACTTCTCCGTACTGGAGATGGCGGACCAACTCGATCCTGCGGTCTACCTTCTGCTTACATCTTCTGGAGGGACACTCCCACACCATGCGATGGGGGGCGTGCTCCTCGCACAGATGCCGGAACAGGCGGGGCCTCGTTCTAAAGACACGAATCCCGTAAGGATTCATCCCTTTGTGACGGCAAATAGCAAAAGGACACCGGAATCCGGGTTCCCAGATGCTAGGGGCATCCCACACTTTCTGGTACGTTCCAGGATCCAGAGCATCCTGTCGAACCAAACTGGGCCACTGACGGGTCTCGAAGCGGTCCATCAGGAGATCGTCAGCGAACTCCGTATCCTCATCCTCACTCTCGTCAGCCAGGGGAACACGGACTCCTGGGGAGTCATCGGCCGGGTTGATGGGAAGGACCCCGGTGCCTGCAGTCAACAGGCCACGGATATCACACTGTGACTCCTTCAAGGCATACAACTCGGTCTTGTGCTCGATCCGCTGGCGATGCACCTTCACAACCGGCTTCTTCTTTCCGGCCGGAGTCTTGGACGCTGTACCAGGGCTAGTACTGGTCCCGGACTTGCCAGAAGTCGGAGCAGGAGATGATGCATCAGAGCTCTTGGTGGAGGCAGTGTTCAGCGGAACACGCTCCACACTCACGGTTACTGTTCGGAGGTTGTGCTTACGCTCCAACTCCCTTCCACGCTCACCCGTAGTCCTAGCGGACTTAGCCGGGGAGTTGGACTGGGACCTAGTCTCCGGTCTATCAGCAGCACGACCCCGCTTAGGTCGCGCCGGATCGACCGGACCATCCTCCTCGGTTGCCGAGGTGTCGTCACCTTCATTGATCTTCATGGCCGCGAGGCCGATCAATCCGGTTCCGTCACCCAACAACTCGTTCTCGTCTTCCATGGGCACCTCTACGGAGTCGCCGGAGACGTCCAGGTCGATGATGTCGTCGCCAGGCTTCAACATCTCGTCTTACATTCAAGTAATCAAGCAATCAGGTAGTCAGTAGCTTTAAAAGGCTGCGTTTCAGTTCTCGTTCCTGCAACAAAAAGCATTACATTCAAATCTGGAACGCTGTAGCCGGAACATTATTTACATCACCCGAAACCGAAACCGAAACTAAAAGATCATCCAAAAGGAATGACGGAACATTTACTAGACAATCCTCTTGGAGGGATCTAGTTCTAAAATCACTACCCGAAAGTTTAGAACGTACCCAACAAGCTTACATAGGGATTTGCAACCCATGTGCGTGGCTCATGTTCAAATAGCCCACATGATGCAGAGCATGATGCAGAGCACGAAATAGAGAGAACCCACCAATAAATCAAACCAACGACTTCCGTGCCTACTACTAGCGGTACATAAAACACATTTCCTTTACTTTTAGCAAACTAACAGCAACATTTCATACGGTTCACACATACAAATCAACCAAATATGAAGAGCATCGTCAGAAAGCGTACTTACAGGTTGAAGTCCGGAAGCAAAGAGGGCTCCGTGAGGGAAGAGAACTAGTGAGCAGCGGTTGCAACTACCGCTAGTTACACCGTTACAACGCTAGTTCGCTCACGTCTCACCGCACACCTCAGCGCCATTGCCTCCGTGCATAACCCGCCTAACCTTATGTTAGGGTTTTCTTCACGTTGGGTTAGTATATCCGTTCCCCTCCTGGGAATATTATGAACACGGACAACCAACCCATCTTCCACCAGAGACAAGGGTGGAAACATATTCCGCGGATCTTTGGCATGATACCTCAGGCAGCATTTTCAAGCTATTTCAACCAAGATCCAGGACCAATAGCGTTATGAGGTTAGAATCTCTATTCCCCATAGGCCTAGTCCAAGCCACATCACGGTTCTCATGCGATAAGTTATCAATCCGCCGGAATAACTTAGGTTCTTTCCCGGCCATACAAAACTAATAAAAGCTCCATACGCCGTTTGGGGACCCAGGGTGTATTCTTCCGTGCTGGCACCCCTGGTCGACTTCTCGTTGTGTTTCGATCCGGGGAATCAGACCTACATTCCCCGTATTGGTACACAAACAGCTAAGACTTCAGTTGTAATCGGTCTGGGGGACGGCGTACCCGTTTCCCCTTTACAACCTCGACAGGAGAGCTAGCTCCATCCTTTCTGACTTTCTTCACTCGTGCTACTGAATCTTTTGCCGGCCTTCCTACTTTCTTCACAGTAGGTTTCGGCAGCGGATCAGCAACAACTTTACGAGGTCTACCTCTCCGTGGAGCTACAGCCGGAACAGGCGGGTCTGGCAACCGTAGCTTTCGTGGTCTTCCGCGTTTCCGCATGACAACGTTAGCTTGGGGCAAGGGCGGAACAGGCAGAACAGCGGTCTTCGTGGCTTTTAAACTCTGTTTCCCCTTCTTAGGCCTTCCCCGTCGTTTCACAAACACGGAGACTTTTTCTCTCTCTTTCAGATCAGCCAGATCTTGCCAGCTATTACTTTCCCACTTTCAAGTCTGAGGACGTCGCGGCCAGCCTTCTGCAATGCATGGAACTCCGGTGCTCTGTCAAGATTAACAACCTGCACGGGTCCGTCCTTGTCAAAAGCTTGCTTAAGGTAGTTGACATGACACCTTACGACTCCTGCAACTGTTTCCAGTTCATAGGTTGTACCCCCTATAAACCGTTTTACTTTGAAGGGGCCATCCCACTTGGGACCGATCTTTTTACTGGCCTGCGGATGGTTGTAGCGGTATACAACATCCCCCACTTCAAAGGTCTTAGGCTTAGCTCGCCGATTGAAATCCCGTTTCTGGTGGATCGCTGCCACTCCGAGATTCTCACGGACGAACTTATGCCCAAGCTTTAACCAATGCTTCAAATTCTCCACGAACGGCACTCTGCATGGAAAATCCAGACCGCCTGGTTCCACCCCGTGGACCAAGTCCATAGGCGTTACCAGCTCGTCACCAAACACCACAGAATTAGGTGTGCATAACGTACTCGCATGCACACTTGCTCTGTACTCGTGAGCGACACACGGAGCCAACAAATCCCAATCCGTCGCACTATAATCCGTCAGACAGGACAGTTGTTCTACTAGGACTCGGTTCATTCTTTCCGTCTGACCATTTGACTGCGGTCTATACGGTAAGGTAATGAGCTTTTCAACCCCTAGCATCTCCAACAAGCTCCGCAACAGGGTGGATCGAAACTCCGGTGCTCCGTCCGTTTGCAACGACACGGGACAACCAAACCGGAGGATCCATTCCCTGAAGAGAACTTCCGCACATCTCTCAGCGGTGTGGTCTGGCATTGGATAGGTCTCCGCCCACTTTGAAAAGTGATCCGTCACTACCATGATGTAGTTATTACCTCTGGGGGTAAGACGGAACGGACCTATTATATCCAATCCAATACGACTCCAGCGTTCTCCATGCAATTCCTTCTTGAGAGGCATGATTCCGCCACCACCCCTCGTCTTTCGCATGCTACATTCCGGACATGCCCTGAGCCACCTTTTCAGATCACTTCTCATGTTGGGCCAGAAGTACTTCTTCTTGGCTGTCCAACCAGTCTTGAAAGATCCGAAATGCCCAACCGTCTTCGGTCCATGCATTCCCTGGAATATCTCATAGCGAAGCGCAGTAGGAATTACCTTGCGCACATACGTGATTCCTGTGCGAGGTCGAGTCCACGACAAGCACAGCACACCATTCTTCATCGACAAACTCCCCAAGTTATGCATATAGGTACAGAATTCGTCTGATTCACCGGACAGGGACTGCTTGTCCGGAACCGAGACTTCTCCTTCCACTATAGCAATCACTCTTAGGATCTCTGGGTCGTCTTGCTGAGCTGTCCGGATGATTTCTCCCGTAGCAGCAAGGGTCACAGTGGTCGCAGCAACAACAGCGTCGTGCGCCCCACAATCAACACAGTCAAATCGAGCACACTTCCGGGTCGGAACCCGGGAAAGCGCATCAACATTGACATGTTTCTTCCCCGCTCTATGGAGAATCATTCGCTGATCCAGGCCATACTCTTGCATCTGGGTTAACCAGCGCGCCAGCATGTCCATAGGATCCTTGAAATTCAGGAGCCAACGCAGCGAAGCATGGTCCGTCCGAACAAAGAAGTTCCGATTCCCTAACAAATAGTGCCGGAATTTCTTCAGATAGGTAAGCACAGCCAACAACTCTCGTTTGGTCGCACAGTAGTTCCGTTGGGCTTTATCCAAGCTATTACTAGCGTACCCAAGGACTACCTCCTTACCATCTTGGACCTGGGACAAAATCCCTGCCATGCCATACCCACTGGCATCCGTGTCTAAGATAAACTCCCCCTCTTTCCGAGGGTATCTCAACAACGGAGCCCGGGTCAACAAATCTTTCACGCTCTGGAAGGCAACTGCACACTCCGGGGTCCAGTTTATTGCTTTTGTGTATCGTTTTTCTCTTCCGGCTGCCGTTACTACGTCCTGCAACGGGGAGACAACTGCAGCGAAATTTGGTTGGAATTCCCTGTAGTAGGACGCGAATCCTATAAATTTTCTAACTTCCCTTGCAGTCTTCGGAACGGGCCAGTCACAGACCTTCTGTATCTTCTTCGGGTCCGCCCGAATTCCTTTTTCCGATACTAATCTCCCCAAGTACTCCACTTCACGGCGGAATAGTTCACATTTCTTGGGTTTCAGCTTCAACCTGTATTCCCGGATTCGTTCAAGAACCAATCGCAGATTTAGCAGACAACCATTGAATGTCTTGCCAAATACAACAATATCATCGAGATACACCAGACAAGACTTCCAGCGAAGGTCGTCTAGCATACGATCCATCATCCGCTGGAATGTGGCAGGAGCATTGCACAATCCAAAGGCCATAACCTTGAATTGAAACAATCCAACGCTGGACAGGAAAGCCGTCTTTTGCTTACTCTCCTCGTTCATCGCTATCTGCCAATACCCACTTTCCAGGTCGAGGGTGCAGAACCATTTATTTCCGCCCAACGCCTCGACACACTCATCTATTCTAGGGAGTGGAAAGCTGTCCTTCACTGTGACGGAATTGAGCTGGCGATAATCGACGCAGAAGCGTTGAGTTCCATCCTTTTTACCAACAATCACGATGGGTGCTCCCCACGGACTATTAGAATGCTCAATATGCCCCTGCTCGTACATCTTCCAGATCTCCGCTTCGGCTAGTTCACGCTTAGACACCGGAATCCACCTATAAGCAAGCTTAATAGGTCAAGAGTCGGCAGTATCAATTACGTGTTTCACGACATGGGTACAACCCGGATCTTCTCTCCAACCATCTCTGGGTAGCGAAAAGCTCCCACGAAACTCATTAAGAAGACCCATCAGCTTTGACCTCTCTGTCAGATCAGTCAAATCAGAGACCCTTACAAGTTTCTTCAACGGACATTCCGTACTTGGTGGCACAGGGTCATCCGGGGCAATCAAATCCTCATCTACCACAGACGGGTTTTCTACCACCTGTATAGAGTTGATGATCGCATCCTTTATTTTGTCCTCCGGACACATATTCACCCCCTCCGGACTAGTAGTGGGTGACGATAGCAGCGTCACATCACTCACTCGTCCAACCACCATATCAACACCTAAACGTAGGGTTTCTGCGGACGGATTACTAAAGGCCACAGTCGCCGTAGCGTCAGCCGGGATATATGAATCAAGGCATCCCTCAGTGTAATCCTTTAGAAAACTCTGGTCCGGCTCAAACATCAAACCCGTTGACGAATCCGAGCACCCGCGAACATCGATCTTAACCAGTGTAGCTGAATAAGGACGAAGGACCACCGCTTTCCGAAGTGTTACCTGTCTTCCATCGCCTACTTCACTAGTTGTAATCATATTCACCGAGGGACCCAATTGCTTTGGCGGATCACCACGCCAGTGATGCATGATCACAGCGTCTTCACCATCATTCAAAGACAATTTCCCTGACCAGCACACATAACATCTATGCACAAGATTGAAGTCCTGCGCCAAGATTCCGGACTTCGGGCCAGATAAACCCGATACTACCAGACACGTTAACATGTACGTCCGTTTCCCTAACGTCAAAGGGAACAGAGCGCTACCATGCACAGTAATCTGTGAATCGTTTCCCATCGTGCACGCCAACCGGCACGGAACCAGTGGCGGCGGCCGACGCAGGGCGTCATAGAACGTCTTCGTCACCAGGCTAGTGGTAGCGCCCGGATCCCAAAGGAAATCACCAACATCCCCATTCACTGATACTGAAGCGTACCATCTATCCGCAATATATGGATCACGGAGCTTCAACACCCTCTGATCATCCACGGAAACTTTCTGAATACTCGCACCCGTGATGGGACCTGACTCCGCTATCACCAAATGCCCTGACTCAGCTTGGTAACCTGCCTTACCCCAACAAACGCTGTCGGAGTCTGCAACTACAGGAAAATCCCTGGAATCTACACCATTCCTGGAATGAGTGGTCTCGTCCGCTCGACGCGCCCGAACCGCTTTCGTACCTCCCCGGCAGACAGCCCCGGGCTCAGTAGTACTTACGGGAGCTAGAGCCCCACACCCAGTCTTCGTTTCAGACACAGAACGATCATGAACTGCAGTACTAGGAAGCGCAAACAATTCCCCGGATCCCATCTCGCTTCTTATGAGACCCGTTTGGAGTTTTCCGATGACTCCGGCTTCACTGCTTGATCAGCCTTTGTCGCGGAACCTCCCCTACCAGTTGCGTCCTTCCAGACATCCCTCTGTGGACAGCTAGCCATAAAATGACCCTCCTGACCACATTGGAAGCAACCAGTCCGCTTCACACCTCTTTTCCAGTTAAACTTCGATTGTTTACCAAAAAACTTCTGTCCAGACTGTCCTACCCAGGACCGTAGAGCCTGGACGACAGCTTCAGGGACGTCATCGCCACATGAGTCTTCCGCCACAGGTTCGGCAGCTGTAGCTTGCACGGAAACCTTTGGGTTTTTCTTCCTCACATCCGGGCCAGCAGTGGTAAGTGTACTTATAGAGGCAACACTGCCACTCTCCAAGTAACAACTCTCCCACACCTCCGCCCAGTGTATGGCTCTCAGGAGATCCTTCGGCTGTTTCAGGCGAACCCAATCAGCCATATCCTGATTTGTCACTCCCTGTAGGAATACACGGAGGGAAACTGACCTCAACGTGTTATCCAAGGGACCAAAAGCACGTCGCCCCTTCCGAGCAACGTCGTTACCGAAAAGTCTAACCGACTGGTTCGGAGTCTGGCGGGAATTATAGAATTCTGCCTGCTTTCTGGGTCTAGACTTCTTGAAGTTTGCCTCCATATGGTCGACAAACTGCACAAGAGTCAAGTTCTCCGGCAAATCTCCCATTTCTGCCAGTTGTCTCCTGGAACCACAGATCAACTGTCGTAACAACTGTTCGGGGCTCCAGTTGTGCGCGGTAGCAATAACTTTCATTTCCGCCAAGTATATCCTCCACGAAATAACACCATCCCACAACCTGGGTACGGATACTTTCGGAGCAATACTCTCACGGGTCGAAGACTGATTGTAATTAAAATCTTCATCCGACTCATCCGGTCCAGTATACTCAAGACCCTGGACAAGAGAACGATCTTTCCGGCGGGACCTACTAGATCGACAATAATCTTTTCCACAGTCGTCATCAGAGTCATCTGAGTCACTATCACCTCTGGAAGGCTTCTTCCGGGCTTTAGTACTGGATAACACAGAACTGGGGGAACCAGGGGAATTGCGGAAGTACGTACCATCACGAACTCTACCATTAGGAGTTTTAACGACAGCGTTACGTGACTTCGAAACAACCACATTGCTCTGTTCCTTGCGCGGGGTAACATTCTTGCTGGCCAAAAATGAACCATCATTTGCATTCCCTTTCGGGGAAGACGAAGCTTGTGCCTGCTTTGAGAACGTAACATGCCTGTCTACATCCTCCGGCCCTTTAGCTGCAACAATGGACGGATCGTCCAACATCGGTGCAAATGACAACTTCGGATCAGCAAAAGTTGACGTCACTGGAGCTTTGGGTGTGTATGCACTTTTAACCTTCAGCAACATACCAAGCAAATCCTCACCCTGCGAAGTGTCCGGCGGGGGCGTATCTTCCGTCCCATCCTCCGAAACACAATCTTCCACCGTTACCGGCGGAGGCGGTCCGTAAACAGCATCATGTATAACTCCGCGAAGAGTTGCATTCTGCTGTGTAACGTCTGCCATACGCGCATGCAAATCCTCAGCAGCACTTCTATGAGCTTTAAAGTCGGCACGCATCTTCCGGAATTCGTGACGGAGTTCATCCTCAGTCAAGTCTTCCGGGGACCGACGCCACTGATTGAAAGCACTACCTGCTCCAACATCTACCCGGTGCACAGAACCATCACCCTCATAAGCGAAAGTTCCCTCATCCTTACGGGATACGAGATCCTTACGGTCCTGTTCCTTCCTTACCCAATAGTCCTGTCAACGGAGGACCAAAGGTTTCCGTAACTATATACGACAACTTCGGAGGCTTGATCACAGCAGCGACCTTCGCCGGAGACTTGACCACTTTGACTTTAGGCGGAGACTTCGTGCCCAGCGGGGCAACGGTACCATCCACTGCTTCAGCCATTTGGTCGGGTCTATCAGCCAATCTCCGAACCTCTGCACAACGCAGTCCTGTTTCACCAAGAAACAACAGTCACACTATCAACAAGGTCTGCGGCCAGAAACTGGTTTACGGCACCAATTGTAGTGTTTTTCCGTCTCACACTACCCAAGTTCGATATCTATTCTCGCGAAGGGAAAGAAGACCAGACACACAGCTCTTTAGGTATCACGGGCTTTATTCTCCACACAAACCATGTCCGATAGTGTTTATCGGACCCAACAGAGGTGACCAGGTATTGGCCTCAAAGGACAAGTGGCAATTATGGCACACGATCATTGCAGGTGTTGAGAGTCAAACAGTTAACATGGTTTTACATAGAAGTAACACAGTGAAACAACACGGAGTCTTACCGGAGCATCCGGAAGCACTCTAAGACACATTATGGTAAAAGAGTTGACTAGATTTAAGTTACCTTTGATATTGGTTTACTGGAACTCTGTCCAAGTAAGAAAAGGCGGGAATCCGAAAGGCCATTTCTGAACCGGGAGCGCGTTCAGTTGAGGCGCGTGCACCCAATTATAGCAACGCCCGGTCAGACCAATTATCTCGGATCTATTTAAAACCGTATTCACTACAATTGTACAGTTTTTGCATGCACGAGAGCGTTAGAATGGTAAGAGCTAATGGGGTAGGTGCCTTGAATAAAATATATGTTTCTAACAAAAAAAAGATGAACGCTCTATTTAAGAATGAAAAAGAAAGGGTTCCTGTTTGAGAAAGTTCAGAGAATTCTGGCTCATTTCTTTTTTTCAGGATACAGGAAGCATTAAACATTGGTCAGTCCTCAAAAAGTGATAAAACAAGTTAAGACATCAGTGATACTAAAACTCAAGTCAGATTGGAGCATTTACTCAGAAATGAGAACAATCTAGCATCTCTAGAAGTGACTCAGTAGACTGGCCGGAGCAAATTTAAGTCGTTTTGCCCGCCATTGCTCAGTCAACGGATAGTACATGTATACATGTGCATATAGCACTGATGTTGCATCCTTGATGCATTCAAGTGTGTATTGAAATGGCTTCTATAGATTGTTATCAAACGCTAATGAAATGGACTGGAGTATTATAACCAATATACTGAATAATGTGTTTTTTAAAACCTGATTTACTTAATAGATTGCTTCGTATGGAATATTATGAGAGTCCGTTTAATTTAGGTTCTTGAGATTGATTTGTATGATATATTTTGAATATAGTTAGAGAAATGTGAAAAATGATAATTCTGTACTTGAAATGATTGATAGGATTCATGTTTTGTTTATTTTGAGCAGGTGTATCGAGCTATGTCGCCTCGTCAAGAATTGAATGAATGTGAACTTGTGGCAGAATAAATACCCGATGTAGGGAAATAAAATAATAAACAAATAAGAATGAACAAGAATCAGTTGCAGTTTTATATTTATATTTTATTATATATGTGTAGTGATACGGTATCGTTTGAGGAGGAGAGATGTATAATACACGACACAAAGCCTCAATATTATTACTCTGATTTTAATGAAGCATAAGACAAGATGTTGGTATATTCATTCAGTCATATAAAGTAGTGTGTGTATTATTTTCACATTTGGGCCTTTCTTATTAACGCCGAACATAATGTTTATTTTCTGTATGTTCCATTCACCATTTGTGTTTCTTTCAACTATTCTCCTACCTCCTATGTCTTCGTTGAGGTAACCCACCGAATCTATTAGGTTGAAAATCTTTTTCCAAAGCCTTTCAGTATTTGGACAGGAAATAAAAAAATGTATTATATCATCTCTCTCGTCACAAAAAGAGCACCCTGGGTGATCTCTGAATGAGGCATTTTTTAAATATAAGTTACACGTTACCGTTCTGTGGAGGATTCTATACTGGAGAACCTGTAACCTTGTTTCACACGTTGTTCTGTATGGGTTACTAAATACATCGTTCCAAGAAAGGTTAGAAAACTCTACCTCACTTAAACCCAAATAGTCTCTCCATTTGTATAGTTTCTCCCTCTTTACTTTCATGCCTTCAACCAGCGCATTGTATATAGCTTTACTAGAACATGATCGAATATCTAATATTTTACTGTTGATTAGTATGTCTATATTCCCTTTGTCCTCGCAGGGTGGGGAATTTTTGATCACGTGCAACCATTCTTTGGGTATAGCATGCTGTAAATCTTTTTTCAGATAAAAATCTGGGTATATACCGTATTGCTTATTTAATTCTACAATAGACATAACTCTTCCGTGCTGGTCAACAATGTCTCCTACACATAGGAGCCCATTTTTTTCCCAGCTCTGATAATAAAACATTTGTCTCTTTTTACTTTTAATCAGCCTATTCGCCCACAACCTTTCTTTAAGAATTTCATTTCTAGTTTCTGGTGACTTACTGTAGTAGTATTTGTCCCATACTTTGAAAACTTCTTGATAGAAACCATTTAGAATTTTCTTAGGCTTGGACCTGCTTAACATAATTTCCCGTGCTTTTCTACCAGGGGCAGAAAATTCCGCCATACTTCTAAAGTCACTTTCGTTATTAGAGGCCAGAATTCTCTGCACCCATTTGAGCCTATTTGTTGTTATAACCTCTTTGATGGTTCTGAGACCTAGGCCCCCGTTTTCCGCTTTTTGGGCTAAAAAAGCAGTGCTGATTTTGTGTCCCTTATTTGACCACACAAAGTTCATCATTTCTTTGTGGATTTCTTGTTGTATTTTATCCGTGAGGGTTATTGTTGCTAAGACATGCTGAAAGATAGGCAGAAGAAAAATATTACACACAAGTACTTTGCCCTTTATAGTCAGGCTTCTCTTTTTCCATTGGTTAATTGTTTCTTTCACTCTTTCTAACAACTTCTCACTGTTTATTGTGGCCATTTTCGACTCATTTCTTGGAGAGAGGAGAGTCACCCCCAGCACCCGCATCTTGTTCGTCCAGTCAATTTTTAATATTTCTCTATTTGTTAGCTTTATTCCTCCTATATTAAAACCTTTCGATTTCTTTGTGTTCAACTTAAGCCCTGAGGCTTCAGCGAATCTATCTAACATTTGGATAGTTTTATGCAAAGAAAATTCATTTTTTACTGTGACCATCAGATCATCGGCAAACTGTACCAGCTTTGACTCTCCTCCCTCCAGCACAATACCCTCGATATCCAAGCTTCCTCTCATCTGCTCAGCGAGTCTCTCTACACATAGGATGAACAGGGAAGAGGATATAGGGTCCCCCTGCTTCATTCCCTTTTCAACCTGAAACCAGTTTGATGTAAAACCATTGTTACAGAAGGCTGCGACTGAATTTGTAAGTAAGGCTCTTATCCATGACACATAAATAAAATCGATACCATACGCCAATAGAGTATTTTGCAAAAATTCCCAACAGATAGAATCATATGCCTTGGAAAAATCGAGGGCTACTACCAGGCCTTGCTGTTTTCTTTTTTCTAATAGAGAAATCACATCATCGACCCTCCTGATGGCAGAGCCGATATACCTGCCTCTAACAAAACCATACTGATCCTCCCCTATTAGTTTAGGAAGAACACTATTTAGCCTTTCAGCTAGAACTTTTGAAACAATCTTGTAGTCCACATTAAGCAGAGTTATTGGACGCCAATTTGCCAAATAGGCACTATCCGACTCTTTCTGTGAAAATAATTAACTGGGTAATCCTTAACACAAAAGCATTTATTCATCGACAGAAGCTGTTTCACTAAGGAGAAATGGAGTGGATGTTCTATATTCACGAGTTAAGATCAAAACTATCGATTATACTGTACCAAAATAAGTTAAGCACAATAAGTAAGGAGGAAAACACCTCCTGGAAAAAGTTCTTTGCCGACATAACAGATACTCTTAGAGAAAATAATGGCTAGATGTGTTTCTGTCGCCTAGGCAAACCCAAAATGTCCTAATAGGTTTTTTCTCTCTTAATGCCACATGCATGGTTCGAAAACAGGTAAAACAAATATTATATGTTACATCGGAAGAGGAAGGGCATATGTAGATCTCGATGTTTATATGCTCGGATGGAAGATAGCTTTGTTGACAGATTGAATAAAGAAGATGATGTAAAAACACAAAAAAAAAAGTAGTGTGTGTAGTTCATTGGTAATGGTATAACATGGAAACACAGTAATGACACAGCTATGGCATACAGGCCAATTTTTCAGTTTTGATGTAACTATAGATATTATATTGGTCCTAAATGAATAATAAAAAAAACTTGCCCAAGGAATCATATAACATAGGAATACTGATGAGAAAATTAGGGTTGAACAATTATTTGTAAACCTGATAACGAACTACTGTATTTATAGAATACAGACTTTAAAATCTTGGGCTCTTTTATATATTTTCATATGCACCAATGACTTGTGTTGTGGGGAAATAGAAATAAAGAAAATTTCCATAAGGCCACAATAATAGATGTGTTTTCATCCGGTAGTAGCTGAAAACTGAAGGTGCGGGAAATGCCAAATACATGTACTCCTAGAGTAGCAATGGAGCATTGGGAAATATGCGCTCATTCCGACCGACATGACATTGTAACAACACAAATACATTATATTAAATAAATATAGTTATTAAGTATTAGAAAACATGCCTCCTACCTTTTTTTAACGTGTCTTAACTAGATAAATAGAGTATTCATTATCATGACCTTTCATATCAAACGTGCCCTTTGCATCTTTATTTTACATGAGATGTTTGATTGAGATGATCGGAACTGATCGGTTAATCAACACCAACCATGATATTAACCAATGTGGTTGTGCTACTCTGTGAGCTAAACACAATCACTTCTACTCTGCATCTGAAAAGAAATCACACTTGAAGTTGATTCGAAATACCAAATACTTGGCTATCACATCCCCTCTCTATCATAGTCTAGCCTATTTTTCTATTAGTCATATGGAGTAAATCGGGCAAATGTATGTCAAGGTGAATTGGTTATTCTATCCGAAGAAAATTATTTGTTTCATGCATGTGTATAGTGGCGTGCCTTTTTGTCATGGAGAGCGAGGATATAATTTTATCTTTTCCTGAACAGCCATAGCCATAGAAGCCATAGAAACTATAGCTGGTGTCTCAGTTCTCATCGGAAGTTATCGAGTTGACGCATCTCAAAATACAATCAGGATACCTTCCCGATGCAATGGTAACTTTCTGAAAACAAACATATACAATTATGGAATCTAACATGATGAAAGCCTGAGGGAACTTAATCAAGTCTAGATGTATTACTTATCTGGGGGGGGGGGGGGGGGGCACAGCGTGAAACTATTTACACTAACAAAAACATATATAAATTTGTTCACCAAATCCCAATTAAATAAACCAGCATACGACTTTGTCTAAACAGTAATTTAACATTTAAGTTTCTTGCTTCTTATACATATTTTAAAAACTATTGGGTAAAATTCTAAATAAATATAATTTTTCCAATTGTTTTGGGTCGTATCAGCGAAAAACAATAGGTCCCCGTACCTTTTAAATTTTCACATCTCAAACCATGTAGCAGCTAAGAAATCAGTCAAATATTTCAGGTATCTTTTTACAGCTTTGATGAAATTCTGTTATTTTTGCTGGAGTAATTTTAGAAAGAGATTATTTGGATTTAATTTCATGTACGATCTGACATTCCAGATAACATTATTAGTTTTGACACTATGATGTATCATATGAGTGGTACAAATTCATGTTTCCAATTCATTGATGTCATTTCCCCCCTGAATTCATACAACTTGTAGAGTAATATCTATACAAGAGGAAACAACTCGTTGGGCGGGGGCATCGATAAAGCGGGAATCTATATTTGAAGGCAAACAAGCAAGGCCCACTATAATCATATATAGATGTGTTAGCTACTCTATTCTAACATCATTTACCAGGGGGCCTCATCCAAAGTCACAAGATGGAGAATTACACAATGGAACCCGAGAATTACACGACCAATTCCACAGAACCTGATGGAGGGCATGAGGGAAACCCAGTCATAGTTGGCTTACAATGTGCAGTTGGACTTTTGGGAACCTTCGGAAACATCATAATCTTGTACATATTCAGCAGGACCGCACTGTCTAATCTCAGATGCTCCTTGTATTTTAGGGTTAGAGCTGTCGTGGACACATGTCTCATCATTTCCTACTTGTTCATACACGTACAGAGGTTCTATCTTCCTACAACTACAAGTCATTCTCCTAGTTCTACTCCTACTCCGCGGAATTCCATAATAGCTGAAATGCGGCACAAACCATACGAGGACTGGATCTGCGAATCTTTTGCAATGGTTAGCGTCTGGATGCTTGTGATCATCAATTTCGATAGACTTCACGCAGTTACATGGCCTGGAACATACAAGACGACTTGCACGAAACGAACTATGTTCGTCCTAACGCTACTTAATGCACCATTTTTCTTCATTGTAAACGTGTATATCTTCGATGCAAAGGTGATTAGCTGGCGTCAGAACTCCCAATGCATTATTCCTATGCCTAGTCTCTTCTTACTTTTGTATTCAATCATTCCGACTGGGATTTTTTTGGCCACAACTTTGGTGATCTTGCATAAATTGGACATCATAGGAAGCGGTAAGAAAAGTGAGATTAAAGGTTTCACAAGTGAGAGAAGTACATGGATGTTTCTGATATGCGGCTGCCTCTGCCATATCGTGTTCACGTCCCCGTTTGCAATTTTTAACGTTGTAATATGTTATATACCAGAATTCCCAAACGTTAAGCATGTGAATCAGGTTTTCACATCAATGGCAGCCATGAATCATGTTTTGAATGTAATTTTCTATGGGGTAAGCAATTCCATGTTCAGGAAGGAGCTTACATACTTGATGAAAACCATTTGTGGTTGTCTACTACACGAAGATAATGCAAGAAGATCCAGTAGGGTGATTTCTCCATCTGCACAAACTCGCTTTTAATATTTACCGCACTGTAACGCCGTACGTGTATGTGCGGAGTATGTGCGTAGGATCTTCGCCACCCAGCCTCATGCAACCCTCATTTCGCCATTGACAATCACTCGCCGAGGACGATTATCTTATTATTTGCCCCCGCCTTCCTTTAACAAAAAAGGAATAAAAAGGGACATATTGCAATCAGCTTCAATGATTTAATCTCATTTATTACAGACAATATACCCCAACCATTTATTAATTATGTAATTCCTGGACATCTATTTACTCTTGATTCTTATCCCACTTTCGCACACATATTCTTATATGATAACAATAAATCATTTAAACTTAAAGTGTTGCCTCGTTATAATGATAATGGAGAAGAAACTCGATGAATGTACGTCTTGTTAATTCAGTTGAGACATTGGATAACTATATTGGGCTAATGACCTTCGATCGCTTCATATTTTCGAGCTTGAGCTAGCTTTGGCATGGCAAAGATCGCCCAGACAACGCCATTAATACAAGTCTCTATTTTCATGGATTTGATTACTTTCTGCTGACGAACGTCTACTATTGTACACGATAACAGAGTCTAGTGTTTATGAGAAAGGTAATCTATATTCCTTTCAATGGAAGTGAAAACGACGTATCCTAATTGAAGTAACTATATATGGTGTGAGATGGCAGTTTTGGTGTCGAACACCGCAGGAAGATATGGGAGAGTAATGGAAACAGGTAGGCAGTAATATTGAAGTTAATTGGTGGCGCAGGAATCCATGGGGGAGTATTGTAGATTGATAAAGGTGTATTGAAGTTAATTGGCGACACATGACTGAAACATGTACTTTCTCCTTGACAAAATTCGAAGTTAACCCACAATTTTAAACAGGGTGTTTAAGGCTGTACATAACGGGTTAAAGCACAATCATCCTCATGGACTCGATCTATAAAGTTATATTTTATTCAGGACAATGTTTTGATACATACCGTAGTTAATCACCTTTTCAATTGTACCTGGCAAATTACATGGTAAATATATAGAAGTCTAAATGTAGTACGTGAACCAGGATTAGTGGGCCTACAGCCAGCAAAGCGGTACTATATTTTTCATTCTGGGTTAAACCCGGTTTGGGTGGGTTAATTTGATAAGTTTCCAACATTCCCGTTATTGGTAAAATATTCGCGCGGCACTTTATGTCTGTTACGTAATTGAAATACTGTTAGGCTAATGGGCATCTCACCTGCGCAACCCGTCCGTGCAGGTTCCATGGTCGTTTGGCCCAATGAATAATCCAATATTATGAACTCTCTAATGGAGTCTACAACTTTCCATGGGATACTAATTAACTAAGATGGAACTACACTTTAAATGGTGACTAAGATAACAGGGAAAATGAACCAGATTACTGGCAAGGTGCTATTACCCCTTCTGTTGTTACTATGGATGGTAATTCCGCCGAATCATGGGAGTAAGTGCATGTTTAACACCTAATATATATTCTAGTTGTTCGGCATACAAGTATCACAGCCTATCGGCCATATCGTTGGTTATTTATTAATTATATATGTTCAGTAAACTGATCATGTTACACAGTATATTTATTCACATATTCTTCTTAAATTTCAGAATGTTCGACATGTTCCGGGAGTAAGTGAAACTTTGCTGTGTCATAGACCATTCAAACCCAATCCATTTGCATTCCGTGCTTCGTTTTGATCACGATTTTGATGTTGACGCAGTGTGTGCATATATATAGTGTATATAGCCATGCACATGTATGGTCATCATGTAATGGAGTGTTACGTTTTGGATACCAATATGTATGCCTCATTTTAATATTATGGTAATGTTAATCAAAGAACCGTGACCAGCATACATATTCCTATGCTACAAGATTATCCGTGTAATTATTTGAAAAAAATTAGTTCTTTGTAATTGAAAAAAATGTCACCAACATTAATTAACATTATTGAACTGGAACTAAGAACACTGGCCATAAATCTATATAATACTGGGTACAGTCTAGGCCCAAAGTTGAGAAAGTCCCTTCCAGCGAAGGGAAAGCCTCTCACCTCAAACCGCAAAGTGCCATTATAATTCCATTAAGACCGCAAAATGTCATTATATTCCCATTAAAATGCCGAGTTTTAGGCAGGGATACCGATTAGAAAAGTAGGCTGACATACCATTCTTATCTGGTCTGAGGGTTTGGACCTAGAGTGGGTAGTGCATAATGCAGAATTTTATGTGAGATCCCTTCTATCACAAGGCGAATATCTATAATAGTGAAGGGTAGAGAATAGATGCAATTACTTATTAGAACAATGTATTATACCTACGATTTTGTACATTTGCTTAGGCTGTAAGGACAGCAAAGTTGATTTCACATTTGTGGTGGATGGCAGTGGAAGTATATGTGACAGTGAAGGTGTAACAAACTGCCAGAGGTGGAAAAACATCCTCACATTCGTAGTGAACATGGCCGACCATTTTACCATAAATGATGAAAATGACAGAGTGGCGGTCGTCCAGGTTAGTACTGTATATTCTTTAGGTTTGAGTTATGGGCGTTACTAAAAAAGTGTATCTATTTCTTTTCATTAATTCATTAATTTATTTTTGTTTGCCCACAATTCGTGTTATACAGATAACCTTTCGAATAGAATACACCATTGAACATTTATCATTAATCTTGCACCAGTTTACTGGTCGATTTTTTATTTATGGTCATATATGCTATATCATTTATGCTCAAGCCGTCTTGTATCTTTCAAATTCGGCAGAGCTATTTTCAACCCTATTTATTAGTTCAGAAATTTGTAAGTGGTATTTATACATGGTTCTTATCCTTTATATCTTCTGGAGCGTTAACATACATGCTTAGTCTTAACAAAAGAACAGTAAGTTAATCCAACGTATATTACACGGACTAACTCGGTCATATTCTAGGATTTTACTTTACTGTATATTATTTCGCCTACACTTCTTTAACTATATGAGTGTACACTTGCAGTTCTCTAATGAAGGAACGGTTGAAATACCACTCAACAAGTTTAAGGATAAAGTCTCACTCAGAAAAGCTATACTGAGCATTCAACACCAAGGTGGAAATACCAACACATCAGGGGGAATAAGAGTGATGAGGTAATTCTCCAAATTTAGACCCTGTCTACCGGCTATTTATTTGTTTTGATTAATGATAAGCATATTTCCTCATAACTTAAACCCTATAACGTCATCTAGAGAATCATTGTAAAGAATCGTCTTCGGTCATTGATAGAAGGGATATTGATACTCTACAACAGACGGCTGTAATACCAGAAGGGGCGGAAAACCTCCCACTATGCCGGAGAGATCTCCCCTTCACTAAAAGCATTTTCGAATGCTAATAGAAGTATTCTAATCTAATCTAGGCCCATACAACAATACGACCCCGTATGTATACATATGGATGATTTCCATTTCTTTTTCAGTTGCAATATATTATTGATATATATCCTCATAATTATCTCGGAGCAAAATATAAAAGACTAGTAGTTGCCCTGCCCTAAGTTTTATTGTATACACAACTTCTTATCACAAACAATTTATAAAACATCGGGGTATTCTAAATGTTTTATCCTGACTGAAATGTCAGTCACTTACTGGGATTTAATTTATTATGTATCATTATGGACTTTTTGTGACAGAAAAGACACCTTCTTTACATCAGAGGATCGACTAGATATTCAAAATGTTGCCCTTGTGATAACGGATGGGAAATCAACAAGGGATGCCGATAAAACAATATCAGAGGCTCAGGCGGCAAGAGATGCGGGTATATGGATATACAGGTGGGTAAATTAACATATCATTTGTGTAATGTCACTCGGTAAATAATAACTCTGCACACATGGGGGTTTAAACAGGCACTTTTACTATCTGCAATGTAAGCATTATGTCATGAAAATTAATATACGGCGCCTGTATCGTTTCTTGTATATTCTGCGACTGGGGTATTTTGGCCTTATTTTGTTTGTACGTCGGAAAGGATATCTTTTTTTCATTTCTCGCAAAGTATTTTTGAAAAACAATTATATCAATAAACATCATAATAATAATGAATTCTTTATTTTGCAAGGACTACATGTAACATAACTGGTGATACACTTCAGATAACAATCTTGCCGCCTTCCAGTGTATGTGTACGACAAAATATTTCAAACATTTTGTAAAAAAAAAAAAAAAAAAAAAAAAAAAAAAAAAGCTGAGCATAGTCGGCTTCCACATATATAATGATTAGCGATGTGGTGAAGTGATATTGATATGCATAGAGGTAAACCATCACATGTTTTACTTTGCACAGCATAGGGATAACTGATTCTGTGGACAGGGAAGAGGTAAAGTTGATTTCTTCGCCACCTCAAGTTGAAGAATTTACCCATTGGTTCATAAGTTCGTTTGACCTTCTCTCGAGTTATTCTATTACTGATGGGGTGTTTGAAAGCGCGTGTCAACCACAGGGCTCCGTAGCCGATGCTAATGCTGGTAAACATATTTAAAATGAGTTAGTGCTTTGAAACAATTGAATAGTGATTATTTGAAAAAAATATGTCTGAAAGTAGATGCAGCTTTAGAATTCACAAAATCAAATTAATTATCCTTTTAAATTTAGAATTAAAAATCGGAAGTGCTGTCTGCTAATTGGATATGTTTCAGACATAGATGACCATCCAAATATAAATGAAATATATTTCGAAATTCTGCTACCATAAACGACATAATTATAACTGGACCTGTCGTATATGATGTATATAGTTGCAATGATGTCTGTATCTGAATTAACCTATTTATTCTCTCCATCGATCGCTAATCTTATTTCTTTGAATTCAGGAGAGGCGGTGACAAGCTGCCCTGGCATATCAGACGCAAACCACTGTTACATACTAGCAGACAAAAAAAAGACATGGAGCGATGCAAATGAACATTGCGCAAGTCTGGCCAGCGTTCTAGGAAAAGCAGGGTCAGGCCAGTTGGCGATACCAAATACGGAATCGCTGACATCATTGCTTGGAAAATACATCAAAGACTATCGTTCATCGAAAGCTTTCACCGAGCAAGAATCTCTTATGAAATTTTGGGTTGGAGGATATGAAGAAGCTTCCCGATTTGGTGATGCTCTCTATCCACCATGGAGATGGGTATCAGGTATAAGCATGTTAATTTATCGACATTAATGACACATTAATTAAGAAGAGTATTGCAGAGAAAAGTAGGAAGGAAAATAAAACAGACATCGTACGACAGTCGATGATTTCAATCACTAGAAAAGAATTTCAGACAAAACTGCACTTTTGTAACTATTTAAAGTATTATTATAATTCGAGCACTCTCAAACCGTTGTTTATCAATTGTAGCATTATTGCAGATTACTAATTTTCAAAAGAAAATTTCATTATAATGAATCATGGCGAGATGAAACACGAGTGGAGTTTAACATAAGGCAGAACTATAGCCTATATAATCAGCATAGATAAATTCTATATCATCTAGGCCCGACTATGCTCTTAAAGCAAGGTTGCTTTATTGAGAGCGACACTTCATCGCCACAGATATGGACTACATTGAGCGATTTGACTCCAGCTAGGTGCATCGCTTTGTGTGGTGTTGCCAAGTATGCACTTCTTAAAGTAAGTCCCTGTTATATCTAAGGGTGTTATAGCTGCATTAGCACATTTACTCATATTATGATTTATATATATAGAACAGAATTTATCAAAAAAAAATCCATATCCAACTGAAGAAGCAACTGTACAACTCGAGGACCTCCTGGAAGACCTGCACTGTGTACAGAAGGTCGATCTTTCTTCCAACATAACAATGTAAAATGTAACTATTAATGTGGAAATAAAAGATTATTATTATAAAGTAGATTTAAAGTAGGGGTTTGCCCGATTTTAACTGAGAGTTAAGGTAACATGCAAAAGGCAGGGTTTGTTATTTGAACATGCTGTAGTGACAATATATGGAATTATATACATCTGAACTGTACCTTGTTGCAGTCAGGCAACTTGTGTAGATGTGCAAGCTCGTTCACAGTGACCAAGACGTCGGAAAACTGCAATAAACCGTGCTCTGGGGACACCAGTCAGTATTGTGGAGGTGTCTCAGAGGCTGAAATATATCTAAACCAAGGTAATTATTTTCATTAACAGGGGATACAACACGTCCGAGATATTCTCTCGACCGCAGTCCTAGCCTAGAGAGCTACGAGTAGTCCTATACGCCTGTGTTGATTGTTCCCCTAGAAAGTAAATGAAAAACACAAATGAAAAATGAAAACGTCTAAGGAAGAAGAGGGCACATATACTAATAAACTTATGGTACTCGTTCTACGCGGGCAAGGTAAATGTAGAACTCGTTTACTGGCAGAGTGATACAACACTCAGCCTTCGGCTTCATGTTGTATCATTCTGCCTCGTTGGAATGATTAACCCAAAACGGAAGTAGGACGAGGACTTGGGAGTTTGTTGTAGGTTTGTTTATTGGGGGTCCGTCGTTTCGGGCGACATTTGCCCTTTATCAAGGAGGTTTGAGGTTGTTCTACATTTCCCGCCCGCTCCGAACTCGGTTCCATAAGTGGTAAACAGTTTTATGTTTAATATACATTATTTAGTAAGTTTATAAAAGTTTATATTATATAAGTTATTTACCTCATATATACGAGTAACATGTGGCACTTAACGGACTTCAGATTTGTATTGTCTAACAGCCTTGCGCCTGAAGATAATGCAGTCTCGAATTCTGGCACCAGACTTTCAGACTGGATGTCTATAACTATAATTTTCATAATTATCATATCGATTGCTTTGTTTCTTTTATATTGATGTTTAAATATTAAGAAATGTATGAAAATTAGCAACTCTTTTCATCAGCATCATCCACTAATATGTATTTATAAGCGTAGATAACACAAATATGTGTAAAATACCCTAATGATTATAATATCAACATTGTATTGTATATTAGTGAATATCCTTAATAATTCATGGCACAATGAAAAACAGTTTTTGAAACTGGGTTTGCTATAGGATGTAAAATGCGTGAATAACGATTCTTATTAATAAAAAAAAATGAACGCCAAGATATTGGAAATTCTCTGATATGTGAATTTATAAATTGAATTATAAATTCTCACAGGTTCATACAGTCCATGGGGTAATCATCAACCCAACAGCTACAATGACTATCAGCCCTGTGGATATTTGGAAAGAGCTGGTACAAATCAGTGGCGACTCAATGATGGTGTCTGTAGTGACAGGTTCTCATACATTTGCTCTGTTCGTGAGTATTTCTGTCACATTTGATCCATTTCAACCCACTTTACATGTATGGGCATTAAACTATTTCTCCTACACTGCATAGTACTAGCTATCATTCAACTATTATTTTTTCTCCCTGACAAAGGCTGCTGTGTGCTGTAGGTCCCAGGCTGTCATGCAGTTTCCCTCTCTCTATGTACAATGTATATATATATTTTGTCCTTTCATCCAATACAATAAATAGAATGGCTTATGGAACGAGATTCTGCCCCATTCTATATCCATCATTTTTCCATAATCAGAATGAATAAACACAAACATAAACAGACGACATAGATTTTAGGCAACTTGATCCACCGCGTCTAATCTGCCTTTTGTATACAAAATCGCAGCTTCTTATAAAACATTACAGACGGTGCACCATACAATTTTTCTTACACATACTATTCCGGTCACCTCCCAGATTTCATTTTTTCCCATTTTTTTCCTATGTTTCTCTGCGGTCACAACTGCCAATCGACATGTATGCTATATAATAGTACTAGCCTCCCATAAAGCCCAATTAATCAATACGCAATGGAAAAAATTAAGAGCCTCAATAAGATGGAAGTTGGGCCACGTGGATCGACCGACCGAAATCGACCGAAATGCACAGGAATGGTACTTAAGGCTTCTCATAGACATCACAAAGCGCTGACCAGCACTCTAATTGGTCACGCACTGTCACGTGATCATGAGACTGCGAAATGATGTCATTAACCTAGAAATGGCTACAAAACAAACATAGAGAATCTAGGATTATCACATTAAAAAAAAGTAAATATATAATCTAATTGTCTGCAGGCGTCTTATGGATATGCCATAAGATCGCCAGCAGACCTGCCCAGGCAAAACCCTTGACAACCCTTCTTTCTGAATATCCAGACAAAGTTTAGTGGTCAGATCTCCTGGCTCTTAGTAATGCGGTGGGACGGCAGGCACATATCGATGCTGTCATTCAACAATTTATAAGGTTAACTTTGAAACAATTGCCGCAACTACAAGTCATAACAGGAAACAAATAAATCTAGGGCTATACTCTGGTCACTGCATATTGCTACCACACCAGAAGTGCTTTGAAATAGGGTATGGTTACCATAATGATTCGGTTATTGCACACCCCTTATTGCAGCTCTCATATACCATGGGCATAATTATGATACTATCTGTTTTTATGTCATTGTAGCAAATCTGAAGTGCCAGACAGGAGATGTCAATCACGTTGTAGTTGAGACCCAGTGTCTCCACATTCTAGCCTCTGAGAAGTCTTGGTTTGAGGCTAGGTATGATTGCAGTGTTCAGAGCGGGGACCTTGTCTCAGTCAACACTCAAATACTCCATAGTGAAATAGAAGGCATTCTGGATAAATTGGGATTCACTGCATCCATATGGGTTGGAGCAACAAGCAGAATGTGGAAATGGTTGAATGGTAAGAAGAAACTAATTTAAATAGTAAAACTAGTTTTTATTTTGTTTTTAAATGTTTTTGTTGGCCACATCTTTTAATGGTTCAAGGATATTCCAACAGCTGTTTAGAACGAATATCTCATTCATTAAAGTGATCTTGAATATTTGCACGGTAGAATCAGTCCGATTATGAAGGCTTAGATAATATATGTTCTTATAGATCTGAAATAATGTTTGAGTCATTCGGTCTAATGCTTCTTCAAAATAGACTAGTTATAGTCTCATATTAATCCTTTAATTCTGATGTTATGCTTTCAGGGGATGCCATTACATATACAAGCTGGTCCCGGGATGCTCCATTTGGGCCCTGGAAACACTGCTTGATCCTAACACTGAATCAAAAAGAAGAAACTTGGTGGGAAAACGAGAGTTGCGAAACTCAACTACCCCATATATGTCTCATAGGTCAGCATAAAAATAAAATGAATCTTTGTATCTAAGCCCCTTAAGATAATTAGAAATTAATCGTGAAATTTGACTGCCTTGAAATAGCCATAAAGGGCTTGGCTTATCATTGAATTTAGACTTTTTTAGTTTGGTTCAATACCAAATTATGATCATATTCAATCAACTGGCCCCATTCTTCAATCAATTACTGTAAATGTTTATTTGTAATATTTCATAATTATATAAAGCACTATTTTAAAATTGAATATAGGTATGTTCTAAACACTGAATGACCTAAGCTTTCGTTAAAAAAACAATTATAGGAATTTTTTTAAAAAAACATTTTTATTCATTTATTGTGCAATGACCAGATACCAACATATTTACCAGAATTATTTTTGGTCCCAAATATAGGTAACCAAGTATTTCATTCGTGTTTCACTAGTGCTTTTGAACCATTCTTAGATATGGACAAAAACAGCATAGGAGATGGTAATGGTGAAAATATTGTAACAAGCACAGCACAGAGCATTCTACGTATAACTCTAGCTTCGTCCACCCAAGGCGTTGGATTGGGAGATCCAGATATTGGAGCCTCCGTGAATAATGGAACTTCCTTTTTTAATATTAATGAAGGATGGGGCGGTGCTTTCATCTGTAAGTCTTTCTCTGTCTGAAACTAATCAACATTATATACACACACAATTATGTACTTTAGAAGTTGTGCCAACTTTTACAAATATGGTCATGGAGTGATATTGCCTATGAACAGAGCATTTATCTAAAATATATCTTTATCTAGAAATAGGTTAAGAATTTCCATGGCAACCCAATTGATGTAAAAGTTTTAATGCATGGATTAAAGTCTTCAAAAGTAATTTGAACGGACAAAACTAACATGAAATGAAACATATATTTCAGTTGTAATTGGATGTAGCCTTCTGCTTGGCCTCCTTGTTGTTGCTGCAATCATTTTGATCAGATGTCACTTCGTTAACAATAGGTATGTTATGCATGTTTTGTAAGGCTTACAACTAGACACACATTGAACCAGACAGCCAATGACTAAGCGGCAGGTACATGAGGTAGGGCTTGCTGGCATGCAAGAGCCCCCTCCGCTGGTGCCTCTGAGCTCTTGGTGAAGTGTAGGGTCTCTTTTTTCTTTTTCTTGCCTTTGGCACTTCGGCAGGGAAAACCTTACATATAAAACTTAGTGAAGCTATTTCCTCTCAGAATACAGCCAAATAACGGCCGGTTGTAATAATATTATTGTACGGTACAAGTAAAACATTGATCTATGTATAATCGGAAATAAAACTATTGCAATACAATACGTTTCAGGCGGGACTTTAGGGGAGAGACTTTTGGTGAAAAAGGTTAGTAGTGAAAAGCCATATTTGTATTGAAATGAATTAATGATATCGCCAGAAAATCAACTTTCACCGTCCTGCAACTACCAAAAGTATATTCCAGTTCAACCAGGTCTCTTTTTCCTCTAACATACAGCGACGGTTAAAAAGGAGGCAGGCATATTCAATTTCACTTCTTCAAAGATATCAGCAGAAACAGGTAAAGTTTCATCATTCAAAATAGTCTAGCAATCGGTGTCATCATTCGTAATTCTGACTACTTAACAGCCAATATTGACGAAGTTTTGTACGACGAATTATTATTATGACAATTTTTCTCATACCATTTCATGTTCATCAATATACACCCGTATCCTGTTGCCTATAAAAGATAGTACAAAAGTAGATGGTAGAAAAAACGATGCCGAGCACGAAGAAACATCTTCTAAAACGTCAGAGCGTAAAAAGAAACCAAAAAGGAGTCAGAGGCTTTGGACATATGTCAGGGAAACCACAAGTAAGCTTCACTTCACAGAGTAGTTGTCAACCAATTCGTAGTTTAGTAATATCATGATTAATTAACTACAAATATACTTTTCTTATCATTATAAGAGTGCCTCTTGTATAATAACTATATCTACTCTGATGTGTTTATGAAAGCTTCCCAGGGGCCGAGTCCAAAAATGGCAGAACCAGTGGTGCTTGTGGTGGACAAACTGAGGGAACTTACAGGTGATTAGTATGATTACATTTTCACTAGATCCATCCATTTAAATGGTGATTATCGACAGGTGTCAGTTATGTGACATATTGTTATTAATAATGATTGCCAACTAGAAATCATTCAGCCAACTGAAGAAATTTACAAATCAATAACCCCAAATCAGCCTTATACCAGAATCAGCTTCTTGTACAAGGCAAAAGTGGCTTGGAACTCACTATCAACAGAGAACCAAACCCACGAGTCAAAGAAAACATTTCAGAAAACAACTAGAAAATTTATACCTAAATTAAATTCAGTAGCAAAAACCTAAGAACAACAGATAAGAATCAGGGATATGCAACCACCACCGAAAACCACTTGCCTGTTATCTTAGAAATTGTTTTAAATTGTATCTTTAGCCACGATATTGAGTGCTGTATTGAACCTCATACCTCATTATATATATGTGTAGTGAACCCCGGAGGTTTCTCGTACCAATCCGGGGCTGTAGGCTCTTCTACAGGTAGTTTATCAGTAATTAGGGGTCTTTGGTCCAGTTTTGTCCCTAAAATTAATTGCCCTTGTAACGGACAATCCTACCAGCGGATAGAGTCTGTGGTCGACCCCTAAAGGACTTGGAAGGTTGTGGTTTGGAGGGAATAGCCTTATGGACATGGGATAGAGAACTCGCTATCGCTCGTCCTCTATCCCATGCCATAAGTCTCTTCCCTCCAAACCACAACCTTCTAAGTCCATAATGGTGACACTAGTTATCCTGCCTGCGATAACCCAGGTTCGATATTCCTCTCAACTAAGGGACAGTAAAACTGGACAACGATCTCTGTTTCCATAGCTTTATTTCCCCCACAGTGCAATCACAAGGTACAAGGTCAGCCGGGCTAACCAAGACAATGACGGAAAGGATTTCCAGAGTAGTCATGAACTCAGGCAGTACATAAACAAGGTGTGTACATGTAGACATGAAGATACACTTTGTAAATAAATAAGTGATACAGGAGATATGAAACCCATCAACAATAGGCAATGCAGTACGTATTCTGGTAGAGACAGTTAGTTGATAGGTAACCTGTAAATAGGGTAAAGCTGACATTTCCTTTATGGTAAGAACGGAACAGTTCCGAAAGGCTTGAAAGGTTGAGCAAGCACAGCTACAACCTCAACCTTGAAGGCTGACCTGGTTATATAACAGTTAAAACAACAACAAGTCATACTAGACTTGCGTCAAACCTCATATCAACTATACATATGTATACCGGTATCCTCTGACAAATAAACGATTTTTCAATTCAATGTGTAGTAGTGGTACAGTCATTAGTTTTTGTAGCCAGTATAAATTTAAAACACAATAACAATGGGTTTATGTTATCAGCGAATATATTTATGACCTCATCTTTTACGTAGTGAGACATGTTTTTAATCTCAGGGACAGCAATAATATTATGTTAACAAAAATTGCTTAACGACAAATATGATAGCACACATATATATAGTATTTTATCTTGGAATATTAGAAACCTGAAAGATAAAAATATTTTAGGGATCAGGCATTGTGCTTGAAAACAAAAATGTAGACAAAAGTATTCAAACTAATGGAACTTCATTTGTTAATGTCAATGACGCATGGGCCGGTGCTTTCATCTGTAAGTTTTTTTTGTTTGAAACGTCATCTGTCGTAAAGAATAATGGCTGAAACTGGGCCAAGAGAACTCACAAAACATTAAGACCCACCAAACAGGGAATATGGAACAACAGAAATATTTTAAAGAAAGAAAAGCCAATTCAAAATAACAACTGGATAGAATGTGGTGTAGAATCGATAGGGGACTTGCTAAATAATGAGAAGAAAATCATGTTGGTGAATGAATTAAATATGAAATATGATATACATTGTGACATAAATGATAGGCTAAAACTGGTGGCTGCGATCCCCAGAAAATGGCTGCCAATGGTAGCAAGAGAAAACTTCGAGGTACCCAAGAAGAATTATATAATGTTTAAGATCAATAACAAATTGTTAAATATTGAAGGTTTGCAGACCAAAAATGTGTATAGAGAATTGGTGAAACAAGCCAACCCAGATTACGAAAAGCTAAAAGGCTGGGAGAATCTGCTTACAGAGGATAAATTTGTTAGTTCTGAAAAAAGGAAAAGTTTGTTATACCAGCCATGTGTAATAATGTACCGAAGTGGCAGTCCCTACAATACAGAGTTCTACATAGAACAGTGGGGTGTAACATTTACTTGACTCAAATTAATTTTAAGAAAAAAATAACATGTGATTTCTGTGCAGAGAAAGATACGATTTGTCACTTTTTCGTCACCTGTAATAATCAGAGTTTGCTATGGAAAATCATAAGATCTTGGATTCAGAGAAGCAAGTTGGTGAAAGGTTTCAGACCAAGTGAACTAAATCAAACTAACATTCTGCTTGGTTATTGTGGGAAGAGTCCCCCAAAAAACTTTATCAACTGGCTATTTACAGCATTAAAATGGTACATCTATAGACAGAGAATTTTCTATGAAAACAAAATGGTATTCAAGGCTTTTATTAATGAAACCAAAATGCATCTCAGAATTTTAGAATACAACAATGTCGCCCAAGGGAGAGGAAAAAAGGTTACAAACCTCTGGAATAAACGTATATGCGAGTTGGAAGAGCAACAGGTAGAAAATGCTTGAAGTAAAAACACTATTGAAATCATGTGTGAATCGTGAAGAGATGTCAACATCTAGGTAAAATGGTATATAAGATCTTTTAATCCTTTTACGAAGAATACTTGCCAATGAGTGGTGTGAAGCAAGATAAAATTTGAAAACTCAAAAAAAATATAAAATAAAAAGGGACGCGATATTTGAATGCTGTTTAGAATTGTAAGAGCCTCGTCGGCAGGATACATTGAATAAAACCTTTTAAAAACAAAAAAAGACCCACAAAACACACCACACACAACAACAACACAACCACACAACACACAACCAGACAACTGGTGTATGTATATATATATATATATATATATATATATATTGATAGATACTATCATTTCATGTTATTAGCTCCTATTTTTAGTTACATTATATAGTCATGCACCTAGATAGTTAAAACCACCCTACACGGCTCTTGACAAATGGTCATGTATTGCTGCATAAAAATGTTGAATATTAAAAAAAAATGCCACGTCCTCCCGTGATGTATGAACTAAGTGTTTATGAAAGCGCACTGAATAAGGGGAAAAAGGTGTGTTTCTGATTTATATAGCTGAAAACTAGGTAGGTAAACTCTGTCTCCCTTAGCGTGAGAGCTAGATAGTATGGCCCACACGTTTGTACAATGTTTGCATACACACGATGATTGTCCTCACTTAATGTTCATGCACTGTGTGTTCACTGTTTGGGTACCGTTTGCGAACAGTCACATCCAAACGTTACACAAACGTTCAAAGAACGTTACATTTCTCCCTGGGCAGTACCGGAACATCAAAGAAAACCGCTCCCATGGCCACGGAGACCCAGTTTAGGGGTGGTTAACTCTTTTTTTAAAAATAGAAACCATCTTCTACTTGTTTACAAACTGAAAACAATTTCTATTTCGTAAGAATAGTTGTTTTGACAAGAGATTTGTACTTGTACAATTTTAATTGGGGGGGGGGGGGGGTAGTAGCGGGTTTGAAGACATTTTCTTTGCTTTAATTAGCTTTTGGGGGTCAGAAAATCAGCCACAAAAATATACAAGGTAAACAAACCTATAGGTTGGCTAAGTTTTGTTTTGTTTTGTTTTGTTTTTTGTTGGTGGGACGGGGGACGTGTGTGTGTGTGTGGGAGGGGGGGGGGACTAAGTTGAATACTTGAAACTGTGGAAAAAGAAATCGGAATGACAGAATCTGAAAATCCTACAATGTGGTAGGCTCACTCATGATAATCTATTTAATGTATTTTTTTTCACAATAACACAATAACAGACTGATCAACCAATCAACCGATTTGTAGGTGATAGTGATGTTCATAAGGCAGATAGACATCCCAAAGCCATTCACACTATCCCGGAGGCCAGGGAACCAGATGAAAGAACTTCTCAGAAATCAGGTAAATATCAGAAATTGTGCTCATAATTTAACTATGTACATATAGATGGATTTGTGACCTCATCCCAAATAAATCAGCTAACATGTACTAATCCTATATTGTTTTGTCAAATAATAGGCCGGAAAGCCATAGACGACGATTCCAGGAAGAAAAGTCGAAGACTCAGGGAAAGTCAGGAGCCCAATACGAGGGAATTAAAAGGTAATCATTCTTAAATCTTAGTTCCTATTAATTAAGTTGGAAAAATAGTACCTTATTGACTTTGTGGTCTGACCACTTCATCATCAATCGTTTACTTTTTATTTCAAAAATAAAGAAATTATGGAAAGAATAAGGACACGGGCCGCCTCGACATCGAAACGCTCATGGGTTCCTAAAACCAAAAAAAGCAATACTTTCTCCCAAGGTAAAGTTTCACGCACTATTTTACTTACTTGATCTGGTTGATTTTCTGGCTGACGACTGAAGAACATGACAACAAACATAGAAAATAGTACATTTAGAACATTGAAGGGGTTAACATTATTGATTAGCATTTAAACACAATGGAGCGGCTAGTATTAAAGGGTCTGTTAGGGAAGCGTAGGCCTACCCTCCTCGGGATGTGGAGAAATCAGGCTCATGCATTCTATAATGAGTGACGTGAGTTGAGTAATGATGTTGGGAAAGTGTCTTTATACGTTGAGTGTGCACGGTGCTTGGACGTGCATGGTGCCACAGTCTAGAAAAATTACATGAATGGGGAAGAGAGTATGTTATCTTGATTTATATGTGAAAGATTAATGCCTTCCTACCCAGTGTGAATAAAAGTTGTAGTGTTAATAGAAATAACCCCAAGTCTGACAAAGATTGGGTACTTCAACCAGAATATTTCTTAGATTAATAATACTAGTCAAAAAGTAAAAATAATAGTCTAACTCTAAGTTCCCTATAATACTCACACATCCAATTTCATCTGTTTCAGTTATAGATTTATCGCGAATCAAAGATGCCAGCGCAACAACGGACCTGGGGAACGTTTATTAATCAAACAAAAATTAAAGCTAGTCATTGAATGCTATCAATGAATTTAAATCTAAATTATTAATTGTGCTTACTTTTGTATTTCTGTCATCTCTCATAACTGTAAATAGGATGCATGTTATTCATCTACTTTGGATGATTTGTTTTACCCCTGTTATGTTTTAGTTCATTTGTAGAGACGCTTATATATAGCGATATGTTTTGTTTCAAGAGTAATTATTGTCGATATTGAGGGATTAATTTTTCTTTGGGTGTTATATAATATATATTGGGCTGGGTATTATATTATGAAACGCAAAGTAATAAGTTGGTAAAATTTATATGCACATGGAATCTCATCACCTTTTTGAAAATTTAATATTGTTTAAGATAAAATTGCCAGTTATAGCTGATATTACGAAATGTAAAACGTTATAGGTGGATAAATAATTCAATAATAAAAATACATGAAGAAGACAGAAAGGAATTTATTTATATTTGAGAACTGTTAAAAGAAAGAGAAGATATTGGCGATCGATGTTCCAAGATAATCTGATGAGAGCACTTCTGGGATAATAATATGTCGAGATCGAGTAAAAATGACATACCATGTGTGATTTCCAAATAAATGATGCTTTTCATATTGTTCCGCTTGGTGTAACATAATATGTTACACCAAGCGGTATACTTCACGTCGTTCCTTATATTATAAGGAACGAAGTATATTTAAGTTGATAGGTATTCCTGGTACATTAAAATCAGCAAGTAGAAATGGTCACGGGATTTATACAATTATGAAAAAGTCAAAATATCGTAATAATAATATGCGTTACGCAATGTTACGTTGCTGAGACATGAGAAACATTATAATAATTGAAAATGTTTAATCAAATGCAGCGTCGCGACACTATAGGGGTCAGATCTTCAGAAAATGTACAATTGGCAGATCAACACAATTAGAAAATTCCACTAAATTAGAGTGAAAAATCGTCAACACTAGGTATATCTGAGTATATTTGGTATTGCCTTAATTCAAACAGTCTGTTTTGATTATGTTGCACTGTATTTTGAACCTGAATTTTGTCTTAAATTTGGGTTATTTAAGAGGATTGGTGAAGGCTAATTGTACATTTTCACCCATTATACACTCTGTTCAAGACCTATATAGAGTAAACATCAAAGTGACCCAATGGTAACCCTACGGCAAGCCGCTCCAAGTAGATCTCAAATAGAGTGTAGGCGCGCGGTGTTTTAACGCGTTGGTATGGGCCAGCGCGCGACAAAAGTATTATGGCTGCCGTGGTTAGTGCAGTTGCCTAGCAACCTGACAACTCGAACCTATAGCCTTATTAACTAATTAGTTGCTGGCTAATATGATTATAATTACAATGTCAAATATGACACAGGGGTTTATATTTATTACGCATCATTATACAATAAGATGTAATATTATGTAATATTACGTAATTAGATTTAAAAAAAATAATTTAACAATAGAAATATGAAAATGGGTTAACAGGCACATGAGAATTAAAATGTCAGATATACCTATCCTCGATAGATAAGACCCTAGGCGGATGGTCTATAAGAAGCAAATACATTTGAATGAAAGTGTACGTGCGAAGAGAAGTACGGTACCTATAGAAATAATGGTCGAGCATGGACAGCCGTCCCTCGAGACGTTATTCAATATAAGAAAGTGATAAAGTTACTTGACATTTAAGTATTGTCTAAAGTAGGTAGGAACATTTTAGTTAATATCTGTTCTATTATAAGCTGGTGAAGGTTTTGGGCTGACGTCCTCCCCAGAGAGAGAGAGAGAGAGATATTTCTTCACACTGGGGCCTTATATGATATATAAGAATGCAGTGAGACTTCATTTATCGAATGTCTCCCATTAGAGCATTACTCTTTTCATTGATGATATGCCCTGATGACCATCCCAATAATCCCATTTTTTCTGGAACGAACGTGTTCGGATTAACGATGCCTCCGTATTCATGTAGGCCTACACGAGCAGCCCCTGTTCAATTATCCCCTTTCAACACAGACTATCATCCCATATTATGATATATGCTGTGCATATGGTAGGCCTATTGGCTTTTGACTCTCTAAGCAAGTTAAGTAGTGTGATTAAGAATCCTATTTTTGCACCCATGAGTTATTACAACACATGTATGCCTAGATGTTAACAGGTTTATGTAACACCCGGATCCCTCGAAAAGTTGGATCGATCCCTTGTGCTCTATATATAGCAGGATAATCCCCTCAGACCTGACGGAAACTACGCCATAGATATGCATTGTGAATCTGAACATTCCACGCCCATACCAATTTATTGTTATTGGTTCCATGTGAGACTATATAGTGTAAGGGACTAATTGTTTGTTATAGTGTAAATCAATGGAATACATTTTTAATTGAATTATTTACAATAACCTGTGGTCTGGTGTCTGTCACCTACCCCATTATTCTCTCGGCAGATTATGCAACTGGTCTATTAGGGCCTACTATTAGTAAATATTAGAGAACAAGAGAGAGAGTGAGAGAATCGATTTACCATGCCGTTCTTAAATTCTATTCACAGAAATTATATATACCCTGGTACATGGGTCTAGGGTTTGTATGTATACATGCATCAAAGCCTATAGTTGTAAACATAATTGGGGGCAGGCAGACCACGTATAGGTTTGGCTGGTTGGTGGGCCGGCTGACCATTGGCGCGGGTGAGGCCAGCTAGGGTATTAAAGCTGTCGAGGCTTGAGCACAGGTCAACAATAACGCGCCAAAGCTTGCACAACGACCGCTGGGTGGCAACCAACATGGCCGACTGACACAAACAACGACGCAATCATAGGTGTCTGGCGAACATGACAGTTTATTTCGTTCTAGTCAGAAAATTTCGTCCTCAGTTACTGTAAAAACTATCACTCAACATGGATTACCACCGCTCTTCCTGGTTATGTTCAATACTGATTATCTCGGTGCTTCAGATCACTTTAACTAATGCAGGTAAGTTGGAAAAGATCGACTGTAAATCCCTAAGGGTAAACATTATTGATAGTCACTGTACATATATATTTACTTCTATGAAGAAGCGTTTAGTCCTACCTGAGTAATTGCATTTCTGATTACGTATTGCCAAATATATATCAATAAATGGTGTAGATTTTCAGTACCATTTAATTTATCATTTACTATGGTCAGCTGATTAGAACGTTTCTTTAAATTGTTAGCAGTTCTTTCCTCATAATATTGCCACTTGTAAGCAAACACACCAAAAGCAGTTAATTTGACGTACAAGGAGGTCTTCTTAACAACCGGAGTCGGTTTGAACATAATTATATTGTTATAAAACATCGAATTGACTATAAAACCAGTTTACAAATATGAGTGTCTCATTGAAACAATCCTACTGAGTAACGCAACCCATTTTACACCGTATAATGTGTCTTCATAGAAATATCTTGAGAATATGCTTTGTAAGTTAAGTTAACCGTATACATTTTGAGATTATAACTGAGTAGCTGTTTACCTTGCAACGGTCGCGATTGCAAGTACAATGGCTTGGCATATATGTAAGCAACGCTAAGAATAGCAATAGTATTGACTGAATCAACGCAAGCACACAATTTGGAAATGTTTCCATTCAAGTGTTTATATTTAACGCAATGGTTAATATCCGTGCTTTTGTCCCCGCATCATAATTTTCAATAAACAACCGAATGGTCACTGATTTTTCTCACAGTGGGGGTATCAGCACGAGATGCCCGTGGTTTTAAGACACACAACTTTTCAAATAGACACATGTTTCAAGTTTATAATTGTTTTTTCTCCTGTCATTTTCAGCGTGCAGCAGATGTGTAGGCAGTGAGTGCTCATTATTATTGTCTCTCTAAACCTTCTTAAGCCGGTTTTACTGGTCACTTTACTGGTCTGATTATTACCATGCTTTTTATGTATATGAATAACCATTTTAGTGTAAACGCTGCAACGGATTCTTGAATATATATATATAGGTTATCCTGAAACGAATAACAATATGTATTAATTTAATATCTGATAATTTGTGTGCGTATATATATCATAGATTCGCCCATCTATTGGAATAATCTACTGATGAATTCAAGACTAAATACATCCTAGGAAAGTGCACACATTCTCATGATTTATTTCAGAATGCAAAGGTACAAAACTAGACCTCGCATTTGTGCTTGATGGCAGTGGCAGTATTTGCAATGATGTCTCGGGGTCATGTCAAAATTGGGAGAATATATTGCAGTTTATTAGTGGCCTCTCCGAGTTTCTCGACATCAGTCAAGACAACGACAGGTAAAATGTTTTATATATAGGAATATTGACCTTGTACAGGGTCGAATAAATGTAACAATTGTTATTGATAATTCACACCCATGTACACGCCAATTCCCTAAAGCACAGACGAAATTATATAAAATTATACCAAAGTACATGTACACGGCCTAGTCTTAAAAGCAGCGAAGCGGTGCTCAAAGGGATGCATTCGCTCATCATTGTCATCATATTCCATGCAAATGACATTAAGACATTAAGATCTGTGTTACTGCTGCGTATTGTTACGATGGCTTTTTATAGAATTGTGCAATAATGCTACTTTGTAATGTTGTGATCCATAATTACATTATTATTATTATTATTATTATTATAAAGCTTGACACGCGTGGAAACCAATTGGCACTTCGTAATCGTCAGCCACTTCGTGACGGCTTACTCTATAGGAGAAGACTATCATATATATTTACGAATAACATTTGTTTTGTTTTCCACAGAGTCGCATTAGTTCAATTCGGAAATGATGCCACAGTGGAATTTCCCTTGTCCCGAAACACTGATCTTTCGACAGTGATTGCCGATATAAAGGATACCCCATACAAAGATGAACAGACAAATACGTCTGGCGCACTTTATGTCCTTCGCACTCAGGTTATGAAAGAAGCTCGCCCCGATGCTGTGAAAGTAGCAGTTGTCATAACTGATGGAGTATCAAATCTTGACCAGGGATCCACGTTATCGGAGGCAAACCTTGCCCATAAGGATAACATAAGGATATATTCGATTGGCGTCACCAAGATGATCGACGTCAATGAAGTGCGACGGATATCTTCAGCACCACAAATTGTTAACACCAGCTACTTTACGATTCCTGATTTCAATACATTTTCTCCAATAACCTTCGTAGAGAAACTACATGCGACTGTGTGTGTGGACTATGACGCTAATGCACAAGGTAGGTTGGGATTGAATTTTGCCCCTCAGAGGACCTTTTTCCACTAAATTCCGTGAGAATCGCATGAGAATCGGCTTAGTGGACAAGGGCCTTTAGTGGGAAGCCACACACTTACTTAGATCCGATATTCCGCTGGAAAGTAATGGCAAACCGAATAGATGCGTTTCGGTCGGTTTCAGACCTTCAACAGGGGAATAATGCAATACTAATAACCATTTTTAGTTTATGTATATAGGCCCACACACTGTGTCAATGCAAACAATTAATGTCTAAGGCAAAGGTTTTCAGTATTGTTTTTGTTATGTATTTTTTTTGTGATCTCTGATATAATTATTATCAGAATATTTTGGAATCGCATGGTCGTCTGTTCATTATACTTGATTCGATATCTAATTAATATTTAATACAATAATACCGATCGAATTTGAAGTAACATATTTGCCGTGCATTCATATCATGAAGGTTAATACATTCGCTTAGGGCTGTAGTGAAGAACGTTAAAAAATCAAACTCATAATTATTATCAACGAAATCAACATTATACATAAAATTAGATTTTTACCCATGTTCTCTTTTATCCACCCCAAATTCTGATTTATGTTCTGATGTATTCCTGTTTATATTTGCTATAAACCATTTGAGGCCGTCGACTAGAATATTTTGTCTATTTTCCATGATTCTGTCAATAGTTGCGAACTGTCCCGGTGCCTACACAAATACAGGGTGTTATGTCGTCACTGACACGGGACTTTCCCGATCCGAAGCCCAGAATAACTGTGCTCTATTAGCCAGTCAAATTGGAAGACCAGGTATGAATTATTTCTTTTATCTGACATGAATCTATTGATGCAATTATGTCATCGATTGTGAAAAAACCTCACTTTGATTCGGAATTATTCTACATGGTTATATACAATAATATGTGTACAATATAACTAACTATGATTTGTTTGCAGGTATGGGTGACTTAGTGTCTATTCCCTCCCAAGAAATTCAAGAAGAAATGGAATGGCTTGTCTCCGCCAGGTGGGAGAAGTCTTTAACTCCGGCAAGCACCCGGGAGTTCTGGGTGGGAGGACACAGAGACAGTGCTCTCTTTGGAGGAAAGGACTACACTTATTGGACATGGGTTTCCAAATCAGGTAAGAACACAATAATTTTAGAATTTGTCCGAAATATATCATGTATATAAAAGGTGAAAATAAAAAGAAATACATTTTGATAAGTGCCTTTATTCCAATTGTTGGCTATTCCCGAGTGTGTCTTATATAAGCATGAAGGGTAATTCCACGTTCCCGTTCTCTTTTCTTCAAGCTAATGAAGTTACAGGCCCACAGGGTTGCTTTGCCGATAAACCTGCATCTTCCTCAACCGATTTGCCTGATGTCAATGTAATGTCGAAACTTACTCCAGGAAACTGTTCTGATCTGTGTCTGAGCAAGGGATATACTGTGATGGGACTTCAGGTATGTATCACTAAACTCGACCATGGTTATTCGTACAGGAACTAATTAATCTCCTCTTCAAGGATGAACTTTATCGGAAAACATGAAAAGTTTCCGGTCAATAACATTGTTTTATCAGGTCTAAATCAGCTCATACAAGTGATGAGATGAAATTGTAGTCACACGGGTTCGAACCCACAACATTATCAAACTTCTGGGTCCAAAGACCGCACTTTTGACAGCTCAGCCACTCCGAATCCCCAATTAATGTCAAATTTGACATTGCCCCGCCCACCTCCCCCCATTCCTAATTTACTCGTTCACAAAGCTTTAACTCATGGCGATATTTTAACTAGCCATATAATCAGGATATCAGCAATTATTATAGTCACAATAAAGTGATATGTGTGACAAAATGTGCAACATATTTATTGTTACCTTCTAGGGTGGAAAGCTATGTTTCTGTGGTAACAGTTACGGCAGTTACGGACGATCAAACAGATGCACGGTGTCCTGTCCTGGTGAACCTAATACTATGTGCGGAGGATCAGACTCGAGCAACATTTATATCCTCAATGGTACAATTTCATCTATTAAGCTATCTGTATTGTAACCACTATGTATTGTAAAAACTATGTATTGTAAACCCACATCCCACCATATGTAGGTGTTGTCAAATTTATGTAATCTTTTTGATTACGTTAAACACAAATATTATGCATCAACGATGTTAAATTAATTCGTAATTGTAATGTAAAAACCACACAAAACCACATCGGGATATAATATTCCCTAGATGTTTACCTCTAATATGATCTTAGATAATAACATAACAAATAACTTCATTCATACAGGATAAATATTTTTGTTTCATTTTGATGCAGTTGCATTGCCTTTGCAGATAATCGGCTCTGTGTGAAAGATTTAGTATCTTTTCGTAACAGAGAATATTCAATTAAACAAAAAGGTGTATTCTTACAGGAGCCTATGGATCCTGGGCCCCAGGCCAGCCCAACACATTTGATGACAGAAACCAGGCTTGTGGTGCCCTGGAAGGTCGGGATGATACGGACGCTTGGAGAATGGGTGATGAAGTGTGCTACAAGAAGTTCCCTTACCTTTGTTCACTGCCTGGTATCTGTGAGTATATTATTATATATCAATGATTTATCCTTTTACATTTAACATTATATAAGCCCAATGTTCCTAAAAATTCAGAATAAGAATTAAGCATTCGCAGAATAACAACAATACAGCGCACCATAATGCTAGCTAATGCTAATATAAATACCCAATATTTTATCATGAGTATTCTTATGGTCCATTTAATTTTAATTGCACCCTATTTTTATTGAAAACAGCGCAAACACGCTGCAACCAAGATGGTAGCGGGAACATCAGAAGATATCTAGGAGACAAATGTATTTACATCTCGAGGGATATGAGTGAAGAAGGCAAGAAGGACTGGTTTGGAGCTAAACGAGCATGTGACCAGCTCGGAGGAGAGCTGCTTGTTATCAACTCGCAATTCCTGCATGATCAAGTTCGCCTTGCTTTGAATCAGGAACTTGGCTTCGCCAGCAAGAACAAAATTTGGTTCTGGGTTGGTCTTCTAGGAAAGAAATGGCTCTGGCCTTCTGGTAAGTAATGGCATTGTTAAGCATTAAAGTGACACTTGCCGCTGAGCTCCTGATTTTTTTGACATGCTTGAATTTCAACAATGTTCTGGATCATTATGCCATTAACCAATACCTGAGAGCATTAATGTATGAAGTACAAGTATTTGGAATATATAAGAGTTTAAAACTTCAAATTTCGTGGGGTGCCTCCATCACACTATAGTCTCTCATAGGCCATCAGCTGTACCCCAAAAGAGTGATTTTCGTTCCGGATTTTGGGCACTACTTTTTAGTAGCAGATTCCTATTGCTAATACCCTATATTATAATATCCCAAAAGTTCTCCATGCAATTCCTGCCAGATTTTGAGTAATTGGGCATTGTTTCTGACAGTGCAAAGCCTATGGAGCCAAGGGTCTGGCTTCATTTTAATGGTCATTTTAATAGAACATCATTTATTTGATGAATGTTGAATCTTCGGTCATACCAATAATTTTTTTATTGATTCCAGATCTCCGGAATCTTCTGATTCTGAACCTGCCATTTTTAACTTTCTAACTTTTGAGGAATTTTAGTTCTCCATGTTTGGAAAATAAAATGTAAAAATTTAAATAAATAAATAATAAAAAATATTATGTTCTATATTTAGAATGAAGTGACTGATATCAATCAATAGAGAATACTGTGCCCTTAAATTGTTTTCTTTTGATCTAAGATGTCAATGCATTATTTTCAGAGTTATTAGCAAAATGCCTCATAAAGGTCAAGGTCAAAGGTCATTAATCGTGAGGTAATTTGCAAATAACTCTGAAAATAATGCACTGACATATTAGGTCAAATAAAAACAGTTTTAGGGGACATCATTTCCTATCAATTCATATCAGTCACTTGATTCTAAACCCATTAGATAATTTATTCATTGATTAATTGTTTAATTTTTTAACTTTTTTTTCAAACGTCAATAATTAAAATTCCTCAAAAATTACAAAGTGGAAATTGGCAGATTCGAAATCAGGAGATTCTGGAGATTTTGAATCAATCATAAAAATTTAGTAGGACCGAGAATTCAACGTTTACCAAATAAATGATGGACTATTAAAATTACCATTAAAAATGAAGCCAGACCATAAGCTCCATAGGCTTTGCACTGTCTGATTGATTGCTCATTTTCTCAAAAACTGGCACGAATATCATGGAGAACTTTTGGGATATTATAATATATAGTATTAGCAATTGGAAACTGGTGTCAAAAAGTAGTGCCCATAATCCGGAACGAAAATCATTTTCTAGCCATATTCTGAGGCTCAGCTGATGGCCTATCAGACATGGCAGTTGGAAGAGGTCTCGCCGCCTGTATGCCTCTTATCTTAATGAGTTAAGTGATACCAGCTGGATGGGACAGGGTATATAATGTCACTATGTACCTCCTGTCTCGCTCCTAGTTCACATCCCTTTACCATACACTGGCGCAGCACCTTATGGTCTAGTTACTGCTCTCTCAGATTTGAATTCCCCAATCGAAAACTACAAACATATTTCTAAATGACATATAGTCAAACAGTGTCCTTAGCCACTTTAATTATGTGTATGTTTAAAGATATATAACCCATAGTTTAACCGCACTAGTTGGAGGAGATATAACAATCCTATGGTCATTACAACGATCACATGCTTTGAAGAGAGAACTATGGTTATACGTTCATCCGTACATCTGGATTGACGCACATCTGCATTGATGTCAAACCAATTATTTTTATATATCTATTTTTGGTTGGGGTAGGAGGTGAGTGAATGTAAGTAATGGGCATTTCCATAGAGAGCCAACACTAGGCTCGAATCTCAAATGAACACATAGGTCAACCATCACCCATACTCCCACATATAACAACGGGGCCAATTGATGTGTACTGAAGATGAGCGATTTCTTTTCTTAGGAAATGATTTTTATTACACAAGATGGGCTCCGGATGAACCATCAGATTTTGCCGCTAATTGCATGAAATTCAAGTATGATGCTTCGTTCAATGCTTTCTACTGGAGTGACGGACGCTGTAGCGAAAAGCTATCATCTATTTGTGTCATCGGTAAGTAGCCTCTTAAAGGTTGCTTCAGGACAGTGGGTCCTTTTGTAATGTACTAAATATCATATCAGCTGAATGAAATAATAAAACAGGTAGAATAAAAAATGCAGATATGCCCATGTGCGAGTCTGCATTTCCATATATGTTTGATCGTTTAATATTTCAATTTCGATACCGGGCCAATTTTCTCACTTATACCTAACGTTCAGTAGTATTACATTACCTAGTATGAAAGTAGGTTTAGATATAATAGTATGCCATAAAAAGGGATTATTAGTCTATACACCCTCCGTGTATTTTGTCTTTTGTTTCTAGATATGGTCACTGCCCTCGCACCTGTAACCGCTACTGAGGCAATCACCACGACTCCAGCTCCCACAACCAATGGAACTGGAGGGGCCAATCTTGGGGCCTCTCTCGGGGCTTCTACCAACCTCACTGACGACAGTCTGAACCTGGGTATGTTTAATAATCTAGAGTCCTTAATACTGGCATGCACATGCAGAGCAAATGGGTCCTGGGGCCTGCTGTATAAGCTAAGAAAGGGAACTCCTGTAGGAAGGGAAAACATTCCTTCCTACGTGAATTCCCAGCTGGTAGAAATAGCCTATAAATTATACGCACAATGGTGGGTAGGATCTTTTATTTATCCCCCCCACCTCCGGAGAAAGGGGGGAAATTGTAGGAATTTCCACACACAATTTTACTTTCCTCAACTTATACAGCATGCCCCTGTATGCTATTTGGTAAATGTTCTGTACCACTACCCCAGTCAAACCAATAGGGGAACAAACCAACTCTGTCACCTTCTCAGATATATATCTGGGTTTTATCCATAAATTATATTCACAACCCGTGGTCTTTGTTTCAGTTCTCATCATCGTCCTTGTATTAGTATGCGTTATTGGGATCATCATCGGCATTGTGGCCTGCTGTTATTACAATAAGCGTCCGTAAGTATTAAAATTCGATGGAACAAAATTATATTACTATCAATGTTTTGTTAGTTCCAAACTTGTGTATGCATGGTTATCTCATCTAAATAATACTCGAGGAAAAATGATTAATAATGATATTTAAACAGTATTTGGTAATTAAATATATAATGAATTTGGACGCGTCATGGTCATAATTAGGGCATAGCTTAGTCAGGTGATAATTCTTCGTTATATTATTGTTTCTATTTGCAATATTTCAACATCATACTCTTTTCCTCAGACAACAAGTTGTACCAAAGACAGCCTTGGAGCCCTCGAATGTATTGATTCCCTACAACAAATATTATCAGAAGGATGAATATGACTATGACCGTAGTGATGGTAAGCTCTTCAACTTTTGGAAAAAAACTTGCTACAATTAAAACTTTTCTGTGTTACTGAACTGCTGCACTATTTGCAATTAACTGATGTTACAACTTACTTTTTCCAATCAAATGAATGTTTTGCTGACTCTGTGTGCCCTTTTAAACTCTCACTTTGCTTCTTAACTTATCTTTTTATTTTAAACTCGTTTTCCCGTCTAGCTGTGTATTCTAACATTTACGACACATATACTAAACCAATCTATGATGTCACTCCAAAATACGCTAAAACAACTTACGGTGATACTCCAATAGGCAAATACACTGGTAAGTTATTTGGGTCTGACATGGAATTTTCTCATAACATCACAATGCCATTTTCAATTATTATAAAAGATATAACTGCTTTAATTGCTTCATATTATCAAGTACTCATAATTAATCTATGTCTGTAGTAGTTTCTATTGTTAAACGTTTAGCACTAAGATTCTGAATTAAAGTTCTGAATTCTAAGGTCCTTCGTGATAACTCTCCCTTTACTTACAAGAAGTTTTTGAGTGTTTAGCGTGGTTTGAAAATAAAACTTGTGTGTACTATTATTTCTTTCTTTCTTCTCCACTTTCTACACGAACATTTGATAATGCAGTAAGATTTACTGCTGTTGATAAGCCAGTACCTTTACCAAGGATTTACGAAAATTTCATGCCGCGAACAGGTAACTCCCTCCTAATATAAGCATGCGTTGAGCGGTTATCCGACCGTATATTATATGAAATTATGAAGCATGTCGAGACTATGGACACTATGCACACCATGCAATATATAATGCATGATGTTCATGGCCGAAATAGCATACAATCATGTATTTCCGACACATGCAATTCATATTTATGCAATTTCATTTAAAAAAAATATAATATCATCATATTGGTATGTGGTTTGTAATGGATTGAAATAATGTATTGCTTATTGCGTCACATTAATCATAATTAAATGTACAAATTGGATCCTGAGCACAAACCAATACAGAATGACTTTACTAGAACAGTTTATATGCATACTTGGACTCATCTGTATGTTATGTTGATCAAATGTATAATTATAATTACAAGTACCACGACCAGATGGAACTCGCTGTACAAAAGAATTTCCATGTTCATATTGATTGGCCCTGTTGTAGTCTTATAGTCTTGTAGTCTTATTTAGGAACTAGAACACCAAAAAGTTAAACCTATAATCAGCTCACGTCGTCTATGACGTCAGATAACATTTGTTAAAATGTGGCCTAATTGTCTGGATATCTTTGTTTCAGGTCTTGTCGTGAACCCTACACGGCTTGAGGAGGACCATGCCTACATTAGCTACAACAGTAAGTCTCAGTTTTAGAGTTCAGTGCATTATCGTAGTGCAGGTTTCAGTGCATTATCGTAGTGCAGGTTTCAGTGCATTATCGTAGTGCCGATTTCAGTGCATTATCGTAGTGCAGTGCCGTTAAATGCGGTAGGCGTTAGATTTCTATGAATCTGTGGGTTTGTTCTTGAAGTGCTTTTTTTAAAACATATTTTATTTCGAAAAACAATTTCACACAAAATGGTACGTTTCATGCTCCCGAAAACCATATTATGTTGTAAAGGCAGAATAACAATGATACAGTTAGGAATACCGGACTAGAAATATCTAATTTTACTTCGCTTGAGAGAGGAAGACTATATACTATTAGAAACACTTCAGACTGGGAAACTACCAATTGGAAAACTAGTTTAACTGGAGAATTCCCACCCACATGGAGAATTACTACTCATGCAAAACAAACATGTGAAGATAATTATAATGCCATCTTCAATATAATTATAATGCCACTGCCTATTTTCAATAACTATGGAAGAGCATATTAAACATATCTAATAGGATTAATGTTACTTTCAATGACGTGAAACCCGTCTTGGAGAACTTCATTGCCTGCAAATATTATGACAGTTAGTGACATTAACGGAGATTTTCTGAGTGGTAGTTTTCCTTGTTGGTAGTTTTCTGGTCAGTAGTTTTGGTAGTATCCAGCCCCATGCATTACATATCATTATTCGGCGGAAAGGGGCTATATGTATCGACAAGTTTAGCAGCATACAGGGCATTTACCTTAATGATTTTGACATTTTCCTCTAGGTGGTGGCACCGGGGGTGACACAAATACGAAGTACGGCAAGAGAGCACAGAGCTACACCACATCCTACGAGGTACAGGGGACAGGCGGAGGAAGAGAGTACAACTACGTCAAACCCCAGAATCAGCTCACGTCGTCTATGACGTCTGAAACAAGATCAGCGCGTATGACGTCACGGGAATCAGGCACGCTAGTCATGAGCAGGGATGGTATGAAGCTTAGTTCTCACTAAAAGAATCATTTATTAGGAAATGAATGAATGGTTTACATTCCAATGAGAGGGTTTAACCAGCTAGGTCGACAATTCGTTTATCAGTTCTTTCCACTGTAACCTGTACGGTAATATCATAGCCCTGGCCCCATTAATGTTTGAGAAGTTCTTAAACTTCCATGTGAATACCATGACACAATTATTTATTAGAAATTAATCAGCTGGACCTGGAAATAAAATTAATGCGAAAAATAAATGTATAGAGACGTATCGCACGATATCCATATGTTCACAATCTTTTACACTGGTTCAATCAAGATGAGTATGTTTTCAGTCACACGAAGACATGGCATATATATATAGCACAGTCGATATGCGTTACTTTAGATCCCTTAAAATATCCAAACCTATAACTTAAATTGAAAATCTTTTCCTATATTTATTGTCCACGTTATCATCTTATCTCACATTCTTATCGGGTAGCTATGGTGTATTGTGTCATAATATATCTGAATTTAATAACCATGTACCGGTATCTAAATTTAATTACCGGCAATTGTTTTACCGGAATATTGGATTTAGAAGATGGTATGCAATTCCTACTTAATCAAGAGCACCCATGTTTCCAGCAGATACCACTGCAAAGCCAGTATTTTAATGACAAAGTATACATACGCGTGTATTATAAAGAAATTGCATATCAACGTCTGTGATGAAATCGCATTTGCCCCTCGATCGTTGTGTGAAAAATAAAAAGCTGTTACTTGTTACCCGACCATGTAATCATTTTCCGATTACGATCGATGTAACAAGGGTATTTACCCAGCATCTACTTTATATATACGTGTCACATTGTCAGTGTATAAATATAGGAAATGAATTGTACAAAATCATTAATGCTTTGATCTTTATATTATGCTAGACTTTTATACCTATCATTTTGTATTAGCGATCTTGAAGAGAAACTATGCCAATCATGCTCCCGATTCCTATTAGCTATACTATTATTTATTCATTCCATTATTGTGTTAAGGTAATCTGGGTGAGGTTGGGATTTCTACTGTATAGCTGTGATTATTTTCATTATGGCATTTTAACCCCATGTATTTATCATTATGTATATTATTAACATTTCATGCGTCGTATTTGTTTTATTGTATTATGTAAAGGAATACCATATGTTCTTGGATGAATAAAATATAAATACTATAAATAGTCAATACTTCGACTCAGAGGATTGTTTTGTGTTGATGATCTGTAGATAAAACGTATGGGGTAATACTTTATTCTGTTTAAACATATCCACGTGATGTTCTTGGCATCAATTTTGATGGAAAATAAACCCCGGTCAAAAACTCCTATAATTTTATTTTCTGATCAAATTAAACCTTACAGCCGACATGGTGGGCATGTACTTACCTTTCTCTTGCCAATACATTCAAGCACAAATGTCGATTAAAAATCGTTTGGGGATCGTGTATAGTAGATAGCTCCTACATAGAACTGTTATACCACCAGGTGCATGGAGAGACATATCCTCAGAGCATGCCTACACACACCATGGTATATCAGAACTTATATGTATTGTGTTTCAGGAAAACGTGTCACAAGTCGCAAAAAATATATTTTGAGATATCACCATATTTGAAAAGATGAGATCAAGCCGATTCCAATTATGTTAAATAATAAGGAGATCTAATAAGTATTTCTAAATTTTCAGTTTGATATTTTTATTTTAGAAACAAATATTTGCAAGATTTCTGGGTGGGCAATTATTAGTAAAGGAGCTATTATATATTCCACATGATGATTAGAAACGGAAGGATATATTTAGTCAACTGTCTTGAAGTTTTGTAAATGTATTCAATCACATCAAGGACTAGACACCCAACAAATCACAACGTTCCAATAAAGAGATATTGTGAATAAATCACTTTGAAGAATATCAATTTTGCGACTTGTGACTCATTTTGCTTTACCACATCACATATTTGTGGCAAGAGTGCCACCCTATATTGTATGCTGTCTTCTGTAAAACCCCCAAATACTGGGCCATGATAAAAAAAACACAGTGTGTGTGTGTGTGGGGGGGGGGGGTTGATCTGTAAACAGCAGTTAGAATAAAATAATCTAAACTAGTAATGGTTTAATAGTTTCAGAAGAGAGTAACATAGAATGACTCACAGAAATATTTTATTCAACAGATCAGTCCTTGATTTCGCCCTTCTACACACGCACATGAAATGTGCTTGAATCAATTTAGTGTATCCTGCAAATTGCGTACAGAAACCTCATCCCAGTCTTTATTTGTATACCATAAAGCATATATAGTTATGCATAATGTTTCTGGAAGTGTAATTAGGGGGTTCTAACTCTGGAGAGCAACCCAATGCATACATGAGTGACAGTCGATGCTTTACATTATATAATAAAATGGTATGGGTATATATTATGTGCATAGGCGGGCTTTATCATTTGCATGTGATAGAGAGAAATATAACACATTATTTACATAACAATATCTTTGATTTGCATGAGGTATAGGTGAGATATACATAGTATATATATTTTTAGAACGTAAAGGTGAATCAGGTTTCAACTTTTCGAACCATTTCAAATGACTTTCTATCTTTATTCCAACATTTCAAACTCCCAAACCGAAGTTACCTATCCATTTAGCACCTTGATCCAGCAAGATACAGTCTTGGTTATGAAAATGATATTAATATAGTTTTAGGGTCTTGGTGGTGGCAAAAACCTTGCATCAGTCTTAATACGTGTTGAAACATGGACATTTTGCGTAATTCTAAACAATGAATAACGACAGGAGAGCAAATCGATAGTCTTTGCAAAACAATCTAAAATCATATTAATTAATTGTCATTTACACGTGTCAATAGGGAAATCATTCACAAGATATCTCTGACGAGTTATTCTTATAATGTATACCACCTAGGTCGGCAAATCTGCGTCCCTGTCGGCCCCCCTACATGTCAATAAAATAAGCTGAAGAAAATCTGTGTGATGCTTGAATCCCAGAGGGATATACCTCCGTTACACCTCAAATCCCTTTATAAGAAAAGTGTTCACGTTCATACTATAGTAATACATCAGCACCAAGTAATACCTTCTTCTGCATTCAGAACAAACATATTTGATCCTTTCTGAGCGGTTCCTCCATTGCTACTGTTCATTGCCCCAGCTCCCCTCATATCATGCACAACACAGGGCTTCAACCTTGCTTTCGGTTTGCCATTTTCTCGCTTGGTGTCTCTCGGGGACCGATCTCTCGGAGGTTTAGGCGGAGGCGCTTTCCTGTTCTGAGGTTTTGCTGGGACAGTGGGTGGCACAGGAACAACTATATCAGCCGGACTAACACGCTGCCTGAAACTACCTGGCCGTGAATTTCTCAAAATAGTCGACCTTTTTGCATCACTGACTGGCGATTGTTGTGAATCATCTGTCCTATAAGGATTTTTATGATACAATGCAAAGCTATCCGACGAAGTTCTTTGGATGGAACCATTTTTCGGTTTGGAATCGGTGCCTGGCATAGGTGGAGGTGTAGAATTCACATCTCCGATAGCAGTGTGACTAGAAAAAGAATGTGCTCTTTGGGCGACACCATTTTGCCCGGGAGAAAATAACCTTCCTCCTGGATCGTATAGAGCCCTTTTCCTTTCGTAATAATTAGCTGGACCCTTTTTAGATCCCGCTGCTTGTTCATAAAGCCTCTTATTTTCAGGATTTGGGACTGCATGTCCATTTTGTCGAGGCAAAGAAAAACTTTGCATATTAGTTAAGTTCCCATACGCAGAAGCGTTTTGATACAATCTCTTATCGCCTACAAAATAAATTGTGGGGGCCCTATCAGAGGAGTCATGTTTGCCGTTAGGTTTATGATTCTCTCCATTTGTTTCTGCATCTAAGGCGGGCTGATCACCAAATATTTGAGACATTTTAAAGTACACTTCCTGCCTCAATGGAAACGGCTGATGCATGTAATCCAGAGGGAAATCGGACGGATCTTCTGTTTGAGACTTCTCCCCATTTTCCCCATTGTCTCTCTTCATGCCAAAATAGTACCGAGGAAGAGTACTCCATTCTTGGGCGGCATTGGTTCCTTTAAGGCTCTTAAGACTTCCTTCCCTCTTTTTCTTGGGTTTCTTTGTTCCATCTGGATGGCTTGGATTCCGATGCACTATTGCCAGGGTGATTTGAATAAAAAGAAATTGATTTAATATATATTCAATACAATCATCATGAAATTATTAAGTAAATCACAACATTTTCTCATTTATAATAGTTACTATACTAGACGTTATTATTCATCGGGTTTGACTAAAGTTGTAATAAAAAGACTCTTTAGTGGGATGTGTCACGAGAAAAGGAATCAAAAGTTGCAAAAAAGGATATTTTCAAATGTTTTCTTACAAGAACCCTTGCTCAGGATGTTTTTATTTTTGGGGTGCTTTAAGCGCTGCTAGTAGCATGAATACATGTACCAGATCTCAAGATAGTGTATTGAATATATCAATACATATCTGAGGTTATCTCAAGGAGTATATTTAATTGCACATGATGAAGACCACACAAAGGTAAAAACGTTGAGCAGGATTCAGATGGAATAAACACATAATAATACATAGTATATATCATAATGATAGGCACAAACCGTGAGTTTGGTGTTTGAGTCGTTCCTTCATCTCTAAATATATTAAACTACTCTACTAGTGATTGACCATCAAGAAATATCGCCAACTTTCTTTTCATGCATAAAAACATATAGAAGTACTTATTAGATGTCCTCACATTTAACACTGTTGGAATCCACTTGATCTCATCTTTTCAAATATGATAATAATCTCAAAACCCATTTTTTTGCGATTTATGACTCATTTTTCGGTAACACATCACATATTACTAAGTTGCTGGCACTTTACTTTACACACCTCTTATATCTTCCATAGTTGATATATCTTGACTTTCAGCATCATCGTGGACTTTATACTTGTCAGCCTTTTTCCTTTTCTTCTTATCATCGCCCCTTGGGTCATGTTCTGCAGCAAAACCATTATTGTGATGTCCGATCCCATTGGTAGAGAAGATATCCACCCTTGTAGCTCCCCCTATTGGCGGGTTTTGAGTTGTTGTTTGGCGGGAAGCAGTCTCATTTGGTTTACGCCTTCTACAAATTGAATAATAAAGTAAGAGTTTGAGATTGAACTTGTATATTTTGCAGTTTTGTTACGTTGATCAAGCGCTGTTTCAGCCAAGGTCTCTGTGCCATTATAAGCAAATCATGATGTGTGTTGGTTAAGGTGAAATAAAATACACACCATAGCCCGCGTGGTTTCAAAGTAGAACTAGGATTTATTTAAAATTTAAGTTCAATTAAGCATTGCATATCAAATATAATCAATGAATTATAATATCATATAGGAGGATTTTTAAAAAGAATATATCAAATGTGGCATTGGCATAATAATTGCAAAATAGAGAGGAATAATCTATTGGTAAAATATAGATTCAAGTAATATTTTTAAAAACAATAAGAAACGAGTGGTGAATGCGACACACTGATCTATTATATATAGCTCACTACTTGGCATTACTTGGGCTGAATGAGTGGTTTTGTGAAGTCATCTAAATGGTATAAAACGTAAGTAATAAAGTGATGGGGAAAATGATGGAAAATACTAAAAGCAAGGGATGGGTTGCTTTTCAAGTCTGTTCCATCTGATTGGCCATAACTTTCGTACACTGAATCAATATGGGGAAAACAGATGCGCAAAAGACGCTCTCAGAAAAAAGAGAAAACCGATATAAATATTAATTAGTGTAGATAATATGAAGCAAAATAGAGTAAATAGCTGTTAATGGAAGGAGAAAAATTGAGTGTAATGATTCAAGTACAGTGTGGTATTCAATTAGTTAATAATACCCAGGTATTATTAGCCTTTCTACAGTGTCTGTATTTAGATAAGACCAGGTATTATTAGCCTTTCTAAAGTGTCTGTATTTAGATAAGATCGACTCCACCCATCCCATTACCCGCGTTTGCCAATTGATGATGGATACGCCATTGCCTCAAGTAGGACATGGGCTATTGTCCCACAAAGTGCATGGTATTTTTTGTTTGCTTCTACATCCTATCTTGTCGCATGCACCCTCTGGTGATTTTAATTGGCACCGTAAACCTACCCCGATCTCTTCTTACAGGAAAGAAACACTACCATGGAAATTGCCAGCCCAAGGGCCAGAAAGACAAGCCCTGAGACCACAACTGAAAGAAAATGAATATATGAATAAGTTAAAAGAGATCAATTACTGAAGTTACTTTCATCATGATCAAATATATGGAAATATTAAAGCGACGTTGAAATAATATAATTATTCTTAGAATGAAAGCATATATAATATATTGGTTATGTCTTTAGTGTAGTTTTAAATAGATTTACATCGTTAAGGGAACAGTGGAACAGAACTCGACAACTGACCGATTTCGAAGACATCCCATCCTTCGTCCCCATCACCGTCGGTAGTCTGTATGATATTTGGTCCACCTGTGCTGTTATTTCGATCATCATCCAGCTCAGGGTAATTTTCCGGGTCGTGTGTCGACTCCTCGTCCTCGTAGATTCCAAAATCTGTGACTCCCGATTGATTCAACAACGTAGAAAGTAAAGTACTTTTTGGCAGGTGAACAGGATTCTTGGTTGTTTTCCTGCCTCCGGGCCCAGGCATTGCTGTCCGAATATGGCGAAAATGAAAATCAATGTACGAAACAATTTGGAACAAGGTTAAGTAGATCAAAACAAAACTAGGAAGGAAGCCATGTGTTGAAAGGTATTCAAAACTAAAATTCAACCCTCCGTATAACCCAGATACCTAAATTTAGATGTACCCCCATTACCATGGTAATATTGTCTAATTCTTTAATAAATAAGGTTTTTTGGAAAACTATACTTGTATTTATTTTTATTCTATATTTATCATATATTTTACACGTTTGTTTGTTACACTTAGGAGGGAATCGAACTAGCAAATGTAATTTTTATTTTTACAGAATCTTATTTGAACTCAATTTAGATTGAATATGGTTGTCAATATGTTCATAATCACAAAGGAGGAAGTCGAGTATTAAAGCAATACATACAAGCATTTTGTTATATTAAAGTGATAGCCAGACGAAACAATCTAAAAGATGATAAATTTACTAAATCAAAATTTTGCGAATAATAGTGTTTGAAGGGTTCAATTCCCACTTACCGGTGGATGTAGTTACATCTACCTCAGCTGTGGTTAGATCTAAACTAGCTCGTGTCATATTCTCCGCTACAGAAGCGTTTTCACTACCAGCATAAGCGAGTGTTGAAGATATATTGCTTTGGTAATCAGGTATTAGTGTATTGTTTATGTGATCAGGAGTGACTGCATTGGTAACACCAGCTGCTTCTGAGGATATTGTTTGATTACTTTTGTTATCATTAGTATAGTTTGCTGTGTCAGTAGAGTTAAAATACTCAGTTGTGATTTCTGATGAGATCTCTGTACTAGGGGGGTTAGGTTCTGTAGTTGTCCTAGTGAGACCCGAACCATTGATAGCTGATGATGTTTCAGGATCCCCAGTCGTGGGTATTGTTCTTGACGCTCCTTCTTCAGTGGCATAGTCGGTAGTTGGTACATTTTCAGTGGCATTTACTTTCTCCCTAGGTGAGAAGGTTGTAGCATTAGTTTCGGGTTCAGCACTTTGATTATAAATAGTGGACGCACGATATGAAGTGTCCTTGTAATCGTGTGTTGATGAGGATGGTGTAGTAGTCATGGAAACATTCGTACTTGTGTCATTACTGGCTGTAGGTAATGTGGTAGTATCAGTTGCTTGGGATGATATATCAGCACTGCTCTCAGTAGCTGTTTGGTTCAGCTCATCAATAACCAATTCAGACGATGAGATGAATGTAGAAGAGGCAAAATCTTGAGGATTTGTTGATATCTCATGTGTACTTGTATCAGATGTAAATGTTGGTAAATATTCTGTAGTTGTCATGTTCATTGACAAAGTCGAGTGTAGTGTGTTTGATAGGGACGGAATGTATGTAGTGTTCGAATCGTCTTCTGTAGTTGTTATTAATGGGATTGAGGAGCTGACATCAGAATCAGAAGTTTGGGCACTGGATGGTTCTGTGCCATGTTGTGTTGAATAGATCGCATTGGAAGTTGTGTGTACAGAAGATGAAAATGATACAGAAGAAGGAATTGCTGAAGGCATAGCAGATGGTGTATGTGTTACATTTTCACCTATTTCTGTGGCATCTTCTGTTGTAATACTCTCAGTTGAATGTATTGAGGAAGGTGTATTTGTATAGGATGGTGTTGAGATGTTTTGAGGCGTTGAGGTATCCAAGTCGTCACTTGTTTCAGTTTGCTCGCTAGTAATATCCATTCCTGGAGTTGTGCTTTCTTCAGATGTCAACTTACTATCACCGGACGTTGACGAATCATCTGTATGGACGGTGGTGAGATCAGGGAGATTAATTGTAGTATGATCTTCCTCTGTTGTATAGGTTGGTGTCTGCCTCAATGTTGAAGCTTCATCCGTCTCAATCGTGGGTAGTTGTGTTGTCATATCAGATTCAGTTGAAAGTGTCATTACGACACTTGTGACTAATGTGGATACGGTCGAAGTGGCTTCTATTTTGGTTGTAAGACCTTCTGTTGTTAAATTAGTGGTCACTCTTGTAGTAGTAGGTGGTATTATAGTGGTAATAGCAGCTGAAAAGACAAAGTTGGCAATGGTTTCTTTATATATGTAAATTATGAATAACTGATAATTAAATAATTTCCTATATCTTTGGTATATATTATGGAATTATTCACCTTAAACATGCAGACACGTGCAGTGATAGGTGAATTTTATGGTTTGCCCTTTTTAGAAAATAAGTTGAAATTTGGTGGGTTTTTTGCACAGAACATTCTCGATCTTTTTCTGGTGGAATCTTATTCTTCTAAACCTTTCTTCATCTATGTCTATTTCTGGATAGATGCACTTTAGTTTGATGTTGTGAAAAAGAGTGCAGTAATAGATCGCTATCTAGATGTAGAAACTATTTCATTTGCCCACTCACGAATTTTGCACACAGCAACATGGCTCTCGTCACAGTCTTCATTAGACCATTTATATCCAGTGGACCTGGACATGGTTAAGCAAAGGTTGCTGATTCTTGCAGGTGACTTGTTGGCCCAGTTCGAATAAGTCAATGGTAAACCTAGAGAACAATACATGTAGTTAGAAATAGTTTATTTATTTGACCGCATGATGAAGAGGACAAGGGTGCTTATAATGCACTCAGCAATTTATCTGAGATAGATTGCCACTAGAACATATCCTGTTTTATTTTGCTAGTATCGAGCGTTATCTTATTTCTTGGTGTTTTATAACTGCAGCTGTGGATGTTTCAGTGCTTAAATACTTTGGATAGGAGATGTCCAAAAGGTCTGCATACAAAAGTCACACACATGATCGTAAATACACTGAACGAAGTGAAATCTTTTAGAAACTGAGAGCATGCTTGCATGCATGTAAGTCTGGATGTGTGTAGCTTAACATGTAAAGTGCATACATATAGATTTATCTTCAAATCGATATGGACTTTATTCAACCGTGGTCTATGCGATGGTCTCTCAATCAATAGCAGAATAGTGCACACCCACCTGAGCTCGCCCAGGTCCAATTACTCCGAGTTAATCCGATCCAGAACTGGTCATCTGGGTTCTGGTCCTTGACTGCGGTAACCACCAGCTCATGCTTCAAGATGTTGTCAATGGAAACAAGGGTCCCCCGCCTTTGAATGCAGGTATGATGGGCTTTCCACCATGAATGGAAACCTCCAATAAATAAGCAGCTACCACCCTGTGCATAGTAACCAATCGAACGCGACCTACATAATGACTTAGCTGGAAGTATACAATATATTTGATAAGTGTTGTATACAAATAATGCGAATATATATTGGTTCTGATTGGAAGGAGTTATTTAAAAATAAACAAGGTATGGTATGAAGCAGGGTACGTATTTTTTTCTTAACCATTATATAGGGTTTGTCATATCTCATCTGGTTCATATATGAGAGAAACAATGGTAAAACCTCCGTCATTTGGTCTCTAGTTATTAATCTAATCATTAATCGATACATATCAGCACCAAGATTAAAATTAGTGGGCAGAGAAATGTACATATAAACAGAAGATATAGAACTTGATTGGGTAGAAGACATAATTATTATAATTATTAATCATATATAGATGTAGGGACTGCTGACTCACGTATATCACAGATGTATTTCTTTTCTAAAAAGCAATTTTCATCGGCAAAGTTTCTGTTGTTCCCTAAGGAATCCATGACAGCACAGGTAGTGTCAGGTACACCAGGTTGTCTGTAGCCCCACGCCGAGTATCCCCCTGTAGCAAGCACGCAGATAAACAAACAAAAGAGCCACTTAGACAGGGAACCAACATTAATAATTGATAACATAATATTTTCCTCGTTCTCCATGGATTTAACTTTAATTATAGATCAAAGCATATTTATATAACAGCTCCTATATAAAAAGACCTCAGTCGTTTAATAGCCAAAAATGTCTAAATGAGTATCAAATTTTAGATAGACATATTAACAATATATAATTATGGTCATAAGTCATTTTCTTTCCAAGTGTAAGCAACTTAATATCATAGACCATTATTCACGATGAATGATGATCGGAGTTCTAGGGATGCTTCACTTCTGAAAAGAAGGCTTGAGTAACATTAATATTTAGATGAAAGTTAGTGGCCTATTCCTTACCATTAACATTGTAAATACTGTTTATATCCCACCCTCCGCAATATAATGTTCCATTTCCGGGGCAAGGCAACGAACACCAAGGTTGTGAAGAATGAACAAGTTGCCCGTTCTCACTGTATGAGTCTCCGCAGTAGCATTGATCTTTACTCTGAAAATCATTTTAAAAAAAACAATTTGAAAAAACGTGTTGATGATTATTGCATTCTCATCATTGTCACCTTTTTTTATTTCTCTTTTTTTTAAAAAAAAAATGACATAAGTGCTAATTCTGTTTCTCTATAATACAGTACAACGAGTACAAAAGAATATTGTCCTTCATCGTTAGCAAAAAAGAACCTTCCAATTTGTTTATGCATCTCACCCAGATAATGCAGTCGACAGAAAACAGATGTTGCGTTTTAAAAGCTTCAATTAAAGCAACTAATTTAAGGTTAGCAACGGTAGTAAATATTATTGGTGCCTAGCAGGTAGGATTAATCTAGAAGACTGCTTGTGCCTGTCTGTACTGAATTTTTGACAAGAGTTACTCCTTGTTGCCATCACAACATACGCCGGTGGCACACACCACTCCTGGAGCATATCACTGAATTATTCATCCCCTAGGTAGACTTGATAAAACTTATGCAATTATCACGCAAGACTGCTTCAATGATCACCCACGTCCACGAGAGAAGACAACCGCTTCAATCAAGGTTCAGGGGTATTTTTTGTCCATAATTACCATGAAAATCAGGCATGATGCCCATATGGCCATATGTGGTCTTTCGAGAGGAGGTAAACATGTACTTTCCTCGAATGGTTTCTTAATAGCCGATTGAAATGAAATATTTTCAACAATTTCCAACGATAATTAACTGTTCTTGTTAAATTAGTTTCACCAGTATAATCTCTTATTGAGATAGAGACAAAATTATGGAATTATAGTCAGAGGGGATGCAACAGTGCCAAATTAACATCTGACGTTTTGGACTGCATTGTAAAATTCAGATCATATTTCTGGACTACCAAAATAAGTACTCTGGACATAGTAGACTGTGGGCAAATACATAATGGATGGTTTGAACCATAAAACGTTATCAATTAAACAATGATCTAGAGCCACTTCGAGAAGCAACGGATGCCTCAAAGCTTGATGCAAAGGTCAATCGATTATAGTCTTAGGTTTCAAAATAGTGCATGTTACCATGGAAACTGTTTGAGGGATGGACGTAAATAAACTCTTAATCACGCGACATGTTCGCTGAATCATAAACCTCGAGTGGTTATATTTTTATAGTAAAAAGTCTATAAGAACACAACAAACAAATAAACTCTTTCAATTGTTGTCAGCGATACGTATGGGCGCCGGCCTTCAGGGATTAAAATCGATTCATTGATTAGTTTTTTTCCAAGGCAGCGAATCTCATCGGAATCAAGGAATTCATCACACCTCCATTACTTTTTATGTGTTCGTTGTTGTTCTGTCTATGGTCAATTGTATATACGAAGTCAAGCATAACTTGGAAATGTTGACGCCCGACTGTCTAAAAGGGAATCAATAACTCATGAATTTGGTGTAAAATGCACACTACTTTACATTCGAAATAGGCTGAATATCTGTCATCGGCGCCTTGTTGCTGCTAACATCTATTTCTCACCACTCTTTGCTAATAAATATGCAAAGATGCAAGGAAGTATAATAGGTTATATACAAGGAAGATTTAATCAGAATGAAATGTAATTACTAATTTCATAGCCTACCTGTATGCCAGCATAGGCATTGCCACGCAATCTGCAAACATCCATACATTTTGAAGGCACCATTGTGGTAATAAGTGTAGTAAACTTTAGGTCTCCCATGTCTGATATCCATGGCACCCTTTTATTGTAGCATCCTTGGTGTGATATGGAAGATCCATCTACAAAATAAAGGAGAATAATATCTATACAATATATCAAACGCAGCAATATTTTAACATTCGTAGACTCACCTGAAAAAACCTATAATGTTCCAATTAGTATTATTAAAATTATATTAGCGTATGGAATAAAAATACCTTTAATCCAGTACCAGTCCTTGATTTCTTGTTTTCCATCCAGCCAGATGGAATTTAGTTTGGATACTCGCATGTATCTCTGAAGGAACAGTTGCATTCCAACATCGTTGACTACAGGAAATGTCCCACCCTTCTGCTGGCAGCGAGTCCTTGCGTCTTGCCATGATTCAGCTGCAGGTAGGAGGATATAGCACTCATCGTTCAGCTGTTGGGACAAGCCAGCCGGGCATGAGGCTTCCGTCCTCTCTACAAAACAAGATTACAAAGCTCTATGATAAAGCCCTTAACTGTTATCACTTCGATTGATAACTAAATCGAAGCACCCCACAAACTGCAACAACAGACACTAAAGGGGAGTACGACCAAAAGTTACGTAATGGGAAAAAGAAGGGGAGGATACGGTAAGCCATGAGAAAGCTTGAAATCAAAACAAATAATTCTAAACGCATTAGAAGCCATCCGTTAGCACCAAGATTCATACAATTTTTTTTGCATAGTCGTCGGCTATCGCCTTGGATTTCTAGCAAACATCCTCCAAATTGTAACGCTAGCATTGAGTCCTATAGTGTTTTTTGTCGGGATATCCCCTTCTTCTATTTTCGGCAGACCTTATTTTCTTTCGTGTTTTATACTACTGTCCAACAGTTTAGTACATATAGGCTTACTTCTTCAGTTACTACAGTCCCGTGTGGGGCACTATCAGATGTTCATAATGGTAGGCGTACGTACGCTATACATGTACGCTATACATACGCTATGTACGCTAAGTGTAGGATAGAGGACTTGACACTGTTCTCTTAGTGAATATAATTGTCCAAGGCCTTAAGGCCGCGGACAATTATATTCACTAAGTGAACAGAGTCAAGTCCTCTAGCATGCTTATCCTACAACTTCAATTGTTTGTTATGATTGTGGCTACCAAATCCCCCCTACCACCCAACCACCCTACCACAACTACCCGATCCATGATCAGTATTGCTTTGAGATATATGGTCCTATAATTATATTGTACATTTCATCACTTTCACTGATACATGGCTCATAGTGAACCTCACACAATATAGCCAATATTTCGAAACAAATGCAAGGTCTGTAATTATATCAAGATTGAAGGTATATATAAAATGATCTGATTAATATAATTATCACAACATTATGTTACCTTTTGTAAGTAAAATCAGCACGTCCTGAGAATAGTGTAATTGTTACATAATGTTCTATTGCTGAATAAAAATCTTTAAATACAATAAACTTCTCACCACTGTTTACCATCATTGGACTCCGCTTGACTCATTTTCCTGTGACACATCACATTTTCTATTTAAGGAATCATACTATGCTATATACAACAGATCCTATCTGAGCCTCTGTGGCTGAGTGGGTAGAGCCTTCAACTCTACTTGCCAGCCTATACTTATGTGAGAGGTCCTGGGTTCGAATCCAGGCCAATCCTAGTTCAAAATTATTTGCAACAGATACCTGAGCGGACTCTTTAATGAAAGAATGACTGCAGGTCTCTTTAATGAAAGAGTCCGCCCAGGCATCTGAGAGGACTCTTAGGAGCGGACTCTTTCATTAACCCATATAGACCCACCGTCCTACATTTAGGACGGCAGAACTTGCTTTTTAAATATTGAAAGAAATCAAGAAATCCTTTTCAAAACAGAATAATATTTCTACCAGTTATGCACATAGACAGATTTTAGTATTTATAAACTTTTGAGAACTAAATAATGATGTGTTGCCATGGTAACATCACTGCATCCGAAGGGCCGAAGGTGATTTGTGGAAAGTGTCATTTTTGAAAGTTCACCCCAGAAATTAATAAATTCCTACCATTCTTATTGTGATGAAACCTTATGGGACCATAGTTTAGGGTATGATCAATGTCCCTGCCAAAAATTGAGTTCCTAAGTATAATATTCTTGGAGAAAATGGAAGAAATGTGTGGCCGTCCTACATGTAGGACGCCGGGTCTATATGGGTATAAAACATAATAGCATTGGGTCTGCTCATTACCCTAAAAACTTAGACCAGCGGCCATAAGCTAAATTTGAATGGGAACCCATTCCCACCATATAACAAGCCACATTTGATGTGTCTTATGTAAAATTACATGCATTTTCTGAATTTGAAGAGAAAATTTGCTGATAAACCCATAATCATTGTCAAAAAGGGGCCGTTTCTATGGTGACTGGTGATTGTTTTTTATTATATTTCAGCAGAAAACAGGTTTTTAGTGTCCCATTTCTACAATATTATCAGGAATGTGACCAAACTTGGGGTCATAGATGGCATCTATGAGGGCTATCTGCAGACTTCAATCCAGTGAGCTTGGCCAAGGTCAAAGTCACTGGATATGACCTTCAAATACCGAAAATAGCAAAATTCTGGAATGTGACATTACTTTTCCTCTTATGAAACTAGGGTAAAAGGGTAAAATGATAATCTTTATGTATAGAAAAAACAACCAACATTAGGGGAGAGAAAACTGGCCCTAGCCCAGTGTCATTGCAAAGTGTGTTGTCATGGTAACTATGACTTAGTTTCCAGTTTATGATGGATTTTGAACAAAATTTCAAGTTTGACCTTGAAAATGGTGACCTTGATCTTGACAAAGGTCATTGACAGCAATTCTAATAGCAGAGCTCTTAGAGCCCTATCACTTGCTTAAATTTTGTAACCCAGGAGTAAATACTTCCAGAGATACAGGCTAGTATATGAAATTTTGATTTAACCAAAATTTAGTATAGAGTAGAAAGGAAGTCTAGGTTACCATGGCAATACACTGTCTAATGGAACTGGGCATGTCCAATTCTTCTTTGCCTTAATGTTGGTTCATATTTCAATACATTAGATTATCATTTTTCCCTATTGCCCTATTTTCATGTGAGAAAATTAGGAGAAAATACCATGTCACATTCCAGAATTTTGCTATTTTTGTATCTCAAGGTCATATCTAATGACTTTAACCTTGGTCAAGGTCACTGACTTAGGGTCCTCAAATAGCCCTTACATCTATCATCAATATTCCCAAGTTTGGTCACATTCCTAATAACGGTGTAGAAATGGGGCACTAAAAACCTATTTTTTGCTAAAATGCCACAAAAATCACTAGTTACCATGGAAACGGCCCATTTTGACAATGTGACCCGGCTTTTCTGCCATTTTACTCTTCAGATTCAGAAAATTCATGAAATTATACATGGAATACTTCAAATTTAGCTTGTTATACAATAGGTAGGGATGATTCATAAATAATGGCTTTTTGAGACTTTGGTCTCTATGCATCCTATTGGTTCCCTATATAAAATCCATGATTTAATATAAAACAAAGTCCTCAAAAATGTATAGTGGATTGACCCACCGTCCTACATGTAGGACGGCTGGTATCTTTGGTCCTATGATAGGTAGAGGTCTGAAATTTTTTGTGTGATGTCAGGTCTATAAGCCTACATCAGATATTTAATATGAAATGTTTAGCAGCAAAACTCTCATTTTGGGTCTAAGTGGGTTAAAGAGTCCGCTCAGAATGCTCAAAGAATGCACCTGGAATACAGGACTGTACTCTTCGAGCATGGGAGTCCGCCCAAGCCAATGCTGGGGAATAGGGACTCAACAGCAAGTGTAGGATACGTGATGGGGACACGTGACCTTGACTTCTAACCACTGAGGCCGATGATCTTTATTGTTAAGATTTATGATTAAAATAACAGATAAGGAAGTAAAAAAAAAAGGTCGGAAACACAATGCTAAAACTAGATGTTTATGATGTAAGTCCTCTGGCTGCATGTTCAACTAAATATGTGTAGGATAGAGGACGAGACACTGTTCTCTTAGTGAATATAATTGTCCAAGGCCGTCAGGCCGCGGACAATTATACTCAACAGCAAGTGTTATTATACTCAATTAATTATACTCAACAGCAAGTGTAGGATACGTGATGGGGACACGTGACCTTGACTTCTAACCACTGAGGCCGATGATCTTTATTGTTAAGATTTATGATTAAAATAACAGATAAGGAAGTAAAAAAAAAAGGTCGGAAACACAATGCTAAAACTAGATGTTTATGATGTAAGTCCTCTGGCTGCATGTTCAACTAAATATGTGTAGGATAGAGGACGAGACACTGTTCTCTTAGTGAATATAATTGTCCAAGGCCGTCAGGCCGCGGACAATTATACTCACTAAGTGAACAGAGTCGAGTCCTCTAGCATGCTTATCCTACAACTTCAATTGTTTGTTATGATTGTGGTTAACAAATCCCCCATACCACCCAACCACCCTACTACAACTACCCGATCTATGATCAGTATTGCTTTGAGATATATGGCCCTATATATTGTACATTTCCTTACTCTCACATTTACATTGTTTATGACTGCATGTTTTGGGGAGAACAATGATCAACTAATTTTATGTGAGCTTCAGTGGCCGAGCAGGTAGTGTTGTCCACTCTACCTGCAGGACTAGATTTATGTGAGAGGTCCCAGGTTCGAATCCAGGCCATTTCAAATTACAAATTATTTTAATTTTTAATCTATATTTACCTTGGACACAAATATCATTTAACTCATTAGCCAAGTAGATTATTATTAGTAGATTATCAGTATTTGCCAAGTAGATTATCAAGATTATCTATTCTATTCTATTCTATTCTATTTAGTCTGGTTGTGACTGTAGACAAAATTCACAACTGGCTAAATAAGATATACTTTTCACTATTGTTTACAATCATTGGACTCCGCGTGACTCATGTTCCTGTGACACATCACATTTCTATTTCAGGAATCATACTATGCTATGACCTACAGACTTTATCTGAGCCTCTGTGGCCGAGTGGGTAGAGCCTTCAACTCTACTTGCCAGCCTATACTTATGTGAGAGGTCCTGGGTTCAAATCCAGGCCAATCCTAGTTCAAAATTATTTGCAACAGATATCTGAGCGGACTCTTTAATGAAAGAGTCCGCCCAGGCATCTGGGAGGACTCTTAGGAGCGGACTCTTTCATTAAAGAGTCCGCTCAGAATGCCCAAAGAGTACACCTGGAGTTCAGGACTGTACTCTTCAGGCATGGGAGTCCGCCCAAGCCAATGCTGGGGAATAGGGACTCAACAGCAAGTGTAGGATAAATATATAAATGAGACTTAGCACGAGGCAAGATTATAAAGGATATTGGAAATCAATGAAGTTAATTCTCACAGATGGGATGTTAAAATGTAGTCGCAATTATCATAAATTTCAGTTGACGGATTGTCCCCCCCCCCCCCCCCCCCCCCCCCCCCCGATGATGGAATTTGAGTGATTTCTGAGGATGGTAGTTTCTATGATGACAGTTTTCCGAAACCTGGATGAAATGGAATTGTCCATGGGCTATGACCCATCATATCGTATGTAAAAAGAATAACAGTTCTATATCACATATAGGGAAAGAGATATTGCGTTTTCTCCAGAAGTCCATCTTGCCTTGCAGCGCAAGGAAAACAACAGGTATTTCACGTGTCGTCCTACAATATAGCTTCTGGCTATATTACTCTCCCTTATTGGTTAATCAATCGGAATGAACTGCTTGTATGATATAGTATATAATCGACCTACGTTCAGAGGGAGAATCGTCCACATGTTTCAAGTCAGATAGTGAAAATTGTGTATGACAATTGTGTTATGTGAATGTCAACGTGTCTTGTATATTAATCCTAAATGAATTCGCAGATTGATCCCCTAGCTTTCACCCTGGCCCTTGCGTGGAAACTTTCTCCCAGATTTGATCAACCTGGCACTGAAATGGTAAACAAATCACCTGAGCTTTGCTATCGATAAGGCGGGCACTATTGTTATTAAGTGTTTTGTTTACCATGAATGTATCAGTAATATCGATCACGTAGGGTTTTGTCTGTCCCCTGCTAATATTTTTATTCTCTGTATTTTTATTATGAGTTACTAATTGGAAATGGCAGCCTACTGCTAAGATTGCAGCATTATCATGTCTGATTCCATGAAGGTCAATACTTCCGCCAATCCGGCAACGCCCAACTGTGACTTCTACTGAAAGATACCATCGATCTACTCCATCATAATATAATGATCTGAATTCCGCAAAGTTTGGGATCAAAGAGAATTATTTACCTTTGGGTGTCGCGCGATTGAATATTCAACGCCTTTACTTGGGTTTCCTTCGGATCCAGAGGTCAAAACGAGTGCCAAATGGGAAAAGGGAAAAGTTTTCTATAGATCACCATATCTTGATGTACTAAAGTGAAATTGCCGCCAAAAGTTCTGGCTGGACAACTCATTCACCGATGCTGTCTGGGTTAATCAGTTGGGAAGGTATTCACCCAACCCGCTTGGAGGTCACCAGACATTAACAATAAAGTTCCGGCGATTGTTTATGCACAGATGAGTACCCTTAATACATGTACTCAACCTTGTGATGACCGGAACAGTTTAATTGCTATCGAATGAATTCTGACTGCTTCATAACTAAAGATATTGGAATGGATAAGAGAGGCTGACTCTGAGATAGACTTGTGTATAGAATTGTTCCGGTATGTTGCCATTCCTGGGGATATGGAGACTAATAATACACATGTATGCTTGTTGTCAATCTCAATGGCCAATTGGCCCTCTTTTGTTATATCTCAACAATTAAGGTCGAATCACAAAAGCCTAGATGCCATGGATATTTTACGGTCGGTTTTCTGCCAGGGTTGTCGACAGGTATTCCCAGGTTATCAAGTGAATGATCACTAATTCTCAAGTTCGGTACAGTTTATTGATATAGTCTTATCCCAATTCAACATGAAATAGTGTATAGGGTTTTCACCTCAAAAGCCTCACCTCTCCACCTACTGAACCAGCACAACAAGCCTCACACTAAAAAAACAACTTTGTGAAACATCACCAATCTGATTTAAAAATCGAGTTTCTATAGTGTAGCGAACTAATGCAGTCCTTGATTTCCTCTTTCTAAACCAGCCAAAAGGAGTCTTTATAGCTTAATTGTTATGTCTGGGCGTCTAAAATACGCCCTTAATGATAAATGATAAAATGGGAAACACGCCTCCCGTTATTGAAGTTTGAACAAAAATATGCATATATCACATCATATATTCAAACCATATTCCACAAATGCCATGGATAGAAACTCCAATCTGTGATTTTTAAAATGTATTTGTACAATAATAGAAGGCTACACAATATTTGTAGAATTATAGATGAGGATCAGAAAATGGTGCAATCTGTTCAGCAATTCAGCAAATCCTTCAGCAAAGATTGGGTAACTATAAGCATTACATCAGTGCAAGTTGAGGTTTTGCTGCAATCATGGTCCATTTTGGGAGTCATGGATGTGTATGTCCTCTCATGATGTACTCCAAATATCAGTCCTTCTTCTTAATACTAGTTCCAACAGTGCACCCAAAAGGCCCCCTCCATCCTCTCTAATCCGGCCACATGAGATCGGTCAAAATCCGCGCTCTTTTTTGAGTCACAGTCCCTTCCCTACCGCCTTTTGCAGAGTCAGACTCGTTCCAAATCTAGGGAAATCTATGACACACGTTCAGTTGTTGATCGTTTGTGGTCAATGCTTTGCCATCACGAAAGGTCACATTTGCATGTTCACAAAACATAATTATGGGGGGAACCAGGTGGGGAGATCGAGGTCCGCCAATATAGGTTTCCTACCTTTCTCAATGTATTAATGTGCAGTCAGTAAACCTTCTGGCAAATATCAACGTTAAACCTAAAATAATTATTCTACAAACATAAATCTGGCATGAAATCTGCTCGAATTACAAGATAAACTTGAATTAATATAAGTGACTGATGTGCTGGGCCTCGAATTAAAGGTTATTATAAAGTACTTTTGATACAATAATGAAAAGGTATCCGGATCCGGCCTCATGGATGCAGGGAATGACATAATGTAGGTATTGGTTACATAAATATAGATACTGATGCAACAAAATAGTTGAGGAATTAAAGTGAAATGTCCGAGCAAATTGTACTAAATACAGTGATAAAAATGCAATCAAGCGGGGGACAATTTAAGCAGTCAACAACTAGGGGTGGTGAGAATAATCAATATGTGCGAAAATGTCATGGAGAAATTTCCCCAAGATTAGCTGCAGGTTAGCCTCTCTGCCAGGTCCTTGTTGTGGGCTGTGAAAGCAGTTGCATATTATTTATTTTGGTCAGGCTATTTTGCATCGCTGTCATATCAGGCTCATAGCAACCTCCCCAGACTGATAGTTCTCCCCATGCATGTCAGTTCTGTCAGTCCTTGTAAGCGTGGCCCCTGTTGCTTCAGGGCTCGAGGTTTTTTCCGTTGGGGGAACTGGTGGCCTTTTATCCTGCTTTGTTTGCTTTGCCATTAAAAGGTAGAAAAATCTGTCTGGGAAATCGATAACAAAGAGTGGCACACCACACTTAAGGGAAATACAGCCTAGGCATCTACTGATTTGGCACTACAGCTACAAATTTTGCTCCTGGCTTTTCCAGTATCATTCCTTGATGATGAATCAATAGGTTTGATGATTCATTTATTTGCAGGCCAGTTTTAGAACTGCATTTTCCACACAAGGAATTCCTTCCCACCGTCCAAGCCTTTTGTTCATCATGTGCCATCCTTTAATTTGATGAAAATGGTAATGCCTGGGATGCTAATTATGTCACTGGGTTTGAGCCAAAAGGGAAGATTGCCCATGCGGGATCATTACACCTGCAGGCCTTACCATGCACTTCTCCGGCCTGAGCGACTGGGAAACCTTAAAATGACTATCTTAAGTAGTTAAACATATAGAGCTGGTTCAGATACAATAGATTTGTAACATGCAAATTCCAAATTGAAACTCGAGTAATCTGAATGTACCTTACTCGAATTAATACTTCATTAAATATGAAGGTAATTGGTATCATTTGGATTAGGCTTAGCAATTTCGCTTTCTTAGTCCTCATAGAGAAATTTGGTAGAAATTTAAGAATCAACCTGGTATCGAAAATCGAGTTACAAGACCAGTTGGCAGAAGGAACTATAAATCTAATTAGGCGAAATGTCACAAGCCTACTCCGAAACATTGATGGTATCTTCCTGTTCAGTGGTTGTTCCCATTGTTGGTAGGGACTTCCTTTTTATTACCTATACAAAAATAGCGTCGGTTCTGGGTACGTCTGTTCCAACATATACCCACAAAGAACCTGAAATCATATTCCAAGGCACGGCGAAGAGCTAAAGAAGGGACTTCACAAACCCTTTTCAATGCAAACATGGTTTGTAGAAATTGTCAGCCAGATCATGGGTAGAATACAGGGGTCATGTTAGCACCCACTGCCTAGTTATTACCAGGTCATAATGAGGGTCGTGGCACCTCTAGCACGCTGCCCTTCATTATGTATTGATTTGATTGTGTGGTGCCTCCAAACGAAACAATACGGCCTACGTTTATGGAAACAGATGGGCTTTATTATTGGCAGTGCCCAGCATGTGTGAACCGGGCCTATATTCATCAATGATTCACATCGATATATCAACTGTATCCTTTTTAATAAGTGAAGAAAAATTCATGGAATTATGTGTTTAGACCTGACTACCGTATATCAACCCACGTTGCCAGGTAGCCGTGTATCGATTTGATATTGGGTGAAATATTAAAATGGACCATAAAAGTAATAAAGGTTATCCAAGCAGGTGAGATTTTATTGCTTAAGCACGCAACGCACTGATTGTAAATTAACCTTTTATGTCACAATATTCAAACCATAGAATATTGATAATTGTGTTTGGATAATTGTGTTTGGAAGCCATTGATAGGAGTATATATGCGGTGTGTTTCAGGAAAATGAGTCACAAGTCGCCCATAATGGATTTTGAGATATCATCATATTTTAAAAGAAGAGATTGAGCGGATTCCAATGATAGTAAACACTAGGATATCCAATAAGTATTGCTATAGTCATGTATGTATGAGAAGAAGGTTAATGGTATTTCTTGTGGTCTCTGACTATAGTAAAGTAGGTAAATTCAGTTAAATGTACTCCTTAGCATGTATAGATGTATGTATAGATATATTCAATATACTGTTGTCAGATTTGGTACATGTATGCAGATATGCTACTAAAGGTGCTAAGCTCCCTGAGAATGAAAACATTCTGAGCAAGGATTCTTATGGATTAATCACTTTGAAAAAAGTCAATTTTGCGGCTTGTGACTCATTTTCCTGTAACACATCACATATATCTGGTCGTAACAAAATTCATAGCAATCCTTTGTCTTGGTTATTGCCCCCATTGCATAACAATCTGCGAGCTCAATAGTAACACTGAAATAGCTCCTCGCAGATTGTTATGCAACGGGGGCATTGCCTAATCAAAGTGACAAGTATGGACGATTTATGAATTTATTTGAATTTAGAAAATATTTTATTCAGGTCTACAACATTTCCACACATACAAGTATGAATATTTTCAGGACAGCCTGATTTAAAAATTTAAGGAAAAGAAGTTAGCTCTTATACATTAACTCTGTTTAGGACAGTTCAAATTATGATTACAATCTCGAATTAACATAATCTTATGTGATATAAGAAAAAAATTACATAATGACAATAGTTTATGATGGGATAGTATACACCTTTTGCAAACTAAAAACAGGTATTCCACCTCATATCACTTTAACAATAGTGTGTTTTGAGAGGACGAGGTAAGTTAAAACATACGATATACAGTGTAACCGACGCCGTGCTCTTACATATTAACCATTAATAATCATACATACCTCATTTATCTTTACGTTGTATTTGAGGCAATATACTAGTGCTGACACAGAGAAGTGTAATTTCAATGACAAGTGATCATGAAGGGAAGCAACCTATGACAAATATAGTGTAACATTCCAATAAGTACCAATCAAGACAGTTTTCTCACATGTTTCGATTTTTTTGTTATTAGCATTATGTCACAAAACCAGCCCTAATGAAGTCAGTCAAATATAAATGTTTCAACCTAACTTTCAAACGCTTAGGGTCCATTTCTGTTCTCACAGCTTCAGGCAATCTGTTCCAAATACTAATTCCCTTTGCAAGGATACCTCTACTAAGTCTAGTCTTTTTCCAGTTATACTCTGCAATATTCCTTCTATTCCCATTTCGAAGATTGTGACCATGTTCAATATTAATAAAGTCACTACATCTAGGTAAAAGACATAGAAATCTTATCTCCCTTCGTTTCGAGATGGGTAATAACTTACTTGTGATATGCAAGTTAAAAAGTCCATTTCTATTGAGAGATTTACCATAGACAATTTTCAGGGCCTTATTTTGCAGCTTTTGCATTCGTATATAATTGGTTTTGGTGGCCAGATCTGTAAAAATACTACACCTTTCAACTATTGGAAGTATGAAGGTCTTGTAAACCAATAGGGATGTTTCTCTAGTCAATAGATGTTTGGCTTTCACCAACCTGCATAGGTAACTGCTAGCCATTCCATAGTTAACATTCAGTTGTTTCGTCATGGACAAGGTGGAATTGAGCCATAATCCAAGATACTGAAACTCATCAACATAATCTACCTGTCTTCCATTCATATAAACGGGTACAGGATTTTTTATGTAATTATCAATCGAACTACGAAAGATCAGGATCTTACTTTTATTCTCATTTACTTTAAGAAAGTTTGTTGTAGCCCAATTTTTAAATATGTTCAGATCATGCTGTAGAAGAGAAAAGGAGTCTTTACCAATGATAGGCATGCAAATGGAACAGTCATCAGCGTATAAAGTAACCTTCCCGTGGAATCTCACCTTACATAAATCATTCATGTAGATTATGAACATAAGGGGCCCTGATATGCTCCCCTGGGCTACCCCTGCCTTCATAGTGTAAGAATCAGATACATAACCATTAAAAACAGTACGTTGAGTTCTTTCTGTACAGTATGATGTTAATAAGTTTAGAGTTAAATCATCAAAACCCAGATTTTTCGTTTTTAGGAGTAGTAGACGAATGTTCACACTATTAAAAGCCTTAGCTATATCGAGAAATATTACAGCACAATTTACTGAGTGATCTTTATAGTACATGACATCATCTAAGACATTTTTCAATGCTGTATCGGTACCACATCCCTGACGAAAGCCATGCTGAATGTCAGATAATAGCTTATTCTCCTCCAGATAATCGTACAGTTTTTTAATTATAATTTTCTCAAGTAGCTTGCTCACAATAGAGGTACATACAATAGGCCTCAGGTCATTTACCTTTCGACTATTCTTTGTTTTTGGAATGAGGGTACAAAGGCCACTCTTCCCCGGTAGTGGGAACAGTCCTGTATTTTTAATTCCATTGAAAAGTTTGAGAATATTCGTCTCATCAGCTTCAATAAATTTTTTTATAATATTAGAACGTATTCCCTCCACACAGGAAGATTTGGTAAAGTCAATTTCAGAAACAGCATCACGTAAGTCATTCCTACCTATGGGATCATCCCATACAAATCTGCTATTACATTGTTGGTTATTATATACTATCTGGGCATTACAATTCTCAATACCTATACCTCCAAAGAAATTATTTCCCAAGTTGGCAGCTTCTTTACCAGACAACCTGTTACCAGTAGTATCAGTAATAAAAGTCATTCTGGGGGATGGAGGCTTGTTCGTGTATACGCTTTGCAAAATTGACCAAAACTTCTTTGGATTACCTCTATTTATTCCCAGTTGTTGGGTAATAAATGTCTTTTTCTCTCTCAGGGATTGAGACTTAGTCAATCTTTTCAATCTACGAGCATTCGCCCAGAGTGCATTATCGTCTCTATGTCACTTAGCTTTTCTGAAAGCCCTATTTTTTCTTTTAATTAGGGTCTTTAATTCCTCAGCTATTTATTTTCCTACTTCTGGGTTGCTTTAAGGGGGCAAGATCATTCAGTACTTCTGTATAATCCTTGTATAGTGACAACCACATATCAGAACTATTAAGACCATTTTGTACCTCAATTTCTCTATCAGCCTTATTATTTAAAGCTGGTGTTAGCATTGGAGTAGTGAGTCTTCTTGTGTTTCGATAAGGCAGTGATTTTTGATTTTCTACAAATCTCCCCTTTTTTAGAATACAGTATATAGGCTGGTGATCGCTCAGATATACATCAAGTGTACCTTTCTTGTCCAAGAATCTACAGTTGGTAAATATTACGTCAATTAGAGTCGATGAGTGTGCATTTACCCTTGTAGGGACTGTGATTATTTGACTGAGACCATGAAGGCTACATATGTTGGTGAGACGTTTAACATGAGTATCGTTAATTTTCAACATATCAATGTTAATATCCCCAGCAAGAATGATTTCCAATTTTAATTCAACCGCTTGATCAAGTAGATTACTTACATAATCCGTGAACAATGCAAGGTTGCCCTTGGGCTGTCGGTAAATTGTAATAAAGAGGATGGGTTTTCTGTTCCCAGCTTTTATTCTTACTGATAAAACTTCATAGTCTCTATTGTTAGCACACAAGTCCCTAATCTCCTCACATACAGAGGTACTCCTATAATAAATCATTATACCACCACCTCTCTGGTCATCGTATCTATCTTGGCGACTAGAAGAGTAATTTCTTAGATTTAATAGCATAGGAGGGGTGTTTTTATTTGCCCATGTTTCAGTAATACTCACTATGTCATAAAGACCATTCAAAAGTTCCATTTGTAGGTTACTAATTTTATACAGCAAGCTTCCAATATTTATATGCATGTATTTTAAACCTTTAGACACACTCACATCAGTATTTTTATCAACCATGACATTTCAGAGTGATAATCTCTACACACGTCGCAAATAGTAAAAACAAGTATAAAACAAGAATGGACAAGTGTCCAGAAGTATATAGTGAAGTCAGCCCACGAGACATATTCTCGATAAGTGACCGCATCATTTGACTTACATGCCAGGTGCACCAGCTGTATCTACATTCGGCGACATCAAAACACATGAAGTACATTATGACAACACACGAAAATTCAAACACTGGCGGCAGATAGAGAATACAACACTCACAAATTTTTTCGTGAAACTTAGTGGGTTAGAAAAGGATATATATGTGAAAAACCTACTTCAGTTAAGGGCCTCCTCTTGATTTCCCCACATGATCCGCCATGACAGTACGTCGTTAAGAGGTTAGGCGGGTGTCGTAAAAGGACAATGAGGTCGAGATGAGTTTTTCGTAAGAGATAAATAATAATAATTTGGCAAATGGTCTAAAACAAGGTTACGTATACTCAAGCTAGGTTTTCAACACACACATACTACAACAGGAAGTATTTAATAATACCTAAGTTTACGACACATGGATATAGGTCATCTCGGTACATGCGCACCGGAACCAGTATGGCGTCTAACATGTTTTTGGTGAACAGCTGTTCCGACATGCTGCCATGAATTTCATCATAAACAGAGCAAATATGCAAGAAGAACAAAAGGAATGCATTAATAAGGTACGTAACGAAGTTAGGCACACATTTATACCTTAATAGGCGGGATTGTCATTGCTGTTTAACACGTCAGCCAGTTTTTCCACCGGGCGAGCGTAAACTTAGGCGTAAACGGGCGTTTAGACCTATTTAGTATTTCGTCGAAGACTAGGGTGCTTGCATTCAGGTCTCGTTCATACCTTCTACGGGTGGTGTTAAGGGAATGGTTGGTTGCTGTAGAATTAGAATCATTAGAGTCCAGACTAGAATCTATATCAATATCCATTTCTGTTCTCTCTATTTCTTCGTGCCCGTTCAATACGTTGAACCGATTGTTCGTTGCTATTGTAGGTGAGGAATCCTTACATGCTCCGGTACCGCTGCCAGAGGCAACAGCTGCATTCTTCTTCTTCTCTGCCTTCGTAGCTCTGGATGACTCACGTCTTTGTCTCCTAGACATCTTCGAGGTTTCATAGAGAGATGGGAGAGTACCATCAGCCTGTGTTTGTACTAGTTTTGCCCGTGTGGCCATGAGAATACATCCTAGGTGATTAAGTCCTTTCCACTCACCCTTATGTAAGGCAGGATCACCGAGATGGGCTCCAGCCCCCCAGAAAGTATTATTAGTGGCCTCTATTAACTTGTTATCACCAGTACTCAGCAACTTATCAGTCAGGGTTTTGTTCTGTATGAACTTCGCCTCAACTAATAGAGTCATAACATCAACTTCTCTCGATTTCCAGTCGGTGGAGCGGTCGATCCGGTCGGATAGTGCCTTTACTTCCCTAGGATCAGCATTATGGAGAATGCTGGTAGCTACGTCAGTCTTGCCATGTGTGAGTGCTTTTTGGTGGCCGTACGCCTGCTCTACTGAATTATATAGATATCTGTTGAATTCAAATCTAGCAGCATAAAAATTACTAAGATATGCGTGCTCCGATTGAAAAGCCAATCCATGTTTTACCTTCACTATTTTGACCTTCTCTGGTTTATATTCGTCTTTCAGACAATGAAGTTGCTGCTGACTGTACGTTACACCGTTGATGAGGACCTTATCGCCCCTTGGCGCCGTCGACGATGAGTCTGCACCACGTTCAATCGATCAAAAGATAGGGATCTTTGCTGTTTAATGTCAACAGCACAGTGTTCGTGGCAAAACATTTTTTGCCTGTTTGGCCAGGTATGTAAGGCAAAGTTGGTATTATCCTTGAAAGGGGACTTGAGTCCTGTAATGTAATCTCGTGCACGTTTGCTATACAGCCTAATTATCAGAGGTCGGGGAGTGTATCCTCCACCACTCTTCGTCTCCCGATATGCGATATCTACCATATCGTCAGTTGTGTCTAATATTGTGGCAATCAAGGCTTTAGCAAGTTCAAGGGCAGATATATTTTGATCTTCATGAACATGTTGAACAACCAGGTATATCTCCTTTGATTGCTGCTTCACTATGTCAATCTCTTGTTTCTGGGACAATAAAGATGTACGGTTGTACTGGGTCTGACGATTTGTCGAGGCCAGGTCTTTTTCAACAGATTCAATTTTCGCCTCAGTAGAAACTTTTAACTTAGCGATCTCCGATTCAAGATCTTCTTGCTTTTGAGAATATTTATCGTTTATCAATAAGTGCAGCGATCTGACTTTTGTCTTTTTTACTTTCTGTGATTATGTTGTCGATTACCTTCTGTTTTTCAGCTTGACTTTCCTCGGACCTGTTTGCAGCAGAGAAAAGCGTCTTAAGATCATGGTCCCATACGTTTCCCTGCACCGCAATTTCCTTCAAGAAGACATTGCATTCACAGTGGTTTATAACAGTTCCTTGTGCGACCCTGGTTTTAGATGGATGATCTTCAATACCAGGAGATGGAGGTGGTCGTTTCTTGCTCGTATCGTCAGCCGATGGGAGTAAACCTTCCATTGTGTCACCTTTACCTGCCATAGTGACAGTTTGACAGTTTTATTCCATGATTTGGCCGTGAGCGTACAATATAATCGATATACTTGCCGCTCACAAGGTGGACAATATAAATTCCTTGTATTGTACAGTGACGTCACAACCGTTCGAGACTTGGGGGACAACAAAGTTTGATGAAATTAATGCAAATAAAGTTGTTTTAAGTTAAGAATCATGGAATAAAAGCAAGAATAGCACAGTATCGCGTCTTCGGCGGCCTATATTCTCCTCGTATGGCCGAAAAACAACTCGGCCTACGGCCTCGTAGTTTTCGGCCATACTCGGAGAATATAGCCCCCCTCATACGCGATACTATGCTATTCTTGCTATAGTATGTGACAGTGAGTGAGAGTGTGAAACAAACAAACACACACAAGCGCGGGAGAGGATTATTACCTTAATATCGCCCAGGTAGGAAACACAGTCTATTTTCTAGGAAATCGCACGTAAATTTCCACGAAATATGTTTCACAAATGTCCTCAGGTTGATAATAAATCGTAATCCGTATAGAAAAAAATGTTTTTGTGTCATATTCACCACATAATGCCAGGTTTTAGCGGAGCTCTGATACAGGTGCTTCCGTCATGGTTCAAAATTCGCGCCAGAAAAACAAATATTTACTAAAAGAAAGAATATCGGCTACCTTGATTTGAATTAAGATATCAATTCTTTAAAAGGTTAGAGCTGTCGGTTCCTAGGTTGGAACACAGTGTTGGAACGATAGCATTTGACCTTTTTATCAGCAACCATACATGCACATGCATATGCAACCCAATATGCACATATAAAGGGTATCATGAATACATTTTGATGCATCGAAAGTTTCTTGCCAAATGTTGCATAATTGCCTGGCGTTCTAAACATATGTGGCCACGCGTGTGACTATTCAACAGTACCAAAATATTGTCCTGGGCTGTGAACACAGTCCGTGAAGCAAATAAAAAACTGAAAGCCCTGTCATCTTATCGTCTCGATAAAAGGAATTGAAATGATGGGACATTTAATTAAAACCCATTCCTTACACCCAAAAAAGAATATTTGTGAAATGAAGTGCAATGCATTGTATAATTCGCCCAATGTCATCTCCATCTTTTTACGATTCAAAATATTCGGGATTTTTTTCATCTGAATCGGTTAGAGCAACTGCCATGGCCTAACATCATCAATTTAAATTTATCAAATACAATAATTACGACTGCATAATCCCAGTGGTACACATTGCCTGAATGAATAATAATGATTGACCTAACGAAGAGCCAGTGAGCTCGAAAGCTCGTAACTAAAACCAAAACTATAATACTTAGGTTTTCCCCTTCCTCAACTGAAAATAAAAACCACTAAACAGGGACCACCGATTTAAAAGCGATAAATTCCTACCTCGAATAATTAAGTCCATGTATCTTACATCCGGAAAACACTTACATCAGGTATAAATATTTGGCAATATCAATTCTGAAGGTCTGTATACATATGAAAGTCTGACAAAAACACAGCATATACGGTATGTATGGAAGAGGTAACTCTATGAAGTCGTTCGATCACAGAATAAAAGGCCACTACTACCAAGTGTAATTCTCCTGACATCATTCCTCCCTTAATTCTGTGAATAATTGATATTTGAAAATGAACTAGCATGATTGCCGGTGAATGGCCTAATTAATCGTCGACGTACCGCCTTCACTCATGCGAGATAAAAATTGACATGAAAATTGTCCGAGAATAGATTAAAAATCAACGGAAAATAGGCCCAAGGGCAAAAAGCTGGGGATCTGGTGAATGGCTGGACACGTTCTTTATGTGGGAATATTTCCATGCTCATTTTGACAGTCTATTAAATCTAGGTGGGGCGTAGCTCTACCGTAGCCCAGGTTCTGGACGTGACTTGAAAGCCAGACATTATTGGCTCTCGCATTTTTGTCTGGAAATCTCAAAAACAGTTCTCCTCATTGTTTACCCATTAGATTGGAAAAGAAGTTTATCCACCAAATCTATCAAGTCCTTAAGCTACTAAATCTGTGAGACAGCGCATGCCATTGATCTTGCCAATGGCGTTTGAATAAAGCTCAACTGTCAGTGCAATTTTCAGTGCAATATCATTATTCTACCTTGAACATCATTTTAAATCCCTGATCTCATAACCGACATAAAATGTATGGACTAAATGCAAACTGGACACTATAATGCACACTGGACCGTTAATATATTTTTGTATCTAGAATCGGTTTGCAGTATATACTCTTGTTAAACTCTTTCTTATGGGTTCAATAAAATAAATATATTGAATATTATAAAATATTGATTACAGTTTTTTGATATAGGGCCTACATGTACATAATTATATGATCAAATAAAGTATTTTATCATTATAATTTTAAATTATAATTTGTAAATAAACTGTTTTTGCTTTGTTTAGACAAAAGCAATGACATTTTATTGACACTCATAGATCCTAAGGTAAAAAATGTAATACAACAGTTTTACTTATTGCTATATTGTTCTGAATTTTAGGCACACCCATCCAACCCCCACGGCTGTATATTGGTACATGAATATAGATATTTATTTTCGTTTACCCCAAGTAGCTGAATTAATTATAGCACCAAAAAGTGTCCAATTGACAGAAGTTATGGTATTATACAGAATTATGCCCTTCCATTTTCTTGTCTATTCGGGAGAATAAATTTCCATATCTTTAGTCCTATATCTACCTGTCTAAATTTCACGCCTCGGTAACTTCAGAGTAACGCAATATAAGATCTTGAATAGATCTAGAAATATATCAAAATAAGATATATGTCTTCGTCCCGATGTTTTTTATTAACTCTATCTATAGGCTGTAGGCTGTGTATAATGGTTGAGAAGGACAGTGAATTATCTTCGCTAGTTTTCAAGTACAGAGAGGTAACAGTGTGCGAAAAATCGCTTCAAAAAGTGGTTGTCCTCAGGACAACCACTTTTCAAAATATGGTTGTCCGACATATTCACAAAGTATGTGGTTGTCCACTCATATTAAGATAGATAAAACCTGGTTGTCCGGCGGACACCCAAATATTCATTTTTGGTTGTCCGCAGGGCAGACATGGGTGGTGCGGACAACCGGGCCGCGGGATGTTTCCAACCCTGGGTCACTCTCAACATAAATCATTTTATTTGTCCCTCCACTTTCACGTAATCCGTACAACAGCGCGGTATGTATTATTTTGGAAGTATTTCCACTTTACATGCATGTTTTTATATCTGTCATTGTCAATTTAAGAATAATATTATATTCAATTCAATCGTTGGTAATAATAAGTGTGTAGCACTAACCAGTACGGTCTAGGGAACGTTGATAGTAGGAAGTATCTATCGCTGGTGGCAAATCCAGAACAAGATACGGAGTCCTTAGTATGGTGCATGTGCTAATTGAAATCGGATCTGATATGTAAGACGCAATCAGTCGAGTTGAGGAGGTCTTGTGGGGTAAATTCAGATTGTGCAAACACCTTTACTTTGGCAATTTGACAAAAATCCATTCAACTTACATATCAAAAGGGAATGGCCGAATCTGGACATGCCTGTCTGTAAATTTCTTTTTTGAACTGCTCTTTCAATGGAAAGTCTAATATTTCATGGGAACTATATCAACAATCGTTGTAGATTTACATAGAGAGGCGACCGTTACATTCTCAAATAACCCTGTGCACATGAAATGTGTGTATAGTAGGCCTACCTCATTAGCCAATGCTATACTTTTGGTCCACCAGAAAGGTCCAAAGAATAAGGCACTATACTCGCTTCTGCAACTTTTCTCATGACTATCAATATTACTTTACCTCCAACTCACTCAAAGCAAGGATCATAGCATTTCACCATGGGGATTGTATGGACAGACTGTTCGATGTTGTGACATCATACAAGTCAATCAAGTTGTGAGATGAACATGTAAGTTTGCGTGCTCACATGGAGGGGCTATCTGTAATTAACACCCCCGGTAAGCCGATAACAGAATCTACCTGAAGTCTGATGAGATAGTGAAAATAAAATGAATCTCTAAAGGGAGTTCCTTGTACTGTTTCATGTGGAAAGGGTATTTGCAAAATAAATGTCATATTCAATTCAATTATTCAATTCAGGTCCTTTGCTGGTTATAGGTTATTATATATTTTGAAAAATGACATTTAAAGAATAGAGGCATGCAATGAAAATCGACTATTGCACATTGAATATTGGGCAAAGCGAAACCCAAAACAATGTGGACTGCGTTAGATATTCTATTGTGGGTGTGATATAGTATGGAGGAGAGGCGCGTTGAGGCGCAATATATATGGCTAGAGGTGACCATTAGATAAGTGCTAATTCCTCCTAATACATTGTCCTTGGCCATTGGCCCGACCTCTAAATATAGTGTGAGATCAATGCTAATCGGTCATTAATGACTGATCACGCTGCTATCACTCATTCCCGCAGACGCCCATGACATATCGCGCCCAATTATGTCTACATACATGTATAATTGTGTGAATGTATGGGTGAAGGCGTCTAGAAATGTACAATTCCCCTTCACCAATCCTCTCAAATACCCCAACTTTAAGACAAAAATGAGGTTCAAAATACAGTTTAACATAAACGAACAGTTTTTTTTTAAAGCTCAGTTGACGTTGGTCAAAAACTAAAGATTTTTTACTTTTTGTTCCGTTCTTTTCCAACCCATCTAAAAGACATTTGACAAAAGATTTTCAGGATTGTGTCTGGTGGTTTTTGCCGCAGGGCTCCATAAATGTCCACAGTTAAATTTTGGGGACCCGCCGAGCTCCTTTCTTGAGATGACTTTACTATGTTATAATATCGCTCACCGGTGGCCAATTTTGTTCGACCGATTTGACTTAAAATTCTTGTAAAAACATATAACAACAGCAGCATATTCATGAATTCAGTCCTACAAGTCATAATATGACTATTTGGCAAGATAGCTGAGATATAGCTGCGAATGCAACTTTAATCAATGCCCTACCAAATATACTACACATATTCACCTAGTATTTATTATTTCGCAGCTTAATTTAGCAGAATTCACTCAAATGTGTAGAGCTGCCGTTACATAACGTTACGTAACACAATTGTACATGCCTAGGCGACCAGACCCATAGACGATTCAAAACCATATCACGCCACAGACGTAACGTGTCCACGTATGTTTAATACTTACTTGTATGAATGTGGGGAATTGATTTAGAACTGGCATAGAATATTGAACTTGCCACAATCACTACTATCATAAATCAATCTTGAGGTAGGTGTGGGCAAAATTGGCTGCAAGGCTAAAGGTAGGCCAATAATGATTGGCAGCAATCAACAATAAAATATGTATTAGGAGCGTTGTATGGAATTTACACAAGAACTATGTTGCGGGTCAAAGAATACTGTGCTTCTCCAAAGATATAGCAAGAGTTATATGTTGATATATCAACCTTTGTTGCTCGATATGATGGTTGAATTTTATTTCATCATTTGCCAGTCTTTTTTTCCAAACTCTCAGCATCATAATTCGTATGAATTTTAAAGTGTGCATATATATAGTCATATAATACCGGTTGGACATCATTTTATAAAAAAAAAAAGGTACATTCGTGTAACAGGAATTATTAAGAATTTTCATCATAATAATTAGAAACTCACTATTATGGACGTAGAACATTGATATATCTGATATACAAAAACCCATATATAGGCTGGGGCAAATTTGGAAATCCTGGGTACCTGGGAAATGTAAACCCAGTTAAAATAAATCTTTTAAAAAAATACTGTGGTCCCCAGAAGGTCTGTCAAAAACACGGGGTAGCATTTACGTTCTCATCAAGCCTTTTAATCTGTCGGTCACATACAACAGAGGATTGAACATTTCTCCTGGGGATTGTCTAAGCCATTATGTGCTCAAGGTATTTTCTTTTTGATTGCTTAGGTATTTGTATTATGTTTAAACCTAACGAAACTTATACTCTGTCCATGGAGGTTGTTTAAGGGTATGAAGTAACATCAAGTAACTTTGCGGCTTTTAAACAAGGTCTATTCTTTTTTCTCTTACAGTAGATTAAAGTAGAAAGCGGTAAATACAGCAGAAGAGGAGAGAGGGTTTTTTGTGATCTCGATGTCAATCGTCCGGGATGAATGGATTTGTTGACAGAATGAATAAACATCCACTGTTGGAGAAAACAGAATACTGTGGTCCTCCAAAAAATAGCAAAATTTGTATAGTGATATAAAAAGTTTTCCCGCTCGATATAATGATGATGAATTTTATTTCATCTTTTTCCATTCTTTTTTCCCCAAACTCTCAGCATCATAATTTGTGTAAATTTTAGATTCGTATCATATCGGTGGGATATCATTATGAAAAGAACGAATTTCGTGTAACAGGAATTATTCATCAGCATAACCACTGTTAAAAAGTGATCAGATGATTAGATTATCAATAAACGGATTCTCTGTCAGAGGATCAAAATGCTAGGAAATACTAAATTTTTGGTTCGTATTTCATTCCTAAACACGTGTTGACTGTATTATCTAATCTATAAATGTATTAATGAAACAGTAACGCGGTAATGCACGCAACTAATCAGTGTCAATGATCGCCCTCTGTGCCCAGGACAATATTGCACACAATTATTACTGAGGTAGAAACCACTATGTTGCTGGTGGTGTCTCATTTTGTCCTCTTGGTTCCTCCCGACTACACATGTTTAGAGTGGTAGTCAAGCTGATGGAATCTGCGGAATTCCGTCTTCAACGTGTAGTTTGTTATGTAAACTACAAACGAGACCACAATGCCTGTTTGAAGTATTGAGACGCGCTTCCGAATCTAAGTAATCGATGCAGATTAAAAAAACATGGGTTAATAACGTTTGGCATTCGAAGTCGCCGCAATCGATTTCCTATTTCCAGCCACAATTCGATGTTTTATACTCATAGGTCAACTATCTAACCTGTTTGGAAATTAGGCCCAGTCATCTTGGGAGAATGTTATTGTAAAAAAATGGATTGAGCCCGAGCAATTAAGGCATTACGTCCTGTGGCAATAATTTATTCTCTAGGGGTCATTCAGTTCACTTGAAATAATTTATCGAAGTTGATTAGAAGTATGCATTATATATTGCGCACATTTTGTTTTCAAGCAATTGTACAGACAAACATATATATGCATGGCCCTACTAAATTTAGCATGAAAGTAGATCGATCCTGTATTGGATAATATGCAACAATAAGTAGGATGGAGATCATGGCGATTGACATTCATAACAATGCGGCCATTCCCATTGACTTTTATGTCAATATATCTGTATCAAAATCAATTGTTATTAATGACACAGATCGTGGGATCAATGCGCTTAAGTATGTACTATCAAGCTTAGTGTAAGTGCGGCTTGCTTAATTACTTGGGGTTCATGTGAAACCAATCGGAGCACTTCACCAACTACAATGGACTCTGCTAATTAGATGGGTTATTATTATTTGTTGATGGAATTATTTATTGTTTCCTCTTTTCAAGAGACAGTTGTCATGACAGCTTTTGATATTATCAGGTCGTACACGCCAGCATATAGAAATAAATTACACAAAGTTTGTTACGATAAAATATAATTTGATAGCTAAGTCTAGGTGGAATTAAGGCAGTCAGATGCAAAGAGCCACCACCTTCCCTATTCAGAGATATAAATCGAATCAATAGATGAGAAGATAATGGGAACTGCTGTTCGATTTATGTATATATGTTCATGTTTATTCATGAACAAGCGTGGTCTCCCCAAGAGACATGACCAAGCATAGAGATGTTTTTCTGCAGTCCGGGCATAGAAGGGTGTTGCTTAATACTGTATCCCTTGTACAGTCCAACCTGTTATTGACATAGAAGGTGGATGTCGAGCCGTGTAAACAGATGGGATGAAAGGTACTTTCATTGTCTTTTTACTACACCTGACTCCTCTACCGATTACAAGCGTTCACTCAGCGCTATTATACATACAATTATGATGTGGCAGCTGTTGCGTGAGTCAATATGAATGGGTATATTATCTCACAATTTAAGGGGGTGAAACAATTAATAGGTGACACATTTGGAGTTTTCCCCTTTCTCTATTTTTACTTGATCCGAACCGATTGCGAAAAAGATTCTGCATATGTATGTACACGCAGATAAAAGACATAGTTTTAGTCACGAGGAGGAAGAGATTCACGTGCACGTGGGGAAAACAGACCTGACTCAATGTGCTCTTTCCTATACTACTTACACCATGTGTAAACTCATACATCTATAGGGAGTACAAAAACCTTGTGTTTAAACTTAATTGATTTCCTGGGACAGGGTTCAAATCAATTCTACATGCAATATATAGTATAGCGAGCATGTATAGCTATCATTATCTCATTATTTTGTGCCTAGGTAGTGGAATTACCCTGGGCTGCTTTGTGTAATAATTACAAGGGAACTTACCTGTTATCCCTGCGACCCAGCAGAGGAGCCCGGTGAGGTAAACACCTCTGTATCCCAGCCAGAACCCCATGGCATATTGTTCGTCTTATATAATCCTTAGATCATCCCATAGAACCTTGAGTTATCCCCATTGCTGTCTGTAAAACCTTATCCTATTAACCTATCCTGCCAATGTCAGATGTTATTATACCATCAGATGCCTCCGAGGTTGTGCCTTCATTCGCTCCACCAACCTACCACCCTTACCAAACACAGCCGGGGGTAGTCATGCAGTCTAATAATCCTGTGATACGGTTAATCAGCATACTGGAGCCAGTGCCCTGGTGGCGATGATGGTGATGGTGATGGCTTCTTGGATTTTACCCCCGGGCAGCGCTCTATAAGGATAATGGTCTTCCCCCCTCTTGCCTTTAAGTGCCAAGGGTTGTTGTCCAATACCTCGATCGAAGTTTTGGGTTAGTGTAGTAGGCTTAGTGTTGGTGGGGGTGGTAGATATAGTATGTGTGTATATGAGGTGTATTAGCCCGCCTCCATAGGCTAAAGGTTCATTCCAGGTGGCAGTGCCCATGCATTCAGTCACCCGTGCCTTCGGAACCGCCACGCTTCGCTGAAATCTCGCTCTCGCCAGTCGCGAGAATCCGACGGTGCCGGCCATTAGTCATGGTTGCTATAGCAACTAGCAAAACGCCTGCACATCAATATTTCATCCAAAGACACGAGGGGGAGCTTACAACACCTGGACAGGTGGAAACTGCATGGGGGAGCGGGATGCTAAAGCTATAGGCAACGTCCACTGCGCGGAAATTAAACATCAGTTATGATAAATAATTCGGGATAGATCTATATTTATAAATCTTTAATTTTCATTTTTTCAATCCCTAGAGAAACATTGTTTATTTAAATAGAGGTCTGGAATTCAAATACATGTAGATCTATGTTGGGTCAGAAAATTTAAATTCCCTAAGGAGGGCACTTTATTCCTTTCAATATAGGCCTATATATATATATAGGGCCTATACGCGGGGAGACTGTTGTGTCGTGTGTAAGGAAATTGGACGACGTCCAGCTATTTTGACAAGTTCAGGTGAAGGGAAGCAACCATATAGGCTGCATTTAACTATTGCATTCCAACTTGTTGTGGTTTTTATTGCTGGTCGATATATCAATGCCTGCTTGTAATGTGGTAATGTCATGGAATTGTTTGTAAAAGCAATAAAACCCTGAGCCTGTTCTCTTGGAACAGTGGTTGGACTTTATAGGTCTAGGCTAATGTATAACTGTAGAGCACTTGTAACACAAAAGTTCAGGGTATAGACTATAGACACTTTAAAATAGCAAAGGAGCTCATGAGGCCCTTAATTGTTGAGGGAAGTGTAGTAAACCGTTATGAATACCTTTATTTTTAATGGGAATAATACATAAATGACAAAGCGCGTACCCCACTGAGATTTCCATCCATGCATGCCCAAACAACGGATCACATTTCCTGCCAAACCTACCCGGAGTCAAACGAATGCAATATGTATTTTATAAATCTAACCGACTGACTCAGTCCTGAGTTAATTCTCTGCCATATCAAGTTCTTGGAATATGTGTCACCTCTCTTTGTCTCCCCACATGTCATGAATCTTAATACTTTTTAAAAAAATGAAATGCACATCATGGATAGAAATGCAATCAGAAATATGGATGCATTAGCCGGAACTGCTTTCACTGTTCACTGTTTACGGAACTGTACTCTCGTCTCAACCCTGAGTGATCATAAAAGCTAAGTTTTTGACATATACTTAGCTGGCTTTAAATGACGATTGTGTGAATAGGCATACCCAGGTTAAAAAAGAAGACACTGCACATGTTTCTATCATTGCCTATAAAACAAGTCTTTAGGTTATGAAGATTCTAATGTGTTTATACTCTCAATGGAATACACATTACCTGAATCACCATTTAAAGATGTATTATGGAATCATCTTAAATTGGCAGATATATAGTATGTAAGTTACTGTAACAAAGCTCTGGGTATATGAGTACATATATACAACAAAAAAAGATAGTTTATAATACACTTTTTGGTAGTCGCAAAATTATTACCCTGCATCTTGTCATGCGTATCAAAGTGTGTACATCTATATACGTGCGGTTTCCCAATGCAGCTGGGGATAGCAAAAATACAATGAGCCAGGTGCTTTGAGATGTGGTGTAGCCAATACAAATTGTACCTACATTGGCACATGACTACTGCAAAAGAGTATACCATATATATGTCCATTATTGTTTCACCCCCAACTCCCCCCCCCCCCCGCCCCCCCCCGCCACACACACACGCACGCAACCCTACATATATATTGCACTACCACCCCGACCACCACCCCTACCTCTTGTCTTCAACCAAAATCTGTCCACACAGGAACGACATTTGCTATCTGCTTGTTCAGGTAGCCACGTCGGGTTGAATTTCTTTTCCTATCCTTAATAATGTGTTCATCCTTCCATTCTTGATCCCATTCTTGATCCCCTCATGCATGAAATTTACTCTTTCTTTGGTCTGCAACATCGGATCTTTATTTTTCTGTTAACCTATAGGCCTACATCTATTGTTTTAAATCTATGTTTCTGGCAAGTGATATACATCCAGAGAAGTATCCGCGCTAGGGTAGGAGCGTTTTGCATGGTTAGTTTTGTAAGATTAAGTTTGTAGTGCCTGTATTTGGCCAATTCCACCAATTTAACAACATTTGGTCTCCTACCGTGGAAAGGGATTAAATGGGCTTAATATCAATTAATTACCATTAATTTGATTTTTTTTTGTGCTTGGATGGTTCGACCAACCTGTGGAACAACATTTTTGGCCTTTTTACCCGATTTTTTTATTATTATTATTGTAGTGTTCTTCCAACACAACCCAGGTTCGGACTTAGCAAAGAACAACCAGAACACAAGCTTAACTTCATTCTTGGTTTATTCACACAACCCTCCGCCGGCCTCTTGCCTGAAACTAGGCTCAGAGGGCTCCTAGTTAGTTTAGCTCCGTAAGAGTTCATGGTGTTTAATGGAAACATACAGCATACATAGACAATGATATGATGAAATAGCAGATGTTGAGGGATGAAGCATAAATCACAGACACTTATACACATATTGACACATTATGGTAAATAGTATTGAACTCCATACCTAAGTCTTGATAATAGTTATACATTGATCATGTAGATTGATGAGATATAAAAGCAATGGCTTTAGTAGTACTACAAACATTAGTGACCTCTGCTGTTATTCAGTGGAACTAATCAACACTACCAAATATAAGATACAATGACACCTAAAGTATTGAATATCACTACATTATTATTATTATTAAAATCCCATTTTGGGGGCAAAAATCTATTTTTTTTTACTGTCAATGTACCGTGGAATTGCTGAATTTTTAGATAATCATTTAAATTGAATTATTTTCTTTATTTATCATGATAGTAGGTTACGTGTAGATGATTTGTGTAAAAAAAAATCGGAAAAAAAATTAGCGTGAAAGCCATAAAAAAATTGAAAAAAAAGAAGTGGGTACCCCCCCCTCCCTTGTGTCCTACCGTCGCCCTAGTTGCTTAAGGTGGAGAAATCTATAAAAAAAAATGAAAATTAACCAATGAGGCTGATAATGACAGGGCATTATAGGGCATTGAATGGGTGGCGCCACCTTTACAAATTAGAACTCAACTATCCCCAAGTCTGTCATACACGCCACTTGGACTCTCGCTGTCAAGCTATACAGAAGCGAAATCCTTGTAGAACTAACCTCCGCTATGCCTCCCAAAGGGTTAACTACCTCAAAAGCCGCTAAAAAGGCAGAAAAACTCAAGAAACAGGAGGAGGAGAGGCTCCTTCAGCAAACTCAGATAATAGTTGACGGCCAGAAAGATGAGGAGAAAACTTACAAGGAGGAAGATTTCATGCCAGAGGAGCGGGCCGAGCACGCCAATATGGCGGAGACCGCTGACAAGCATGCTTTACGGGACTCTGCCGGCGGGGAAGATGAAGGACCGCCTCAGACGCCCAACAAAGTATTGCCCAGACGTGGTTTACAAGCAAAACGAAAGACTATTGTTACTCCAAAAAGGCGTGGAAGGCCAAAGAACGCCCCTATAGTGTGTGCCAACCCGATGCTGCAAATGTCAGATATGCTACAACAGATCTGTACGACAGCCATTCAGACTGCGTCAGCGAGTGTCAGTCAACGTGACAGTTACACGAGGCAGCGACAGTCACCTCCCCCAGCTCAGCAAGTGCATCGCACGCCCAAAAGATCGAGAAGGGAGGCTTCCCAACTTGATTTTGAACAATCTCAATCTGCTGACTCGGACGATACCATAGTGACTTTCAAACGGCCCCGGGAACGGCAATATACACGAGAAAGCCACCGTCACCATCACGGACGGAGGAAAAAGAAACATTGTGACTGTGATGACAGCCCGCCTCTACGCAGCCGTCACCCGGCCAACTCTTACAGATCACGCCAGCCCGCAGACAGTTCGGAGGAGTCAGCTTCGGATAGTGACTCTCTCCCCTCACCCCGACGCTTAACAGCTAGACATCATTCTTCGAAGGTGGTCAAGCGAGCCCTTGACGCACAGTACAGGTCTACAGGGAGACGAGGTAGGACTGAAATTTTTAGTGCGCATGAAACTTCTCTACCGCCAGATATGGCGGCACATATAAAGAAACAGAAGAGAGAGTTGTCCCTTGCAGAGTATACCTGCGGCTTTGCATGCATGACGATGAATAGTGTTAAATACGGGTCGACATCTTGGTTCATGCTTCACCATCTCGCCACCCTTGCTGAGGATACAGCTCTCCGCACTTGGGATTCGGCGCATGCATTCGGCGTGCCTGGATCTTATCCTCGAGGACCAAAATGAATGGTCGCACACCGATGTATTCAACGACTACCGTGTAAAAATGGCGTGGGACACACAAGGAACAAAAAGTGTGGATAATATGAAAACAAGCAGGCAAGCAATTTGTAGGGACTTTAATTTTGACAACTGTGAACACAAGAACAGCCACACGGATGGCAATACAAAGTTTCTACATGTGTGCGGCTATTGTTATTTCGCAATGAAAGAGAGGGAGAATGCACACGCCGTCAAAGACTGCCAAAACAAAAGAACTGCGCAGGCCAATCTACATAGCGGCGACGGCGCTGGCCGAAGGAATAACCAACAATTCCAAAAGAAATCAGCACCTCAGGCTTCAAAAAACTTGTAAACTCCTGTTCCATCATACAATCACAAACGATCGGTGAGTTGACCAACTTTCAAGACAATCTAAAATGTGCAAATAACTCTGAAACTAATGAATATGTCGGCGTCAAAACATATGTGCCACGCCCCATCCAACATGGCAGCCGCTTCTCGTGTGAAATCTCTTGTCCCAAGCGATCCTCGCAAGGAATGAGAACACATCCAAAATGGCCGACATAAACACGAACACTCCGACAGAAGCTATTCTGCCGCAGACAAATACAAATCTATCTCTAGAGTTAATATCAACAAAGTTGGATTGATTCAAAGTATTGAAAATGTGAACAGGAGAAACAGTGAAACACTGGATGGTGCAATGTGTATATCTAATGACAATTTTGTACAATTCCAGGCAGAAACTCACGCCCACGACCGAGAATCTAACATCCAAAAACAAGCGAGTGACGGCGAACAAGCCACGAGAGAGGTGCCAATCTTCCTTCGAAACATTCAATATCCACACTATGAACAGGTGTTTAATGAACAGGAACTAGTGACAAATGATCTAGACGTCTGTGAGTATGAATTACCTGAAAATTCCTCCAACAAATGTGATAGTGACAGTCCACAGAACATTGCCTTTAATGCATATACAAACTGGCCGTACCCTGATCTATATATGGAATCTAAAATGGCTGACATTTATGAAAAGGTAAAATTCTGCAATGTTCCCAACTTTAAAGGTGCAAAAATCCCGCTTGAGTCGACACTAAATATTGAAAAATGGACAGACATAGCTACGGGACATAAAGGCGACAAAATGGTGTTAGAAGGCGTCACTTTTGGTTTTCCGATGCAATATGTCGGCGGGCCTCGCTATTACGCACAGTCAGTAGTGAATCACCCGTCAGCTCAGCAACATATGGCGCATGTTCGAGATTATGTAAAAGAGGAGATGGAACATAACGCCATATCCGGACCGTACAAACGGCCTCCTTTCACGCCCTGGTTAAACATGAGTTCACTTATGACCCGTCCAAAATCTGATACAAGCTCGAGGAGAATTATAGTAGACTACTCCTTCCCGGAAGGGGGTGTCAACGCTCAAATACACAAAAATCGATATAATTCTGCTCCAGCATATCACCAACTACCCACTATAAACTGTGCAGTCGAGATTATCCGCAAAATGGGCGTGGTTCCAGCAATTGCTGTCATCGACTTGAGTCGCGCATATAGACACTTTCCTCTCTGCCCGCTAGACTGGCCGCTGACGGCAATCATGGTAGATGACGCCTATTACATCGATAAGGTGCTTCCTTTTGGAGCTCGTAGTTCTGCCTTTGTGATGCAGTCTGTGGCAGAGTTCATAGTGCGTGCCTTGCAGAAGAAGGGCATAACAGCTAAGCAATACTTGGACAATTTACTTATAATCGGTGAATCTGTGCTTGCGCCAGGGCGCTCTGGTATCACTCGATGAAATTTCAAGTCCAATATGAGTTTGTCCACGTCCCGGGCGTGCAAATGGTGATAGCTGACGCACTCTCACGGGCAGCTCTCTCTTCTGAAGAATTAATTAAAGCTAGAGACATTGCTAAAGAAAATGACATTTATATTTCCTGTGCTCGTGATAACATGTTCAACATTGATATGTTCTATTAGGCAGGCAACCTAGGCACCTCGTGGAAGCTGCTCAGGCGAGACAACGCCAAGCACATCGCCCGGGGACTGTCGCAAATAGGCATGCGGCCGTCAGGAAGTATATCGCATTCTGCACAGCTGTGGGCCATGATTTCAAGCAACCTTTCCCTGAACTAATATGCTGGTTCATCGAATATCTAGCTAAGTATACAAAAGTTCCTGCTACTATTATAAACACTCTTACAAGCGTCAGGACTTTCTTCAAACTGACGGGGTATGCCTCGGCCTCTCTCTACCATCCGCGGGTTGCCTACGCCATAAGGGGCCTGCAACTGACGCTCAGACATGTCCCCCAGCCAAAGCTTCCTGTCACACCACAGATACTCAAGAAGATATTAATGAATATACACCTCCTTTTTTTTTCCCATACATCTGGTCTTTATTCAAGCTTGTCAACAAATCCGTCTTCTAAGGCCGATAACATTTCTCCTTTCTCGTTTCTGCATCGTTTTGTATGTGTGACGTTCTAAGCAAAATATAGAAAAATAAGACATGCATTTCTATTTATACCTCGCATTACCTGAGCGAACATAACACATTCATATTCTTGTCTATGTCTAGACTTCTCCACCTATTTAGCACTAGTGACATGTTTAAACCTTCACATATTGGTGGAGCAAAAACAGGAAAAACAAAATCTAACTTTTGTTACCGTGTTCTATTATACATGTATTTGTCTGAGAAGGGGTGGGGGACAGCTGCTGGAGCTGCCCGAAGACATTACAGACTATCGTAAAGATTTACCCACATTTTCCATTCTCTCCTGTGTGACTTATTTGCAAAGGAGCAGTCACGCATTGTCCTCAGTTTCCCTTTCAGCTCTCTCAGAAAAACGAAGAAACATATGTTGTTATCACCAAAAAGTTTGGTTTTGTAAATGTAGAATCTAGCGTATATCAGAATATAATTCCATGTACGATACTTCTCGTCTGTGTTAGGAATACCAAACAACATAAAAATGGCATTTATATCACCAGCTATCTCCTTATCTAACCATTTGTTATTATATGCCCAGTTCTTTAGACAGTGCCAAAAGGTACATGTTCTCTCGCAATCAATGAAAAAATGGAAAAGGTCATCGTCGGTGTCGCAAAACCTACACCTCTTAGACAGGATGATATTCATATTTTTCAGGTGCTCGTTACATATGATTAATTTATTGACTACCTGATACTGAAAGGATTGTAGTCTCACGTCCCTCGTACATTTGAACGGGAGCCAGTACCACATTTTGAAGTCAAGATTGGAAATGTCAATATTTTTGTTCCAAAATCTCTCATACCAGTCGATTCTCACTTGAATATAAGCATTTTTTAACCGCATCGTACATTGATTTGGTAGGTGCCATCAGAATATCGATTTCGCATGCGCCTATCTGACATAACAACTCATCACAGTAGTTTGAGACCTCACCATTTGCTATGATTTTGAGCCAGCCACTAGGAACTTTTTTTGTAAGGCTCATTTCTTCTAAGAAATTAATCCTTATATTAAAATCGCTCTTGATCTCTCTCATATTTTTAACTCTGTTATAGTTTACTATGTCTTCTATCTTGGTGACCTGTTTAACATTGCTAATGCCATCCTCTAGATTTAACTATCTATTGTACCATATCATTTCAGAGAGTACGCTTTTCTTACTTTTGGGCTGTTGCAAGCCATAAAACCTATTCCATATCTTAAATATTTCCGTATAGAATTCAGAAAAATCTGCCGTGATCATCTGTCTGCGGGTAAGAATGTTTCTGACGTTTTGACCCATGTTTTCTTTAAACAAAGCAGACCATTTGCTTGATGGGTTGTTAACCAACCTTTGCACCCATTTAAGATTATTTGTAATAAGTTTGGCACGAATATCGTAGCTTTAGACCACCATCATCAATATTTCTACATAAATAGTGATTGGCGATCCTGTGTCTGCCGTTTCGCCATATAAAGTCACTTACCAATTTCTGCATTTCACATATTTTCACTTCTTCAATAACAATGAGGTTCGCAACATACATAAAGAGAGGAATTATTAAAACATTTGCAATGGTAATTCTACCTTTGATGGAGATGTCTCTCTTACTCCAGTGCTTGATTACAGTTTTCGCTTTCTCAAAGGCTGTTTCAAAGTTTATAGTATTCTGCAGCTGCTTATTATAAGGGTAAATCAGATATATGCCTAGTATTTTCATACAGTTGGTCCAGTTAATATTTAAGCACACTTGTTGCGTCAAGACCATTTCACCTATATTAAAACCTCTAGTTTTACTGACATTAAGTTTGAGGCCAGATGCTATTCCAAATTCATCTATTATTTGCATCATTCTAATAAGTGATTTCTCTTTGTCTGCCATAATGGTCATATCATCCGCGAATTGGACAATTCTGTTTTCCACACCTCCAAAAACTATCCCACTGCACTCAGGGTCAAGCCTAATTTTTGCCGCGAGCCTTTCAACAACAATAATAAACAATAAAGATGAAATGGGGTCACCCTGCTTTACGCCCCTTCTGACCTGGAACCATTCAGACATGTGTCCATTATTTATAATGCATGCTTTAGACTCCGACATGAGGCATTTTATCCACCCTAAAAAGCGTTCTATATTTAAGCCCTCCAAGCACTTATATAAATACTTCCAAGACACAGAATCGTACGCTTTTTTAAAATCTAAAGATACGAATAAACCTCTCTTTTTATTTTTATCTAGATGTTGCGTTACATCCTCTAAACGTCTAACCGCACAACCAATAAATCTGTCCTTAATAAAACCATACTGGTCTTCATTAATTACAGTATCGATACAGCTCTTAAGTCTGGTACATAGCATTTTTTAAATTATCTTATAGTCAGTGTTTAGAAGCGTTATGGGTCTCCAACTGCCTATTAGGCTCAAATTACAATCTTTCTTGGGAATTAGAGTTATTATGCCTCTGTACATGTCGTTTGACAACTCGTCCGACCTATGACATTCATCTATAACCTCTTCGAACTGGTGTTCGAGTACATTCCAGAAACGTTTGTAAAATTCTGCCGGTAGCCCATCTGGACCGGGGGTTTTGTTTCCTGCAAAAGACTCAAGGGTTTTCTTCATCTCTTCCATAGTAAACATTTCATTTAATAAGTCTTTGTCCATGTCATTGAAAGCTGGACCTTCATATTCAGACCAAAAATAGTTGTTGCTAGCATACACTGAGTCATTCTCTCTATATAAATCCATATAGAATTCTTTTTTCTTTCTCAAAATTATCTCTGGTTTAGTGACGGTTTCACCGTCCACATCTAATTGGGAGATTACTTTCTTTTTATAGTTTCTTTTTTCAAGATTTAAAAAGTAAGCTGTAGGCTTTTCTCCATCAATTAACCATTGGGCCCTACTCCTGGCCATAGCCCCTTGGGCTTTTACATACTGTATTGCTCTTAAATCGTCCTGGATGTTTTCCATTTCATTACTTTCGTCTTGATCTAACACACCTTTTTGAAACAGTACTCTCAGTCTTTCTCTCGATTTTACCTCCATTTTCTTTCTATCTCTGCTTCTTTGCTTAGTGAATTTTATTGTTTCACTTCTAATGATAAATTTTACGTAGTCCCATCTCGCTCTAGCGTTACTCAAACCTTCAACCTTTTGTGCTTCTAAAATTTTTTCAGTTATCATCTCAACATACTCCTCGTCATTTAACAAATATTTGCTAAACTTCCAGACACCTGGGCCTCTCACTTCTTCAGAGGATTTCATACTGAAGGAAATTAAATTATGGTCAGAATGCTCGCAAATTACATTATCTACACATTTTATATCAGCTCTTAAGACTGAACTAATCTTGCAGTAATCTAGTCTTGAGCTTTGATTTTTCCTTGACCAAGTCATCATATTCGACCCAATTTCTGATTTTTCTTTTACAATGTCACATAAATCGAAGTCATTCAAAATCTTAAACATTTCTTTCAGACCTGTGTATTTTACATGCTGACAATCTTCGAGGTTCAAAAACTCTTCCTCTGGCATAATATTTAAATTAAAATCACCCATGAGTACAATCGATCTCTCATTTTTGGACTCTAGGATCTTTCTTAAGGAGTCGCACATTTCCACCTGTTCCTTGTACATGTCCTTGGTGGGGAAATACAATGAAAAAATAGAATACTCCTTTTGCTCTATTACAGTGTCTATATAAGCAATTCTACCGATGTTATCACCACCCATACATTTTATATCAATATCAAGATCTTTTGATACCATTATTGCTATACACGCTATGGGTTTCCTGCAGGGCAAAAATTGCATTTTTCTTTTTATTCATTAGTCTAAATAACGCTTTTCTTTTTTTAATACTTGCCACTCCATTGACATTTAATGAAAAGAAATTGATATTATTACCTTCCATTGATAATGGGGAGAGAGGTTTAAAAATTCTAAACTGTCAACAGAAAAACAGGCACACTAATTTCCGCCGTCAGCGGCATCCATGGCTTCATCGTTGACCTTTTCCGCGTCATCGTTAGAGTCCTTCTTGGCTAGACTCTTCCTTACTTTCATCCATGCACGCCCCAAGATGTTACCGTCTTTGGACCACTTCGTTTGGTCCAGCACATCCTCGTCGTGAAGGCTTAATCCAATACCCCAGCCGGTTTTGGAGGCTGATGCTTCACCAATCTCTCTGTTGCCGGTCGCCAGTAAGTACGCCGCGATGAAATCGTTGTACTTGGTCTTTGCTCTTAATCCTTTTAGGAGAATTTCCTCCCTTGCATCCTCCCATTTGTTCCACACATCGTCAGATACGTAGGCTCCTAGAGCAAACTTGCATTTGACCGGGTCGTCAAAAGCTAAGATCGTCTCCGCCTTCTGGATATCCTCATCCATGATCGCCTTTGCATGGGCAAGATATTGCTCTATGCAAAAGAACCAATTTCCGTCAACCCTCATCCTCTTTGCAATTAGCCTCAGCTGCGGCCAATCTGTGGTCATCCTTTTTGACCATATTGAACTTTATTGTTTCAATTTCATCATTTTGCTTAGCTACCGCACCTTCAAGCTCATCCGTCCTTAAGTCTCGCTTGAAGTTTTCACCCTCCATTTTATCAAATCTTTCCTCATGTTTGCCGATTGCTTTTGTGTTTTCCTCTGTTTTTCCAGAAATTTGAGTTTTTATTTCTTCAAACATGTCTCTAATCTCTTGGTTGGAGATTCCTGTCATATTTACTACTTGTTTCTTATGAGTAGGTTCGTTGTCACTTTCGCCGTCCCTTTTTCTCTTATCGGGGGGTGGTACGTGTCTCGAAGACATTAAAAAATCAGCCGTTTCACCTTAGTCAACCTAATATCAGCTATTTCAATGTCAAATCAAGCTACGTGGTACTATTGTCCATTTGCAGTAGCCTTCTGAGGTAACACAACTTATCTTTACCTTATTGGTACATTTATACAATCCTTTGCTGATCTACACCACTATGTCTACCGCGCTGCAAGTTTATATTCACAGCGAAGGGAATGGCGATCAGTACATGTGGTTACGGTGGGCGTGGCGATTTGTTGTTGTCTCAACTTGGGCGGAAGGAAATCATGCGCATGCGCAGCTCTCCGAAGTTCTGGCTAGTATTTTCCCGCTTCAGCTCAAAAATCACACCATTCCACAAAAAATGAAGCAAGTGTCTACTTTCATTAAAAACTGAAGTATATCAATAACATTCAAACTGTTTTCACAGAATCCTACTCTATTTCCCGCCTGTTTCTTTAGTGGGGGTGACAGGGTGACAAGATGGCGACCACCTTTAAGCCAAAAGGGTTATCATTCCAAACATCTAATCAAAATGCTGTCAGTTTGTATTGGCAGCGTGAGGGCTATATATATAACTAGCGGTACACGTGGATAGGTGGGCGTGGTGGTTTGTTGTTGTCTCAACTTGGGTGGAAGGGTATTATGCGCATGCGCAAAGCTCAAACTTCCAGCGTGGGTTTTCCCGCTTAGCTCAAAATCTCAATATCACACAGATCATGAAACAAGGGTATACTGTCATTAGAAATAAAGTATGATTATGCCATTCAAACCGTTTTCACAGAATCCTCTTTCTATTGATTTTAACTTTGTGGTTAAGTTTTTCCACCACGTTAAGAGATCATTGGATCGTTCACTGTCTATGGGCAACTATACACGTCTGACCGTTCTTTCTGACCGTTATACGTATTCCTGAGTGTGAGTGTACAAACGGTGGCAGCCAGCTAAGATTATACTTTCATATCGTGTCTTTCAAGATCGTTCACTGTCTGTATTTATAGGCACTCTGTGTGTAGTGTACACGTGTAGATGCACACGAATCTTGTCTCACTTACCGTCTCAAATGGGGGTGACAAGACGGCAAGATGGCGACCACTCTTGAGTCTATTTTTGGTTCAAATAAAAGTTTTTACAACAGCTTTCAATAAATCATATATTCCGCATAAGGGGTTATTCCAACGACCAAACTAGTTGGTTTTGAGTCACAAATCCGGGCACAATCAAGATAAATGGGGCCGTATGACTCCACAGTCTCAAACATAAAAAGTTCCTCCAGGCGATAAAGGATGAACACGCTTCCTCCAGCGTGTGATGGCGGGGAGCGTAGAACCGCTTGGGTGTGTGGGAACTGAAGATAGCTCAGCTTTCCATGAAATTCATTAGTCGGTCCAAGAAAGTGCATACAAAATGTCACTGGTACTTCATATATGTACATTTGAAGTCTGAATTCCTCCTGGAGATGTCCTAGATCTGAAAAAAAGGGGGAGCCGACGCTCCACACGTGTCTACGATCCAAGCTCAACCGGAAGTCCAATATACACCTCCTTGACTTTTCTACACACATCAGAGTGGCCATACTAGTGATGTATATGGGCATGTTGCGTCAGAGCAATCTCGCCCCCAGATCTGGTGCTTCCTTTGACGCCACTAGACATCTGACGCGGGGAGATTTCAGAATTGCATCGGATGGCTCATATATCTCCGTAAAGTGGTCCAAATCAATGCAGTCATCGCGTCAGGCCACTGTGTTGTTTGTCCCGACGACAGATGACCCAATGTTCTGCCTCCGCAGAGCCCTCCTACTCCTCAACAAACAGTCACCACCTAGAGACTTGAGCTCCCCGTTACTAAAATTCCCGACACCGCCCGACACATGACCGTCAACTATATCGTGACTCAATGGAAGGTGCTTCTCAAAGCCTTGCACCTTGATTCATGCCTCTTCTCGCTACATAGCCTTCGCCGGGGGTCGGCGTCATACGCTTACAACACTGCCGGAGCGTCACTCCAAGATGTGAAAACGCACGAGACGTGGGCGTCCGATGCAGTGGCGTTGTATATACACCCCTTCTCCTCAACAAGAACTTCTGTTCATCACGCCCTAAAGAGAAACGCATAGTGAATCCCCTTGGTTATTTCTTTTAATATTCAACTATTTATTACCCAGCAATTTCAACAGACAATGTGATACTTATGTGATATACCTCACCATTTATTTTATTCAACAAATGAAAATGTTCATCGCTGGACCTTCATAACCTTTTACCCAAAATAATAAACAAAATGTATTTTAATTTATTCTTCGCCTCCTTATTTAATGATGTTGAATAATGATAAAATGCATTGGGTTATATATGCATAGAACTTTAGATGTATTGATTTGATTTTTTCATGACTTGTAGGCAAAAAATAACATGATTTCAAAAGTCACTGGAACAGGAGACTTTGTCTCCTACCATCGTCCTCATTTTAGGGTTTTAGAACCTTATTCAAATTCAAATTCAAATTCAAAAATTCTTTTATTGTAATCGATGGTGTTGTTACAACTTGGTTGGTCAGGTCTGACTTTACAGCCAGGTCTTCCTATGAATGCCGTCTTACTTGCATTTAGTCGTTACAATAATAGATGAGTTTGTTACATAGAGAAAACGAAAAAATAAAAATCTTAAGACTAACAGTGTTGGGTATGGTTATGAGATGAGAGCTACTATGTAGCAACGAATGGAAACAATGGACTAATATGAGACAGTATGTGAAAAACTAGCTAGGAAATATTTCAACCGGTAAGATGAACATGTAGCAGATACTGGGCACTATTTATATACAGTCAATCGATCCACTATTACAGATGTATAGATATTTCAACCGATAAGATGAACATGTAGCAGATACTGGGCGTCACTAATACATAGTCAGTCGATCAACTATTATAGGTGGTACAGGCGTCCTTAATATACAGTCAACCGATCCACTATTATAGATAGTACAGATATTAGGTAAACAATGAGAGGTTCACAGATCCAGTGTAGTATAAACCCAGAAGAGGGTACACAACAAGTAGTTAGAATGGTATTTGTGTCTGGAATTAAAATGGTGCGAGAAGCTGGTGAGTGTATTTTTTAAAAGACTGATCAGTCTTATAAGGCATTACTTTAATAATAAACTTTAAATTTGACATTTTATTATTCACTTAGCTTAATATCAGTCTATGTACATCAAAATTCATAATTTCCGAGTAGTTTTTCCATGATCCTTACAACAAAATGCTTTCTAGTTGAGCTGTCTCCTACCGTCTCCCTTGCTGCCTCCTACCGTCTTCTGCCGTTTTTTGCCCTCAGATTTGCCATCACAAAATGTTATTTGGCTGTAACTTTTCTTCTAGTTAGAATATTTTCACAAACTAAAAAGCATTATCACCCTTATGTCGAGCCCTATCAGGTACAAAATAGTTCAATACAGTATGTGCATATTTTGTTGTATATATTTCTAATTTAAATCTCCATTTATTTCCCTACTTTGTTAGGCAAAGCACAGAAGTGAAGCAGAAATACCCCAGCTCGATTTGTGATGGATTAAATACACATTTACTGTCATAATCATTTTATATCATTTTCTGACTCTTTATCTATAGATAATTATATAATATGATATAAATAAAATACAAATATTAACTTTACTTTCATTTGATGTTCTTATTCACATAGGCCGACGGTAGGAGACATGCTATTTTTGGATTTTTTTCCATATTTGGGAGCTATTTTTCGACCCCCTGTTAAAAAGTAACTAATAATCAGAATTGTTCCATACTTGGTAGTTCAATGCGCATATATATCAGGTTGATAAAGAATACCAACTCAACTGATTAATGTAAAATTTATTTTGGGGTACCCAGGGGGGTCTAGGGGGGCAAATGTTGTCAAATTGGTGGAAATGGCCAAATTTGTTATTTCGACAGAAATAGCTAAAGGTAAAAACAATGTGGGATCGTCACAAACAACTGGGGAGACCCAGGAGACCCGGGAATTAATCCTCAACTTAATAGTCTTATGGTCTGGCAGTTCAAGAGTTGTCAGTTGTTTTGCCTGGCGAGGTCTGCAGTCAGTCTTATGTCGGGTCATGTCGGGTCATGCCATTTAAATTAAGAATATACATTGTTGCATATGCAGCTCTCGTTTAGTTCTATCTTAGTATCATATGATGCAATACGTTAATATAATAATTATCTATGATTTTTCAAAAATTAAACATTTTTGTCCGAATCCTGTTTTGCTCACATAACTTCACAAACAACCATCTGTAACTTGTAACCCTGACATCAAAGTGATCATTAAAATGTTTGTAGCACAGAAAAAAAAGCTTTCATTTGATATGCTGATATCAATATCTTATGCAATATTTCTCTGTATTTTTCATAAATTTTCAAGATGGCCACCATACATGTATGACCATGGCTATCATAACCTGAGGGTTGAAACTGAACTAACTAGAGACCTATTTTTACACTCATGCATGGAGACAAATGATTTGTTATTTTCAGAACAAATACCACAAACAATACTTTGGTTCTGATAAATTCCAATATGGCCGCCATTTTTCAAGATGGCGGCCGAACATAACCAGACAAGGGTTATACAGTATGTTTTTGAATCTGACGTCCTATACTCATTGTACAGCTTAGTGTAACCAAAGTACAACCAAAGTTCGTAAAAAGACCTTTTAAACGATGTATTATTATAAGGAGATCGGTTAGTATTATTATTTTCTATGATTTTTCCAAACTGAAATATTTTCATCCAAAACCTCCTGTTTTTTCTCACTGAATACTCACAAACAAACAACATGTTAAATGATACATCATTCAATAGGCCTTTAATCGGTTTAATATACACAATTCAACCCTTTTTTGGACTTAGCATCTCCTACCATTTCGTCTTCAGTTCTCGTAAAACGTAGATCTATATAACTTGTCATTAAACTACCTTTGCCTGAACTCCCTTTATATACTGTCCCACGTACATCCGTATAAAGCATTAACATAATTGACTTCTATTTAAATTATTTCATGCAGGATCAGCTCGTTTTTTTACCCCGACACCGGTTTTAGATAGATGTATTTTTCGTGGATATTATATGGAAAGGTACAATTTTTAAACTAGTTTTATTTATTTGGACAAGCACCATAAATATTCAGGCTATCCCTATTAGCTGAATGTCGTTTTTTATTCGAAGATAACCAACGTAGATACCAATCCAAATAGTTTCTCAACTTAATTTCATCAGATAGGAAGCTACTTTTCCCACTACAATAGTGATGGTTTCTCTCCAAAGCGAATAGATTTTTAAAAATGCCTTACCCAATAATTCTTTCCAATTCAAGTGTTTCCCTTATATTTTGATAATTTTTTAACAGAACTCTGACATACCATATGGCAAGGAGGATTACGCCATGTCCCTAAATGTGTCAGTGCTTCAGTGGGTCTTTTGAGGTTAATTCACAATATATGTTTTCCTCAAATGGATAGTTGCTGCGGGCGACACTCCCCATGACTTTCTTAACCCTTGGTTTATGACCTGTTACTCGGGATGGCTTTTTTTTTTTATCTAGATCAAGCTTAACATAGAGTCACGAACTAAGATGAGTACAAAAAGTTTATAAATTGGGATCCAGGAAGATTATATAGATTTGTCCTCCTTTCTTGTGACGGACATCGCCGTAATTCTCTGTATTGTTATAAAGTACCTGTTTCATTATGAAGTAAGATAAGATAAGATAAGAAAATCTTTTATTTGTCCAGTAACTCGAAAATGCAATATGAAGAGACAAAAGGGTCTACATGTCTATATGAAAAGTTAATTCCATTTCTACCGACAGTTACCTTTTCAGTACTCTCACTTGTCCTTCGGGTACAGGGCTATTTTGAATATGTTCATGGGCAATGACTTTTCATTTATACATGAAGCTCGTAAATAAAATACCCAAATGAAATATGTATCTTAATAAAACTGATTATTAACTTTCTGCGTCTGGGTTAAGTCGTCAGAAAATGAACAACCGGCGGCTGCTCTACAAAGTTAGTGATTTATGCTGCAAAATGATAAATACTAGGTATATGGGAGTATATATTTGGTATAGCATTAATTATACAATAATCTGTTCGATTATGTTGAACTGTATTTTGAACCTCATATTTGTTTTTAATTAGGGTTGTTTGAGAAGGGTGGTGAAGGTGCAGTGTACATTTTCTGACGATTTAACCCCCATACACTCATACATGTATAATATTACAGTTATACGTATACACTGCATACTTAACTGAAGTAACATCACTCCTAACTTCTTTTTTACTTTTATTATTTCTGAATACTAAGTTGACGCAACCAGATCCGTCTATACATCACCTCGATGGTGGTAGTTGTAGGTCTGCCTCTGCAGGTTATATCACTAATTCCGTCAGCAAAAGAACATAAATATCAGATTAAGGCTACTCATTTCTATAGGATCCAGCGTCTGCCTGTTATATTATCTAACCACAGCCTGACTACAGCTGTGTACACTTTGCTTTGCTTGCTCCCAAAGAAATACTATTGTATAAGATGTAATTGAAGTAGGGTATATTAATAACGAAAAGTAGGTTTTAAGTGTATATGAACGTATACATGTACTATCTATTTACTACACTCTATCATGCCTCCTATATCTAAACCTCATTCCCATATATGCATAAAGGAATGTTAATTGATTCATATGGTATGTTACCTAATTGTTAACTTGATAACAAAAGATCTTAGCTATACCAAATATACGCCCTCACAAAGAAAATTGTTATTATTGATAGTTGTGATACCTGTACTTCTAATGAAATGTAATTTAAATGAGTTGTAATGTTTGAAATGTTACAACTTTACTTCCAAAATTAACACGTAAGGACACACATGAAAGGACCTAAATTAGATACTGACATGTATCACCTATTGTGTTGATTTACCAAATAAAAAATCCAGTTATGGTCTTGTACATCCTAAAGATGTATGCTATAATTAAGGTAATATGAATCTAGGCATCAGCTGAATCGGTGGGTGGTTATATGAATTTCTTGATGCCGTTTTTTGGCATGCATGTTTATCTCAGAGTATTTTGGCTGAAATGGGTTCGTTCTTTGATAGCCCTTGGTGGGATTGTGGTAAATCTCCCCGTTCCATGTGCCACCTATCCACACATCATGGAATCAACGTTGTGCATGGAAGGTTCAAAATATCCCAATCCAAGGCATATATGTGTCGAAAAAAAATAAGATATACAGAAGTGGGGGACACGCGTCTTTTTTTAATGAAAATTTAATGATGTTTCTTGTCACCCAGCAAGGTTTTTATACAAAGTACAGATAGTCTTCATATTGATATGATATTAATTATTTGGATACATATTTTATGTCGGTAAATCTTGTTACCTGAATTTTGAGCAAGATTTTCCTTCAATACAGTATGTTTTCCTTTGTATAAATGCCTATACCAGGAGTTTATAAGCACAGTCGTATACAGAGAAAGCATGCGCTAGAACATACTGAGGACCGCTTTGAAGGCATCTTAATTAGGGGTTTAATTTCATATACCAATCTTACCCAAAGAATTTTCAACTATGTGAATACAGTACAGTAAGTAGGATCTCATGAATTCTGTAGAATTGTATCACCATTTATGTATCGGTGTTCCACAATTGTTCTCGAGGTATACTCAGGCTGAGTCTCATTCAATGGGAGACTTTTTTCGGAGCTCACCCATGCCATCCATCAATCATGTCTTGAATTGTAGCTGTGTAAGTGCCAATCCCACCAACAATAGCAACTCATGAAAACTGTCATTATCTTCTTGAACTGATCTTCGTCCAGTGACAAAAGTCCCTACGTTTAGCACTGACTGAATCTATTTACATTCGCCATACCCATTAGCATTTTACTAAAGTCCTAAATGTGTCAAATGCAGTCAGTTTCATATAATATGTTTAGAATAAAAGGCACATGTCTAATCATTGCATGATCTGTTTGTGAAACTGCCCCAGTTGCACAGAGCCAGAGTGTAGATGGACACAACCACTTCTTTTATAATGTGTCCAAGTCTGCATGGACGATTTATCTTGATTTAATATATATATATGTGAGTTATTCCCTATTTTCTATAGGCGTTTCCCTCCAATATTGTTAAATATCAAAACAAATAGTATACATGTAGGCATTACTGTCCATCAATACCTTTGTCTTTAAGGGGAAGCTGCTGATTGTACCTATAGGATAAGCACAGTTGTTTTGTTTGATGAGTTTATGAATAATGATTCCTGTTTCACACATCAAGAACATCATAATCTTAAAACAACTTCTTCAATACCAGATTCAGGTTATTGTAATTAAGCAACATAACTTTTGTACCCAGTTCTCTATCTGTATTAGATATTTACCTATATACCATATTTACTTATATGAAACTAAGTGCTATCTTCGGGGTAGCATTTGTTAAGACTACACCCTAACCTGTGTATGAATCCTTCCTTCGAGGTAGGTCATTGATAAAATATGCAGAGAACGTTCCACCTGGATTACCCCCTTTAAAAGCGTCCTTTCCATTTATCTTAATGCTGTTCTTTTAGGCCATTTATATTCAGTTTAACTTTATTATAAAAACATGCATTGTTTTTCCTAGTCTGTAGTTCAAGAAAATATAAATCATTATGTAGATCCCGTGTGCCACCCTTTTTCTAATGGGAAAAGGAGGTTTGTTGGACACAATGTATATTGTAGGACCTAGTTGTATAGTTGGTTTATAACCACCAAATTTTAATGTTAAGGGGTGTTCCACCAATTGGTTTCACCCTTACGTCTTGATTGGGTTTTACTTTTTTTAACTGATGTAACCCCCCTCCAAATCGAGCAGATAGTGAACTGTCCCTTCAGTCCCAACCGTTCATATTCTAACATTTTCTACCATTCGAAATGGAAAATCCTATTAGGCCACGCCAACGTAGAATCGCTATGGAGAAGATAAAATGGCCTGCATCGTACCAAACTGTCTTTATTACTTAGACTTTGGACTAAGTATATATATCCTCGTCAATGGTGACATTGATAGTTTTATATTCATAGAAATTATGTAGTCCAAAAAATGTGTTCTTTGGGCAATTCCTTCATATATGTTGCTTCAGTCAGGTATAAAACTGTAGTCTATCAAGTCTCACCAAAGAGGTATTCCTTGATCCATTGATGTTTGAAGATATACATTATGTATACGGCATGCACTGGCGCAGGGTACAACAGGGGCATGTTCCGTGCTACCCCCAGCTTTATCAGCTACATTTAGATCCGTTTGTTCTTTGTTCACTCCTCAGGTGCGTCCCAAATGAACTTCAAAGATAGATATTTTGTGCCTATTTTGTTATATCCCCGCTTTTGAGACAGTATATTATAGTCAATAATAGATATCCCGGCTGGAATGCAATTCTTCATTCTGAGAGGCCTGCGACGAACAAAGCAAAAAAATGATAGGTATATCAAATGTCTGACGGCAACGTAGTCCATAGGGATACGCAGTGTATTCCACCACAGGTATAGTATATTCATAGCAACGCCCCTTTTAAGATCTTATGAACAGGGACCGTGGGATTTCACAATCAGTGGATATCTTTCCATGGACGGTTGTAATCTTCGGAAAAAGATAACAATAACTGTCTTCGCGGTAGGTTATACTTCTTTGGATTTGTGATTGCTTACTATTTAGCAAATAATTCTAAATTATACTAACACTTAATTTTTTATTTTACTTCATTTTATTTAACTTGGAAGGAGACCGCCCAGAACGGACTGGCGGTAGACATATGAACTACTAAGGCCCCTGACGGTACTGCCTAAATACTAGGCGCCAGGCTGCTAATGTGGTATATCTACTGCCTACACTGACTTAGGACCACTAATTTAAGGTTAGGGTTAGGGTTATAATAAGTATTGTTATCAATCCATGTACTTCATTCCACCTCCAGGACGAAATAAGAAACCAGTGCATAATGGTGATATAGCAGTATTAGTAGCCTGGCGCCTATAGTATCTAAATGCTTCCGTTCCTGACGCTTATTCCATATGGTAATTCGTTAGAGGGCGCTTGGGTTGAATCTCTTACACGACAGTTACATCTAAATAAAGGGGTTTACCTATTACAGACCATGACGCTACCAGTTTACAATGAGCAGAAGATATATTTTCAAAACGTTAATAATCGTGAAGCTCTTCTATGTCTTATTCTGTGAATAGCCACACGACTTCGTGCGATTAACATCAAATACATCATATCTATGCATAGAATAGTACAGGCTACATGTATCGCCAAAGGAGACAGAGATTTGATTTGCGAATTTGATTTGTGAAAATACATCAGGGGCGGTTTGCAACAACAAAAAATGGAAGAAGAAAGGGGAGAGATTTGGTGAAAAAAGGTACCGTTCTGGTTTCTGGCAGACTGTTTTGCCCAGGGGTTCCAGAAGGCGAGTTCTGTAAGATTAGCCTGATCAATTTCATATTTAACTAAGTGCAGACCCCACACTCTTTTCTTTGAGGTCGTATATAAATCTCTTAGGGTACGCATCCAAACACTTTAGTAATGGATATGCGCGACGTTATGCCCATGATATATTAGTATGTACATGTATACAACCATTGAGATACATAATATTATATTCCCAACATAGTCCCTTTTGTATCCTGTATACAACCCAACGACCTTTAGCTTCTTAACACGTTATCCGTAGCTCAAACATTTGCCACTTAAATTTTCATTATTTTCATATCGCCATTCTTTAGCCATACAGTAGCGCAAGATGAAATATAATAAGCACCACAGATTATCAATAATTGAATTGAATTGAATTGAAAAATCTTGTATTTGCCTTTGGGTATATATAAGTTCGACAAATGAGTTCGACAAATGAGAATACTGACATATATATGGAATTAGATTCCATTTCTTCCTGCCGTTACATTACTATTACGATAAGAAGCTAAATAAGTTGCTAAAAGGACTACACATCAAGTTATACAATGTTTATATCATACGATATAGACTAAAATAAGCAAGATTAAAAAAAGAAAAATCGAAGGTTACATAAAATAGTATTAGCTTTGCTATAAATACCAGTATACCAAACAGAACAGTAACGTATTACATGCGATTTGAATCACCGTCAGCTTAAGTTATGGCAACATTTCGCATTTGGTGTGATTCAAATAATTCCCAATATATCCCCTCAGGATTGAACCCTTGCCTAAATAATAGTGATCAGATCTTTACAAATTTGGATCCAGTGTAGGTTTGTGACGACAAAAAATATATCGAACTCCCTTGATTCACTTCCTTCTAGTGTTCATGTCCCAGATACCAACGTCAATAGCATAGAGGGTCGCCCTGAGGTGTCTGTTGTCATCAGTTCTCCAAGTTCATTCTAGGGGAGATGATATATTATGGGCTGGATCCTAAATCAAGCAAAAATGCAACGTAAGGTTAGGTATTACAATAACGACGCTGCCCATTCTTTAAAAAAAGATGTCTGACACTTGCTTGATTTTCGTAGAGAAACCACATGTGTGACACTCGATTAACCATATCCCTGGGCAAAGGGGAGGTGGTCTGAAAAGAGGGTTCTTCTTTAAATGTTCCTTCAGTGGGTCTGCATCGAGCAATATAAATGCGAAAGAGTCTTTTTGATACTCCAAAAATTAGTTGGCTTATACTCTTACAAAGTTGCCTGCCGGTCAAATTTGATTCCAAACTTAAAGTCTTTTAAAAAGTAGACACAGAGATACAGCATCTCAAAACTGGTGATGTCCACACAGTGCAAACAAAAACATAAGAAATTCCCTGTTTTGATGTCACGTTAGCAAAACTTTTCCAAATGTACATACTTTTCAGTTGAAAAACCGGGTAGTTTGATTGCCATGGAATCCATATCCTAAAGCAACCATTTTCCAAATTCATCAACTTTTACAACCCTTCAATTTATTTGGCATGACAAACTGAACAAATGACAATTTTGGAAACAAAAATTCTGATAATTGTTCCTTAAACCATTTGGAACATTTTTTTTTATAGAAGGAAGAATGTAGAATAAAATGCTTAGATCTATGCAATACTTTGGTAACAAAATATAAAATGAAAAAGCCCAAATTAAAGTACGTGTATTACTTGCCGATAGTGTTAAACTTTCATCCCGAAACAGTGGAATATAGCAATACGTTAGGGGGAGGGGCATATGTATAATGTTTGGCGGAGGGGGCATACATATGCCTAGACCAGACCCCTGCAACCTAGCCTTAGCTAATTTACCTGGTTAGCTTCCCCTACCCCATCCCGCCGGTCTGAATTCCTGGTTTTTCTCCTCTACCCAACGAGACTAGAGTCTCGTTGCTGTATACCAAATCCCACCATTCTCAAATAGCTACGTATATTTCTTTTTTATGGTATTATATGTAGAGCAGAACAGTACATATATGTTGAATCGGTGATAGCTTTCCGTGAAGCAACTGGAGTAAGGGTGAATTATGATTCCGCTTTTTGATGTCTGGAAGTTGGTGACCCCATATATAGATTTACGATGGGCTTCTTGAATCTGTCTCATATATTTGGCTCCATGAAATCTTCGCCAGGGCACCTTTACGCCTTGTAGTCTTAATCGTATCGTTATTAGTACTGTCGTTGGTCGTAGTCATAACCATAGTTATAAATAGATGGCTAGTCTGGAAAGGTGGGAAACAAATTTTAAAGCAAGACTAATCTAGGCCTATATATGTGTACAGAACGATTTACACATACTCAACCTCTTTATTTGTAGCTGTTTTGTTAACCAGGCAAATTAAAAACTACAGACCTACATCTTTAGATGGGTATATAGTCTGTAAAATTATTATTGAAAATCCGAATTAAAATACCAGTTGTTAGTAAAGTCATATATTGTCTGATTTGGTACAGAATTCATTTTGTACATGATGATTTATGTAATTTTACTCTACCTCTTTGCTTTCTAGACTGTTATTTAAACTGGGCCAAGCCAACCCCCACCCCGGCCTTCCCCACATCCCCACCCCACGAGGGGATGTTGCAAACTCAGTATATATTTAATTACACGTAGAAGTATATATTATATATATGCCAAGTGTTACTCCTGTAAGTATCGTTATGTGCAGCCACATTAAATTTAACTGTAATAATGACTCATACGATTAGAGCTGTTATTGATTCACTCTTATCTTAATCATTATTAACGATTATGATAACACTGGCAACAACATTCGCTAGCATAATGAAACAACGAGACCATAAAAGTGTTGTATGAGAAGGTCTCTTGGTCGTAGAATTATCAACGCCCATGTTTATATTCCACTTATATTTATTCCCTTTAACACATTTAGTTGGGTTAGAATTCAACTGTGGCTCAATCTTCCCCATTTTGCTTTCATCTTTGTGAATGTTTTTATATCTGATAGCAACATGCTCCCTTTCATGTTACATGCATGTTATGCTTATGAAGACAGACACGCGATTTTCAGCTTAAGGAAACAAATATGATTCCTTCCTCAAAAATGAATAAGTGAGTTATGCACCCGACGTGTTTACTGTTTATTATAGGTGATCATGTAAAACAAATTGTTGTTGGTCATCATCGACAGGTTAAATTCCTCAACTTCATTAAGTACACTCAACTAAAGACTACTTACCTTATGTATGCGAGTAGTTGCATTGTCTTTATTTTGGTTGTCCTTTCAGCTAATTTTGATCAAAGAATAATATCAATTATTTTGGCCCAATTGGTTTCCTAGCATCTGCATAAAAGTCACCATATACAAATAAAGCTGTGACATAGCTGTACATGGCTAAAAGGCAGTTGAATGGTCTTTTACCTGCTTTCAAATTTAAGGAATAGACTAGGAAAACGAAAATTGTATGTCATCGTGTGCTCATAAAAGATAACAAGTATCAACGTCCCTCTGTATAAAGATTAACATGAATGCGATTCAAACATATTTGCAGTTTTGGATCCTGTTCATATTCTGCTAATTTAAAAGAAATCAAACTACTATCAAATCTGTTGTACAGTAATTCCTTTTATAATTCATGGGATGGAAATATGTCATTAAGGCTAAGGCAAGTAACCTTATTTACTACTATGAAACCATTTTCATGGAAATTGAAATAAATAATTATTTCTTATTACCAGTATTAATTTTCAGATTCAGAAAAGCATACATTATATATAGAGAGAGATTTGGGGGGGAAAGGTATAATTTTCTTATTCTGTTTTTCAGCCAGTGGCTTGATGTAATTAACTGGAAGAGAGGGAAAGCAGAATTATCACCAATACACCATCTCTACCAGCATCAACAATTTTAGTGACTCATAAATGACTCCTGAAAAGAACTGTGGCGGCAGTCAAAGTGAATTCAGCATCCACAGAACAAATGGTTAGCAATGGCATCAATGTAGTCTAGTAGTTAGTAGATCACACCAATGGAATAATACTGTGTTTGATCACATGCAGTTATTCCGATGTCATAACGATCAATGATTCATGGATAATTGAAGTTAGCATCGGGGCACAGGTATATAGGGGCTTTTTATAGACAAATTTAACCAAGTTTTCTTCGAGAGATCACCACTTTCATCATCCCATGAATTATATTCACAATTGAATATTATATGCTTGATGTTGAGTAGCGGGTGAGCATTAAGTGTAGATCATGAACATATTCAAAAGCGTTTCCAGAATAGTTCTTAATCGTCGTGTCGTGTCTGTTCACAGTACACAGTATTTCAAGAAAATATTTCCCTCCCCTTCAACGCTCTGTATAGTATTATTAAGACGAAGCTGGTTTATTCGGTGCCCTAGCATAACTCAGTCTTTCTGGTTTAGAAGTGCACGTGCTCTCTTTGGCATAGGTATGGCATATATCCAGGCCATATATGTATATGGGTCAGATCGTCAGAAAATGTACAATCCGCCTTTTCAAATTGTCTCAAATAACCCATATTTAAGACATAAATAAAATTCAAATTACAGTTCAACATAAATGAACAGATTCTTTAAATCATTGCAATACCAAATATACCCAAATATACCTAGTATTTATGATTTTTCAGCTTAATCTAACCCTATTTAGCAAATGTGATTTGCTGCCAATTGTACATTTTCTGACGATCTGGCCCATATCTGCATCTAGGCATGTTATATATGGCAGCGTTTATGTTGATATCCATCACCGATTTTATATGGTTTCCCCGCATCTTGTACTTTGATCTTCGTCGCGGATCCTCGTCCCACACTGCACTGTGTACTAGTATATAGTATATTTGTATATTTGCATATTTTATGTATGTTTGTATGTATGTTTGTATGTTTGTGTGTAAATATTACATATATGTATGTATATACAGATGTACATGTATGTTGGTTGTATGTATGTTCTTTGTTAATCGTGAGTAACCGCAATGGGATCTACCTCAAAACAGTGTATAACACAGTCTACATGCAGCTCTTGCCTTTCAAGTACTACGTATACACTTCGATGTGAAATATATACACATAGGTGATCTAGGCCTTTTAATTTTTTTAAATGCTCGCCCCGTTTTCTCTAGCACATCCAGAGCCGGGTCACTGGGTGGGTGCATGGATTTATTTATTATAGTCGGGGATGTCTGAGGGGAAAAATGTGATTACTGGATGGCTGATTTACTTTTTTTGCTACGGTGATAAAAAACGACAGCATCATTTGTGCATGTGTAGGTCATCCGTGTACATTGGATCCCCGTATGTGTGCGAGTCTGAACTCTAGGCGGTTATATATATGTGCAATAACTCTGCCGAGTAACATTTTTATCCTCGGGTGTTGTGAGTATAAACTTGTTTTTTATCTGTTTAAGTGTCTGTAATTTGATATACTACCCCAGTACCATCATTAGGGATGCAAAGGCAAATGTGTTTTGGATATTCTGTTTCTAGTTGCCATACCATGTCAGTATTTTCAATTTTAATTAAGAATAGAACTCAAATACAAAAAAACATGATTTCGAGTGAATTATCAAATTGATGATAATTAAATATCTTGAATTTCTTTGAATTTATCATAATCGGTAGCTCCGGAAACGATGAGGAAATGGTGTTCACTGCAAGCAGAAAATGAATAACCAGTTCAGGCTTTGTACAAAATTGCTTCACAAAAGGGAGGAATCGACTACCCGTAGGAAGCCATTTTAATTTTTTTTTTTTTTTTATTATTATTTAACATATTTATACAGCCATAAGTGATAAGGATATACAAGGCTCACGGGGGCTAGGTCATCTAATGCATCTAGTAGTGTGTGTGTGTGTTGGGGGGGGGGGGGGGGTCATCCTATGCCTTATAGCGTACATAATTTCTTGCCATTTCCTGACCTTTTATAGTCTTCCCTCGTCGGATCCAGAGGCGCTGGTTATATGTACACATAATATTATATGTAAAGTTGCCAAGTCACATACCGCACTGTCTACGATACTTTACACTACAATCCGAAGAAAAGGGAAAAATTAAAATAGAATATTTCAATCTGCGATGTTTGGCTCACTCACTAGGAAGTCACTTCAATGGAGAGAAAGCCTAAGATGAATAGAGGTGTTATAACAAGTACATAGACCATGACGTGGGTCTTGCATGTGGCACCAAAACCCCAGCTATATCATCCATCACGCCCTCTGACGGACATTGTGGATATCGCAGGACTCAGACATGAGCCCCCCTGGAGTAATCTCCCTGAATGTAATTTCATTCTGACAGCAATTCCAGTTAATCACTGGCTATATGAATAGCCAATTAGTACAAAGTCAGTCTGTCACTTTGAATAAAATTCTTATTCGAGAACAGGTGGAGATTTCTTTTGTAATTCAGCAAGCTGTAACCTCGTTATTTTTCTTAAAAGCTGCAATATACCAGCTCACGTGGGGGTTTTTTCTAGTTTGTGGTCTATTCATAACCCATCAGAATAACACCAAGATAGAGCATTAAAGAATGTTGTCCTTTTTTTCCCTGGTGAAAAAAACCCAATCATCTTCCAAATTATTCATTTCGGTGAACACCAAAATCCCATTATTGTCAATATGGCTTTCTTTTGTCGTCTTAAACATAGTGACCCAGCTCTGGATGTGCTTATACTCTCGATGAAAATATAGGATAGCACTGCCTAGAGAGGCTATGGATTTGTGCTATAATCCCTTTTAGCCCAAATTACCACTGTAGACCAGCAAAGAAATCAATTCAATTCATGACAAACAGAGTAAAATAACAATTTCCGTTTTCAGTATTCCATTCTACAGTTCTAAGGATCAAAGAAAGCATTGAATAAAGTCGTTTCGGTCGATTTTGCTGGTAATGCAGCTTTTAAATGGAGCATTGTTTATTTGTGTCCCTCTTTTGCTATAGGCTTTTCTGTATTCTCTTCAACATAGCGGTGAAGTTCCATTAGTAGAATGGCAGAGATACATATATACACAGCCCTATGTGTGTCACTTTGATTCGATGTTTATTCCTCACAATATAGTCTTGTATAGTCATATAGTCTGGTAAAAAGGGATTTCTAGCAAATATATTTTGCGACTTATCTCAACGATAAGGCAGCTTGTAACAAACAACACAAGAAATGGTATATACCGTTAAATGGCATGTCTTTATTCAAATTAAAATGTCACAGAAATAAATATACGTTTTTATAATCATTAAGGTCAATAACAGATTTATCATTACACAAGAAGAAAAATATATATCGTTAGAAAACAAGTTAAATTCTTTTGCAGTATGTATCAGCATAATACGAGGAGAGTTCTTCACTTCTGCAACAAGTTCAACTCTATACCTCTCCATTTTTACTCAAGACAACTTACCTTTCATGTCCCTGGCAGGATTCTTGCATTATCAAGGACGGACGAACCGGTGCCGCCCTACTAACCTTGAGAAGAAGCGTTCTTGAATTCTTGTGATTGAAGCCCCATTTTAGGTATACAAATTATCTTAAGTGTGGACTGCGAATAGAATGCCTAATCCTGACTCTCCATAATAATTAGAAATGCAACATATCTCTCATAAGATTGAATCATGTATTGTAAATGTAGTGTGATATAGTGCGTGATATTGTCAAGGTATATGTATACACATATACCAGTATACTCTTAAGTTGGTAACACATATCTAGTTTGTTACCATTTTAAAAATAACTATGATAGTGTTGTAGATTTTTCTATATGATTTTCTTATATATTCAGTTTCTCTTTACTGAGTCTAAATTACTTCATTTTGCATAATTATATAACAAGCTGTCAGCTATCTAACGGGAATAGCTTATTGTAACACCCCTCTTTCCTAAACCTATGACCCACCCCTTTGCAGGTGTCTGGTGGCATTGGTTTGACTGAAGTGATTCCACCTTGGTGTCCAATCAATACACATCAAAGTGCATGACAAAGTAGTCTAATCCTCCCTCTCCTTCCTATCCTTCAAGGCATATCAATTACTGAGTTATCAGGCTGAAACTTGAACCTGCAAATTAAAACTTTCTCACTGTGAATATAACTGTAATTCCCCCTAACTATACGAAAACAAGATGTACGTAAATATAAGTAACAGTATTTTCTTTTTCTTTGCTAAAACTAGATTCCATCTAACATAAAGCTACTCCCGTAAGAAACTCAGTTTGCAGTATCTTGTATATTTGATGAAACCACCTAGCCAGCTAAAAGGATTCCCTCACAAATAATATATATATTGGTAAGAAGAGAAAGAAGCAGCTAGCAGCAGAATCGATCCGGAATCAATTAGATCGATATCAGATCGATTTTACTTGGTTGGAGGACAGAGAATGAGAGATACTTTGAAGGGAAGGGGAAAACTGGGTGGATGGGGATCGGAGCGAAAGCCCAAGGCCGAGTTGTCTGCGTAAGCAGTAGTAACAGTGATGATAGTTGTGCGTTGAACCCACCACAACTACCGGCACTGCTATTGCTGATAGCACAGACGGCTTGTCCACGGTCGAGGCTGGTATCGCTCTTGGTCGATCTGTGCATGCTCTTGTGTGACGTCAGACATGCTTCAATGTCGTCTGCCGGTCGTTCGATGACAACAGAGTGGGTGCTGGTGGTGTTACCTGCTGATGACTTCACTGAGAGACGGTGAACGCCCCAAACCACGATTTTAGGTGAGGAACAGTGTCTTTTGACCACAACTTCAAACCTCCAGTTTGCCCAACGCCATTTTGGTGGTTTCAGTTGCAGGACATCTAGTTAATAACAACATAATTGTCTCTACTTCCTTCGAAATCCTGCAATTTCATCGTCTCCGGCACGCACACGTCATTCTGAAAGGAAAACAACAAAATATGTTATTAAATAGATGTTGGAATAAAGTTTATTTCATATTTTCTATGAATATACCACAAGTAAGTCTATCCTGAATGCATGTATATCAAAAACGTTGCAACTCGAGCTGTTATTGTTACGGTCTATTTCCAACTTAAAAAACTAGTAGAGAAAGTAATTATACGACGCCATGTTCATTTATTTAGAAATGATAAATGATATATGACAAAAATACGGTATTATGTGCTTGAATACAACAACCATTAGTTGACGCCTAATGGGTCATATTCAACTATAAGTGCTGCAGACAAATGCAAGACAATGATTACGTCAATTTTAAACGTAGACGTGGTTATGCGTAGTGAAACCGCTCGCGTATCATATAATATGTTAAGATGAGTCAGGTTGGAGATCCCCAATTTCTGTATAATATATGTTATTTATAGCAGACAGTATCACCTAACTTAAACGGATGTCTTGCGGGAAGACGGATGGTGGGGGGGGGCGGGGGGGCTTTTTCTCGCCGGCCAAACTTTATTACATACGTGCAATTTGATGAAGCTCTAGGGATAATTGGAAAAAATGAATTTACACAGAATACGGCTCTGCCAAAAATGTTCCCCATAGGGCTGGGGGTTGGGGTTGGGCGGGGGTACGTGGTGACTAGGTGTGTGTGTGCGGGGGGGGGGGGTAATATAATTATCTATTTAGAGCTTGAGCTGAGCTACAGTTTTGGATTTAAGTGTAGTTTTCCCACTCATTAGGCGTTAGGGAGTTAGGGAGTTTCGGGGGAAGGGTGTGTAGAAAGTTCGTGGCACCCCTCATCATGAGGTCTTGTCATAACAGAACGCTACAATGAACCTGAATGAGTCTCGTCTGCGTGGAACACCAAAAGGGGGAAAGAATGAGAAGGTATGGCCTCCCTGTTCTGTGAGAACCTGGGGCATTTCGTGTATGGGCAGTGTCCCGGCACCACAATGTGCATGTTAAGACTCCCAGTGTGAAAGTGGGGAGAATGTGGTCCCACATGTCATGTACTGTATCATATAACTAGACTGCAAGGCATGCCATTGGCAACTATATGCGCTCCCTCTTCTTTTTTCATGCGAGCCCGTGCACACACCTGAGGGGTACTTGTAAGTTTTTTAAGAGGTGACAAATTATGATATAACTGTTGACAAAGCAATTCCAAACACTGCCATATTGGATCCAAAGGTGAGAGAGACACTTTTGAGGCGTTTCTGAGCCAGTATGTCGGAGCATTAAAGAATATAAATTCAGCGGCCATCAAACATGGGGCGTTCCTTTTTAATGAGGTGGCGTTCCACTCTGGTTAGGTGCATAATTATATGTGACCCCTATGGCCTAATTTTCACATGAATTTACGGGAGAGATTTGGCCAATGGCGAATAATGTACCGTATCGCAATTTATATAAGAAAGCAGCATTTTTATTAATAAGATTCATCCGGAGGGTGTGTGTGGGGAAGGGGGAGGGGGCGGATAACAGGCTCAAATACACCGTCTTGTTTTAGACAGAAATATGTCCTCTGTATATGTTAACGAGTGACACGTTTGTATAAGGTACAATGCAGTGACAATAGCCCCATATCAATCATTCTCCTATAACTATGTGCTATATGGCATGGGAAGTTATAAGGAACTTTCAAAGCTGGCTCTCAGTCTGTGCCCCCCTGAGCTTTCCGCTAAAGCACTGAAGTCATCAGAGAGGATGGTAGACTGATCCCCCTTTCATCTCTATCGATGTTTCCCCTGCCTACCTTATAGACAAGCCAATGGAAGCGGTAGATATTATACATAATGAATTGCTATCTGTAAATATTTCATCTCTTCGCGTTCATCATTTTACACTTCAGCAGGTCCCTGCCTTTATCGGCCGCCTGCAACGAAGGAGGCCTGGTCCCTGCCTGATAACAGTGTACCGGGTGCAGGCTCCAGGAGAGCCGAGTATTGACTTAATTTCATTCATTGGGAAAGGGGAATAAAAAAATCCACTGTAATCACGAACTGTGTATTGCTGCAAGCTTAGAAACAAGCTTACCAAAACTGTAACTACTTCAATCACCAAACAACTTACCCTAGATGACTGTTATCATGAAGGGAGTTGAAATAAGTTCAGTTCGTTATGTGAATGTGATTTAAAATCTCGAAGATTTTACATGACATATGAAACTTGAAAGTAGGCAAGTGAGTCAAAGTCTAGACTGAAAATACTTTTTTAGAAAATAAAATGATGTTTATGTTACACGTTTTCTCAGATGGTGGCAGGTTTAAGAAGAATCCAGGTGTGTTTAAAAATCCCTCGTATCGCCTATTTCCAAGGTAATTGAGGTAATTGGATTGAACAATTTACATCATAAGATGACTAAGCTAGGCTGTAGGTGTTCACCTCATAGCTATGGAATGATTTGCAAGAAGTTCCAGACCCACCTGTAATAACAAAGTTGAAGGGAGGTATTGAAACAAGCTCTTTTTCCTCGTAAAGGGTATAGAATATCCTTCCTATACAATGAATGGTACTCTCCAAAAGAATCATGAATGCACTCTTCCTATATGGACTTCTAAAACGTCTCCACTGGCTCATAAGGTTCCATCTAGTGATGTAGGAACTAGATCAAGAACAATTACTCGTTAGTACTTTAAGCCTCACTTTCATTCCTGCCCCTGCCACGTCACAGCGGACTGGACCAATCAACTTTCGTCAGGTATAGACGTCCTAGACTGGCGGCAAGTCTGGTAACTTGTAAGAGGGGTGCAGGCGTGGAGACGAATGTGGGGGCTGTGCGGAAGGCAAAGATGGTACGTATAACTATAGGCAGGTCTACACCACAGAGGGAGAGAGCGAGAGAAGGGCCCTAGCGGTTGGAAAATGTAAATGCAGAGGTTGAGGTTGTGGGAATCATGGATGGTCGCTCTACCGTGATTTCTCTTACAGGAGCCACAAACACATGAATAAGTGAGGCGAATGCGGACACTATTCGGTGCCTTTCTTCTCTAAAAAGGCTTCCACTTTTGCACGCTATGCCAGAAAATGTTCCTTCCATCGCCAGGCCGACATTCCTTTCACGTGGTGTGAGAGGAAGTTGAGGAGTGACCAACGCACTGCTATAGAAAGGGATGATGTGTTTATATTCATTTGGACCTAATGTGAACCATGAAGATTTTAAATACCGGGAATGCAAGGCAATTATTCTGCTTATGATTTCAAAAAGGTTCTTTATGAATGAACTCAGACACAATTTCAAAAGCATTCGCTAGTTGATGTTGTACTATTCCAATCTATTGGAAAGGGAATATATTCCGAATAAAACACTGCTTCTTCTAGTGTAAAATATCTTGGCAAACGATGAAATGCATTTATTCGGGGGCAGCGATGAATTATGTCAAAATTGGCAGTATATGAGTAATGCACTGTAACACCCGCCATCATATTTACATTACATGTCCCAATCTGCTGGACATCTTGACTGCCAGAAGAATTAAACTCATTTTCAGAGGGACACCGAATATCAAAGATCTAAGTAAATAATGAATTAAATCCAATTGGTTTTATCCAAAGGGGTTCTTCAAAACTACTTGTGAGTTTTTTCTTGCTGTTCTTATAGGATCGTGCAATAGCAAACACAAGGATAGCCTATGTAAGATCGGGCAAAAGGCTAAACATCAATTCGTCATCCTGATTGATTATTTGGGTATAGGACTTGTGATGAAATGGAGGTAATGCATTTATAAGGTACCTTAGTCATCGAATATTCGATGCTTGAGAAATACTCCCACCGATAATAATTCATTTGAAGCGCTCCAAAAATCACAGTCATCAAAATTCATTTTATCAGTATCGAGGCGCAATGCGCATGTGTTACCGGAAAGCAAAATCATGCATGTGTAACTCGCGCGGAAGTGGTGCCGCGCGTCAGTACCGCAGCAAATGATCTATTATAATGTAGTGGGTTTTTTATTATTATTCCAATGCCATAAATGAGGCGCTAAACACCCCGATGAGAGCAGGCGGCAAGATTATGGAAATGATGTTGTGGCGAGTTTAAGAATGGTGTAATTTTATTCACGACACTGGTTCGTGGTCGCGGAACTTACATTATAAGCCCAGAGAGGGCGTCTCTGGTTTGGCCTATTGGAACTGACGCAGATTCGATGTAGCGTAAAAACATCTGCATCGCGTTTTACTCTCTGCTTGCGACTGTGGAGGCCCAAAAGTCAGGGGTCTGCACGCTAAGGTTCCTCTTTCTCCACACGCAGAAACAAAAAGGGAATTATTTTCTTAAGAATAGTATCATGGCTGTGGAAGTAAATTGTAGATTATTCTCTCCGGCAGTTTGCCAGAAATAACTCTGGGATGGCTTGTGAAAAAGGACGGGAAAAAAGCGCCCATCAAAGTGCCCTATTAATTTATTCGAGCTTAATGTTTGTCTGCAAAGTTTATCAACTTAGGTAAGCGTGTTTGGACAAGGTGAGTATAAACGAACCGGTCGCATGGAATGAAGATTGGAAATGACTAGAAAACGAATGGGAGGAAGAAGCTAGGCATCTCGGTAGCAAAGGGTTATAAGTTAATCTAATCATGCTCTTTAACACATATCCGATGCGCTATACCCCTGATGAAGGCGGGGAATTGATTCTAATGAAAAGCCAGTGTGTCTTTGATCTAAACGGCTAAGTATCGTATATAGAGGCAGGGATCTATGAGTGATATTACCCCGCTGTCAGAAATTTCCTACCGACCTATGCGCTCCTTTCGCATCCCATAATTTGAGCCTAAAACCAACAGCTCTTGCACCAAGTTACCCTTTCATCAACTGGGTGGAGACCGAGGGTCTATTACTGCCAGTCGCTGCCGCGTTTTCCGGCTCTCTGCTTCCCACAGCCGGGGTGGTGTTGGTGGTGGTGGAGGAGGAGGGAGGATTGAATATGGCGGAGGGGTAGGTGGTGGTGCTGCTGCTTCTCTCTCTCTCTCTTTCTCTAGTAAAGATGTGGGGACTGTCAGAGGAGATGCTGAGACTTGATGTTAATTTGTGAGAAAAGGAGGAAAATGCGGTAAACAAGGGAAGAAGGGTGTAGAGCTATTTGAGGAGGTAGTATTCACGCATAATTCAGCTCGTCACAACAAAATGATGATGTCCTTTGAAAAGTGATTCACCATCACACCCAAACCATGGAGACCGATATTAATTAATCTAAATTTACCAGATAGCCGTTCAGAGAGAAAGACCTGGAGGGTATTCGGAATGGTGTATTTCTGACAGAATGTAAATGAAATAATGGATTGATGTGAATCCAGCATTGGCGACGGAGGACATCCCTAGAATTCGGTTACTAAGAACCGTTTAGTTAATGGGTAATGTTCCAGTTTTCGTCATCAAAAAACGATGGAAAGTTAACGTCATCGGTTGCACGATCGTCAGTTACCCTGGATATTGGTGGTGCCTCCTTTTATTCTGTGAAAACCCTCCTTTTCCTCATATTTTCCTCCCTTGAAATAGCTCACCCTTGAAAACCAGTTAATATAGGCATCCAACAAAACTCTTTCTGACTATCGAAGTGGGCGCCCAATACACTCCCTCCTATATATTGCAATGGGAGGCACTTCCACCGATATTTTTTACACTCTCCTCTGCGCTATTTTCTGGCAAGTTGGCAAGTACATTCCCCCTTTGCATCAGCCAGAAATCGATGGCATCATCCGCCTGACTAGACAAGAGCCTGTCATTTAACTTACACCCTTTCCGACTGGAAATTTTAATGGCGCATAGATCGTAATGGTATGAAATAAACTGCCAATGGGGCGGGTTTGGCCATTGCAGCCCTTCATGGTATTTATCCCTCCGATCAGGTTCAAGTAAGTTCAAGCGATGAAACGGGGCTTGATTCGATTTTTCAAGGATCCATGGCTTATCGAACTGTGCTCTCAGCGATTGGTTTGGATTATAATGAGGATAGAATAGCCATGGCCTTCGTTTGCAGCCCGATCTCCCACTCATTTTAAAGTTATTTTGGATGGGCGGTTTTGTGCAGCTGCCGGATTTCCCCCCAGCGAGTCAGCTTCCTTATAATTTGATGGCGAGAATTTGAGATGGTGAGAGGAGCCTTTTAATATCATGCTTTGGATATTTTGCGACCTATCTACAATATGCATGGTGTCTCTGTAAACGCAGCGCTTTCTGTCGGGTGGTGGTCGGGGAGAGAAAGCTGATGTATTACATCAGATAAACAGGGTAATAAATATGAATTAAAACGCTACAGCTTATAGCATATACTTGTTATGTTGGTGGCAAATCGTCTCTGTTAGAACAGACTGGAATGATAGTATACAGCGTGCAAATAAAAATTAATGATGCGACACTATTTCAGTGATATTTCCCTCTGCTCTGCTATCGTGATGACACGACTGAAGTTCAAGGCAGTGCGCACACACACTTGGAGCCATGCCCAAAACGAACAGACCGAGGCTACCACATCACCCAAGATCATTCCAACTACCCTACATATACACAATATAATAACCTCTATTAGACCGCTATTATCTTAGGCCTGTTGGGTGCTATACATCATATTGATTCTTACCTATCTACCCTAGCTTTGACCTATTCTGACTGTGACACACATATTTATACTCAAGGCGACTTATAGCTGGCGGTTGGTCCCATAAGATTGGAGACAATCAGGCCCTTCCGACCACTCATTATTCGGGCAATTCTCTCTACAAACTGCGCCCTCTCACGCAACCTTTCCACACTTCAGGTTTTTTATACATATGTTCAACCCACAGGGGGTGGTAGTGAACCCTAGGTGAAAGGTCACAGGGCGCAGGTCGTAGGCAGAAGGTCATTGTTTAGCATTGGTTAAAATTTTGAAAGGACCCTCCATAATTCATAAAAGCGTGCGCATATACCAGTAAATGAATTCGAAAGTGGTCTGACTGGAAGTCCTGGAGGCTGCTGTTGAGTGCTAGACGCGTCAGACATATTCACATACAGCAGATGTTGAGTTCTGGCATTTGCTTGCTAAGGTCATGCATTACACACTAATACTAATAATGTCCGAGTAACAAATGTTCCTCTATCAGAAGGAAATCAATCAATTCATGTGACATCATTGAGCATGAATTGTGAAAGATATAAGCTGATATAATGGCGATGACATTTGAAACGGTGTTTTCAGTGATTAATCTCAATAAAAATCCAATGCAAAAGGTTCTCCGCATATTAAAACATGAAGGAACCATCTTGTGAGGTAAGTTAGTGCCAGTGGGCCTTCAGTCTAGTTGGCCAAAAGTGTATGACAATCTCCATGTCGGTCGCATGTATGTACATATAACGGGAGCATGTTACTATACACTTGGCTTATCATCATCATGTCATGGATGCACCTGTCAGACAACTCGTGACCCACGAACGAATATGACAGGCTGATATTTTCCTCTGCCCCCCCCCCCCCCCACACCTCCCCCTGGGACTTTTCATGTCAAATATCTTGTCTCTCTAATTATATCTGCATAACTCCTATATTGTATACACTCTTCTCCGCCAGATTATACAACAACCTTCTCTTGTAACTAAGACAATTTCGTTTTGTCCATGCAGTTAATGTTTTGTGGTTTTCAGAATTAAAGTGGTTGAATATCATAACTTAAACCACTAATTGGTCTTATTCAAATTATTCAGTACATTTTTTTTGCATAACATTAATATCGTCAATTTCTCCGTGGTGTGCATTAAATGTAGTTCAATATAAATACGCATGTACACGATTCCAGAGACCTGCTATTTCCTCTATAGATGATAGTGACACGAGGAAATAGGATTCATAATTCATAACCTAAAGTACAAAGATGTCGAGAATTGGCTCGAGAGAAGGCTCCCTTGCATAGCTGTGTTGATAATACTTCGAACCATTATTTTGGTCATTGGTTAGTTCCCGATTTTCTTGTTATTTGCGGCTAAAAAAGCCTCAGCACTTAGAAACAACCACTTTCGATTATGATGCCACATACAACTACAAGTATGCGTTGGGGGAAGTACACATCTCTATAGATCTATTCTCTTCAGCTCCGGCACGTGATTCGAGAACTACATAACCAATGTGTATGAATACATGTACAGGGAAATAGATGAGTTCGTCTCCCTGAAATATGTACATGAGAGTTCGTCTACCTGTAATTATGACCTAAAATAATTGTGAGTCTAATTAGTCTGGGTCACATGCATGTGTGGGAACGTTGGATCGGATTCAAGAACCTATTCTCTGACAGTTAAAAATTTAGGATCGTTAGTGTGACCATAACCCGAATCAACTTTAGCGATGGCTCGTACATAATCATTGGAAAACGTGAATATCTAAGGTCTGCGTTTAATACCCATATCACTAGACTAATCCATCGCGTTTCCATATCACATTTCAGACTATATAAATATTTTTCTCGGTGTTAACCCTTTAAGGGCAGAGGGTCTGATAAGGGAGGTTGTCTTTTAAATTGTCCCTTATTGTGGCCGTACCAAGCATTATAAAAACGAAAAAATCTTTTTAATACTCCAAATATTAGTGAAGTTATAGTCTTTCAAAGTTGCCTGCCTGTTAAATTTTGAGCTAAACTACTTAGCCTAAGTGACTTTTTAAAAGGAGATAGATGATGTAAAAGGCAATGATGTCTAGACAGTGAAAATTAATCAGGACAATGCCACATAGTCTTTTTATCACCATTTTGCTGTAAGAAATGCGATTTGTACTGAGTAAATTGCACATGAACCTAAATTTTCTGCTCTACTTGTTATGAGTTGTAATTTAGAAATTTCATGTTTTATGTCACCATAGCAACCATTTACCAGATATACACCTTTTCAATTGAAAAAAACGGGCTGTTTGGTTGCCATGGAAACCATTCTAAAGGAACCATTTTCAAAATCCATCAACTTTTACGACCATTCATTTTATTCAGCATGAAAAACTGAATGAATGGCATTTTTTCAAAAAAATAAATTTAGATTTAGTTTTTTTCCAATTTAAGAATGAATATTGCATAAATAGAGTTATAATTCTTCCAATTTAGCCACAATCTATTATGGACACCAAATTTTCTGCATCTACCAGGCACAAGAACATTTTTTTGATTATTGGTCCTTACAACATTTGGAACACATTGACATAGGAGGAAGAGGGTAAAATAGCAGGTTTTATTAAATGAATAGCATGTCTTATAGGCAATATTATGGGGAAAATGACCCAAATAATAGTGCATAAATGCACTACTCGCCCTGATAGGGTTAAATAATCACAGATTTATTGTTATACTCGGAAACGATGCACTAGAGCATTTGAAATAATTAAGCGTCCAATGATTTCTAAAGGTTTATCAACCAATTAACTGACCTAGCTAAGTATACGCGTGGAATTTTGGTATTATAACCGAAGAAATACAGGAATACAGAATATTAACTTGCACGGGGGCAATAGAGAAGACATGCATAATGAATGACTGGGATAATGTAATTGGACAAATGAAAAGAGGAAATATTATAAAGAAATACATAGGGCTGCGATTATTAGGTGAAAATAAACTCCTGAGAGAGGAATAAGTGGAGGGTTATAATAAGAAGAAATAACCATTTGGCGGATTGGTGGCGCCAGTTGGGAGACGGCCGTCGGCGCCAATTGGTGTCAAGTAAGAGCGAGTATAGAATGGCTACATGCTCGCATGTTTCATTACACGACATCTTACATGGTATAGTTCTTGATCCGAGCAACAGATGTCAGATGGCCATTGAATCATCTATAGGACCTGCCATGTATTACAAAGAAACCCCCTTCGTGATCGCGACTGCATAGCCTCTGCCATGCAGCAGCAAAACGCCAAAGTTCTATCCCAAGCATGTGTTGATATCTATTCTGTTTGTATGTCCATGCACATGTATTGCGAGTCGAATGGTGGGTTATTTGCTGTTAGTATTATTTTAACGAGATCATTATTAGATCCTATAAAATAGGGTTAGAGTTAATCAATGCCCGGAGACACAATCATATCCATGTTTTCTAAACCTGCAGTATTGGTCTAATCGAAAATAAAACAGTATTGACAGGAAAAGAGCATTCATTTTCGTTCCTTGATAGTATTTCGCTACCTAAAAAGCCATTATAGGCGTTGTTCAGCTGAAAGTGGGTTAAAATGGGGTGAATACAAAAATCCACAATTAACCATGACTTTTACAAAGATGGGTAAAAAGGGCCCCGGGGACTCGCTGCTAAACCCGATTTGTGCCCACATGTTAGGGTGGCTTTCCGTCGACTATAGGAGATATGAATTAAAATCTTGCAGCTACCCTCAAGCCAACTTCATCGAGCAGCTAAATGATGTTGGCAATCCCTTGAATGCCTTGTTAATATTGGTTTTCTATGGAGTTTTCAGTGAGCCGAGCGAGTCCCATGACAGTACGACTCGTGTCTCGACCGCTCCCGGCATCTGTTGGGGCTGATGCCGGCCTGGCCTAACAATGGAGGCGGAGAAACATTCCCTGAGGCAAGCCCTAATCATACCGCCGTCTTCGCCCCTAAGCCCATTCAAACAGGTGTCCCTATTGTGTTTAGGTTATCCCATCCTCTAGCTCATCCCCTCTGATTAAGTATCGCTTTCACGCTGTATTATATTCTACTAAACACACCCGTGAAACTCAATAAATTCCACTTACCCTTTCGCACCTCCCTGACGTAAGACAGCCACTAAACAGGAGTGTGCCTTTCACCCCCTGAGAGTCCACTTTCCAACGCCCGCGTTTCCTTGTCGCCCACCGAGATTTTGCCCTTTGGGTGGTCAGTGCCATTGAGACATTGACAATCAGTCGGGTTGCCAGTTCGTATGATAGGAAGGGTTGTGACTATTTGGCGTGCACTCTACACCGAGTCCTCCAACCCCAAGCAGGGATATAAATAACTAACAGATAATTAGGACAGTCGGCTCAGCCACAAAGAACCAAATCCATGTCCTCTTAGCGTTGTCTTTGAGCATGTGTATTCAGAGGATGCCAGCGATTGATGTACGTAAATGCAATTGATTTCTTCTTCTTCTGAGTGTTCCTTCCAGCCGGCACTGCAGATCACCAGGTATCAAAATGTCGCTGGTGGAAGCTGGTGGTCGCAATCCAAGCTCTCTCAGAGCACATCGCAGGAGGAACATTGACGGCTAATTTCTGCAAAGCCTTTGCCATAACCCACTGCATTTCTCAGATAGAACTTTCTTTCCCTCTGGTTGGCTCACTCAACCCAGTGTCGGAGAAGCTATGATGAGAAAGTTGTGTGTTATGCGAGGGGTGATGTTCAAAAGCTTAATCCCGACTCCCGTCCTCTTCCTCCTGTAGTTTTCAGAGATGTGCCTATAGGGGCAGAGCAGGAGGATGGAGCTGGTCCTACTGGTTCCCTATCCAGGAAGGAACTGAGTAGTTACACCAGAACCGACCGACGTTTATAAATAATTGTCCTGCCCACTTGACTTGCCACCATATGCAAATATGAATATTATAATGAGTCTAACGTGACGTAGACCTCGTTGGTTGGTTCCATGGGTGGGACGGGGTACTGGTCTCATTGGGCTCGGGTCGAGGTTGGATTTATTGTACATAAAAAGATATAGGGGGGTTGGTAAAGGTGTTTAGGGGGAAATGATTCCCCTGGGGACGAGGAGGTTGGTGTTAGAAACAAACTGATGTGAATGCCCCCATGATTCGAGTTTTAGCAATAGTTCACTAATGTAAATCGCCCATAGATATAATACCAACATTGATATTTCGGGTCATAGTTTCTTCAAAAGTTAAACATTTGCCATCTTTTAATATCCACATTGGCCCACACATTTTCAGTTTCACCGCGATTTTCCTGCCTCACAGCTGGACCAGTGACATATGTCTGGTCACACAATATCATGCGTGCGCATTTAGAGGTTCACTTCCTGCCCTAGCAGACATTCTGCCTGACCTCTTAGGTTAAACCAATAACTATACAACGTGTCCTTTACCACTAGAAAGCTTGGCAAGGAAGACGTTTCCTTTCTCTACACACCCCGGCTTAGTATTACGTCCAACCAAACTTTCGAATGCATGTAACATTCCACTGGGGTTACATAGACACTGCTTTTTCCCAATTAGCTCTATACTGAAAGTCACGGAACGAACAAGTGGAAGGAATCGGCACGCAAGGGAACCAAAACCCTAGCTTGAAGATCAAGGCCTTTCATGTGGCATTGAATATATTTTAAGAAAGTAATAACTCGCGAAAAGTGAGCTTCTCAATTGTTCTAACAGTCTTTATCGATCGACCTTCTCCTATTGATAGACATTGGTAAATTTCATTTTTGTTAATAGATGATTTCACTTGGAAGAAGGGGAGATTATTTTGCTGGGCTGGAACTGCGAGAGGAAAGGATTTCGAAGCTTAGAACAGTTCATTCCCAAGCTTTGCATGTCCTCGGACAGGCGTTCAAGGGAAATAAAGCATACGTTCAAAAAACCCAACCAAGCCTGCTGAAGGAAGGGGGATAGCATGGTGGGTGCACTCAAATTAGGCAGCTTCATATTTCACGGCAAGGTGACCGTGCAGACTGCCTTTCCATATGTGGACCTGGGAAGCAATGGCAAAAGTTGGGAAAGACTCCTACAACCTCCCTTGTCTGAGTACTGTTGGTAGTCCTGAGCTCTATGAACACTTCCAGAACCGGAGGGCCGCACGGAGGGAAAAGCTCCACCTATATGGAGTATGCACACAAATATTTTGCAGCCGACCTGAGATGGTTTCCCACTCATTAATTTGGTGGAATGAAGGCCGGCCCGATTCATTTTCCATCTGAGAGCGTTCCTGCTCTTCCAACGTCATATATACGTCAAAAGTTGGCTTTCAGCCCAACTTACGTTCCAAAACCCTGCACTCCTCGCCCACAGCCATAGAAACTGCTGATATAACTAAAAGCTTCTTCATCGAGGAGAACAAACATCAGGCACCAGTAGTATATCAGTAGAAATGTCCAATAACCAGTCTGTATAATAATTATTATGTTTGTCCCTATATTGGATTTTTACCGTCTGTACACGCGTGCAAGATAAATAATTATTTCAACGAGGGAATCTATAACAACGTCTCCAAAGTAAATCCGACAATTTCCATTTCTGATATCCATGAATATAAAAGGTATAGATTATGATCTACGTGTACCCCTATAGTTTCCCTGTTCCCTGGTTGTCTTAGGCTGTCTCGGTATGAATAGAAAAATATTTAGCGATCTGACGCATGTCATCCATCCTCATTATCTACCCTAATGCTTTTAATAAGGGATCATAGTGAGAGCTAGAGAGTCCATCCATTCACGAGAATCCTCCCAGGTTGTAGCACAAGCACGCACGACAGCACCAAAATGGCGACCTTAAGTCAAAAGCCATGTGCGTGCCTTATTAGAGATGCTTTTACTGTCTCCTGCAGGATCCAAGGAACAGGGAAATGTGTACAAAATCTGTCTGGGAAAACTCATATAGCTTCTGTGATATAACCTTGGCATCCACAATAGATTGTTACCTGTAAATTCTGAATTGCACTATTTCCATGTTTGTAACAAGCAACAAACCACCGATTAAGATAATCACAGTATGGCTTTGCTATAAAAGGTTTTTTACCTATATACTATGATATGCATTCTAGTCAGCAATGGTTTGCACACAACCACAAATACCGATTATAACCTAACCGCCCTAGTAGATAATAAACTATGAAAACCCATGGAAAAAGTGCAATTCAGAATTTGCATGCAAACAAGCACAAGCACAAACAAGTACCAAACCACCGATTAAGATAATCAAAGTAAAAACATATTATGCATATACTCGTTGAGCTCCCCAGTGAGACCTTTTCCCAAAACAACCTTTTCCCAAAAGAACAGAAAGCACCGACTTATTATCTAAGTTCTTGAACCGATTATTCATAAATGTTATACTTTTGGCAGAGCGTCGGGCCTCTACTATAGGAATCGGAGTTATCACTTTGTAAAGTTCAACCATTTGTTCCAAGAACATTTGTACTAACAGTTTCTATTAGCATTCAACTTCCCATGCATGGGAGAAAATAGACTGTGTAATGTTGAACTGTCCATATAATAAGGCGAAAGAGGAGAGGGCAAGGGGAGAACTTTGTGAAGTTATACAAGGGAGTTGAGAAGAACAGAAGGCCCTCGAGGAGCTTGCCTGACAGGGACAATCATTTCTTTCCTGATCTTTATTGTATACCTATCGTAGTTCCATCGAGCGATATGAACGATAACTATGCATTAATATGCTGGTCATTACAAGACATCTGTCGAACGGGGCGCATTTGGGCCTGGGGCATGGAAACATTACAAAGGCCAAGAGACCTTGCCGCCTGTTGCACCCGAAGTCGGGGTCGAGCGGACTACTTTCTCTGGCGGCCTCAGTGCCGGTCAACGGTAATCAGGCGGAAGCAGCGCTAGCCTCACACGTGAGGGGGCGCCCAGGGATTCGCTGACCGGAAAACCGGACTAATTCCTCAAGTCGGCAGCTTTCAGTCGGTCCATAGAATTTGGTAGTTTGGTGTGGTGGATCGCCATCATGCTTTGTGGTAAATAACATTGGTATGATTTACCCTAGACATACGCGCTGTAGCTCATGTTTCCAAGCACAAAAAAATACAACACACCGGAATTTGATTTTGACATGAAATTCAGTGATATTATTCACTAAGAACTTTGATCTTTTATACCGTATTATAATTTCTGAATTTTACCCATGGTATTTTCAAATCAAACTATAATTGCTTTGTCAAACCTAAAAGCAGATAATATGTGAACTATTTGACCCATCCATATCTCTAATGAATAACCAATTCATTGTGGCAACATTTTGATATTCCTTCCTTTAGGATATGGTGACTGTTTTCCTCATCAAAATGAATTTTAGATACTAAGCATTGAACTGTACAATTCCAGTAGGAATATTCACAGTCATAATTTTAGTTTAGAGGTAGATTTTACCCTTGCCCTGATATGAACCTTGTTGCCTGTCTGCTATGCACAATTTCCATCGGTCATGTTTGGAACATACCAAGCATATCCATTAATCGGTCAAACACTCTGTCGTGCCAAAGCTCCTCTTTTTAGTGTCCTTAGAAATCTTCAATCTGTTGGCGAAGGCACGCGAAAAACAGAAGGACCATACCTAAGGGGAAAGTTTGCAAACACTTCTGAGATGCATGGGGTCATTCAGGTGAGTGCATGTATCCAAGTATAATCCGCGTCACAAAATGTATAATCCTCTATAGCATTAACACTAAAGAAATGACAGAACGATTCAGATACATTTAGTAATGAAATAATTGTTAGCCAGTTCTATTTGTTAACCAAAACAAACGCATGGGATGTTGGAAAACAGGTGAATTCCTATAAGGTTGGAACATGCATGTTTTTTGCATTCACTCATGGCGTTTGGTTGAAGCTATTTATGAAATCTGAAACGGGTATTAAGCAAAGCTGTGCCGTCAGGCTAGACTAGAAAGAAGAATAAAAAACATAATAGTTCCAAAATCAAGCACCTTCTCAGCCAACAACGAACAATGTTTTTTACTGCACATGTTTGGGTTCTTTATGTAATAATTGTTTTAATAGGATTTTGTCTTCTATTCCCCCCCCCCCCCTAGAAAACACCTCTAAGTTATAGCCCAGATATTAGTTATAGCCCAGATAATAGAGCTTCTGCAAAAAGTTGTTTAGAAAGATATCCCCCCCTGAGACCCTCCCCACCCCGCGCAAAAAAATTAAATGCTCACATACTATAATAACTTTAAATTCCATAAAACTACCATTTACCAAACCGTGAGCTTGTTTCTTGCTCACCCCATTCACCTCAGGTCACATCTCACATAAAGAAAATATTTTACCTGTCTTGACAACAAAGTGTAGACAGACATCAGCTGGTTCAGCCCATGGTATGTTGTCCTCGCACGACCCCTCCCCACCCCCAGTCTTTACATAATAACTAATCTCAAAGCAAAACCTCTTAAAATGATAAGTAACCACAGAAGGACTGTCAGATAAATTAGATACTTATAATTAAACTACCACTGCCTCGAATAAAAAAGAATCCAGTGATCGATGGTGTGAGAATGAGCAGTGATGAGGCTGTTCCACTGGGACCCGTGTTCGTTGCTGGTATTCCAGGTTTAGTACAGCAAATAAAGGTAGCATCGCATTCGTTACATATTACATATTGATTTGCACCCAAAGGCCCTCATTTTCTAAGGCATGCTGTTCTAGTAGATTTCCGATGAGCTGCTCTGTCGGCGCAAACTCGAGGAGTCGCTCTATTGTCTAGACTGTCATATTGATCGGTCCCAGAGGTCATCCGGTGCTTTGGCGACCGCCAAGACCCCCATTTAAGACTCTTTATCCAAAGATTGGTCATCGCCATGTCCAAAGAGTTAATTACAGACATTCAGGTGGCATAGTATGACCTGTATTAGTGGCGAGAATGTAGGATCCTGTATAGGATCATTGAAAAAACTGTTAGTTATTTGTTTGTGATACGGTTTCTTCAATATTTGAATTGAATTTAAATTATTTCAAGGATAATTCTTACAAAAATTAATGTCGATTGTGAGGGCACGCCCCGCCCGAATTACCATGGGTGGTTGGTATAGTTTTTGGAGGCTCACTGCCCTGGAAGATAATTGTCGGTTTTGACTTTGGCAAGGTGGACAAAAGTGCATATGTGGCCTGCCTTCCCTGTTGGTAGAGATGAAAGGGACTGGATTTATATATATCCAATTGATTGACGATACAGTCTGATGGAACATATGGGACCAACGTACCGACTTGAGTGACATCAGTTGGCAGGTTGCCTGATTAGAAAAGCGTAATATTATTCGGCCAACAGATATCAAGAGATGCGCCTCTGAAATGGGAGGTTTTCTCTAATTCTGTATGTTCATATTTTTAGCGTGCATCATGATATAGAACATTACAGCTATATAGTAATACTTAGCTTGTACTTTATATTGGCGTGTGTACAAGCCTTTTTTTAAATAAAGGATAAATCCTTTACCCATATTAATTCAAGGTATACAGACTTTACATTTTGTGAACCAATACATTCTATCTACTCTTGTATATAAACGGATACCTAAATAAATATAGGGGTCACACTATGCATATTTACATAGAGGTTTTTCAATACTGTCACAAAAATAAAAATAATGAAAACGAATTTTAATCAAAGTCGTGCCGTTGACCATAACATCCTCATCTATTTGTTCCTACATTTGTCATGTTTGTAATTATCAATTATAGGTGGAATCATAATATAATTAGTGACCGTTAGATAGCCACCCAAGGAAATGAACTCAGCACAAGTGTATATAGAAAACCAATACTGTTCCTAGCTAAATAATGCAAGACATCTGGATGCGCCAGGTGATGTTCCCTTCTGTACAACTGCCTAACATAGGATCTGCTGTGTATGTAGTATATAAAAATATCATTGAATCAGGCATACAGGTGACTAGACATGACCGGTACCTGAAGTATGCAACAGAGTTCGCGTGTTGGCTGAACAAACGGGTTTGTCTACAAGCCTCTCCGCACGCTAAGATCAAATATCTGTTGGTTCCTATTTTGTAGACACATCTTAGTCTTGTCTACATCAATCTATCTTGGCAGGGCTTTATGGAAGACATTTTGTGATAACATAAGGAAAGAAGAAATTGTAACCAACCAGTTTTTCTCGCTGCATGAGTATTGATTTATCGTATTGCTTTTCGGAAGAACCTCATTTAATTCTCGAATTTTACAATGTTAAATTCATGAATGCCGAGGGGTCCATTTTGTCCCCAAAATTATAATCTTACACCAGTCTACTTTGATCAAAAGAGTCTAGGTCAGGCTTACCTGTGTTAATGCAAATGTACCCCTGGCTTCTTGATGACTGGCTTCCCAACCAGTAGCTGTGCCTCGGCCAAATGTCGTCTGCTCGAATAAGGACACCATTGTTGTTTATGCGACGCCAATTTTCCGTGAGAACCTTTTTTTAAAAGAACCTAATCCTTTATACATTCCTGGATTAGTCAGGAATATAGGACTTCACGATGGTTTCCATAGAAACTGTATTGGATGTTCTGTTTTGGTAACGTTTGTAATTTGGAAACCGTATTGGATGTTCTGTTTTGGTAACGTTTGTAAGTTGGAAAGCATACAATAAGCAAGAAGGTGTTGCCAACTTATCTCAACATGCGTTTGTAAAATGCATTTGAATAAAAGAAGAATGTCTGTGGGATTCGAGTCTCTCTGACGTAAGAAGAGGATATCAGCTTCCTTGGTTCACCAGCTTCGACCCCCACTCCCTCGCCGGCAGCCCCTCTGCGCATGCTAAAAAGGAACCTATTCCGGGGATATGTGTAAAGAGCGCTGGGCAGGAGTGCACTTATTTTTTGACTCGTGTTAGCAGCGGCGATGGCTGGATCAACAAATTGGCGCCAAAACCTGTAAATGGTGCACCGCTAAGTTCAGCGAATCGGACGTTCCTCCAGCAAAGTGTACACGGGCGGGGAGACGATGACCTCCCGCCATTTTCCTGCCACGATCTGCCACACCTGCATCCATCATCGCTTGATGGATGGATTGGGAAATGATGAGGGCTGACGCCTGTCAATGACGTCATCGCCGGGTTCTCCCGCCATTGGTTGGCGGCGCTTCGCGTCTCATGCCGAGTAGATGTCGAAATGCGCAATGTAGCGTAAAATAGCTTCGGTGTGACTAGGTGCGTTATGACTACCGGCGACTGCCAAGTAATACCCCCCTCCACACCCAGTCAGCTCCCCCCCCTCCCCCTCCCCCTCCTCCTGCTCCCCTGTACCACTCTCTTGCCTCTCTCCTCCTGAAACTAACCTCAGCCCCTCTCCAATGTCTGGCCAACGTTACCAGGCAACTTTACCACCCGGGATCCAGGCCCTTCATAGCAGGCTGCCTACGTGAACATTAATTTTTGACTTTCCTCTCGCCATTTCTCTAGTCATTACTCGATTTTCAAATTCTCATCAATGAAAGCAAATTAATACAGCACGAGGATGCTGCGAATGTATACTAACTAATAGGTAGAAATGGTTGGCTGGCCCTATAGGAAGGAATAAACCTGCATCATATATCTGATGCTTTTCCACACTAACTACCGGGGCTACCCTGTCCTGACCTTGCTACCTTGAGTTCTCTAGCAAATGGTCATTCATAGGGCTACTACATATAGATACCATGTAAGGAACATACAAGTATTATAATAGGTATCACAGTTTGCATTAAATTGACCAGGAAGTAGGAGTCAAAGGTGCATAATGCTAAAGAAATAAATTGATTCCCAAATCTATGAGCGAAGCACATCGTATGATTTTACTTCTACAGTGAGTTTTGGTTGAGATTTCCCATTAAAGAAGTTGAATGATTATACACCAGACATGTACATTTAGTCACTCACAGCGAGTGGAATAAAACTGAAGTATATTGCATGGTAAACGAAATATGAAAACAAAACCTGTCAAATCCCTTTTATCCCAAAATATTTTGGGCTGTTATATGGCGTCAGGAATCTAGTAAATTAGCATGCGTACATACTCATAGCAATATTGAATCCTGTAATAAGATATATTAACTTTCTCAATGCTAAATTCGTAATTTTCCTCTTCATATAAATGTCACTATTGCCAGGTCTGTTCAATACATACATGTAACGGACATACAAGTAGTTGTGTGAGTTATACGTTATTCATCTCGTCATTTAGTTCACAATTCATGTTTGCCATTAAGGCCTGATCAAATGGAATCGGAATGATGTACCTTCAACCTCTCATGTTGACAGCCTAACCTATTGGGATAATCTGTGGTGATCAAGGAAATTGGAAACTGGAGACGAGTTAGACAAAGAATGAAATTAAAACAGAGACTATAGATGCAGCAACCGCCAATTCGCCAATTCAGTGGACCAGCTACCTTGAGAGATGGAGAGGCAGGGCCGCTTACACTAAAACGGCATGGGACCTGATTGATTGATTGATATAACCAGTCAACAAGCTGCGTTCTCAGCTATTGTGATTAAGATATCTTACTAAATTGATTCATTGTTTGACTTATACGACTGAATTCATCAATATTTTGCAGCTGTTATATGCGTATACGATGATTTGAAGTTGAATCGGCCGAAGGAAAACGAGCGCCGGTGAGCGATGATATATGAAACCACCGCAGCAAAAAGATTTCGGCGGGTCCCCGTAATAATATAGGTGTGGCCATTTATGAAGCTCTGCAATAAAAACAACAGGATGAAATCCCAAAAATTTAATGAATATACCTGAGAATGCAGCTTTAATTCCAAAGGATCTCAATACCATACATAAGCCAAATAACATACATTATTATAAGCCAAATAAGCCAAAGCCATACAGATAAGCCAAATAAGCCCAAATGTTTTCTTGTTAATGTTATTGACCTCCATAGAGAATAAAGCTATTTATAAACACAATTTGACCCACAACATATCACATATAGATCCTGGAATTCTTTAAATGAACTGGAATTCAGATGAACGTTTCCGCACATGTTTAAATTACATTTTCTGACAGATTTTCAAACCCTTGATGTTTTGATTGACAGAGATGATTGATTTTATTTCTCATAGATTAATTTTCAATTTTCTCATTGAAAACCTTTATCATTAAAGGTATCACTGATACGTGTATCGTGTATCATGGCTTCATGTGTGATCTTTATTTGAATGCAGAAAGCGTATCACACTATTTTAAGATTGCTTACCTCTGATAAAATATACTTCTAATGAAAATGAGATATGTTGTTGTAAAAGGTCCAGCATGGCCTTGAACATCGCATGATATAGGAGGTTGGTGTACATATATAGTTTCTTTTGATGTCTATGTATTTACTGTTGATGTTGGTTTACCACTAAATTTGCTAAAATTGTATTCATGGGCGTTTCGGTATCCTGTTTCCCGTTCATGTTGCATGTGACAGACATTGCTCATTCAATTCCACTTCAACTTCGAAATTCTTGTATAATCATATAACAGCAGCAGAATATTAATAAATTCAGCCCTGTAAGTCATTATATATTTATGAGCAAATTTGTCAAGATTTGGCTTGTAAACTTATGAACAAGTTTTATGTTTCTTTTATAGACCTTTTTCTTCTTTTTTCACATGTCTTTTCTTCCAGTCATTGGCATGAACTGTGCATCTATAATATTGCAAGTCATATTATATATATAATACTTTTATTCAAGAAAACAATTTATATTTGCAATACTATGACCCAAAAGTGTTATGTTAAAATCCAGGAAGTGGGTTAGGACCTCTGCATAAATGCAGGTCTTCCAACGAAATCCCATTAAACAATATATAATAATTAAAGTGACAATTTCATTCTTCACTTCTTAATACTAGGCCTAATTCAATTTATGTACTTACAGATCGATCCATATTCCTTTGACCCAAAATAAAATGTATTAATGCAATGCAGTGCCTCAACACGTTTACGTGCGATACCGTATATATGTAGCATGGGAAAACCTCAGAAAGATTGCTTTGCTTATATCTATCAGTTTAAAATAGGGATAAACTGTCAGCGTACATACGAAATGTGGACGTATCTACATTCATTGCTTGGTTTTCGTGTGCCCAAAGATTAAATGGAGCTCTACATTTAAAAAAAGGGATTTATATCAGTGGTAGAAGCCATCTGTCCATTTTAACAGGGAATACTTAACATTTGGGCTTGTTATTACAAATCATTCTGTCAATCAGTTTTAAAAAGATAGAAATGCCATTTCCTCATCCTCCATACAAGATAAAGGATTTCTGGTTAAACCCATATTATATCATTAGTATTGGTCGATCTTTGTTCTTTGTAACATTTGGGGAAAATGAATTGAAATATTAGGAAACGATTTAGGAAAAACGTGTAACACCTATATTAATTCTTGATAAGTAAAATTAAGCTATTATTTTTATGTTCACTGATATTAATGTTGTCCTTATCACATTTAATACACAAAGTGACTCCTTTTGCACGACGAATTACGCAAAAGAGACCAGAAAACGAATCCAGAATGTATGAAATATGAATATTCACAATTGTGACGTAATATTTTTTGTCCACTATTCCTGTGGGGTGGGGTTAAATTACTGGATCATACTACAGGCACTCACTGTGCAGTTGTCCAGAAATAACGCGTGAGGGACGTACGCTGGAAATGTCAATAGACGTAATATGTTTTAGGTCCATTAAAATATTGACTTTTGCTACCATTACCGCTGTAATATTAGGCCCAAAAGCGAGTGGATTATTCGGAGGGTGGGCGAATTTTTCCCGCCATTAGAAAATGTCCCCATCCGATCGGCATCAGCATTACTGTAACCCGGGGATAAAAATTAATGGTGTGTGGACTTAAATGAAAATAATGTGGCTTTTTGGATTGCTGGCCTCTGGGCTATGATTAAGCGCAATCTAACAAACTGCACTATAGCGAACGCGATCCCAAATTGTTGTAATCGCCATAATAGGTAAATAAACCACCAAAATGTTAGCCATCAATTTGGGCAGTGTTTCGCTATCAATCTGGTAGCATATGCACCTTGCAACCTCTTCTCACATCAAAGATAAATTACCGGTTAGACGACCGCGGGAGAGGTCGGCCCAGATATTATGTGCATTTCTTTCTCTCCAGCATGGCGTATAGGACTCGCCCGCCGAAATGATTTCGGTCTATGGATGTTTGTTCCATTGAATGATTACTAGCCGAAGAAGGGGCCTGAAATTGGCACCACTCCCACTGTATCCACTGGCATTTGCAATGTACCGAGGCTGCCGCCTAAACTGGCGTGAAGGTGTTTTCAGACAGCGTTTATGAAAATGTTGCTCACTAACTGCATTTGTCAACGAGCCCATACACCCGGGCGCTGCTTCGCCCCGCCATTTCGGATGGATAGAGAAGCGTCAGTGAATCTTGAAGTTGAAAGGTTCATGAGAAAGGGGAAAAGAGTAAAAGGAGAAGTTCATTCCGACGTAATATCTGTGTCATAAGAAAGCGCAGGTGAAAGTATGGATAGTGCCTTCCTGTGCGTACAGAGCCAAGATAGCTGACCCGAAAAGTACACGCACACGCACCACTTCCATAACCTTATAGGGCAAGCATTCCTAAACTTGGTAGGACAGATGGTTCTAGGGTTCTCAAAGAATGGTTCATTGGTCCTATGTGCTATCTACCATCTCCTCCAGTCTAATATTTTGCACACCAATCTTCAGTCTTCTAATATTTTTCTCATCAAACCCCATAGAGAAATGTATTCTATAGGATCCATCAGAAATGCAGTCTAAAGTGTGTGGTTATAAGTTAATAATAGTATAGCACTTTTGTATTTATTTACTTACAGATCGGTCATATTAATATTTCATTATTTACCTAATTGAAGTTAATGTAATACTGTATGACTGAGAATGAGAATAACGTCTGATAGGACGCAATGTTTGTGCAGAATAAACGATTAAACAAAACATATGGCCCAAAATGAAAATGAAAATTCAGAATTTAAAATCTCAGTTAAGTATTAAACTGTTCTCAGATAAAAGTGGATGTTTACTTAAATAATTGTGGCACCCATGCAAAGAAGTCCAGTTGGTGTTATTGCGCGTGTAATGGACATGAGGTTAGGTTTACTTCGAATGACTTTCATAATGTATTATTTGAGTGGAGGATTTGGGAGATCAAGGAAAGTGTTTAATATATCAGACAAGTATTCCATAGAAGAGGTATGAACTTTGTCAAAACTATGAAGATAGATAATAAGGAATTATATATTTTGTTCTAGCGTTTTAGATCTAATGTAAATCAATGCTTGGAAGAAACTTTAAAGAGATCTGAAATTAGAAATAGATCTGAAAAAGTTAAATTAAGTTGTTTTTGTCCAACATTTTTTAGAAATAGGGTTACTGAAGATTTGTCGAACATGATTATAGACTTTACCCATAGTAATGATTAATACGCTGGTCACTGATTATCCATTTAAAACAACTTAATACATTTTCAATGAATATACTTATATTTAAATTGTTGATTGTACAAAATAGGGGAGCGCATGAAACTATACACTTCGTGAATATGATTCTCTCTGTAAAATTGTGTTTGAGTAATCCAAGTAATGTTAAACAAATCTCTTTTCCATCTCATTCTGGTCAATACCTAAAACAGGAAATCTGACAACCTTGGAGAGAGACGGTGTCCCGCAATTCTCTTGCGTCGGCCAGGAATTGAAATTAAAGGAAGAGATGTGGGAACCGTAAGTTCGATTCAACATAGCCAGTTCTCTCTCACTCAGCTCTCCCTGTTATCATCATGATATATTTTCATATTCCGAACAGTACAAACCAAGATATGTCTGATAGGCTATGGGGACAAACATATTTAATAGATGACATTAACAAAATAATAGGGTAGAAAAACACTAGGTTGACATCATGCAATGACTGTCGCCAACTGTAAATATTTGTGTCTACAAAGTTTAAAATGAGGTATATACATATGGCCGTAATACTATAGGATACTACAATTGTATTTGGAGAACCGAGTACGTTTGCCAATTGTGCAGGTTTCTGACATTTTAGTTTCATATTAAACACAAATAACTACGACTCCCCCGCCCATTACATGTTCATCATATCAGCAATAATTTTAGGTGTTAACGATAGAAAATATACAATGGGGTTGATGTTTGAAAAAGTAGAAGGAATGGTCTTTATTTTCTTAAAATGAATTTCCTCTGCATTTAATCATCATTTCATGAACTGATTTCCGGGCGCTTACTAACAAGTAGATATATATGTATCACTGGGAAAATAATATATAAAGTTTCTTAAATTTCTTTGCTTGGTGAACATAACCTTTCTAGACGTATAACATATCACTGTCAGACTGTTGGGGACAATCTTCCTACGATAAATACGCCACTACCCCAGTAGCACACAACATTTGGGGAACATTGGAATGAGGTTCCTTTTGTGTTAGTTTGTAGGAAACATGTAGAAAACACCAAGCAAATGTTTTTAGCAAAACATTCTAGGAGTGTTAGGATTTTATGTTCCTGTTCCGTTTTTAGCTAACATTCAACTAACTAACGGTCTGATATAAATGTTATATAACACCGACTTCATGAGATCAGGTTTAGTGCTCCTAATATTGCATTAATTCACGTTGGTTCCACCCTTTCTCAGTCAGTGTTATACTATAGTATATGCTTTACGTTGTACATATGGCATGTACATGAATTGGAGTTTGCAAGTTTACTTGGTGCAGGGTACTTGCGTGTTAAGTGGGTTTGGCCAGACAAAAGTTATTTATCCTGGATTTCTCGAGGTTAGCATAGGTCAAGTGAGAAGGAGAACTAATATGGGATATCTCTCTTTGGTCAGCCACCGTGCACGTATAGAAGTGTCTGCTAAGGTGCAACCATGTCAAGGAAAATGATCTTTTCCTTTTTTCAATGACGGCGATGATTGCGTAACCAAGGTCTCATTACCCAGCAAAAAGTCTAATCCATGTATTCTAAACATTTTATCCCGATGGATGCTTATACAATTAGAAAATAGTATGTATGTATGTGTAGGCCTGGGCCTGGGCATAAAACTTAGAAGTAGATAACCTATTTTACAAGCATGCATGAAGAATATGCTACACTTAAGGCCACCCGAGCAAGAACCCTAGTCTCCCGATGCCCTCGTATCTAGCATCGCATGAACGTTCCGGCGTCCCCATCTGTAAGGAACCAAAGGAGCGTTAATTTAATGTTACCCTGGTGTGAAATGCCCAGGCATACAAAGCAAGTAACACGTGCATTTGAGAATAAAATGTAAGGTTTAAATACTTTTCAATGCGATCTTATATGAATCATAAAGGTTCATAAGAACATGAAAAAAGTAGAAAGAAAAATGTACAAATCCTTTTCTATATGAATGTCACGAAAGGGAGAGAGAGTTCTAGAGGGAGATGGAGGTGAGAGGAAGAAATCTCTTTTTTATTACTATTACTATCAATGCCAATACATGTAACATACAAAATTATGTATGTCCAATGTATCAAGAAATCATCTTTTTATTTATTACATTTAACATTCAAAATAACCTATGTCCACCTTGTAAGTGTTTTATCCCGTTGCATATAAATGCCACAATTTCTTTCTTTATACATTAATTATCAATACTATCTTACTTAATAAATTAATAGCTTCTATACTAATACTTTTCTCGCTATTCCTCACATAATTATTTGTCTTTCCTCCTCACAATACTGTGATCGTACACTATCTCTACTACAATCCTTCTCCTTCTCATTCAGTGAATTACTCATTTTGCCCACATTTTACATCGCCTGAGCCCTTATAATGGATATTTTGCTTTATAATAAATACACAGGACTAATAAAACAAAGTCAACCATCATTAGCCTACGCATTACAGTTTTCGTATACTTCTACTAACCTCTTCCAATAACAATCACGCACTTTCAAGGAAAAACTCTCTTTATCACTGATGTTCCTTATTTTCGGATAGTGGATTCCATAACAAGGCTCCGCTATAATATGCGCTTCTCCTCATTCTGTCACTGTTTGGAATAAAATATTTTCCATATCAATTAATCCTTTGTTATTTCAAAGAACAATATTACTCATGGAGACATCCTCACGTAACATTCTTTTTTTGAATAATTTCTCGCCTCCACGTCAGAGGGAGTATTCTACCTAACTTTGATGAGTAAATCTTTATTACTTTGTTTATTTCTACCAAATGCTAATTTTAATGCACGGTTACATATATACGTTTGGGATCTTATTCTGAATACTATTATTACTGTTCATAAGAATAGGGCTGGCGTATTATAGCAATGCTATCACATATGTTTTGCAAAGCAGCCGGTATATGTATTTCCATTCATAAAACCCCAGCGTTTAGCTATATCTGACAACGCCCAGCAAGCTTTATCATACATATTGTTCGCCTGTGGGTTGATTGATAATCTTTCTTTGATGGTTACTCTTAAATACTTAAAAAGGTATAGCCTACCCAGGCAACAGCGGAAGACCACCACAAGGGGAGCTGGGGTTAGTGTGAAGATGAATATTTAAAATCGATGTCAATTGTCACCACGCCTGAATAAATAATTGAAAAAGAAACTCTTTCTATCGGTTCGTCCTCAAACGCTAGGGAAATTTGGTCAGATTCTACATTTCGCCCTACTTTACTAAACACCCGATACTTCTTTTTTTTTCTTAAAAGGTAAATGCCAGTGCTTAATCAAAATTGAATGAATCATGGAATGTTTTCAAAAGTTTGGATTTAGAAAGAACATGGTGGTGGGAACGCAAAAAGCCCCCAAAAAACATATGTCATTGGATTAGTTTTTATTTCAGGGACCGCTGAAATTTACTACTGTTCACTATAGAAGTCTGTAGAAAAAACGTGTATTTTCTGCATTTCCCCCAATAACAGGCGATTGAATCATTCGATTTTCTTTAAATTCTGCATATAAATAGCTGACATGTTATTTATTCTACCTTCCCAATAAAAAATAAGGGGTCATTGAACTAAAAAAAAGTTATTCAGCTGAACTTGTATCACAATGATCGAGTTTCCCCCATTGACATCAAGAGTAAACTTCACTCATCCCTAAAACACAAAATAATATGATAACATCCTGTGTTTTGGCTTTTTGTATTCCCCCAACCATGTTCTTTCTCAAGACGAAGTTTGAACAACATATTGTGACTTGAATTGTTTCATGCATTAGTTCCTTGAATTCCCGCCTGCTGCAGTGCTGACGACGCTGGCATTTACCATGGATTAGGATATTTCCCCAAACATGAAAGCTTTACAACCTACTTGAAATAAGGACGTTTTTTGATAGATTGATTAAAAAGAATAAATTGAAGGAGTTAATGTATTGTTTCATTTGATTTGGACCAATTTGACATTTTTTTAATTTGTCGCCAAGTAAGTACTTCGTTTACTTTGAGGTGAATCACTCTTCAGAGGGGGAGTGGAAAAACTGTACATGTATTATATTATATTAAAGCCTATATATATTCTGTAAGGCCTTACAGGTCCCACAGGTATACTTGATATATAATACGCAAATGTATAACAAACATATGAGTAATAATTTTCATGATATCAGTACATAGATATTGTATAAAGTTATAATAATAATAGTTCTATTATTATTTCCGTTATTCTCTGATGAACCTTGGCTATGAGAACGACCTGTTTACGAAATGCTGTAAGACTTACTCGGAATGGGCTAGTATAGATTGTGCTAGTGCAGCAATAAAAAAAAGTATAATGACGATTCGGACGAGAAAGAAATTCATTTCAAACCGCGTGTCTGCACATTATGCTAATTGAACCTTGCAAATCCTTCATAAGTTTATGGTCACGGTCGTGGGGTCTCATGCTATTTCGTGAGTATAGAAAGGCGTTCTAAAAAATGTATGTACATATATGTATTTTCTATATTGATTGTTCTCTAATGTATAGTCATATTAAATAGTAATAAAGCCCGAATAACAAATTAATATTTCAAACAAATATAAACACCGTGTGGACCTTTCTCCTCGTAGTAATAGAATGGTGTTCTGCATGTGTTCTGCATGTGATAGGACGTTAAGTTTACTAAGCTTTTGTGAACCAATGAGAATAAAGTAATATGCGTATGAGACGTTATCGATTATGACAGGTTTTGAATCCTTACGATTATGGGGGAGCGAATCTACGTGTATTTTATAAAGTCACTACACCGAGAATCTGAAAATCACCGAAGTCCTTTATATTTACCGGTATATCGAACATGCATGGCATGCAGGGACATTGGGAGAGATCCTTTCCGACAGAGGAACAGATTTTATCCAAAAGCACTGAAACTTATTATGAATTGCTAAAGGAAGTTCAATTATACGTTCCCTGTGGTGCGCCTCACTGTTCTAGCTAGGCAATGAAGCATATCTGAGTCTTTGTACCATAGAATCTACCTCTCCAATCGACCGTGTATCGGTTGTTCCAGTCACGATTATAAACCCCCGTGTAGTATTTTCACTCAAGTATTTACATTTCTATTCAAATAAATCGAAGAATTGTATCATCCTTGGCATGATAAATTGGGGGTTTTGGAAATAAGTTTATCGTTCTAGGGGGGACCGCAAATGTGCATGTTGGGTAGTATAGACAATAGGTTTAGTTTTGTGACCAACACTTTTATTGCGATTCCATACTTACTGAGCTTTGTGTGTGTCCATTCATGGAAAATGGGTCATCAATTAAAGGCGGTCGTGGAACCATTTTTATCTGGGTCGAGAGTAAAATGTCTCAATATCCTTCACATAATATCTATTGTGATTTTAACAAGAGTGGCTTTATTCTGCTTTTCAGCCGCTTTTTCAAACATGAGATCCAGCCATTTGCGGACAACACACAATCTGCATTGATTGGAAAAGATGGAAAGCAATGGAATATATAATAATAGTAATAATTACTCTATGCCTGGGTATTCTCAAGTCATCCAGCTACCAGTTATAAATATGATATCTTTTTCAGACGAAGTTTGAAATGACAAGACTCAATTAGTCAGATGTTGGTTGGGTGTAGGTCTACCAAGAAAAGGCCAAGTAAAAAAGCAATGGTCTTAATTTATGTTCCCTTGTTCTTATCCACTCACCTGGTAAAATTCAACATAATTCATTTCAACACTAGTACTTGAGGTATTTTGCACAGCTTTGCAACTTACTTCTGGCGATGGCCTACTTGTTATAATGTGCCCCCCCCCCCCCCACACACACACCCCATTCGTGTTTAGCGTTGAAGTTCGGTGAAAGCGCCCGTGAAATCATTCAACTTACGCTGAGAACAGCATTGTTTCAATGTAAGCTTATGGAAAATAAGAATAAAATAAAATAACAAATTAATGTCACTAGTTTTAGAGCGGCTAAGCACAGCGAGTTCATGCTACATACGTATACAATAGTTACACGGACTTTGCCCGTTATGTGATGTAAAATGCAACCAAAGAATGACAGTTTAGTGTAGATTATGTCCAAAATTACCTACAAGTTATCAGCAACCATACGCACAATATAAACAGACACCAGAATTAACATTTCAATAAAAAATGTGTAGACATAATATGGTCCAGTGATTTATTTTTATGATAATATTTCCAAGATCTGACAACCTTCATATCTCTCTGCATGTGAACAATTATTTCTTATGGTCTTAGGTCATAATACGATACTATTATATAAATTGGCAAAGATTACAATTCTCACCAAATAAGGATGTTGTGTTGAAGGTTTACTTGACAAAAAAGCCTTTTTGTCTCTTATGATTTTGTCAGAAGATAATATTGTAGATATAACTCCGGATGAGCATGGAAAATATAGCAAATATAGTGCCCATGTGAAGTCCAATTTTGATGTTGATTATAAAGTGAGGCGGAATGAACGGGCATATTAGTATTCATTTATGGTGTCTAGTGTAGGGTAGTGCCAAAGGGTATATACACTTAATTTGACTCATCTTGGCATGTTACTGCAATTTGTCTTTTTATCGCAGTGTATGATGACGCGTATGGGGACATTGTTTGACAGAATTATCTCTATAAAATATCATCACCTGCTAGGTAACGCATGTCATCTCTACAGCAATAGATATGTATTTATGCCTCCTGCAATAACAGAACTACTAAATTAGAACCGCACAATTATATTTTACTTTATTCAAAGGTGTGGTTTATGTGTGTGGTTTGTAGGAGCAGTTTTTATGCCGGTATGTATATACGAAAACAAGTATTCTATGTGGTGGATATGTTTTTAAATATCTTATGTGTTTCAGCGATTTGAAATGCACTGGGTTCCTTTTGTGTGCCAAGATGAGTTTTTATTCCTTTTGGACACTTGTCCAATACACTCACCGACAGGCACAAAATATTGGCGCCAGAACGCAACTCGACTGCGCCCTAACTCTGCCAAAAATGCACAACGACCCATAGAAAGATTACACCACAATTCGGCAGCCCTCGGTCGGAGAAATAAAGCCCACCCCACCTTTGGAGAAATATTATCCTTGTCTAATCAGACATAAAAAAGACGCGACATTGCCAAGGTTTTGTCTAACTTCCTATATGGCCTGTCTGTTCCCGGTTTTCCACCCTTTTCGTGTATATTACCCCACTCCAAGTATACCACGGATTTCCCTTCTGATTTTCCTTTGTTTTGCCAGTAATAAATGCCAGGGGCAGTGCAGTTCAAAGGAGTCTCGCACCCACCAACTCACTTTCCTCACGTTATAATGATTTCCCACCAAGTAATGGCCGGGACAGATCTAGAGCATGCACCAATTTAACGTATTTATAATAGTATTTGTACCTTGCAGATTCCTATTAGCTTGTGTACACCTGACTTACTATTCTGGCTACATTTATATAAGTCAGATCATTTTAGTTGGTTTCGTTCTTTGCTGACCTCCGCGATGCATGAACTAAGTAAGTCGCATACTAGCAGTGCAAGGTCTAGGACAAGGAGGATACGTTGGGTTTTACCATCAGGAAACTCTTCCACTGTCAAAGCCGTGCGCTAGCAAAATATCGACATTGCTACCACCTGGTGTTTGGGACTGGCACTGATTTAGGATGTCTTCCCAAATTAAAAATACTGTAAACAAATTAAAATGGTAGAATAGTTAATAACCCGTAGTATTGAAAATATTTTTACATGTCTTCATAAAGAGCCAATATCTGTTGCAAACATTTGTTGCAATGTTAAACAGTTATTTTAAAAACTCTTCGAAATTTGTATATACATGTACATGTGTATAAAACGCATATTTTTCAACAATGCCAAATGTAACCATAAACCATTACACCATTGCAGACTAGATTGGATATCAAAAAGGAGAAGTTTCGAGACCTGCAATTTCTCACCACAACTCTATCTATCAAAACTCATTTAGTTATACTGAGATGTTATAGTGAAACAATCGATCTTGATGTGATAAAAAAAAGCATAGTTCCGATACACCAATTCACATATAAAATTAACAAGGCATTTTATCTTAACGAATTTGTATTTAATGTTTCTATTCAGCGACTACATTATGCAACAGGTACACTTATCTCAGTAAGTGCTGCTCATAATCTTTTACATTTAGCTATTTTACCGATACAATTATAATGCAAAAGTAGAATATTACTACATACGAGTCTACATAGGATTAAGAACAGTATAAGGGCATTGTTCAACATCATGATACTCCTCTTAATTAGATTGATGTTATCATCAATCTAATTGAATTGGGGTGAGATCTGTCAATCATTGATAGCATCTTGGCTCCTCCCATCCTGGATATCAGTGTGAAGAATCTGTTGATTCTGATATCAGTAGATGGGATCAGAATCATGCTGGTAATGGCTGGGAGGGGGAGGGGATGGCGTTTAGGTGTGAATTAAAGGGTAGACCATGTGTGAATTAAAGTGGCAAGCTGAGAAATAAGATGCCTTATATGCAAAGTGTTAAAGGGACCAACAGAATTACATGGACTGACCAGTCATATATGGGATAAGGATTTCATGTGTTCTGTCTCCCCTTCCACTCCCTCCTACTATACCTCCCTCTCGAATTTTATGTTTAACTGACATCAATCTTCGTTTCCCTTGGAAACGCAATCTTCTACATGAACCGGAAATAAATATATAAATGTAAACTGATCACTGTTAACTATTTCTTGTTTTTTTTTACGAATTTTCATCCCCTGTTTCTAAGCAATCCGCCAACTCCACAAGATTAGAAAGTACATAAACAGAGCCACAGCACTAAAAATCTACAAAACCAAAATCTTACCCTTCTTCGATTATGGTGACATCCTAGTACATAACACACACAAACCCCTACTAGATAAGCTGCAAAGATTACAGAATAGAGCCCTAAAATTAACACTAAACCTAGCATATGAAACCCCAACTGACTTAGTACACAGTAAAGCAAAGGTTCCTCTCCTAAAGGATAGAAGGACAGTACATCTCAGAACCCTTGCCTACAAAAGAAGTAAAGACGAATATTTTACTGATATACCCAAGAGAGAAACCAGACAGCATGAAGCACCCATTTTAAAAATACCCCCTTTCAGAACCAAATTTGGAGAGAATACAGTTCAGGTTAAATGTGCAAAAACATGGAATGAGCTATCTGCAAAACAGCGTAACATAGGCACAATAGAAACTTTTAAGTCAAACCAAAGATTATGGCTTAACACACTATATACACCAATTACATAACTCACCACACATACTCCTCCATACTCCAAAGCAACCCTACCAAGAATCCAACATAACAAACCCCCTCAGGTAAAACTGCTAACACATGTATACTAAATACAAAATACAAGTGGCAAAGCACAAAAACCTTCCTCTTGCCTTAATTATACTCCTGTTTTTGTCCTTCCCTCACCAACATTACCCATACCACTGTGTATTATTTATTTATTTTTCTAATAAGGAAGTGCAGCTAACACTTTGAAACTTTGAAAAAGTGGCACAGCAATTTCTTCCTCTTATGTAATGAAATCACCTGTACAAACTGCATATCGAATGAAATGAACCTGTAAATACTATGTATATATGAAATTCTGTACAAATGAAATCTGGGGCAAGTGAAAAGCCCTATTGTGTGGGACTTGAACTACCCAGTATAAATAAAAGCTTTAAAAAAAATAATTGACAGATACCAACCACAGTTGCTACTTCCCTCCTCTTTTGGACGTATCACAATACATACGAAGAAATCGTACGAATATTTACAATTATCCTGAACTATATTCCCAATGAATGTTGTCTAATGATCGTATGACCTGGAAGATTAGATTTGTGGCTTCAAGGCTTGGTCTGTCTATAACTTTTACATCACATTTTATGCATACAGAAACATTAACTGAAATAAGGGGATGAGTGAATGGCATAGAATTGAACCCAGTTCTCAGACTTGCAAAGCAGACACTCTACCACTGAGATAGTGCCCCACATCTATACTAGCCTAATTCAACAAATGATCTGAATTTACCTCACAAGGCAAATGCAGGGTCACATGTACAAAAATATTCCCAGGTTGGATTCTTTGAGAAATTAATTGCACTATGTACAGGTCATTTAAATGGATTTAACTACCTTAGTAAAGGTAAAAGTTCTAGGTTGTACACACATACATGTATGCTTGACAAAGAATTGCAGCATAAACCTGTGAGAAATAAGGGCTCTTGCCACCTGATGTATGTGACAAACACTAGATGGCATGATGTTTTGTACTTGCACCATCTAGTGTCTAATACAGACACTGTATTATTATGTTGGATTGGTCCATTTATATTTGAGTTTCTCTGGCTTTTTCAAAACAGTAGTCACTATAGGAAATCTGGTGGTAACACCTGGCTCATGTCTCTCATAGTGTACAGACCAGTTCACTTGTCAAAACAATCTTTTCATGATTATTTGTTTCTAGAGAGTTACTTGAAGGTTGTTTCTTCTCATGAAGTGTGTACAAGTAAAGATGCGATTTGATACTGTTTGCAACAAACATAAAACTTTGAGAGGATTTGGTCATTAAATACTTGTTGAAATATAAAACTGGATTGTAAGTATGTAGTGAATCAACTGGGCCTATTGTATGATGTTTTTGCTAGCTGCAGGCAACACATGAAACAATCTGGCGGTTACTAGAAATGCGTCTAATTAACATTTCACTAATATTATTTATAATAATATTAAATACACAATAATATTGTGGTATTGCCTAAAGACAATATTTGTCAAAAAAGAAATATAAATAGTAGGCCTACATGCATGGGAAACGCTAATTCATCACATAGAAGGCAGGTGTCGCCACACATCAAAGATCGCCATGGGCAAGCAAGGGTTCACACGGCACCACAAGGATGATGATTACATGCACTGCAGATATGATAGTTGAATTCCATAAAACTCACTATAAACATTGTTGGGTGAGGGCAGATAAAGGTTATTTTTGCAACACACTGACATCAGGTAAGTTTCCCACTTTAGATGTGATATATGTACACCAGTGAATATAAATTAGCCAATACAATGTCATCACAAAGACCCTTCATGTAACTGTCATTTGTACAGAAATCAATATAAACACGGAATTGTTCACTCTTTTCAGTGGTATTATACAAATACACGCACAATTATTATGACTGTATCTATAGAATTAGAAGAGGATATTGTTCAAATGTTTAGCTAACAAAGGCTATGGACCAACACTATAATACCATCATTCGATCGTGGCTATGTTTGCCCAACACAAACCGAATAAAAACATGTTATCATACAAAACTATATCTAAAAGTACTTAGGGATAGTTATCATGTGCTTAATTCCAGCTAAGGAAACAACTGAATTTGATTCCTTTGATTGAACCCCTATATAGATTTATACTTGGGCATACTTGGTCAACTGTACTTGACCTTGTACTATTTTATTTTACTTTACCTATTCGATGGTGAATCTCATTGACTAACTTACTCATTTGTAACAGTCGCCTTATACTTGCCCAAATATCTGTATTACCTCACCATTGCACTTACTTGTCATTATCACCTGTACTATTTGTATTGCTCGTTACCAAATGTACCACAGTCTCACTTACTATAAGTAACCATTTCATCATTCACATCTTTACTATGGGTAGTCTTTCTTAACTAGTCCATCAGTAATTACAACTCAACTCCTAAGTTCTATAATATGGCAATCACAGGAAGAACTGGTATCATTGTCTATGTCAGAGGTGATCCACCACTTGTAACAACATCAGCAATAAAGATTTTTTTAACGGAATTAACTTTAACTTTAATTGAATTGAATATATAGACCTAACACTATCTTGTCTGTCCTGCCCTCTTGTGGCAGCAAACATTGTTAAATAGATTATATTGGCGCTGCTAAAGGGAAGGGATAGAGGGCGTCTCAGTGTCGGGTAACCGTGGCACCCACTTGTCCCAGGTACCCGTCCCAGTGCATGGGTGCACGTTCGCCTATATGGAAATGTGTTAAACCGGCAAGGGTTGTACAGTGTACATGTATGGATTACGTGTTTTATAAGAACAATTCTGAACGTTGTAACATGTTCAATCCTGTTCTTTCCTATGAGTTGATCGCCTTCTATCATTTGTTACAATTAATCTCAACACAGTGTTGGTCGCTTCTCATACTATTACAATGCTGTTAGTTAAATTCATACATGTAGTTGTTTTCTTCATGGCCGTATCGGTACATGAAAATAGAAAATGAATATGAATGTATCAGCACTCCTATGGTGACAAACATTTAAAATTACTGAAGACTTTTAAGTTGGGGGAAATGGAGTCGGGGGCGTATATCGCCTAGTAAACTTTAGAATCTATCTGAAACGCACATTTATGTTACGAGAATAGAAGAAGAGACACTAATGTATGTATGTTTGTATATATATTTCAATGTAATATTGTGTGTAGCCATATATGTGCATATCTATATATAACACAAGCATAAAAAACTAACTCAGGTATGTAAGTCTTGTAAACTGAAATAACTGAACAGAAATTTTATATCTTATACCGAATAACAAAAGTACAAAATAAGTACCGAGGATGATTGTACCGAAAACATCAATGAAGATGGACAAACTATTCAAGAGCTAGAGGTTGTAGTGTAGACGGTAAACCGAAAGAACATAAGATCAATAACAGTATCAATAACAGTAAAAGTAACTCTGGGTTTCTTGGAAGAGCTGTGAGGGCACAGAAAGTATATTATCCTTTTTCCTGTCTATTGTAACTGTTTAGGAAGGAAATAACAGCATTTATATATATATATATATATTGCGGCAGAACATATTTTGGATGTCGAGCAATATACTGACTCGTTGATTTGGTGGCACTGGCTGCGGTAAGCTGTGCGGTAAGCCTTGCGATGGTCTGTGCTGGTTCAGTAGGTGGAGAGGAATGACAAGATGCCTACATGGCCAGTGATCCATGTAGGCAGGACCTCGCCATTTCTCACCATCACAGCACCATCGCAAGGCTTACACTCTAAGAAAAAAGGGTTCTTTTGGGTTCTAGATAGAACCCCATGGTTCTACCAAGAACCCTAGGGTTCTTCTACACCTAAAAGGGTTCTTCGGGACCACCGGGGGTTCCATCTTGAACCATAGGGGTTCTTCAGCGATTTAAGGGTTCTTTCATGCACTTGAAGGGTTCTTTAGCTCAAAGTGGAGCTAAACGTTCAAGGATTTCTAGCCGATTTCTAGTATAGTGAGTAAGTTTTAGTTTCACGATTTCAGTATTTCTAGACCCATACATGTTTAGATTGACAAAATAACAAGTAAAATGATAAAACTATCTCCGGAAAGTGAGAAATTGAAAGATCCCCACTTCACATAAATACCAACAGAGATATTCAGTACTCTCCATATCCATATTTAGCCATCCAATCTCTGTACTGAAAACAATACCATCACAATAGACATTAAAATCTCCGAGAAAACTCTAGCACAGCACATCTAGAAAACTGTTCATTGCAGGGGCCGGGAATCCGTCACACCCCAATGCCCCGCTCATGCAGGCCTATCTGGGACTCTAGCTTGAGAGAGCACTGGACGTGTGTGGTAGGTGTGGAGTGGACGCATGCAGGCAGACATGAGCAGTGAGGCATGACGAGACATAAGGTGTGACTGCGGGTCTGTTACAGTGGGAACTAACGTATGGGATGCGCTAAGCGTCCCACTACCCACCAAGAGACTGGCCTACTTACAGGGAGCACGAGCCGTGTAACCACGCCAGTCACACCTGGGCGGGGCAATGATGTGTGACGGGAGAGAGCATGGCAGGTGTGTTAGCAAGACAGGGGTTTGTGGCTTGCAACCTACAATCTAACGGGCAGAAGAGAAGCACACTTTAAATTGACTGACCTGTATAGGAGTCAAGGTAAGTTTATTTATTACTAATACGTTTTTTTCTCACATTAGCTCTATACACTAATTAACTTTCATATTCCTAAGTAGTATAGATTAACTTTTGTATTAATTAATTATGTTTCACTTATTCCCAGGACGCATTGCAAGACTCAGAGAAATGGATAGTAAGGATTCAGAATGAGCATGTGGATTGGAACCAGGTGTTTCTCTTCCTCTATTTGGACAAGGTAAACCATCAAGTTATGGGAGGGAAAGAGAATTGGACTGGCAAAGGAGGACTACCACGATTATGTGACCTAGGGACCACCAAAGGTATTTTATTTTTGAATACAGAATCTACATTACATCAATGCAGAAGGACAGAAGGATGTATCGACTGGAATACCCACTGAAGAATAAGGGAACATACTATCCACACCATGAAATGGAATATGTTGAATGAATTGATGAAAAGTGATGTTACTTCAGCAATAAAAACAATAATAAAATCAACTGTAGGTTCTATCAAGAACCTCGGACATTTTCAGGGTTCTTCAAATCAGGGGTTCTATGTAGAACCCTACCTATTTTGGCCAGAGGGTTCTTCAAATCCAGGGTTCTATGTAGAACCCTGCCCATTCCCGAAACGGGGGTTCTACTTAGAACCCTCAAAAAAGGGTTCTAACAAGAACCATTAGCGGTTCTGCCATGTCGACAAGCCGAAGAACCCTTAAGGGTTCTTGTTAGAACCCTTTCTTCTTAGAGTGTACCGCAGAGCTTACCGCAGCCATGCAGTGGATACCACCCTTTAGGCGAAATTGAGGTTTTTCACGAGTGGCCGCAGACCACTCGTTAAAAAGCTCCATTTCGTCCACCTTAGGTGCATAGAAACGTCCCGATGTATCAATGATTTATTGTCTTTTGTCTAAATAAGTCATAATATGAGTAGATTTTAGTAAGCCTTTATTTGTCATAATAGCTGAGAATGCAGCTTTAACTGAGTTTATTATGCAACCTTGGAGTCTCCTTTACTCTAAGATGCAACCAACATCTCAATGAAGGCGCATGTAGATCTTTTTGTAATGGCAGTTTTGAAGAAGAGGTTTCGTACAGGTGTAGCAGTTCTAATGTACCCCCCCCCCCCCCCCCCCCACACACACACATGAGTTGTACCCCCCGGTATAACCAACCTAGGTCTAATGTACCGGGGTACATTTGACCTATAAGTCCAATGTACCGGGGGTCATTTAAACCTAAGCTCTAAATTACCGGGGGTATATTAGATGAGGGGGGTAATTTAAAACTGTTACACCGGCAACAATCTGCACAGCTCTCATTCCCCATGCCATGCACTAAAGATGTGACTCCATCAGTCACTGATATGTGTCTACAGAACTGGTGCACCTCATCGAAAACAGAGAAAGATACTCATCGGATGTTATCGGAGTCAGCCTCAGAGAACGCGTCGCAGGACCGTGGAGCAAGCGTCTAAATTACTCACGCGATATACTACATACGGTACAGACATGTGTAGGCTATATACTACTCACGCATATGCTAAGTAGTATACGAAAGCGGGCCATAATAGCAGGGTCAGCCGTCAACCGTCATCCAATATGTCTACTAAGTGGCGACATTGAATGAAAGCACAGTAACTTCCAATAATCCTCTAAGCCTTCTTCTGATTCTGTGTTTCTCCCTCGCTGACATGTTTGTGTTTTATTAAATTGTTCTATTTATACACACGCTGCAGTTCTTATTTTTACCTTGTTTAATTTCGAAAGATAAGTTAATAATTTGATTCTCGTCAAAGTTATGTGCCATCTTGATTTGTCTGTGTCTAAATCGGCAACAATTTTATTCAATGGCAGTGCTGCGAAGATTCACAGGTGTGTTTTGAATTCAAGTGTGCATCGGGGGTATTTTACGCTCCGTGTGTGAAGTACCCTACTAGTGACTATAAACATTCGCCGCGATTTTTGTTACAATTAAACAGCATGAATTTCTACTTAATATTTATGTAGGCCCTACCTATCAAGATGTTATAGAAAACCCATAACAATGAGGACAGAAAAGGAGGATTCGATATGGGGGTGTTTTATACTTGTCCGACGTTTATGAATGAGGTTTTTTCATCTTGGTAACGTTACGCTTATATCAAAGGTCAATGCACTCTCCCGCGCAACGTATCCGCACGATACGAAAATGAATACGATTTTCTTGTACCCACTTTTGATACGATTTTTTTCGTCTCAGGCGTTTTTCGTACCTGGGAAAGCTAAATCTCATAATCCCTGGTGTGCGGTGGTGCGTTAAGAGTTGGCGCGCCTGGCCGTGTGCGGCAGTGCGTGAAGGGGTGTGCGCTCACCCGTGACGGTGTGAGAAAGCAGAGAAAAAAACCTGCCCATGCTTGGGTTTGATCTAGCAACCTTGTGATTAAGAATCAAGTGCTCTAACCATTACACCACTGAACCAGCTATCAACATGGCCTCAACTAATCAATCTGAATGTTAATCCCGACGGGCAAATGAACGCGATTCTACGCGATTTTTAATGCGCAAACATCTCGTCATAGTTCCGTGATGAGAGTGGACGCTTTTCACGCAATAATTATTGCGCAATGATCGCGGGATGGTCACGCTAAGGGTATAACGCAATAGCATTGCAAAAATTAGCAAATTCTTATGACATATTGAGCATGATATATGTACTGATGATTCCTTAGATTAATAGATTTCTTAGTGTGTTCAGGGCAGTGCATGCGTTGCCCTCTCTTTATAGGCATCATTTTATTTTCATCAATTGTACCATCCTCTTTGTGAGCCTGAAGCATAGCAGGGTAAGGGCTAAGGGTAATGGGCTATTCCCATTATTTCGAACATAATATTATATATTATGGGCAATTCTCATCAAACGTTGACAAAGGCTCTATTTACATGCAGAAACAAAATATCAAAGCCTGAGCATCATATCTCTATGCAGAGATATTCACTGCATTCAGGTACAATAATATTATTTCGCCGAAATGTGGATTATTACAGCCTTATCATGTAAACATTAATATAGTGTACTAGCAACGATTAAGAGAATCAGTAGAAATAATATTCATATAATCGTTAAATGTATTTAGAAATGAGGATTTTCTTAGGATTACATACATATACCAATTGTGAGTTTATACGATCAGAACATGGACAAAAATATGGCATAAACAAAGAAAGTGAAAAACTTAAAATTGTAATTAAATTTTTGGGATCGACCCCATACAATATGTATGGGTTTTCATTTAGCTTTGTGTGTAGGGGTTTCTTTGACTTGGTGTCAGAGAATGGATTGTCAGGTGCGCGACAGTAAGTGTGAATGCAAGGTGAGTGAGCACTGCCAGGTATTGCGTCCAGGTGTGGCTGCATTATGATGAGTATTTAGACGCGATTTTGAATGCGCATTATATGCGCAATAGAGATCACACCAATATTAGTGACTTTTGACATGTATTCCCAGATGCAATTGGTTGAGTAGCACATGTTTAATACAAACATAAATGAATATGAATGAAAACTTGATCCAACACAAGTGTGGGACAACCAAAAACATTGGAGGAAATAGGCGCAATGGATTTCACATAATGGTTGCTAATGGTATATCCATTTCACTGTGATTCAATGCTATAGGTATCACACTTCACTATTTTGCTGTCAATCACAAAATGATCGCAGTGCTATCCCATTCAATTGCACTCAGTGCCTGTCGGGATAGTGTGTGTGTGAGAGAGAAAGGGAGGAAGAGAGAGAGAAACTGAGAGAGAAAGAGGGGGAGAGGCAGACAGGGAGATTGCAATTGAAAGAAAGTAAGAAAGAGATGGGCCGGAAAGGTGAGGAAGAGCATACCCCCATACCCCCTCATCTCAATACGAAAAACGGAGCGCGAATACGGAGCATATCATATTTCGTCTCCGTGATTCAAAACACCGTTTTTCGTATCAGAAGTTCAGGCAATTTCGTCACCCCAGTTCACCAGTAGCGTTCGCGGTGCTCGGTAGACAAAAATCGTCACACTGAAGACGAAAAAGCTCGCCGCTCCGTATCGCCCGGGTACGGTGCGCGGGAGAGTGTGGGAAACATTTTGCGCTGTTCCATACTTTTTCAATACTTTTCATCGTGAAATGCTCGCCAGAATTTCCTGTTTGCGTCACTCATCGATTGTCAATCTTTTTCTACAAACGAATAAGGTTGTGTTATGGATTTAAGGAGCCATAAGGTTTCATTTACTGACTATTTATGGAGTGCGAACAGACATGATTGGCATGCCGCTAGCGACAGGTTACATGATTCACAAACTATTATCCACACTGACAAAAGCTGACATCCGTCAGGCTATCGTTCAATTAGTCTCTATTGAATAAAACAATATACCTTCTGTAGTGATGTGTGGGAAAAACGCAGAGGGTTTTTCATATGGGCCCAGATTTAATGGAAAGCACCACGATTCGTGCACATTCACCGTTGAGTAAGGGGTTACCCAACGTATCGCTTCATTAATTGTACCCCCAGTATGTCCGTTGTATGTCTCTGAATACGGTTTCTGTCCCATCATTACTTCTTTGTTGAATTCAATGCGCTGAAATGATGAGCATATGAGAAAAAGTGAAAGCAGTAGCAGCATTTAGACAGACGAAAACGTCACCTCCATTGGTTGTCTAATGCTGGAAAATACCGTCAAATAAATGAGCATCTGCAACAATCTCCACGTTTCCCATCCACCGAAAACTGCCGACAATGATACTTGTAACAAAAGCTTTATTCTCTACAAAAGACCTGCCACAATACAGAGAGCAGCGCAAAGAATCCGTAAATATCGGTACGGCCCATACGACAATTGCCCGTTCTCGATGTCTATGATGGCGCCTCTCGGGATTCCTCGCGTGTCAGCGAGAGATCGCGGTGTTGCCATGGCCCCGGCTGTGGCGTTCGTCGCCCGACTGACCCAGGCCTATACCATAGCTGGCCGGCCCTGTGAAGGAACCAGCTGCTGCAGTGATTAATCTCCACCCAAACTTTGGGGTGTGAGGCTCTCCGCTCGATATGATAGTCTTTTGCGCATCTCGACGCGCCATCAAAATGCGTTTAGAAGAGTCGCGGTGTGTATAAAGGATCGCTACTTAGCATGCAAGCAACATAGCCAGCGTTTATACAGCAGTTGGATGCAAATGATGGAATAGTTTTGAGGGGAAAGAGACGAAATATTCTGGGAGAAGAAATTTCTTATATTCATAGAAATGCATTATTGGCAGGGGCTTTTCATTTGGATCGCGGCCTCAATATGCTGGAATGAAATATGAAGTGGGCGCAGACGGAAATTAGAAAGCATTTTGAAGGACAAGAAAGTTGACGCAAAGAAGAGGGAGAGTAGGGGTTTACCATAGCTTTCAAGGCATCAATGAATCTCAAGGTGTAAATGATAACACTACCACAGCTATGATTACTAAGACGATTTCGACTCTTGTCTCAGTCAATGCATGTTCGTGAAATATTTACTTTGCATTGAAGGAAATCTCCCCACGTACGTGGCCAGTCGAGTCACATTAAAATACAGCGATCGAGGCGAAGAATATTCAATGCAAAGCAATCTATTAAATTTGTTCGAACGAGAGTTTCTGTTTCGGCAAAATAATTCTTGAATTTTTTTACAAAGTTTTCTTTACAGCCGATGAAAATTAATAAAAAGCCTCCATGGTGAGAATTTGAACTTAGAAAATCGACTAGACCTAGCCTCTATAGTGGGAAATGATAAAGGAGGCATTGTCAATAATGGAGCAACAATATGATTAATAGCAAAGGGTTGCTCATTTGATGGTGAAAAAAAATCAAATTAAATAGATAAATGAAAACATTAAAATGGTAATCACAAAAGGCTAAAGAACTGAGGTAGGTAGTCCCTAATGGAAGACCCTCTAAGAGTAACCTTAACGGAAATATCTTTTCACGAGGATATTCTTAATTGGAAGAAATGGTCTTTCATGAATCCTCGGGAATATTCCCTATATCAATGAACGACGCATTAAATACCGAAAGGACGAGAATGATAAGAACAATTCGCGCATATATAGGGTCTACTTATATCCCGGCAGAAATTCCTCTCGGGTGTTGTCCATGGCATATCCCTGATAAATTACCATGAGAATTCCTATGTTATTTATATATGCTAAAGAATAAGTTGGAATGCTGAGTGAAGTACACACATATTCAGGTGATGTATTTCAACATGGCGCAATCCGATTTACATAAGGCTGTTTTGTTTCTCTTTTAATTTGAAAACCAATTGTGACTTTCTTTGTTCATCGGTTTAAGAATTACACCATATCAGGTTATAAAAGCCACAATGGCATATTACATTTTACCATGAACCATTTATTCAGTCCATCTAATGATCCACAAGCAGCATAAAAATGAGTCGCAAGTCGCAAAATTGGTTTATAACTCCCTGGCAAAAAGTGGTTTATTCACACGATATGTTTGTCGAAATGTTTTCATTTTAGGGGTGCTTAGCGCTGTTTGTAGCATGAATACATTTACCAAATTCCAAGACTGTATATTAATATATCCATGCATATCTAAGGTCATCGTATTGAGTATATTTAGCTACTTTACTAGTCAATGTCCACCCATAAATATTGCAAACCTTTTTTTCAAAAATAAAAATATCAAACTTAAAATATAGAAATACTTATTAGATGTGTTCAAAAATGAATGTTTTTATTCATTTTTAATACATTTTCCTATGCAACAGACAGTCCTTGTAGGGGTTTGGCGATCAGGGTACTTAACTGTCTATCTGAAAGATATTTGTGACATTTGTTGAGTTTAAAAGTCTGTGTCAGCATTTCGATATGTAATTTGAATTAATTAACGTGAGAGAACAAATATGTGTAGTTAGTATTTATATGTTAAAATTCAGATAAGGCTGGTGAATGTCCTAGAATGGTCCTGGATGTCCTGGATGGTGGATGTCCTAGCGGGGTAATGTCCAGGATGGTAATTGTCCAGCGGGTGAAAGTCGGCGGGTAGATGTCCGGCGGGTAGATGTCCGGCGGGTGACTGTCCTAGAACCGTTTGGTATATAACTAGGAGTAATTTGTAGTTATGAATTAGATATAATCTTATACGACGGAAGGCAACGCAGTAATGTATCAACATTGTTTGATGTGCGTCTTTGATATATATATATAAAATGATTTTTTTCGACTTTCGACACATCATAAATGTTACATTGTTCAGGATCATTATGCCTCATATATATAGGTAGCATCTGTGGATTGAAAACCATATTTAGCTTGACATCAGAGTAGAAGAATCTGGTTTCCCTGAAAAATGAAATGTCTGTGCATTGGTAGTGATATCCTTGTGGTAAACTCTGAATTGTTTCCATATACTACTCACACCGAATCAATGTTTACAAGAATTTAGTTTCTTCTGCAAAAACCTGTCTGTGCATATATACACTCAATGCTTACTCAGCAAATAATTACGAATATAAATGATAATTTAGAACATTTAAATTAATCCCAGATATTGTCTAGAATGTATTAACACATGCTTCTGACAATTAAGTGTACCTGTGTACTGAACGCTTTCTTGGGCCGGTGTGGGCGCAACTAACTATATATGTACCTCTGTTTTTCAACCATTTGGATTTACAGGAATGCGCTTGAGATAGAGGCTCGTCAAATAGAGGGCCGGAAATCATTGAATAGGTTCATCACTGCCGGTCATGACAATAGTGAGTCATTATATCTAATATTGTTTTGATGGTGTGTACTATTACACGTAGAATTTGGTATGCCAGGGAGTTTTACACTGTATAGGCTGTACAAATTACACTTATGTTTAGTTAGCTTTTTCTTGTTCCGATTTTTTTTAATCTTTCTTATCTTAATGTATAGGCTAGGTCCAGTAATCTAGTCCAGGAACATACTGGAAGACCTGGATGTTCCCTTTCAGACGTATGTCTCCTTTTTGTACATTTTCAGGTGTAAATAAATGGTGTGTTCAATTTATTCAATTTGTAAATGTACTCTGGTGTACTGGACATCATACGCATCTATATTTTCTCCCAAATTACCCCGTGTGAAACTGATCTTTTAATAGTAATTTCATCTAATCTTAAAATGAACTGTCACGTTGCAGCCATTTGGAATCTCGAATAGGCCCTATCAAGGCAAATCCTATTTGTCAGACCGAGTTATTAATTTAGACGCCAATCCGATGTGTGATTCGACTTTAAAGATGATGGCCTCTTACAAGTCTCGGGTACTTCGGGCACCGAATGCATTTAGCAATGTACTGGAATTGGTAATGCGTCTTCACTTCTATTAGACTCCCGAAAAGAATTCCATCGTATTAAAACGACTTTGATGCTTCCCATTTCCATTAATATTGACTATGCGCCCATCAGGTGTATGAGTGAATTTGCTTTATGTACCTCCCGAAATAGAGCCATGAACAATGAAGGAAGTGTCTATATCGGTTCGGTGTATACCACTACTCGTGTCTTAATGGTGAGATCCCAGACCCGAAATGCCTCCCTAATTGTATTTATCAAAGCAGATGGACTTTCCCTACCATAACAAAGGAAGCGATGTTTCATTGGGGCCGCTGCGAACAGCAAAAGTCGAAGTGAAGTAACTTTAAACCGGGAGAGGGATGTTTCTTGAATGCGCTTGAAAGAGGACTTGAAAGCTAATGCGCGCCAGGCCTCAAAGGCCTATACCTGACAGGGATCTGTTTTTCTTGTGATCGCTCTCCCGGAAGAAGAAGACACAAGGATCAGCCATGTCACGAGTGTATTCAGATCTCATTTTCACTCACTTTGATCCTAAATTATGATTACCCAGCTTCTGGCTATAATTGACATTTGTTCATGTTGCAGTGCACGTGTCAGGCTAAACCTTTTTGTCGGCAAACAGGCACAAAACCTTCTGGATCCTTCGTAAAAACGGGTGAGAGCATGAAGGGCGGCGAGTGGCGAGAAAAAGAAGATGAGGAGAGGGGCCCTTCTTGGCTGAAGGGTGGGGCTGACATTTCCTCGTTTGTGAAGGTCGTTTAATATGCTTTTGTGGCGAGGTTTTGGGTGATAGGAATGCTCCACTAAGCAGCTCAGGGATTGAACGAAGGTTTCCCGCCACATCCGGGAATCAGAGACAAATGTCGTCTGCCTGCACCTGATGGGCTTGCTGCTGGCTGCCAAACGAAAATCCATTGGGGGACGCCCCCTTCCGGTGTTTACGTTTCATTGGCCACTGGTCTGCGCTCAAAGTGCCGTTGATTAGATTATCGCACTGGCTTGATGCGCTCAAGGCATTCCAAGCCTTTTCATTAATAGGAAAACTGGTGGATAACAAAATCATTTACTGTTATGCCACCAACGCTACATTAGGCATGCTGATGAAATAAATTACCTTTTCAAGTGCATTGGCATCCACCGCATCAAACTATCACTTTTTAAAAGAAAACTTAGGGCAATGCATTATGCCACTTAATTAGGTTTTTATGATTGGATTTCCTTCCAATGAATTCACCCTCCTCTCCCTACACTTTCAGATCTGAATGCGATTTTAACTATAAACCAATGATGATTACTGCATTCTTAATTCCCTTGATGGTTCTGTAAGAGCTTGAAAAAAATATCCAATGACAATCCACACAGCCATTAACACCAACCATTGTGTAGAGTGACAATTTGTGGGAACAAGGATTGTAACAAATGTCTGGATCCCTTTCCTAATTCCTGAATACGCCAAGCCCTTAAGTCCAACCTGCAGAAATGAAGTCTTAGAGTATTAACGTAGGTAGAGGCGAAGGGGCACGCCTTTGGCTAAAATCTGTTTCTTCAAGCGCTCAAACTCTTTCTGTCAGTGAACTGTTTGCATAGCTGATGATTTCGTTTCGTGACCAGGCGGGTCGGCAACAAAGCAGGCGACAGGGCGATGAGAGAATGAGGATAGTGTTTGGCCAGCTGAGTTGCGCGGTTAAGATCAAGACGAAATCCCTTCCGCGGGGGACGATAATGATGAAGATTTAATTAGGAAATCATCTGAGCCTAAATCCTCCCCGTCAGACACTTGATGGAGGTTTACCTGGGGCGTGGAAGGATGGGCTCCAGCAGTGGCAGAAGTACTCATAGCGTGGTCGAAATGAAACACCTCATTTCTTTTTCCATCTTCCTCTTATCAGAATCCTTTTTCTGCGCCATGCCTAGGACTGTAGCCCTTTTTACCTGCTGCACTTTGTCCATCTTCCTATCGCACCCAGTCGAGCTCTTTTGGAAATCCCTTTTAGAAATGTAGCTGAAAATTTGATCGTGTACGCGGTATGAAAGAAAACTGCTTAAAATATCATCGAAGAAAGGTACTATAATAAGTAAAATAAAATAGTTTATGTTTGTAGCCTAAGACCCTGCCCACACACAGCCGATTTGTCCCCCGATTGCCCGCCCCCCTCCGGTTTTGGTCTTCCAATGAATCCTATGACTTCATTTCAAATCCTGGTTTATGTTTTGAAAATAGCATAAACCGGGATAGGAAATGAAATCCTAGGATTCATCGGAAAACGAAAATCGGGGGGCAATCGGGGGGCAAATCTTGTGTGGGCAGGGTTTAAGTAAGGCAACCCCCAGTTATCTATCGAAATCCCGTCATCATAAAATAATACGGCATACATCCGATACAGTGGAGGAAGTATGACTTACGAGCTGACGAGCTAATCAGAAGATTCTCTAATAGAAAGTAATTCTAGATTTCAGACATAAGAATATCAATGAGGCGGAGTGAGTCTTCCCAATATTTCTTCCTCCAAAACAAATTGTATTTGACCAAATAAATGCAACATTGCTCTGAACATGGAAGTCAAATATAGCAAGTATTGAGCACACGATCTATATCGAAGAATAGAAATTACGAGGGAAATGTCTCATCATGCAGTCAGCATGTATCACATACATGCCTCTACTGTCTCATATACGAAGCCGAGCTATATCATATAAATGCTTTGAGCAAAACAAGATACCAATCTTTCTATACTATAACAAAAAATAATCATGTCCCAATAAAACTTCCATTCTAGAAAAGGGAAGTTGCTTATCATAAAAACATAATCGCCGATAATCCCGATATGATGTGAAAATCACTGAGAATGAGTACTTTTGTATTATCATGATTATGTATGAATATACGTAACGCTAGGTAAATGCTGAAGAATGAATTAATTGACTTGGGTGAGTCATTAGTGGCCACTACTTAACAATTAGTTAAAGCTACGCCCCTCTTCTGAGATTCATTCGACTGCTAGAAATCGTGACGAAATTCGGATTGATTGTAAGGAACGAATATCATTAATTTAAATTCATACCATAGTTGGTTTTAAAGGTTGTTATTATTTATTATTATAGGTTGTACAGTGTTGGGTTGTTGATAAGTACCACCAGGCATTTAGTTGTGCGAGTCGGTAAAACAATTTCATACTTTCCCTCATAAAGAATTCCCTTCACTCAATTCTCTATTCACATTAATTTTACTTTCATATGAACACACATGAAATGCTCCCAACTAGATATTGAAGTCCTGCGAAATGAATTGTTCCCGGGCATGGCAAAGAGGCCCTCAATGATTTAGATGCTCCAATATTTATCCAATTCAAATTTGCTTCCTAAGGTTGGATATTAAATGCGCACTAGCTAATATGTTTTTTTGAATCTCGACAACGTTTGCTGCCAAGCGTAGACGACAACTTCAATTTTAAATTAATGGGTTTGTATTTACATCCTAAGCCTTTGCCATTTCATAAAGCATAAATGCAAAGTAAGGAATCTCAGTGTAAATGGAATTCCCCACAGAAGTAATTCTCAGAGCTTTTCGGGGACAGGCACCTTGAGGAGGGGAGCATGATTCAATTAAACCAATTACTCTCATATCCATATTCGCTTCATGCAGTCATTCAAATGTTGTAGCCGAGTAATTGAAGGCAGTGTTTTCACACATCAAGACTTAAGGCGGCTTAAGTGCTTCTCGCTTTCTTAGGTCCACGCTAAGTGCAGTCTCAAATGGCCCGCTGTTTCCAGAGGGAGCACAGATGCATTCTTTTTAGGCAAGTCTTTCTCAATTGAAAATGAACTTGAATGTGAGATTTGCTGCAAGCAATTAACTCGACGTGCGAAACATCTCCGTCTTACAGGAGTGCATTGACAACATAAGGCCATTTGTGAGAAAGTACAAAAAGTATAGCATCCATTTGGTAAGATTAAGAGTCCTAGAAAACCTTATGAAAGCATTAGCGCCATCATTATTTCCACATGAACGTACATTATAGTTTCAGAAAACACATAAGAAGGCATCTCTGAATGCAAGAACAACGATTCCTCTCGGACCTTAGTACAATACATAAATTTATATCCTTTGTGCATGTAGCTTCCAAGGTACCTGGTCTATAACAATATAGATTTTATGTCTATTGTAGAACTGTTTGAAACTAAGTGCTTCCTCTACAAGGCAATAACTGATTTGGCCATGTGTGTAATGTTTGTTCTAATGGATGGATATAAAGGTATCAAGTGTATGCTTTGTACTAAGTGTAGGCCTAAGGTATAGGCTTATCAAACAGTCCTTGTTTAGTCTCACCCCCTTGTAAGGGTGACTATGGCATGTTTTATAATAGACCAATGGTGTGAGATCATCGCTGGCTGGTGAGAGCAGTGCCACCTGGTAGAACCAAAGTGAGACACACTCTCCGCCTCAGTCATGCAGAGGTAATGGTTCACTAACCCATCTTTATTTGCTCTGGAGAAAAAATTAATTTGATCTCTCATAGGCTGCTGTGGTTTTTTCATCTGTTTCTCTCCGTAAAGCTAGGAGTAATTATGATGTGAAATGAAATTGTGTTAAGCAATCTAGTATAATAGGAAAACATCTGGTTGGCCTGTTTTAAGGCGATTGTTTGTTTTAGCAATTAAATGAGTACAAATAATAGGATGGATGCGAACAGTGGGTAGAAGAATTAAACAGTCAAAAGATAAAAAGTAAATTTTAAAAATACATAAATTACAAGAAAATTATATACCGAAAATAGGTTTTAATGCTCAATTCAGTGGGTTGTTATCAATCCCCAATCCTCAATCCTTGTAGGCATGAGCGTCGCATATTTATAGATAGAGTGATTTCCAGCATCTATTCGTATTGGTAACTGAATCCCACGTTCAATTACCAGACCCATTGTTTTCCATTAAAATATGAGCATTGTCCAGGAACAATAACTTTAGTGCTGATTTTCATAAGTGGATATCATTCCTCGGAAATCACCTCCTCCAACATGCAATGCCTGTCTCATACCCTATTTCATTCACGTGTCAGACGTCCGCACACCCTATTATTAAGTGCCCCATCTCCTCCAAGTCCTTACAGCCCCACACACCATTTCACAGCAGTCAAATCCCATCCCCTCCCCTTCTCACCACCTTTATACAAACCTCAGTGTAGTTCCAGTTACATGGTACCCATCGGGGGACACCAGTCCTTCCATGATGCCCATCTTCCCATCATGTCACCTAACGCCCTGTTTAACAAGCACATCAGATTTTCCTCTCACCCGCACCCACTGTATTTCCAGTATTAATTAACACCATGTGAATTAGACAGAGAAAAATCAATGTCACTATTGGATCAATCTCCTACCTCCTGCTTCGTCTACAGTTTGTTTTCCCTCGCTGGAATTAAGCCTCTATTAACAATGCGCCGAGGCCTTGTCCGAACCAGCAATGTTAGTCCGCCAATCCGTTGTAATCTCGTTGGTATTTTTAAAAATTAATGGCAATGGTACATAAAGGGCTGGTGTTGGGTGGCAGCGGACAAAGCGTGAGGTCAGAGGGGTCAATTTGGGTTGTCCTAATTGTGTGTTCCTTTCAGTCAACCAGATCCTTATCCAAATGAAATTAATCAGGCGTAGACGCGCGACGGAGTGGGACTGAAAGGCAATGTCGAGTAACGCCCACCCGTGCGAACGCTCGCTGGTAATAGTCCTTCGTATGAACAGACATGAAATCCCTGTTTGCTCGGAAAGAAACGGCCCCGGACAGAAGCTACTAAATGGCAAATGGATAATCAAATTCAGGAAGATTTTTCAAATTCCAGCCGGCTGTGGAATTCCCCACTTTCAATTGCCTCTTTTGTTTATATTGTGTTGTGTTTCTATGCTCGTAGAGCCGCGCCGAGCGGCAAGACAAGAAGGCCCGGGTCGCGATATGAATAAATTGATGTTTTCCCTGAGTAATGGAAGAAGAGTAATCATCCAAAAGAGAACCTTCAATGTTTAGAATGAATATTTCATTTTGAGAGCTCTCATTAGCAAATTAATATTGCTCTCTCGTGTTTTTGTCATTCATCATTTGCCATTAGACGTTTCCGATTAGCAAATGTGATAGATTGAGTTGTCTCCAATTTCGACGTTTATTATGAAATGAATAATCCCCCTTCTATACCTTCTTTACCTACAAGTATAGAATGGTTTTATGGAAAGATGTCTACCGATTATCGACTCATCCAGGAAGAAATTATTTCATTTGACCCAATCGAATAAGGATATAATTTTAATGTTATGATCAATTTCTACAATGAGGAATATCATAGAGACCTGACTCGTGAATCTAGATCAAAATGATACTTTCATCAATGAGCAATGCCTATAATATAGAATTCTTAACCAACTTTCTATAGCGAATACAGCGTCGTGCATATCAATGAAATAATGATTTCAATCAAAGGATGAGAAGTTGCTTTTTGTGCTTTTATTCCTACATTCCTTGTTAGGTTATGATGTACTGTGATTGAACGAAACAACCCTCCGTATAGCATTCGCGACTTCAAACAGAAGCTCGTATTATGTCGAGAGACAATGGGGAACATAACTCAAAGTTCAAAGATCCCATCGGCACAATGGATGTTAGTTTTAACAATTGAATGCCTAGTTCTCTTCCTCATCTATGTTCTCTCGTCATGTCATTACTTCGATTTCTTTTCTAAGTCGTATGGCAAGTTTCATGGTCTTATTCCATGTCTGTGACGATGGATCTACCTTCATGCATCGGTCTCGTCAATCGTGCACAAATAAGTATCTAAAATCAATAAATGAATGCGACATCCCGGTTAAAATCGCTTCTTATGACGCCACGCGCGCATGTAAAAGACATATATAAAATCAAAGGTTACCTACATGGGGAAATGGTTCTTTTCAACATTTGCAATTTCTCACAATATATTTGTTACATTCGTGTTAGGGCCCATTGTCTGCTTCTTCGGCTATTATGTATCATAAAGAAAGATACATGTGTGCAATTGATCCTTTACTACCCGTCAAAATGTGTCTTTCCCAAGGCAAGGTTATTTTGAGGCAACATCTCTATGTACATTTTTTTTACCATCAGCTTTCATAAAATACTTTGTATGTTAGCTATGTTCCGCCATTACGTCTATATGCCCATAACAAATATATATTTACGTTCGCACATTCATATTTCTTTGCAAATTTGCTTTCTCCTCTAATGACATTAACGTCTCTTTTGAAAGTATCATCCCACAACACGATAAGAAATCATTACTCGAGATTTTACCTTGCCATTAAGATTGCATTAGAAAAAAAGTTTTTAAAAATCTTCAGATGGGAACGCAGTTTTACAAGGATGAAAATTATACATAGAAACTGTATAGAGATTTGCCAATACTTGGCAAGCCACTTTTCCATTAGCGTCCATTTGCCCTGAAGCAGCTGTACATGCACGGGGCTGTCGTGGCCTAACGGGCTTTTGGCGAACCAAACTTTTTTCTCCTCTTCGCAATAGTTGATCTTTAAGAAGAGTTGCCACGTGCTACGCTCTAAAATGCAGGTAAAAATCAATTAAGTGGTTTTCTCTGCCTCCCCCTTCTCCTATCCGTGAAGGAGTTACGAGGCGAGGAAATATGAGGAAGAGGATGGACACACAGAGCGATGTTGATGCAGTTTTTGTAAGGGGGAGCTGTTTAATTGATATTGATATGGGAATGCATTACAGAATAATTCTAAAAGCGGAGCGAGTGGAGGATATTAAGTGGGGATGGATCGACGCCAATTACTGTACATACTGAACTGCGCCAGATGAAGAGATCTAAATGAAAGTAAGCGGTGTTCTTAGGCACGCAAATAGATAGTGTGGCGACAATGAACTTTTGTTCGGCGAAACCTATTGCTAACTTGGAATTAATGGGATTATAAATTCATTCGAACGAGTCTCTCTTTAGCAATTGCTTCTACATTTTCAGCGCCGTAATTTAGCAAACATTGCATTAAGCATCCAAACCTCCATTACAATTCTTTTTCGGAATTCAGGTTAATGTCCGAGGTGGGTATTAACGTGCGAAAATTCTTTGGCTCTGGAATAATACTCTGCCTTCTAACACCTATATCTGGCAGTCCTCGGGTCCGCAACCATCACCCGGTCTGGACAGAAACAGATCCCAGGCCTATTTAATGGGATGGGAAAGTGGAAAGCAGCTTGAATGGTGCTATGGATCTTTAGTCCAAACTGTGATTCAGACATCACGTAGGGCTTAGTCTGAGAGCAGGGTTCACTAATTCGCTGCTGTGCCGGGGCGTGCCTAACAACCCCAGAATGAATGATGGGCATTTGGATTGGTCCTGGGGGTATTTACCCACCTGTCTGTCTACCAGGACGTAGGGAGACCACTGAGGCTTTTTCTTCCTACTTAAACACCCGAATTTACTGAATTTTGAGCAATTAGAAACAAATTACTTTATGTTCTGTTTGAGTGTTGTATATCTAATAAAGTTAATAGACGTGAAGTTTGCATCAGGAATTCCCATATTTAGGATCTAATTATTCACTCAGATAGTCAGTAGTGAATCGATGTGGTCAATAAGCTTTTTTTTAAATTTAAATATTCGTTAGACTAACTGCACCTATCCTCTCTAATAGTGAAAATCCTAGTTGATTCTGAGTGCCGTGCAATAGTTCACATTTGCATATACTACTCACAGACTAGGAGTTGTAAGTTTTAGGTGAAATGACTCAGGTAGTCAGTGGTGAATCGTTGTGGTGAATAAGCTTTTTTTAATTGAAATATTCGTAAGACTAACTGCACCTATCCTCTCTTATAGTGACAAATCTTAGTTGATTCTGAGGGCCATACAATAGTTCACATTTGCATATACTACTCAGAGACTAGGAGTTGTAAGTAGTAGGTGAAATGATGGTACATCAACTATGGTAGTAGTATACGATTGTTTCTTTTCATCGGGTTGGGCTTTAAGTTGTTCAGCATGTCCAATGTACTTTCTACGTGGAAACCATTCAAGTATGAATGAATTTAATGATGAATCATTTCTAGTGAGGATAGGTGCAGTTAGACTTACAAATCATTTAACCTAAGAAAGTATTCCTTAGTCACGATTTCCCAACCTATGCATCTTTCTGTTGACTGGATAATTGTCAAGGATTATATTAGTAATAATATATTCATCATGAATAGTACTTGTTAATTAATATCTTTCATAGTATTCCCCTCACTAAGAAACGTTCCGTTGGGATTTCAAAGTAGATAAAATGAAGATATCAAAATATCAGGAACTCACAACCGATGGTAATGAAATGCCCTATGTTCTTACAGTTTTTTTCCGGAATTCTTAGGCCACAATAAGTTATATAAACAGCGGTCTATTTCTCCCCGTATGTAGTCCCAAAAGTTTAGATATGGAAGACCTGGTTGAGCTTCAAAATATTTTTTAAAAATCAGATTAACAAGATTTTTTCAAATGATTTCAACAGCTCAGGTATTTACTTGACTAAAAACTGAGAATACTATACTATAAGTACATCCAAACAGTCATTTTATACCCATCCCCCAATCTGCTCACCACTTCCCGTTAGATACATTTTTATTCCAGTTGTCGTCTTATAGATATAGGGTTAGGGAGCTACTGGAAATGGAAGTGGGGTTCGGTCGGGTATTGGAATACAAATCGTTGTTTTCCATTAAAGCTGAGAGTGTCTTAAGGGCTAGAGAACACACGGACTCTGAGCCACTCTTGGCGGCATCGGTGTGCCGGGACACCGCCCTACATAAGGGCTTGTGATAGGACGGAGGCATTAGTTGGTGTTTTCACTAATAACATGGACAGCATTACGTGAGGTGGACTCCGCTCTCAGCCCGTCTGGTATTAATACATTATTGATGGGTATATTGACTGGAGGAAAGGGAAATGGCCTCTCCGGGCGGAGGCAGGAGGACATGGGAGCATTAGTAGCGGAGAAGAGGGGGTGAAGGGCACACAACGGCAAACCTAGCTATTATGCAGGCACAAATCCCTCCTGATGGTAGTCAATAGAAAAGCAATTGTTTTATACGGCGAAGGATTCATAGACATTCATAGGCCGTCCTCTTGTTGGATGGACAATCATGCCGACTAGGACTCGCCTTACAAATCAGACTGACAGGCTGTCAAAGCAGAATGTCGTCTGCTCTGAATAAAAAAGGCGCGTAATGAACATGAGATTTACCCCCTCATTTCCCATCAATCCGGCAATATGGATCTCGCCTGGTTTTATGCTTCTACATAAGATCTTTTTACTGGAAATACATCGATTGCAGCCACGATATGGATCTTCGATTACACGTCTAAAGGAGTGATGATGATGTACTAATTCCTGCCATTCGAAACTATAACCTTTATATACGCCTTTATCTTCGTATTCCTTATAGCGAATATGTAATGGCAGTGTGTGGTTGGGAAAGTTTTATTCAATGTTGAAGTTCTTCACGCAAGTCATTTCAGATGTTCCCAACTGGGACCAATTGAAAATCCTTCTCCCCGAAGGAATTGACCCCCAATGAAAAGAAAATCTCAAAAGAAAACAAACAAAAAGTTATCAGGTCTTCTATTTTTGTTATCTCATATATCACACTTCATCAGTTTGATTGCTCGCACTTCGGGATATCTTATTCTCACAGCTCTTTCCCACTTTGCATACCAATCAGACTCAGAGTTTTTTTCCCTTCAGAAATCATTTGAAAAAAGAATCTCCGTGCCTGTATCATAGGATGCTTGAGACTTGAAAGTAAACCATTCTTTTTCAAAAGGTTACATGCTAAAAAAATATAATATGTGCACTTTTTACATGATCATGATGCCACTAAAAAGAACGACGCGATATACCTACGAGAGGCGCTAATGCAATCTAAGTGCATACTCGAAGAACATTTCCCTTACATCTTATTTTGTTAGTTACTGGCATGAATTAAAAAGCTCTTAATCATATAAACAACATAAGTAAGTAATCTTGATTGGCAAAACATCTAGGATTTGACAAAAAACAATATTTTCAAAGTATATCTGACGATATATTTCTTCAAATTCAATAAATCCCAACACTCTTAGGCAGGGGAAGCATTTTAAGTTCTCCCTCTAAAAAACGCGTCTCCGGGGCAGTTTCCCACCTCAGATGCCACCCGGTGTAAATGATTACAGTCTCATCTTTCAATGTCGCGTGCCTTGGTGAGACAAGAGCTTAAATCGGGGCTGTTTATGTAAACTCATGTCACTTGATCCTCTGTCGGCGGTGGATGCATTCTCTGTTCGCATTTATGTGGTTTTTCCTGGATTCATGAAGGATTTCTAAGGCGGGGAACCGCTTGACTTCAGGCCATGTGACACTGGCGCGGCAACCTCGACCGGAAGTTGGGCGGACGCTCATATGCGCGTGCGTGGAACACGTGCACGTTGGGTGTAGAACACATGTTGGGTCTCCACGTACTGAAAACAGAGCATCAAAGACAATCAGTCGGCATAGGTCAATGGCGATGGCACCAGGTCGATATCCCCACTCACTCTCTAAGCTTTTCCCCAGTCACTGTAAATCAAACGAGAAGCATTTGCCCTGTGTCAAAAAGCGCTCGTCTCTGCGAGTAAATTAGATGAATGAGTGTTTGACAAAATACAGTGGCACACAAAGAATGGAGAAACATTTACGGACAAAAGAAGGGTCGTCTGCCAACCGGCTCGGGGTGAAAGTTGTCTTTAATGTTGATCATTCGGGCAAGAACTCTGAACAAGCACGCTGGTTGTTCTGTAATTGTTAAAACAACTGTGAGCAACCTCATCCAATGTAGCGCGCTAAAGATAAGAGCCTTTCTTACAAGATCCAGCTCCCCTTTATGTTAAAACATTGGCACACAAGTACGAAACGTTTCCAGCTGAGTGCTATAGTCTTAATGCGTAAAAATGGGAAGAGGGTTTCCATATTTTATCAATTTTCCAAAAAGCATTTTACTGAATCAATTCCAGATAGCGAGAGAGTCTGTATAAGGATGAAATACATATATTTATAAACTACGCCTAGAACCTAATAGAGTGAAAACCTGACGTTTGGCGGAAATTCTTGTAGTGTGAAGGCATTGAGTGTTGTGGGCTGAAATCTGCTATACAGAGAGCCAGGCGAGTGGATCAATCAAATCACTGTAGAGAGGCGCAAAGAAAGTACATTCCGAACGGCTGTGTAGTAAACAATAAGAGGAGATAAAAGGCAACAACCAATGCGGGAGAAGTGACTTATTAGTGTGACACTATCGCGACTCTAAAAATGCTGATACGCCCCTCGCACTCGCACAGAGGGCGATCGCTAAAGCGCGCCGCCATTGTCCTAAATGTCTCACATCCTCTCTCAATGTCGTCTGCAATAGTTACATTAGTGGTGAACAGCGCATGCGTATAGGAAAGAAGGAGGGGGTGCATGTGCGCGCGGAAAGAGTTTTATCAGAGCGATGATAATGGGGAAAGTTGTTTTTGATCGAGTATCTCGACTCTCCACCCCTCCCATTTGACACCTGTGTCATTCCCGTAAATACCTATCATCCTTTGTGCCAAAGTACCAAGTGGAGTGCCATAACCCCTATCATTGTCCCGCCCCACCACGCGAGCACCTGGCCCGATACCAGCCATCAAGCCCTGCCTCTTTCAACCTCCCCTGACACTATTAAGCACCTTCATTAAGTATTAGACAAACCTAACACTTAATCCCCCACTGGTTAATTAATAGCTGAGATTAGCATAATTGGCCGCGTAAATATTGGTTCTGCCACGATCCCTGGCCGGTTTGGAGGGTTTAGCCAGAATAATGTAGTTTTAAACGGTTACTTTTCTCATTAAGCAAAGGCGAAAGTCAATTGTAGCTGTTTGCCCTATAATCAATGCAGGTTGACGTGGAGAAGTGGTCTTGCTTTTAGAACGGTTCGATTTATGAAGACCGTGGGTGATATGCAAATGCATCACCAAACACTTGATGGTGCATACAATCAATAGCATCTTGACTGGGATTAAAATGTCCGAATGGAGAGACAAGAAGTGGGTCCATGTGTTCACGTTAACCATGTCATTATTTTGATTGACCGTAGACATTTGAATATTTGAAAATCAACTTGGGAAATTATTACCCTGTGTTTATTTCGGACGTTTTGGGATTTTAGGCCTATACTTTATTATATTTTTTTATTTTTATTCTGTTATTTTTATTCTGTTATTTTGATTCAGACATGGCTTCACGCATATGTTATTCTAATTGTGGCTTGTTGAAGGCTGTAATAGAATCGTGTAAGCCTCACATTAAAATAGGCCTATCAATATATATATTAGTATTTATTACGAGTGTATCGACAAATACAAGAAAAGATGTGTCTTCATGTAGAATATTAGCATGAGTTAAACGCTTCCGAGCCTTGGCATACTTTTTCAGATGTCCCTGTCCCCTTCCCTATGGTCCTGCAGGTGTTATATTCTGATTAAATTGAGAGTCTTGTATTTAATGCCCTTTATATTTTGCATTGGTAAATGTCGTCTGTCTGGGGGAGACTGCGTCATGGAGACATCGTCCAGGCGATCCCATTGTCCTGAGTGGAGTGGGCTATGCGCCCCGACTGAGTGCCCATCACCATCCTCCACAGCGGAAAATGATATTTATGCCAAGCGATAATAGGAAGAGTGAGGACTCTCTGTGTGCCAGCCGGACAATTCTCATGGCACGCCATTCGACTGTCAGGCGCTGCCTAAATTATATACAATAAAACCACCGACATGTGGCCGCGTAATTTGTTTCGTGAGGTAAGGCGCCGAGTTCGGTAAAACGCGCTAGAGTTCGCATGGATACCCTAGACCTGCGGCGTGTGGAGAATGACAATGCGTTTTTACGCACCGGAAGCAGAATAGAAGCGAGCGCGTTGATATCGCGCGATGGGACGCTCTCTACTCTCCATGTCAGAACTTATGTCCGTTCGGATTAGTGTTCCGCCTCTCCAGCAACTTGCCTCCATCAAACTGCAACCAATCTCCACTGGGGATCAAATTGCAGACGACAATTCCATCCGGGCAGGAAATGATGGTCCAATATTTGTCCCAGAATCGGTTGCACATGCTTTGGCGACTCATCAATGCTAGATATGACAATGATTCGACCTATGATGCTTTTACTGTCACCAAGCAATGCTTGTACTGGGTATTACATTTCCCATTATAGTTATTTAATGACCACACGGGCTTGCCGACTGGACGCCACACTACATTAATGCGGATTTGGACAATGGGAAAAGAACACGTGCTCTGCTGAAATATATCGCCGAGAATCGATTCGATACAAGTGCTTAGCTAATTTGTTTATCGTTCAAACTGTTTATTGGCCTTGCCAGTTGCTCTACCGAGTGGGTATTGATGAAGTAAACCTGTCGGAGCAAAGAACACTCGAGGCACGAGCCTACAGGGCGATAAAGTCACTTGTAATCGCGAGGTTCATTTACTCAACAGTCCTTCACCACGCACTGTCAAATCAAAACAGGACACACTTGCCGACAACTTAACTGTTGTGGATAAATTATGCAACCCGCCCGCGTGTCACGTGCAGGGGGCTCTCAACTACCCGTTTAAATAAAGCATCGTTTACAACAAATCACTTAACATGGGGGCGAGAGGGCAGCCATTGTGCGAGAGCGGGACTCGAGCTCATAATGCATGAACACAGGAAGACTCCTGATTGGTCGATCGGTGCTAGTTCTCTAAACGCTCCCTAGGCGTATGGTGGATCCTCCTAACGGGGTGGCAAGTGGTCGGTCTTCGTGTTATCACTTAATTCCTGTCTGAAATGTACACATTGATGAATTACAGCGCCTAATTGTGGGCGTCCCCTGGCCCCGCACTCAGTTGGTTCTCGACTCCCAGAGCGTCCACTTCACTCTAGCCAAGTCATTCCGAGGGCAGACGACATCTGGATGGATCAGCATGGATCTGCTATGAAACAAAACCAATTTTCAGCCAGCGGCTTTTTAGCTCCACCTTCATAAAACGAAGTAATCTGGAGTTTAAAGGGACGTGAACTCTGATGAGGACGCGAAATAAGAAAAGAACTCACAGAAATCGGATCTTAAAAGCGATCTTCTCCATTTAACACTAGGATCTTTACTGATTTGGCGCCATAAATAGTTTTATCAGTGAGTGCTAAAAGCACCACTTACAGGTTTTGTATATGTGTGACTGAGACATTCATTCTCTTTTAACATTCAGCAGTGCAAGATACGATACATATACATACATATGTAAAGAAACACCTTCGTCACCGCATAACAGTGCAGTGAATGACTCTATAGTTATTTATCTGTACCGTTATTCATTACACCTACAATATCACTGCTGCCCGGAAAAGGCATCTGTTAAGCGACCTTTAGATTAGAGAGAGACATTCATCTGGACCTTGAAAGATGACGTCTGTGTGTGAGCGCCGGGATCAGACAGCATCACCCTCCGTCTCCGTCTGCTCCTCCCCCGGCCCTTGCAAATCTCCTTCCCCGACCACAGACCCGAGCGACTCGGAGGCAGATATTTCCGACAGGGATAGCTACAATGAGAGAGACGCGGCAGGCACAGGGATCCCAGCTAGCAGCAGTAAGGTACTTTCTATTGATGATATCCTCAGACCGAGGGGTGGGAACAGTTCTGGGATCAGTCCCTTGGTAAGTGGTAGCAATGTACCTGAAAATACCTATGCTAACTCCAGGGCATTCCGCCCTGCTGGAAACAGCATCCCCCATGGGAACTACATGGACAATATACCCAGTGTTAGAGCTTCTCTAGAAAGGGACAGATACACTGCTTCAGTGATGGGCAGTGTTGGCACCAGTGTGGACAATATGACGCCTAGAGTTCCTAGCCACACTTACACATCTTCCAGATCGCCACATCCAGATCACCAAAGAAACCCACAAATCATTAAATCAATTACAGTTGAAGGACGGGCTTGCACAGGATCACCTGCCCACCCACCTGCATCGCAGGGGTCTCCTGAGCATGGATCACATCCTGGAGAATCCCGTTCTCATCACATGCCCAAATCTGAAGATAACCCTCCTGTACAACCGACGAGAAGGTCTCCCTCCCCCAACCCCGAGAGCCATACGTCCAGTGGACAGTACTCACGAGGTGAAGTGTCCACCAAGTCCTCTCCTGCACCCTCCCCCACCGGCGTGGGACCCCCAGAACGCACCAGATCTGTAAATAACTCAGTTGGAGGGCCAGCAGGCATCGGACCGTCCTCCTCCAGTGGCTTGTACCCGACTCTGGCGCACCCGACAGCCGCCTACCCTCCACCAGCTAACGGTCTCCCTGGTATGTGCTTCCCGCTACCTCCTGCTGTGGCTCCCATTGGTCTCGTCGATTTAGCGGCAAGTGGGCACAATCCCTGGGCGTATTCCCAGACTCTCATCAATAGGCATATATTCGGCTTAAATGGTAAGTTATAACATATACCTTCCTTCTGTTTTAGCGTGAAATCCCATGTGCCCAACTGCGATATTTCATGCCAACAAATGTCAAAATATGTTGCTCTGTCCCTTGCTTTGGGAAAGGATCTTTAAGTATTAATGCATCTAAAAATATGTGTTATATGGAAATTATTCAGCAATTAATTTAGAAATCTACTATACTTACCACTTTTTTCACTGATAAGTCAATCGAAAGATTGTTCTGACTAAGAGAGTTATCAAAAATAAATAATTTGGTTGGTAGAGCTCTAGAATACATACCTTAAAAACATGTTCGAACAATCCAATATTTGATAATTAAACCCAAATGTAGGATTTAGCAATTGAACCCAAATGTGGGGTAATGATTGCACTTTTCCCTGCCGCGTTAGACAATTTCATAATCGATCTACTTGGGGTACAATTTTGTTTTGGATTGTACATTTTATGCAGATTTTCTGGAAACTGCATGATGTAATCAAAAGTAACTTTTCCGAGTGAAAGCTTGCAAAGATGGCGCGGGACATTTGTTCTCAAATCTGCAGTTTTATTTCCTTTCAAAGCGACATTTGGCACCCGTTTACAATAGAAGAATTGGGCCAAAGTATTTCCAAATACCTCATGAAATACTCGTCAGGAAACTTCAAGCCGGTTGTCAAGCGACAGTTTTGCTCGTGTTAAGGTTTCGCGAATATCGTGCGTTTCTAAATGCCAGTTCTCGGTTTGATGCTTGAACTTCAAAGGACGTATCAATGTCATGCTATAAAGCGATTCGTCTTGATTTCATTAAACAAGTGTTCAAACACCGCCATTGATAAAATATTCGAGAGACTTTAATTTGTATATACAATACAGTTGAATTTTCAACGCATGCATCGTGCGAAATGTGCAGGATTTCCTATTTAGTATTTAAATATATAATAATCATTTTAAGTATAATCAAATCCATATGCGGTGGAATCATAGATTGCATGTTAAAGAAAGAAACATGGAATGTTAATATCCCTGTGAAACAAACGCCACAGCATAAATATTAAGAATGGAATGTGTCACCCATCTTCATAGGACATCATCCATTAACTTTGCTGTTTGTATTATGTCTCAATCCTAAAGCAAAACGAAAAAGCACTGAATAATTGATGTATTTCTGATTTAGTTTTTTGGCAATGATTCGTATCTCTCTAAAATTAATTGAAATAACAATGTATAGTGACTACAAAATAGAATGCATATGTTTAAGTCTCGAATATATTTTTCTGTTATACTGAAAAAACTTCATGTGCCCAAAAATATTCTTGATAAGTTCAGCAATCCCATCAATATACTCCCATCAACTTGCATTAAATCATGGCAACTGTTCAGGCACGCTGACCCGACGTCATTTATAGTACATCAATATATTATTGAAATAGATATTGGATGACGTTCCATAATTCAGAGGTAAATTAAACAGCTCGTTGGTAGATGTATCGTGCGCCACTGGCTTGACCAAGTAGTATAACAAATTGCTTCCAAGAAGTAATTCAGTCTTTTTTCAGTCGTGTTTCCACGCATGGATATGATGATATAACATGCTCTCTATGTTTTCCATTCAGTTTTAATTGTTTAAAAAAACGTTTACATAAGTAATACTCCCTATCAGGCAAAATTTGGACAACCTGCTTCTAGGTAGATACTGGCCTCCTTATATTCGAAACGTCAATAAAATATACCAATTATAATCAGCTGCATGGCGTCCATATAAAGGCGCCGGCCATATCAAATAATTAATTTTTAACTATCATTATTCCTCAATATATCTATAAATACACTTTAGGTTTATTGAGATTATAATTTATATTATAATTAAACTATGGTTGGCTGAATAGACTACTTTATATTGTTAATAATTATAAATAAAAAGGGGATAAAAAGAGGGTAGTTTGCCGTCCCTATGAAGAGAAATGGGCTAATTTCTGTAGCTATAAGCATAGATCTATGCATTATCGGAATTCACTGCCTTCATCACTTTGAGTGTTCGTTTTCTTAGACCGACAACAATTAGGTTCTGAAGAGATGGAGTAATGGTAATTTGGTCGGTCGGGTAATGGTGATAGCGGCCGGCAATAGTTACTTTAGAGAAAAAGGTCAGAGTTGTAACCTCAGAGAGGGCGAATCCATCGAAATAAATCTTTCCAATCCGCTTATTTCACGTGCACACGCCCGTGTCTTGTGCGACAGGCACTCTCTCTGGAGATTTTTCCAATTACGTAGATATAAAGAAATAATAGGCGATCGATCCCATGTGGATAAGAGAATCCCGCCCAGATAGTAATGAACTGTAAAAAATATGTCACCGATAGAGGTCATTGCTGGGAGTGGACGATAATAGAGAAAAGAAAAACTGAAAGGAAGGCATGATATGATACCGAAAGCGATTGGGAGCGCGCACACCAACCCAGAATCTTTCTTCCAAGGTCGCGACCTCTCGTAGACGGATAGACAGCAAGATAATTGCTGGGGTGCAGGTATTCACGACAATCTTTGGTTAGGTTAGAAGACATCGCTCTCCATCTCCTCCTAGAAGAATCATCCCTTTCTATTATCCAATCCCATCCCCTTTACCACACCCCAGGAGGGTCACACGCTTATAAATCCAAAAGGATGGTGTTCTGTACTCAGAGCCTTGTTGAACATTTTCTAGAATTAAGAGCCCCCCCCCCCCCCCCCCAATTTTTATTCTGAAGGTGCTGTGACAAAATATGATAATTCGCCTCTAAAAACGCGCTTTTAGCCTATGTCGTCGTATCTGAGAAAGAAGCCATATGAAGCCGGACAGAATGAGCAAAATATCTGACATTACATTAAATAACATGTTAAATTAGATCTTGGTGATTTTGTAAACTTTGCTTGACATGGAACGTATCACGAATGTGAAATTTGTCAATAAAATTTGTAAAAAAAAAACCAACAACCCCAAACCCCCAAAACATGTAATATGTTGGTCCCTTTAACGGCCAGAAAGAGTAATAACAAATTTAAGTTACCCTAAATTAAGACAGCATTTATTATTGGCTAAATAAGGCCCAAATAAGTGGTGGTTGAAACGTATACTAGACCAATTACGTGTAATACACAAGGGTAATGCAACTTTGGTATTTCACTTATACTGAGTTCATCTTTTAAATTTCAACAGTTTTTACTGCATGGTTGGTTTGGATGTGGGGTAGGCATATGTACTAATGCCTGGTATATGGACCACCCACGGAACCTATAAAATCCATGCAGAAAAAATTCTCTATCTTTAAACATAATTATATGATTCGTTGTTCCCTGAATAAATGTTATTGAGTTTCTTAAACTCGCCCCACATCTTGTTTTGTGAAACCATGAGGTACTCCCATGCAGGACATAAATGCGCTGCCAGTCGCATTAATCCTATTCATAATTCAGACTGTTAACAAGCTGGCTGTTTGCTCAGAGGCCTGGCGCAAGTGCGTGGTCTTCTTCCGATGTCTTCTACCATTACAAATAGCAGTTTGGCACAAATAAAGACCCCACTTGGCCCCGTCACTCGTCGATGTTTGGTGCATCAATATGCATTGATTCTCGCAGACCTAGTTGGAATGTATTGGGATTACCCAAGCATCTTTCACAATTACTTCATATAGGTACAAATTAGGTGTAAATCATTTAACCTGTACTTGTTTAATTAAATGATCATTCTTCATAATAGGGAAGGGAGGGATGTCCAGAAGGATCAATTTTATTTTCCTGAGAGTGCCCTGATCGTGTGATTTAAGATATTGACAATTGACATTTACTTTGCAAGAGGTGGATGGAACGCATTCATGGCTAGCATTAAAGTGGATTATGTCAATATTCAGTACAATTTTGCAATTATATTGGACAACTAAGTATCGGTACTACGGTAGGTACTTTATTTAATTGCGTTTGCAGTGAACCCCTTCCCGGTCCAACCATCGATAATAGGGTCAATATAGCTGAGGACAATTTCAACAAGGCCGAGAGAAATCTTCTCGCAACCATGTTTATATGTTTGCTCGGTTCAGCATTTGCCGGACCTAAGTAGGCAATATGTGGACTATACCATGGGGCTAATTGAATCGACCATTGTTATTGGCGCGGGGTAGCCTAGCTCAAAGAAAACAAATCTAGTTGGCTTTTGCGGCAACCTTCATCGACTTGTTTGTGCTCCTCGCAATACAAAGTCCATACATCGCTGATAGTCAACAAGGTAAAGCTTCTAACTCCCTGTCAGCCTATTCAAATTTGACTCCAGCAAGAGAACGCTGCTTATTGATGTCGTTTATCTTTCAGTCCACTTGATGATTACCTGCTTGTTGTGTACATACTAGGTTTATGCCAGCTTCGGTCAGTGATATTGGTCACGAAATGAACTATTGGGAATATCTTAGCAATTCTGATGTGTTTTTTTTTTCATTTCAAAAGTTTATAGTGAAAACGGTATTAATTGCCGTGGTTGCTGTTAATCTTAACTGCCATCTGCAACAAGGCTTTGATGTTAACACTACAGTTCTAAAAGCACACTTAGCTGTCGACAGAGTTGTAAACCAAGTATATCACAGCCTACTTGAATTGACGCGCTCCTGCTAACTTGAAAAATTCTTAAAGTGGCATTGAAAGCAAATAGACTGTGCGTTTGGCAGCATGGAAAGGCGGATACATATACATATAATATATTAACTATAATCGTCAAGAATATGAACATTTTCAACAGGATATCCATTACAGCTATTACAATTATCGACTGATACAGAACAATTATCGACTGATGGCAACCATATATTCTTGAGATTTATATATATTTTTTATATATTGAACGTCTCTCTTTGTGTCAACACTGTCGCAACCTGACTTATTACCATGTATGGATTGTCGGGTTCATTCCCAAGTGTGAAATTATATACCCCGAACATTATAACCAAAGCAGGTCCGATTACTTTTGGAATGCTAGTATTCATTTCCATAGACACCCTCATGGTGTATGCCATGCTAGTATTTATTCCAAGTAATTCTCACATTCTATCCTTTCGAATGAAATAAATAAATTGAACAGAGATGTGTCTAATGCTCCGCGTCAACTAATTATTGTTAAGCTTTCAAACACTACTCGACTCGAGTCAAATATATATGATACTGTGTGTGTCTTTTGTATTTCCCACGATTCAATCATAGAACAGTTTCCATAATTGCAACTATACTCTTTTAGAGCGTCCTCTATTCCATTACCTTCTTATAATACATCAAATTCTCCATCCCTGCCATGATTGAAAATGCTAATAATAAAAAGGCTAATCAACTCATGGAACTCTGGTAATAGACACAAGCTTAGAAGCAGATTTATGATCCATATTGTCTTGCTATTACCTTTGGAAAGCAGTGTTTACTGATTTCATCATCCAATAATCGCTTTGTGTTCAATCCGCCTCATATTGATTCCCCGGGTTAAAGTGGGAAATTAAATTTGTTTTCTTTCCCTTGTCCAAAGCAATATAGATTCGTCTAAAAGAAATAAAACACACTTTAATGCCTCTAGCGAGAATGGTTTGCACACGAGTGATAATCGCACGCAATTCCATCATTATCCTCCCAAGATTGTTTGTTTCAAGAGACAGAGCGAAGCGTAATGATTAAATAAACCCTCGCCGATCGAGATTTATCGCTTTCATTGCGAATTCCCGGCCAAGTCGTTGTTTTACATGAGCAATTAAATTGTATGAATGGATATTCATTAAGACAATAATTTAACCGTAATTGAAGAATGAATTGCAATCAATTCCCAACCCCGATGAATCGGAGGATTGTGTCTCTTCTTTTCCCCCGGAGGGAGCGTTGTGTACGCTTCGGCGCATCATTTGATGACAGGTTCAAAGAGATTTCGTGTTTAGAAGTAAAAATGGGCAGAGAAGGAACCTGGGTGAATTCCGAATTCCAACTCGATCTTCTCAGGCGATCCCAGTCGAACGTATAAACTCCCTTCTTAGAAGCCACCCCTTTCATTCGTGAAAGCGCCTCAACGACAGAGTTTATAGGAAAATTGATCTTCGACTATACCCAAATGACATTGCTTTCCTTCACATTTAGCCCTGTATTAATGGAAAACAAAACGAAGCAGACGAGTAGTACTCGGGCTATATTTGATGTGGAAAACAAACTTGCGCTCACTCGGCCGGAAGCGCTACAGCGCGTGCGACATCAAAGGAGACACAAAAGACGTTGTCGGAGGTAAATCGAAATTACAAATATTAATTCCCCGGCAATTTCCTCCTCCCAGATGACGCTGCTCCGGCGCGATTTGAGCACATGAGTGATCAAACAGGAGTTTAGTAGAAGCAAGCGACTTTTTCCGTCTCTTTCTATTGACCGGCAAGCGACCCAAGGGCCCCAAACGGAGAGGAAGATTGGTAAGGGCTTGTCAAATGATTGAAGCAGACTTGGAAGCCACCCCTTCTTCTGGTACAAGCGTCGATTGGACGGCCTTCCGATTGATCGCTTCATCATTATCGTGTTAATATCCTGGCCTTACTTCAAACACCGGAAGTGTGTGGCCCCTCCCTTTGCGCATGCCTATACTAAGTTCCCACACCCTCGTTGCAGAGACAGAAAACAAAATCGGACGATTGGTCTTCTGTCGCGGGTCAATGTTAAAGCGTTTACGCCGCGTTTTCATGAGCATCATCAAAGAAAGCGCCCCCAAAATAGCGTCGATCGGATGTATTTTTTCTCAACGTAGGGATCTATTCATATCGCATTGAATCCTCGGAGTCATCATTCATACAAAACAAGTTTATTTTAATTAGATACACCTTTTATTCATTACTTATAGTAAGTTTCTTCAATCCAGGAAGCATGCAGTCCAAGAGGCCACCCGAACATATCGCTCCTCAGATACGAACATTTCGTAGATGCTATTTGATAGTCATGTTTCCCAGTTGAGTCCATGCTGTCATATATTTCTATATATTCTTATTCTAGGTTTATCTTCCTTCATTGCAGCCCCTAAACCAGTCGGTCGTCGGGCGCGGAAGCCAGGGGTAGACAGGAAGCCGCGACAAGCATACTCATCCAAACAACTCGAACGTCTGGAGGCAGAATTTAAAGTGAGTTGAGGGAGGAATTATTAACCCTTCATCATGCATACAGACATTAGACATACCAATACATATGATACAACAGTTTTGAGCTCAGCAATTAAACCAGATTCTGGTCGCTACCTTGTTTTAGGTATCTGTTAAGCTAGACGAGTTGTGGCCCTGTGCGAAAACCATTTTCGCCGAAAATAAACACAAGTTTAGTACTGTCACCACAAGCTCTGGTCCGGAGAAACTATATATGTCCCAGAACCTCATTTAACTCACTTTTCTCGCTTAATTCGATCGTATTCTTTCACCAATTCAAAGGGAATGATATCAACAACTAAACCGAGCCCCAGATGTGATTTTTTTTTTAAAATGACTCAAAAAGGAGACAATTGTTAAAAGGCTGTCTGCTCTGGGACTCAACTCACAATGTCCCATTTGGAAGTCAATCCACTTGACCAATTAGACTGGCTATTGGGAACACATAAACATCTTAACTAGCCATTGATTCTTATGTCATTCCAGGGTTACTTTAATCCCCCCATTCTTCTCATGGCGATTGAGAATGGGGAAAATCTATTATTTATGGAGGCCCCTGTGTTTAGCTGTAGGCGATTCAATGAGTAAAATTCATTGTAAAAGTGTATCTTGCACCTGCAATCCATTCCTATAATATGCCAATCAGGACTGCCTAACTCTGCACGCATTCTGGATGTTTAAAATATACTTGGCATAGGGCTGGGGCAAAATTTTGAATGGATTTAAGCAAAATTTAAGTGGACATGTTCTGTGAACCACGTTTGTCTTTAAATCCACAAGAAAAGCATACAATGAGTGATATCCTTTGATGACTATTCATGAGAATATCAATATAGAAAGGGGTATATATGGGTCCCATTTTTATGACTGTGTCTGAGTGTCACAAGATAAGAATTTTTTCCATGTCCCATGTCACTTTTTAAAACAATTCAATGATGTCTTGTGTCACTTTTTAAGCAATACATTAATTAATATTAACAGTCGATACAATGTCGTGTGTCACCTGTTAAATAAATCACTGTGTCTCATGTCGATTTTTAATACATTTCTGAATGTCTCATGTCAAATTTTATCAGCTTTTTGGAAGCTGTGTGTGTCGCACGTTAAGGGGACCGTGTCGCCGTGTCACCCGTGATTTAGCGGCCATGTCGCGTGTCAATCGTGTCAAATTTTACCCATATGCACCCATATAGAACCATGCCACCAGAAATATAATGCTTGAGCACATTTCTCTCTTCATCGGTAGAATAGAAATCAGATGCACAAATGTATCCACTAAGGTTCAAAGTTTTCACAAAATATATAACTGCTAGTTCCATTGATATTTATCCCTATCCAAATCATAATAACTGATGAATACACATTTTGAACCGTTTGATAAACCAAATCGAGGATGGATCCCAGCATGCTTCTTAAGAAATCATCAAACAATTTTGTTTTCAAATGTACAGAGGTGTGTCCATCCTATATAAGAGGCGTTAAGGGCAGTGTACGCTTTGTACGAAAGAGGCCTTCGTCACGTGACATGTTCCCTAACGTCCATTTAAGATGTGCTGAGGGTTGAGAAGACTAAGCATGCGCGGATGGATCATTACAGGACACTTATTCCTCTTTGAAGTGAAGATCGAAGTTAATAGAAGACGAGTGTTGTTTCCGTCCTGACGACATTTGGCAGAGTTTAGTGCCAGCGCCCGCGCCCTCTCGCCTCGTCACGCGAGATTCTCGCTAGTGGTCAGCTTGCACAGCACGTGTTATACGTGAACAAAGGGAGGCACCAAACAATTGGTCTCTAGATGGGCGCGTTATTTAGAGTAATTATCACCGGAATTGTGGTACTTGGGACATCTTAATACTGCGCTCACACATAATCTGCAATATGATGAGACGGGAAATATTTTGGTTATTGCATTGAATATCTATACATTGGCATTGAGTATCTTATTAAATTGTATATAGTTTGTCTTCAAGAAAGTACATCCAAATGGTACCTCAAAAGATATCCCTTCAAACTAGAGATATAGACAACATATGTATGCGTAGTTTTTCCAAAGTTTCCAACGCACTTCTGGAATGATTAAATTAATGTCTGAAAATGAAGTCGCTATATATTCGCAAGTCCTCCTTTTTGTGATGGCAATACTGCTGAGGCCTAAAACTTGTAAAGATCTGGATATTGGTAAACAAATAACACCAAAGCAGACCTATAAATCGTCTTTGCTCGGAAGTCTGAAAGAACAAAAAACAGCCTCAGATATACATGTGTGGCAGTGTGTTTTGGGCAATGTTCTAAAAACTTCTGACATGGGTTATTGCTCCAATGGGTCGGTATGCGCTACAAACAATCCGTAATAAGTGTTTTTACACTCGCATTCATAGCAGAGATCACAAGACCATGTTTTATGAATCAATGACAAGGCTCTGAAAGCAGTGCAAATACTACTTTCATTCACTTCAAAGGATCCTATTGTTGAGAGATCATACTTCCCTTCCGTTACATGAAAGCCTGATGTTAACATAATGCATTTGATGTATTTTCTCCTAAAGGAACTTTTATTTTCATGTCTTCTGATTTGCCTGATTTCTCTCCCTCCTTACAGAATGATAAATACCTAAGCGTCAGCAAGCGTATGGATCTCTCCCAGACCCTTGGTCTAACAGAAACTCAAATTAAGACTTGGTTTCAAAATCGACGGTAAGTTTACATCATATATTTATTTCATTCTTCACAGCGTGACGAGACAACATTAAACTGTATGCAATGCGTTTGCGATGTTCCTATAATCTATTTCTTATAATTGGAATTCATGAAGACAATCCATACACAATCGGAACATACAAAAACCATTGTATTATTTTGGATTCGATAGAAACATAATTGGAGAACTATATAATACAAAACCGGAACATACACAATTATGTTTCTCTCAGCGCTTTTAATAAATATCAGTAAATTGTTTGCATAGACTTAAATATACTTTTCTTGCTCTGCTTTTTCTTGCTCAATAATGCTTAAGAGGAATTATCCCTGAAAGACAAAGTCTAATTGAATAAGCCACAGATGATTTTGACCCTGTCTGTCGCTTAAAATGTGTCCTTCAAAAACTAACATACCCGTGAATTCAATGTACGGCAAATGGGAAGACAATTGCCTATTCAAAACTATCCTATATAAAAGCACTTATAGCAACAATTATTATTCTATTACTCTGGCTTTCAAAATCATTTATGATATTGGCGAGAAATATTTTTGTTACACGAAAGCTTGATGTCTTAATTCAACAATAGCGGATGTTGCGACTCCTATTAACATTAGTTTTTTGTATGTGATGCTTTAGGGGTAAAAAGTAAGATGGAACGCGCGGCTCTGCATATGCCGAGTTCTCCCAGCATTCATACAATGGCAATGAAAACAAGTCTTTCTTAAGCATGTATTTCTGTGAGATGTCATTGTTTAATGGCATCTTGACTTTGGCAGGGATAATGCTCCTAACCATGAGATATTTCATGAAATGAGATCTCTTGGAAAGTGGCGATATAATACATGTTATTAATCCTCTCGCATTCACACCGGGCTTTAATCGACCGCTGGTGATACGCAAGCACATTCTTCCATGTCCAAATTCTTCGTATAGGTGGGGAAACATTCCATGTGTTTTCTCCAGGCAGACAGAACAATTTTTAAATGATAACATTTGTAAACAATTTCAGAACTAAGTGGAAAAAGCAGATGACCGCTCGCATGAAAATGGCACAAAGACAAGGACTCTGGCCCTCTCCCTATTGGACACCCACTCCATACGCTACCTTCCCCAATCCTTACCTACCAGCGACGCAGATTGCTTCCCCACTTACGTCTCAGAGTACAACATCTTATACAGGAACTCCTTTCAGTGTCCAATAGATTAATGACAGTTTTCTTTGTGAATGGGATAATACTGTGTCATGGACCCTAAGTTGTTTAATCCATCCGTTTCCAATCGACTGTATTTCTGTTTCCTAGATATATTTGATTATGTCTAGAGGTCTTTGTGATTCAACAATCAAAATTGGAAATATCTTTTTCCGAACGCTTACATAGAGAAATTATTATTCATCATTCAATGATCCTTCCCTGAATGATAGAGAAATAGTAAGAGTCTGTAAAAGTGACAACAAAATTGTAATTATTTAGTATACCTAGTCGATTCATAACGTCAAAATTGTTCTGATTTTAATATTAATCAATCGCATAATTTGTTGTAAATATATTTGAGTTAAAATTTGGTATATTAGCTCTGTTTCAGTATGTACTCGCTGTAAATATTTTAAATTATAATTCTCATGTAAATAGTTGATGTATAGTGTCTCTGATTGAGGTGTGAGCTTGTGATTCTACCCACTCAGAATTATACATGTAATAAATGTGATATGTATTTATGTAAAAATATTATAATATTCCAAGTGGTAAAGAATCTGATGGTCCTTTCCTGAAATTAAGTTATTTTACCCAAACTTGTAGATACCATAGGAGATGGAAAGTCGACTATTCGTGCGTTCTGGAGAAGACTGTGCTTATGAAATGTACACTGTGAATACATACTTTGGTCACATGTTGACTGACTATCATATATCTAAGTATCTGAAGTAATCCATTGTTCTCGTCATTATGTATTGCAATCTAAGACCTATGTGTTTGTATCAGATAGAGAATAAATCATCTACTATTATAGACGATCTCAATAAATGAGATTAAAATCAGATATTCTTTTTTATTATTATTACAATTTTGGCGGGGACATTGCGGCGGGGAGATTGTCGGCGGGGAGAATGTTGGCGGGGGAATGACCTAGAACCGATATGCACTATGTACAGTTACAGTATGAAACGAAGATTATAGGGATAGATTTTGCCACTTTACGGTTTGAAAATTGAGTATATCGTTTATGGATTGCAGTTTGAAGCAAATATACACGTTTTACTTATTGGCACACCTGTCTTTCTTCCATATATACTGTTGCAAATACATTCAAGATAGGAAAACCTAATAATAAAAATTGCTTTTCTAAAAGTTACAAATCCTCGATCTTGACTTCCTGGAGGTACGTATCGTTTCGACAAACTGTTTGTGAACTGAAGTGACGATTGTTGCAAATCACCAACTACCGCGCTTTTTGGATATCTTATATGGGAAAGAGATGGTTACCACATCAAATGATTAACAACATTGACCTACCGTTATCAATTATTCTTTGTCTAGTTGTACAATTAATTGCAGCTCACCTACATGTACGTACGAAATTGCAGGCAAGAGAATGGAACATGAAAATTCAAAGCGCCCTAAAAATAAAGCATTATTCATATCGTTTTCGGAAGCATGAAACGTACCATTTTGTGTGGAATTGTTTTTCGAAATAAAATATGTTTTTTTAAACAAGAAAGTGACCGTATCCTGCACATTGCTAAATTGATGTAATGATACAATAATACAAAATTACTTTACTCTACATGCGATCTATATAGACATTAATTCGTCCTAAAATAGACTAATTATCTCGAATGAACATTATTTTACATATTCTAGCTATCGGCCAATTTATATGTGTCCCTATTGTCACGGATTTTTACATTAAAACGGGTACGTATTTGATACAACGCTGGTATTAGCGCTACAACAGAAGTCAACATTGATTCTAGTGGATATTAATTTCCTGACACCAGCTGACGGATACTTTTCTTTTTAAAAATAAGCTTTGTCATTTTATTTCGCAGTTTAGACATATCCCATGGTTCTCCTCATTTACATCAAGATTTACTGAAGACTTTTTAACATTGTCAGGATTTATCGTACTGGCGATTTTCCTCTAATGACTAGTGACATGCAACAACTCTACTCTAATTCATTAAAAAGATAATTATTAACCATTAATTATTAATAGATTGATGAAACCCAATATACATGTCGAGCCGTCCTAGGAGGATATGAGCACAAATAATAACTATCCATAAGGAATTCCGTTAAAAATCAGCTTTGCGTTAGGAATTATCTAGAAAATTATCGAACATAATCATTATTGTAAGTTTAGTCCCCCTCTGGCCACGATCACAGAGAAAAACAGATAAGCCTTCCAAGCTTCTATATGAATTATATAAGGATGTATAGGCTATAGACCTAATTATATTAAATTTCCCTTAATTAAGGCTCATGTAAAACCGCTAGCTGAGCTCATATAAAGAAAGTGTCATGGATTGATACACCATTAATCATCCATTCACCCAATGCTCCTTTCGAGATAACCACAATGTGCACCATCATTATATTGTTGAGTGAAGGTAACCCTACCCACGATTACCAGGAAGGTTCCCAATATGTGGCCATGCGCTAACGCCCCCTGCTGATTAAGGGAAAGCTAATTTATCACCACCGAGGAACACTGCCATTTCCATGTACAGGCACAGATCGAGTCTGAGAGCAGCAAACATGTCCCTGCCAAGATGAGGCAATCAATGAATAATCGAAGCACCAGCGTTTTTCAAATACTGTAGTATGTATAGTGTTCTTGCTCGTATGAATAATTTTTTTTCTATGAAATAAGTCGTATACAACACAATTAAAATGTCACGAATACCTGTGTGGGGCATCGCTCGGGACCGAAATATCCAGATAAGTATTAAATTTTAAAGCCATGGATTGCACTTGACGACATCTGTGGGACTATCTGACCAACTAACCGGAATATATGATGATATTTCCTTTTTTTCATCAAAATTTACATAAAGGCGTTTGGGTTATCTTTTTCCAGGTCTTCCAGTACAAGCCTGTAACAATTGGCATGTGCATCCAGTGCTCAAATATAGTCGCTTAGTTGCATTGTAGAATAGAACCAGCAGTGACAGCTATAGCCTCAACTCTGCTATAGGTCTCGAACATGAAGAAGTAGTCTTGCTATATTCTTTAAAACATGAGAGGTTTGATGAGTGGCAACAACTGCGCAGCATATCCGATGAAGAATATGGTAACGTCGACTGGGGAGAAATATTCAAGCGTACGTATAGGGTTTCTCCTGAGACCAGATTGCAGTCTTTTCAGGACAAAATTCTTCATAGGGTAATTCCTTGCAATCTGTACTTGAAAAATATACAGGTCAAAAGTTCTCCTCATTTCAGCTTCTGTAGAAAGGAGGATATATAATCCGCTACACTTTCTTGTTATGTGCCAAAACCAAGTTATTATGTGGATTTGTAATACTGGTTATCCCCGGGTGGTTATCTTAACAGAAGTATTAACAATGAAGAAAGAGTAATGACACTGTAGTGGTTGACCCAATGAAGATACTTTTTGGGTTAAAGATTGTTAATGAAAACACAAAAACGATCAATTGGATATGTATCCACACAAAATCATTTATACATAGGCAAAAGCTCTTTCATAAAGGGCAAATGTCAATGAGTCTCCTCATGCATGATTTACGCTTCAGATGCGACGTAGCTATTAGGGCTGCTACAATCGATGTAAACAGGAAAGTTAGCTCCCTTCCTTGGAGAAGGCTCAAAGAATTTATTTTGGAATACATCCAAAACCTATAGAGTCAATTTTCCTGGTATCGTTATAATAATATGGATAGAGAAGCTATAGTTATCCTAATTAATAATTAGATGTTTGCAAACATATCGATTAGCTGTGTTAAATATATGTAATGTTTCGATTTCAGAGTGTGCGTAAGATGAGGTGAGAGATGAACGGGTGTATCCTCGATGTTAACCATTCGGATGGATTTGTTGAAAGATTGAATAAAATTTGTAAAAAAAAAAAGAAAAAAAGATCAAAATGGTGAATGATGGGGGAAAAGCAACGTGGAGAAGACTATACGGTGATGTTGAAGAATTAATTTCAATACATAAATAATACCTGATCGTTTTCCTCTCTTGGTTTTCTTTCTTTCTTATCCTTTTATTGTCGCCTCACCATGATTCGATTAACCTGTTATTTTCCTTGCTTTATTTACATGTCTTAGTATTGTACAAGCCAAGATGGCAGGCAACTGAATAGTCTTTTGCAAAAACAAAAAAAAGTAACGATGGTTGCTGAATCAATCAACGACTATCATGATTGCTCATGTTAAAACATGTGGTTTGTTTGTTTTTCTGAGATATTTTGAGATTTTCTTGCCGTACTGAATTACGAATTTTTTAATACAAGATAAATAAGAGAACAATCACCAATAAGTCAACGCCTTTAGAGGTGTCTCTTATTAATTCTGGTTTAGAAATAATTATTCAGGGTATTCATTTTTTTTTTTTTGCTAGATGGTATAACAGGTGTGTATGTACAAGTATATACAAATAACGCGCTTGTACTGAAATGTACTAATTGTATAGGATGGTTTATACATATTCAAAGAGTCAGTGGAATTCCGACTCTCAAGTTTTGGTAACATGGTTTACTACTTTAGTTATCATCTCCAGTTCTTTTACTGGATAATTATAGTTTACATATTATTGACTGCTGCTGCTGCCGGGGGGGGGGGGGGGGGGGTCGGGGGTCGGGGGTTGTCCATCATCACTCACCAACCAAACAACGATACGGTCAGATTATTTATTTGTTTAATATAAAAAGTCTACATCATTCCAAATATGTTGGATTTTTATCTGGTTAGAAAATCGTTTAGGAGTATCTATATTTTGATATCTCGTTTCCAGTTTATTCCAATATAGGGGAATTTTGTAATATATAGAGTTCCGTACTAACTCACTATGTGGTAGAGGGCATCTGAAGATTATTCGGTTTGGCTGATGCTGTCTGGTGGGTAATATTCTGTCATCTATATGCCTACGGAGCTTCCTCATTCTATATCCATGTTGGAGCAGGTGTAACCTCCTCCTCTGCTTCAAGGGAAGTAGATTGAAGGTTTGGTGAAAGTGCCTAACACATTGATATTTATTTGTTCTAGTAATAATTCGGAGGGCTTTGTTTTGGAGTGTTTGGAGGGCTGTTAATTTTGATTTGGCTGCCGAATCGAAAAATATATCTGATTGATCTAGTAATGGAAGTATTGAAGTTTTGTATATCTGGGCACTCAAATTTTGGTTCAATCTACCTCTCAGGTGTTTCAGTAACCAGAGTTTATGCGAGACTTTTTTCTTTATGGAGGCTAGATGTTTACTATAGTTTAGGGAACCGTCAACGATAGTTCCCAGGTGTTTGTATTCATCTACCTCCTGTAAAACTATTTCTCCTAGATTTAACTCATAAGCAGAAGATTCGGTTTTCCACTTGGACCTCCGGGTAGGCCTGTCAAGAAAAGTAGTGACCTTTGATTTGTCTTCATTTAGAGAAATCTTGTTTTTTCTGCACCATAGTATTACGCTGTTTAGGTCATTTTGTATATGGTCAGTTAGGTCTTTCATGTTTTTATTCGATTGCGATATTATGGTGTCATCCGCAAAAAGTTGGACTTTTGAGTGTTTGATATGATTGGGGAGATCATTAATATAAACTAGGAAGAGTATGGGTCCCAAGGTGGTGCCTTGGGGGACACCACATTTCATAGTTTTGGGGGAGGATAGCTTATTGTTGACAAAGACGTTTTGGGTTCTATTTGATAAATAGTTCTTAAACCAGTTAAGTTCAGTATTATCAAGACCTATATTCTGAAGTTTAGCTATTAATATATTGTGGTCAACTGTATCAAAGGCTTTCCGAAAGTCCAAGTAGACTGCCTGAGAACTAGATTTTTCATTTATAGCATTGTATATGTCGTTTAAGTAGGAGACGACAGCGTCATTGGTTGAGAGGCCAGCTCGAAAACCATATTGGCATGAGGACAGGATATTGTTATCTTCTAAATGAGACATCAACTGTCTCTGGACAACCTTTTCCAGTATTTTAGCTGGAAGTGTGATCGTAGTGATTGGTCTATAATTACCTGGTGCTGTTCTATCACCTGCTTTGAACAGAGGTGTAATCTTGCCGGCTTTCCATTTATTTGGGATGATGCCGGAATTTAAGGAGAGATCAATTAAGTATTTAAACTGATGAATCAGAGAGAGCAAAACCTTCTTTAGTAGACTACTTTTGAAGTGTCTAAGTCCAGAGGACTTGTATTGGGAAAGGCTACCGATTATCTTTCGCAGGTCATTTAGGGCAATTGGTTTGAAAGTAAATCGTGGAAGGGGGGGGAGAGTTCAATATCCACATCATTGTTTTTTAAGACAATGTTTTCATTCGAGTGGACCCTGTCAGGGTTTATGAAAGGTTTCATTGTTTCCCAAAATTTATGGGGATTATCTGAGCATTCCTCAAGTTTTTCCTGAATAAAGTTGTTTTTTAGATTTTTTGCAAGCCTGTTTGTTTCTTTCCTTAGATTCTTGGCTCTATCTTGAAGGTCTGGGGATTTGTGTTTCTTAGCAAGTTTAAAGTATTTGTCTCTCTGCTTCATCAGTCCGAACAATTCACCAGTGATCCAATCACACCTGGCATTTACATTCTTATACTCTTTTACTGGGCACATTCTATCGAGAATTTGTAGTGTCAAGTGTTCAAGATAGTTCCAGCACTCATCCGGGTCACGCATTGCATAGTATCTATTCCAGTTGTGGTCCTTAAGGATTTCTAAGTAAATATTTTCATCGAAATTTCGATAACTCCGGGATTCGAAGGTAGTTTTAGTATGTTTTAGTTTCAATTTTTTTCTAATGATATAGGTTGGTTTATGATCTGAAATGTTTAGATCTAGAACACCTGTCTTGGAAATGAACCTGGAGTTAGAGTAGATGTGGTCTAAGATATTGGCAGTGGAGGAGGTGATTCTGGTGGGGTCAGTGATATATTGCTTCAATTGATTTATTTGAGATAGCTTTTTTAGCTCCTTACTCATCATTGATTGATCATTTGGGTTGATGTTGAAATCACCCAGTATAAAAATCTCGTGGTTTGAGGGTAAGTTATTAAGGATATTTTGAAGAGAATCAAGTGCCTGTTGATATTGGCCACTAGGTGGGCGATAAAAGTTTATAAAGACTTTTATTTTACTCTTATCACCATTAGTTACTAGAACCTGTACTTCAAGGTTTTTGTTGCTAATATTTAAGTGGGAGTATTTATTGCTGTCTATTGTTATGTCATTTCTCACATAGGCCACCAGGCCTCCTCCTTTAGCTTTGCCACTATCTCTGTCTAGTCTAAATATGTCGTAACCCGGAATAGAGAGCTGGCTATCTGCTATCTTGTTTGATAGCCATGTTTCCGACAGCAGCAGCATGTCTACCTTCGATTTATACAATAATATTTCTATTTCCTCATAGTTTTTTATGAGGCTTCTGATATTGAGTCCAATGACCCTAAAGCCCTTTGCACCGGCAAGGTTCTCAATTTGTTCAATAGAGTCTATTGCCATAGCATTGGGCTCAAGGGCCATGGGGATATGAGTATCATATTGTTACGTAAATAATGATTCTTAACACTAATGTACGATTCACAGTTGTTTGGGATTGTGAGAATCCATTAATTCTATATAAAAGAAGAGTGGAATAAATATAATAAGATAAGTCACAGCTTTTGTTGGGTTGTGTATTTCAGGCACTACCAGTACTTATTGAAAAATTGATTTATTTCTACCCACTCAATAAATATACACCAGCTACCTAGGAATATGAATCACGTATTGGCACTGAAATTATTAAAGGGAGTAAAGAAAAGAAAATGTCAGAGTCTCTCCTACTGTCTGTGTTGGTCGGGATAATGATGATACGTGGTTAGTTGTCAAATATATAGTATAAAGAATCACCGACCTTAGTGTCCAAGGCTAATCGAGGTGGCAAGAAAATAGCGGGGTTGAAGATACCAATTGAATATTTGGATTTTGTTTGCCCACCGTCAACGATAGTGGGTTCACAATTTCCAAAATACTCAGATGGAGTAGTTGGTTAGTTTTTCACACGCCTTTGAGAGTTTGTAGGCCCAATGGTCTGCACAATCATCGGAGAGATGACATCCATCTATGGCTAGCCTTTCGTAGCTATTGAGATGGCCTTTTTTTACGTTGTGGTGAACATAGTTGTTCAGGAACGGGGTTGGTAGACATCGGTTGAGATTATACTCGGTGATCACTTGGTTAACCTCAGTAATTGTTGAATTCAAGGTGTCTTGTTGTGGGTCTCGCATTGGTACTTTGTTGTAAGTAGCTAACTCCATCCCGGTAACCGGGCAAAATATAATAGATGGTGGGTTAGGTAGAGTAGCATTTTCAAGCAGATTCTGGACGTGTTCCATATCTGTCTGATAAAGTTGAACCGCTTTCTGGACACTGGTATTAGCTAGGGCTACTAACTTGGTGGTGTGGTTCTTCCTTGTAATTGAACACAATCCGGAGAGCATTACAATATAGCGAGGGCGAAGGCGAGATATAGTGTCTAGCGCTAAGTATGCAGACATTTTCAATGAGGCGCCGGCGAATGAGCGGTTGACATAAGTATTGTGATCAAAATACTGGTCTAAGTGCCTTTCAAGTCCGCGGGACCTTGAATCTCCTATGAAGGCATATCTAACTTTATGGATGGGCATTTTGAGATGCTGCAATAAACTCGTTCTTCAACTCAGCAGTGATTTTACCTTGCAAGTTGGTGCCCGCGAAGTTCCGTGGATTGAAGTTAGTATCACCCAAGCGGTGGCCAGTCCCCCACCGTTTGTTAGCCGTCATTTCGTAGTGGTGATGATATTCCTGACCTTTAATATAATGATTATACAATCAAGTAAATGACATGAGATGAGTTTATGGGAGTTGAAGGCTCCGTTCTATTACTACAATAGACTATAGGGATCGAGAAATTGAGAGACATCGATATCAATATATATAGGCCTATGCTTTCTGTGTGTCAGTATTATTATCGAGTTTAATTTGTAGTATATTTACATAACGCTAGTTTAATACTTAAGTTTGGTATGGAGAGGCGGCAACGAGCATACTTAGAATATTCTTTAAGTTTGGTATGGAGAGGCGGCAACGAGCATACTTAGAATATTCTAAGTTTGATACAATGCCGAATAATGTTGTAATTGATGACATGGATGGTGCAATGACCCATATACAGAGCATGGCTGATGTAATGTCCAATGTACAACGGTATTTGAAAGGAATAAATTAAACCATTACATCATTTAATTTGTTCTGTAGGTGGAGAGGGGTGGCGAGCTCCTCCCTACATGGTTCACTGGCCTATAGATTTGGTTAGAACCTGAATTTAAAATAGCAGTCTCTCTAGGAGCAGTACGTCCTCTGGCTACGGAGAGATGGCACTGCAGAAGCATCATTAGTACTCCCCAAGACTTAGGTGTGGGGTGGGTGGACAAGAAAGATACACACCGTATCGACTGGACAGGATGTGTTCTCTGTTGTGCTGACCTCTATTGACTTACACTAATGGTAGATGGCCCCTAGTTGGATACCACGTTTATACCTCAGTGGTATAAGTGTTTTCCGGGCCAATTTTAATCATTTTCAGGGCAGTATTATATTTTTAGACTTTTTGGCCAAACAAATTTATCTTTATTTTTAATGACTTGAATGCTTGGGAACCCTAGTCATATACATCAACTAATTCAAGACAAATTATCAGTAGGCAACTCAATTTATTTTTTTTATTTTCTCAATGGATTATCACAAGAGCAGGTACACGTTTTCCTTATCCAAGTGAAGAGATAATGCTTCCTTTGTTCTAATACAAATGAAAAGGCAGACCTTTCCACCTCATGATGTCCATCCTGAAATAGTGTCGCCATCTGCCTATCATTTGGGTAATAACACCAAACAGCTAAATCAGTGGCACCACCTACGTTTAAGCCAGGTACTTGTTCATTAAAAAAAATCGTATCAGGAATTTAACTTTAAATGCGTTATCTTTTTAAATATCCAATATGCAAAAGTACAATAATCATATCTACTCGGTTTCTTAAGGAGCAGAATACCAGAAACCCAAAGTTTCTCTTTTTCTGACAACATAAAAGGAACTGGACATATTTTAAGGCCAAAAGAAATCACGTAGATCTGCATCATAATACTGCGAACTACTATAGTCGCAGGTGCAAAGACTTCTTATGGAGATTTTTTTTTAAACAAACCCAATTTGTCCACACTCAGACGATGCTGATGGATGGCATAGACCAACGTACACTATGTACAGCTCCATATTTGGATATTTACAGTTTCATTTTTTTGTCTATTTTCTCACTCGACACACTAAATATAACCCTCAGTCAATGGTTAACGTGTTTGATGTCCTCTCGGTCTCTGAAACTGACGTGTCTAGCTACAGAACCAAACTTTGGTGACATACAATTACATATGAATCTTTATTTACTCTAAAGAAAAAAGTGCTCCATGGTGAAATTAACCTTGAATATTCATCTTGATTCGTTTTATTGGCCGCTACGCCATCCTTTATACATGTAAGATATATATGATCGTAATTACAATGGATATCACAAGAATCCAGAAATCAAATACAAGATCTATGAAATGATAGGCTACCCTGTTATCGGGTCCTTGGCAGCATAATATTGTCTCTGAATTTTTTTGTAATTTTTCATTTTTTAGGGAGAGATGTGCCACTTATATAATACCAACAAATTAATATTGCTAATATTTAAGCAAAAAAACGTGTCTGAGATGATGTTCTATATATATATATATATACATATACACATGGCCATCCTCGATAAATGTTCGAACCTCTCGACCCAAACAGCTTAGTGTTGTTTTTTTTACATTTTGATAAAAAAAGAAACAATCAGTGCACATCGAGTTCGGATGGCACACATACACCAAGCAGACTTTAACAATTTATCAACAAAGGATTAACACCATTCGCCTTTTCTCACATACCATGTCTTTCCTTTTTCCTCCTTAAACCGGTAATTGGAATGGTGATCATATAACATCGCCCAATCGACGTGTTTACAACATTATACAATGGACCTGGCTCAAGCCACAAGAACGTTATCTGTAAGCTCCGGTCGGAAGAGTGGAGAAGAGAGAGAGAGAGAGAGAGAGAGAGAAACTATGCAAAGGGAAAGACAAGTTATAGGGCCTGAAGGAACAGAGCTCATCTTAGTGAATACATGAGTCTGCCCGCCTTCTTTCCCTCAATCAGGTCTGATCGGATACTGTATGCTGCTGTGAGTACGGTCTGGTACTAAAAATATACTTCAAGATACAGATGCTACTTTTAAGGCATTGGGTCATTACAGGTTAAGTTTTATACCAACTGGAAGAGACATTCAGAACAACTTGTTATACATATAGGGATATAAGCTGATCCCAATCTGATTTACTGGTTTTTATCTGAGCATTATTTCTATCACCTCCAAATAAATCAATATGAAAGGATATTTGCGAAGAGGGAATTGATTGTGAAAGATATTTGATCAAGTTGGCAATCTATAGCGCCAGTAATCAGTAATGTAACATTTAAAAAGGAAAATAGTTTAGGTACAGGTAAATGATAATAGTAAGTCAGAGTCAAAATATCTACTTTTTTTCTAAAGCAAATCTAATGAGAAATACTCGACTTTAACTTTATGTATCGTCTCACTGACCCTTCATATTAGAATTTGATTGACATGAAGAACGTACTATTTCGGTGAGTGAATTAGCCTTCAACGGTTTACTTTTTTTTGGATTGCTTTTTTATCACTATCAAACCAATGAACCAATTTAGAGAACACAAACGAATGAATCGGGACGTTCTTTTAACACATGATTGCAGAACTTCAGCACAAATAGCACCAATAGTAAGCGAAGTGAGACTATTTTAAGCACGGTAAACGAGAGAGGTAACGTGATTTTTTTCCCATGACGGTAAGCATATAGCATCATCTTGAATATTTTCAATGACAACCGTTCGGTCAGATTCAGACATAAGTCAGTCCTGATTTTCCAGCTTCATGCATATCATCTTGTCCATGTTGCTACACGAACTCGACACCGGATCTCCTTGGCTTTTTTTTCCAACCAAAGAGAACCCGTGGATCCTCTGGATCCTCTGGACTGAAGCAAATCAGTGTCCATTCTCCATGTGGTCCTACATCACACGTCCATGCTTAGGACTGAGGACTCAGCGAGAGAGAAGCTCGACCGGCAGGTCAGAAGCCACTAGTAACAAGCCAAAGCAACATCTGTTGAGCCTCTCTACCTCTTGGCCAGCTTGAGTACTAGGCCGGGCTGTTGTACAGGTTTCTCTGCGCCGTCCACTACCGTCCACTCTGGGTCATTAGGATCGTCGTCTATGATGGAGCTGCTGGAGCTGCTGGGCATGGGCGATGTAGGGTTGCTGTTCTCCGGGGTGGTGGTGTTGTATGTGTAGCCTCCCCGCGTGGTGGCCGACATGACTCGAGACACATGGCCCTCACTCACAGACATCACAGGGTTCTCCTTGAACAGGTTGTTGTAATCCTCGTCCGTGAGGGGGAATATCCGAAGGGCCCAAGGGTCAACACCTGAGTCTTCCTCTGGGTCCTCGATCATTGAGGCAGTAGAGGACATGGCCCTTGACCGCATGCGGCCAGACAGTGACCGCCGCCGTAGTCCCAGCGTGGAGTCCTCGTGTGAGGAGCATGAGCCTGAGCGCCGCCTCGCCCCGCTTAACTCGAGGTCCTCGTCGATGAGGGCAGTGAGCTGAGGTGCAGCAGCTTGAGGCACGTGGGCAGGGGTGACCACTGGGGCCGGGGTGACAGGGGTGGCTGGCGTACCCGGGGGTGTAGATGGCAGCTGGGAGGGGTCCAGACTGTCGTCCTCTCCATTGGGACCAACACTATCTGAGCGACCGCCGCGACTCTTTTTCTTGATGACTGAGGTGTAGCGCTTCTTCTCACGGATCTCACAGCGCATGTGCCGAGTGGCAAACAACTCGTCAGACAGGTCCTCCTGTAAAAAATAATCAATAACAGTAAGAAGCGTAAGGAAAATCGTATAATAAACCAGAAAAAGTACACGAAGAAAATGTTCCAGAACAACTAAAGCGGCTGTTACACAAATCATCCATGTTGAATGTCTTAATTTTGTTTTAGATGGGACAAATAACCACCAAACAAACACATTCTCTGAGATTGTTCAATTAGGTTGCGATCAAATTATCTAGAACGTGTTATGATTTAAAATTATACAACACATATGGCTCCCTAAAAACACAGGTAATAATAGTTGACTTACTAGGGGCAGGTCATCCTCATTCTCTATCGGCGCCTCGACCAAGTTGGCTTTTATGAGACCATTTCCACCAGAGATGACATTGACACCCTCACAACTAGCATCAGATTCCTTGTTCTCCACAGAATCCGTCGCCTTTTTCTCCACAGACTCTGTCGCCTCAATGGGTCCATTACTGATCTGACTGGGCGTGTCGGTGTTCTGACTTGGCTCGTCACTGTTCTGACATGGCTTGTCGGTGTTCTGACTTGGCCTGTCGGTTTTCTGACTTGGCTTGTCGGTGTTCTGACATGGTTTGTCGGTGGTCTGACTTGGCCCGTCACTGTTCTGACTTGGTTGGTCGCTGTTTTGACTTGGTTGTTCGCTGTTCTGACTTGGTCCATCGCTGTTAATACTTGGTCCATCATTGTTCTCACTTGGTCCATTGGTATTTTGTATTGGTCCGTTGGATACGGGCGCAGGCTGCACTGGTTGAACATCCTCTTTCTCTGCTACCGACTGTTGTTCAGGCGTGTTGGTAGGGGTCGGTAAGGACGGGCAAAAAATGTCATCCTCAGGCTTCAAGCCAAAGCTGCCACAGATTTCTCGCCACCTGGAAGGGAAAGGTTATATTTAGTGCACTCGATGAAGACAGCAACTCAACGAATCATGAACACACTGTCAACTATTGGAGCCACAAATGCTCCCTTTTAAAATCTATCTTCTTTACTTGTAATACATATCTTAAACACGATAATATATGACTGATAATAACCTTTGTCAGAGAGCTATTGAATCATTAAAAGAAATGTATAATGTTAGCAATACATTTCAAGTACCTTAGATGATAAATGATTATTAATATTGATATTGAGCACTGCTTAAAAAGGGAGGCAGTGCCTCAAAACAGGGGAAAATATGATTAGAAGCATCCTAGGACCACTCACTTCGGCGTGATAATCTCCTTATATAAGAGTTTCTCCACTCGGGTAGAAGCGGCCATACTGTAGGGTATCACAATGTTGTTGATGTCGAACGCACTCTCTCCTCTCCGCCGCCGTTGGGCTTCCTTTAGGTCCCGTAACGTAGAAGATGAACAAGAGTGCGAGAGGGGTGACGGTGTGTCGCGCGGGGAAGCAGTAGGAGATGGCGACATGACAGACTGAGATGAAAGTAGTGGGTTGGACAAGGATCGCCTCTTTTTGCCATCTGAAAAATAGTTTTTTTCCTTAAAATATAGCTGAAGTCTCTTCAGATGATTTGGACAACGTAGGACAGATCAGTTACTTTAGTAATCGATAAATAGTGATAAAAAGTATATCACTCGGATAAAAAATATCTCCTGGATCAACTCGTTGAACTGCTAATAGAATTACGATTTTAAGGTAATCTTGAGCTAAGCTAATATCAATTTGAGAATGTTCCCGCAAAACTATTTTTACAGCTGTCGTTATGTCGATTTATTGACGTCCTTCAATTTTATCAACCAAAATTGAGGAATTTTATTCAAGAAATTTTATATCAGTGACTAAGTTTAGTGATCTTACCCTGCATATTTAAACTTGATAACGAAGACTTTCTTTTCTTCGGTTTCGATTCAGGTGTATGTTTATGTTGTCCGCTAGTTCTAGGATGATTTGTAACCGATTTATTGGGGGAACTGGGCATAGAACCATTATTTCGGGAAATTTGCTTCATGTCATACTTATTTCGGATTTCTGCAACAAAAGGTTATTTCTATGGTCAGAAATGCATCCGTTAAAAATCTGAATTCTAAGCAAAATAGGCAGATTAGAACAAAATCAACAATCAAGAGCAAAGGAATAGATAGGACAGGAGGAGAGACTGAGGGTGCTAACTGTATCAGGGTCTCCGCGCTTTTGGTCAGAAGAAATTCCAGGCCTTCTAGGGCCTTTCCAGGCCCATTTCAGTGATTTTTCAGACGGGACCAGTTATTGTATCTTAGCCAGTTTTATATTAAGATTTTATATCAATCAACGTTTTTCAACCTTTACTTTGTTAGTCACTCAGTGTAACTGAAGGCGAGTCAGGGAAGAGTCTTTAGTAAGAAACCAAGAATCTTCGAACATTTCAAGGCCATTTAATAGATTTGAACAGAATTCAAGGCCCATATAATGATTTTCAAGGCCCGTCTACCAAAATGCCCATTTTCCAGGCCCTAAATTTATATTTCCAAATTCAAGGATTTTCAAACTTTCAAGGATCCAAATTCAAGGATTTTCAAACTTTTCCATGCCCTACGGTGTGTGGTTTTCTGTACTGTAAGTGCTGAGTTCTCCGATCTAAATTTTTGGTGCAATGGAAACAATCCAAAATTAACTTTAAATAAATGACCCCTAGCAATTAGTTTCTTTAAACAATGCATACTGATAGCATACTCCTCCTGACTGACTGGTATAAAAAAGCATAATTAGTTTCATTATTTATCATAGAAAGGAATTATAAATATTTGCCTTACTTGAAATATACTTACTGGCTGAAGAAAGAATGATTGCAGAGGAATTTTTAGTCAGCTTTTTGTATTTCCTTTCACCGGCAGGCAACTTTTGTTTCCTGAAAGAAACATTGATTGAAAATTGAAAATAGGCCAACATTGAAAAAAATAATCATATCACAGTAGAAAAATGTAAGAAATGGGCAGGAATTCACTGTCAGCAAACTTCAGTTATCAAACTGTCCAAAATGTAAAAACTAGATTCTACTTTGATGTAAGAGGCTATATCGATCGCATACATTTGTAAAAAGGAGATGATGATCCAAGCAAAAGTCTATTCTTGATACCAATTTCAAATGTATGTACTATATCTATCAAATTATATTTCATCGTTTTTAGTTTAAAAATAAAACCATCTTAACTATCCCCCCCCCCCCCCCTAAAAAAAATCTTTTACTGGTAAATTTTAGTCAACATGATGGATGTAACACGTACAGGGACAATTCGAAGGTTTGGGCGCAAAGTGAATTTACTTAGATAGCAAAGTATCGAATAGGCTATATTTATACGGTATTTAAACATATTTTGTATGAAGTTATCTATTTATTAATGATTAAATTCTTAATTTGGGGAAACATTTTTTTGTAACATATCACGTTAGTGGCTGTTAGTGTTTGTTGGTTTGTATACCTTAAAACAGGAAAAGGTTTACAGAGTATGGTCAACTAAATTAGATTGAAAGTAAATTTTCATAACTGCCAACATATTGACATAATTTTCAAAATTAGCGCTTGAAAAATCTGATATTCTTTGGGTTGTCTCTTTTTAACTGAAGGGACGCGACAAAGTGTTGAGAGTTTGTCCTGTAACACGATTGTAGTTTAATACTGAGACTTCTTTTTCACATCACTATCAAAATTTAAGTATCGCGGACTTATTCGTCTTGTCTAGTTACATCCAAACCCTACACTGGCATAAGTTGTATCACGATTTCACCCTCATCAATTTCATATTTGTATTTCTACTCTTAATTGTGGAATAATTTTTTTTTTTTTTTTTTTTGAACGGTAACCTACGTCTGAAGAACGTAACGTTCTTCAGTTGCATGGTAGCATTCGAGGGGGAAAGGAGTCGACATCGCCACGTCTAATTAATTGTGGAATAAATCCAACAATGTGTGCTTAATCAATATGAAGCACCAGAACTGTGTTTAGATATCAGAATAATAATCTTATTCAACTCCCCCTGTCTTCGAAAGACCTGCTTTTTTTTGCTGCTTATGTAAGAGACATTTTCAAGTATACCATTCTGGATACTGTATCCATGATACTTAGTGAGTAAATTGAAGCCGGGTTAAGAAAACGGTTGGAATTTACGACTCACATTCTCACTCCTCTGACATGTGCTGACATAGATGGAATCCATCAATTCAAAATCACTTTCTTGATGACCGATATATGCTTTCAATAGTGTGTCTCATTGTCATGAGATCATTTATCATTTGAATTTTCTATAGTGTGATTTTGAAATCGGTTTTGTGAAATCATTTGGATCTATCTAAACTTAAAGTAATGTGTGATCTGCATTTTGCAACAAGAGTATTGTGATCCCCCCCCCCCAGATGACAGGATGGAGCTTACCCTTTGCGTTACCCTCACGGACACCAAAATGACATCCTTGAATTTTATTTACGTAGATGTCTATTCTGGTGCTACTTAAGTAATTCTCAAATATTCAACAAAAATGTCCAACATTTGAGGTATCTTTTAAAAATTGTTCCCGATATCAAAGCTAAACATTGGCTTTCAAAACGTTCCTAACTATTTTAGATACCACAAAAATACTGGAATGTGGTGCTCCCGAGGAAATTTGGATATTTCTAGGAGGAAATTGAATATGATTGCATGCAAATATTGTTTTAAACTAATTTAAGCCCAGTAAATAGACTATTGCCCGATGAGAATTTCCCTGTCGGGGATACAAGAAATCAGTTAAACAAGCCATCTGATGGGCCGTAACATAAATTTGCTGACAGTGAATACAATATATATATCTACCAACGGAGCGTATCAAAAATGTTGCTTACCCTTTGCCGCTAGTGAGAGCCCGGAGTGGTTTAGTAGGTAGAGGTTTATGTTGCCATTCTCCAGACCGTAGAAGATTGTCAAAATGAATCTGTAAAGATGTATCTGAAGGAAAAAGAAAACGTACATGTAATGTAGTTCAGATAAACTTTATTATTGGTTTAGTTTGGGCTGCGATTTAGAAATAGATTATAGAGCGTATAAAACTGTGAGGAACCACACTGTTGTCCTTTAAAAATTGCCATTAATTGATTCAGGATCAGAGGATCCAGTGATGGGTCGATAACTTATCTAGACTCGGGACTCACTGACTGAAGGCCAGACATAATAAACCACTATTTGAGATAAGAATCATAATGCCATTAGATACATGGAATTTTTTCCTGTACAAAGGAAGTTAAGAGCCCATTTTGCCCTTACAAGTCGAAATTCAATCAATTGAATTCTTATTGTATCAAAAAGAAGGAAAATAGACTAGATTAAATTTTATGATTCTACAACTTCAATTCTATGAATAGTCGCCACCCAAACTATTGACTCAATGATACGTGACTCATCCTATAAAATAAATTGGCACCATACTGATACGGGTGGGATATGTATGTTTTCTGGGTAGAAAAACATGTTTTTGCTAGAGAGAGACAGGTCTATAGATTCTAGTGAGTCAGACCAATTAACAACTTAGAACCACAAAGGTTCCGAGCCAATGGTACATTTCGCACTGCAAAACAGTAAAACATTGGGCTGTGTACATGGGACGATAACTGTCAAAAGTATTTTGTGAAATAAGGGCGAAATTGACTCACAGCTAAGCATCAAATTTACAATGTTATCCCAATATATGCTATTTAAGGTGGTGATATTATATAAGAGGCCTCATTCATTATAATTTAATAGCACAGTCATAATGATAAACAATGACAAGAGATGATAAAACTGGTTTTGACCATTTAAGTACTAGATTTCAGATGGGAAAGGTCGGTTATATCATACTTAGAACACAAGAGAAGCCTGTGGCATCAATGGGTTGTACACTCCAATAGTGAAAGGTTGACTCGAATTAGAACTGTCAGCAAACTGATAAGATAAAATACTCCAGAGATATACACGGTTGATAAGAGTGATAATTGATAAGAATGGATAGTGTACATGAACGTTCAGTATGAACAAGCGTAGATTTTAAGCGCGAACTGGATTTAATACGGACCAATAGGAATTCTTGAGGAACCCTCTATTTTAAATCGTAAAATACAGGGTTGGAAAAACCCCGCGGCCCGGTTGTCTGCACCACCCATGTCAGCCCTGCGGACAACCAAAAATGGATATATGTGCGTCCGCCAGACAACCAGGTATTATCTATCTTTAGTGTGAGCGGCGACCTTTTGAAGTGATTTTTCCAACCCTGAAATGTACTTCAATAATCTTTCGATGTTGGTTTTTAAATTAAACGAGACGTACCGTAGGGGAGGTGAAGTTTAATTTTAATTTAATCGAGGACACCACGAGGCGTGTGGAGAATAAATATTAAGTTGTTCAGTACATATGCACCAAAAGCAAATTTAACATAACGGTAACCATTAATGGTGAGATAATATGACGATACCTTGTGGAAATGAGAGGACTTGGTGGTAAGATGGGTCCAGCAAAGCTATTCTCTCGCCCGTTGGCATGGTGACGGGATTAACAGTCTGCATGTTATTGTACCGTCCACCACACATGGCACAAGGAACAGCGGGAGGGTAACAATAACAGGGTACAGTTGAGAGCCGGGCAGCCTTTCGACTCAACTGGTACAGCCCACTAGTTGATAACAGTTTCCTTTTACCATAGCTCCTCACTGGTCGACACCGCGCAGACTGGCAAGTGTTGTCCGCTGCAGGTGAAGGAGGATCAAAAGACAAAGACAAGGGGCCGTCAGTCCGTAATCGCTTATTATTAGCATCTGAGTCTTTGGCCACCGCAGACGAGCTGGTGCTCGCACAGCTGGGTGACATGCTATTAGTACTACTACTGTTACATTGCGAACTAGCCGGGTTGAGGAAACCATTGGGCGTGCTGGTAGGTTTGGGGGGCGTAGAGGGAGCAGTCTGTGGTTTGCTATTGGGAAGCAGAGGGCTTTCTGCCGGAGACAGGACATTGCCCAACTGCTGAGTCAATCTGGCCGATTGCTTGTCCACATTAGATAAAAGTGTCGTGAGGTTGCACGGGGACATCTCGTTCTTCCTCTCTAAGCTGGCGATTTTTTCCTCCAGTGGAGACAGGCGTCGGCCAGTCCTGTTGTTCCTGAACTTGGTGGTCATGATGTCCTCTGGGGGGACGGCCTCCCCCAGCACCACTGCCCCCTTGGCCGCCCGGATCTGGCGGTAGATGTCGCTTTGCTGGCGGATCCGGTACTCGAGGTCGGAGACCTGAGCTTGCAACCACGTCCACTTGGCAGCTACTGCAGCCCGCTCTGTAGCCCACTTCCATTCTGCCCTGCGTCGTCTGTAACGAGAATAAATTCAGTCAATATCTTGACTTGCTTTCTTTTGTCAAGTAAAAATAATCCTATTTTAATTTACGCCTACACTGGGGGGAATATAATCAATCGGGGCACTCCAGATTACATACACCTACACAATACAACAGCACAACTGCAGTTACGTAAGGTAAAGTTAAGGCTTGCCATTTCCGGAACCTTAAGTGGATAAATCACTAGGGACCGTTCGCCAAATCTCATCTTCTGAGACAATTCTTGTAATCTAGATTAAATAAAATTTCGTGATAAAAACATATTTCTCGCTAACAGTCACTGGGTATAACATTTTCCGTGTATTTAGTGTATTCAGGTATGAAAAGCGGTGGCATAAATACGTAAACTACTGTGATCAAGCTTTCAAATCCAGCCAACGATAAGGTCGCCGATATGGGTCAAACTACTGCACTACAGTATAGGGTAGGTTCATGGACACAAGCTGTGAGATTGCCGTCCTATTTCAGTCACCTTTCAAGCGAGAACAATATATTTGCTGTCTACTCCTTTATAAATATGAATGGCTGAACGTGTGAAACCCAGAGAAAAATGGAATTCAAATTTGTTAAACATTATAAATGTCCAAATAGAATTATGTGAACTCGGAGTATAGCATCTTACAGCCTAGAATGATAAGCTATTCCAGCCCTTCTGTACTATAGTACTCAAGCAGTGAGCACTGAACACGCCAGATTTTACCTGTATTTCGATTCTGCGGTACCAACGTATTACATATTATAATGAACGGGTTGTTCATTTTAAATTTACCACGCATTCGGTATCATCATTAGATAAGTTAGTGTACACAATGACCTCTTTCCATACAGAATGCATTTGGGTACATGCGCAGAAACTCGAAGCTATGTCACAAAAAATGAAACTGGGACTCATTGACATGTATTCCAGTCTCACAGGTATATGAAAATATGACACCATATGCTGGTGTGTGTGACACACACTTGTCACTTGATTCAGCAATTAGCATAATTAACCAGAACAAATACCTAGACCATAGGTCGGGCTGACCAAAAGACGCACTGAAAAAAAAAATCTATTTCGGTAACATTTTGTACTGGAGAAGTTACAGATCTATTAATTCGGGACCTTATGGACTTCAGGTTAAATGCAAAGTAATGCCTGCCCGGAAGACCATGAACAACGGCTGCTGAAAGACCAATACAGGCTTTACTTCCTCCGAAACTTGACTGCTAAGTATTATCAGTAAAGTATAAAGTATTAACTATATCAGGGATTTTGCTAAGTTTTAGAGTAGGCGGGATTTGTTGGAACCTCTATTTTACATGGGCCTCACGGTATAAAAGTTTGGTATTTGACCCATGGGGGTATGTAAACTGTACCACCCAGCTTAAACCGAATAAGAACTTATTTCGTAAATGGGACGGGGGTTGCTTTTCTATTGGGGGGAGAGGGGGGGGGGGGGGGCGGCGGCGCGGCGGGCGTAGATACAGAAACACGTGTACACATGTATAGGGGTTGTTCAGAGACGTATAATATTGTATTGCTAGGTTTACTATAAACAACTGAACTTGAATAGTTGTAATCATATATCATAAATAATTATTAGTACGGTAATATTATGCACTAAACAGTTCTAGAACGTAAATTCTAAGTTAACGCACGCCAAAGAAAAGAGGTCAAGCGACGGCATGGATCCAAGTCTGGGAATATTTTCTCAAGCGATATTCTTGGGTGAGGTTTTTTTTCTGGGTCAATGCAGCTACGTGCAGACATTCATTTCACAATTAGTGAGATCATGTGCTAAATGCGAACTAGGCACCTATCATTCTATATTTTTGTAATTCAACAAATGGATAAAACCCAAAATAAATCTACATACATACATTTATGATAAACTGCTTTGTCAAATTGTTGGTCTAATCCCTGTTGCACTGCCAGTAATAACTTCATAATTTAAAGCAATATGAAATATGATCTGCTGCTGAATATTTAGTGAAGGCAATTCTGGTCATCTACCCCGAGGTACCCAGACCTCATTATATAAAGGAGAGTAAACTGGATACCTACACATAAGAGTATATCTTGCTGGGGGGAAACCATGATCAATAGTCATATGAAGTATTTGCCCATTGAAATGGTACATCTAAAATGATTGGGCACACGCCTTATTTGAACCGTTGCACGTCAAGTAAAACTAACTGTAATATATTAGCTACTATATTCGATATAGGAAGATATTTCTTTTTTGAAATAAAAAAAAGTACAAAATTTGATATATATATTCATAAAACAAATAATTAAGTATCATAGAAGTGGAGCCAGTTTCTAGCTTTCTTATTCGCACCTTTGACATATTTAAGCTATTGGCAACGAAATATCACGCCTGCCCAGGCATTTGGCACATTAATGGGCTGCATAATAATAGCAGACAAGGCTCCTGCAGTCCTGGTCATGAATATACATACCTACTACTACGTGGTGCTTACTAAAATCACGAGATTTAAAGCTCAGGCAGCTTTCAGATTTCAACAGTGCTCAAAACACTCCCTAGTTCATGACTAGTTCTACTCCACCAATCTAGAGCTTTAAGTTTGGAATAGTAGATTCTTTAGAATTTAAGTGAAAACACCGCTGAGGACTCATTCCCCCACATAAGAATGTTCATCCTAGTTTCTTTTTCGTTACAGCATGCTTCATGGTTACTTGCTTCCCATTTGTGTAGTCCCCTAGGGAGAACAGCCAAAATAGCATCGACATGCTGGATGGATAGGTAAAAATATCAAAAGCTGAGTCATTCATGATTAATAACAAAAAGTTGAGCCCAAGCAAAACTTCGAGACCCAGATAAAACAATGACACCGATACGTAGGAAAACTATCACAGGTCACTATATCTAGGTCAGGCATGGTACCATTCATTCCATGTATCCTAGATTCGTGGATGAATCAGGATATCTGCATACTCGCAATCGCAATAGGGTGGAAAATTGAACACAATCAGAACTAGAAATGAATTTAAGAAAATTTAAACGGCGAAAATATTCAACTGCGGCTATACCGAATGAAATTGCGTAATCCAATAGCATATATAAATATCCTGGAGTCGATTCATGCTAACAAATTCTTTCTGAGATTGATATTGAAACAAGTAGATGAATCCAGTAGTGGCAGTACTTTGATTGATGTTTCCTTTGGACTTGGATTAAATCTATTTTCATACCAATATAGGCCAAGTATATATACACCATGATAACCTAGTGCAAAGAGAGGCTCTCCTAGATTTTGACCTGATCAAATCTACGTTCACATAAACATTGATTCAAAGCTCATAGTGCCTAATAAAAGAGAGATTATGTAACAGCACTCGCTCTTGATCGTGTACCATATCATTGGATATTATATCTAACTTAGACCTTGTCTCCACAACACAAACTTACAAGAACGTTTTAGGCATCTTTTCCTCGTCATAGTCATAATCTTCATCACAGCTTTCACCCCCGGAACTGCTCTCTGTTGCATCAGAATCCATGGCAGACTCTAGGTGTTTCAGATCCTTTTGTAAAGTACTAGATACCCTATTCATTTCTGTGCAAAGGTCCTCGTCCAATCGTAGGACACTCGTACCACTTTCATTAGCGGATTGATTGGCATTTGCAAGTCTCTGACGTAATGTCATTGCCTGTGACGTTTGCAATCTTCTGACTAGACTAACAAGGGCTGCCGTCGACAAACTCTTAACATCTTCGCTTTGCAAGAGTTCAGTTTTTAAGTCAACACTATTAGAGGGCTGGGGCTTCATGGCCTTAGCAATAGTTTGTAAATTTTTATGTTGGTGGTCAACAAAACCACTCAGCTGTTGCTGAACGTGAACAATAGTTTGTCTACTTTGTATCCTCCTGATTCTCCGTAGGAGGCGATCAGCTTGTCTTTCAAGGTCCTTTTGACGTTTGGCTGTTTCAGCCAAACGATCCACATTGCTAAGAAGGCCAACGTCTGCCATGCCAGTGCTGGAGGCACTCTGGACATCCACATGCGTCACTGATGCAATATCCTCCATGGCTTGTAAGCTAACCCCATCGGAATTAATTTCAGAATGTTGAGGTGTCATGTCCATGTCGTTAGCGCCAGGGCCGGCCACACCCCCAACTGCTTGCTGAGACGAGGACGTCGTGGCAGTTGAAGTTTGGGTGTTCCCCGTCTGAGAACTTGTTTTAAATGTATAACCCATATTCGTTGTCTTATTTGCTTGAATGGTAGGAGCAGTTGCAGTATGTGGCATCTTCACTATGCCAGACTGAGTGATGTTACTGGCGGGGTTGGCGGCAGGGCTTGGTGGTAGTGTTATCTTAGGTTGGTTCATTCGTTCAGATTTCTTGGGCCGGTCACTTGCCCTACTTATTTGACCCAGGGCTGGTGACTTGGCAAGATCAGCTGTCAAAAGCCCTAGAGATCCACCACCGGGCTTGGAAGACAGGGCTGATGCAGCTTTTAATTGACCAATCCCTGTCAGAAGAAGTGGTGCAGGAGAAGATTTGCCTTTGAAGCTGACAGGGTTGAGGCGGGTAATCGCGTACGTCGAAGCGATGTCTGGCTGCCTGGACAAGGTCAACAAATGCGACTGTGTTTTCCCCGACCCCGATGACGGCTGGCTTCCAAGGACTGGCCGGGTAGAAGCAAGGGGATCAGTCGAATCTGGGACAGGGGATGGACTTTCCCTTCCTGATAATCGTCCGTGGACACCGGTCGTCTGTCCTACAGTCGGCAACTTAGCCCGAACTTGAGTTGCCGCTTCCGTAAGAGCGGGTGCCATAGCTGCCATGCACCATAGCCTTAGCGGCTGTGGAGAGAACATGCATCGGCACTAAAACAAACGCATCTCTCACGTTTGCCACTCGATGGAGATGAAATAAGACAAACTTCCTAAAAGTGTCAGACCCCTCGTGGGACGCCTCGGCCTGGAAAAAAATAAATTACAGTGTAAAACGATAGCATATCACACAAATGAGTACAATATCAGAATCACGTGACTGACTTCAATGGCCACATAAATCCAAAGGCGACAGGCAGTGAACTGAATGGGGAGTGTTCCAGCAAACGGACAATGATTCGTCCCTGCATATGTAATGAACAAGACATTTGACCATAGAAAATACACTATGAAACTCAATAATGGTGAAAAATAAGGCGAAACCTTCATTTACAGGCAAAAAATTAGTTAAGCTTGACGTACCACGTGATAAGGCCACGTCCCTCGGAACCCACAAACAGGGTCTGTCTCGCTCAATTCCTGCTTTTTTCAAATGCCTGTATCTGAATTTCTGTACAGTCTTGTGGTCCTTTCTTCCTAGTATGGATAGTCCATCCAGTTAGGATTCCTTTAAGCTCGAGTTTAGCTCATTGTATTCCATTATAATTCCGCATTTGACAAAAACAAATTACTTCGTAATGGCGGACATCTATCGCTGGCTGGTCGGGGGACCACAAAACAAAAATGCGGGCCGACCTCATTTAAATACGGATTGCGTCAATGCTCTAGTACCCCCTCTAGAAGCTATTGCTTTGTGAGGTACTGATGGGTATTTCCAGTAAAGGCGCGAATGTGCAGTACTTGGTGGTGGGACCCATAGACCAAGCTACCAAGCAGAGGACTAGGCTAGACTGGGGGGTTTCACAATTTTGATGGTAGGCCTATTCATAGTACCATATAAACTAGAATATTATATTTGAATTCAGAATGATTTCACTTCTAGGCTACTTAGAGTAATAGCAACGATCCTGTAATAGGCCTAGGCCTATAGGCCTATATCCATTTAGTTTTACTATGAACAGCAGTAGATCAGAAGATAGATAATTTAATGTCCTAGGCAATAGCATCCATGAGGCTCATACGCCACTAATAAGTTCTGGTAAATATTCATATATGATAGGCTAATGGAACGAGGTGCTTGTACCGTAATTCACACTTATTTCCATCCAACACCATGCTTACCAAAAGAGTAGGCTATTGAAAAATAGCCATTCATGCATTTGTGTTGAGTTCTGAATCACAATCACAAAATCTCAGCGACATATGTAGGCCCCTACATACCATACGGCACTAGGCCTATACATGCATATACAAAAAAATCAATTTTCTATGCATCCTCTTGTAGCAAAATAATAGCATGCTGGTCACATACGTAAATCCTAATAAATGAATTACCGTATTGAATCTCTCCGTGACGTATGCTAATAAATTAATCATTCAATCTCCCCATATATTCGATGGGTCTATATATAGATGCAGATGTGTAATTAAGAGTAGAGAGATGAACAGGATTTCCTCACATTGAAAGAGGACACGGACATAGGCCTACGTTTAAATAGTAGGCTAACAATTCTATACGCCTAATATTGTCCTCATTATAGGCCTATAAGGTTCAGTTATCTTTTCGTGATTGTTCAGTATTGACATTTTATGACGAATGCAACTTTTTCGAGTGCAATCGCTATGGGTAGCTATGGGTCCCTATGGGTCGTGGCTGTTACCAAAGTACCCGCTGTGGTAGGCGTCCCTGCAGGTGCCCCAACACTGGGTGGAACTCAGGCTATTCTATTCTATTTTAGTCCTCCCCTTATTGTTAGTGAAACATTCTTACTAATATTATTTTCCTGCATTGACATTATATAGAGGAGGCCTAGAGAGAATGGTCTCTAACTAGTATAATGATTTTTAAATCAACTGAAATCTATATGACTAGTTCTCACCTGAATGTTTACTTGCCATACAAGTTTGGAGGGAGTACGAAAAGTAAATTGGTCAAAATCTAACATGGCCATCAATTAGTCGAGCAAGCCGCCCGTTCGTGAGAGAAACGCAGTAGGCCTTGCAGCTAGCAAACCATACTTACCTTACCCAGATTGCATATCTCAGGGCTTGAACAGCTGGGTATAGACCGTGTCATATTTTAGAATGAGAATAAAAGTAACACCAATGTACGACTGGAACAGCATTTCGATATATATTTTAGAAAAACGGATCGTCTCTGAGGTTTCCCGCCCACACCCATCACCGGATATCAAAGTACGCGAAAGATAACATCCCCGAGAGTGGCTTTTAAAATGCGCTCTCATGCGCTGTAGGCCCTATTGGTATAGCTATATATGGGTCTCTGTAACTGACCTCAAGATCATCAGATAGCCGAACTCGGAGAAACTATAGTGTTTCATAGCCTGTGGAGAAGTTTAATTCGTTGACACCCTGGCATTAGATATATAGAATAATCCTTACAAAATCACTTATCAGTTATAACCCGTATACCCGCGTATACCCAGCTTACGGATTCTGTATGGCGGGAGAAGTTTGTGCCACACACCTGCATAGCCTACACGCAAGCTATCTCAGTGTCTGGGAAGGTTTATTCATGTTGACTTAATTACAAGTAGGGATGGTTATTCCCGGAAGGAATGATACAACAATTTCCCCCAACTTTTCTGCCCCTTTAACATGATGTAGCTGATTGTAATAAATTTATGATGTAGCTGATTGTAATAAATTTAGCTAAATTTGTATAGGTGACTATAGCTGGTCTATATCACAAATCCCAGCAGATCTATTTATTTATTCCACGATTTGGCCGTGAGAGTGAAGTGTATCGGAAATACTTCACTCCCACGACCAGTGAAGTATTTTCGGCTCGTACGCCCCTATAAATACACGTATGTAGTCCCTTTGTTTTTGGCCTGCTGGTTCGATTGGTAAGGTCATTAAATTGATTTTAAATTAATTCAAGCCTATCTACTTGAAATTATCAGTCAAATACAGAAGGGCTTTTATCAGGTAAGGCCTATTAGGAAATTGACAATCTTTTTTCCCTTATTTCTTCAGTGTACTAGCCAGTTTTTACAATCAAAATTATATTTCCAGTAAGTTAAACATCTTTATCTGAATGTGAATCAATAATTTATCCTTAAAGATGGTGCAAGTCGTTTCTTTTGTTCATGCAAAAAAAGTGACGGAGATAACGGAAAAAAAGAGGGATATACCTGAAATAAAATTGACAAGTCAAAAGTGATCTCCGTCACATTAATTCAAAGTTGTCTCCGACCAATAAAATTCCCCAAAAGGTAGTAAATAGCTGGCTAGGATTGCGTTTAGCTTTTATACCATCACATTTTAACTTACTTAGCATCAGAAAGCCATTTATAAGCATATATCATTAATTACTAGTTAGCAAGAAATGATGGAAAAAACAAAGTAGCAACGGGAATGGGAAATTTTGTTTCTGTGCAACTTGATTTAAAACAGTGTAATCTGATTCAACACACAATGAGAAATAAAACACTTTTTGATCTCAGGCCTCTTTAAGAGGCCTGAGATCATATGAGTCACTACTAAATGTGCCAATCATTCTTCATCTGATAACATTTGTAGCTGTATGTAAGGTGTTAGAGCTTAGATATGACATCAGGGGAGCGTGCCATATCTAATTCACTGATCAGTGATACATTTCGCACTTAAGATTAAGATTAAGATTAAGATACATTTATTTTCGACTTATCGCTTTCAGGAAGCATAACTCCAGCATAGGGAGGATCACACGTTTCCTGTTATTTTTTTACATTTTCACAAAGCAGCACACAATACCCCAGTCGTCATAGACGAAAGGAGCGCACTGCTATAATCAATTAAATAGGATTTTACTGTTATTAAAGTTTTTTGAAAAGGTGCATTAGCTCTTATATAAAATTTTACCTCAGTATAGTTGAACGTAATTTGTCTTAAGGCTTAGTGCCTAATTAAGTCAAATGGACAATGAGTATGCTATTCAATGAAGTGTTGGTCTGACCATATCAGAGTTTTCTTCGCTAGTGATTTAAACAGTTTCTTATCTGGTACCCAGTGGGCCATGGTCTGCAACGAATTCCATGTATATGGGATTCTGTGGAGGATTGATTTTCTTAATTGTTCATTTATGGGAAGGATTTGTTTCAGTGGTTTCCTACCTACAGCAAAATTTCTGGTGTTTAATCGTCTAATATCAATATATTTTGGATTGCTCGCCAAACCATGGCCCGCCTGCAAAACGTGCAACCTTCTTCTGTGTTTTAATGTCAGTAGGTTTTTATTAACATGAATTTCATCAACATTTGCTCTGGATGGAAGCCCATAGATTCTGCGGAGTATTTTGTTTTGAATTATTTGAAGTCGATTCGTCCCTGATGTTGTGTGGGAATCATGAAAAATATCAGATTGGTCAATCAGGGGCAATACCATGACCTTATATATGAGTAATAAAGTATCTTGTGGTATCTTCCCTCTAAGTTTTGTTAATTGCCAGCATTTATAATTCATGGAGCTTATTAATTTGCTTACTACTGATTTAAACTTAAGATTTCTGTCGATATCTACTCCAAGGTATTTATAAGTTTCTACTTCTTCCATGGGATTTCCATCCAGATTTAGAATGATATTCTCAGCCTGAGGCTGTGCATTCCCAGCCCACCTCGACCTCAGGTTCTGCTTTGCAAAGAATGTTTGGATTTTGGATTTGTCATAATTAATTGATATCATATTATTCTTACACCAGTATATTAGGGCATTTAGATCCTGTTGAAGCAGGTTTGTAGCTTCTAGGACATCCGTGCCTTTTGCATATATTATGGTGTCATCAGCGAACAATTGGATATTTGAGTTTTGGATAAATTTTGGCATGTCATTTATGTATATTGTGAACAATAAAGGGCCTAAAGTTGTGCCTTGTGGCACACCGCAAGTTATTGGATTTAGACTTGATTTTATTTTATTTACTTCAACTGATTGGTATCGGTGGGATAGATAATTTTTGAACCATTCCAGTTCTTTGTTTCTTATACCTATAATTTCTAGTTTTTCCAAGAGTCTTGAATGGTTTACTGTATCGAAAGCTTTTCTGAAGTCGAGGTAGGCTGCCCTAGAGACTTTGTTTTCATTCATGTTGTTATATATTTCCATTAAGTAATTTATGAGGGCGTCTTTAGTCGAGCGACCCTGTCTAAAACCGTACTGACCGTCAAATAAGAGGTTGTTGTTCTCCAGATAATATATAACTTGTTTGTGCATAGATTTCTCTAGCAGTTTTGCAGGCATGGGAATGGAGGAGACCGGTCTGTAATTACTTGGATTTGTCATGGGTCCAGCCTTGTATAATGGGGTTACTTTTGATCGTTTCCATTCTTGAGGGATCAAGCTTTCAGTGTAAGTTAAATTAATTATTTCGACCAATTGTACTGCTAGTATGATTAAGATCTTTTTCAGTAACCAAGAGGGTAAGTTATCGTACCCTGAGCTCTTAGAGGAGGGCATACTCTTGATAAGTGTTACTAACTCTTTTGTCGTGGTCGGTTTAAATTTAAAGCTCGTTTCGCTTCTTGGCGGGTTATTTCTTTCATACAGGCTGGACTCATTTTGGGTTGGAGGGGATATTTCCAGGGCAAGATTATTTCCAATTGTGGCAAAGAAGTCATTAAACTCGTCGGCAACTTTCTCTGGAACTATGTCTCGGTCATCTTTTTTTAGTTTTATTTCACTTTTTTCATTCTTCCCCTTACTGTCTATTAGTGGGCTAAGGTTTCGCCAAAATTTCTTGGGTTCATTCTTATTTTGTTCTATTTCCTCTTTTATAAAATTATTTTTCAAGTTCCTGGCCATATGGTTTACTCTCCTACGCAAGCTTTTGGCTTGGTCAAATAGTCCTGGGTTGTTATATTTTTTTGCTGCCCTGAATAACCTATCTCTTTCCCTCATTAATTCCATTATGTCACCTGTGACCCATGACTTCCTTGCTCTGACATTTTTCATTTCCCTTTTTGGACACATCTTATCCACCTCCTCTCCGATGACTTTCAACATATTTCCCCAACATACTTCTGGTATTTTTGAATCAAATAACATCGCCCAATTGCGTGCCAGTAATCTTTCGCTTAGTAGTTCCTCATTAAGTTTTTTGTATGACCGACATATAAAACTTATCAATTTATAGTGCTCTTTTTCTTTTTTTATTATTAAGTAGGTTGGTTTGTGGTCGCTTATATTGTAATTCAATGTTCCACATTTACTAATAAACTTAGAATTTGTAAAGATAAGGTCAATCGTTGTCTGAGTGGTAGTGGTAATTCTAGTGGGAACTGTTATTATTTGTTTTAGCGAGGTGTTAAATTCAATTGACTGCAATTGGGCTTTGCCAGTTGAGGGGATTGCATAGTTTACATTAAAGTCTCCAGCCATTATTACCTCTTCATTCTTTGGTACTCGGTCCAATGTGTCTGACAGTAAATGGATAGCATCCGTCAGAGAGCCCCCTGGTGTACGATAGACATTTACAATCGAGATGGTTTTAATCGTATTTACTTTTATCCTCAGTGTTTGGATCTCAATATCATTAGTACACTTTTGAAGATTCTCGTCAATTGGTAATAATTCAAATTTATCTGAGATGTATGTTATTAAACCACCTCCGGTTTTTTTGTCAGTATTCCTATCTTGTCTCTGACAATTGTATCCATTCAAACGTATCAGGCTATCATAGACTCTGCTATCTAACCATGTTTCGGTCAGGCACAACACGTCCATTGGTATTTTTTCAGTTAATAATTCAATTTCTGCTAACTTGTTCCATAGACTTCTTACGTTTAGACTTATAAGTTTAAAGCCTTTCAACTTATTATAATCCTCTTCTATTGAGGTTAACAATTCAGTATTGATTACATTTTCTTTTTGGTTCGCTGCTATTCTACTGATGTGATAGTGGGCGAACCACGCGGTTGCGACATATTACTATAATATACCGTGAATTTGTAAATTAAATAATGATTTATCTGTTCATGTGCAACATTTCACATATACAATATGTAGTTTTAATCAATTTGGACTTGTTTAGAAAAACAATGTTATTATGTAACAACAATATAACAATATAACAATACAACAATCAGACATATTTCACCACATACGTGACATAGTATTCGATCATTATTGTAATGTACCATAGAACAAACTGCTTGGTATCATTTATCATGTAGTATCATGTACTACCTATTCCTTATATGTGGAATAGTTACTCGCTTGGGGTTTTGGGGGCACAGGGTTTCAATATTTGTGGGTAGGGAGAGATCACTTCGATCTAAATGAAAAGCAATTAATTATTCTTTTATAATTATTGATTTATCTGTGTCACGTTTAGATAAGTTTTACTCATAGGCATATATAAGTAAAGTAAAGTTTTCGGTTTGCCGTATCACGATTTTGTTATTTACTATCCGTCTTAAATCTGAGTGTTCATATTCATTTTAAGTAAACCGGGCTTAGTTGTTTTTAGAGAAATTGGTGAAAAGTTCGTGATACTTGCGGTTCAGCATTTTCACATTTGAAGTTTTGCTAGAGTCTTGGCAATTTGCTTGGACCAGTGGTCAAGTCCATGTGGTCTCAGGTGACAAGCTTAGACGTTGGTATATATTTTGATTGACGGTCATTCTAGTTTATGTGATTGGCTGTTAGTTAGATGGACTTACAACTTGATGGACAGCTAGTTAGATCCTTTTCCAACCTTGTCCATCTCTGATAGGTCTGCAGAATCATACAGGGCCACATAAGGCCTTCCCACCTCCCACACCAGCCTTATGTTTGTCCAACCCTGGGATTGCATCCCTTTAGGTATGCATGCGTATCTTATCTGTTTACACCGTCGTGCCTCCTATAATTGGTTGCAGCACATGTAAATTAGTGGAAAAAGGTGACAGAAGTTATACCAACTCATGAGTTAAAACTCTCTTAAATGTACTCTCGTTGGTGGACTGGATGTGCATGTTTGTCTTATTACGTAATCGCCCCAACTCCTACCCCCCACTGGCATTCTCTTGTACCCCTTTGACACTGATAACAGGTGATAACATCAAAGCGCCGATGCCCGATGCCAGTCTTGTATGTGGCACTGGGCCAGGAGGTATGAATTAATTAATTCAGTGCTCGTTATTGTGCCTGAAAAATCTTGTTCTATTACCCTCTATAAATACAGGTTACCTTTTATAAGAATGGCATGTGTGAGTGAAAAAGAAGAAAGTTGCAGTTTAAATGGTAATTCTACACCTATTATTAACGATTTGACTGTGTAGAAAGTAAAATGAAAAAGGAAACAACCTCTTGAATGCGATCTTCTGACACTCTGCAAAAAGTAAAATGAAAAGTTCTTTTAATCCAGCTTCGCGATATGTGGCTACAAGTGGCCACATTATGAAATGTCCTCTTGTGTTTTTTATGCAATACTTGTACATTGAAAATGTTCAGATATAACTTAAAGGTAAACTTTTTTAGGTAAATATTTTCCATTTTCAGTCTAAACATGGCTAAATTGCCATAACTACAAATTGACATCGGACACAAGTAATTAGGCCTGAGAATCGTTTCCATCAGAAACGCCAGGTATATAAATTAAGTTGACATTAGTTGTTAAGTTAAATAGATAAACCAAACTTAACTTGATTATTTCTTAACTTAGTACTTGTTGTTTCATCAAAATATTTGCAATATTAGTGGAGATATTTGGGAAAATATGGTCTCCATGGTCAATGGGAAAATGAGCAAATCTGAGCAGCTCTCTATGTTGAAAATGCATAGGATGAGCAGGAACAGATGGACCTGTATTTTGCAGGAATTAGAAGATATCTTATCATAACTATCAAACAAACCACAATATCTACATACAATTTTTCATACTTATGTATTTTCTCATGGGGAATGTGATTATGTGTTCAAGAAGTTTCTAATTTGCATATTAACTAGGTCATTTGCATAATCATCACATAAACTAGGACAGTTAATCTGAAACTTGAAGGATATTCAATGACTTATTGATTTCTTCTATACTATGATATATATATTTGTATGTGGTCAATTCTCACAAAATGGGGGCAGTTAACGTTTTTTGATTCCGAGGTTCACCAAGCTTACATTTTAATTTTTGGGGGCTTTTGAGCCATATATGATTCATTAATCTGAAAATGTGCATTATCTATATAACATGATAAAATATAGGTGAAAATAGACATTTTTTAAAACCAGAAATAAATTTATTTAAATTTAAATGAATTTATGTCAGAATTTCTACTTCATTAAAGGGATCTGACCATGTACAAAGCGTTTTTAGTTAAAATGTGGCGAAAATATGGGAGATACTTTTCTAAATTGCCATTTTGTGCCTTAAAAAAATGGCTAAAATCACAGGTTGCCTACGTCGGGGTAGTAAACTATATAAAAATGTATATAAGAAATAACCTCAAAACTGGGCTAACTATGATACGCATATAAAGTCAATAATATTCATGAAAGAAAAAAAACTTTCTTATGTGGCCCTTTACTTTTTCATGGTAGCCTAATACTTTTGAAAGAAATGAATTTGGCTAAAATCTGCATGTCCCTACGTCGGGGCACAATTTATTTAACTGTTCTGTTATTATTCATCTTTCAAACTCTTAGTGACTTTTGAGCAATGTGTACTATTATCAACTTCAAATTCTGAGCATAATGAACAATATGTTCCCCCCCCAACGTAGGCCCCTGCCCTAATGTCCTAATAAGATACATACGATTCTCAGTGTGGTGACCTCAAGATGTATAGAAAGTACCTAATTGTTTTCCAGCCATTTATGTGAATGATTGAGATTGGTGCTGACGTCGGGGGTGGGGTGCCTACATCGGGGTGGGGTGCCTACGTCTGGGCATTTTCTTTTAAGATTTTCAAACCTCTACACATTACAGACCCTCTCAAAACTCATTAAATATGTCATTCGATATGTTGGGAATGTTATTATGGTAAAAAGCCCATTCTTAATAGGCAGTTATTCCTCACAGTTTTAGCTCATAAATCAACAAGGCCCCTAGGAAAAAATAAGTTTAAAATTCAAATTGATGCTGAGAGAGAAATATTCATTCAATCATTGCTTTCCCAAAATACCCTATATATATTTATCAATGCACAAAAATTTCCTAATTCTGAGAAGTTTGAAAAAATGACTTCATTTGCATATTAGTTAGGTCATTTGCATAATTATCACAAATGCAGGTGTATAGACATCATTTGCCAAAGGTGCTAAAACAAGTTACCCTTATCTGCAACCTTACCATTTGATTGGTATGACATGTTATTAAAAAGAATAATAATTAAATAAACTAAAACATGTCTTTAATTATGTATCGAGGTAGGTAGATAGTCGCTTTTATATCGAGTATCCCGGTTGTCTTGGTGGTAATGTTATTTTGGGTTGGAAAAAAATGGGTGCGTAAGTGCACTTTGGTGTAGTTGTGAGTCAGTACAATATCGTGGTGCTGCCCGCACTGAATAACTCAGTGTCATGGCCGTACCAAAATTTTTTTTTACATATACAATATGAAAGAAGATTGAGATAACTGGTCATTTGCGTAATCTTAGTGATGGTACTTAGGAAAGTTAGGTGTTATTGTTACCATGTTATACTACTTTTTGTTTTGGGGGATTTTTCCTCCCTTCAAACCCCTAAAAAGCTATTTTTTTTTTTTCCCAACACCGGGTCTTCATTCAGAATTTAGACATGGACAACATTCAAGGGCGTATACAGTAACTTACAATGCTCTTGTTTATCAACCCAAAGTTACGCTAATCATTTATTTTCTGTTATCGTATCAATATCAGATCTACCGTGTATGCTATCTATTCTCATGGTGCTATAGCAATAAAATGTTGAATCACATTTATGACTCTTGTTATGTTTACTTTCTACCTACGTAAACGAATAATAACTTTCACTATTGAAAAGTAATCTACGGACATGTTTATTATTATACAAAATTGAGACACCAATTTGTGGGAGTCACAGATCGTTATAAAAACCTTCCCACGTCTTAAACTCCTTGTCATTGGCTGTTCCATAGCTGACAGAGTCTTTCATTGCTTTTAAGGCTATCTTGAGCTCCCGGAGAAACTCGAAAAAACACACCTTATTGCTTTGAAATAATCTAACTCTGTAAATGTAGAATTTTGCCTTTATGATAATAAAATTTAGTTGACGATGTTTTATCTCTTGAGACGGTATACCTAATAATATGTGGGCTGCGTTTATATCATCCACTATCTCACAGTCGATCCATCTATTTCTGCTAGCCCAATTAAATAGAGTATGCCAAAAATTGTTGATGTTTTCAGTCTATAAAGAAATGAAAAATGTCATCCATCTCGTCACAAAACTCGCATCTGTCAGACAATTTGATTCCCCATCTCTTTAGCTTTTGGCTACATACAATAATTCGGTTGACGACATGATATTGAAAGGCTTGCATTCTAACGTTCCGTGTACAAGTATATGGAATACGGTACCATTCTTCTGGGTTGACTCTAGAAATGTCAATGCCCTTGTTAAACCACTCGAACCATATACCATTTCTTTCTTCTCTCCTTATTACAACGTCTTTAATAGCACTATACATTTCTTTAGACGAAGTTCTTAGAATATTCACACTGATACCACCGAAATTCAATCTTAGTTCTGCGCGAAAGTTAATTTCTTCGGTGTCATTCAATAAAATCCACCATTTCTTTGGAATAATGTCACGAATCTGAAACCTCTCTACAAAGTTTATCTTGATACCATTTTCAATCTGGAAATCTTCAATTTTTTTAACTTTGTTTTCAACAACAATATCACCAATGTTGTTGATACCGTTTTGTTTCCATTCTTTCCATTTATTAATTTTTTGCTCCATGTTTAAAAATTGATTATTCTAAATCCTCTCACTCAGAACTTCTTTTTTCGATGTTGGACCTTTCAATACAAAGAATCTGTACCACAACGCGAGTATATCCTCGTAAAAGCATGCAATATTACAATTCGTCTTTCCTCTCGTGCTAAATGCTACCAATAGGTTATCGCCCATTTTGGATCTTACATACGCTGTCCATTTAAACTTCGCTCTCTACAAGAATTCTTTTGACCCACATCATCTTTGTTGTATAGACTTTCGTCTCTATGTCTTGTAGGCCAAGTCCTCCATCCTCAGTATTTTGACATAAGTATTTTTTTTGCGATCATAATTTTGCCATTTTTCCAAACGAATTTCTTGATCTTTTTCTGGAATTCAACAATGTATCTGTTTTCGACACTTATGACATTGGCTGCGTACATAAATAGTGGCAAGAATAAGACATTTGAGATAAGGACTCTACCCTTTAAAGAGATGTCTCTTTTGCACCAGTGTGCTATACATTTGGTTGCTTTCTCTAATATTGGCTTAAAATTGAGATCATTCTGATTCTTCCTGCTATAAGGGTATGTTAAGACAACACCTAATATTTTCATGTTATTTACCCATTTGATTTCACGAGATGCTTGCTCCACTAATGGTATCCCACCAATGTTAAAACCTTGGGTCTTATCAATGTTTAACTTCAGACCAGACACTTTTCCGAATTCATTAATTATCTCGAGCATTTTACACATTGCTTTTTCATTCTTTGCCAGTATTGTCAGTTCGTCTGCGAATGGTACCACCTTATTTTCTACAGAACCAATGTAAATTCCCTCGCATTCAGGGCTCATCCTTAATCTTTCGGCCAGCTTTTCTGCCACAATGATGAACAAGATCGATGAGATGGGATCTCCTTGCTTTACGCCGCGGCCTATAGAGAACCATTCTGACGAGAAGCCATTATTAATCACACATGATTTGGAGCCGTTCAATAATATATTAATCCATTCTATAAATTCTTCTCCCACATTCAGATCTTGTAAGCATTTAGTTAGAAACTTCCAGGAAATGGAATCGTACGCCTTTTGGAAGTCTAGGGTCACAACAAGCCCTTCCTCTCTGTTGTCTTCAAGGTGGCTTATCGTGTCCTCTATCCTTCTTATGGCCGTACCAATAAATCTTCCCTGTACGAATCCGACTTGATCCTCACTAATCAATTTTGGAATGCATTTTTTAAGTCTCTCAGCTAAAACCTTGGATAGAACTTTATAGTCTGTATTTAACAATGTGATTGGCCTCCAGTTTTTGATCAGTCGCAAATCACAATCTTTTTTAGGAATTACAGAGATTATTCCCCTATACATTTCATGAGTTAATGCTTTATCTTCTTTACACTCTTCTATAGCACCTTTAAATACTGGGCCCAAGATCTTCCAAAAACATTTATAGAATTCGATGGATAACCCATCAGACCCTGGTGTCTTGTTACTCTTAAAGGATGCTATTGCGCTCCAGATTTCATTTGCATCTATATTTTTATTCAATTCAGCTTTTTCTTCCTCGGAGCAAATATTTGTTGGTGCGACAGAATTAATAAACTCCACTTGTTCACCTTCATTCTCATTCTGTTGTTCGTACAATTTATCGTAGAACTCTTTTGGGGCTGACAATATTTCATTTCTCGACTTTATTTCAACGTTGTTACCTAATAACTGGGTGATTACTTTTTTTATTGTAGTTTCTTTTCTCTAATGTGAGGAAATATTTCGTAGGTCTTTCACCTTCAGCTAACCACTTGGCTCTGCTTCTCGCAAGTGCGCCATTAGCTCTAGCCAATCCGTTCATTTTCAGTTCATCTCTAATGGCTTCCCTTTCTGTTAACAAGCACTCATTTAAATTCGCTACCTTATTAATACATTCCAATCTGTTTCTTAACTTATTCTCATGCATTTTTCTTTTCTTAGCTTTATTCTTGGCGAAGCCTATCGATTCAGATCTTGCTGTGAATTTAAGGTACTCCCACATTCTACTACTGCTTGTTATACCACAGTTTCTTATAACATTAGTTAGTTTTTCCTCCATAAAGTCTAAATATTTTCCATCATCAAGTAATGAGCCGTTCATTTTCCAAAACCCAGGGCCTCTCGCATTAGAGTTCAGGGTAAGTCCTACCTTAATTACAAAATGATCCGAAGCTCACTTTCTATGCATTCTTGGGTTTTAACTAGTGGTCTTAATGAGTCGTCTACCAATATGTAGTCGAGCCTGGATGTTTGTTCATTTCTTCTCCAGGTAATCAACGTATCATCTACATTTAACTCTTTGATGACATCGTTTAACTCAAACGTTTTCATTAAACCTAGGGCTTCTTTAATGCCCTCATTACTCGCATAGTTCACATTTTCAGGAGAATTTTCATTTGAGAATTCATCCAAGTTCATATTAAAGTCACCCATTATTACCAGGCTTCTTTCACTTCTTGTACTCATAATTTCTTTTATCGTTTTGCATACATCAACTTGGTCTTTATATTTATCGCTAGTTGGAAGGTATACCGACATTATTGTTAAGTCTCTCTCTTCACAAATACAATCAACAAATGCAATTCTGCCATCGCAGTCCCCTCCTTTACTTACAATTTTCATATCTATATCTTTTGAAAATAACACCGCGACTCCTCTGGAGTTTGTCTTTCCATGTACCAAGTGCATGGGTGCATTCCATTGCTGAAACCATATTTTTTCACTCTCTACATTACTGTGTGTTTCTTGCAGCGCAAATATACATTTCTTATGGCTTTTCAAAATTTCGAAGATCGCTTTTCTCCTTACAATGCTATTAATACCATTGACATTCAAAGATGCCAAATATATAGAATTATTATTTTGGTCTTCCATTATTAACATTTATGATGAAACACTAATAAACAACCCAAATAACACACCCTAATGCAATGTGGTGTTTGAGAGGGAACTAAAGATTTTTGCTTTGTTTTTGTGCAGGGCCTGGGTGATTCACAAGCACACTTGGAGGGGTATTATGGGGGTCTTGATTGGACGATGGAATGCTTCTTGAAGTATCATCAGATGTAGAAGCTTGGCAGGGCACTGGTCGCTGACTACAGCTGCAAAATATTTCTGACATCACCATACCATACTTGGGCATATGTTGCCTTAGATTTTTTATCCTGTTTTTCAATCTTTCTACCCTTGACGAGGCGCAACCGACCCGCCCTCTATGAGGGTGGAATCCCACATCAGAAATTCTTCCTGTCGCCCCCTGAATCAGCGTCCTCTCCCCATATATGAACGACCCGTCCTTATGGCCTAACTTTGGTTGTTATCCCATGTAAGTTGCAACCTGTAATTCGCCTAATAGAAACTTGACTTAGTTAGCTACCCTTTTGTCTGGAAAAACTACTGTGTTCATGGTACAGAAATGCTGTTTTGAAAACATTCATCCACCCTCTACCTGTTGTCCCCCCATGTTTACACCTACTCCAGTAGCACACACTTGTGTGTACTTGTGTCTGCACGAGCCCTTCCTGCTCCAACCACAGTATAGTGGTTCCCTCCCTGCTCCAACCATGGTAGTGGCTATACCACTACCGTGAGGAGCAGGTCTTATACACAAACATTAACAAGGAAGAGAGAGTGGTGGAACCAAGGCGGGGTGGTGGGCAGTCATTAAAAGTGAGAAAAACGACAACTATAAGACAAAAACAGACAATAAAATAAGTACAGCAAGCAAAAGTAGGCCTACTAGCGGGTAAAATTTCTGGACTTATTGGTTGACCATACACCAGACATCTGCATGTTGTTAGTAAAAGGAATATCGTACAAAAAAAAGGAATATTGTACAGTACCTTCAAGGCCCATGTATTAGGCTTTAGCTTGATCCTGGCGAAGTCATAGATCTCAAGGATTAACCCATTGGTCAAGAGGTTATGTTTGAGATCACAGGCAGCTCCCCAGAGTCCAAGCTTTGTATACTTATACCTGCAGCTTACGTAAATTGTCTATAGTAAATCACACTGAAAAATAAACATATTTCCCAATAAATGAGTGCCAGGAAAACTTCACACTAACTTTTTTTTGCCAACTCATCATATATTTAATACATATTTTCATAGGCATTGGTTGAATATCGTATCTAAAGAAAATAAAAAATGGGGAACTGCTTAGTATATAATAACGACAGACCTGTATTGGGCTGGGCTACTACTCCATTTTCTATGACAAAAAATGAAATTATACACTCATAGACACATGAAACTCATATCACACAATTGAGCTGGTACACTTAATAATGATTCATGTTGTTTAATTCGACCTTAAGACTCTATTCTTTCATCAAGAATAAATCATAGCATTCATTAACCTAGCTTCTCCCCATCATGCACCCAGTGCCATGGTGACTCCATGTCCATCTCCATATCCATCCCCATTCCTCCCGCTCACTCCTTAATATTTACATTTTTAAAATCAGTCCTAATCATAGTTGTAGTAATGATAACGCTTATCATTAAGAAACCATAGCATTCATTAACCTAGCTTCTCCCCGAATCTCACCCAGTGCTAGAGAAGCATGCTACAGCATGGAGTCCTCCCATTTCCTCTCTCTCACCCAAACGGCCAAACATGCTTGCTTAAAACCATAAATTATGTCCAACATTCTCAATAGATTTCCATGATATATACATATTTAGAATCAGTATTAATCATAGTTTGTAATAATGATAACGCTTATCTTGTTAACTCATCCTATCATTAACAAATCATAGCATTCATTAATCTACATTCTCCCCGACTCACCCAGTGCTAGAGATGCATGCTACAGCATGGGGTCCTCCCATTCCTCTCTCACCAAAACGGTCAAACATGCTTGCTTAAAACCATAACTTACTTCCGACATTCTCAATAGATTTCATGATATATACATATTTAGAATCAGTACTAATCATAGTTTGTAATAATGTTAACTCAGCCTTTCTAGCATTGCATCAGAACAGAAGTCTCCCAATACGAATAAGAATAACTTGTCCTTGCTACAGAGCTGTATTTCAAACACTGGAGTAAACCCCACGATTTTCTCTCGTTGGTCAGCGATTTTCTCTTGTTTGTCAGCGATTTTCTCTTGTTTGTCAGCGATTTTCTCTTGTTTGTCAGCGATTTTCTCTCGTTGGTCAGACTGAAACTAGGTCATTCCAAATATAGAACGCCTTGTAAGGACACATGTAAAACTAAGTTACCCCATGATAGGGGTCCATGAGCCCGGGCTGCGCGCCGATGAACTCCAAACCCTGTAGCATAATAAGGATACACTTCTATTAATATATAAAACTATGGTTTTACCCATAATTGACTATGGCGACCTATTTTATACAAAATTCAGCGCTTAAAGTTATTTTACATCTTCCAAAGCTAACTAGCACAGAAGTAGTACACAAAAAACTTGATTTACCAATGCTGAAAACTAGAAGAGACGCACATCTATTAGGCCTGGCTTACACTAAATCTCGAGATACAAATTATATTGATAATAGAAATCTAAACCTCCGGCAACTAAAATCAGGGAAATTATTAAAAGTTCCCCATCCACATACGGAAACATTCAAGAAATCTTATGTACCAGATGCCTTCCTTATGGGATGGTTTACCGGAGAAAATTCAATTAATCCCTTCTATGAAAGAATTTAAAAACTATCTGAAAAACAAATACTTTTCAGAATTCGACCCTTACTTGAGTCTGAATCAAGAAGAGGTTACTGAGTAAATGTAATTTTACGATCCTACTTAAAGAGGAATCTATTTCTTCTTTTTTTTTTGTTTTTGCAAATATTTTATTTCCAACATTGACATATATGATGGGCAGGGTAGTCATACATAAAAGGAAAATTCAGGTAGAAAACAACATGCGATTGGTTTTTTTGGCACCGTAGAGGTGGGTCTGCTAGTTGTGAAACATAAAAACGCTAGATGGCGGTAGTGTTGATTCTTTCGGGTAAAAGCTTTCACCGTTTGTCCTCAGGTGGCAGCACCTTTGGAATTTTCGGGCTTATATATAATGGAACGAGCTATCGAGGTTGGGCCTTGCGGAGAAGGCAAGGGTAGACACCAGTTGGAAGCAATTCCAGTTGTTATTTTAGACTGTCGATTTTTTCTTGTATGTCATCTTTAAGCCTTCTCCACATTGCCTTTTTTTCTCTCTGGGCTGAACAGGTTGAAATTGAATAGAGAGTTACATTGCATCTCATTTTGAGCTCGGAAAATACATTTAATACATTTATTTTACCTTGGTCGAACAACCTTTGCCTATGTATTATGGCTTTGACCTGCAGGACAATCCAATTTATAATTTTTACACATTGTTCGTCTCCTTCAAAACCAAACATTATATCTTGAAGAACAACTACCATTCTACCTTTGTTCACAGACACAAGGTTTTTACCTCTTTTGTTTGTATTTAAGTACCCTACTTCATGTATCCATCTCAAAATATTCTGCCATATGTTGGTATTAAGTTTGCATTTGACAAAGAAGTGGACGATGTCATCTTTTAGATTACAGTAGTTACACCTTGGAGAGTTGATGATTCTAATATTTTTTAAGTGCACATTACATGTAATTATTTTATGAAGAATCTTAAATTGAAGTTCTTGCAATCTAGTTTCTGTTGTGGCTTTATATGGTAGCGAAAAGCATTTTTTCCAGTCCACCTGATCAAATTGGTCATCGTCCATATCTAACAATCTTTGCCACTCATCAAACTTTTCTCTCTCCATCTTCCTTTTTTTAATTAATTCACAATATATATTTTTTGCGTTGCAGCTTATAAGGTTTAAGGTGGTACCGTTAACATAAAAATCAACAGAGTTTTTTATTTGTACACCTGCTGTTTCCTTAATAACCCTTAATCAGTTTTTGGGTATGGCATTTTTAATCGACATCCTCTCGAAAAAGGAGGGTCTGAACTCGTAGTTAAGACTAATTTCCGTGGTAGACATGAAAGAACCATCCTCTTTTATAAGGTCACCTATGGCAGTAATGCCTTGATCTTCCCAACTCTTATAATATATCATCTGCTTTTTGTCTTTTATAAATCTATTACACCATAGTCTTTCTTTGAAAAACTGAGCAGGCTCTGTAGGCTCGTGCTTGTAATAATGTCTATTCCACAATCTGAAGAGGTCGGCATAGAATTCGTTCAAAGCATTGGTTGGTTTGTATCTAGATAATAATATATTGTCCACTTTTCTACCATGAAAGGCTTCTAGGGACTTGTACCACGTGCTGTTACCTCCATGCATGATTCTTTTCACCCACATTATTCTATTGGCCTCATATATCTCATTTATTAAGCGTAAACCTAATCCTCCGTTATCACTTTTCTGGGCCAAAAAGGCCACACCAATTCTATGCGATCCATTTTTCCATACAAAGTTGAGCATTATTTCATTAATTTCTTGTAACACAGCTTTATCAAAGGATATACATGACAGCGAATGTTGAAACAAGGGTAATAAAAACACATTGCAGACAAGAATTCGTCCCTTCATGGTTAGAGATCTACACTTCCATTGAGCTATAACATTTCTCACCTTTACTATAATATCGTCGCTGTTTATTTTTTTAAGTTCTTTTTCATTTCTTGGGTATAGTAAAGTAACTCCTAAGATTTTCATCGAGCTGACCCACTTAATTTCTTTTACTTTTTCACTTGTTACACTTATTTCTCCTATTAGGAAACCATTAGATTTGGTCTTATTCAGGCAAAGGCCTGAGGCTAGGGAAAAGGATTCTACACATTCAATAGCGCATAATAAGGACTTTTCGTCCTTCACAGAAATTGTAATATCATCTGCAAATTGGGTGATTTTAGTTTCAGAATCCGCAAGATTTATCCCCTGTATATCATTATTTTTCCTAATATTTTCAGCAAGTTTTTCAATAACGATGGTGAACAGAGAAGACGATAGGGGGTCGCCCTGTTTCATCCCTCTGTTCACTGAGAACCATTGAGAAGAGAATCCGTTGTTCATGAAAGTCGCCTTGGAACCTTTAAAAAGAGTTTCTATCCAACCTATGAATAAATCGCTAATGTTATGTGCTTCCATTGCTTTCCTTAAAAAGGTCCACTCTATGGAATCATAGGCTTTGGTAAAATCTAGAGATGCAATGATACCACTCTCTTTTTCGTGTTCGAGATAAGAAATAATGTCATCGATTTTTCGAATAGCGGTTCCAATGAACCTTCCTTTCACAAAGCCAAGTTGGTCTTCATGTATTATGCTTGGGAGAAAGAGATTTAACCTTGAGGCTATTGTTTTTGATATAATTTTATAATCGACATTGAGTAAGGTGATGGGTCTCCAATTTTTTATGTAAGAGGGGTCGTTCCCTTTCTTTGGAATAACACTAATTATGCCACGTTTTTGGTTCTCTGTCATTTCTCCCTCTCCCAAGCATTGATGAAGCATATTCATAAACATATCATTTATGGTGTACCAAAATTTCTGGAAAAACTCCACAGTAAAACCATCGCAACCAGGCGACTTGTTTTTCTTCATTTGTTTTACAATTTTTTCAACTTCAGGCTCTGTTATTTCTTCACATAATATTCCATTATCAGTCTCATCTAACTGGACAAATTGCTGTCGATTTGTAAAATCGTCCGCCACATTGCGATTGACACTTTTACTAGAATACAGTTCAGAATAGAAATTATGACCTTCCTCAAGTAGTTTCTTGGGACAATCGCATAATTTACCATCGATATTTAAGGTGTTTATAACTTTTTTTTCTCCTCTGTATTTTTCGAGGGCGCAAAAGAACTTAGAAGGTCTTTCTCCTTCAACTGCCCATTTGGCTTTGGACATTAGGGCTCCTTCCGCCTTATTTAAATCATATTCTCTAGCTTGCTTAAGTAGCTCATTTTTTTCATGCCGTTCTTCAATATTAAGCCTTTTTTTTCTATCGAGAACATTCAATCTGTTATTTCTATCTAGTACACTTTTTCTTCTTTCTTTCGCCATCTGGCTAGATATTGCTATGGCCTCTTCCCTAACTTTTAATTTGAAGAATTCCCACGTTAATTTGGGGTTAAGATTATCATTTACAGCATTTCTACATAACTCTTCAATTTTGGCGATAAAGCGATCATTTTCGAGGAGGGCCGAATTCATTTTCCAATACCCTCTACCCCTACCTTGAGCACCTGTATGAAGCATTATTCTTATTTCTTTATGATCTGAGTGAGGGGTAGAATTTGTTTCATTTAACTCCACCTTGCTTATCAAATTTTTAGATATAAAAATATAATCTATACGAGATTCCTGCTCATTTCTTTCCCACGTATGAGGGGGGTTACCATTTTCTCTCTCTGCTATTATATCGGACAGGTCTTGTTTGATTACAAAATAAGACAGCTCTTTGCTTACTTTAGAGGCTTTTTTGTTAGACAGATCAACATTAAAGTCACCCATTATTACACACTGGTCATATTTCAATTTATCCATACATTTTGATAGCTCTTTCCACAGGGTTTTTTGATCTTTGGGGCAGTCTGCTGTTGGCGTGTATACATTCATTATACACATTTTCACTTTTTCACAGGTAAGTATTATATACTGCCATCTACCGTCACTGTCCTTACCCTCATTTGTTATTTTATTTTTCAAATCTTTAGATACCAATAGTGATACTCCTCTTGAGGCGGATGTTCCATGCGAATATTTTATTTCGCCTGGCCATTGAGTGTTCCAGATCTTTTCTATGGTAGGTTTGGAATGTGTCTCTTGTAAGGCCACGATCGTATTAGGCCATTGTCTATATTCATCTAATATATGTTTTCTCTTCAAGGAATTATTAAAACCATTTATATTTAGCGAGACTAGCCTTAGGGAAGTTTTGTTGTTATCTGCCCATTTACCTTCCATTTCGATGGTTGGAAGACATCTTGTTCATTTTATGTCAGGCATATTACTCGGAATCCTCGGCATCTTCCTGCATCAGATCTTTTTCACTTCTGCTTAACTTCTGCCTGACGGCCATCCAGGCTTTGCCCATAATGTTTCCTTGAGAGGGCCACAGAGTTGTGTTGAGCACTTCAGGGTTATTTAACCCCATACCAATGCCCCATTCTCTATTGTTGGAAGCTTCCCTGATTTTACGATCTCCTGTTAACCTTAGGAAGTCTCTCACTTGTTCGTGATATTTAGCCTGGGCCTTGCATGCTCTTGTTACTATTTCTAACCTGTGTTGTTCCCATATATCCACGTTGGCAGTTAGAGCTCCCATGAATTTTTTGCATTCGACTGGGTCTAGGGTTCTGAGAGCCATGGCAGGCTTATCCGGATCTTCTGCTATTTTAGCTCTCCTGTAGAATAAGTATTGCTCCACGTTTTCAAACCTGTGCTGATCGATGGCAAAAGGAGCCCTATAGTGGTTTGAAAGAGGGCTGTTGCAAGTAAAGAATACGACCGTGTTCTCATCTTCTCTTTTGCTTAGCTGAGAGAGAAGGAGTTCAGTGGGTACACCTTCTAATTGGTCATGTCTATATGTCACTCTGTTGATTATTATTCCTCCTCTGATAATTTTATGTTCGTACCCTTTCTTGTCAGCTGCATCTGCGATCATTTTGACTCTGTTGTATCGTTGGCGGAGGATTAACAGTGTCTCTTTTGATGCCAAAGCCTCTTTCTTCCTTCTCTGTTACTTCCATTCCCTCTTCTTTTAGGGTGGTCTTTTTCGGTCTGGGTCTTAGTTCCCACACTTTGTCTGCATCTAAGGCCGCGAAAAACTCTACTTTAATCTTGTTTCCAATTGACTCTGTAGGCCTTCTTGTATAACATGTGTTCGAGCCCTAGATTATCTGTCAGTATGTTTGTGACCTTTTCATCCAGTTCTGGTTGTGATTCATTTAGAGTTGACTTAACCCCAACGAATAATAAGTTGTTTTCTAATTTTTTTGACTCGTCTTGGATAAAGGCCTCGTCTTCATTGATTCTTTCTCTTCTGTTTTTGGTATAATCTGTGTCTCTGGTTGTCGAGATTACTTCTTGCATGGCCCTCATGTCTTTTTCGTGGACATTCATTCTTTTTTTTACGTCAGCTATGTCAGTATCTCTTTCTTCATTGTCATCGATAATTTCCTGCCTCAGCTTATCGACTTGTTCGATGGTATCCTCTTTGACTTCTTTTTTAGCTGTTTTTATTTCCTCTCTCACCACTCCAAACTCTTGGGTATTTTCAGCGATGGCTACATTTTGAGTGTTTATCATTGTCTTCATGGAGTTTAGGATTTTTTGTAGTTTATCCATCCTCCTTTCCGCTTTGAGATTACTTTCTTTCTGTTCAGATGCCATTGTGGAGACTATTTTTACGACATCCCCTTCCAGATCTAACTCTTCATCGGAGTTGTTCTCACTACCACTTTTCTCGTCTGATTCGTCGAGATCCGCCTGTTCCTCTTCCATTAGTTCTTCGTTAGGGACTTTTTCCGCAGGTTCAGCTATTTTGTCTTTCTTCTCGGACGTTTTCTCATTTTTATTTTTGGCAGCCGATTTTATTACTCTATCTCCTTTACTTCCCCCACTCGATTTATCTCCAGCCATTGCGCTCCTTGTTTGTCTTTTCTTTTTGGTTTCTAATTCCGACCCCTCTCCTGAATCAGTATTTCTCCTTTTCTCTCCCTGGGCCTTACTAGTTGGGGCCGTGCTCATAGCGGGAAAGGTGCGTTGGACCTGGTAGTTACGGTTTCTTGCTATAGCGTTACAATGTTATTTTACCTTTACCTGGCTTCCGGTAAGATGGCGGAAGGAGCTTCCGGTTAACTTATTTTGATATTTTGCAGCTCGATTTTCAATGTTTTTGCAATTATTATAAATTGTCAAGATTAATCCCGCTGTTCTAGAGTTTAGAGTAACAGTATTTAGGTGTGAAGTTAGTTTTCATTCGTTGCTTTTGCTTACTTTGGTCACAATTCTGGTTTTGATGGCGTCCTCGACTCGGCATGTGCTAGCTTGTGGCTGGGTCGTTGGCTATCTAGATTAGACGGCCCGTGCTTGACCAGCGGTCAGGAGACCCCATAGGTATAAACAAAATGGCTAGCCTCCTGGCGAACTGACCTACTTAATTAGCTTGCTGTCACGAGGTTTATGCTGATGAAGATTGTTAGATTTTATTCTCCTTATTGAACATATATATTTGTTTCTCACTTTGTAACCAGTTGCCGTATTGCTTTTTTCCGTATTTTCCGAAGATATTAGGCGATTAGCTTCCTCATTCGGTACGGGATGAGATTGGCTAGATGGTCTGTGATCCTTACCCTTTTGAATTGTTTGGAATATCCAAAATTCACCTGTTACATCCTTGGCTAGGTACTAATTGTCACTGTCTTTGTAAGTCCTTTTATAATTCCTTCAGTTTGGGGTTTATCCTTTCTCCAGATAGAGTTTCTAGTGTTCACGATAATCCCTCCTGTGGGCGATAATCCCTCGCGGGTTAAGGTCCGTTGGATTTGAAGCGGCAAAGGCTAAAAGTCTTTCTAACACTTTTTTACTTATTCCGATTTGCTTTTTCTGGCTGTAGGCTGATAATTGTTCGTCTTATACACTTTTCTACAACTTTTTGAGAAGAAATTCTCTTTCCGGACCTGAAAAAAAGGAAGAATTAGTGGAGCACGCTCCGGTACGTCTTGTTCCTTCGAAATCTAGGCGGAAGTCTCTATTTCTTCTTACGGTCATCTCACAGGCTTGTAGTCCTGTTAATAAAATCGATACAACGATAGGGGAGGTTATTACTGTATAACTAAATGGTTTACGTTATCAGTATTATAATAAGAGAAAGTAGTCTATTCTCTAGATCAACGTTGGGGAGGGTGGGAATTCGTTTATTGTTGCCAATGGTAATGAATTTGGTGAAAAGAGTAGAAATTATAATTTTCTACTATTTGCATGTTATGTAAATACCTAGTGTATTCTAGGCATGTTCAAGCTATCATATCGTCAATTTGTAAATATCTAGATACACATCTATAAAGAGTAACATTAACTCAACGCAAAAATGTAAATTCGATTGTTATACAAATACTAGCCTTTGTACTCTACTAAAAAGTAACCATGAGTCTTAGTATGCAGTGTAAAACAAAATTCTGAAATCATACTAAGCGATACGATGTAATACTTATAAAAAATCTGACCAATGTATCAAAAGACTGACAATTTATTGTATACAATTTCATTTCCCATTAAGTTTGGGCTTTTCTGGAAGATCTATCTGTAGATGTACTTGTCCAATTCTGTAAAAGTTTTATTTACTGAATAAAAATTCTATATATAATGAATACTCATCGGATTAACTCATGTCATACATGAGACGAATCATGTTCATACATGAGACGAATCATGTCCCCATCACATGGAATTTTTTTTCTCAAATCGGTTGAGATTTGGCGACACAACGCTCCATAATGTAACGCTATGTTTATTTGAGCCAGTCACAGGCTAAACACTGAAATCATTCGCCGTGTTTGTGTTGCTAAACAAAGTGACGGAGATAACGCATCTCAAATGTTTAACCAACAATGAACATGGGCCTGCGCTGCCTTCCCCTTCACAGAAAACGTCAAATTGATGACGTACTTCATTTCAAATGATGACGTACTTCATTTCAAATGATGACGTATTTCATTTCCGTCAGCATAACAACACTCCCAATCTTTTCTTTGGGCCTCAGGAGGCAGGTGACGGAGATTATGTAAAAAGTTCAAAAGTTAGACTGTGAATATCTTTTAATAGCTTGGTCTGAGAGACAAATCACTCTTTCTATGCTTTTTATGAGATTCTTCTACAGTTAATGAATGCCTTGAGATATAAAATAGCCTTTTTATTGTATTTTAACTTAGTATGAAATTACATGTTTTTTTGACCGACACAGTGATCTCTGAACACATAATTTCAAATTTAAATATTTCATATTCAAATGAGAGCAAATGAATTATTAAAATTGTTACTTCATACTCATGTCACATTTTCATCCTTGTAGAAGAATCTGTAAGATCGATTTAGCAACTTACAGTGGAGGCATGATTGGTCGTTGTCAAAATGGCAGCCATATTTTGTTGACATTTGCGTTTAAAATTTATATAATAGAAAGATTTACGGTAGTATTTGGAAGATATTATCTTTTCTGTCAGTAGTGTAGAGCGTACGATTATGTTCCCCCACGAATGGTAGTAAATTTTGAAAATCCTTTGATGTTTCCTGTACAATCTAATGCGGCATTTGGCGGCCAGTACGATCCAGTCCAGAGGGCATTTGTGCAAATTTACTACCCTATTGTGTTCTATTGTTGTGTGATTGACAGGTGAACAATGGATGAGCGGGGAATTGTATTGTGTGTGAGTTTGACCAGGTTAGGGAAATTATTTTGGACAATGATGATTATATGTTTAGCGGCAGTTGGGTGAGATATGGTTAGGTGAGTTGAAAATGTTAATGAGCGCTGGTTGACGGACCAATGAATGAGGATTAAAAAGGTGGTTATGTTTTTTTCGGGTATTGATTGATTGATTACCCAATAAGTTTGAGTTGTGTTTGACTGAGTCCCAATAGGATTGGTGTTGAGTGTTTGGTATTGGGGAGGGTGATTTATGTGGTGTGATATATTAGCCAATGGAGTTGAATAGTGTTTGAATAGTTGTTTTAAAATCCTCCAATAGGAATTAGTTTGTTGTGTGTATATAATGAGCTGATGATGTTAGTTAGGCGTATTCGTTAGGTATGCGTTGCTTAATATTACGATGGAGTCGGATTGGTTGGATAAGAATATTGTAGAGGTGACATCTTCCTTTGGTGATGATATAGAGGGTTTGAAACAATGGGCTGAATTATTGGGGTGTTCAGAACATCCGGCTATTGCTAGTCGGTTATCTGCATTGGATTTACAAGGAGAAATATCTCGTTTTTCGGATCCTGTGGAGCTGATGACTTGGAGCACTAAAAATGGAATAGAGAACAATGTATTCGTTCAAGAGAAACTAAAGGATCTGTATGGTGTGAGTACTTTTTTATTTGATTTTGATATTTCGTTATTATGGGTTGAGTATTTTGTTGTGTTATTATTATATTATTATTATTACGCGATGATATTTGACGTGTTGTTTTTTGGTTTGTTTAGATTGTGAGTTTGCTTGAAGAGTCAAATGAAGGAGTCGCTACTACCACTGCTGATGCTTCGAGTTTATTGACTGAGGAAGATTTAGATGTTTGGTGCGAGTTTTTTAAGTCAGCGCCCCCGTGTCAATTACCTTATTTATTGCCGAGTGATTTATCCTGTGATGTGTCAACTCCCACCCATCAACAGGACTTTCCTAGCGTGTCGTTAGACGTTGGATTGCCGCAACCCTCGAGCAGTGGTGTGGGCGGCGGGATTATTGACACAAGAGATGAAAGGGATAAATGTCTTTCTAATGGGGGTGTATCTCGATTAGACAACTTGCATTGTGCCGAATGTGACAGCAAATTTAAAACGCGGAACGCTTTGACATGACATAGAAAGAAAAGCTGCACTGGAAAAGTTTGCAAGTTTTGTAGGCAGGTGTTTAAATTTGCGTCTGGTCGTTTTAGACACGAAAGAACATGCCCAGCTAAATTGGAGCAAGTGAGTGAGAGAGAGGATGCGGAGGCTGGAGATAAAATGTGTCAATTTTGCAAAAAGGTGTTTAGATTTGTATCAGGGAAAATTAAACACATGCCTCTATGTAGAGTTAGAGCGACAAACAAACTAGACTCAAAAAAACAATCAAAACTTCGCGATACAAGTGCTCGCGCTGTAGTGCCACCTTTGAGTGCAGATCGACATTATTTGGTCACAACCAAGATCAGCACGGGTATGGGGAGATACAGATGACTCCATGGGGAGAGGGGGACCCGCCTTTTGATACAGAAACTGAAGACGATGCTGAGGCTTTGAGAATATACTCTCGTAATAAGCGTATAATATTGATGTCAAATAAGTTTGGAGATATTCAGGATGAAATTAATTTTCCGACCGCAGATTTGTCGGGTGGTATGGATGAATTTGCGAAGCATTTGGAGTCGGTTTATTTGACTCAGACAAGTTTGTTTAAATTGGACGTTTCTATGGGTGTTATTCTGAAACATGTTACAACGGGAGAGATGAGATATTTTGCTCCCTATAGCAATGTGTCCCTATTTTCCGAGCCTTTGTACATTTCTAAGAGATCGGATATTGTAGAGGCCTTGGAGTTATTGAAGAATATTGACTTGGCGGAATATATGCTACACGTTCGACCTGATACAAAATGGAGACCGTTCTACTTTACGAATGTGTTGTATTTGGTCACAAAAACGCAATATCCTCTGGGGAAAGGTGTTGTTTCTGACTTTATACGTGGCAAGAGATGCATTGTTTCTCTGGATATGAATCCTAAGAAGGGGAAAAGATATAGCGACAATTTGTGTGTTTTTAGATGCTACATGACGCACAAGAATTTACGAGAGACAGACATTGGTAAATTATACCAAAAATGGCGCGCTTATCTTATTGCAAATGGTGTGACAACTCCTCCGTCGTCTAGATCTAAATATAAAGGAACTGTTTTGGGGTCTCGATAGATGCGTACGAGATGTTTCCCGACTCTAGCGTGGTTTTACGCTATAGCCACCAGTCCAAGAATGGTGACAAAATGTATTTAAACATTTATGAGGGGCATTTATCGTACATAAACAATTTTTCTCTTTACGCCCAGAAATATATGTGTCCAACGTGCTGCATGCATTTTAAAGTTTTGGGTGCCTATAGACGTCACATTAGGTCTTGTGTTTCGAGAACTACATATGCCTACCCGGGTGGCGTTCATTCGCAAACAAAGACAATATTTGACGAGCTTCAGGAATTGGGGATAGTTGTTGATAAAGAAAAAAGACAATATGGGTTTTTCTCGGTTTTTGATTTTGAAGCTATTTTAGAGAAAAAAACGGGAGATTGTTCAAAGAAAGTTGAATGGACGCACGAGCACAGAGCCGTTTCTGTCTCTGTATGTTCCAACATTCCTGGCTTTACCGGGCCTCAATGCTTTCTTTCGGAGGAGCTAGACGATTTATTATCCCAAATGATGTCATACATCGCTCAAATCCAGACAACGGCTATGGCCTTGTCTTTGGAGAAATGGTCGGGGGTTGTAGAGTCATTGAAAGGTCTTCTCGATACATGGAGCGCATTATCCGGAGACACTGAGAATAGTCCAGATAAACATCAAAGCGTTGATAACGACCTTGTGCTTGCCGCCAAACAGCAAACAACGGAGGAGGAGGAGGAGGAGGAGGAAGAGGAGGAGGAAGAGGAGGAGGAGGAGGAGGAGGAGGAGGAGGGGGAGGAGGAGGAGGAGGAGGCAAAGAAAAAGAAAGGGAAAAAGTCGAATAAATATAAACACACAGGAAGCTATAACATGTATAAGCACGTTCAAAGAATACATGGAAAATTTATGACATATGTAGCCCAACTCCCTGTTATAGGGTTTAATTAAGTCAAGAATATTCGACCATTTGGCTGTGACAGACCCGGACAGTAAATCATTCGTGATAAAGAGGAACAATTCTTATTTGTCCATAACAACACCCACTCTGAAATTCCTTGACATATCCCAGTATCTTGCGCCCGGGAGTTCGTATTCCAACTTTTTGAAATCTTTTGGAGTTGCAGAGCAAAAATTTTGGTTTCCCTATGAATACATGGACTCATATTCCTGACTAGAGGAGACGGTTTTACCTTCTCACGACAAGTTTTATTCCGTGCTTAAGGGAAAAAACATATCCGACGAGGAATATGCCACAGTTGCTCGAGTTTGGGAGAGAGAGGGCATGAGAAATCTAAAAGATTTGCTAATTTACTACAACAACCTGGACGTGAAACCCATGGTTTGCGCCATAGAGGAGCTGCAAAAATTCTACTTTCAAAAAGATTTAGATGTGTTTAAACTGTCTGTATCTGTTCCGGGGATGGCTAGACGCATGTTGTTCTCCAGCATGTGTTAAAATAATATATTGAATCTATTGGGTTTCTGAGTCTATCATTTGATTATATATGATTATTATTAAGGGTCAAAAGCAAGATGGCGCCCGTTTGTGTATAACTAGGGTTTTTGAGGTCTCCTAGAGGTAGCTTTAAGAGGATTATAACTAGGGCGACCCTTGGAGACCTGTAACTATGTTACCTCCACTGTGACATGAATTTACATGATTTATACTGTATTAAGGGTATGTTCCTGAGAGTTGTCTGGAGAATACAAACAAACATTAGCAGGTATATAAGGGGTGGTGTGTGGAATGAGAAGGCATTCAGGTTATAACCAGTAGCTCTGACCCATCTCTACACAACACTAGGCCTTTTGCCTATACCTTATTATACTTAGGATTCTCCAGGAAACTCTACAGGACTTAACCCTCATTGTTGGATATATAACTTTGAGCAATACAAGCAATCTTCAAAAACAACTAGAATCTGGACTTTGTGAGTGCTTTTCTTTCAACCTGTTTCTACCTGACTCATATCTACTGCTGTTGCCTCGCTATAGGCTATTACATAATATTGAACAATCGTCATACAGTAATTACTGGAACATTAATATTCGCCCTGATTATATAACTCTTATATAATCATATTTAATATTCATATAACCCTAGCCGTCAGCAACGAAGATCTATCCAGCTAGCTATCCCCTACATGAACTCTAAAAGTCGATCTAAGACATATAGTAATTTATCACTGGTGGAATCGAACCCGAGGCAGGGAGTTTATGATTATTATTATTGTGAATATACAGAAGAGAAAACAATAATGTCTGACGAACAAATTCAAACCCTTTTGGACAATCTTAACGCAGTAAAAACAGATATGGGTACAATGAAGAGGGATCAAGAAAAGATATCTAAAACCATTGGAGATGTTAAAGACACTGTAGACAGACCCCCTGTTCGTATAAATGCAGCTAGAATGCATACCAATTCTGCTCCAACGAAATTCGGAGGAACAGCAGGGGAAGATCCTGTTGTTTGGCTGCAAATGTACGAAAGATATTGTGAAAATGCGGAACCTGGGAAAGCAAGTGCTCCCAGTGATAATCTCCTCTTGCATTTAACCAATAGAGCTTTGAACTGGTATGTCGATTTTGGATATCAGAAAGAGGAGAATTGGACAGATCTCAAGAAAGCTTTTGTTGAGCATTTTTCAAGAATTCCTGATGATGAGAAAGTAGACTTAATGTATTTAAGAATGGAGAAAGACGAATCTGTGGAAACGTATGCACATAGAGCTGCTAGGGCCCATAGAATTCTAAGTTATGACGAGAAAACAAAATGCACGACTTTTGTTTCAGGATTAACACCTGCCATAAGGCATTTAATTATGATTGCAAGTCCTGATACGTTCGCACAGGCTGTTTCTCAGGCGATCCAAGCAGAAAGTTCGGCTGAGTTGAAACAACATAATTCGATTGCTAAATGCCAAAAGAACATGGAAACCTTAACCCAAGCCATGATAACACTTTCAGCACAAAAAGTGAATTCTGTGGAGATTTCTCCAAGAGACGCCGAGTTTCAGGCGATGAAGGATAGATTGGCTATGTACGAAGGGGGGAGAAACGATTATAAGGTTGTCCAGGACAATTCTATTAGTGATCGAATGAGCAGTTTGGAAATTTCTATTAATCAAATCAAGGATATGGCTGTAAGAAATGCTTCTAGACCACCAGTTAATTATTCTTTGCCTCCAAGCATGCCTCCACCAATGCCACAAGTCCCCCTATATAATCAGATGGTAAATTCTCCAGTGCCTCCTAGCTTTGCTCCTCCTCCCACTGGTACACCTACACCCCAAGGACCAGTATGTTATACCTGCGGAGGAAGAGGCCATATTGCCAGAGAATGTGGCAACAATACGAGGAAAAAGGGCAATGGCAGAGGTAAGCAAAACAACAAGGGAAACTACAACTCTGGCCAGAATTGGAATAATTATTCCAATGCTAGCGGTCCATCTTCGAACCAGAGTTGGCAGCAAGGTCAAGCCATAACAGCAAGGAATCTGCCGACACAGCAGGAAACACAAGTCCACTATGTGCAGAATCAACAGATGACCGACGACCAGGCATACAAGTGCCCATCTTTCTGCCAGTCGGAAAACTAAAGCTTTCCTGCAATGCTGGGGGTATTGTAGGAAACCAATCGCCGACGAACAAGAACAATTGCAAATGCCAACCTATATCGCCAAAGACTTCGACCAGGGAACAGATTTTCTCCATATGTGCGGCACAAATGAAATCAAAAATAGGTATGTTTACTGATTCGGGTTATCACGAACTATCTAGTGATAATTGTGTATATTTATGTGTGGGGAAATCCTGTACTACAGCTCTTGTCGACACCGGGGCCGACAGATGTTGTATGAGTGTTGAATATTATAACCGATTTAAAGATTCAGGTAGAATTATAGCTATTCAACCCTCAATGGTAGTATGTACTTTTGGGGCAGGAAAAATGGTAGATGCATTGTTTGACATTAAGACTATGATAACGATTGATGGAACGAATTATGAGTGTATTTTTCATGTTGTACCAGGGTTAACACAAGCATGTATCTTGGGAAGAGATTTTTTGAAATCGTATGGGGTTGTACTTGATTTTAAAGATCCGAAACCAATGATATATCAGGATAAAGTGTGTTTAACCGAGGACCTGATAATACCTGGAGAAACAGAGGTTATGTTTAATGGTAAGGTAGCCAGGGCAAATATTCCGAATAATATTTTTGCTAGGTTTACTGGATTTACTCTAGACAGATTTTCTCAAGTGTTGATCGCCAAGACGTGTGTACGGATAGTTGATGGGAGAATTCCTATTCGTTTAATCAACACAGGTGAGGAAAGAGTGATAATCAGTAAAGGAACCATAGTCGGTTGTGTAGACCCTATGGGAAGCAATATTATGGTGATGGCGAATAAGGTACTTACACAGGTTAATCAGGTAAAATCCAATGTTAATCACTCTGTTAATCCCTCTGTTAATTCCAGCCAGATTGATAAGTCCCCTAATCATTTTGTACCACAGGTGGATTACTCTCGCTCGAACCTCACAAAGGACCAGAAAGCCAGAATGGATAAGCTTCTGGAAAAGTATCAAGACGCTTTTGTGGGTCCGTCTGGGGAATTGGGGTTTACAAATTGGGTAGAACACGAAATTGATTTAGTTCCAGGAGCAATTCCAGTTCAACAGATGCCTTTCAGGCTTTCTCCCACCATGAGAGAAGAATTGAGGAAAGCTGTCGACGACCAGATGGAATTAGGAATAATAGAACCAGCTTTCTCAGGGTCGTGGGGCAGTCCAGCTTTTCTTGTCGCCAAGTCAACCCCCAATTCATGGAGGTTGGTCTGCGACTATCGTTCCCTCAACGCCTCCACACTTCCCCAATATCTCCCAATACCCAGAATAGATGATACCTTGGATGCTGTGGGACAAGTAAAACCAAAATTTATCTCTGCTTTGGATCTCCAAATGGCTTTTCACCAAATTCCCATCAGAGAATCCGACAGGGATAAGACAGCCTTTTTGACGCCTTTTGGAAAGTTCAGATATAAACGAATGAGTATGGGTCTCAAAAATGCGGCCAGATCATGTCAAATGATAATAGACTTGGTATTGAGGGGTTTAACTTTTAATTCTTCCCTTGTCTACATTGATGATATGATCACTTTTTCCACAACTTTTGAGGACCATCTCGTTCATATGGAAGAGCTTTTCAAGAGAGTAGTCGAGGCGGGGCTAAAACTTAAGGCATCCAAGTGTATTATTGCTGCACAAGAAGTGCCATTCTTGGGTCATTTATTAAATGAAAATGGTATTCGTCCCAATCCTGATAAAATAAAAGCTATATCAGAAATTACTTCCCCACGAACCCCTAGACAAGTGAGACGATTCCTAGGTATTACTGGTTTTTACAGAAAATTTATTGAGAAGTATGCCTCCAGAGCTAGGCCTCTGTATGCTCTGACGAAGAAGGGAATTACATGGGAGTGGACACAAGAATGTGAGGATGCTTTTGTTGATCTAAAAGATGCATTGACAAGCGATTCTTTTCTCCTTTATCCAGACTTCTCTAAAGAGTTCACTGTCACAACTGATGCCAGTGATTATGGGATGGCCGGAATTCTCACCCAGATTAATGACCAAGGAGATGCCAAACCAGTGGCCTATGCAGCCAAATTGTTTAATTCAGCACAGAGGAATTATTCAACCTTAGATCGTGAACTGGCAGCGATTATTTTTGTTTGCAACGAGTGGAGAGTATATTTGGAAGGCAAGATATTTTTGATCAAAACAGATCATGCTCCCTTGACTTTTATATTAAATCCTCGTAGCAAATTATCAGCCAGACAAGCCAGATGGGCAGCCGACTTAAGAGGCTTTGATTATCGTGTACAACACCTCAGGGGTCACGATAATGTGGTCGCCGATGGTTTATCACGCCTAGATGAACCAGAGGATGAGAAACTGCAAATTAATTCTATATTCTCTGATATGTGCAGCAGTTCGGTAGAAGATTTTACTACCACCCCCCCTGCTAGCAATATCCGTTTACCCAAACGTGAGAGAAGAAATAATAGACAAGGTGAACGACACGTACATTTTAATTTAACCCCAGAAATTAAATATTATGAGGATACCCCTAGTACGATGTCTATTTTTGCAGTGGCCACGAAACCAAAACCTGTCTGTAACAAGCGCCTTCGGTTTCAGGCAACCAAGGAAAAGACCCCTATCCTGTTTGAGGGTCTAGGAATATCTAAAGAAACGGTGGTATCTGCTCAAAGCAAGGACCAAATGTGTTCAGATATTATGAATTTTATAAGGAATAACAGTCTCCCAGAAGATGAATCGAGAGCCCGATTGGTAGTTCTAAGGGAATCAAATTTCTTAATAAAGGATGATATTCTGTACCATTTGGAGGTTGGATTAGGCCCAAAGGGAGGTATCAAGGCCCAGTTATGTGTTCCTGGGGAATTAAAGGAAATCATCCTGCAGTTTCACCATGATGCTTGCACAGGAGGACACATGGGACCTGGTAAAATGATCCTCTCTATGAGACAAAGCTATTTTTGGATGGCCATGTCACGAGATGTGTATAATTATTGCAAATCTTGTGATGTTTGTGCTGCTAATAAGCGAATGACTCACCCTATCCGACCTCCCTTGACTATAAGGGATCCAGCTCCTCGTATGTGGGACACAGTAAATCTAGATGCACTAGAAAGACTTCCCACGACAAAATCAAATAATAAACATATCATTGTCGTGGCAGATTACTATAGTCGCTATATTATTTGTTTTGCTGTACCAGACCTGACGGCTGAAACCTTTGCTAAACATTTCTTTACAAAGGTATTATGCAGAGTAGGCGGTATTAAGCGGATAATCAGCGATAATGGGAAGGCTTTTACATCAAAACACTTTGCCAAAGTATGTGCAGAATATAGAATATCACAGTCCTTTACGAGTGTAGCCCATCCGATGAGCTCGGGTTTGGTCGAACGCTGTAACCGGAGTATATTGGGCGTATTGAGAAACTATTGCAATAAATACCAGAGTAATTGGGACGATTATCTAGATGCGGTAAGTTTTGCCTTAAACTCCACCCCAAGCTATTCGACTGGACAGACACCGTATCAGTTAGTACATGGATGTGAGCCTATCTCTCCTTTTGAATCCAATATCAAACTGGATCTGGGAGAAGGCGATTCTGTACAGGAACGATTCGCTAGCTTGTTGAAACAGCAAGAAGTAGCCTCAAAATGTGCAGCAGAACATCAGAAACGCACACAACTTGCTATGAAAAATAGGTACGACCTCAGGGTCTATGATCCTAAATTATCTGAAGGCGATTTAGTATGGCTGCATTGGCCACGACTGGAGGAGCCCACAGCTAAATTAAAATTGGCTAGGCTTTTCCATGGTCCTTACTTTATTGTTCGTTACCATACCCCAACGACAGTATTTTTAAGGGATGCTAAATCAGGCAAGTTCATGGACAAACCTGTAACTATAATGAGATTAAAGAAAGGTTTGTCTAGAAAAACAGTAGAGGCTGACTGGAAGGGTTATGAGGAAGAGCCCGAGGATCCTGAAATATTGGATGCTGGGGATCTTCCTATAGACAGTTTCATCACTCCTACCCCAGTGGAACAGGAGGACCCTCCAGGTGAAGATGCTGAGTCAACAGGAGAGCCAGAATTCCTAGATCAGGAAGATACTGACGATTTGACTCTGGGTACAGAGGCTGAGACGCCAGCAGTGGCTAAGTCGTGTACTCCAGGGGAGGAAATGACATATCATCCGATAGAGAAAATATTGGATATATGTAAACCCAGGGGGCAGGAGATTAAATATCGCGTTTTATTTAAAGATGGTGATAAAAAGTGGCTCCCCCTGAAGCATTTTAATGAATTTGCCAAGCAAAAACATATTTCCTCAGAACTAGTGGCCAGAGAGGTCCCCCACACTCGTTCAAGATAGAATCGTCAGATATCTTTTCCCACTTTATTTATCTGTATATGCCTATGTATCATATTTAATTTCTCCTCGCATTATTTATTCTTTCTCCATAAATATGTGCTTAAAGTGAGAAACTATATGGCCGTATTGTTTTCTCTGGTGCCCTGTTTTTCTATTTATTTATAGAGGAGAGATGCGACGGAGGGATTAAAATTGTAAAATATTAGTCTAGTTTAGCTTAGAAAAACAATCGATCCCGACAACTTGGTGAGTCGCCTTTGATCAACGCTAGACCTCCCAGAACAAACCAATTCTCGACATTAAAAATAACTGACTTTTGATTCGCCTTCTCATAGCCAGGAAGGTTCAGTCAGATTATTCCTTATTATTACATATTTTATCTTTCCCACCCTAAATATATTACGGATCTATTCATATGCTAGTTCCTAGAAGGGGTCGGACGCAGGTAATCCCTGACTCTAGTAACAGAGATTTTATTTTTACTATTATAAATCCTATTCATGAAACCCATATTTGATCGGATTATGTAGTGATTATATTTTTTATTCTTCATCCTAACAACCACTTTCTGGCTTATTGCCAAAGCTTTGTCGCTTTAGTGTATAACAGTTTCATGGCCTCCTTAATCGGTGAGCTAGATTCTGATATTATTTTCACTCTGGCTAAACGAAGTGGTAAAGCCGTCAGTCGGCCAACTATGTATTTTTTCTTACGATTATGACTGGCTCAGCAGTGCTTTCTCACACGATTGTTTTGTTTTTTTAATACCTGTGCGACCTCAGTCCCTATGAAAAAGCTGGCGACTAAGCAGAGGTTTGAGCGACACACGATTTCGCACCTAAAGCGACGGAAAGCTTGGTGGAAGTGTGGGCGCGTCACACAGGGTATATATATGATGTTATTCTTGTGATTATTCATTCCAACTTTTAGTTGTGAACTAGTTCTCAATATGGCTCTTTTGTTCATTTTGAGTGTATTTATCGTATATTCTGAAGCTACCTGGCCTGAAGCAGTGGCCAGACATGATGTCGGAGTACTCTTCCGACAAGATCCTGGATTTTTACTGGCTCCAGATCATGTAGGATCGGTCACTGTGGCCATTCCATTACCAGATCTTCTGGCCGTTGTACCTGGGAATATAACCAATCCTTGCGATCATGCCTTTGTATGGGACCCCATACATGGGCCTTCTGCTCATTTTTGTTTGGAATTAACTAATTTTATCCATATGCAAGTGGAAATATGGAACCATCTGAAGGCAAGGGTTGCTGTTTACAAAGCTTCTCTGGATATATTAATCAGGGATGATAAGGAACATCGGGTACGTCCAGAGAGAAGCAATCCTTTTCATATTATTGGAGCCATCTCCAGGAGTCTGTTCGGAACTGCAACCACCAGGGACATAAACCAGCTAGCAGTCAGTATCATTAATTTGAATACGGTGGTTGGCACTTTGGCTGGACAGCAGGAGAAGAGCCGGAATGATACCATACATGCCTTGCATATTACTGCCAAGGCCTTACGTAGACTGGATACTAGGTTTGATCGGGCTGAAGCTGAATTACGTAACACCAAGGTAACTCTGAGACGGATGATGGGTGGTCTGAAATATCTAACATCTCAGATAGAAACAGGGAATATTCGTAATGCATTTTTCACAATGGCTATGGCCTATATTAATTACCAGATAGAATTAATGTCAGCTCACGAAAGGATTTTCGCTTCTTGGACACAAGGTCTTGAACAATTGTATGAGGGGAAGGTGTCGACTGATCTGTTGCAACCAAAGCAACTACAGACGATCCTGAACCGATATGACGAGAACATTTCAAACCTTGGATATAAGAGGTGCATCTCTCATGTGAGTTTCTACTTCAAAGATCATTTAAAGACCTTTATTGTTTCCAAAAAGCATTTATTATTATACTTCTCGGTTCCTTTGACCAAGAGTGAATGCGTTTTTGTTAAATACAACCTCCAGTCATTCCCTGTTCCCTTGAAAGATAATTCAACTAATGGTTTCACCCAGCTCGTCAAACCTGGTCATTCTCTTGCTGTTAGCCAAGGAGGCCAGGAATATGTCCTCCTCACGACCGAACAGATGGGAAATTGTGATAGAAAATACTACTGGGAATGTGTTGATTTATTACCCCGACAGCAGATTACTAAATCGACATGCATGTGGTCCTTATGGAAGGGAGAATTAGGGGACTTTTCCTGTAAGTTCTCGGTCTCTCTCCATGATAAGATCCCTGACCATATACAACATGTAGGAGGAGCTATGTACTTTGTACAATCTTCCGTCGGTTTCTTTAATTTTTATAATGGCTCATCTTCACCAGAAAGAATACCTTGTGTATATTGCCACTTCCACTTACCTTGCAATTCAAGAATCGAGGTGAATGGACTCTTCCTCCGATCGACCTTGGATTGCAAGAACATTACTTCTTTCAATTTAGTTCATGCTATGAACATACCTGTATTGAGAGCTTTTAATGTAACTTTGCTGTCGGAAGTTATGTCTCCTATAGATCGGAACCAAACTGTGGAACTCAATTTCCCAATGGAGGAAGCCACAGCCATACTAGGAGGCATGGGTTATGCCCAAGATCTTGATAATCTAGCAGCAGACATCCAGATGCGTCAACATATTCCCATTTTTAATATGCCTCCTCAGCCTTCTACCCCTTATGTTTCCAGTATGCCAGAATTTTATGGAATTAAGCTTTCAGAATTTATATTGTTAGGTCTAGTAGTAGTTTGCATTACTCCTGGTATCCTCGCATGGATAAAGGCCAGGAATCTTGCTGCTGCTGTATTATTATTAAAAGTGAGAACTGCTGCAGCCAAGGCCACTTACCTACAGCTTCCTAAAGTGTATGTGGACCTACTAAAGAAACAACAAGAGCAGCAAGCCAAGGAACAGAGCCCTTGGGATTTGCTGAGCGGAGAACTGTCATATCAGGACACAATGATTACTTCCATATTTGTGATAGTGCTTGCTTTTATCCTCAGGAAACGGATCTTCCAAGTCATCAAGTGTTGTGTTGGGAAGTGTGATCTGGCTGGAAGATGTGAATGCTTGGCCCCAAAATCTAATGTCTTACAGCATGATGGTACCACAATCTACTACAAAGTTGCTGATCCAATAAGCAATTATTGTCTACCTGTGGGTCACAGCATTCACATTATTCGGGCTTCAGACTTTATGTCCATTCCCAAGGTTTTTGGAGTTCGTTTGGAAAAATCTTGTTGTTCTTCTCATCTAATATTTAACAAGACCGGATTATTTTCATTTAGGGTTGGACAAGCCATTAGAGAGGAGTTTATGCGTTGCAAGATCCCTGTTGACTCTTGGGTGGCTAAAGGTGTTGATGAAATCATTAGATCGGCAGGAACAGCAGTCCCTGCAGGAACTTTCATCTTGAAGACAGATGGTGGTTGGGAGGAGATATGTGATCCTCCTACAGGTCCAATCGTTACAACCCCCTCTCTACCCAGAGCAAACATCATACGAGAAAGACCAACGATCCCAACCCCAGTACTTCCTAGGGCTAATTTGGCAGGAGAAAAGCCAGTTATCACGATGAGATTACCCCAGATGTCTCCCTTTTCCACCACGATTACTGACAAAAACCCAGAGCCTGAGTCACCTAAGAGCAACAGGAAAGAAACGAGCGAGGGTAAACCTTTACTTCCCCCTTTTATTGCTAACCCCATGATCTCAATTACACCGAATTCAAATAGACGAGTTGACATGTTTAGTCCCTCCACAAGCTGGCTGGACAAACAGAGACAGAGATCAGAAAAGGCAGAATTGGAAGTATAAAAACCTCCTAAAATACATTTCAATTTCTGACTTTTCATGATCCTCTCGTCCCCCTTTTATTTCTGATTTGTATTTCTTATCTTATGTATTTTTCTGTATTGTGATTCTGATGTCGTTTATATACATATTTTACTTTCTATGCTTGGACATCAGCCCCGGGATGTACTATTGCATTTTGGTAATAGGCGAAAAGGATGAAGACTTGTACACAACTGTAAAAAAGAACATTATTGGGGGACCGTCAGTGATATTTCACAGACACCATAAAGTCGGAGAAACCCTCATCCGCGGTGGTGATAAAGTATGTCAGAATATCGTTGGATATGACGCCAATGCTTTATATCTTTGGAGTTTGGGGCAAGAATTGCCCACAGGCTCATATATACGCAGACTTAAGAAGAATGATTTCTATCCGGAGAAGCACACAAAGCATTTGCTTATGTTTGTGTGGTTAGAATGGTTAAATGACAACAGCGAGCATGTCATATTACACCGGCTGAATAATGGGAACGAGATTCGGCTCTCGTCATACCTCGTTGATGGCTATTGCCCCGCAACCAACACGATTTACGAGGTGAGGATAACTAAGTATATGTATAGCAATCAGTCTTTGAGATAATGAATCGTGTCTATCAGCGGGCACGTAACTTTCTATTCATGCTTTTATGCGTTGGTCGTATGAAGCCAGCGCGTTTAATGTCTGTTCATTGATGATGGATTTGTATTAAATTGTTAGACACTGTCGCCGGGGCGGTAGTGTCTTTGATATAGACACAGACAGTTGCCACTCGAGCAATTACGAAAGATGGACACTTTTTCCCGAGCGATATTTGCTAATAACATATATATTTGATTTATTTTTCTAGTTCAATGGGTGCTACTTTCACGGGCATGGCTGTATGAAGAATAAAATGAGTGAACAAGAGTGGGAGAGTAGACGTGATCGGACTTGGATAAAAAGAGAATTTCTCATCCAATTAGGTTTTTCTTTTGTGACAATGTGGGAATGTGAGTTTAATCATCTGATTAAAGACAACACAGTCATTATGGAAAAAAGGGAGGCTTTATTCCCCTGTTTTTATAAGAAGAATCCAAAGCGAGTGACGGAAGAAAAGATTTTAGAAGGTGTGGCTAGCGGCGATCTATATGGCGCGGTGGAACTTGATTTGGAGATTATATTTTTTCTAATTATTTCTCTGTTATAATTGTCTATAGTATATACAAACGTTAATTTATTGCTAGTATGAATTTATTTGCTAATTAGATACAGCGGCTTTATATGTAGCTCATTTCCTAGTCATACCAACCTTTACATAAATTCGATATTTGACTAATATGAGTATTTGTTTGTAGTTCATAGCCACGAGAGATCATCAACAGCGCCTTTACCAGCAACAACAAATAAACGGCCAACAACTACAGCAACAGCAGCATTTCTCGCATTATGTACACCATCCCCAACCAACTTATCCCCACCAACATCCCTGCTTCCAATACCAACGTCCTCCTCCTGCCCCACCTGCTCCTGTTTCCGTTCCTTCTGTCCCTCCTCCTGCTCCCCCTTCTCTTGTGTATAATTATACTAATAGTAAACCCGGCCAGTCAACTTTGACTTCCAGTCCTCCTGCATACCCCGCTCCAATGGCCACTTCTACCCCAATCTCGCGCCGTTGTCAAGACCCAACACAACCGCCTCCTCCTACTCCTCCTCCTCCTCCTCCTCCTCCTCATGTTAGCAACCCTCCTGCGTACCCTGGCCCAACGGCCACTTGCATGTCAACCCCTCAACGCAACGAAGATCAGACACAACCCCCTCGCATTAGTCACCAAGAAAAAACAATGAACCCCAAACTACAACCCCCACCTAAATCACACACTAACCAAGAGATAAAGCGCCCAACAATTAACACCAAATCCCAGTCCCCAACTAAAACATACACTAACGAAGAGATACACCACATGTCTCATGTAATCGCCGGCACTTCTCCTGAAATGCTTCGCAACACCGACCCCGCTAGCCTCCTTCCTACTATCAAAGGTCAAGCCGAGTTGACCGACACTTTCTTAATAGAAAATGCTCGACAGCTGAGGTTGATATTAATAGAAAGACAAAAAAGACTCAAAACACTTAGAACTGAAACTAATCGCACTAGCCCGACCCCCTCATCACCCCCACCTCCTCCTCCTCCTCCTCCTCCTCCATTGCCTTCCGATTCTGCTTCCAAAACACACAGCTCCTGTCTCTGTCCCTCACCTGTAAGCGCTGCCATAGAACGGATCAATAATCAGCTACCTAAGCTAAGTTTTATTGATAAACCCCCTAATAACGTTCAGCCATCCTCCACTCAGACTCCGGCTCTTGTAAAAATATCTATGTCCCAATCAAAAGCAAATCAAAAAGAAGACACCAACAACTGTAGTGATAGCCTGGACAGCAATCAGTCAGACTGGTCAGATCCTGTCTTGCGTGCTAATGTCTATCGCCTGAAAAGACAATTGATAGAGGAGGGAGTAATCCAGCGCCCCGGGTATAAACGCACTCGCCCTATTAGCCCTTCGCCCATATCAAGCCCTTCCCCGAATACTTCCTTGAACAATGCTAGCATGTCTGTTGCTGTGTCTGCAACAACAACAACAACAACAACAACAACCGATCCTTCCGTGGCAACTTCAGCAATTCGTCGAAATGTACAACAACCTCCAAAAATTAATGTAAGTAGGCAAAATAATTGTAATATTAATAATAATCCTACCTTTAAAAACATACTTTGGGTTGTGCGCTAATATCAATCACACAAGCACGGCTGGGAAAGTCACATGTTTCGAAATGTTTTTCCTCCGGAAAAGTCACATGTTTCCAAATGTTCTTATGCCAGTCTTTGTTACGGAGTATATAAGTCCAACTGAAAAAAGTCTATAACCACACTACTAAAATTATCCTAAAAACGGTGAACGATAACACTAACAAAAGTTTGTTTTGGTTTTTCTGGCTATGTCGTCACGTGTATTGGGCGTATATTGCCAGCTATCTGTACACGTCTCCTCATAAAGTATTGGTAAATGCACATTCCAAGTCCAAAAGCACAAAGAGCTGTGCATAATAATCCCACAACGATCAGAGCATGGGCTACGCTCTTGGACTCTCCGTATACAGATTGGATAACCACCGTCACACACAGGGTCACTACCGTCATATAGCCGTATTCCATGGCCAGAGTACACGATTTTTGAAAGTCTGCGCTTGGTCTTATAATGAGCAGAGCGATCACTTCAAGAAACGACAAATCCTTCTTTAGTATCTGCAACTCCCCCGAAGCGGTATTCACTCTAAAGCCTTCCATCTCGAACTGAAGCCAAACTACCTAACTTCGCATTTCTATTGTTTAATAGGGAGGGGTTTACTTTGGAATGTATATTGAGTGACGTCCCAGGCACGGGTAAAATAATAATTTGCTCCAATAACAACACCTTGGTCCCATCGTATATACCAACGCATATTTCTAAATTATCGCAAAAACAACATCCGGTCACTAGATTAGCCGACAGCACACCGGAAACTTGTACAAAAGGTGAGATAGCAGCACGGATAGAAAAGATAACACCCCTCGCTCGCTATTCGGATCGGCTAATTGTTGCTTTATTTCAGGGATAATTTCCAATCACACAAATGTGTGATATACTTGTGTATAAACAAAACGATTTATGGACGTATATTTTCTACTAAAACGTGTTGCCTCATTCGCAAATTGCTATATCAAAGGGAAATACCCTAGTGTCACTTAGCTGATTAACATGTTAGTTAAACTGTCGAGCTATCTAGCTAATTCATCACATACATAATTCTCCCGCAGACTGTGTCGAGCTGTATCGAGGAAACGCCAACGAGAGTTGAAAAAGTGAATGCGACTATGAAAAGAAAAATCAAAGTAAGTAATTTATTTGTATTGTGTTTTATTATCTTCTAATTCACACACACACACACACACACACACACACACATTGAATCACATATTATGATATTGTTTGGAATACACACATACATACATACATACATACACGACCTCGGGTAAATACGTTCAAATGACTAGCAAATAATAAAACAATCGACAAATAGAAACAAATTTGTCTGCTTAGACACTGTCCTCCTCAAACACATTCAAGGGCCTGTGTCTATAGCTACTAAACTGGCCAAATGTGTAGCCACTAGCGTAGCGATCTGGCTTCTGTTTAAACCTATGCCCGCAAGCTTTTAACGGTAATCACTCATCGTATGTTGTTTTTCTATTAACAGTTTGATACGTTCACCCCTGAAAACACCATCGCACACTCGGATCCCACAGCACCCAAAAAGATCGCCAAAAAAACGTCCTCCTGCAAGATCATCAACAATGAAATCAATGTCGTTGATGATAGCCTTACAGAACTCGTGCCACCCCGTCTGCCTAGACTATATATCTCTTTGAGTCCAGATAATGTAAACGCGAGTGTGGAAACCCATCAACCAACACCGCCTCCATCAGCGCCAAACACTTCTTTTTCTGGTGGGGCTTCTATCAATCCAAGTGGTCGAATCGAACAAAACAGCACAGGATTTTCACCAATGTCTGACGAGCAGATCAAGTCACTGTTGACTATGTAACGCGACTCTGGTAATGTAAAACTCGTAAATATCAGAAAATAAACATAACAATAATAAAATACGTCTCGTTTTTTGTTTGTTTTTTTTTACTTTACAAATATAATAAATATGTACTCACCGTAGTTAATCGTTTGTTTCTCCTGAAGGCTCTCTCCATGTCTTGTAAATATTCCGCATCTCCTTCCATTGTAAGCGCTTAATCCTACTGACAATATCCAAAGCGTTTTTTATTCTCTCTCCTATATCCTTCCCAATTGGCGTGTCAAATATAAGCTGCTTTCGAGCGGCATTGTCCATTATTGTCCATATTTCAGTATTTTTGCAATACACAAAATGAATATTACCAAATTTGACTGTCTTTTTCTGTTCGTAAGGCGCTTGCTTAATAAGACTCATCACATGCCAGGGTAGTGGCATTCTTTGCTCTACATTAGAAAGTGGTCTCGTAATCATCCATACAGAACCAGAACCTACTCCTCCCTGACACTTCACCACATCAAACCCAAATATTTTATCATTCACCGGAATGTAAAATATCACTCTATCCGCAGTAGCCGAAGAAACAAAACCTCGAAGACAACTATCCATATTTCCACAAACGTATACAACGATATACCGAGTATCAACTCAATGTCCGAATACCTACCCCTATCTATATATATATATATATATATACCCAGAAAGCTAGACCTATCACTACCAATATGTATCCACCTGTCATCAGCCAATTAAAGTCTAAATCCTAAACATACACACACACGTCAGAATACCTACCCCTACCCCTATCTATATATATATATACCCAGAAAGCTAGAACTATCACTACCAATATGTATCCACCTGTCATCAGCCAATTAAAGTCTAAATCCTAAACATACACACACACACTCACCTAACAATAACAGCGTGTCACTTATCTAGACAATACTATCAATACGATCATGCCAAGTTCTGCTTCTTTAGACACGCGTCAACTTCATGTATATCACGAGCAGCAAAAGCCCGCAAAACATCCTCAGTCGCCTCACAAACTGGCGACACATTGTGAAATTTTCTTTTTTTTACTAGTTTATACAATCGATTCACAATGTAATTAACTATCATACATATACAACAAAGCAAACACAATAGAAAACCTAGAAATGTGTCTGGTTTTGATTCATCCATTGACTCATGCTGAGTCCAATAATCAGGTCTAGTGCTATTATATTCCAAATACATTTCAAAACTCGTACTAATCCGTATACACAGTCAAAACCAACTAAACACAACCACGCACAAAACCCGTATTCAAACAACTAACCCAAATTAACCCACCCCCCATACACACCCAATCCCCATCCAACCCCATTGGCTCATCAACCAACGCTCATTAACATTTTCAACTCACATAACCATATCTCACCATTGACCAAAATAATTTCCCTAACCGACCAAACTCACACACAATACAATTCCCCGCTCATCCATTGTTCACCTGTCAATCACACAACAATAGAACACAATAGGGTAGTAAATTTGCACAAATACCCTCTGGACTGGATCGTAATGGCCGCCAAATGCCGCATTAGATTGTACAGGAAACATCAAAGGATTTTCAAAATTTACTACCATTCGTGGGGGAACATAATCGTACGCTCTACACTACTTCTGTCCATTCAAATATCAAGCAACATAAACACCAATACCTCATTAATCCAGGACTTTTCTTTTTAATTATATTTTCACCAAAAGTGACGGGATCACTATTTCCTAATACCTGATAAAGGCCCTTAAATATGACTATCCCGAAATAGTTGATAGTAAAAATGAGTGGTAAAATGAAGTTTTATTCATGTTTCAAGTGAAAGCTTTTTTTAGCGGAAGTTGCATCAGAAGGCTACGTTGCTTCTAGGCTTCTCGGTAAGCAGTCTATTGTACACCTCATACTCCACACTATGGTAATCTTACTATAATCACTCATAGGCCTACATTATCGTACCATACTCCTAGCATTAATCGTGTGAGGTCTAGGTGTTAACAAATTGCGTAATATGTCATAATGATTATTAATTATGAATGATTAAATATGCCTATTAATTAGTCTGGAATTAAAATGGTTAGGTAAAGTTTTACACATCCAGAGAAGTGTACCGCACAAGAGGAGCCTGTTGCATGGTTAGGTTAGAAGAGAAGTTAAGAAAGTAAATATAAGAAAATAGTTGGTGATGAGATCGATATGTAGCCGTATGTACGGGGCATGTTATTGTCATTTAGTCCATTTTGGGTAAGATTTCGCGTGCACTTATTATACTACAGACCGCGTTGGTCTGGTGGCGCCACCACGGTGTTCCATCACGGACTAAAATCAATATACAACTCGGATTTAGCGTTCGAACTGTCTGTACTCCCATAGACGTCCCTCGGCCTTCGGCCTTGGGACGTCTATTGGAGTACAGACAGTTCTCACGCTAAAATCCTCGTTGTCTATTGCTATATTAGCTAATTTTATAATCATGGATTCTTGTGGTTGATTATTGTACCTTGAATATGAGGCCCGCAGTCATAGGCCTATGGTTTGTTTAGGGAATTGGTAGCTTCTCTAGCATCAGTTTCGACTTGTGCATGTGTGCGTGCAGGGAGTTTGTCCTGGCTTCAAAGCTGAGAACTTGGTTTGGCCAGACGAAGCGAACAAGGCGAGTATGATGGCGGCGAGTGACTTCCCTGTGCTAAACCCTGCCATGGATTATTATAGACTGTGTGTTGAGAAAATCAACATCGCAGTAAACTGAAGTGTAGGAAACATGTTCGAAGGACTGTTTTTGGTATTAAGAAAAATTCTCACTGGGAAAAATGTGGAAAACAACTGGAGAATTGACGGTGTTACTACATACTGTCATGGGACGCTATCAGGGCAGTGCACTGGGTTTGATTGTTAATATAAGTCATTTTGACTTTTTCTAGGGAAAAAGCAGAAGGGTGCCAACGGTGCAGTAGTATATCCGCCAAGAAAGGTTGTTATGTTCTGAGCTTTACTGTGTGTCCGTCCACCACACAAACACCCCCACCCACCCTGCCTTATGGGGGTGTTCCACTGCTCAGAATAAGGCTCCAATAGGTTTTCCCCCAAAATAATCAATAATTCTGACCTGATGTTGACATAGCGATCGATTCGGTTTGGCTCCATCGGAAGGGAATTTCACCATTGGAATATTTAAGGCGAACCAAGCGAACCAAAAGGCTAAAAACGATAATACAACATGTTTAATTTTCATCGGTTTCAATTGTTTTTTTAAAAAAAAATGACGGGGCACCGATGAAGCCAAGCAGACATTCTGGGCAGTTGTGACAAGTTATGAGCTGGTTCCAATGTATATTTTTTTTTTTAAACCGACGATGCATTTCATTCCGAGCCGAGCAGTTGAACAGACCAATGTGTAGGCTCAGATCGGTCGGAAGAACATATATTTGCGTGAGAAACCTATGGAAACCTATGAAATCCTATGTGCTTAGTTTCTTATTAAAACTGATTGGAGCCGAAGGTTTATTCTGAATATTCATTGGAACAGGCCCAATTGTCAGCGCATGCATGACTGCATGCGCTGAAGGTAGCTGTTGTTTTCTGGCAGACGAGAGTGGCGCTCGTTTTAAATAATCGGTGACAGACCTTAATGGCTAAACATAACTGTAGCATCATTTGTGTGCATTAATGATGCATCTATTTCAGACGAATTTGAGAGGAAAATGCCTTAAGATGGTATTATGGTGGATATAATTGCCGATTTCTATACAGCGATGTTGACAACGGCAATAGGTAGTGATATGTTTGCATATGCATTGAATTGATGTATCGGGTATGACATTTTTGGTGTTTTGGTATTGGCCAATGGTGGCGCTTCTTTCAAAGCGGATAAGTCATATCTCATCAAGGTAACAGCAGATGTTTACCAACGAACTATTATATAGTTACCAACTGTCACTAGTTGGGTCATCTTCATTTACATGTGTTCTATGTAACCTTATGATCACCTGTTATAGGTATACACATGCAGACCTTCAAGCCGCATGCAGTGATACTTAGGCTAATACATTAACTCGCATCATTTCAATCTTCCCCTCACCCTTCCACAATAATGTAATGCACTATAGGCATATACATGTATGTATATGCACATCAATAGTCGTATATAGGCTATATGTATTGTTATAGGATAGAACACAGGGGTATGCTTCCCTGCTATGTATTTCTCTTCATAGCTAATGAAAGGTAAACCGCCTGGCGATTCGCTCATGTTTGATGAATCATATGTTTTTAAAAGTAATATAATGATGGCGAAAGGTGAAAGGTGAATGGCGATAGACGATTAGCTTATTATTGTAGTATGTAAACCACTGTTGTTGACCAAATACACACAAAAAAACCTGAGACCCAAGCTGTAAAGACCTCTTTAACTTCATTCCTCGTGACGCGAAGCAGCGCTAAAATATCCCTCGAATATCATCTAACTCTGAGATTAACAAGTAATACTGAGACGAGATCAGCTTGATTCAGTAACTTTATTATGGCTTACCCGACGAATTCACTTGATCACCTGTGGGATGAGGCTCTGGAAGACCAGGCCCACCAACTCATCGAACATGGGCGTAGTATAGAAAAGGAAAACCGTAACATTGGTGGCAGCGGTGGGGATGTCAATACCCTGGGTGATGGATCTTCATTATCATCGCTTACGGATCCCCATCTTTTTCCACTGACGCCATCGTTGGAAGTCACCGTCAACCCGCGTCAGTATGAGAACTGGCGCTCATCTCAACCAGCAAGAGATAGATGTGTGAGGGTACTGGATGAGGTACCAAAGCCAGACACCAAGGTGAGGCCTGGAAGTGGGGGAGGAGTGGCTGTAGCCAGACCAGGCAGGAAAGTGAAAGCAGCGCCGAGGATCTATGATGGATCTACTTCACTTGGCGACTTCTTGAACGATTTTCAAGTTGTCGCGGACTTAAATGACTGGACTGTTAAAGAGTGTGCCTTGTACTTGGGAGCTAGCTTGGATGGTTCTGCCCTAGCTGTGTTGGAGAAAGTGGACATGCTACTAGTTGAACAATTAGAAAAGAGATACCAACCGGCTGATCAGTTAGCTCTGTATCGAACACAGCTCAGGTTGAGATGACAGGCGAAAGACAAGAATATGAGTGATGTGGCGGATGTCATTGAGCAAATGATGCGATTGGCCTACCCTAGGAAAGTTAGAGACGGATAGGAAAGTTAGAGACGACCTGAGCAGAGACTCATACATCGCAACCCTCAAAGACTAGAAGATGAGGCAGTGGGTAGTGCAGGATAGACCAGGAACTTTTGCTGAAGCTAGAGCAGCAGCCCTGCATGAAGAAGCCTTTACCGAAGCTGAGAAGGATAGGTACACTGCACCAAAAGGCCAAGCGAGTTTGACCTTGTCATTTGCTAAAAAGGCACCAGCTAATAGCAAATCTTCTTTGAAAAGTGTGAAGAAGGAAGCACATAGGAAGGAATCCAAGCAAGGAAATCCTAATTCTGCTTGCTGGCTGTGTGGTGACAAGCGTCACATTCAAGCCAATAGCCCCCACCTGAAGTCGTTTCGCGAGATGCTTGTGAAGAGTTCAGGAGGGAAGGCTTCCCCTAAGACCAAAGTTGAGTCGCAAATTTGATCAGGTCTCGCATAGAAGCAGTGACAAGACCCGCAAGTTTGACAGAACTCTTGAGGGGGTTGATTGTCATTACACCTGTAAACGTTTGGATGGGAATCCTGTTGGTTCATGCCCAATGGCAGTCGTGATTCACAGTTGAAGTTAAACAAGGGGGAGAGTAACCTCTTGAATGCTGGGTGTTTGTATCCAAATGCTTGCCTTGTGGTTGATGGCCTGGACAAAGGGGAATCTGTTTTGGGTCAAGACTTCATGTGGTGCTATGAGAGTAGCTGACTGGGCCAGGAATGTTGCGTTTGAAGTTAAGATCGCATTGGCATCCACATATGATGTTGCGGACTGGTTTATGGGCGCAGAACTCCCTCTGGCGAGTGGGGCAACCAAACCCAAAGATGACCAGTTGGTTACAGCTGGTGGACGCCTGATTGAGTCGAAAGACCTATTGGGTGATGGCAGGATCGATGAACTTGAGTCAATCGTGGTGGGATTTGATATCACTGGTGGGACACTGAAACCTTGTAGAAGGTGCACGAGTTGGTGTACGGGAAGAAACTATGTTCAGGTTGCAAGGAGAACATTTGGGGTACACAAATGAGGAATTTGAGTCGATTAAATTACTGTTTTGAAGGGTTCCCTTGGTGAAGCAAGAAACAATTGACTCGCAGGTTCAGGCGATGCTGCTGGAGGATAAGATAGAGGTTTGCAAATGGCCCTTGGGCCTTCCTGACTGTCCTTGTCCCCAAGCCTGATGGCTCTACTAGGGTTTGTGTGTATGTTCCAGGCTGAATAATGTCACATGCAAGGATTTGTACCCCCTGCCACATATAGATGATTGTCTCAAGGCACTTGGGGGCCACAAATGGTTCTGCACCCTTGATCTGGAAAGTGGCTACTGGCAAGTAGCTATGGATCCAGACAGTAAGGAGAAAACAGCTTTCACAACATCGAATGGTCTAAACCAGTTTAAGCTCATGCTGTTTGTAATGCCTCTTTGTAATCCCCCGGCCATGTTTCAGAAAATGATGACGGAAGTACTCAGGGGGCTGAATAAGATCTGTGTAGTTTATTTGGACGATGTTATATTTGGTAAAGATCTGTTGGAGGCTGTAACGAACAAGGGTTCCGTGTTCAATCGCTTGGTTGATTATGGACTCTAGTTGAAACAAAAAAAATGCCGCCTCTTCCATAAAGAGCTTCAGCATCTGGGAAGTATTGTTTCAAAGGAGGGGATACAAGCAGATCCAGAGAAGACGCGTGCTGTGAATACTTGGCCCATTCCAACCACGGTGAAAGAAATCCAGTCCTTTCTGGGTTTTGCATCTTATTATCTCCAATTTATCCCCTCATTTCAATTCGCTAGTGAAGCCGTACAGGACACTCTCACGGCAGGACAAAAAGTTGTGTGATATAAGCTCTCCTGGACGAAGGAGTTAAATGAGCCATGGTGTATTATGTGCGAAAATTTAAGCAATATTTATATGGGGCTGACTTCACCATCTACACAGATCATTTGTCTCTAACGTGGTTGATGATGTTCAAGGAGCCAGAGAACATGTTAGCTTGTTGGCTTCTTGATTTGCAACAATACGTGGTTACCAACAAGGGTGTGATTCAATACCGGCCAGGCAAGAAGCATGAAATGCTGATGGTCTGTACAGACGACCATATAGTTGATGCAAATGGGTTGACTGTAACAACTGTGGTGCTCACAAGGCTGCAGTTGCTAGGCCCGCACGGGAGGGGGCAGTCGTATTGGGTACCTCAGAGGTTGTGAATCTTACTATCCACAAACAACAATGGGTATATAACTAGTCATATTATTGGCCTGGTAGACCAACCAGACAGAGCCAGCAAATCTTGCGAGCGAAAGCAAAGAATTTAGAGAAATCAGAGAAATCTGGAGTTGTTAAACAGATTCATGCCTGCGAGAGAGTATTAACCTACCACTCGGTACAGCCCTCTGCGGGAAAGGTTTTCAATCGCATTTTGTTGCCATTTGATAAGCATGGAAATCTTCCAACCATATCATGGACCAGCGTCATCTGGACACTTTGGCGATTTAAGAACGAAAACAGCTCTGAGAAAAAGGTTTTACTGGTCAGGGCAATCAGGTGACATCAAACGATGAATTCGCTTCTGCCCAGAGTGTAACACTTAAAGAAAACACGGTCAGGGGTGGGGAAATCACTTCTAAGCAAGGAACTCACAGGGTGAGATTCAGTCAGATCTCTATGGATATCTTCAGGGGTTTCAGACATGTTTCAAGACAAGTACTTGTTTCAAGACAAGTACACAGGGTAACACCTGTGTATTATTTAGTCATGGTGGATTAGATCTCCAAGTGGTCGGAGGCATACTGTTTGCCTGACCACAAAGCGACAACTGTTGCTTGGACGGTTTTCCATAATTGGATATTGCAATTTGGGGCACCGAACGCGATCCAAACAGACAGGGGGACCAGAGTTCAGTGGCCCAAGAACCTGTACGGGATGATTAAACAGACAACACTTACCTATTGGCCTCAGGCAAATGGGGAAGCAGAGAGATTTAATCATGTCTTGGTGGAGCAACTCTCATGTTAAGCGGATTATGGGTTGGATGACTGGGATTCTTATATCCCTTGCATAGCAGCTGCATATAATAACATTGTAAACGTGAGTACAGGTTGCACACCCTATTCAGTTGTGTTTGGTACTGAATCCTATACGTCGGCTGATCTAATCCACAGCGTACCTCGAGATGGCTTGGACTAGCTGGCAGGTTTTCCAACTGGTTTACACTGTATGTTTTTTCTGTGGATCTGTACCTTATCCCACTTAACTTTTACAGATGGGTCGATACCCTTGTCACTGGCTGTTTTAACAGTTAGCATGTTGTGTGTCTACCTCACATCGGGATTCTCATCTTCTTCAAATGACTAGAATTTGTGTGCTCGGAAGTTCTCCTTTGAGAAGATTGATGTATTGAACAGTTGCCCTTTCCTGGACATGAAGCATTTATTGTCGTGGAGGGTCTGGAACAACTATCGGATCAGATTTAGGGTGGTGGCCATGTTTAGATTTGATCCTATAGCAGTCGCCCAGGCCAGTTTCGTTAAAGTTAGTTAGTACTAGAGTATCCTAGTTTAGCAGCGCGTTAAATGCGAACTCCCCGCCATTTTGTAATTAAAATTAGGATGAAAAGTAATTGATGAAATTATGCGTGTTGGCCAGGCCAATTATGCGTGCAGCCTGCCGCTGCTTGCTTATATAACTTTCTCTACACCATGTGTCATCATGTATACACTTTTGCCTGCCATAAATTTGAATTTAAATTTTTGTGTGATCCTACCGTATTTGTGCAGACACCTTAATTTATACCTGAAGATTTTTTCCTTTTCCAGTTTATTAAAAAAACAAAAAAAATTCTTTAAAAACTTTTTTTATTCAGTTTAAGGCCAATATACAATATTTAATTTTCATAGAAAACAAGTTATAAGTTTATTTTTTTTATTTTTAAAACATTTGTAACTTTATTTCGTTTTCCTGCCATCTAGGCTTTTACAACTCTAACGCTCTCGCGCAACGATCTTACTAAAACCAGTTACTTTTATCTTAATTCTAGAGAACTTTGTGTACTCATATTTTATATTTTTTTTTGGATTTTCTTATTTTCTACATCTCTGCCTCCGACAGCGAGGCCTTCATGTTATGCATTGTCAGTTATCAATAAAGTGATCTCGAAAGTCATTCATATACACTCTCCACTTTTCCCCCTTCCCCCCCTTTTTTTGAATAATTTTTTCCCCGTATCTCATGGCCCTAAACTTTCTGCATGCTTCTCTGCCAAACTGAACCACACAGATATTATTTTTGTGAAAGAGACGCTGCCTATGAATAAAATTTTTAGCTTGAATAAGAATCCAGTTGATAAAGTCATGCTTTTTTCCCACTTCCACCGTACCCAATAGGACCTGGGTCGGCGTTACAATTTCGTGAGCTATTTCATTGAATAGTGCATGAAACCACACTCTTATTCTGATCCAGAACTCCTGAACCTTCTCACAATGATAAAAAAAGTGGACAATATCGTCCTTGTCCCCACAGAATTCACACAAAGGATGTCCTTTTACAGTTATGTTGCAAAGGTATTCGTTACAACAAATATTTCTATGGAGAACTTTCAACTGTAAGGCCTGGAGTCTAGGCTCCAACCCAATTCTTTTAGGATGCCCCGCTCTAATTTTAAACACTTCATAGTTTGGTATCGCATTTCGATCATTGAGTATATCATTCCATTTAAAGAATTTTCCAAGATCCGGTCTACTTTTTTTTACTAGAGCTTTGTACATTGTATTCACACTTGTTGTAAAGATGTTGACGCTTGTTTCATTAATTACAAAGTTCGCAATCCCCTCCCGGGCTTGCCGGGGCAAAGGATCTTCTTCTAGCATATACCACCAGGCTATGGGCGAATTGTTTTTGATTCTGTTCAAATCTAGAAAGGTAAATTTAACGTTAAACTTCCGCCTTATTGCTTCGGCTGATAGTAGATTATTGTCACCATCAAGTAAATCCCCTATTCTCGATAGTCCCGCTTGGAACCATTCTTGATTTTGGATCATTTTGCCCTTGACTGTTACATTTCTGTTAAACATAAACCTTTCCCTACGCAGGTCCTCTTGGGTTTCTGGCCCTCTGCGATAGTACACTCTATCCCACAGTTTAAATATTTCTTCATAAAATCTGCTTAAACACTCTGAAGGTTTACTTCTGCTTAGTATTACTTCTTCTATCTTCCTGCCATGGAAACATTCAAGGGTCTGAACCCATTTAGCTCCAGGCCTCTCCAACATTCTTTTTATCCACGACAATCTATTAGCCATGATCACTTCTTTAATATTACGCAGGCCTATGCCTCCCTCTTCGGGCTCTTGTTTTAAGTAATCCCACTTGATTTTGCAACCCCTTGACCCCCACATCAATGTTTTGGCTACTTTCTCTACCTCTTTAATAAACGTTTCCTCCGTCGCCGTTACGGCAATGGTGTGTTGGAGGATGGGCAACATGAGCGCGTTGTTAATAATGGATTTACCCTTCAGTGACAGCTGTCTAGGGGCCCAGGCCCCCACTAGCCCTTTCATTTTCTTGATTCCCTCTTGGAAATTCAGCTCTGATTCTCTCTTCAGAAATTTGGGGTGAGCTATCCAAGCTCCTAGTATTTTCATTTCCTTCTGAAACGTTACCGGACACTCTTCTAACTCTCCCTCACTAAAGGAACCAATACTCAGCCCTACAGTTTTTTCTTCATTGAGACATAGTCCTGAGGCTTCACCGAACGATTTTAGCACTTCAAATACTCTGCTGAGGGATTCTGTGTCTCTAAGCAAAAAGGTAGTATCATCTGCAAATTGAGCTATCTTAAGGGGGTGTTACACTAGCGTTACACTAGCGCCGACGACCTCCCGGCGACGTCCCGGTCAGAGCAAGCCAGAACCTGGGCTTCTGCCGGGACATCTGGCGGGAAACGGCCGGATTATCGTTGACGGTGTTACACACAAGGTGGCGCCACGCCCGACTGATAGCCCGGTAGCAGACGACCATGGAGGCTCAGCAACTTGCCGTAGTTGCCGCCGGTGTTGCGGGATGGCTCCTTTTGGATTCAAGTGATGAAGAATATGATTTTGAAACTGGTAAAAGGAAGAAGCAGCCAAAAAGAGTTTGGCGTAGAAGTTGGTTGGGTGAAAGAACCAATAATGAGACCAACACAGAGTACAAGCTCTTGAAAGAGCTGGAATGTGTAAGTTCAAATGATGTTTTGTTTCTTTTTAAGCCCATTTCCAAACCCTGTAATTTCTTTTTATTAAATTTAGTGCCTTTTAATTATTATCAATGTTTTTTTTGTTTTTTTTTCAAGCCTATTTATTTCTAGGCGTTGGGTGGGAGGTAGGCTAGAGGCCACCAACATATTGTGATGAGCCAAAATGTTCAATTGAAAGGCCAGTTTCAAGCATAGCACAGCAAGGGGGGGGGGGGGGGAGGTTTCTTTGGGTTGAATAAAGTTGTTAGCACCTTTATTTATGGATATTTGACTGAGTCAAGCTTTATATATGATAGGAGAAATCCTGGGTAAGACCAGAGCAAGATTTTAGGGGCCTACAATAACTGTTGAAATAATTTAATATAGGGTATTTAGTAGACAGAAATTAGGTATTTAGTAGACAGAAATTAAATCAACAAAGAAATAAATAACAGAAAATATACTTTATTTCAGCACCTGGAATGAACCTCACACATGTACATACACAAAACCAAAATTGGCATGGGTCTGACTCTGACCCTGATACACATGCTATGTCTATCTCCCCTCTGATTTTTCCAACAAACAAAAGAAGGTATTGGTACATTTGATAATAAAAATATTCTCACAGCTGGTTCAATCTATCAAACATATAAGTAAACCAAGTGTTCTCTGTGATAGAGGCAGAAAAAAGCAAATGCATACATTAATTTCTCTGCGAATGTGTCCTAAAATTACAAAAATCGTCATACATCACAAGTAAAGGCCTATTTATGACAAGTTAACAGTACATTTGACCAGGAAAGAATTCTCACAACTTGTTCAAACTCTCAAGCATATAAGTACACCATGTGTTTTCAGTCATAGAGGCAGAAAAAAGCAAATGCATACATTAATTTCTCTGCGAATGTGTCCTAAAATTACAAAAATCGTCATACATCACAAGTAAAGGCCTATTTATGACAAGTTAACAGTACATTTGACCAGGAAAGAATTCTCACAACTTGTTCAAACTCTCAAGCATATAAGTACACCATGTGTTTTCAGTCATAGAGGCAGAAAAAAGCAAATGCATACATTAATTTCTCTGCGAATGTGTCCTAAAATTACAAAAATCGTCATACATCACAAGTAAAGGCCTATTTATGACAAGTTAACAGTACATTGACAATTTAAAAATTCTTGCAACTTGTTCAATGTATCAAACATATAAGTACACCAAATGTTTTCAATCATGAAGGCAGGAAAAAGGAAATACATTCATTAATTTCCGGTGAGTGTGTTCTAAGATTATAAAAATCGTCTTATCACAAATATAAGTTGTACCTGGAATGGCATATGTCCTATTAAACTACATGTATACACCCATACACACCACACATTAATCCAGAAGACATGGGAACTGTACAGACAAAACAACAAACATTGATTCATAAATAAATAAAAAAATAAATGACCAATTTTCACGACTGGTAGGCGGGTTTTTGAGCAATAACATGTTTGAAATTATGACGGAACTAATGGTAATGGTAAAACGTGTTGAAATCTTTCCAGGGAACCCTACTTTTGTGGGTCTATAATTAAAAATGAAGAAGTTATGGGCAGATAACCAATGTTTTCTTTAATAATAGTCCTACAAAATATAAAATTCAAAATTTAATAATATAAAATGGTAATATTTCGCATATCCATTCCTTGCATGAATATTGAGCTTAAGCACTTGGCAATGTATTCTAGTCATTTTTATGGTTTTACATCGAATATTTCTCTGTTAGCTAGAAGGGAAGCCTAGGGGAAATTTGTGAATCATTGTACATCATGTTTTTTATGAGCCTCTATCAATAATAAATATTAAGCCCTTATATAGATCTAATACATTACGGGTTAGGTGAAATCATAAGCATATATTTAGATGTTTTGGTCTTTATCCTGACTGTGGGCTAGGTTTGATACAGTAAAACGTCATCATACATCATGCAACATTGTACGTCATGCTCAGTTGCTAAGCTACTGAAAACAGGTAATGACAAGTTGAGCGCATTTCAATGTACCAACTAATAATGTTCATATAATAACTGATGTTACATTTCAAACGGTATGATACAAAGGAGAAATTACAGTAAAGCTAGTGTCAAAAACGTAGAAAATTTGAAATTAAAAAACGCTAAAAGTTTAGGATCATTTTATACTAAATATTTGTATCTTAAAGAAGCGTGACGTACGATGACGCACACATTTCCAATAGGGTTTCCCTCTTGCTAAGAGAGAAATATTGAACCATGAAAATGACCAGAATAAATTGCCAAGTACTTAACCTCAATATTCATATAAGAAACGAATGGACAAAATATCACTATTTTTATCATTACAGCTTGAAGTAATAATTTCATTGAAATATAGTTAAAAAGCACTAGTTTTTTGCCCATAACTTCCTCATTTCCGATAATAGAGCCACAAAACTGGGATTCCCATGAGAGATTTTGACAAGTTACACCCAGGCAGTGTCATAAGATTTAGATCCGTCCTGATTGTTACCCTGTTATGGCTCAAAAACCCAAAGCCTACCAGTCGTGAAAATTGGTCATACACCCATACACACCACACATCAATCCAGATGACATGGAACTGTACAGACAAAATAACAAACATTGATTTATAAATAAATACTAATGAGTTTCTATAACACAGATTGTAAGTACAAAGGGAAATTGGCTGTACAACAAAATATAAAGACAGAACAATTCATGTAATGTACATGTTTGACTCTAATGAAAGTGGATTTGTTATTAATTCCACTTACCAGTAAACCTTCAATTGTAATCCTATTTATCAGTCACTTCTAGGAATTTTAACAGTAACTTTAAACTGTTGGAAATAATCACAAGGGTTTATCTAAAGCTTCGATTTCAAATACCAAGCCAATAACCTCCTTTAACTCTAATGATACTTGATCCACAACCATCTATGTACAAAAAAATAACTCCACCATTTTTTTTAAATTACCAGAGTGACATTAAGGAATTTGCTAATGTCATTCGTATGCCCCCAGAGGCGTTCCACTACATCCTGGATGGTATTCGGGAGAATATTACAAAGAAAGACACAAGATTCCGCAAGGCAATCACCGCAGATGAACGATTGTCAATGACCCTTTCTTATCTTGCCACAGGTATATTGTACTAATTTTAAAACACAAGTAAAAATTCCCTCCAATATATACATTTCTTAACTCTCAAACATATAAGCAAATGCATACAATATTTTCCGTGAATTTGTAGAAAATCGTCATACATCACAAATACAAGTTATACCTGGAATGGACCTTTCCTATTAAACTCATTTTTCATTAACTTATCTTGGGAAAATGATGAATGATTTAAGTTTTCAAACATAAATTGTTTTGTAACTGATTCAGTACACAAAGAGTACTTTCTAAAAGTGACAACACTTTTCCTTCCCAGGAGTCACGCAATCAAAACTGGGGAGAGACTACTTGGCCTCAAGGTGTGGCATGTCTGCCATCCTCATGGAGACATGTGATGCCATAGTTGATGTGTTTGCACAAACATATCTTAAGGTTTGATTTTTACCCAATTTCATTCATTTAGTTTTGTGATAGAACAGCTAAAAAAACTTTCAAATGCATTAAAGTCTTCATTAGCTATTCTACTTAACACCAAAAGATGAGTATATTCCTCCTGGGACATAAAATTCCCCAAAATTGTAGTTTGGGTCATACAGATCGTAGCATTGTATTTTGATGCTAAGTCATAGAAATTGGATCATAGTTTGGGTCATACAGATCATAGCATTGTATTTTGATGCTGAAATTGTAGAAGTTGGCAGCTCTGATTACTTGAAATATGGGGACGTAATATACTTGGTTACAATCTTTTGGTACTTGTTAGTACATAAAAATCCCTCAATTTTGCAGACGCCCTCGAACCCTGCTGAATGGAAGGAAATTAGCGATTTTTTCATGGCCCGCTGGAACTACCCAGGATGTTGTGGCGCTGTTGATGGGAAACACATCCGCATCAAAAAACCGTATTCCAGTGGCAGCTACTTCCATAATTACAAAAGTTATTTTTCTATTATTTTGCTGATTATTGCAGATGGTAATTATCAGATTAGGTACACCAACATCGGGGCCCCAGGGCATGTCAATGACAGCAGCATATGGTCCTCATCTGATTTTTTGAAAGCTGTTGACGAGGGTGCAATAACATACCCCAACGACTACAATCTGCCTGACTGTGAGACTCCAATCAAGTACCACATGGTTGGAGATGATGCCTTCGCACTGAAGCCCCGAATGATGAAGCCTTATGGGCACCGATCCCTGACAACAACAGAGGCAACGTTCAACTATAGGTTGAGCAGGGCACGCCGTGTTGTAGAGAATGTTTTCGGAATCCTTTCTTCTAAATTTAGGGTCTTCAAAACGGAGATACAATTGCAGCCAAAACGTGCTATGAAAATTGTGATGGCGTCTTGTGTTCTACACAATATTCTAAGAGCAAAATATGCCACCCAGTATACTCCACCTGGAAGCGTGGACCAGGATGATGTCAACCATAACGTTCAGCCTGGTGAATGGCGGAGGGCTAAGGAAGGACTGGGACTGGATGATTTAGAGGCTACATCTGCCAGAAACGCATCCCATGAGGCCAAAAACATGAGGGATGCATTGGCCGAAAGCTTCATGACATCTAATAAGCTACCATGGCAAGATGCCAAAGTAATCAATACATACGACAAATTTGTAAAACTCAACTAATCATAATAATACCAGTTATTTGTGTATTCCAGGAATTTACACACATAATGAATTGACAAGTGTGAGTAAATTGCAGAGAATTCTCTGAAATTTACTCACACATATGAATTTATTACAGTATGATTATACATTTTACATAATTTGATTGATAGCATAAGAAGAGTGCTGTGTAGGAAAAGTGTAATATTGTAAATACCCTGTTAAAATATTTATATCCCTCTTGGAGAGAATATCTACCTTTGTTATAACATGATCTCAAAGAAACCTGTACTTCCTTTACACTCATTATTTACGAATGTAAAGGAAGTACAGATTTCTTTGAGATCATGTTATAACAAAGGTAGATATTCTCTCCAAAAGGGATATAAATATTTTAACAGGGTATTTACAATATTACACTTTTCCTACACTTTTCTTACAAAATAACTAATATTTAGGTTTGAAAATGTATCCCAGAAGTATTACAAAGATATTGCTCCTCGCTCTGGGCCGGTGGTGTTGCGTAAGTGGGCCTCAGGGGTGGTGGAAGATGTTGAGTTGTCTGCCGAGAAGGGGGCACCCAGTTGCCCCTGATTGCGTCAATTACCTGTCCGTAGACAGAGTATTTGAAATCCTCTTGCATCTAGAAAAATGGAATCGAATGTATAGAAATTAAATTATAGCCTCCCAGTAATCTATGATGAGATGGATGGAATATCTATTAGCTGGATGTAAATATATGTATGCGAAATTTAAACATTTAAGAATTTCTGTAAATGAAACCAATAGTGCCATCATCTAGTAGAAGGGTTGGTAATAAGTTGTGATATAAAATATATTATTGGCCTCTATTGAAAAAATAAATAAATCTCAATTACTTTCACTGGTTGCGTTTTCAGCATTTTGTACTGAACTATCTTACACATTATTACATACATATGTGATTTCAGGCGTGCTATTCGAAAAGTCAATTGCACTCCACCCCTTTGGGTTGTCATGCGATTTGACCAAACGTCTCAATCAATTACAAACCAAACAGAGTGCTATTAGGTATAAGAAACTTACTTCTTTTGAGGGTATCTGGGAAATTCGACTGGCAATCAATGCTGCCCATGTCTCATCATCAGACCTCTTCCGATTTGAAGCCTCACTCACTGCTCTGGTCAGGTTCTCTATTGCAGTGAGCTGAAAAAGTACATGACATGGAAACTCACAAAGACCAAGATTTTTTTTTTAGATAAGCTTGTTTACTCAATACAAACTTAAGGCTGAAAACATATCAAACTAAAGCTTCTCTTGCTCTATGAATAATCAAAATGCTAGAACCTGACGAAACTACTTCAAGTTTACATATTATACCAATAATAAATGAAAATAATACCTTGAAAACATAATATTCCAGTTGTTGATTAAAGAATATTACTCATAGAGATTATTATTATCTCATAGAGAAGATTTTAGAAAATGCGATTAAATCTTATAAAGAAACAAAACTAAAATGAAATTCATAGAATAATATACTGTATATACCCGTGTATAAGCCGGACCCCAAGTATTAGCCCACCCCGTTTATAACCCGGGGTTTAGCACTTCATAACATTAATATAAGCCAGGTACCCTTTATAAGCCGGGGTGCCTGTACTGTCATGTTCCAATAATATAGCTAATTAATGTAAAATGCTGAAGAAATCGTCCAGAACGAGCTTTTAATAGATCATGAATGATAGTTTGAATATAGAACTCAGTTCTTGTTGGTCGATTGTGAACTCACAGCAAATCTGGTATGTTTTTTTGCCTTAAATTCGAATTTAAAACATAAAAACCAGAGTAATGAATGAAGATAATAATAAACATGAGTTTCAGTTATCTATGTTAATAGCAGTATTACAGCCCCCCTTTGCGCCCATAGAGTTAGTATAGAAGTTCTCTATGTGTCCATAAAAACGTTAAATATTAATATTTTCAAAATCTTTTCGTCCACATGGTGGGAAATGTCCCCTAGACTACATGAACAGGGAAAGAATTTTTTAAATCAGTAAAGTTATTTGACGCGACGAAACCCAGATTTGGACAAATTTTGCCATGAATATTATATTAAAACCGCATTAAAATCTAAATTTTAAATAATATCTCTTGAGTAATCCAGTTAGATATGACCTTGGTCCATCCTAAGCATGCCATTTTGAGAGGTATACAGCCCCCCTTAGCTGTAAGAACATAAAAATTTCCATTGAAAATCGTGAAAAATCCAAATTTTCGTCTGCCATAGGGTTTGCATTGAAATCGGTGGGACGGCACTAAGATAACCAAATATTGGAATATTTTAGAAATCTTTTCGCCTATACAACGAGGGTTGATTCCTAGATTAACTAGACAGTGAAAGAAGTTCGAAAAACGTTTAAGTTTAAGAGTTATTCAGCATGGCAAAGTCCAAAATTGACGATTTTCGTCAAGGCAGATTATTTCAATTAAATATCGCCTAATTCTTGTGAAAATCAAAATTTTGGATAACATCTCCTAATAATCTAGTTAATCACAACCTTTGTCAATCCTAAGGAAGCTATTTTGAAAGTTGTACGACCCCTGTTTGGCTATGAAACATCAAAAAGTTCCTTCGAAAATCTTGAAAAATCAAATTTTCGTCAGCCATAGGATTTGCATTAGCATCACTATAATGGGTCTAACGTCTGGTAAATATTGAATTATTTGAAAAGTGTTTAGTCTATAGGACGGAAATATGTCCCTAGATGAAATAAACCACAAAAGAATTTTGAAAATCATTGAAGTTTAAGCGTTATTTGGTGCGGCATGTTCCAGAATTGACAAATCTATGCTAAATATCCAGAGAAAAACTTTGTCATAGAAATATATAAAAACCGCATGAATCATCTTGTTAGTTAATACCCCCTCTAAGTCCCCCTCCCCCTGTCTCTTCCTCACCCCCACATCTCGGCATAGATGCAATGTGTGGTGGTGGTCAGTGCTGTGATAAGCGCTGCCCACATCTGCAATTTAATGTGTCCTATAGTCACCTACCCCGGGACAAATAAAACAGCCAGAAATATTGCCCTGTAAATATCTCTCCCTGCTCGATATTCTGCGCTGTTTTTCAAGATCAGAATATTGTTCTAAACTTTGAATGGAATACCTGAGAATTCATCTATCAATTGATTCCCGAATGTGTTATTATAGCAAATTTCTAGCTTATTTTAGAATCTAGATCACTTGCACCGACTGGTTCTAGGCTAGGAATTAGGTATAGATGAGTGTGGATAGGGAGGTGCATGGAAGGGACAGGTGATGTAATATACCTTAGAATCAGGATGCTGCTGTTGCTGCTTCTTCCGCTTGCAAGCGGGCATTCCAGACAAACTTGACAGTCTGCCAGGGGGTGTCTCAGTACTAGTAGCTGCAGGCATCTCGGCACTGTGAGCATCTAGTTGGGCAGGTGTTGCGGGTAGGGCAGCTGAAATTCCAGCTTCTGGCTCTTCTACAGGCCATCTGCTAGTTGACTGGAATATAACCAACATTTTCGTGTGTGAATAATCATGCAGTTAATAAATATGGGTCACCAACATTCTTAATCACAAGACAACAAGCTATATTTGGCTGCAACTCCAGGACAGGAAAGCCAGTACAGGCATTTACAGACATTTCTTTAAAAGAAAAATGCATTTTTTTCCAATGGGATTTGAAAGGAACCCGCTGGAAGACCTGGAATTTACTTTCAGATGCGGGTCTCCTTTTTGTACAAATACATAGAAACCTATAAGTGATGAACTTGCCAATCCACGCCCAGTACAGGGCTTGGTTTATTCTCTAGCCTTGGCTAGAAAAGAGTAAATAATCTCTAACCTCTTGAAAATCTACATATCATGGAGGGAGTAACCCAAGGCAGAGGCCAAGTTAATTTGTAATGACCCCACCACAAATGAGAGAATGATCAGATATAGGAGGGTCAAATATTGGTTTGATTTCTTTCTGGGATTGTAAAAGGTCATGCAAATAGATGCAAAGATTTTCAGTATTGACAAATAATTATTTGGTGTGGTTTAACTCCTCTCAGGAATCATTGGGATGCATACTCACCTGCTTTGGCATTGAGGTAATTGATGTAATTGCCTCTCCTTGACACCGGACATGTCCCCTGAGAAAGCTCATCCGTTTGCAGATCGATTGTGTCCGCTCAGAGCGCCGGTCGTCGTCCAATCCACTACCAGATGAAGCTCCTGATGCCTTCTCCCCCCCATGCTTTGTGTAAACCGATCTTAATGTATTCATACGTGAATACACTGCTGCAACTGTAGAATAAAATCATACACATATATCAACATCAACGAAACATCACATCAAAGTAAAGTATACAAATCAAGATATACGTCATAGAGTAATGTCCTACTTTGTCAAAAATTCAAACCAACCTCTTAAAATTCAGAACTAGAGTAAAGGGGCAGCTGATCTCCTCAACAACATAATTAATAATTGTATTCATTGTAGAATGCATATTAGCAGATCATTAAATAAAACATTGAATCGAATGTAATCATTTAAGTCCAAAACAATTAATTATAGGCGGCCTCTCTCTCTCCCTCCATCTATTAATTTGCCCAGTGTTGGTACTCATAAGTGTGGAGCAATGGTACTCATCCAAAGCAAAATATACTCGTTATTTACAAATACAAAGCCCTTACTACGTTCCCTGCTTAAAATTGAAAACCTACATGGTGTGTGTTTCTGGTGAGAACCCTGCCCCCCCCCCCCCCCCATTATAAAGTAATTTTGCGAAAATATGTTTCTATGATGTACTTGCGACGATTGGGAGAAAAGGTAGAGAAAATCGGTGTATGATCACGAAAATTTAACATACTAGAGATGATATAGCTGGGCACGTCATGCGAAAATATCTCTTTGATCCATCAAGAGTTAGGTACTTTAGGGACGATACATTACACCACCCCCACCCCACGCCCCCCTTATAATTATAAAGTAATTTTGCGAAAATATGTTTCTATGATGTACTTGCGACGATTGGGAGAAAAGGTAGAGAAAATCAGTGTATGATCACGAAAATTTAACATACTAGAGACGATATAGCTGGGCACGTCATGCGAAAATATCTTTTTGATCCATCAAGAATTAGGTACTTTAGGGACGATACATTACACCACCCCCACCCCACGCCCCCCTTATAATTATAAAGTAATTTTGCGAAAATATGTTTCTATGATGTACTTGCGACGATTGGGAGAAAAGGTAGAGAAAATCAGTGTATGATCACGAAAATTTAACATACTAGAGACGATATAGCTGGGCACGTCATGCGAAAATATCTTTTTGATCCATCAAGAATTAGGTACTTTAGGGACGATACATTACACCACCCCCACCCCACGCCCCCCTTATAATTATAAAGTAATTTTGCGAAAATATGTTTCTATGATGTACTTGCGACGATTGGGAGAAAAGGTAGAGAAAATCGGTGTATGATCACGGAAATTTAACATACTAGAGATGATATGTCTGGGCACGCTGTGTGAAAATATCTTTTTGATCCATCAAGAATTAGGTACTTTAGGGACGATACATTACAGTTGTTCAAATCAACACCCCTGCCCCAAGACAAAGTACTTACCTGATACGCCTAGGAGACTGGCAAAGTGGGCCTGGGCAATGGTCAGCTTTCCTTTCTTGGAGTAGCCAGCCATCGATTTGTCATAAAGGAATCTGCTGCCCTGCCACAAGTCAATGAGCTGATTCTCTTTGGATTCGGTCCACTCGCTCTGATGTATGGCGCCAGAATCAGATTCACTTTCATCTACCCCAGACTGCTCCTCCAATGCCTCCACAAACTCGTCGTCAGACACTTGGGAGCTCAAATGCTTCTCCCCTTCCTCCTCCAGCTTTTCCTTTAGTTTGGTCTTCTCAGAAGCCTTTTTTTGGACTAATTGGGCCCGACTGAGCCCAACCTTCCTCGCTGTTTTCTTATTGACAGTGGCCATTTTGCCGCCACACTGACACGTGCTTCAAAGGCCCACCTGATTGGCTAATCCCATATTGACTTACTTCCGGTGGTGCCATCTGACGATTTAGACCGGAGGTTCACCGGGTTCTATGGTGTTACACCAGGGAAATTGACCGGCGCAACGCACAAGATCGGACAATAAATCAAACATGTTTGATGCGATCTCCCGGTCAAAAACGCATCGGGAGATGACCGGGACATAACGCCCGAGGTATGTTACACCTATTTTTCAATCGGAGCATGTTTTGCTCTGATTACCGTCAGGGTGTAATCGGGACATCGCCGGGCGAAAATTAGCGCTAGTGTAACACCCCCTTTATGCTCAGCTTTGCCTGTTTTAATTCCAACTATTCTGGGATCGTTTCTGATTACTATTCCCAATGTTTCGACCACTAAGGTGAACAGTGCAGGGGAAATTGGGTCCCCCTGCTTAACCCCTCGTTTCAGATCGAACCATTCTGAGGCGAACCCTCCATTGGTAAAGGCAGCTTTCGAATTGTTAAGTAGTGTCTGTATCCACGATATAATATACTCAGGGAACCCAAAGAAGGCCATGGCCTTCCTCAAGAACTTCCAACTCACCGTATCATAGGCTTTCCTGAAGTCTATTGCTACGATTAGCCCCTTCTCCCCCCGCTTGTGGATTAAATCCACAATATCATGGACCCTCCTAATTGTTTCTCCAATGTACCGCCCTTTCATAAACCCCGTTTGGTCTTCATCAACAATTTTACCCATAACGCCACTCAACCTTTCCGCAATCGTTTTGGACACGATCTTGTAGTCCACGTTGAGCAGCGTTATGGGTCTCCACCCCTTAATGAATCTCAAGTCGCTACCCTTCTTGGGAATTACAGACACTAGCCCCTTATTTTGCTCCCACGACATCGACCCATTTTCCTCCACAGCCTTCAACATCCACATAAACATGACTTCCAGCTGTGGCCAAAAGTATTTATAGAACTCGGCTGTCAGACCATCACATCCCGGGGACTTGTTGTTTTGGAGAGATTTGACTACCCTATATACCTCCCTTTCTGAGATTGGGATTTTCAATCTATTACGCTCAGTTTCATCTAGCTTTTCTGCCTTACATGATAAAAATTGCTCTTCTGCAGTTGGTGACGAGTTTACCCCCTCGTCGTAGAGGTTTCTATAGAAGTCTCTCCCTTCGCATAGGATCTCCTCCGGTTCATTAGTTAACACCCCGTCAATTATTAGTCCGGAAATACACTTACTCTTAGCTTTACTCTTCTCTAAATTTAGAAAGTACTTGGAGCACCTCTCTCCGTCAGACATCCATTTGGCTCTGGATCGAAGTAGTGCCCCTTCCGCTTTATTAAGTTCGAATTCTTTGATCTTACTCATTATGATTTTCTTCTCAGCAAGCTGCTCCTCATTCAGCATTTCAGTGTCGTCGAGCTCTTTAATTCTAATGTGTAACTCTTCTTGATCTTTCTTCCGCTCTCTTGCTCTATTTTTACTATATCTGATGGAGAACTCTCTGCACTTAATTTTGAAAAACTCCCATCTAAGTATGTCACACATTTCCCTCTCCATGCCTTCTACATCTTTCGCAATGATTCTGACTTCTTCACAAAAATCATCGTCATCTAACAACATGGAGTTAAATTTCCAGAAGCCCCTCCCCCTCACACTGTCTTCAATTCTGATGTTAACACTAATTATCTTATGATCAGACTGAGCTGTAAATACATTATCACACTTCACACTTTTACTCTGTAGAAATTGATCCAAAAAATGTAATCCAGTCTCGATTTCTGCATATTCCTGAACCATGTATGGCTTGTGTTGCCCAGGCAACACAGAGCGTCGCTCAGATTAAACATAGATAATAATCCCTCCAGCCTAGCGGAGTTTGCACTGTCGTGCTTGTTAACAAGATCAATATTAAAATCACCTGCTATGCACAGCGTATCAAACTTCAAATTAGATATACATTTTTCTACTTCCTCTAACCTAGCAAGTTGTTCCTCCCTATGGCATGCAGTTGGGAGGTAGACCGACACACAACAGTATTTAATATGATTCAATTCAAATATGACGTACACATACCTTCCCTCACAATCACTACCTTTAGACACAATTTTGATATCTAAATCATTTGTAAATAACAACATGACCCCATTAGCATTGGACCTTCCGTGGCTGAAGAAGGATCTCCCCTTCCACTGGTTAGCCCATATTTTCTCTGCCCCCGCGGTGGAGTGTGTCTCTTGCAAGGCTATCACCGATCTGTCCAGTTTGAGAAATTCACTAAGGATCGCCTTCCTTGTTATAATATCAGCCATGCCATTAACATTCATCGACACAAAATTAATGAAATTACACTTATTGTTACACGACCTCTCTCTGTCGCCAGTATCGCCGCTGGCATCGGCAGTCCTATTTAAATCCGGCATGTTGTTATTGTCCGAACCTCCGATGAGTGTAGACTGATCCACCATCATTGCGGAGAACCGGAAGCGCACAAGATTCACGTACAGTCATGATCCGTTCACCGAATCCTAATTCCCGCCGAACTTCTGGCTCTTCTTTTTCTTGCACAGCTCTCTCACTTTCTCCCACTGCCTCCCCATCAAGTTGCTATCTTCGGGCCATTTGGTCTTGTCGAGCACACTTGCATCCTTTAGCCCTAGGCCAATCCCCCAGAACGTATCCGTGGGGGAAGCCTCGGCCAAGGATTTATCTCCTGTACTGAGCAGGTATTGGGCGACATATTCATTATCCGCCGCTTTGGCTTTGAGGCCGTTATATAGGACATCTTCTGCTCTCTTCCTCCACTCCTCGTATAACTTAGATCCTTCTCTCTTAGCATCTCCCAACATGGCTTTTAAAGCCATGGGATTTCTAAGGCTCATAACTGCATTAGCCTTGGTGACACTTCCTATTCCCATCATGCAGGAGTACGCCAGGTATTGCTCCATAGAGGAGTATCCCCTGCCCTCTACCTGGAATCTAACCATATGATGGTTGGAAAGGGGGGAGTCGCTTCCAAAGAAGACGAAGGCCTCCTCGTTCTCTTTCTTTGCTAAGCTCACTGGGTTTATATGGTCTGGAAGTAGGTCAAACTGGTCGTGCAAAAACACATCCCCGTCCAGATATATGTTACCATCAATCTGGTAGGGGTTGTCGTATTTCTGAGATGCTCTGGCTCTTCTAATTACAAACTCTGCTTTTGCCACTCTCTCTCTAAGTATTTTGGGCATGTCTTTTTTGATCCAAACTTTGGCTCCAATGGACGAGTAGTCCATATTCTTGAGACTCGCTCTCCTATCCCAGAACTCCTCCGCCTGGGCTATGAGTAAGAAAGCAAGCTTCACCACCGGACCGACTCGATACACTCTCAGCTTATCCGGTTTGGGGAATCCCACCCCGTGATCGAAAATGTATTGCACAGCTTTGTCAACAAATACTTTATCATCTACTTTTTTTTTTTGCACGGGGATCCCTTCTAGAATGATACAGTTCTTCAACAGATCTCTATCCTTCTGAATTCTATCCTCTTCCGACTTCTTTGCTTGTTCTGCGATTTGTAGAAAGACTGGGTCGTCTTTGCACACTGTGTTAGCTTTAAGGCTTTTAATCTCCTCCTTCTGTCTCTGGATTTCTTTTTGCATTGCACCATGTTGCGCTTTCTGCTCTTTTTTGACTGTCTCCATATCTTGGTCATAGGTATCCATTCTGGTAGTAAGGGTCGTCACGTTTTTTACTACATCCAGGCAGGCACCTATTTGGAGATTCAGCCTTGCCTCCATGGCCGCCATAAAACCCTCACTGGCTGCCACCCCTTCCCTTGCCATCACTTTATTTGTCTCCATTGCTTCTTCTTCGTTGGGCATGATTTTAGAGGAACTATTGTCAACCCTCACCTTTTTGCTAGGAGGGAGGACCTCTTCTGATTGAGCGCTGCTCATACGGTTCTTCTCTCCGTTCTTTCCCTTCATGTATATTGACACACTAACCTTATGTAATGTTTTTTTCACTCAAGCTATCGCACTGTTAGAGTATAGTCCTGCTATTGGGCTGGCCGCTTAGTGTTATTATGCTTCTATTTCGACCGTCTCTATGCTCTATAGAGCGCTCCCTAGTCTGTGTGTCTCAAGGTGTTTTGGTGCTAGTTGACCTAGCTAGATGGCCTATATTCCTCCTTTGTGTGACCTACTTCACTCGCCTCCTTACTGCGCATGCGCAGCGGGATTATTCAAATGTTTGAACTTTTTCCAACTTTAATCCACGTAATCCACACACCCACTTAAGGATTCTTCAGCAGGAACCTTAAATAGCTAGTCCAAGATCAGTTTGTCACTATTTTTGCCTCTTAACTCTCCGTATTCCCTGTTATACGATCGTTTACAGTCTCCGCACTGGAGGAGCCCTGGAGCCAAGATGGCGCGCTCGGACCCTCGTGTAGCCGTTGGTCAAGCTGCTTTTGTTAAGCTTAAATCCTACTTTTACGGCTTTCTTCCTGCACTTCTGTATATCACTTTGGTGAACCAGGGCACTTTATACTCCCCCTGATTAAGTTTGGTCAACTTAGAATCCTGTCTTTGGCTGAAAAAAAAGAAGATTAACTTGGCCGTAGCCACACACGCTTCTTTCTCTTTCTGCTGAAAACCGGAAGTCCCAAGTTATAAGTTTATTAAGTTAATCAATCATTCAATGAACTATTTTTCTGTTTAACTTCATAATCAGTTTAAGTTAATGTATATATTGTGCGTTTCCAAAGGAAACGAATTCTACCGTCAACTATTTGTGCGCAATGGCTAGATTATGAATATCTGACGTACTGTAATCTGAAATGCCTCGAATGTCTGTATTAGAAGAACACTTGAAACCCAGAAATCCCAAAGGGTGTAGTAGGTGTAGATCACTCAGATTCAGTCATGGGTGGTCCTCTCTAAATGGGTTCCTCTCAAAACCTATACAGTGGCCTTAAGTGGCAACTTGTCAATCAAACCAAGATAGCCAATAGAATACAACCAACACCTCAAAATGTATCACATGAACTTGCTACTCAGGATGATTGACAGAATGGTACCCAATTCACTAACATTCACGAATTTTTTTTTAAAAAAATACCGTAGAATGTAAAAACGCAATATCCCTCAGGGATGTTTTCACACGGTGCCTGTATATAACTGACATATAGATTTACCCTCACAAGCAGTAAAACCCTGGGGGTTACCTCCTTTTTAAAAGAATTATTCTCATCCTGATGAGTTAGAATGTTCAGGAACATTGAAGATCTTCAAAGCTAAATGATATATTTCTAATATGGTGATACCATGTTTCTTCATGCACGAGGGTGAACCTGTATACCAGCTATGTTTAGATGGATTCTTTTTTTTGACAAATGTGATTCATCGGACTGAAATATTGGAAAAACTGACAAAGTATCCTTTTTTGCCCACTGACATCAATAATAATTGCAAACTTCGATGGTCCCTAGAATGAAAAAGAAATATGGTGAGATCCTTTTATTTTCGTTTTTCGTTTTACCCAACCATGTTCTTTTGTTAAAACAAAGTTTAAAAATGATATTGTGAATCCTTCTTTTTCATGCATTAAGTTCCTTGAACTCCCGCCTGCAGCAGTGCATATGGCGGTGGTTTATACCTTTAGGATTCTAGCACGAATGATTCAATAGTTTATTGGAGCTGTTAATTTATCTAGTGAGATTCAACTGAGAAATATTAAAATTTCTTGCCAAGTTTTGAGAAAATGCACCATATAGTAAATATGTATTGACAGATAACAATCAACCAGTATGAGTTTTTATTAACTTTATTCATTCGGCAAGGTTTAACGAATAACCATATTATATGCGTTTAACATAATATTATTATCATTATTTACAATGAACATTTATCCACGTGAAATGAATTAAGTACTACTCTGGTTCCATGCAGTTTCATCAATCTAAGATCTGCATATATATACAATGTATATTATGTAACGCTTTGCAACAACAGTTAATATTGATGGCATGTATCACCAACAGTATGTACTTACATATATCAACTTTCATGAGGGGAAGCTTATATTATGTAGATATCAAAAAGGAATTAGGGATGTGCGTAATTTACGAGTACATTTTGCAATTCTTGCATCAGCTAGGTTTTTGTAATTTTATGTTGGTACCCCTCAAGCTTCTGTATGAAGTTATTGCATGGTTAAACTCCTTAACATTATATATAATGCATATAGATCTGCATGTTCTTTCATCAAATTCTGCCAGTCCTATGTACGTTTACCTATAATTAATACGCTTTTTTAATGTCCCTTGGCCAAGATCTCGCTGTTGAAAAATACGAAGGCACACAGTGTGCTGCGTAAATATCGATTAAAAGGCATTAATATTAGATGCCGCCTCAGCTCTGGTACCTCCTTAAAATCCAATACTTTTAATTCAATAGAATGTTTTGTGAAATCTATTCAATAAAGAGAATTAAAAAACCTTTAACTCAATATCTCGTATGTAGTCAAATTGACAAATTGAAGCTTATTATCAAATATTTCATGACATCGATTTGAATCCCAAAGAATTAGATTCTTCTTTAGTGACAAAATTATGTGTGAATCAAAGCAATTTAATTTTGAGGAGGAAGAAGAAAGGCTGTGGCGGTCAAATCAGATTTAGATAATATAAAACTTCCATAAAAATTAGAACCATGCGTGTATGGAAAGTTAACCGTAGCATACGAGAGAAAGATGCTATTACTATTGAATAGAAAATGTAAGATATGTATTGCGTAGAGTCGTGATAGAGGCTAAGATATATTCGTCAGTGAATATTCTCCATTCTTGGTAAATGATACATGGAAGATCCACGGCCTTGCTGAATAACCACGGAGAGGTAAAACTATAAAAATGTATAAATTCTGTAAAAGTCCATATGGAAGCAATCGGAGAAGCAAAGCTTCATATGAAAAAATAAATTAGATGAAACATTTTATTTGAAGTTTGCTGTCATTTTTTGGATTACTAAACCCAAATTCCATTATACACTTTAAAAGATTATGGATGGAACAGATAACATTTGGTTTGGCCAGAGTATGTAGACTTTGATATGAAGCTGTCATCTAATAACAGGGATAGATATAGTGCTCGGAATGATAAGAAGTGGAACACTCCAGTATGATTTTCACTGATTACAAAGTTGCAACTCTACAAAAGATATGGTAATATTATTCTGCTTATGAAATTGTCCTCACAAATGAGCGAAACTAATCGTAAGTCCTATAATAGTAAAGCAGTTCACAGTGATACATGTACTAGAAGACAACTCGTGAGTAACCATGCAATGTATTAGACCTCTATATAAATTCATTGTCAATACATGGACTTCTATGCAACATTCTATTTAATCTATTTAATGAAATAGAAAATTAATATGTTTTATTCTATCAATTAAATTACAAACACGTTGGAGTGACAAATTACTAGTGCATGCATTCATATTTTGAAGATACCTTTACTTATGATGCGTATGCGTTGCGTACAAACTTATGACCACTGAAATCCAATATAGCTTACTTGTTATGCCATACATTGTCAGGCATTATATGCTTGCAAATTAATCCCGTACACCAAAAATGTTCTTTGAATTTCTATAGGTTTAATCAAGACACCTTTGAATACAATGAAAGAATGCATGTTATATCCAGTATTAAGATGAACAATAGGCATCAGTATGGATTCCACGTACGATTAATTTGTACGTCGTGGTCTATGAATATATTATCACTCCAATGCACAGATAGATCGTCGGCTTAAAGTTGTTTGACAATTAATTCATCAACCGGCTTTTAGCTCGTATCCAGCATCTATAATTATGAAGAACAACCGTCGAAGCATTAAACTATTTTCGAGTAATAGTGTTACTGTATACATATCATTCAAAGCTGCAGACATGTTGTTTACTTGTTGTTTCTCCATTCTCCGTTATTGCATGTATACTCTATACATGGAAGGCTATGTATATTCTATATATGGAAAGCTAGACTAGATAATCAGCTATAATAAGATGGAGTTTGGACTATAGAGCGCTTCCTCACCAAATGCTAACTTTCATTAGCTAAGTCCATGATACTATATCAATAAACTGGTGACGGGGGTCTTGCAATATGCCGGCCGTATCTCTGGTCTGGCAGCTGATATATCTTAATAAGACCGCTGTAATACTCGCTGACGGCGAATTTATTGGATCCAAGCCATTGGACAGCAGAGGGATATTGTAAACCTTGGTCAGCTGTTAGTAATGGTTCTCTCCACTGTCCACCAGGGGATAGCACGTGTAAACAATGGTTGCCATAGTCACAGACATACACCTCTCCGTTGTCTCGAACAACTGTGCCATAAGGGCCTTGAAGTTGACCCTTCATGCCGGCACCTGTTGTTCCGAACCGACCGAGAGCCCTGCCAGAAATATCCAGCATTTGAATCACGTCGTTAGATCTATCCGAGACAATTATGATGTCATCGGAACTGACGCTCACATAATGGGGCCATTGGATTTGAGACAATTCCTCCTCTTTACACCCCGTCCCAGACACAGGGACGCTGAAGTGTCTTATTGTTGATTTGATGGTGGCTGCTTGCATTGAAACGACGTGGATCGCTTTCCTACCTGTGTCACCAACCAGAAGGTCTCCTGCAGAATTGAAGGCAATGCCAGCTGGGCTTTTAAACAACTTTGGGACAGTTGAAAGCAGCTCGCCCTTGACAGAGAAAATCTTGATATCTCCAGCCTTCCTATCACACACAGCTATGTCCTTGTCTGGGGTCATAGCAACATACGTGGGTGAATGGAGGCTATCGTTGGATATTTCCCTGACAAGCTCTCCCTTGAGATCGAAAACCTTGATCTTTTTATTGTGTTTGTCAGGCACTACTATATTCCCTTCTGCAGAAATGGCAAGAGACATGGGGTGACATCTTGATGTATCTGTTTTAGTTTTTGTCTGAATGCAAGTAATAAGTTGAGGAGCAGATAGACTCGAATCCTCGACTCGAATTTTTGTAATCGGCTGTTCAATATTTAGATTTTCATCAATGGTATCGCTGTCAGCAAAGCCAACGACTGGAAGGTTTTTCGGTTTTATCACATTCAAATGGGAAGCTCCTTCAATCCTTGAGAAAAAGTCATTGTCATGGCAAGGTGTAGTCACTGGAGTGACAAGGGCAGAATCGCTTATGTTGGCACCCAAGTCAAAATGCCCGATCAGCGTCCAAATCTCGTGATCGCCAATAATGGGCTTTACGTATCTCCAATCCTCAGTGTCGTCCTTCACAATAAGGTCTTCCTCGTGGACCGCATCTATTTGAGATATCTTTTTATTTAGTCTGTTTCTCAGCAGCTCGAGCGTATCCAGATCTGGAGAATTAAGGCAATCTTTCACAGATTTGCTAAGTTGCTGTGAAGACCATTGCATGTTAGACGTGTACTCCCTGTTCAGAGCTGCTTCATTCTCCACACTATTGAATGCTTCCAAAAGTTGCCCAAGGACCTGTGTGTAGCACCCTTCCACTTTCTGCACCAGCATGTTCTTCCAATCCAATAGCTCCCTCTCAAGAGTTTCACGCCTGCTAGAGAGGTTGACGCTAACCTGCTCCACTTCGCTGGCCACTGCTTCCAAGTGGGCATGCTTCGCCATGACCTTTTCATTGAGATCAGCCACGGCCTGCATCTCCTGGAGAAGGGTATAATCTGCCCAGGAACTGCTCCTCGGCTCACGAGTCGGTGTAGACTCCAGTGAGCCTGCTGGAGATCCAGTCCCATGCATGGAGGGGTACCGGAACGGGGATGATGACCTTTTCTGCGCCTGAGAAGGTCTTTGTTGAGGAGTCACGGTCCTTTTGGCAGGAGAGCCTGGCCTCCCTCCTTGGGAGATCTTGCGTTTCGCAGGAGAACTAGGTCTCCGACTGCCTGTATAGGCTGTTGTAACGTCCTCGCTTTCTTTCATATCCATGGCAATTCCTGTCTCATTAGACCTGTAATATTCAAAACCAGAACTTAATCAAGAAACAGCGATATGCATCTGTCTACTAATGATAATATCGGAAAGCGAAGTAATCAGTACCCTTATTTTATGCATACTATATATACGGTTTGAAGCATACATATATGGAAATTCCCCGTAGAAAATCAAAAGTATTAGATGTAGGTACACTGTCTACGATGACATCAGTTGTTATTTTTAGATCTATCTTTATGGTTGTATCTTCTAGTCATTTAAAAACCCACAGATGAGTATCAGTCAGCCACTCGGAAACGACTATCGTGAATGACTCAGGTTCCGACGGCGATTGAAAGCGATGATTCAATCATCGCTTGATCAATAATACTGACAGATCAATGGGTATAACCATGTCACAGCAACACAGAGGATCAAGATCAAAGCAATGGGTCCAAGTGATCCTATGAATGGAAGTCGCCTATCATCGGCTTAAATGCGGTAAAAATGCGTGGATCGCTAAATCCTGGTGGAAATCCTTACCTATCTATAAGGTATAGTTCTCCGTTCCTGGTGTTAATCAGGCAACTGATGATACCTCTTCCCAAGGTTGTTGAACTATTTTAAGGCCAGCTCCTCTGAAGCGCATCCAGAGCAACTCTATAAGGTCTCACTCTGCAAAATCTTAGAATATCACCACCCGCAAACTAAATCAAAACTTTCGTGAATGAGAATTGTGAGATGCTTTATCGACCCAGTGTGAATCAGTGAACTGCCGACGCGTACTGTATTCATGTCTTTCACCCCCGTTACACGTTCTTGGAACGAATTGTGGAAAACGCTCTGTGTTCGGAGACCTGAGCCACGATGTCTGGTGAATATTTCATGGAGGATGCACCCTGTGACCCTAGTCACATGCTCGCCCGCGCTTGCAGCCATCCAGCCAGTGCTCGCTAGCAAAAGCTAGATGCAATGCTAGAGCACACGAGTGCACCAATAGCAATTATAGGCCTAGCAATATCCCGAGGGTGCACTTGTGCCTTATGATAAGAATTGAATGATGTCTTTCAATGTTTTGAGGATAACATCTTAGGAAGGACTGCTCATAATATCCAGTGCATCAGCACTGGCTCACTTATTGAGGGAAATATCGATTACTTAATCGTATTCTGTGCGAGCTATGCTTGAATCCACGGAGTGCGTGTTTCCATGGCCCAGTGCTGCAAGAAAGCTGCAGTGAACGATATGAGAACTAACGTTCAGGGAGTTAACATGGAAGAAATCAATTATACAAAAAGGGGGTTGGTTAATTATTGATGTAACTACGAGTGAATAATTTGACTGACTTGACCCGAATTACCAAAAGTGCGCATAGAGTGTTGTTGTGATGATGCTTGTGGGGGAAATATCTTGCTAATATCAAAACTTGCTAGAATTTAAACATTGTACAGAGAAGTCCTATATATAGAGTATTACTTTTATTTTTTTATTATTATTAAATGGTATTACATTTTATAATTGTAACACGTATTGTTCCCTCAATTGAAACCTTAGCATATTAGCCGAAATAGAATCTTCAAAAACGTGCACCGATGGGTGACGGGGTTTGTCCTTTATTGATACTGCATCAATCTCTTTGTAAACCAGTTAAAATTGGCGCTTGGAAAGAGAGGAAAAGCGTAGTCTCGTTTGGAATTCAGATAAGGGATATGGATCAGATTTTCAGAAAATGTACAATTGGCAGCTGTACATTTTTAGTAAATTCTGATAAATTAGGCTGCAATTTGGTCAATACTAGGTAAATTCGAGTATATTCGGCATTGCATTGATTCTAGCAATCTGTTTGGTTAGGTTGAACTGTATTTTGAAGTTTTTTTTAGGCTGAAATGTGGGTTATTTGAGAAGATTGGCGAAGTTGAATTGTACATTTTCTGTAAATCTGACCCACATGTGGTTCAGAATATTAAAGTGCTCGGAAAATGAGTGTTGAACTGGGATCCACCCGATGCAGGCTCTTCAAAAAGGGCACTTTTGGTTGTAAGAAAGACACTTTTTGGTTGTTACACTTACAGCAGAAAAAGGGCACTTTGGGTTGTAAAAATGGGCACTTTGGACTATTCAAAAGGGCACTTATGAAAATTTTGAGGGGGGGTCAGGACGTCGTCGACCCCCCCCCCTTGGATCCGCCCATGCGATGATGGAGTCAGCTGCGCAGTCTACCGCTGTACTTGAAGACTTAGTTTGAGGAATACTGGTAAGCACTAAAGAAGGAACAGGTATGCCTACTGCAAATGAACTTTTCCATACACTACTATGTATCGCTACACGATACATATAGGCCTATTGTAGGTTATAAGTATGACGAGTTGAATTAAAGATGCATTATCAGCTGTGGAAGATCCTGAAATGAAATGACTATCCTTGAGATAAATTACACTCTAAACCTATCATATGTCCTGGACAAACGATTTAAATGGAGAAAAACTGATTAAAACTAAGAAATTCGGTATCGGTTTTTGCTCTGCTTACCACTGCATGAGTGGCCTGTAAGAGATAAACACTCTAAACCTATCATATGTCCTGGACAAACGATTTAAATGGAGAACAAGTTATAAGTTTATTAAGTTAATCAATGATTTAATCAACTATTTTTCTATTTAACTTTATAATCAGTTTAACTTAATGTATATATTCTGCGTTTCCAAAGGAAACGATTTCTCAGTATCAATTATTTGTGCGCGATTTAATCAACTATTTTTCTATTTAACTTTATAATCAGTTTCACTTAATGTATATATATTCTGCGTTTCCAAAGGAAACGACTTCTCAGTATCAACTATTTGTGCACAATGTCAAGTCATAGTTACAGAAATTTAGTTTTTGTTCAACTGAAAATGCAGAATATTTAATTAAAAGTGCTTATATGTGTAAATGTGTAAATACACAATCCCTTAACCATGTACAATGGTTAACCTGTTGATGAAACAAGACAACATACTATTGATTTTGATTTTGCAAATATTTTATTCAGGTCTAATAAACATTTTTATACATCAAGTATAAATATTCTCAGAATAGCCTGATATTAAGGTTACAAAATGTTTCATTATTTCTAACATAGATTTAATTTTTGTCCTGAAATAACTACAAACCTAAGTTGAAGCAAGTTATTCGGTACATCGATAAAAGTGTGTACAGACCTATATAATTTATCCATATGTAGCATACAGTTTGTTTACATAAGCCTGCTGAGATAAAAGAAAGAACCCTTCACCTACGCCGAGGTCGAGGTACCCCCTCGTAAAGTCGAGGTACCCCCTCGTAAAGTCGATTGTCCCATATATATACAGGTATATGCAGGCAGGTGGAGTGTGAGGAAGAGTTCACCCCATCCAGTGACATTGTTTCTCTGAGAGAATTTCAGAAAGAGAGAGAGAGAGAGAGTCTAAATCCCTCCAAAGATTGATCATGTATAATAGGTTTTCCAACAAAAGAATAAAAACACTCCTATACATCTATCAATTTTCCTTCTCCCCCTTTCCTCCCCCTCTCCAACTAAAGGGAGGGAGGGACAGAGACAGAGGGGAGAGAGGGATGTACAGAGAGAGAGAGAGGGGGGGGAAGGAGGGATAGAGATAGTGCACTAAAACAGCACTCAGAGTGAGAGAGAAAGAGAGATGGGGGTAATGAGTGAAAGGCAAGGGAGGGAGGGAGGGAGGGAGGGAGGGAGGGAGCTGGAAGGCAAGGGCAGACCTTGTTTGTCTTATTATGTAATAACCAGAGAGGGGGCAGGGTGGAGGTTTGGAGGTGGGAAATGGGTGGAGTAGATAAGCCTTCTGCAAACATGCAAACTGATCAGACAGATGATTTCACACTGATTGTTACCCCACAACCATCTCACACATTCATGATGGATGAAGATGATTGACAGAATGGTACGCAATTCACTAAGCTTCTCGAATTTTCTGAGAAGCTAAAAACTGATTAAAACTAAGAAATTCGGTATCGGTTTTTGCTCTGCTTACCACTGCATGAGTGGCCTGTAAGTGCCCATTCAAGACAAGAGGGGTAGTGGGGAACCCTTAGTCACGTATATGTGTGTGCACAGGGTCTATTTTTATATAGTTTGGGTCCAAAGAAGCAAGGTTTATAAAGATAGGCTTTACAGTTCCTAATAGGCAATCAAGTTATTGGTCACATTCAGAAACAAACAAACATACCCATAAGTAGGGCTTATGCTTTCATTGAGCAATGAATCACCAGTAGTGACATAATTATAGGCATATATATATAAATGACTATGGTCTGATGATTGGCACTTAAAATTCAATGAATAAGTCCAATACTTAACTAGACACTATAGGGCCTGTTGTATAAGCATGGAAGAAATCAATTATACAAAAGAGAGCCATATTCTTATGGCAATAACTTCCTACATAGGAAGGATTTTTCCCTCCCAACAGGGAGGGAAAAAAATCCTTCCTATGTGTGAAATTCCCAGCAGGTAGGAGTAGCCTATATACAATCAATGACGGGTAGGAAATCTGTATTCCAACCAATTAAAGAAAGGGAAGACAGCGTAGTGCTGAATTCACACAGACAATTCCTTCCTTAGCTTATACAACAGGCCCTGCTGGAACAACAAAACTAACAAATATACCTGTTTGACATGTGGAACGGAATTCCACAAAACGTCACACTATGCTAATGAGGCTAACTGATATCATAAGCATTATATTGCACCCTCATCTCCAATATATGACGTATGCTAACAAGAGGGAAATCCCTCTGAAATATCTGGTTGAGAGACCATCCAATGTCCGTCCATTCGGTGCGCACCGAATGAATAATGGGCCACTTCTTTGGCTAATTACATGCTTTTAATGGGCTCGAAATTCTTAGATATTCAGGGACATGTTTGGGTTTGTCTTATACTTGGTGTATGTGGCAAAAGGAAAAAATGCGCAGATTTGCGCATACATAGCTGATAGTGCATTTTTAAGTCGGATTGAAAAACGTGTATTGATCTATATTCAGCCATGGATGCATCTATGTTTATGGCAAACAGTTTTCTATTTGTTCCCCATGCGTAAACAAAATCGACAAAATATTTTATTTACGCTAATGGTCACAATTTCCCAAGGGGAGGGGTTTCATTTGTAGCGCAGAGTTGGTTGAAGGAGCATATATGCACATCGCACGAATTGCGTAGCAACGCGTATGCTATTCAAAGCGAGTGAGACCAACGAGTGAGTTAACTGCATTATTATATAATATGCCTTCAATGGTCGAAAAGGAAATTTTGTGAACTTCTCTTAAAGGTACCATTGGTTCAAATGCCGCATATCACTCAGTGAGATATGCATGCGTTATTTCATATCAAATGCTTATATTTTTTTATTACAAATATGGCCGTACAATTATGAATGGTTAACAAAAAACGTTTTCTTGCGTTGCTTCTAATCCTTACTCATCCAATCTTTACCATTATTAATATTTAGAATTTCAATAACCTAGTCCAGAGTGGTAGTTAATTAATAATAATAATAATGAAGAAGGTAGGCAGCTTGATTGGTGACCTTCGCCACCCTTTATTAAAGAAAAAATTCTCTCAGCAAAAGCACGTCAGGCCCCGTCAAAACATGTTGGAAAGCTGCTTCAAATGTTCGCGGGTCCGTGGATCACGTGACGGTCGTGTCATGTGACCTTCTCCTTGGTTATACCCGTATAGCAATACTATACGTCATCATAACCTAGTCCAGAGTGGTAGTTAATTAATAATACTAATAATGAAGAAGGTAGGCAGCTTGATTGGTGACCTTCGCCACCCAGTAATCCTTACTCATCCAATCTTTACCATTATTAATATTTAGAATTTCAATAAATTTCCAATATATGAAAATGTTATTGTCAATAATTACGGCCTTTACATATAATATACTACAACACATCGAGCTAGTACTTAGAAAACAATAAATTTCAGTACAATTGCAGTAAATGCAAAATATCATCATCAAGTGATCTACATTCGTATCCAAACGCTACAATACCATAGTATATGTTATACATACACAATCGCCTAGCCCTGATAAGGACTTTATATCTAAAATTTGGGAACAATTAATAACTACAGATACCGTAGGAGCTAGAAATCCATTGATTCAATGAGTCTTGACCAGTACCAGTCCTTTAACTGTTTGCCAAACCATACAATATCAACAATATTAAAGAGCAATCTTTACCACTTAAGTAGTACTAAACAGAACAACTTCTAAAATGGTAAGTACTACTATCTTTAAAGTGTACCTTTTAAATGAGAGTGTCCGAATTATAAATAAATAAACATGCTCCAAACTCCGTCCAAACTGTTGGCTGCAAATATTCCACGCGTATAAATTTATATCTTCAAGGGGTATTTGATTTGTCCATCAGAGTCGGAGGAAAATAAAAACATATTATTTGATTGCGGTTAATCACTTGATGAGCAGAGCCTTCCACCTCGTGTCGACTCTACTCTCCCATACGTTATTGTATTAATATAGGTCAGAATAAATCGCAGAATATATAAACGAGATACCAGGAAGTAATGTTTTAGGGTCATCAGGAAGAACTGTCATCAATTTAGTTTTAGCCGTATCAATTTAGGGTCATCAGGTGAGAAATGCTTACAGAGGATGCTTCACCCTGTTTTAATATAATATTTATATGTATGACAATCACCCTGTTTTGATATGATATTTATATGTATGGCAATGTAACATCTACTTAATGTGTAGTACTTCATATGTATGAAAAGTATTGGAATAAAAATGTTATAATAATAATGATGACCACAAAACCATGCATGGTAAGGAGTTTAATTGTCACAATGCCCAGACTAAGCCTAGAGCAATTACATGCTTTTTATCAATGAATGGTATGCTCTCTTCAGACGCATATATAATGTGATGCGTGACGCATTTGCATGGACATTAGACTTCTCTTTTAAGTGCAGGTGGCAGCATAGGTGCATTTCGCCTTTACTAAATGGTGTCATATATCTCGTCTGAAATATTTTCCAGTTTATCGGCTCGATTTCTTCTGAATATCTATTACTTTAACGTCAGGTACAGTACTTCAATGCAATTGTGTTAATAGTGATTCCGGCGGTTTATTAGTGTACATCTTTATGTTTCTTATTATATGCCCATGCTGAATGAGAGGTGTAATACCAGAATTATTGTACACATGCAATAACAAATCGAACTCGTTCTTCTTTTTTACTTTTAGATACTTTATGACAAATTAAAAAACCAAACAAAGGTAATTATATATCAATATCTTTCTTTACCAAGGGCATTATGATAAACAGTGAATGGAACTCAGTGCTAGACGAGGAGGCATCAGTGGCATAATTAATTATGCATGCATAAACAAACCGGGCTCGAATCTCCGCCACCATCCCAACAGGGGAAGCCTAATAGGCAGGATCCGCTCAGATTTCCAAATGATGCACTATTTCCAATTTGGCCAGACTCCAGATCTACCTCATTGTCCCTTTAATACTGTATAAAAGAGATTTCACCAAAGATTTTAAGCTCTTACTAGTACAATTACTGCATACAAGACCACACACGTCATTGCATATCTCTTTATGAATTCTCCATGCCAGCATGCTCGATCACTCTCGCACATTGAAATACACTCGGCCATACTCGTGTCAGTTCAGGTGAACCCAGAGTAATGGTTTCTCACTCTCTCACCAGTAACGCCACCAGAAGCGCCACCAGAAGCGCCACCCATTCTGCGCCACCATAGAGCGTATAATGTGCAAAACACCGGTGATGGTTTGCACATGGATTTAACACTAAAACTGAACAATTTTAATGCGACTGGGCACGGGAGGAGGGCGGGACAGCTTCGAGGATGGTGGGCAGGATGGTAGGCAATGTCAACCTACAAAAACAATCCATATTTATGAAAGTAAATAGCCCAAGACTTCCATTCATTCCCATCAAGTTGTGACGATACTCTGGTGCCACATAACTCTAGACAATGAATATTAATTATATGAATATTCAATTACTAGTTAATAATTTAGTTTTATATATATTATACTATGACTGAATGGGTTATTCACTTTGAGTGGGAAGAATACGTCCATTTAATAGTGTTGCGCATTCTGTACTCATTGTATAAAGAGATGGAATGACTGCAATGTAAGTGCATCTTCGATTGGTCTATATCCCTGTCATTGATGACGTCAGACCAAACAGAGATGAGCTTACTCAGCCATGAGGCACATTAAGAAAAACATGGCCATTGTGAGCTGCTTCACCCAGCCTAATACAAGCGTAAGAATGATGATTTTCTATTATTTCGAAGTCATATAGTATAAAGAAAGAACTGTACTCAAGGTTAGGAACTACTCGTGTGATTCACTGGCTCTCGTTTAAACTTTATTTTTCATCCAACGCGCGACCTGCAGCCGCTTGTTGGATACAAAATAAAGTTTGAACTCGAGCCATTGAATCACACTTGTAGGTCAAACCTTTCATTCAGTTCTGTCTAGATATTCAATCACTTGATCCCTTCGTAATCTCGTCCAATTCCAATAAATATTCAATTGATACAATATGATAATATGTAGCGCCGTGTTCAATTCTCTTAATATTTGATACGCTGATAAATCAATCTTTAGCTATTACGCTGGCCTGTAGGTTTTTGACCCAAACAGTTCAAGAATCGGTTTGCACTACTCTTTCCCATAATTATGAAGTAGGATGTTTCCAAAGGTGTGATGGCCATTAGAAAAAGTCCGATCGTCATTGTTAAAAGGATCCTTTAAAGATTTCAGACATAAATAAAAGATACTGGTAATTTATATTTCCAGATGGACGAATGAACTAGCTGGTTTTATTATGTATACACGCATTGCGCTGAGAACAACATATCTAGAGTGAGTAATGCACGGTGCATAATGTCACTATAGTGAGTTACGTGTAGTAGTCAAGGCAACCATAGCATTTTCTTACCGAATTTACCGCCAAGATTAAACTTTATGCCTAAAAAATATTTTCTGTTCATACTATTAAAGCATATATATATATATAATAAATCAGTTAACAAACTCATTGGTTTCAGTCGCTTAGAATATTGCAATATTCACGATCCTTCCACCAACTCGTTAGTTAACCTAGCTGTCGTTATATAGACATCCAGGCATAGTAGTATATGAAGATGAGCAATATGCACTGGCGCTGCATGGGATAGGGGCCAGCTACAATACTCTTCATACTGGAGATGTTACAGGAGAATTTATAGAAGGACATCTTATTTGTTTAGTTCAGTTTGGCAGAAGGTAATTCATGAATAAATATATATATGCCGCCAAGTATGGCTTCGGCTCGGATTCATATATAGACTAGGCGGATGCTGATAGCCAATAAATATGAGCGTAAATATAATTTTTCCGGAAGTTAATATATTAGCCAGGTAATTAGTTGATTAGTTATTGGTATCTGCCTTATAGACCCGACGAAATAATCTACGATGATTCAATCTGACTGTTTTTAAGTGAAATAGTGTAGAATTCTGCGTCCGGATTAGAAGAAAACTAGAAAGATCCTGAAATACTATTCGTACATAGTAAGTTTATTACACATTAGACGAAAATATTATATCACAAGTATCAACAACGAATTGACTTGCTGTCGCCTTCAGTAATGTATTTATGTAGCATCAAGACATGGTGTAGTATACTCATAGAATTATAACAATATCTAACTAACCCTTTCCCAATTGATGAAAAGATGATTTATTATATCAATTATTCTACTTTGATTGACACCAGTAACAATATTGGAGTTCCACTATCCGTTTTTATTTTCAACAGTATAACACATTTACATTACATTATGAATATTTTAAGGGGAGCCATATATGGGTTTCTAGTGTGAGACAGTGGATATATAAATTGCCTTTTTGCTCGAATTTAACCCTTTGTAGCTGCTTTCTAAACATGAACTGGTCATAAATTTTGTGGACCACAATAACTATGACAACCACTGTATTAATAAACCTATAATGAATGATGATATGTTATGGTTTGAATCCCAGAGATTCTGTGGCGCATTCAAGTTTTACAGACAGTATCACTCAACTTCATGTAATTACTTTGTCAAGCGTACATTTTGGGGCTCGATAATGTCGCATCACAAAAATAGAATAGAGGGTATCTTATGTACATTTGTTTTGGGTTGAACGCAGCATGGCCATCCGAGGAATCAGTGAAAGAGAGGGTCTGGCTCCTTGTGTCATAGGCCTGGCTCTAGATCATCAGATGTAGGAGATGCCAATAGGTGGAATGGACTTAGTCCCATCCGTGGTATTTCTTCCATCCGCCGGAGCTGCCATGGTGCTGAGAATGTGGGTGGGACTCATGATGATGCTTGCCTTGCTTGTGTCCACCGGAGTGTGCCTGTCCATGTCCACCTGCTCCACCTTGGCCTTGGATCTCACCATGGTGATGCTCCTTGTACCATCCATGTCCTCCATAAGAGTAGGTCTTGATCTTGTGGCCGTGGTGCTTGTAGCTGTCGTGTCCAGACTTCTTGAAACCATCCTGGCTCTGTCCCTTCCAGTGTTTTCCGAAATGTCCATGATCTCCGACCTTGCCACTGGCTTGTCCGTTATTTCCACCGTGCCATTTTACACCACCTTCGAAGTGACCACCGCCCTGGTTGGATCCCTCGCCTCTGTGGTCGCCTTGGCCAGAGACACCATAATCGTAATTGCCATGATCTCCACCATGGCTGCTTCCATGGTAGCCACCGTCGTGTGAACCACCGCCCGAATGATGACCATGATCTCCGTGATGACCACTGCCATGACCTCCGTAACTATGTCCACCGTGACCACCGTAGGCCTGATTACCTCCATGGTGACCTCCATAACCACCGCCGTGACCACCATGACCATGACCACCACCATGACCATGACCACCACCATGACCACCATGACCATGTCCATAACCTCCATCATGGAGAGGGAAGGACTTCCCACTTATGCTCTCTGATGATAATTCGTTGCCGTAGTTGTTTTCATCTGCTTGTGTGCCATAATCCTGTTGATATTGTCCTTGTTGATATTGATCAGCTGCTCCATAGTCGGTACTACGTCTTGAGCGGTGGTGCTCGTCCGCAGGCTCATCTACGTAGTTTTCAGAGACTTTGCCGTAGAGTCCACTTGGGCTCAGTTCTGGATACTGCTGTGGGTAATCAGCCCAGCGTCCCAAGTAACGGTAGTACTGGTAGAGACGGAACTTCTCCAATTCGCTTGGATCATCGCTGTCCAATACTTTATGTTCGCTGACCAAAACAGATTCGTCTGTTAAAAGAGAAAAGGGAAACAGGGCGTTAGCTTGCTTTGATAAGATGATTTTTGTTTGTAGAATGCAAAGATTATATAGATGTGTGTGTGTCAGCCAATAGGTGATTGGACAAGTGGGAGACATAACTCCCATTTAAGGCTGACACACACTCATTTAATCACGGCGTTGCTCAGTGGGAAGGAGTGTCTGACCTTTTGCTCACATACATGCATCTGGGAGGCCACTAAATTCTAATCACTCCCACCTCAGATATTAAACTGTGGGAATTGGCAATAGACCCAGGTTTTAGTCTTACATTATGTTAATGAATTTCTATGGGAACTATAACATTCCATTGCCTTAGCTAAATAACGTGCATGTTCCAACCTGAGTACAACATCTCTGAACTTGCTGCTCTCCTAAGAATGATAGATTTTTATATTTATATTTATATTTATATTTTTAAACATTTTGGCCGATTTTCATTGGGACGAACTGCACGAATGAATGTAAGAAACTATTTAGGAATTGATTGACCTTGTCTATATCAGAAGTACCCTATGTTCTTTTTTCACATATTCGTTCTTCGGCACTTGGGATCTTGTCTACAAATATGTGTTGATTGCGAATAGAATATCTAATATCTAAACGCGTATATATGTTGGAAGGTTCTTTTCTATAAAGTAATGTATGATATTCATTATTATGCTCTAAATGTAGACTACTTGTTACAAACTAGGTCTAACTGTCGAATAAACGTAGATTTATATTATGCAATAAAACAATCCATTACGTTCACACCTATCTACTAAATTCCGTTAAGCTGGTAAAGTTATGTGTCATATTATAACATCATAACCGTAGACAGAATAACTGAATGTTTAATATTATACGGTGAGAATATATTCGATGCAGCTCTATTTCTTTGATATCAAAGTATCTCTACTATCATTAGCAGAAAGTATGCGTAATTGGGGGACATGACCGCTGTCACCTTTTAATTTGCATGTCCGCGATCATTCACATTCCACTGCACCGAGTATGCATGCATGTTCCGGTCACATGGCCATCTAGGGATATACATGTAACTCGCCTCGGGCACTTCCCTCGAGCAAAGACGAATTGCCTCGAGGAGAACACAGCCTTTATCATGAGAGTGTGAGCGTAGGCCTCGGAGGCATACATTCTTGCAGAGTAAATTTACCGTTAAATTGGTACGCAACCCACGTATTAAAACACATAAGATCAAAGGTCGATCCTCAATATGTAATAATGGTCAAGTATCCTACTTGATAGATTAATGATTTATAAATGGATGGATTTTGGTCTGAGGTTTACTAGCGTTTAGTGCACTCTCACGTACGACGATCGGTTGTGAATTGTTCCCAATCCCTCATGTGTATAGACAGGCAAACGTCATGGTTGTTTCCCCTTAACTGATTTCCTGTTGTTTGAAATAATTTTATTTTGACACAATTTAGGCAATAGTCTATAATATTCTAATGAGCTCCAAAAAACACATAGCAAAAATTGCAGATAAATTGAGAGGTTCCGACACGTGCCAGTATTTAAACGTTTTAAGATTTAAACTGATGCTTTCAATGCGCTATGCTATTATCATATCTCCTGTCATATCTCCAATAAGGGTCATTTTCCTTATAGTACTCGTCTAAAATGTAATGCATATTAAGAGGCTGTTTTAAACGTGAATGCATTCAATGGCGAATACCTTGTTAATTATTATAAATTATGCACGGTTCAGATACTCTGTAGTATATAAGTCATATTAATATGTACGTACATACATGATAGAAAGTCATACCCATAATTAATTGAATATTGTTGACATGTAACTATGGTAACCAAAGCGGCACATTTTTAAAATACTCCCCAAAGGAATCATAATGTAAGCAATCCCATATGGAGAATATCACCCACATATCCTAAAAATTGGGATCAACTTCACAAGTTATCATTCAATACCGAATAAAACTACAAATACAAAAAATCTGCTGGGATACTAATTTTGGTGTTATCTCGACTTAAGATAATCAATTGTTATAAATTTCGCACGATTTAGACACTCGGTATGATATGTTATATCAATATGTACGTACATACATGATAGAACGTCATAGCCACGCGCAATCATACATCTAATCTATAACTATATTTATATTTGTAAAATTTATAACTAGAGTGATGTTGCGAAATTCATATGTATATTTCAGCTTCCTGTCCTGATTCGAGATCGAAATCTATTCCCGTGTTTATGGTTAAGATGCCCAGGGGCAGATACTATTGAACACGCCATTAGTTAAGGGTCTCGCCAAACTGAAGTTGGAACGACTACTACAGGTCGCTTGTATTTGAAAGATTGTGATTTCTATATTAGGGTATGTGTGTAGCCTTTCAGACAATTAATCCATTCAGAGGGCAATTTTTCTGCCGGGAGGTAATAATTGCACCGTTGTAATGTTGTAATGTAATGTGTAATGGATAGATGATATTTTATTTTATCAAAGTGTATTATGATAAGTCTTTTTAAAATTGGGATATCAAAACGAACAAACAATTCGGAATAGAATCAATAGGGATAATAATGTACAGATGACAGTATTCTCTTTCTTTATATATTTTAAAAGAAATTGAAATGTATATCTACCAATAAGTTATGATGATTTATGCATGATTTACATTTACTCGGATGAGACATCACAACTTTTCACCTAGCCATAAATTAGACTCATTGTATTACCGTAGATATTTGATTCACCGAAATGGTTAACATATGTGAATACAACACCGACTTTTCTAACTTATACTATTTTACTTTCCCAGCCATCGACCTATCTGCTAGAACCATGGTACATTCGGCGCCAACCCTGCTCGATAGTGTCACTTGGTGTCATGCAGGACGAGAGACATTAAAACAGGTCGGACAAGATAAATATCCTAACTCAGCAAGATCAGCTATTCCCATGACATTTAATTTCATATCCCACCAATTAAACGTAGGCTATACTATACTCTACATTTTTCAACCAGATCTGTTTATTTGGCTACAGAAAAGGGGATTTAGGCATGATAGTTGCGTTTTTGGTTATCCTATTCAAGATGGGATAGTTTGAAAGACCACAATAATGTTTTAACAATGTATTAATAGAATGGAAATTTATGGCCTTATTATTTTCTCTGTACTACGATATGAATGGAATAGTTGTTAATGAATCATTGCGTTTTATATTTAATTTTAACCACGTAGATATGGTTTGATCAGTCAAAGCGAAAACCATAACCGCTTTCTTATGAACTTTCAAATATATTTTGTCACGAAAGGGCCCCTCTCCATCTAAGAGAGCCAAAACCTAAAGGCAGAAAACTCTCGAAAAGATAACTTACGGTCGTCATCGCCACTCGTTGTTTCTTCTGTCACCGTTGTCTCCTCGGGATAATCTGAAGCTGCCACTATGGCCACGAACAAGGCCAGGGACAGGGTTGCAACAATGATCCGTGCCATGGTCCCTATACTAATACAGTTGAGGTGATGTCACCTCAATCCCTCAGTCACAACTATATCTCGTCTGGTTCTGTTAATCCAAAAGCTCCTGGTGGGAGGATGGATGAGGACTGACTGGTGATGGGTACAGGTATGGTTTTATATCCGTAGTTGGGAGCTGGATGGACTGGCTCTGGGGGAGGGGGTGGGGAAGGTGGTATTTGGCAGGTAGACGTCTCCTCTCGTCCTTGCAAAAAGTGATAACTGGCGGTGCATGTCTAAAGTTTTAACTATGGGTCATGTGCACCATTGAGTGAGCAAATAATGTCCCGTTCTGACTGAATAGTTGAAAACCCAAGCAAAAGCTCAATACTGCTGGAATAAAAGCTGTAACAATCAAATTGAAATCTATCTGCGAAAAAAGGCATAATATTATTTTGTAATTTATAAAACGTCGGTTTTTCACAATCGAATTGTATTGTATTTATGGGATTTAGATCCGGACGTTTAGAAATGAATTGTGCCAAAATTGATGTCCGTGTAAAAATAAATAAGGGTGTATGTTACTTTATGATATATCCACATATTATGTTATATATAAAGGAAATGTATCATCATTTAACGGATTAAACGATAGGAATGTTCCTGAGTAAACATCCCGAACAAATCAAGTTCATGACTCCCGATTTATGTATTACTACTACAATATCGAGCATTCTTCTCTCTCCACCGCACTATATACATGTAAACTTTAAATTTACCTTTCTTTATAAAGAAATAGATATTAAATAAATTACGGTATTCAAAGTGAAGCATGAATACCAACCATTTTGTTCCTAGGACACTCTTTCACGCAACACCAATTTGAGAGAACGAATACACGACAGCTATCCAATCAGCATTTCTTTCAGATAATATCAATGAAAAGGTTGTGACTTTCGCTTAATAACAATGTCCGTGATGAAAAGGCCGGATGATGAATTTACACATTCCTCTATCACAATAATCAACCATTGTATATTCAACATAATAAGAGTTTAAGAATGAATATAATGGCATTCCTCTGATCAATTTTTCGGAGTGCAAAGCTTTCAAAGAAGAGAACAACTCATGAAATCATAATATTAACGTTATTCATGTCTCACCACCTCTTGCCCAAAAAAACCTTCAGCAGCTGCACTGCAAGACCACCGCCAGTTTCTTCAGCCAATATGAATTAAAGAAGTCTCCAAACCCTCCAATTCAAAAGAAAATTGATTCCAACTTAAGCACATGCAAACTACTGGTTCTTTATTAACGGATTTTTACACGCCACCTATTGTCCTTCATGTACACACGGCATGACAGGTCGACTAATTTTTAAAAAACGATGTTCAACATTAATAGTTGTCCTGCCATTAGTTCTTATGTCAATTTGCAATTAGTTTAATAACACTTTAATGCTTGTACCTGCATTTTTCTCTCTAAAAAAATACTGGTACTTTTAATTTGATATGATAAAAGTCATTTCCATTACAATGGAATTCGGCTGAATAGATCTTTGTTGCATTTTAATCGTTTAGTTGAATCATCTGTCAACGCATCAATCACAATGATACCTGACAAACATAGTATTTCGTTTCCGTAAACTCTTAAATATACTAATGTGGCAATGGCGATTTAAACAATGAATTTAATGTAAATATACAGCGAATAGACACATTTTAGCGACTGTAGAAGGATATATGGTTTGTCATTCTCTCTTCTTCACATTTTTATTATTAGTATATCCAACAACGCAGTGCTGGACAACGTCTATTGAATCTCTGTGTGGAGGCAGGAAGAACGTTACCAGTACGTGAGTGACCAGTGACTTCCAGATAATTGTAAATGGATCATTCTCTCCATCACTGCCTTCGGTAATCCGCAATCAGAAAATAGACAATTATATGGATCAATGATAAGGCAATAAATTGTAAATATAGCCTCATTGATTGGTGATCGAGTGAAAAATGTTGGCGGATGCATTTCCATTTAAAAGACTGTTTAACACAATTGTCAATATTAAATAATCTGACCAGAGAATGGTATCCACCCGACTCGGATCCGGCCCGTATGGATGTGAGAATCATTTATCTAAGGAATAAGGTCTTTCTTTTTCATCAATAAGTGTGTTTATTCTTGTATGGTGTTTTTTTAACCGGGTCCTAAAAAAAGTCCAATGCATGGGATGCAATAAACTTCGATTCCCTTAAATACGATCAGCCAACGCAAAACGCTATGCTGATGTAACATACACCTCAAGAAAGATTTGTCACAAAGAAAGATGCATTTCTTCCAATATGGTTCGCGCGCACAACATTTAATATGACTTCGTTAGTATATTGGTTCATTAGGTAAATACATCCCGTCGTGTTCTCAAGTCTTTCCAGACAGACGACTATATCAATGTCCAATTATGTCGAATTCCTGCATCTGAATCCTGCACCTGAATCTTGATGATATCAATTTCTTTTTAGTTGATTAATATGTGCGGACATGTATATTATATCCTCTTGGACAGGAGTTGTCTCAATACAAAGACCCTATAAAACCTATTCTTACAGGACGATCCGGAGACCAGCTTATAAGTATTTTCTGATCAAATATAACATTATATCAATCGATCAAAACAAATATGATCGAACTACTACTTTATTCATTTCAAATTAACACATGCCCAAGAAAATGCACAGGATTAAGTAACTATGATACTGTAGCATTGATGTGTTATGTTTGAAATTTGAATTTGATTGTTTATATATACACTCAATTAATCTTTCCCACTATAGGAATGGACGCATATCGAAAGGAAGAATATTTTTCCAATTCTCATCTAAGATTATTCTGAAACAAAGCTATTGTGGAATATCACTTGAGTTGATACAAAGTTCTGGGGAATTACTCATTAGCACTCTTTATGAGGAATCAATAAGGCTGGTGGCATTGTGACATATTTACCAAAACTCCCATAAGTGTCCAGCTAATGTATAGCATACCCGGCAGGTGTAATGGTAGCCGGATGTTGTTGTATTGGGAACGTATCAATCAAGATGGCCAAGAGAAAGTGCAAGATATTGCACACTCCGTCTCCAGATGAGTGTGCTAGTAAATCAGGGTCCCTCCCACTTAATGTCAATCAGTGCGATCAGCCTTCTTTATTTTATTATCAACATGCAGTTACATTCTTCCTTAAAGGAGCCCGACCCCCAAATAGGTGGGCGAATAGTTGAGCCAGCTAGTAATTAAACTAATAATAGGTATCTGCAGTTGAATGATCGACGAGTGTAGATTCAGGTATACTCGTAAAACCACGCCATTCATAACTCAACTCTTAAATCCTTTTTCCAAAGTTCTCAAAGTGCCAACCCCACTAGTATAGTACTTTGGAGAAAGAAAGAAATTCCTAATAATAATCGTTTTATGTTCAGGCTAAAGTCACATGAAATCACGTTTGTCTTATTATTTTGCATGACTTAGATTCATTCTGCAATTGATTGCACACCGCAGTATCTGCTAAGTGGTCCAGCAATTGTTTTTAGTTATTTTTTATCTTTGCTTCCTCACATGAAGCATGCAATTCAACAGTGTTGAATAAAAAGCAAGAAAGTAAAACATCTAGCAGGATTATAGGTAATAAATACACGGAGATTTTGTCCAATCACTATATATATCAGAAGCCAAAATCACCATATCACACCGGAAAGTGTGACTATACTATATTATATGCATACTATCCTGCTTTATGCTATATTAGTAATGATCTGGTCCTACGCTCATAATTAATGTATCTAGACATTGGAGGTATGTATTAATTGAATACAAATGTATTTATAAGCGGTTGTTAATATCACAGATATACTATAGAATTACATATCAGAAGCAACTGAGAAAACTTACGAGTGGAATGTTCCACATTATTATACTACTTTTGGTTACATCAGGGGATGTTGCTCTATAATATATCTCGGATGGTTTTCGAATACTTCTGACACTGTCTTACAATTGTCTGCTTCGGGGGTAACAATAGACTGATACCTTCGATGAAAATATCGGTGCCTTCAACCTATAGATTCTCGTCAACATTACTTACAGAGGCTATACCACTTGGAACCTTATAACTTTAACGATTCTCTTGATTTAAATCGATTTAAACTTTTTAGACGTTCAATATCTCTTAAACCTTCTAAAAAATCTGGTAAATATCATTCACTCAATATTTGTTATTTTACTGCGTGCTGACTACATCAGTAAATGAATCTAGAAAGTTCTCATTCGACCAAATATATAACTTTCTCACATAATCTTTAAATCGTGTCCCTTTCAGTTCTTGTAATTAGATTATACATAATTCGTTTTTCTCTGTAATGTTTCTGGTTAGTAGATTCGATGTGTCGTCTTCTCCTATGTTGCAATGTTATACAGTAACGGCATGATGGTCTCTCAAATTTGTTAGTGCTATTTTTACCAGTTTGATTGCTTTATTCTTGAGAAGATGGAGCATATATATATGGCACCACAATCGTAAATAAATTCAGCTTCGTTCATTAGAGGCAATATCATTGTTTTGTACACATAAATTAATAGTATCTAGTATACGTAAGGCTGTGTTTAAACTTTAAGAGCAACCATAGCTAGTGTGCACCACAGTAGGATACGGTTCAGACCGTGCCATTCAGAATATAGGTACACATTTAAGGGAACAGTCAGGGACAATCCACAGGTGTTTGTATTGTATTCCTCTACATCATCAATACTGGATTTGATGAATTATATCCAGGGGGGGGGGGGGATTTTGTTTCTGAGCAGTTCGTCTGGATCTATTTGTTATTTGTGGAATGGAGTTTTGAGCTTATGTTTCGTGGATACTATTTTTTATTAAGAATTTAATTTTCTTATGTGCACCATACTATGAGACTTTAATGTTTGATTTAAGTGTTCGAACTGGTGCGAAGGCTGTACCTTTAATTTGTTTATTACCATGACAAGGCTGAGAAAATTTAAACTGGTGCGGACCCGAGCAATAAATGTTTCAGAGATCAAAGTTTGCTCGAACAAATCTTCGACCTTTTCAACTTTACCTACGATCTCGGGAAGGGTTCCCAGTCCAGTGGACTGGATACATGCATAAATAATAATGCTCACTTAATTGCATCTGTTGGATTAGGTTCATGTAGGGAACAATATGTGTACACTAAACACTTACTTGGTGTCGGGACTGAGCTAAATTTAAATTTAGAGCTCTACATTGTATTTGAATTGATTAGGGCAGACATTTGATCATTGTCCTTCCATAAATTGAATTATGATCACTTTGTATGTTCCATTCATGATTCATTTTACCATATATATTCCTCTACAATACCACAATACCCCAGACGCTTTTTAGAAACATTCAACTATACTCCTAATCTTTCTTTTTAAAACACATTCTTAGTAGTAGTATATAAGGAGCGCTCTTGTATACTACTCTTAGTTGCTTAACATTCACATTGTTAGAATACGAATATGTACCTATTAAACATTCTAAATTTAAATATGCTTCCATTAATACAAATATCTCAATCGAAGACAATAAATTGTGATTATTGCTTGTATTATTTCTGTCACTATTATAAAAATCTGTATTTTCAATGAAGTGTTGTTGAGGAGAGTATAATTGACGTGAAGCTTTAAAAAAAAACTTGTTCAAACTCAAACTGCCTGCAGGGGAAATGAACTTTCCCCGCCATTTGCAGGAAGCTTAATTTCAATTGGCCTTACTCATGATATATACCTGGGGCTGATTGGAAGCCCAATAATATAGAACTAAATCGATTAGAATTAAATATAATCTACGTTACGTTTAATAACCTTTCAATTTCATTCCATATTTTAAAAATAAATTTTATTTCAATTCAATTACAGTACATTGCTATTCTCATGAAGCTCATTATGGCCTCTGCTCACGCTCATATATTGAGACACGTCAATGTATTCACCAATGAACCATATTTGTGGTCACATTTATTATGTAATAATTAGCATGAGGAAAAAGAACATCATAATAACTTGTTTATTCGGATATGATTGCGTGCCTTATTAAAAGGCTGAGGTCCCACAATTCTGAATGTAGAAAAAAATGAGGAACTATGACATATGACCCATGTCAACTATTGGTACAAAACTGGGACAGCACTGAGCATGGCCAATGATTGCAACTTACTTGTCAAAACATAATCATTCACATAGGATTCTATAGGACGTAAAGTGGAATTGATTCAGATTAAAAGTGATGGTTTGGAACACCTGTGGAGAAAGTATGGTAATATATCGTATGAAGGGGACATCTACATGTACGGCCCAATGTAAATGCAATCAAAACGGCATGAATAGTATGCCTGGTAAAGTATAGAAATGCGTTCTATAATAAAGGTCTGCACCCCTGGCCATGATTTATTGCGATTGGAACAGCAAGCAATTCACCTATATGAAAAATGGTGCCTATTGGTGTGGCTGATCGAATCGAGTTCCCATCAAGAAAGGTGTTAAAGTCTATACTACAAATGACTATCAGGAACATTAATTCACTCTCCGATATGAAACTTTGTTAATTTGTCTAGGTGCCCAGGGCAATGTCCTTTCAACGAGAGGTATCTGACCGTTGTTGTGTTGATCAGCATACAAATCTACTCCGGTGGTCAGTATTTCCCAAGACAGAAAGTATATACACACCAACTGAGAAGAAAAACAATGGGAAAATGCTGCAGGCATAGCTTCGAATTATCGAGAAAAAAAGTAGCTGTTTTAGTGACATCAAAGATGATTCCCCTATGGCAGAAATCCAATTCCCAAGTGACAATACTGATGGAAAACACTCAATATTCTATCTAGCACCACTTATTGTCATGAGCCGGTTATTTACTTCCCTCTTTTTAATTAATTACACGTTGGGGCCCAGTTATATTGTATGATATTAGTGCACATATGACCATGGGTCAATATTTATCCGAATGCCTCACGGCATTTCTTTGATATTTTCTAATAACGATTATATATAATAATATATCCTGGATTCTGTTCGTTTGTCAGACTGTAGCAAGAAGATTCCTTTACACACACACTTATTTACCGCTTCAACTATGATACTGACTACTCTCTCCTATTATATTGACAATTGGTATAAAGGACGAGCCATATAGTATTTCATACCAAGTCAATCAAGCGACGGATTTCGAATTCGGTTGAAAGGTAGAGATACCTGTATTCCTTCGTTACTGTTCGTATATTGTAGTTTACCAGTTGTTTACAAATGGACTATATTTCGACCGACCGATGTGTATAATTATTTACCTTTTGACCCCTCTGAAACTTATTACATAATATGTGATCACTGTCCGTCACAGTTGGCTTATACCATTAGTGATTAGTTTACTTATATGTATCCAATTCAGGAAAAAAAAACACCCTCTCACACCCTTCGGATTTGTAATATCTTGTGAATACCAAATAGGCTGGATTGATTTCATCTCATTTCATTATTCTCATTCCTATGTCATAATTGATTGTTAGTATTAATATGTATAATTGTAGTGCAATAGCCTGATGATTTACTTTCTTCACTCCTCATACCTCTATGTATTTTCTAAACACGTCCATATTTTCAAGGCACAACAAAAATCATCTAAGGATGAGATTGCTGTAATTTTGTTAACTTCCTGAATTAAGAAATTTGTCCCCAAAAAGATATCATTACCCCATAATGCATCAACGCCTACCCTAAGTATAGCGACTAGCATTGGCATTCCCAACAACGTAAACTATCTTCCACAGTTACATAATAACTACACCTCCTTGAATACCAAGTTTGTACATGTGCTGTTATTGCTTTTGTTCATAAAACTAGTCCAGTTGAAAAGGGAATACTGTAAATCCAGATTCGTTTTCAGTGGAGTCGATGAACTCCCTTTATTTATTCATTAACAGTATAATATCTAAGATACACTAACATACCTGTATTCTCAATTCGACACCAATTTTTTTTTAGATTTATAAGAAAGGAAAATAAGAATGGAAAAAAATAGAAGAAAGTCAATAGTAGAAAATTGAATGAAAAAAGATTATTAAGTTTACATTAAAAGAATTTCACACAGTAGAAAAAGGTGCAGCACTTCTTAGATAAGTGGAACTAACATGTTAAACAGGAGAAGGTCCCTTAAGAACTGTAGATCCCGATTAAAGAAAATATTAAAAAATGCACTCCAACTGATTCCGTTCGTCTCATGAGGCATAACGAGTTTCTATGCATCACCAAACCAAAATATGTGTTTACCTCTGTACGTTTAGTTTTGGAGATTCAGTTTGTTATATATATAAAAAATGGGCCGAAGTTTTTCATTCGTCGCAGGCGCGTGCCAAAAACCCATTAAAGTCTTGGGAACTCACATCAATCTCTGCCCCCCCCCCCCCCACACACACACACACCATCACCCCCACCCGACACCAACACTAATATCCGGAGAGCCTCAAATACTTAAATCCTATTGAGTCCAGGGATCTGTCATGTACATTGCATCGTTCGCACCTCCCCCGGGCTAATAACTGCAGTTCTGACTCCTCTTTGTGTCATGATTTGCATATCTATTTTGCTTATTTACATACGGAAAAGCAGTTGTCTGGTGATAATAGTGACATCTGAGCAGTAAACGTCTAATGCTCATCACGCAATAAAAATATCACCTCAATAGGTTCATTCACTTCTTCCGGACCACTGTATTTAAAACCAATTAATCATGGGTTATATTTCTGGTATCCTTACTATCCATGCAATCATCAAAAAATGGTATAATTTCTCATGTATATCTGAATTAAACACATATATTGACACATATATCTGCATGGTGCACGGGACCACTCCTAAACGAGTGACGGATCGAAGTTTTAAAAAAAGAGTATCAAACGGAAAGAAGTACTACGTTGTGTATAAAAGCAAGTAGAATAGAATAGGCGAAGCAAACAGTGTTAGAATTGTAGCAACATTGTGGACACAATCGCAATTTGAATCGAATTTGAAATAGGCGCAACACGGTATGCATCAGGAATGGGGCCTGTTGCAGAAGAAATCCTTACTTGAAAGCTAAGCTAAGCTATTTTCCCTTGCTTAGGTAGGTTCATTGCAGAATAAACTTAATTACTGTCAGAATAAAAATAAGTAAATTCTTTCGCAAAACGGTCCTTACCAACTGCTTAGCAAGGAAAAGTAGCTAAGGAACGAAAATATTAAGTAAAGGGCCCAGTCCACTAAGCCGATTCTCATGCTATTCCCATAGAATTTGTATACCTAATGGCACGATATGAAGGTATGTAAACGATCTCGACATTGGGTCAAATCGCACAACACCCCTAAGGGATGGAGTGCGATTTGACCCAACGTCGAGATCGATTACATACCGAACAGAGTGCTATTAGGTATTTATTACATACTAAATCAACAAGAGAACTCGATTTTGATAGTATTTTACCTTACTTTCCATCAATCTTGTGGATATTCGGCTCAAATAGCACATAGGTGCTATTTGACTTTTCAAATAGCACCCCTGAATAACACCCCTGAAATTGCATACGTATGTGATAAAGTGCAAAAGAGTCCTCTGCAGCGCAGGCAGAATCGCATGAGAATCAGCTTAGTGGACTAGGCCCTTAAGAAGTTGTTATGCAGCGGGCCCCAGTATTGACAAGCATGCCGATCACAAAATCTGAAGCAGGACATTGAGTACTTTATCGAGAGCAAGGCAATTGCTGTTGGGATGCATTTAAATGGTTGGCGCTCAAATATTTTATTCCTTTTTAGACTTTCAGAAAAATAAGGACATTAGTACTTTCTCTATACCGGTGCTACATTTGTGAATTGTGATCATATAAGATAAAGTATTGCTACATACCTATAGTAATCAATGCAGGCGCTGCCTAATGATATCTTAAATTACTAAGTATGAATCAGATACCATAGTAATCAATCAAAAGGTTCACTATTATGTTAATTGCTATAATGATAATCAGAATAGGATAACACATTTGCATGAGATGACGATTAGAATCATAAAGAAAGCTATTCAGAGAGATTAACAAGGGATTAATAGATCACTATAAAAGCCTTTATATAATTCTCCCCATTTCCTTCTTTTGGTCATTGGGAATGTCAAATGCAAATATAGATATTCTATGCAGGCTATGCCAAATGCAAATATAAAAAACTAAGCATGCCATAATAATTTATACTTATGTATTATACTGTCATGACCTCTTATACCATAGAGCAAATTGCAGAGCAAGAATTCCTAACAAATTGCTTCTTATTCTTCGCTTGGATTCATCAAATGCAAGCCATGAACATCTATAGTTGCTGGACAACCTTTTTATATGCAAATATCCTTCTTCTCTACTACAACCATCGCTATAAATCATGAGAAATGTCTTTGTCAAGAGAATAAAAGTTTAAAACTACATGTCAAGAGCTAACTGTATGCAAAATGTCATGCTTTTATCACAAAGTCCACAATTCCTTGATATTTTCGGGCAAATCTGCTGCTGTACTAAAGTGCATTTTCCCAAACTGTTTTATTCACACATATCGCCTTTTAAATGTTTAGCATTGTAAGAGCCCAGATGGCAGGAAAATAAATAAAGTCTGTTGCAAAAAAAAAGAATAGTTCAGTCACTGGAAATGTGGGTTGAGGTTCTTTTTATGAATAACGCACTTCCAATATCACCAGCCTGTTGTCATCTGTTACATTATAGTAGCTAGGAACATCATTGTTACATCACGTGACATAGTTCAATGTCTATGTCCAATGACCCAAACCATTGGTACATTGCTCTTTGCTTCATCCTGACCACAGGCTATTAAGGTTTTCTTGATTATTATCATTATTTCCTTTATCATTTTCTTGATTATTAAGCGGTCCGGCCACTGGGTTGGCGATGAGCTTTCATCGATTTGTCATCGCTACGTCTTTGGCATAGCAAGCGATGATTGGCGACGCGTGGGCGACGGGGAAATTACGTCGGCAAGGCTGGCGATGAACATTGAACATGTTTGATATTTTCTACCGATGTGATGGGCCATCAGTGCATTGTCAATGGTGTTGATAACCGTAGCGATGCCTTAGCGATGAGATCGCACATGTAAAAGCAAGAAAATGAGTACAATATACATAATTATAGTTGCTGCCCTTATGTTGATTGTCGATGCAAAGACGATGCAGCTACCGATAAACCTCACCATCATCTACATCGTCAATACATCGACACGATTTTAGCTGCATTCTCGGTAATTCACTTCGCTCGAAAAATATAATTTTCTATTTATTCTCACGACCCTACACGACTATATAAGTCACATTTCATTGGATTCTGCCATGTCCTATTTGGTTTATGAGGTTTATCAGGGAATAATTTCCCGTTTACAATATCTGCGTATGCCGAAGCTCCATTGATTATCCACATGCATCTGTTCCCTCTCAGGATTGAGGGAACAGTATAGAAGAAAGGAAAATTGGGATAATCTTATAATCGGGAAATATATGTCAAGAGTATCATAATTTACATTGGTATTCCGGTCTATCAAAAGTATGGAGTAAAAGTATGGTACCGTAATATATGGAAATGATGGAAAGTTGGATCAAACATAATATGTATTGTACAATGTAATTAAAGTGGAGATATTCACGTTTCCTATATCAAAATCTTCCTTACGGCGAAGGTATATATACGACTTCAATAATGAGTGAATTTACAACACTATTTTTATCGATTTAGCTGGTAATACTCTAACTTTCTTTGTTGAGTTTTTTTATCCAAACATATTTTAGTTTTATGATTTACATCTGAACAATTTTCTTCACTATTTAGACATAATTCTTAATGACAGGTTATTTACATTTCTGATTTCGAGAACATGTCATGTTGTTTTATGCACCATAAGTCAAAGTTATACGATCAGTTGACAATGTTACAACCGTTACCATAAAAACCGTCTGCTCCCAATTACGTATATATATGCTCTCTACGAACTCTCTACTTTCTGTTGATCCGATTTTGATTAAATTTTACGTTGGAATTCGGTTATGGCATTTTAATGTACTTAGTTATACGTGAGATATGCTACAGTACACCAGGTCAACTACAACCTCACTGCATGTAAAAGCAAACTGATGTTGTTTGTCACTAATTGAAACCGTTTCTACACACTAATGGCCTGAAGATAACATGCATTTCAATCGGACTTTTATCACCAGCCTTCACAGATGTAGCACCTGTATTCACATAATTTCCCATATGTGATAATTTATTTCTTAAAATCCGTAGACTTATCTAGAAATACTTCGGTTCATTCGTTTGTCATAATTTATCAAACCCGAATGACATTCTATAGCAATACAATTAATTAAAATTTGATATCAAGAAATCCTATGACTTAATTAGTTGGAAGGCCCTTCTTACAGGTAAAACTATATAGGCACACCCACGTTCAACGTAAAACCCTGAGGCTGACGACGACCGGGGATGATGGGATAATTCTCGCCTCTAGATTCGGGTTATGGATATACGGCCATTGTCCCCGTCAATCGGTTATGACAAGGATATTATCAGGAAGCTTGAGTTCATAGCTTCGTCAGTTCACACAAGCCTAAACAATAACATAATTAACCTATACTATAACTTTGCATTCTCAAGAATATATGTTTCCCAGAAACAGGTACCGCAATGCAGAGACGATTTACTCTTGGCTAACATAGACATCGAATGTCATTTACATTATAATGACAGCCGAGGGCCATTCCGAAACAGGTCTGAACAATAGAATGTATTAGTTACCAAATCTTCATCCTCGATCTTTTAATGTTTCTTTTTTTAATCTGCATTGATGTCCTCTTTCGGGGGGGGGGGGGGGGCCGCTAATTACGATCAAAGGTGGTGGTCTCTGTAATTGTTAGTATTTAGTGAATAGAATCAGCACAATATGCATGGGATCAAAGGTAGGCGCATTGTAACCATTTCTTGAAACCTCTTTGTTCAGAAGTTTCAGACTTGGCATATATAAATATAGTTGATGTTTAACGGCAGTTTTTCTTATTTTATTTCATCAACAACTAGGGTTATGAAAACAACAAGGGAAACCTTCCCGGCAATTATGACCTTAAATTGCTTTAAGCCTCTCTGATACCCAGAACCCATTAATTACAATCATTTGAGTTAAGTGACAGGGATTGTCTTTAATTGCTGAAATATTCTGTCGAATAGATTTGTTGCCGGAAGGAGACTCTCATCGAGGCATCATCAAATTTGACTCTAGAGCCAGTTTCCAAGACTTCCCGGGCTTGTCCAACTGAACCTTTAGGTAATAATAGGAGCGTGTGATTTTCCATCCAATTATTCTTCATTCTTCCATATTGAATTAATCTGATGAGCATATTTGCCATTGCTATATGGGCAATATTCTCTTTGATTACTATTCTGATTAAACATGCATGATTGTGATTATCAGTACAATAAAAGGTTTCTAGGAAGCACATTTGTTATTATTATTCATGGGATTAGTTGTTTGCATGCCCGGAATACAATCTAAACATATACAAATTAAAGAATGCCAAATGAGAAAATGCTTAATTAATCGGTGTACTGGCTGCACGATTGAAAGCGAGAACTTAACCGGCTTCCTTGTCAAATACCATTAGGATGCATGCTTTCCGGGCTGACGGTTTATTGAAAGTACATTAATTAGCTATTCAATCTTGTATGCAAAGGATTAAAAGGTCGACTATAAAACAGAGACTTCGCACGATTCTAATAGAATTAAACCTTTCGTTTTTATCAAATATAAATTAACCACCTAAGGAAAATGTACGTTCAATGGATGAATAGGTATGTGAATGCATCCTCAATCATTTGGCGTACGTCAGGATTATTTGCATATAATGTAATATGCGATAAATGTAATCTATAAAGAAAAGAGGAAGTCACTGTTGAGCAGGGTTTTACTATGCCTTGCATTCTTTGCACTTAATTGTTAATTCCGTGGTCAGATCGAATGATTCATAATAAGAACGATAAAGCTCTTTGAGAGCAAGTGGAGAGAGAAACTGTCAATGCTGGGCGATCCGGAAATTCTTTACTTATTACAGTTAAAATTACAGTAAAAAATCAGAAATTGTTCTTCGGACTGAAGATAAACGAAGCTTATGTATTTCGCAATGTCAAGACTAAATGTTTTAGAAAACATTGTCCTTTATTGGCGTATTTATGATAGAAATTAACACACTTACCTGAATGAGCCAGTAAAATAAATGGGTTCATTCTATTTTCGGAATATATTAAGCTAACTCAGCCAACAAGTATGCTAATTCCATTTTCACCTGACGACTTTATTATCATTAAAATCAGGGCATTTATCATATTTGCTAATTTAATCAATTTTCTTTATTTACGTTCTTAATTCGGGAATAATGAGATCCTTGAGCTTGGGAGCTGTGGGAAGTTCCTGGACCTTCTGAATAAAATTAGCTCCATGTCCAAGAGAATTACGAACGGCAGTCACACAAATCATTTTCAAAGATAAAGGATTGAAAATTTCATCCCTCAACCAGTCAACAAACCGAAGGTCATTAGTGAGTGAATATAGATGTCTCGGCTTTAGTTCATGTGTATCACATAGGCGGCGTAACTGTTTAAAGGGATTAGGAACGCCAACCTGGTGTATTAGTTCCACTGCCTCCTGACGATCCGTTTGAACACATACTTGATAAAGAGTCATGTTCGTGCCTGTTAAAGTTATATCAACGTTAGCATTATGTTTGAGCAACAAGCGTGCGAGGTCATATCGCTCTTCGTAAAAAGCAACAAGTAATGGAGTCATACCATTGTGATCCTTTACACTTGGGTCAGCACCATTTTCTAGCAAAACTTGCATGATATCTGCAGAGCTCTGCTGAGTGGCAATAGACAGGGGAGTATTTCCCTGCAAGTCAAGTGCGTTAATATTTGCACTGCAATTGATGATTTTTTCTGTGCTGTTTACGTCGTGTTGGAGCACAGAAAAATGTAAAGGTGTCGTGAGGTCATATGCATCAGCTTTATTCGTATCTGCTCCGTAATATAAAAGTAGGTCTATAATTTCACAATTGAGAGCGATTGCCCATATTAATGGTGAGCGATTCAAGGAACACACCATATTCACATCACTCCCCGAGTACAGTAGCAAATGTGCCACTTCAGGGTGGTTTTCGAATACAGCCATCCCCAGGGGTGTATTTTTGCGTGAGTCTCTTGCATCCAGATGTGCACCGGCAGCGATCAATCTTTCAGCACATTTCAATGATCCATGACTCGCTGCAAGATGTAAAGCTGTTTTATTAGTGATGTAATCAAATGAATTCACATCGCATCCCGCCTCTATTAATGCCAGTAAAATGTCCGCATTGTCTCTGAGAGTGGCTTCCATTAGCAATGACATGTAATGACAGTCCTCACGTCCTTCAAGATGTTTCTTAAGATCTTCTTGTTCCCGATCTTTATTAACATACTTGTTATCATCGATAACATCAATTCCCCATTCAATCAGCGACCGGACAATTTCTAATTGATCCATTTTTATAGCTAATCGCGTTAAGGAATTCCCATCTTGATCCCTGAATGGAGGATCAGAATTTGTATTGACCAGTAGCATGGTAACCATGGCAACATCGCCAGCATGAATAGCATGGACTAGGTATTCACTGGCTTCCAATTCTGTATGAGAATCACCTGAAGTGATTTCATGTTCCTTTGCTTGGCAAGGCGGAGTATACGTTCTCTCTGTGTGTAGTACTGTCTGTATCTTTGACATTAACTGGTCAAAATCTTGGACAGATGGTGATCTATCATCATCGAGATTTTCCGCCATGATAAGCTATGATACTGAAAGTATATATGAATGTAATTCGAACAGTTAACATATATGCCAATTATCATCTGATACCAACAGCTCATAAGTAGGCTTCATTTTCCCACATGTAATTAATTTATCAAACTTATAGATATTGTAAAACAATATTAGAATGAATTTTTTTTTAAAGCAACCGGATTGAATCTTGTCAATTTTAAAGGGGGTATAATAAATAGGTAAAAACAGTCTTTGGGAAAATAATGACAAATTATTAGGTGTCTTTAAAAAAGTGAGCAGTGAACAAAATCTTCAGTGCTGCCACCTATCCAAACAAGGCGAATATAAGACCTTAACTACTGCATACATAAACAATACATTATACATTCCTCTTACCTGGTTTGAATCTCTTGATTAAAATAGGTAAAACGCTAGTAGGTTATTGTGTGAAATGCTAATACCCGGTAACAAATATCCGGACAATTGAATCAATGAAAACAAAGTGCCAACCCCCATGTTATCATGTATTATGTCTAAAGTCATGACTCGGGACGATCGCAACTTACCTGTTTGGCTCGCTATGGGGGTCAATATTCGCCGGGGAATCACTGCTCTGACACCAGCGACGCCAGCGTCTGTTAAATCTGGGAAACGCCACCTTCGGTCATATACGTGAATTAGATTATAGGACGAGGCCAGTTATGTGGGCTATCTATATAACTATGGGTCATTGTAATGTGTAGAACAATCTAACAGTTCGATTTACCATGAAAATAGGGATTTTGTGATTGATCAAACAGGCACCGTCAATCGGAAGGACGGGGCTGGTGGAACGGGATGAAGTGATTTAATGAAACTGTTTAATAGTGGCGAAGGAAAAAGGGGGACCAAGTTAATCAGCCGCTTAGATAGGAAAAGATCTTTTCTCAAAATTAATGTTCAGCTGAGGCTGAATGGTTTCTTAAGGAACGCAGTCATACTCAAAGATCCCACATCCTTACATGTATATATTAATGGTAAAAAAAAGGTGGTGCGGTGGTCCGCCCCAACTAAGAACCAAGAGATTGGGGGGCATGAGGTGCGCAAAGGGCTCTTTATATTCATCGGAGAACCGATTTTGAGAAGCTTTTAGGTCGAAGGTCGACCGTGATCTTTAGAGTGAGTGTTTTATAGGTTCCTGCATGACAAAAAATAAATACACGTATACTGGAACAATCAGCTTGCAGTTCAGCATTATTTCATGCAGTAAGAATCGAAGATGCACCGTATCGTTTGTATCGGCATAGTAACCGTTTTTCTTTCTATATTCTTTTATCAAAATTATGTTAAGTTAATGTTTTTGTACTCAAAATAATACTTAAGAGAAAATGTTGGTGTGTGCGCATATTGCATACTAGTTTACCATTCATAACCTGTGTAGTGGGTTTCGAGTAAATTTATATCGGATTTAATCTGGATAATCTTGACATGAAGTAAACATAATAGGATTTAATTATATCGTTAAATGTCGAAAAATTGGAAACAAAACACCAATCTTAATAAGTTTCTATGATAATTTTATTCTTAATCGTCCCTCACGTAACTTTTGCCACAAAATGTTACAAGCGTAACTAATATGAGGAAAATAAACCATAAACAATCATAATGGTCACATTCATTATAACATTTCTAACGAGCGTCCTTCAGCATTGACGCGCATGATGTACAGTAGTTAAAATTCTGTATGTTCTACGAAAGAACGTAATTGGAAGGTTTGTAAGGCCAATCAACAGAAAATCTGTTTACAACATATATATAATGTGTATATTACAAAACCTAATTATTGAGGTAAATCAACGTGTGATGATGAAGCAACATTAAACCAAAGAAATAAAAGTCTAAAGACTAAAATGCTCGTTCTATATAGAATAATTTTCTGGAAATTATAGGAAATATACATACAATGGAACCAATAGCCGAACACATGGTCCTGCCCCGTTTGTGATCGATCTATTGGGAAGTAGCCCCAAAAGAACCGTAAACCCTATCAATCTACGGGGTTGTAAATTAATGTGAATATTGCATTGTAATTTGTTATCGTGACCTGTATACAAATAACCACACTTATTCAAGACTCAAGCAAGTTTGATGGACAACTTGGGAGTACGAATGCCACTGAATGAAACCATTTCATTCATGTCATATAATTTCCATATTAGGATATTAATTCACTATTCACATAAAAATATCATATTTGGGGTGTTAAATCGATTAATGTCCTAAATTATTTCTGTGACATAATTTGAGATGTTATTCACCATTATTAAGTTTTCTCTCTATTAGATTTTAATCAATTAACTCAATTAAATAATTTATTCATTTGATTTTTTAGACATCTACAGGGCTGATAGGGAAGTACATGATTCCATATGGATTTCTTTTTTGCGAGATGATACTTTACTGGATGACCGATTATTTCTGAACATTATATATTAACCATAGACACAATTTTAGGTGTAATAGAAAGTTGAATTACTTCAATTCCAATGTGTCAAGACACAAGCACACAAGTAGGGATCACTGAAACCACCGGTAAAATCCAGGAACCGGTAAATTCATAGCAGTCAGGCCCGGTACACGACACGTAAAAGGCCCACTCATTGTGATTTGAAACCCAATATCTACCCATCATACTTCTCACTCCCTCTCTTTCTCCCCCTCACTTACTGGGGTGTTATTTAAAGCATCATTCAGAGCTTAACTACGAGCAGTCACATACACGAATCTAGAGGTTTCAAGACTATATAATGTAGATAATTCGAGATCCATTCTCGTCCATCTTCGTCATGCTTTCCTATAATAAATTCAAATTAACACAAAAATAGTTGGTGCTATGGGTGCCCAGTAAGAAAACTAAACATCTAGAAGCGATTAGATCATGACAGTTAAGACAGAGGATTAGAGTATGTAAATATAGTACCCCTTTAATGCTGTTCCTCATTATGCAGTCCATCACTTGTTTTGAACATTGTGTCCATAGTGCATCATTACCAATAAAGTGAACTCTTCTGGGGCATGCAAGAATCTTATAAGAATGAATTTTAGTAATAGGGGCAAGGACACTCAGTCCGCTCACATGTCATGCTCGATCAGAATCCTCTGTGAACCAGAAAAGATGGAAACATTGGTAAACAAGTGTTAACCATGTCATAAATAGGAAGGCCACATCACAACAGAAATACTGCTTACATAAACCGTTTATCGGGTAGGCCTTAAGCTATGTATTTACACGCAGTAGGTTATTAGAATGCATTTCATTCAGCCTATCACCTTCAGTTGTTTCCTTCACTCTGACATGTTTTATTATGAGATAGATACAATGAAATTTATACATTTGTGCAAGGATTATACTCGGGTATAGCGGCTTACTAATCATTCTTTTAATTGATACTTTTTTACTTGTCTTATTAATCATATAATACATACATCTCCTGGCATTTTCATCAGTGTCAGACTAAAGAAAACCCTTTTTTTTAAATAAAAAAAACAAAAAAACGAATAGCAAGTCTTTTCTCCTTCTACTCAAGCCAACCAATCCTAGCAAATACGAGAAAGAAAGGTATCATAATCCAATCTTTTAGGCCGATCAATTCTTCCATTTCATTAATGTCAAGAACTAGCCGTATTGGTCAACAGTTGGGAACAGGTATTTGGGGAACGGGTATTATCTTAACATTTTCCTCAATGAAAAAAATCACATCTACATATGTTCCCTTACTAATCACTATAATATAGGTAAGAGAAGCCTATAACTTCTCTCAGTTTGATAGAAAGGGAATAAAAGTACGCTCTTCTGTCAATTTTCTTGTACCACCAACAAAGAAATCGTACCTTGATATGAAATTTCTGTTATCAACCTTGTCATACCTATGCCGATATCAGACCTAGTGTTCACATAGGGGGTCTTTCAGCCTGAACCTTCTTTTTACTATGGTTTCTTAACAGCAAAGCGGGTAAGGCTTTATATTACAGAAACACATCGTGGTCGCCCATTACAAGTTATTTCTACATGTAGAGAACAGTATAAAAACAACTGTTCACAATTCTCTCCAACCATGCATACGTAGCCATGGTTTGGCAGTCCTTGATACACTGGCCGATTATGATTGGCCTGGAAAAGTTTCCCAGTAACAATTGGATGGTGTATAGAATAGTGTGAAAATGGTATAAACAGGCAATCGCCCTCGGTGCGCTATAGTAACACAGGCGGACACATCACGCATATCATGTACTCTACCCTGTCATTGGCTTGTGAATCCTGTATCAAGTAATATCAATAGTAAAGTGATATCTATAGAACATGTTATATAAGAGAACACCCATACATGTACACATTTTCACCACTTCGCATAAATAATGAAATAATACCACATGGAAAAAGGTGCGCAATGTAATTTTTTGTTACGGTTAACATATTTAAGGCCAACAACAGTCACCCTGTGTATCATCCAAGTTGAATCTTTGCAGATTAGCCTCTTCAATTTCCAATCAAGCTTCAGCATCAATCGTAAGTATTGGCCAGGCTCACGAAGAATCCATGGTTTCTACATATGAATGACAGATTCAGGAGATGGTCGAGGAATTATTGCAGGATGCATCCACCCTTCTCTGGAATGTTACCCTCGGCCTTTTCTATCTCAAAAATGATGGTTTGAAAGATGTCCGCGACCTTCTGATTTTCCTTAGCCGAGGTCTCTAAAAATACACCTTTCCATTGATCCGCTAATTTTTTTCCATCCTCTGTGCTCACGACCCTGAGGGGGAATAAGATTGTCACAATTATTGTATTGGAAAAACATTAATATGTGATAAATTCAAAATTTATGAATTCAGAACTACTTTCACCATGCAGACTTGATGGAACTAAATTCTTTCATTGAAAGAATTTAGAAGTTTTAAACCATGTGATAGAGAATGTATACTGTATGATAAATTGAAATATGTGTAACATGGTTATACCTTAGCGTATATACATGTATACATTTTTGTTGATATAAACACATAAGTACGAGGGCAAAGCCGAAATATCATTATATATAACCATAGAAATCGGTTTAATTGTGATGTTAATGTTTGCATTTCGCTTCGGTTTCGGATCCAATGTTATAACTCATTGTGACACATCAGTAATTTTTAATTTATGTACACCAAACCGGATAGAATAAAACGATGTTCTCATTCCGTAAGCATGCCACGTAATTGATGTTAAGGATACCATATGATTGTTTAAAACAAAAATTACTCACCTTTCTATTCTCAAGTCTGTCTTGTTTCCAACTAGCACCAAAGGAAGTCTGAAAGTTGAATTGAAATATGGCCCAATATTATAAGTTTAATGAAAATAAAATCAAGAAAAAATTGCACTAAGATAATAATGATAACAATACAAACTGCTTTCAATATACAGAAATTCAAAAGTATTACTAAAATATTTTATTTTATCTTTATCTTATCACATAATTTGACTAAATACGCAAGTGAAATAGTGCAGAAAATGCTAACTAACAATTCACGAATGCTATACTATGGACTATATGAATGAAAACGAGAACATTACAAGAAAAGCTTTTGTTTATTTTGTTGTAAAAATTGTAATTATATATGCACATTTATATCCGATCTTTTCTTTTTTACTTTTGCATTTCGAAAAAAAAAGGTTCTTATAGTGTGACAAAAGCAATACATCTAGGTACAAAGCTGAGGGTCCTTTATGTAGATGGTTTGTGTTTTATTACTTACTGTTGCTTTCCAGTGTTATCTAAAATCTTCTCGTGAATTATCTTTACAACCTCGAGGCTGGTAACAAAAAGTAATTCATACGGAATAAGAAAGCAAGAATGTCTTACGAAGTCTAACAACACATGCTGGAAAACATGCAGATCAAGAGTAAAAAAAGTAAATAGATAAAAAAGTGTGCTCATTTATATGGGAAGTCTTCATTTATGACGATCCCAATATGTGGATGCCATAAAGCTTTAGTCAGGGTGTTGCCGCTCATGAAGGACATTGGGGATAAATACATATTATGAGATAACATTTCAATCGGTTGGAGAGAATTGTATCAAAGGGGTCATCGGAATCTAAAATGTGCGAAAATCATATCATTATTTGGTGATATTTGGATTCAAGCAGAATTTGATGAAATTTGTGAATGGGGGGAGGGGTGGGGTGGGGGTGGGGGAGACATATGAGGTCTAAAAATGCGTAACTATATCATTTCTTTTGTGGGGTACTTCTGACTCAGAGACTTCCCCAACAGTTATGAGCATGAAAACAGCACAGCTTCCTGAAACAAAGAGATTATGGAAAAGAAGGTGAAAGAAAGCGTGCAAGGGCAATTCATACTCGAGCGGGGTCACACTAAGTGCCATGTCTCCAATGGTTAGAACCGTTCTTTATGTCAGCCATCGGCCGCTAAAATTTCAATTTCTGAACTCTTTTTTCATACAGTCCTTGTAATGGCCATTACCTAGGCCTTTGCCAACACATGCTTCCAAGTGGGGATATCAGATTTCAGAACAGAATCTACTAAAAGCAAAGGAAACAGAGCACATGTGTTATCTGCTCGCCCATGTGCACTTAGGGTAAAGTCTAGCATAGACATGTATCTACGTCTCGAGACCAACTGGACATGTTGCTAGGGGTTACTCACTGAGGTTTCCCAGTAAGATCCAGAAGTTTGTCATGAACCACACTAACAACTTCAAAGCTGGAAAGGAAGTGTTAACAGTAACAAAAACTGTAGTTTTAAAGACAGTGTTTTGCCAGTTACTTTGAGTGAAATCAAGATTGTGCTCCGTATTGGGAGAACAATTATTTCGGAAATTTACGCAGAAAGAAATGAGTTTAAACCTCTAATATTTTGTGCATCGTGCATTTGAATGAAAATTTAGCAAAACGGAGCATTTAAATTCACTTGGTATACACTTAAATATTTTCAAAAGGGCCGTATATAAGGAGGAACCTAAATATGAAATAAAGAAAACAAAGGCGGTCTTTCAAGTTAACATTAAAACTACAAATTAAAGAAATTTCTCCTGAAATGATTATAAGTTACAAGATAATATTCGTGTAAATTAGAAGGATAACACACGACAATATTATTTTTCTTTTTGATAACAACAAAAGTTCAGCATTGATAATAAGAATAGTCAAACATGTCCAACAGTATTCTTATTAAAAGTGCGAATCAAGACTGGATCCACATTCTAGTGTTGATCCAAATACAGGGGGAGGAAGCAATCTTTCCACCTCCTGTATTTGCCTGTTATGACCAGGATCGACCCCAGATACAGTCTGAAATCTCTCCTGGCCTACCTGCCACACAAGTAAAACCGGGGAAAGTCATCATTTTCTCTGACGGTCATGAGGCAGTGAAGGGTTGCCATTAAATCATGATTGGAATATTAGACCCTAATACAAACAGCTTTGTCATTGGTTCTCAATGTTGTGTGCACTTTGCCCCTCATACCAACCCTGTTTTCATAACCACAAACTCACGAGTCTTACCAATGGGGAGGGTTAGCTCACCACAATACCCATGCCCTTTTTAGGCCCCACTTCAGATGTAACAGCGGCCATATACATGCGCACACATACACAAAGGCAGACAATCTGCACACGCCCCACATGCCTTGATTGACAGTGTATATCGTAAAGAAAGCCATGCAGTAAATATTCGCCGTTCTAGGCTATAGTAAATCCAGACCAAGCCTAAGAGGAGCAGGAGGCGCTGTCATACATAACATAATTACATATATTTATAAGTTAAAATCATTCCAATTATCCGCCTCAATTGTTTCTTTCTTTGATCCAGAGCACAGATGATCCATACCATAGATGCCATTAATGTTTTACCAGGACTAGATCACCGCAATGGTGGTCTTCCTCTAGTACCTGGGGGGGGGGGGGGCGCTTTAGATCACTTTCCCAATCACAGCTTACTTCCCCAAATGGTTTAAATTAAGAACAGAACCAATGGAAAAAAATGTTTGAGTGAAACTAGCTGGTAGGGCAGCTTGAATGAGTACAGCGCAATCTGAACAGTCAACACGTAACTATGTAATAAGTATTCTGCTAAATAATATTTCTATCGGAAAAGCATGATATATATTTCAGCAATGCATGAAAGAAATAGGCTCGGATAGATCTAGAGAAGCTGTACTATATCAATACGAAAAGCGCTTTTCTAAGCTATTCCTTGGAGTTAATTAGAATTGATTTCATTGATATGACATCCCCGTCTTAACGGCATATTTGATATCAATATCAATTTCAACCAGAAACTATTATACCCGGGGAGCTTGCTTTCTAAATAGAGAGTATATGTAGTTAAGGAGGTACATATGGGAGCAAGGATTAGTTAGACCCTCACGCACTATTCTCAGTCCGAGTGGGTCCAACCCCCGATATTGCTCCCTTAAATTTAATTGTCTGATTTGCCCTACATGACTAAGATATGATACGGTATCGCCTTTAACGAAAATTAAAATCAAATTAAAAATGAGAAGCTATGATCGCGAATGTGTATTACTAAGAACATCTTTGTTTTGTAATAGGAGTCTTTGGCTCGTCTATATTTTACAAATATCATTTTTAAATACAAGATGTGAAATTTATGTGAGGTCAATCAATATTACCTTTTAAGGGAAGTCACAGAGTATACGAGGACGTAACCGTCGATATTCATCGAGTATGAGTGGGGAACTAGAGAATATTCGTCTTGACCCGCTGTGTCCACTAACTCCAGTTGATACTCCTGCCCACGTATCTTGAGTGTCTTGGTAAATGCTATACGATGGCAAAGGATGGAGTTGATAAACTGTTATTTACTATTATACTTGTGTAAGACAACATCGAATGAATAAAAATGATAAGTTGCGAGAGTTGCATTGGTTACTTCTAGGAGAGGATATGTGACATAGGGTCCATAAGTCCCATCATTATGACTTTAGTAGCCAAACCCACACATATTTAAAAAATACTTACTGTTTTCTATCGTGGGGTCGTAGGAATCAACAAATTGATTTTCTACGAACTGGATGGTTAGGGATGATTTTCCTAGAATAAAGTTGGAGGCATTAAAAAAATATAAGCAGGCACTTTAATGTGAATAGAACAAGGCATAGTAAATGACAATATACGTTTTAAACCCTGACCAGCAAAATTATATATTAATTCATATTTAATTATAAGATGAATATAATAATAACTAAAAATAGTAGAACAGTTATTGAACTACTGCGATGGCCGATGCATTAATCATCTAGGATAACTGGTCAAAGGTGGCGGATCTGAAGTTTCCCAACAGTCTGTGGTTTCTCTTTCCAGCTCTGTCATAATCACAGCTAGAGTATGTGCCCAAAATAAGGCAATGACAGAGTGTGATTTTACATACATATTGCCTTTCCTCCTCGGCATGACAATAACATACGATAGTGATAGTCATTGGCCTATATTTAGGCCTATAATATAGCATTTAAATAAGCACTGCGTCATTAGTAATTACTGCTGGATGACTCACATGGTTGGGCCCGGGCATGTTATTGTTAAGTTAATGTGTGTAAAACATGATAACATTGGCCAATGCAAAGATAAATTATAGCAATTTGTTCGACAATAATCCAAGAAAGGGAATAGGGAACTAGTAAAAGGAAGTAATGATGAAGTCCCTGTTCATTGCAGTATTCTTCCAAATAACACAGTACAAGGTACTGATATAGGCTATAGTACAGCCTACGCAGGTAGCCAGTTCAAAACAATCGAGTCTATAGTCACTGTCTCTGGACTAGACTATAGAATAAATCTCAACAGAACTTTATAGTAACAAAGAATAGATAAATTACATCCTCGCGCTCCGAATAGCATCCCTAAATCAGAAAAAAAAGGAAACTCATGCTAATTATCCCCACCCCATGGGAACCATAACTAACCAGTATTCACTCGACAGGTAAACAAACCTAGCCTAAACATCAAAACTGGGGCGACTGGAATCACGCTCGTGGGTCGTGCTTCAGTTTCGTCTATTTTGCTATTTACATCAAGCATGTAAATTCACTTACCGACGCTCCGGAAACCCATGATAGCGATTCTTCTTTGCTTGGGCGGCATCTTCTACTCTTTTGTCATAAGCCTTTGAAAAATATAGATCTAAATTCACTTAGAAATATTATTATTAAACCGACGGTTAGCTGCTGAGTGACAAGATTTTAACCTCGCCAGCCAAATTCCACCGGATGTGGACATGTGGCCGGAAACCAGTAAGACAGTCGCAAAATCATAAATGAAGAAAGTTCACTTGGATATAATGATTCTCGGAACATAAATACAATTTAAATAGCTATTTGTGTGAAAATGGCTAAATAAACAATTCACGGTCGTGTTGTAATTAAATCGTATTCCTTCCACCAGGTGTCTCTCGAATCAAGAGTAAAAGTTCGCGCGCTTTCCCTATGGTTGAATATGTCCATACATGTATAGAACTATAATGGGTTAATGTATAGTTCTATGGTCCATAGTAGAGCATAATCCCAGAGATATTTGGTTTGGTGAACGTTTATTGAGATTTAAAAACTCAAGGGTACATCTCTTATTTGAACAGGTCTTTTGTGGCCATTGTAGCTAGACCTGTTTTATCTTGAACTGTGCTTCTCTTTTTATACTAAAACTACAATAATTGATCACCAACGAAATATTTTTTGAAGATCATTTAAATTCAGGCAATTATAAAATTTGTTTATAAACTATATTGAGAGTAGCAGCAAAGGACCGTATAACGAATAAGTCAGATAAATTATTATATAGAGGGTCGGAACAATTTTTTTTATTTTTCTCTCGAAATTTTCATTATTTTTGTATTTTGCTATTCCAGTGGCAAGTTGGGATACACAGATTAAGGCAGTGCTATCCTAAATATTTCAATTTCATTGAAGATTCCCTAGTCAGGTAGAGTGCCCAGAACGCTAATCGAATCGGGGCTGGACAGTCATGTTTGATACTGGAAGCCACAAGTGAATCTTTTGAACCAAAGAGAGTGGTTGCTTTCTAATAAAATGGCCAGCAGACTTGTTGACGTTTTTCTATTCAAATGCCCCAGGACCAAAACACTGGTGTAGGGCGGTTATCATGCAATCGATCGGATGAATAATTTTCTTTGTATGAAATGCATCTACTTTATGAATCCCACTCGATTTCCGTCTTTCGCCTACGCCCTTGTCTCATTGTCGGCCTACGGCCTTGTCTCATTGTTTTCGACCATACTCGGAGAATATAGCCCCCCCCTCCCCCTCCCCAGCCCCCCTCATGTGCGATACTATGCTGTTCTTGCTATAGTTAGAAAGAAGTTAGTTGTGATCACATTTTTTTCCAAAAAGCAAAAAGATCATGGGAAGGTATATCAATAACTAACGACAATAATGTTATAATTATAAAAGTCATTCTGATAATATTTCATTTATTGAGGAACATTTAAACAATGTAACATTGATACTCAACTTGAGTCCTAAAATTATATGCATTGTTCCCCCGCGTACCACAAGGACGCAACGTATGATATTGGCACTGTGTGTAATTATTTAACAAGGTACCGGTAAATAGCTATTCTTCATGGATAAATTGTTGACATTTTAAAAACGGATGGGAACATCATCCAGCCACGACAGGAATGAAGTACTGCAAAGATAAATCCTCGTGAAGCAGGAAAAAGTGCACTATTTCGTCATCCACGATATCTGAAATTATACATGTGCCAATTAAATCTATTGTGCAGTGATCTAGAGTTTGGGTGAAATGGGAAGAGCTATAGCCTAGGGAGTAGATGAAGAATCTATGGCAGCGATTCATATAATCTCTGATTGAGTATCTTATGTAATTCAACGTATGTCTACAAAATAAATCATATCTCTTAATTTGACGAGAACAAAAAACACTTACTGCATACAACTTTACTGGGGTTAATTTGTTGCCCATTGAGGAACTGTGCAAATTTTCTAATATCTATCCTTGCACCGGCGAATTGAGAGAGGTCTCTGTCATTGGACTGCAAGGAATTACCTAGACAAAGAGGTACCGAAATTATTTTGATTTATCGTAAAAATATTATAGAACAGTGACGATTCAAACATGTATTTTGTAATACTAAACATTAAATGGGGACAAAAGGTTTAACTTACTCCATGTAGGAACATGAAGATCCTGAAACGAGGTGACAACAGTGGCGAGATCGGTTTCAACTTTTAATTTCATCTCGCCACAACCATTTGCGGAAAGTGTCTGGATTGAAGAACAAAAAATCAAACAATGGTACATCGACATCTATTCTCATAAGAGGAAATCTCAGAGAGGTAAATCAGCAGGAAAAAAACAATTTTCAAACACTGTAGGCTTTTTAGATTTTCAGACTTGGTACCGTATCATTCTAACAGGCGAATGGAGTTACATTGAGTTGGATACAAGAAAATAATTTCAAATAAAAAATCTGTTCTTTAGTGTTCCTCACCATGTAATTGCTAAGATTCTTCATTCTTTCAACAATGTTCTTCAATGTCTTCAACGATGGCATATAAATACTGACCTAAAGATCAAATACATTCAGATATATACATAAATGTACATACATTCCCACGTAAAATTTGCTATGTTAAACCGACATAACCAGGTTTGAGATAAATGTGAATATGAATCATTAGGCTTCAATATTATAATTAGTCACAGCCATAGTCTCAATAATTCCATAATATAAATCTACAATCCGTATCAGACGATTATATAGTTCTATTCAAGGAATAAGGCCTCAGTAAAACATACGTACATCAAAGTTGGGCATCTCAGGTTCTTCAAAATCTCCCCATAAGCGACGGGGAATGACGTTAGTTGGGATGTCATGAACTACAATCCGGGATCTAGATGTCAGGGAAGGCTGAAAGAAAGCAGACATACAGCGTTATGATTAATGTGTGACCTATCCGACTCGAATATTTACATTCAACCTTTGCAGGGCCCAGATACAAAAAAATCAACATGTCATTTAGTACCGGTATATACCTCCTTTCTTAATTAAATGTATCGGTACTCACCATTTCAACTTCCAGTGTTAAACAGGGCATATGCTTCTTTGTAAGTTTTATTTTCACAGATTTGGCATTCTGTGCGGCTTTTAATGATCTCACAAGATTTTCAGGAATAAGGTCTAAATAAATTTCGTTGTTCTCTTCCGACACGCCATCCATTGCGTATTCGTTGAAGAAATGACTCTGAAAAATAGTCACAGCCAAATTAAAAAACATAGCATAAGTTTCACAAGGGAAAAAAAGTAGGTTACATGTAACATATAGTCGGAAATATTAGTCAATATGATTGAGATCTATTCTTTTGAAAGGAAGATAACAGGTTTTATAAATGCATAAAGCCTTCAAGGCCCTTTTAAAAAAGACAAAAAAAGCCTTGTTTATCATATGCTGGACTCTTGATTGTAATACGGTATCACAAAAATGGAGATAAAAATTATAATAAAACTAGCTACCTGTACTGTACTAGGCTGTAGATGGTTACATACTTTGCTTGTAATATTCCCGAATTAATCAACTTACCTGAGGCAATTCACACCAAATGCTGACATTGCCATTGGCTGCCCGCTCAGAGAGGATGAAGTATATGTTATTGTGCGTCAGTCTCAAAGTACAATTTTTAGCCAATTTAGAAATTGTATTTACGACTCCTGAAATGAGAAAATAAGACATTGGTGGTCATTATTGATGCTTTGAGTTACGGTTTGGCAGGGAGGCACATTCTGAATTTACCTATATCTATCTCAATATGTCAATAACAGTTAACTAACTAATGCCTGCCTCACACTGTACGCATCCGACTGGTCGTACGATTTATGCCCCCCTCACACTGTACGCATCCGACGAGTTGTAAGCCTTACAACTCCTTACAACTAGTTTTCCAGTTGTAAGACCCGTTTTTTAGCTGTTGTTGACGACAAAACTCAAGATTCAAATGTTGAATTGGATCGTACAGTGTGAGTGCCAGTTGTGAGGCCTACAACTCGGTCACAGCGAGTCGTAAGACTTACAACTCAAAAAAACAGAAAAAAATGCGTTGGGCTATCCGTTACAACGCATGTTGTAACGGTGACGTCCTTAAAAAAACACTTTATTTGCCTTTTTTAGCGGGGGGCTCCCGATTCGAGTCGGCTAGTGTGAGATGTAAAAATCTTCAGTTGTAAGTTGTAAGTCGTACGACCAGTCGGATGCGTATAGTGTGAGGCGGGCATTACAACTTACAACTGAAGACTTATTACATCTCACACTAGCCGACTCGAATCGGGAGCCCTCCGCTAAAAAAGGCAAATAAAGTGTTTTTTTAAGGACGTCACCGTTACAACATGCGTTGTAACGGATAGCCCAACGCATTTTTTTCTGTTTTTTTGAGTTGTCTCACGACTCGCTGGAACCGAGTTGTAATGCCCCCCTCACACTATACGCATCCGACGAGTTGTAAGCCTTATGCCCGCCTCACACTGTACGCATCCGACTGGTCGTACAACTTACAACTACAACTTACATCTCACACTATACAACTCGAATCGGGAGCACCCTGCTAAAAACAGGCCAAAAAAGTGTTTTTTATGGATATCACCGTTACAACGCACGTTGTAACGGATAGCCCGACCCGTTTTTTTTCTGTTTTCTGAGTTGTAAGTCTTACGACTCGCTGTGTCCGAGTTGTAAGCCCTACAACTGGCACTCACACTGTTACGACTCTACGATTCGATTCAACATTTGAATCTTGAGTTTTGTCGTGAACAACAGCTCAAAAACGGACCTTACAACTGGAAAACTAGTTGTAAGGCTTACAACTCGTCGGATGCGTACAGTGTGAGGGGGCATTACAACTCCTTACAACTAGTTTTCCAGTTGTAAGGCCCGTTTTTGAGCTGTTGTTCACGACAAAACTCAAGATTCAAATGTTGAATCGGATCGTACAGTGTGAGTGCCAGTTGTGAGGCTTACAACTCGGTCACAGCGAGTCGTGAGACTTACAACTCAAAAAAACAGAAAAAAATGCGTTGGGCTATCCGTTACAACGCATGTTGTAACGGTGACGTCCTTAAAAAAACACTTTATTTGCCTTTTTTAGCGGGGGGCTCCCGATTCGAGTCGGCTAGTGTGAGATGTAATAAGTCTTCAGTTGTAAGTTGTAAGTCGTACGACCAGTCGGATGCATACAGTGTGAGGCAGGCATAAGCCTCACAACTGGCACTCACACTGAACGATCCAATTCAACATTTGAATCTTGAGTTTTGTCGTGAACAACAGCTCAAAAACGGGCCTTACAACTGGAAAACTAGTTGTAAGGAGTTGTAAGGCTTACAACTCGTCGGATGCGTATAGTGTGAGGGGGGCATAAGACTTGAGTTGAATCGATAGTTGGCAATCCAGTCTCTGACTCTGGCTATGGGCGATATTGAGAGATTTTGAAATCGTCTTGCTATCTCTCCAATAATATCAAGTAACAAGCTGGATTAATGAGGTAGAACCAATAAATGACTTACTTGTAAAATGTTGAATGCATCCTATGTCAACCAATTTCGCTCTAAATCGCATTTTGCGAAAGTAAATATCTCAGAATTGTGTTATCACCACCAGCATCAACTGACTGATTTCGATGTGTTATGATGCACCAGGTGGCGCCTCCTAACTTCTATTATTCATTTTCCCGCGCCTTCTCGGAGCCAAATCGTGCCAGCGAACAAGAGTGGACCTACATCATTTATATCGAACTATGAGGGCCATACACGAAAACTGTGAATGAGTAAAATGTATGTACGGTAGCTGAATAAAAATATTTAAATACAGAGCCATAGGCCTACATAGAGACTCAGGGATTAGGGCGGTGTGAAAGCTAATCCCTACGTAGAGCCGACACTTTAGGGTGCCTTGATAATTAAGACTTGATGTACACGGAAACTCAATGAAAAAAGAACAAGAGTTTGAATAAAATATGGATTTATTCACGTCATAAATTAAGATAAAATATAATAACATAACAATATGATGCCATTTTTACTATCCTTCTTTTATTATTTACATTTATCAAGAACGTGTGAAACTATTTTTTAATACACCCGGGACGACCCGGAAATTTATTCAGATAATGAAATCTAATTAACCGATACCGCGCACGTACGGTTTTCCAACGTATACCACAATCTCTTTATTACACTGACCTATTACTTAGAAGCATACACAGGACCAAACGTTTCATTTAATAATTTTCCTTTAATTGAATGTGACTGAAGCGCGCGGTTAAGAAACCGCGACACTCTTTCACCGGTACAGGATATATTTCAGTCAAGAATATTAAGTAAAACTGTCATTTTATGCTTGCAGCTCGTAACAGTTTCCTCTTCAATTGTATCACATATATTTGTGATGTGACCAAATAGTCCCAGTAGGACGGTATAGTTTCCCATATAACTGTTTCTAAACTTTTAATTCCATTCCTCACCAAACGTTTTGAGAGGGGAAAAGTTGCATAGGAACAAAACCTACCGGGTACCGTATTAAGCATAACAAGAAGACATGCAATCATTGTTTGTTTCACAAGAATGTGTTCAGCTGCACAGTGATATCGAGATAAATGTTCTTGAATAAGTAATGCAGTATAAATATGTTGCCTTTCAACTGTGGCAACGTACACTATACTGGGTTAAAAAGAACCCAGAGAAGTAAACTTATTTAAACCTAACACAAGAAAGCCCATCCAAGTTCAGCTGCTTGTTGTGCCCTATGAATAAACTTCATAAGAAGAAAACATAGCAGTAATTCCTTCATAGCATATACTTAGTCGGGAAATGCCTATTGAGGTTTGCAATTCTAGGTTTGATTTGGCGCTATTTCGGTTGGTTTGTTCAGTGTTTTATTGACCACAATTCTTCCAATAGTATAGGGTTTTTACCTACATCAATTTATACCTTTGCGATTCGCATTTTACACTATAATTCGATAACACATTCATTATTAATAGTTACCTTAGTATTGTAAGCTACGGTTCGATAATCGTATACACTAATATACATCCACATCATTGACCCGTAAATGTGATTTACTTTACCATAATATGCCAATGCATGTATGTTATAGTAGTCCAACAATATTATATAGTTTGCTGCAAGGATTCGGATAGATTGATAGATGAATGGATAGGTAGATAGACTTAGTAAAAAAGTATTTTTAGCATCATAGTCAGGACTTCTCTTGTCCATTGGGCACACTTAGAACATACGCCACAGAAAGACATTGAAGATAATACATCGGTTAATTAAACAATTGCAACTTAATTTATGAGCGAATTAACCATATCAAATGCATTATTTTCTTCTATTTATTACTACTAGGGTCAAATATTGATATTCTCAAGAGTTTGAACGAGCAAAATTCCATTCATATTTACAGTTTAAATTGAGAGGGAATATCCAACAATATCACCATCTATCAAACATATAAACATTCCTTGAGCGTCAATCGTTCAAATAGGTTTGGATTATGGCACAGTTTCAATGTGGCGCTGCAAACATACATTGGTCAACAATATAGAGAGTGAGATCTGGAAACACGATGTTTACCGACCTAATTTGGTGTGCACATCCAACCACTACAATGCTTGAGTATATAATATACTAATATAAATATCTTGGTATCCCGACTTCAAAAGGTAGACAAAATCAAGGTGAAGCGTACCGTATTTCATAAACAACCAAGGAATTAAAACATTAACATATTACAAATATTTAGATCTCGAAATAGACCCAAATTACAAATATAAAAGGCATCTCAAGTGGAAGATTAATGTCATTCAACAAAAAGCCAGGGCTCTTTCTAAGGTGGGGAACGAAGACTCGGTCTTTTGAAAACCTTTTAATAAACAAATCAGCGATATTTCCTTTCTTTGACTTTGCAGACGTCTCTATAATGTGACCCCACATCAAATTCACAAGGACTCGACGTTCTTCTGAATCTTAAGCAGAGAGGGACATCTCTTCGAGATAGCTTTTCAGATGTCGTAGAGAAATAAGTGCATTGACCCAAGGAAAGTGAACTTAAGATCTCTAACAAATGAGGTAATTAATGTCCCAACACCACAAACCACACTTTTAAGACAAAGCTCATATCAAACTTTTTCGACAAAGCTCATATCATGTGGAATAATTTAGACCTCTTGTCGCAAATGTATAAGACAAAGAACGAATTTAACAGATTTGTGAAATCAAATAGAATTATTGGGCAATGTGATTGGAAAAATCGGCCACCAGGCAAAATATGTTATCCGCGAGTGTTTGATTAGTAGAACAAAACCACGTATTCTCACCGAATTAGTTTGTAATGCTTCACGGTAGGTCTTAAACGATATGATATAGATATAGTAAAAATATGTGTAACATATAAAGTAACATATCGTAAGATCGACCATGTACTTCAACAGAAACCAGATGACGATGATAATGCACGTAAGGCTTGTTCCGATCCTAGATAGAAATAAGATCACTTTATGTTGAATTCGATGTACATTCTAATATATCACCAATATATCTGCAATTCATTGTTTGTTTATATAACTCATAGCAAGCTAGGTATGGAGCAGAGCCCTAATTTCTATCTAGAATAATGACGGGGCTGTCATGGATGGCTAATAGCTAAGCTAAAATATATCACATCAAGTTTGTAGAACGTTTTAAAAACAGGAAAAGGGATTATATCCCATTCACGAAACCTTTAACGCGATAAAAGAAATTGTACAGAGTCCAAATCCATTAAAACGCAATCACTGTCTCTTGCGGCTGCAATTCCACATGCACTGGCCGTTTTTTGTAGTAATTTCGAGTTTATTATGTGTCATTTAAGGGCAATCCGGAAGAGCTAAATATGATTTCTCCTCTCCCTGCTGATTGTAATATTTATTTAAGCAGAAATAAAAATACAATATACAAGCTATTGCCAATGCAAAACAAGATTTTTGGTTCCTTCATCTGAGAAGCCATCTTTCCTACACGACCTGTCGCAGAACAAAAGGTAATTGACTTAGACGCATTACAACATGATCCAAATGGCAGACTATGCACAGATCCACGTGATTTATAAATACCTACCGCTATTTTCTGGGAAGCTAGATGTAATTCTATGCATAGAAGAGTCATGGAAATTTTCTTCCCTGATTGGTGCCAAGTTCAAATCTGAGAGTGAACGGTTGGGCGTATGGCCATTGGATGGCTTTGGCCAAACAGGAGGCAGCAATAAAAAGAAGGCAGAGGAAGACGTACTTACAGTACACATTATATATACGCATTATTTATCCTCCTGACATCATGCCTACCTACTCTATGAGTTCTTTATAATCACCCCTCGAAGTCCAATGCATAGTGATGTATAAGCAAACACTACACCATGGAATACTCTGGGAAATGGATGAGAAGTGTTTCACAGGCAGATTTCATAAGTTTGAACCTAAGTATCACAAGAAAACTTTCACCGAGGTCTAGCCTGTTCCACTATAGTCTATACTGGAACAGATGTTTGCTGTACTTGGTAATTAAGTTCCCTTCTGTGTCTTAGATGCTGCCTTCGTTGAGAGTCATCTTCTCCTTCCTCAGTAACTTGTAGTTTTGCAAACTCCAGGAAAACCTATTTTAAAGCAAGTTTTTAATATTCAATTTTAGTTTCACCCCAACCAAGATGTTCAGACAATATTGCAAACAAATCTAGAAAATCAGAAAACCGGTAAAATATTTACACGGCACACTTGGCATTTTAATTTTTTAAGTGTTTAAAGGAGCTTACCTGTTCAAGTGTGGCCTGGCTGAAACTATAATCTTCAATTGCCGCCAAACTTTTGCCTGAAATAATCAAGAAAATCCTGGCGGTGTCTTATCAATTTTCATATAATAAAGATGTTCGATTTGAAAAAAAAAACAAAAAAAAAACGATTTTAATAAATGATTTATTGCATTCTTCTATTTTATTTTATTATTCTGTACTTTCTTATTCGCTAGGTAACCTTAATAACTGGTAAACTTAGATCTCAGCTAGATCTCAGCTAAGAAGCGATTGTACTTGTTTATATAGGAGCGATACTCTGTGTCCATCTTAGCCGGAATGACAATCATTGAGATAGAAAAAGTGTTATAATCTCCTTTTATTTTATGGTATTGCGCACTGAAATGTACTCCATGATGTAGTTTTAGGAAACAAACAACTAATCTAAGGTTAAGAAGAAGGCATGGGCTGGAAGAGACCCCCTGATAAGTTCATAACCTCATGTCCATGTAAGATCTTTGGAAATAAAGAATTAGTTGAATTGAATTGAATTGAAAAAAAACGATTGAAGAGCTCATACAAACCTTTTTCCAATGCGGAGAAAGTTTGGCTGAGAGAATGAACCGCAGCAGATGGTACATGGAACAAAGCTCGATCGCCAAAGTTTTCTCGTTGTTCTACGCCGCCAAAGACTCCTTCTATATACTCCTTCAATGCAACCATTTTATTTTCAGCTTCTTCCTCAGTCATTGAAGTGGTAATTTTTACTTCCAATTGAAAACCACCTCCATATTTCTGTTTCAACCGTTGTGTTGTACCGATGCATCTGTAGTATATTAGAGAGTGATGAAAGATCAACAAAAATGTTAAAAACCCATACAAGCTAGACCAATGTGGAAACGATTAGAAATAGATGAAAGGACCTTTCTAAAACTTCTTTTTCCTTCATTAGCCTAGACGTTTAACAAGAATATGAAACTTGTGAGCAGATTTGTTCCTTCATAGCAAAGATGGGAATAATGGTTTCTTCTTTTCACGAAATAGACCTCGTATGTGTTTTTTCTCCTGTAGCCTATAATTTTGACTGAGATAATTTAATTCAAGTTATATGGATTACCTGGAAGACCTGCTCCTGATGTATTATCATAAATCGGAGTAAAAAATCTTAAATATATATTCGATTACCCTAACAATACAACAAGTCAGCTAAAACTCGGAAGCAAAAGAATTTCCAGACCTGAGAACCGATTACGATACACATTAACTGATTCTCAAGCTCTAAAATAACTTACTCTATTCCTCCATTCACCATTATGGCCACCCTAGCACACAAGGCATCGGCTTCGTCCATATAGTGAGTAGTAAGCAGAGCTCCTCTCCCCGTACCGTCGAAGGTTTCACTGATAGTATCCCATAGGAAACGTTTCGACTTTGGGTCCATACCAGTAGATGGCTCATCAAGTAGCACCACCTTGGGCTTCCCGAGGATACTTATGATATAGCTTAGCTGTTGAAATAAAAAAAATCGAAAATATATATAAAGTTCCTCCCGAGAAATTGCTGAAATATTATTTATTCTAATTTTATAGAAAATGTATGATTTATTGATATATCAACCCAGTCTATTTTACCCCACATCCAGATAACAGCATTAAGATTCGAGGCTTTTTTAATCCTTTGTACACACCTTCCGTTTTGTTCCGCCAGATAAATCATTTGCTTTTTTCTCAGCATGCTCTTTGATTCGCAAGGACTCCATATAGCTGTTTAGGCAAAGAGAGTGAGATATCGTTTTCATATATACATGTAGGAACGTAAAACGCTTGATCCCAAATCCAGATACCAGCTGGGTTTTAGATCAACAAATCATAAGTTCAAGCAGTTGGAATTGAACAAGTCGTGTCACGTTATTTTATAGATTGAAAATTGAATTGAAATACTTTTATTTGCTGAGATGGTAAACAAATGGGTCGCGAACATCTGGAATTGAATCAGGTCTTCCAGTTCATGCAACTGTCATTGTTTGTCACCATCTACACTGATTTGTTACTATGATTATACAGTTAACTCTCACTGTGCAAACCTTTACTTAGTTCCCCCATGTTCATGTTCTTATGATCTCATGTTCCCATGTTCTTATGTGATACCTGGCTCACACTTTGTCGCACATTCATTTTATATTATTCGCTCCACCGTTTCTTTTTCCTTTTGATTTTTTCTCCCTTATTATCCCTTGCTTGGGCCCACCTTCCTGTAAACCAGCAAATAAGTATATGTTCTTACCAGAAGTATTTATCAGAAGTCCGTATTGTATAAAAAATCTTACGGCAATATCTATGTTGATTTGTTTATATAATATCTATTTAAATACCTACTCGGTTTAAATCGATCAATGTTATTTGTTCTTTTGCGCCATATCTATTGAAACGACCATTCAAGTGGGGACCAGCGCAAGGGGCGTCGCCTCGGCGCTGGATTGTTTCTCCACTTAAAACGTGTTTATAAGCAGTCGTGCTTGAAACCCTCCCACTATAAGGGAGCTTAGTCCCGCTGATTGCTTGGCAATAAAAGTTACAACAACAACAACAACAAAACTGAACAGACTGAAATATAACTTCAGGTTACTTCCAGGTCTTATTACAACTACAGCTATATGAATCTATGGATAAATTCTTATTAATAGGTTTTAACCAAACCAAAGCAAATCACATTAGGGAGGTAGGTTTACACAAATGTGTACCAGTTCCACCCACATCATCTACCGGAATCAATCATATTTCTTACTATTCAATAACAGAGCTGACTTGGTCTGGAGGGATCCCACGAACAGAGGCATAACATTCCAGGTGTTCTTTTAGTGATATCTTATCCCAGAGAGCATCTTGCTGAGGACAATATCCCATAGCCTGATAGGCCTTGGATAAATTGGACTGAATGTCATGGCCGGCCACGTATATCTAAATAAATAAGATAAGAAAAAACAGATACAATAGTGTTTCATTTTCCCTGTAGATTATTTGTTTGTTCTTGCAAAATATGTTAATTTCAGGGCATGGTTGATGTAAATGTGGTAATATACAAGGGTTTTAAAACCGTAGGTAAACCGTAGGTCTGTAAACCGTTTATTAACCAACAATATATTATTGTTAGTGAGGTGGTTCAGTTATTACAATAATAACGGCCTGGTCCTGGACCTGGACCTGGAATAACGGCCTGGAAGGCATTTGTTTAACGACGCTGGCACACCACTATTACGTGGATATAGGCCTGTGGCCTTTACCATTACAGCTTCACGTCGGGGACCATGAATTTGGAATTAGAAATTTCGAACATTTTGGTGTCCAACATTAAAAAAATATAAGTGGTATTGGGCTTCTATTCTCTAGGAGAATATCTCGAACCGCTCATATATATCTTGAAAGCTAGAGACCTGACCTGTCAACACCGGCCGTTGTATCTAGTACATATATTATATGCTAATAGTATATATCACTTACCTCTCCTCTTGTAGGGGGCGTGTCAGCTATGATCATGTTTAATGTGGTACTTTTGCCGGCGCCGTTGGGACCCAGTAAGCCCACCACTTCGCCCGTTTCCACCATTAGGCTGGAATTGCGAACGGCAACGTGGATTTGCCCTGGCTTGGCACTAAGGCAGGGAAGCGTCTTTCCTGACTTGGGAAACTCTTTGCGAAGATTTTTTATTTTCACCGCCTAGTCAAAGAAATGAATTAATATCTACTTATTTCAGTGAATATCTTTTTTGCATGGATCAAATAATATGATGAAATAGATAATATGTTACGTTGTTGCAATTATGCAGGTCAGATATTTTTCTCTAAAATGGCAGCGATCGACCCTGCGTCTGCATACAATCAAACTTTTAAAAAAGGAACTAGCACAGTAAATACAAGCGCAGGATCATACCTCGGTCTCGGAACTAGTGGTCGCTTGCTGGACCCTGGTACGTTCAGCTGTCACATCTTCATCTTCATCCTCTGGAATGTCATTGTTCTGTTCAGGTACAACATGTTTTACACTACCAGAATCAGAAAACTTCAATGCGTCTCTCCAGTTCCCGCCGTCACTATGGACATCGAGCACACGAAGCAAGAAGAACAGCAGAAAACTATGACCAATAGGCTGAAAAATTGAGAAGAAAAAATTATGTTGAAGCATAGTACAAATAGATGTTTATAAAACCAAGAGGTAAAGTGATGAAACACAATTATATATCTAATGATTCTTCTGAGGTAAGTTGGTCTACAATAATTGTGCAACAGTGAGTCAACAAACCATTATAATTGTTATTGGGATGTGGTTACTCCATGCAAAGTATTCTCCAAAATGAATCATCGATGGGTCCAAAGCACTTGTATAGATCTGAAAGGTGTCATAAAGCATCGTTTAATTTTATTATCGAGCAATGACGGTAGGAAACCACATGCATTCTAAGATAACAAAGCCGATATAAATTACTGCAATGTAGTACAATCAAATAATACAACAAACATTCAAGAATTTTCCTTTCAAACGCAAATAAAATAAGCCCGTATCATAATGAAGGTGTTTGTATACCTGCATTATGTTCTATCATTTTGCCATTTATATCACAGGTGCAATTTAGCAGTGTCGTTAAAAAAAGTACTGTTGTATCATTATTACATAAGCTTTTATCTTCGGCCTTACCTTATTAATAAAATACAAGCCGCCGACCATAGGGTAAACTGGAGTTAGAATACTAAAGATATAATGGGCGATGGTTGAGGGATGTGGGAGCTGTGCAAAATCCAATATAATCACGACCAATAACGGAAGTACAGCGCCCTGCGAATTGTCAAATGAAAAAGTAATGAATATTTTGAATTACATTATCCTCAGATTAATAGAAAACTAAATTTAGAAAATTCTCCAACGCCTATCTCTACATGGTATTGTGTATGATTTTCTTAATAATAGCATCGGTTCTAAAGTATATTCGCCATGAACAGTTATCTTAATCAAAGGCAACTGAAGAGAAACGCGTAGGGCCAATATAGCATAGGAAAATCAACAAAGCTCCCCTCTCGTTGATTCTTTAAACACCTAAACCATGGAATAAGGAATGATTTCTCCAGGAAGAGCAAACTGTTTCAATCACTTTTAACATGACACTAGCGATATCTTAATAAAAAGGGAGGCACTCACCCACACAAACAAATTGGGCAGAATGCTTTGAGCCGTCTCGAACTTATTGAACATAAAGCTGAGGACGTACGACAGGAGCATATTTACAGGAACATATAAGACGAATATCAGAGCGGTGACAGTAATTGCACCCGATGTGATAAAGGCTGGTATCTGAAAATAAAATTAAATATCGAGATGAAGCAGGGATCCTAAACTTAGCAGCTCAAATAAAATATCTTGCCTTCATAGGGAAGGGAAAAAATATATATGGCCCTTGAGTATTGTCTGATGTATGAAATAGTTTTTCATTTTCATTTTTCATTGACTTCTTTTCCTGATGCATTTCAACCTGAATGTATATCCAATGCTCGGCGTTTGATGACAAATCGCAGAAAGAATACTATATTTTGGTATTTCAATCACAACATGATTTGTTTATTGTTGAGATTAACTATGTATGTTGTTGTTACCTGGAAGGCCAATATGATGATGAAGACAATTAGACATGCGGTGGCGTATTGTAATGAATCAAACACCAGGACAGAGCTCCAGTACATAGCGGACGTAACTCCTGATAGGCGCAGTTGGCTTTTGGCTTTAACCTGAAACAGATTGGATTCATTTTTTATATAGATCTATACGTTTAGACACATGATTAAGAATAATCAAAAATCAAAAAAAAAAAAAAGAATAAGCAAAATGTTTCAGTACATAAGCTTACAGAAAATCCGATAGAGCTGATGATATTAAATCATCTTAATATGATAAGATATTTTAATCTTATTTAAGAATCGTATTACAGAAGTGATGTTATTGCGGATATTAAAAGGTTTATGTTATCCGTTTAAAAAAAGCTCCTGCTGAAATAATTACTAGGAAGGAGATATAAACGACTAACCACTCTGTCTTTAACAACATTGATGCCAAAACCCGGTGGAATAGAGGCAAGTGCCACTCCAAGAAATATTGCAAAGCCAAGAATTCCGCCGTTGATACCAATTGCTTCGAAGGGTGGCCAAGACTGGCTATAAAATGAATCATAATTATATTTTTTTCCAACTCAATTCAGCCGACATTCGAGGGGCCAAATAATTATATTCCGAATTCGAAAAAATCAACAATACATCTAAGATTATTATTAAATTATTGTTATAAAATTAGTTATTCATATTAACAAAAAGGTGCGGGGTCTAGTGGAAACATGGCTTACCTGTAGGTAACTATTGGAGGAGAACTAGGGTTGGCTATCCGAAGTAGTGCAGTGCTAAAAGCGTTCATTATGGACGGAATACTATGAACTGCTGAAGTGTTGTAGAGAGCAGTCAGTGTACTGGAGAGTACCTAGAGTATGAGGTTTGTTTAGGGTGAATATCTGAATTATTTTTAAGTTTTCAAATTGGGATCCATTAATTACAGCCCCAGGTCAGTGAAAGTCCGATGACAGTCTGATCCCATACAAATCAATCTATAAAAATACACACAAACCTCCATACTTCGCTGTCACATTAATCGGGATAAGCACTATGAAATAAGCATCCATAACGGGGACTGAAACCCGGGAAGCTCAACTATAAAGCACATGGGAAACACATAAAAAAGCTAGGCTCACTTTCCCATTCATCGATACGTCTATGATGTCCGCACCAATGTAATGAGGGGCGATTTCCAATAATTCACTGACATCTGAGTATTCTTGTACTTGTACATCTTGCCCTCTCAATTTTTCAATGAACTGCATCGTTAGTGATCTGGGAGAACCTATGATAGCGTAAAACATTATACACAGAGGTCCGAGTGTAGCACCCTGCAGAAATCCATAAAGTGGATACTCCCCAGATAAACATAATGCAGGGGATCTATTGTTACAGGAATGAAATCTGGGAAGTGTATCTATTTTATTGAGTCATTGACTTTTTTTATCATACCGAGAGAAGTTTGTCATTAAAAAGTTGCATAAATGTTGGGAAAAAACGCCTTTCTAACAGGCGAGAAATGTTCATACGTCGCAAATCAGTGAAGCATTTCCCCGAAGAGATATGTTTAAATGAATCATAAAATTCAAGCTTCTATTAAAATATGCCTAACTAAATCAGAACGATGGTACACCGAAGCCTTACCTGAGTTTTTGTATAGGAAATTAGGGTAGTAGGTGTATAGGCTATTATTGGCATATAGAGAAGGCTGTAGACGTAGAGATAGTGGCTCCGGCAGCTGTGACCGCGGTGTTATCTTCAACAGAGCAACTCCGACCAAGACGTACAGCAGAGGAAATATGATCTGAAGATTAAAAAAAAAATGGTTATTCAAATTATAGGTCTGAAAGTTTGATCGGGCATACTTTATCACAAGTACACATTTCTCATATTAAAAACTTACGTGATTATGAGTCAGATCTTCATATTTTTGTATGGATCCAACTCAGCCAAAAGACCATGCAAACAATGATTGTTATAAACACATATATATATAATAATGTTGCCAAGAACCAACAAATGCTTACCTGGAAAACGAATCTGGGTATACTTCTGAAGAGAAGAAGCGCGCGAAGTTTAAACAATGCCAAGAAACGCTGCTTCTCTAGTGATTTTCCTTCAGACAAGGCTATATTCTCGGGAGGGACACTTGACTGGGCACGGGAGGCGCCATCCATGGGAATGATTGTAGAATAGTTCATTAGAGTGGGATCGATCAAATGGCTTCTGGAATCTGTTATATTTTCAGCATCAAGCTCATCCCCATTGCCTTCTGCATCGGCTTCATGGCCTAAAAGAAATTGAATCGACGAAAATATCAACTGAAGGTACAAATACCATACAAAAAATATTAGATAGATATTAGAAATAGCAAAGTAGCAAAAAATGTTTACCTAATTTTAGAAAGACTTCTTCAAGGTTGGTCATAGAAACGGCATACGACTGTATACCTAGGTCCTCTGACTTCAGGCGATCTCCTTCTTTGGCTTCCAAGGCGCCAAACAAATCTGAAAAATGTATTCTAATTGTATAAGGGAATGTCAGTAGGCGCGAACATAACCTATAAGAAAACACCTGCAATATATATATGTGTTCAGAGTCATCTCTTCTAGAAATGGTTTCTTGGGGTGATATGTGATAACAAATGTCCAAAAGTTTGAATACTTCTGTCATTTATAGATAATCCCATTACTTTGATATAAATCCGATTGTTGATATTCTTTTTTTTTATATAAAACACAAAGGTCAATTATATATCTATAGGAATTTTTCATCCGTTTTTCGTGTGCTATTTGTGTACCGCATATCCCCTTCATAATGTTGCAGCACTAGACTAATTAACTTATTCTATATTTCAGGTTTACCTGGGAATGAACTGACGGCTGAAACCGGCAGCGTTACAACAAATTCTCTGCCATGTGGTCGATCACTACTTGCATCAGCAACGTGCTCCTTAATGAAATCAGCTATCTTGTCTGTGTCGACTGTAGGCTCAAGCACCATACTGCAGAAATACATAGGACGAAAACCTTATAATAACAGGCTAAAAACATTGAACAATTTCACAGATAGACAATTTCTTGCATACACATGTATACATGGAAGTTGCATTTATGAACGTGATACGTATGTACACATAGATATGAGTAGATTGGATGTAACAACTCACACTATAATCATTTAATATAGTATTAAAAAGTACAAATAAAATGTTACCACATGAATGTCATTCCATGAAGGGGAAGTAATTTATAACGCACCTGAGATGATACCCAATCCCGAACCTGAGTTTAAGGAAGAGAGATGACCCCACACACCGGAGTCGTCCCTTGCTGATTATAGCTTTCCTGTCGGCCAGTATGTCAGCCTCGTCCATAAAGTGGGTTGACAGCACTATCAACTTATCCCTCTGTCGCTGCAACAACTGCCACACGTGCCTTCGAGATGCTGGATCCATTCCCGCAGTTGGTTCGTCAAGAAACATCAACTTGAAAACAAAGTTGAAACAATGTTTCACAAACAGCCTCGCAAGCGATTTCATATAAATACCTTGATGAAGGTTTAATTGTTACCGAAATGTTGGTAATTCATTACTAATCTACTTTTCAAGCAACAGTTATCCACGACTACTACTTTCATGTTTTTTTAATTTTGTATTCACTTATTTAACAGATTTTATATTTAATTAGCTTAAAGACATTCAGGGTCATTACCAAGTTCTATGAAATATTAATAATACCTTTGGGTTGCCAATTAGAGCAATGGCTACGCAGGCCTTCCTCTTTTCACCGCCACTAAGTCGTTTTGCATATGTGTCACGTTGTTTATAGAGATCGACTTGACGGAGGGCATTCATTACCTACGAATAGATACGATACCGACTAAACCTCATGGTATTAATGCTATATGAGGGATCCTCATATCTGATCCGAACTGTGGAGATCTATATGTATATTATGATGTTAATGATAAACAAATTCTTTTTTACACGCGAAATATTTTATTTAACTTAAATTAGACTGAAGATCAATAATAATATGTAGTATCAGGCTACAAACTGATTACGACTATTTTGGAAATAAAAGTTATCATCAATTCGATATAGATTTTGTAACCCGATTGGAAGTCACCGACCTCCGTTTCAAATTACATACCTCACTGTTCAGTTTGTCCTCTGGTACACCTTTTATTGCACCATAATAACGCAGGTGTTCGCTAGGAGTGAGATCATCAAACAATATGTTGTGCTGGGGACAGAAGCCTATCATGGTGCGCAGAACGTTTAGCTCGCTCATGTCACTCACATCCTGTGATTACAAACGTAGGAACTATACTATCAAATTAAGTACATGATTGAACAATGATTAATTAATAACATTAAATCATGCAGTATACAACCAGAGTTTAACACATCGTATGCATGATTATGCCAAATAAAAACTATAAAGGTTGTGAGAGATTTCACTTTTAACTCAACAATTCATGAAATAAAATCTGTACTCACACGTATGAATACATCCCACCCGTTATCAACCCGACAATTGGGAATATTTCTACAGTCACTATTGTATAAGAATTGTGAGGGGTATTATGTCAACTTAGCAATATGTAATATAAAAGTTATCCCATTTATATTCTCATATGAATATCCGAATTATCAGTATGATAACTGGGGACATTCCAATAATTCTAGTCACTAACCAAACCATAGATTGTAGCAGTGCCTGAGGTAGGAGGAGTCATTCCAGTTAACATGTGAAGCAGTGTAGTCTTTCCAGCCCCGTTGTGTCCAAGCAGGGCGGTAATTTGGCCTTCATATATATCAAGCGATATTCCTAGAAAAAGACAGCTACGATTTTAAAAGCTCTGAAATTTTAGAAGCTAATGGCAAAGACAGTCTACGTAATGTGGAAGGCAAATTATCCAGAAAAGTATGCGCTGCTAGGCTGGCTATTTATCTCCTCCATTGTGTTACGATAGCTTATATATATATACAAGTACAATGATGAGTTTATTCCCTCTCCTGTTCCACTCCGCCCCTCCCTGTTATGAACGTGATTGTGCTTGTGTGGGAGGCTTCAACACCGCCCACACCCTGTGATAATGTACATACAAGTACATGTAACATTCGAAGGGTTGTGCAATCGAGTCCCTTCTCAGGAAGAATTTTGCCATTTTTTTTATATTTTTTTTTGGGGGGGGGGGGGGGGGGCTTTATTCTTCTTTTAAATCACAAAATATCAACCTTTGCTTTTATTAATATATATTTCAAACGACTGGTATTTAGTACAGTTTTTTTAATGCTATTTTGATTGGTATATTATTATATCAGGATGGCCGCATTGTATACGGTATCGTACAGTATGTTTCTCTGGACCAGGTATGTGGGCGATGTTACAAAGTTAGAGGGGTAGGCTAACCCATGGGGAAACTTTTTCCCGCATAATCACGTAAAGGTCGCAAATTATAAGTTTTGGAATTTCATATAAGGTCAATTACATACCGTCAACTGCATTGGTCTCCTTTCCTTTTGTTTTGTAGGTTTTCTTGATATCAAATATTCTGGAAACAGGCAATTTCTCATTACCTTGAGGCAAGTATCTAATCCAAATATATGACAATTATCATTTCAGTTCTTTTTACCGAATTCATATACGTCGTTAAATATACAGATATATATCTTTAGGAACATCTCAACAACATGAAGAAGTTATTTTCTTTTATATATTCTATATTCAAATAAATGAAATTATTTAAACTTTTCCTTGTTTATTGAAAACATTTCATCATCACTCGGGATTTAATGGCCTATCATTGGATTGTTAATTAAAAATGAATAATTTGAATGAAATACACAGGGTGACGACATCACACTCCAGAACATGGTAGCAGTTTGAAGAGGAAGGAGGGATATAAGTTCATACCACCATCATGAAGATATTCATTACAAACCTGAGCGCATTCTTGTTGCGGAGTTCTGGTGGGACGGATTCGATATTCTCGGTATCATGAATAGCTGGATTGTCAGCAACATGTGAGGTATCTTCATCACCGATCAAAGAAAATTGTTCGGGAATACGAGCATCTTTCGGACACCAATAAGATGGTTGAATGAAAAAGTAGGGCTTGCGACGAAACCCATATTCATCTGGAAGTAGACAAAAATATTTATCTCAAACTGCCATGAGTTTTAAGATAGGATCTATTATATGTGGGAACTTAGATAATAAACCAGGGAATACAGGTTTAAGTTGTTGGTAGAAAATTAAGAGATGTGGCTTACTGGGTATTATGTTGTCCAGATAAAATGCTAGTAGTCCATATAAAACAACGTCCAGTGCCAACATTATCATCATTGAAGACAATGGGAAAGATCCAAGGTTGGCTGTTTGAAAGTTCATCCCTCCATGAAGTACATCTAGAACAATGGCCTAGTAAAATAGTAAAACAAGTTTTCGTTAGAGGGAATCCGTTTGAACATATCTCATATCCATGAGCCATGGTTAATGACACTACTCAAATACTGAATCAGTTCTTGATAAAACCTGGGATAACAAAACAAATTTTTACTTTACCAATATTGTGAAAACAAAACAAACAAAAATATTCGGAAATAAAAGGTGGAAATATAAAATTGGAATCGTAATTAATATGTAAATGTACATGGTACGTTTTGGGCTGCAAAGAAAGAAAACTGTGCGTATAATATTCTCACAGAAAATAGTGGTAAACCAACTGGCAACACTCACCTGATCAACAGACAGGGCAAGGGCAACTGGTGAGAGAAGGCACAGCAAGTAAAATGCCCACACGGGGAAGGCAGACTGTCCAAGAAATATCCTTATGAAATAAACCACCAGGTAGATCAGACTCAAGAGGATGGTAGCCAGGCCAGCAAGAGTGCCCGCAGTGTCTGCTCTGTCGAAAAATGGGGTGATAGCAAAGGAGAGATTGACAATGGAAAGGCCATACAGGAAGAGCATCATATAGAAGAGGAGCATGTTGCTATGCTCAAAGAATCGGGAGATGTAGGCCAACAGAACGACGATACCAGTGACTATAGCAATCATGACGGTATATACAACGCCCCATGAGCACCTAGAGAAGAAAAAAATAGACTTCAATGAGAAGTTATAGTACGAGATCTCCTAATATTCCAACGATTTTACATTGCTTGCTCTCAGAATAAGTGATAAAAGACTGATCGAGGTTTTATTAAGAACTGCTTTAGTATGTGACAGGAACATTTAAGTACATACAACTACATGCCTATAGATTCGCATGGTTGCGAGACGTTAGGGTAGAAGCAGTTTACATCGTCTTTAGTATATAATGTGTATAGAGTTATCATAATTATACAAACCAGAATGCTGAATCTCGCATTCCCATCATTCTCATAGCATCTTTCAGTTTCTTCTCCTTCTCGTATACAAGGTTTACGCATAAGAAGGAAATGAATGGCGAGTAAGCAAGCACATAATACAAAGCTGCAAAATATCTTATGAATGAAACATCAGGTCGCCACTCCGCCTTCGGAAACATCTGGACGTATATCTTGGGTTTGGAGATATGTGTATCATTGTAAGTTCCAGTGGTTTCCTGCAAAAATGTTTGATTTTTATTTAATAACTTTACTTCCAAGTATGTTCGCATTTAATACCCAAATAATAATGAAACTTTGCATCATATGTGTTCCGATTACAATTCAATGATTTTTCCATTTGGAAGGAAACATTTACTACAATACACCACATAAACATTATTTCAACTTAGTTTTTTTTAATGTTTCTTCAGTTGAAAATGCCTTAATATGCTAAACTGAATAAAACATTTCATACAGTAAAACAGTAACTAAGCAACGAATAAATGACCACATAATATACGATCTTTTAACCAGGTCATATGGTCATTACATAACAATATACAGCTACATATAATAAGCTTCTCTCCTTTAATAGACACAATACTCACTTGCATAATAAGCGTATCAAGGAAAAGCTGGGCCTGGGAAAATCCTGAGTAGAGGTAACTGTTTACAAGACAATTGGATGCCGAAATTTCCGTCGAGCGGCACTGACCTGCGTTTGGAAGAGAACCAATAATTTTAAAGGACACACTGAATGATACACATTCTAATAAATAAAGTAAGTGTAGTACAATGTATATTTTATATGTATAACAAGTATTAAACAAAAAATATAACAAGTATAATTATTGTATATTATTGTATACGATTGAGGCACCTAAGGTAGCTTGAAGGTGTTGTCTTTCATTTTTAATTAAAATTAAATAATACCACAAATATCAATTTAATAACAAGGAGCGTTTTAAAACACATCCCCCATACCTTCACTTGCCATCTCTGTTCCGGCATGTGCGATGAACTTATACGGAACTCTGATAGTATAGTTGAGTAGCGTTGCACCAGAAAAATGAATTCCCATTACGTGAGGGTTATCGCTACTATTTTTCAGATATGCACTTTCTGCTTCTTCTGCTGATGGAAACAATTTATATTCGAGACTTGGGATTGAGTTGGCCATTTTTTCTGCCACACCACGTACACGTTGTGTGTCAGGAGAAAAGTAAATTAAGTTGTGAGGCGAGAAAGCTATATTATCAAGGCTGTATATAGGAGGTCTTTCAATGGCAGGTCGAGCTTTGGGTGTTGTGATCCATTTCAATAAAGCCAGAAACAAAACGAAGCATATTGGCAACAGGAACTCCTGCAAATATAGGAAATGCACAATGTAATTAAACCGACGAATTTAGTACCAGAATTATACCGGTATATTCACAGGTTCATAGAAGCAGAGCGGCGGATTAAAGTTGACAAAATATTTTTTGTTTACGTTTTTTTTTTTACCACGAACTTTATTCGGGAAATGAAACATGTCATATGCCAGTGTTAAATTTTTTTGTACGGCTAGGGAAAACCCTGTCTTCCTCCGCATCCTGAAATTTCACAATAAACGTTTTAAACAGTATACGATGGTGTTACATGTCAATGTCCGACAAATCCTTCCGCATTAGTGTGTAAATAATGAGTTAATGAAATGAGATAAAAGATGATAACTAAGAGATATATAAATTAATTAAGTGGTCGGTAATGGAGTAGGCCCTACGGTTTACGATTTAATCATAATAGATTCCTTCATTGCATGTGGGATATTCAGTCTGAACAAGTATAGGTATGAAATATAACAATATAGCACGTGTGATATAACATAATATGCAATGTGGCATGTGCCAATATTAAATTAAATTTTGATTTAATGTCGTTCCTAGCCATAGTACGCATTCACCAGTATATTCTTATTAAGTGCTGCATTTTTTCATCTATATTTTAAATGTTTTACATCTACAATTGATTTATAAACAATGCCAATATCATTCCACATTTGGATGCCAGTATAGACCATTGATTTTTGGTAGAGTGTGCTTAAAGGGCGCGACAATTTTAGAATAAGGCTCTCTCCCCTCTCAGGGCATAATATGCCTCGTTATTGTTCTCCAATCTATTCTACAGTGGTGTTGTTGTTTGTGATAGAATTTAACTACATTAAAATATATTCTTTCTTTCACTGTCATGGTCTTACTTTCTTCATGGAGAGCTGATATATTATGTCTATTAATGTATATATTATAAAGTCAGGCATTAGCTGCAGATTGTGTTTCCTCCAAATTATTATTCCAAACTAGAAATGTCAATAATTTATTAATTTAAGCATCTCAATCTTAAATCAGCTCCTTCATGACATTATATATAATTATAACCTCAGTAAAATTTCTGACTTTGGCCAGGAAGACATATAGCACCCTGCTTTGCTCTGAAGGAGCAACATCAGTATTAATTTAAGTGGCTATTAATAATGCAATTGCATGAACAACTTCTTACTTACTCGCTTAAAAATTCTAATCATTTTAAAATTGAAACCTACTAAAATCGTTGCTAAACGTTTTCAATAATATTAAAAGACACATTTCAACACCTATACTAAAAATCAATTACATGGACCAGTCAGGCCGGCACTGCTTTTACTTAGATTCCTGTTGAACTCTCCAGTGAATGTCTGTGCCAATATTAGATTCCAAGACCAAGGCGGTGAGAATTTAAAACAGGACATACTTGCAGTGTCTGTCGACGATTTCTCCATTTGAGAAGGATGTTACGGACTAGAAGAGATTTAAACTGCGTCCAAAATGAAGCCTTCGCCATTTTGAAGATAAAATTAAGTAATATGGTCTACGTCAAAGTTGACTGAGATGGCATGATGGTTCCACGACAGTAGTCTTGAGTGGTCAAACTTCTTCATGTGTTTGGATTGAGAGTCATGATGCGCTTATAAACGGATACATTGAGAGGTACAGCGAACATACGGGACCCTGCGGCATCACAGCGGCTACTTCTTCGTTCACGCGTCGGGTGTGCGGCTAAATTTCATTTAGTTTTGGAGATATTTCACTTCATAGTAATATCTCCCATCACTTCATTTCGGGAAGACTGTTCACAGAGACAGTCGAAGCATCTAGAATATAAAGTTTCGGGAGAAAATCCCTTAGATATCTCTATCGGTTTATCTCTGCGAAAACAAAGACACGATGAGGTAAGATAACTTGTTTTTAATTTTACTGATTGACTAGAGAGTCGGGGTAATTGGTTTTATTTGAAGAGAAATTATTTTATAGAAATATTAATTGGGAACTAGGAACGGTATTGCATCTAAATGCATCGTGAGTCGTTACTTAATATCTTAAAGATACCCACTTGATGATGAGAGTATCTTGTATGGAAAAAAGCCAATGAAACGTGAACCCTTCTTACATGGACGATTCGTCGATATTACCCGACAGTCATTTTGATTAGAGCCTAGACTAGAGGGTGCTCGATCGTGACCTAGATATTACCCCAAAGACTCGGTGCAAAAAGACACATCCTTGCTATTCACTCCCAAGCGTTTTGAAATCGACTCTGCTATCCAGAAAAAAGTGTGGGTATATTAACCAGAAAACTATTTTGAAATTGTATTTTAATAAATATTTTGATCCTTTTGTCTACCTAGGTAATTTTGTGTAATATTTATTTACTAATAATATTATATCATTTAAATTTTAATTGAGGAATAGGGTCATACTCTTAGGACTTACTTGCTTTAAAGAGCTTAACTATGATTAGATTTAATCTCGTTCCTTGCTTTAACCCATCCTCTATCTTGGTAGGCTACTATGTAGTTAAGTTCAGAGGATCCACAGAAAAAAAAGGAAGTCAAATAAACGTTTTCCAATGTTTGCGCAGGGAGCTACGGTATATATTATATTATCTGACTATTATTTGCAAATAAAGATCAGACATTTTACACGTGAAGGAAGTCGGATTTCAAACGATTTTAAAAGTTTACATTAGCATCATGTTTTGTTATTCTAATTTTTCCACTTTTAATTCAGCAGTATAAGTAAGAATTTAAAAAAAAACACATTTCCATTAAGGGTGCCTATATATATATATGTGTGCCGATCCTGCTCCTTATTCCAAATGCCCCTATTCTGGCTGATCCATGAAAGACAATCTGAAAGTATAAGACCTGAACTAGTGGGAGGTTTTTACACATTTTTATTCAGGTATTTATTGACAATGGGTGTTTTTCTTTGTGCCCTGTTATAAATTACCCAAACATATATTTCGAGAAGTGTTTTAAAATACAAAGGTGTTTTTCCTTTAAAGTTAGAGCACTATAGGCCTACTATACACAAACTATAGATAGAATTATTGACAATATGATGAACACATAATTAATGAGTGAAGGATGATATAAGTGATTGATAACATGAAGTGGAATTTCCAGCCTAAGTGTTGGGAGATATTTATTTTAGATTTGTGCTGGTACATAACAAGTTACATTTAGGAATTGCATTGCTTAGGGACTAGGGTGTATTTGCTCCCAGTGCAATGCATTGAACGCATAGGCCCTATTTTTTGCTATATAATATCATTGGAATATGAAGAACCCAATTAACGCCAGTATTATGTAAATTTTCGGGTACTTAAATGACGGAACCCCAACTTATGAATGTTTACCTTGTGGTGGTAAATTGCGTTGGAATAGCTTGTACTAAGTTATAGCGGTACACTTTCAGGTGGAATAAAACCTACTACATCTCTATCAGTGTTTGTTATCATTTCGTTAACGCGTCTTTATTCTTTCCTCATACAGTTCAAATCCCGCCGACCAAGAGGATATCATTATGGAGACTAGTAACAGCACTAGCGGGTCTACATCAGGCGCTGGCACGCCTATCCCAATGATCAGCAACCCAGGTACCCCGAGGTCTGCTATCGAGTCTGAGGTCCGCCAGACACCACCCCCTGCTTCCTCATCTTCAGCCACTTCCACCCCTTGTGCTCCTATAAGCTTGTCCCGGACAGCATCGCCTGCTCATATCCCTTCTCCGGCCACGCACCTTCCACAGCCGATACAGAGTCAACATTCTCAACTACAACAGACGTTACCCAAACAGCTCCACCAACTTCCTCAGAGCAAATATGCTCAGCTGCTGGCAGTCATTGAAGATATGGGTAAAGACATCCGACCTACATACTCTGGAAGCAAGACCTCCTCCGAGCGTTTGAAGCGTGGCATTGTTCATGCCAGAATCCTGGTCAGAGAGTGTTTGATGGAGTGTGAAAGGAGTGCTCGGTCATAAGATAAAAAAGGGACAAGAAGGCCCGAATCCGCTGACATGTTTCGTATTTAATGTTGTTCCCCAAGGGAATCTCAATCTTACTGAGCGTTTGACCTTGTGTGAAAGCTGTACCTAATTGTAACTTTAAGGTTATACTTGGATGAATGGTGGAACCAATCAAAATTACCTGTTAGAGTGAGTGTTCTGGATGGAATTAAAAGCTATTGAATGATATTAGATGTAACTCAAATTCGTGTGCGTCTGTCAGATTTAACTGCCGGTCAGAGGGCATTTCAATTATGAAAGTTATTATAATATACACATTTTTATAAAGCTGTTTACAGTGACATACAATTAGTTGTTTGTTTACAGCCCAGTTTAGGTCATGTTAGAAGTAGTTATTTGTGTGCCAAAGGCTCCTTTATTATACATTCGTCAAGTTAGTTTGCCTGTACTGGTTTACCTGCAATGATGTTTGATAAATTGCCAATCCTAAGCACCAAAAAGAAACAATTCTAAGAACCGTGTCATCTAGAGATTTTATAGAAATTCTTGGTACAATTCATTAAACAATGTTTTATGACTGAAGTATGTATTAAAGGAAATGAATATCGTATATAATATATGTATTTTTTAATATTTATTCACAAATATCTAAATGATGTAACAATGTGTATGGTTATAGATCACAATGGTAAATGAAATAAAAGAATAAAAATCAGGTCCTCTCCATGCATTATTTATTCCATAAAATTATAATGAAGCAATGGGGCGTGAATGTTAAACTAATGGTAGTTCCCAATACTACGACTAGGAAGATGTGGGATTATATCTGGAAATCAAGTAGTCCCTGCGTACTTATTGTGCACTTAGATGTGTTGCCCCTTTATTATTTCGGCTTAATGGTAAAATTAGGTGTTAGCTATTAAGCTTAAAATCAGTAAGGGGATAGGTTGAAAACCTGTCAACTTATATCCCCTGTTGGCCTAGGGTCTGGGAATAATCCCTTTTTAGATAATGACTACTATTTCACCTGAATGTCTATTTCATCCAAGTTTGTAGTTGATATACTATTATTATTATTATACAACTTTTATTCAATATCAGCATCAGTATATACAATGACAATAGAGAACAGGGCCATTGATCCTTCTCCAATGGAGATCTTCCTGGTGACCCTTAAATAAAAAGTTAAAATTACAAAGTAGTATCACAGCTATTTTATAGCATTGAATGGAAAATTAAATGTCTCTGTGGTATTCTAAATAAATAAATTGTCTATGGTTTGTCCTTTCCGCGGTGACGATTATTATTGTTCGTATCGCATAGTTTTTGTTTTTAGGGCTGTTGGAATCGCCTCAAGTCCATTTTTTAAATATATTTATCATTGTCTATCATCTTTTGTTCGTAATTTGCGCTCGTGCTCTTGGATGTCTTGACACAGCTGTTGAACAGACTTGTTTCATATTAACCTGGTCGATGTTGATTTGATGTTACTACATACACCATGCACAGGCATGACTATCACTTTGAGTGATTAATAATTTAAACTATTATAATCTTTAATATACAGAGACTTCTGATGCCGAAAATTATTCCCTACCGACCATTCCCTTTTTCCTTCTGACCAAACTCGAAAGTAGTTTCCCTTTTTAGAAGTTCTAAAGAAAACATGGCGGATATTGGGGTCTAATTTTGTTTATTGCTTAAGTGCACCCCCTACTTTACTTGCATATTGCACAGACAATTCTGTGGGTTAGCTCCTTTTCATCCTCGGTACTCCACTGGCTCACTTCGATGATAGCATCTTACCAACTACAACGCCAACCAGACATAAAGCCTCCCGCTTCATCCTTTAAACCTAAACGAACGAATGATCTAGCATAAACCTTGAGACTGCACTAATACACATATTACGGACACATCACACATAGATGTATGCATAACTAACCAGGCGCTTTTGTTTTAAATCGTTGCTCTATATCTATTACTACTTTCGATCATATTTACAGCCTTTAACCTTTAGCTGTGACCAGGATTTCGCATAGCACACGACTATGGCTAATGAGGGAGGGACTGCAACTTTCAATGCGCAAACCCTGCAAACTATAGATGTTCAATACAGTGCAGATGCGATTGAATGTTGTCCCATTACTGACTTTGAAAACATCGTACTCTGTGGTACCTACCAACTAGAAGTCCAGACATCACCTGAGCACGAGCAAGTGGAGGAGGTACATATTTATTATATGCGCATTTTATATTGAAAAAAAAAGCATCTAGAGTGGGATACGTTGCATGTGTATACCACATAACTCCGCCACCTAGCTGAATCTCCAGAAGTACCTTTAGCCTAATGGCTTTGAAATATTTCTTTTAAGATTATTAAAGGCATGTATAATAAATCGGTTAACTAACACGTTGCTTTCAGTCGTTTAGAATACTGCACTCGTTGCTGTGCAGTTCGTGCTAACCAACTCGTTAGTCAATCTATATAAATTATTGATATAGTATATCATATCCATCGCAATTACAGTTAATTGCTGCCTTTGATTACCGCCTCTCTAAATTAATTTAATGGTTTTGCTGCAAACCGTGAACAGAAATAGGGGTTCATCTTCACAGAGAAGGATAATTTTACTACTTTCCTGCATATTCCGTTACCCGATGCTAAAAAAATAGGCATTTCATTAGATTCCATCAAGTTAAATCACTGGCCTTTATGTTACGTATTACCAAGTTGAGTTAGATTTTAACAAACCCATATCGACTAGGATGTCATTATTGAAATCTTTTTCTAGGACGGAACATGTATCGATAATACTCCCAGGAAAAGACTAGGGCGTCTCCTGACATATAGACTTTCTGAAGATTTTCAACGACTAGATGAAGTACATCGCAAGGAAGTTCCAGCAATTTTAGACATAAAATGGTGTCATACGCCAATGAACGGTTCGCCCGTTGCCGGCCTAGTCGATGCATCCGGAATTTTCAGTATGCATAGGCTCAGTGATGAACAGCATACAATGGAACTGCTGACGGAATTGCCTGTGGTAGAAGATAATGGATTAGCTTTGTCGTTAGACTGGTCAACTGGACGTGATACTAGGTTAGCAAAATCGACTCTCGCATACATATGTACAGTCACATTTCTCGTGCTTTTCTTTTTATCAAACAGAATGTCCTCGCATATTCTTTTTCGGCTCTCGTACATTAAAAAGAGTAATTCTATTAGATTTAGCTGATTTTAAAATGTATTCTTTCCTGGCAGTGCAATCAAAGCAGTTGTGAGTGACTCAAAGGGAGGTTTGAATATCATTGAATTCAATTCTGACTCAACTCCCGAAATAACTCATCAGTGGAAAGGACATGATTATGAAGCGTGGATTGCTGCCTTTGATTACTGGGACCCAAATATAATATATTCAGGTAGATCTTTACATGTTCATCTCAAAAGATTTTTTTTTAATATTATACAATTACACGCTCATAATTCAGTCTGGCTTTTGGTTCTAAAGATCCTTGAATACCATTCAAATATATTATTTGATACCTTTTATTTGAGGGGGAGATGATTGCCGGTTTAAGACTTGGGACCTACGCGTATCAACAGACTTCCCGATACAAACAAGTAAAAGGTAGGCTGCGCAGCAACAGTTTTATATTGAATAGTGTTTTATCATTGCCGTTCTTGACTTTAATCCCCGTGTAAATACCTAGGTATATAATACCTTTTCAAAGATCGAGATATCGATGGGTAGACATTGGGTTGGATGGTGGGGTGATCTTTCTTTAAAGGTCTAACTGATTTACTGTATACTATATGATGTAACATTGCTCTTATCTCAAGGACGAAGTTTATGATTAATTATTGAAACCCCGTCATTATAGATTGTACGAAAATTAGATTAATTACCAGGGAAACCTGTTGTAACATAACCGACTGTGATGTAAAGGTCTTAAAGTACAATAGGACCTAAATATTACCTAAGTACCTCTCTATAAAAATTGTAACACTGAGCATAAATCATTGACGAATTACTATGTAAATCAAGATATATGTTCGTTTTCACTTTATTTAGGACACATTGGAAGACCTGCACTGTAGAATTGTATGCCCTTTTCATGACTATGTAATTGTTAAAAATTCATGAATAAAAATTCAATATATATATATATAGTTGATTAAAGTAGAGGCCACCCCATAACAAGTCTGGATGCTATTCTCTGAGCAATAGAAACTTGTGTTTAAATGTTATTTTCACGTTTCAGTCATTCAATGGGTGTGTGCAGTATACAATCAAATCCGCATAGAGAATTTATTTTTGCAACTGGAAGGTGGGTTTATGTACATCATTGATTAAAATACGCGGTATCTTATAACCGTCCGTTATAATATTTAAGGACTGTACCATTATGATTGAATTTGTACAAACTCATTGCACAATAAGACGCATATAAAAAACCAGTTTCAGTCTTCACCAAAATGACTTTTATGTACTTTAAACCTAAGACGTTATCGTTTTCTGTAAGTACTGTTTATGCATTCCCTCTATATCACTCAGCTATGATGAACACATCTTAGTATGGGACTCCCGTAATCGTAAACGCCCCATGTCTGATACCTCTACTGGTGGAGGAGTGTGGCGACTCAAGTGGAAGCCCGATAATGGTGAACTCCTACTTGCTGCTTGTATGCACAATGGATACCACATACTTGACTGCACTTCTATTAAAGGTATCCGTTTAATACTTTTTGAGTATTTGATCGAATATTAAATCATCCGTGCAATGCTCTCCTATCGTGTGTATGATCAATTTTAACAAGTAAACGATCAACTGATTATCAGGTTCTTCCAGAAAAAACTGCATTTGTATATATTTTTTTATATTTTGGATACGAGCTTATTATGCATCATTGTTACAATGTTTGGTTTACAAAAAAACAACTCCCCAGGTCACCATTGCGGTGGTCTTACCCTGCATATGAGCCCCGGGCATACAATTTTGTTTTATATTTGTTTTTATTCAGGATACGAGCTTATTATGCATCATTGTTACAATGTTTGGTTTACAAAAAAAAACAACTCCCCAGGTCACCATTGCCGTGGTCTTCCCCTGTATGAGCCCCGAGCATACAATATATATACTAGTATATAGCCTTCAGACGTTAAATAATTTTCTTGCGACATTAAGATGTCTCTTCCTGCGGTTCCCGTCGCTTAAACCAATTCTGAGGGGATAAATAACTGAAACCAAAATTGGCAAGTTAATAAATATATAAAAGAAAAATATAAAAGTATTGTCCAAATCATCTATAATCACAGTTGGAGCCTTTACATGTGGCTTTAGTTTCAGATAGATGGGCAAACATTATGTATCGGTTAATCTAGACTTTATTCATATTCTCCATTCAATGATTAATATAAGCATGTGTTGCTAACTCCTAGATGATGGCCCACAGGAGATAATTGCATCGTACATGGAGCATTCGTCCCTGGCATATGGTGTGGACTGGTGCCGCGTGAAACCATCCCAAGAGGAACAAGATGATCGATCTCCTCAACGCATTATATCATGTTCCTTCTATGACCATATTCTTCATTTGTGGACCACGGGCTTGTTGAGAATCTGACATCAATAAATTATGTTATTTCAAGTATAACACGTGTTTTGTCATTTATAGTTTTTAAGTCTAGGCGTTTGCCTTCTTTTCATTCAATCAGTCCTAATTTTGATGTGGATATAATATGTATATCGATCATACATTGCTTGCTGCATAGTCGGTAGGAATACATACATATATATATCTGAATGGAAGCTAATGGATGTAAACCCATAGTCCTCACTTGGAATACTGCCCTCCTCCATAGAAGTGACTGCCAGTAACGATTGAACATTTGCATCTACTACTATAGTATAGGGGAGAGTACCGCCGGTATATGGTGCAAATACATGTACCTAGTATCTATTTTATGGTGGTATGGGCGGCAGTGAAAAAGAAATATCTTACCCATCCAATCGTATTTAGTGGGTCTGCGCGAGAAGAAACTTATATATCAATATATATACTTGTGAATTGTAGGCTATGGAAAATCGAAAATAAATGGAACTTAAACATACTGATGGTTCTTCCTCTCAAGTTTACTACTAAAAAGCAATATATATATATATTTCTAAATACCTATGTTTGAAAATATAATTAGCTAGATAGGTAATATGAAACTAAAATCAGTCTGGGGACCAGCTGCATGATTTGGGGTCCTTTGATATCTTGCATAAAATGCAAACTAAACTTATTTTTATAATTGATTTAATTTATATAACTGTATATTATGATTTAATGCCATGTACCTCCGTATTAAGACCTCGGGCTACTTGGTACATGCCATTTGAAAAGGGGAGGAAAGAAAAATAATTATCAAAGAGAATGTAAAGCACACAGTAGAACTTGAGAAGGGTCACGCCACGTAGGCTCTTTTCTTTCCAGCCGGGTTTCGCTAGCCATCCGCCGTGTAGTTGTCCAGCGGGAAAACATCTCGCAGCCGTTTATGAACGTACCATGAGAGGGCGTCAGGGTTGGTGACGTTTACACTTGGGTGACGTCGCCATCGCGGATGAACATACGCAACCTTCCTTGATTATCATCGGGGGAAAAGCAGTTTAGCTGCCTTTACTCTCGTTAGCATCGCTCCAGAGACGCCTTTATTCTGGGCCTACCATCCAAAATGAGCATCAGTATATTATTAGTATTTATTCGGTAGAAAATAGTTCGTATCTCTGAGTGAAGCGGTTGTAAACACGATTTGCATAGGTGAGCGATAAAGGGGCGACTGGAAATCTACGAGTCCACATAAAAACATTCTTAGAAATGGATATTACGAGGTCCTTATTCGGTGGACGAACAACCGACGGGTATAGTTCGAAAAGGATACACGGTGAGATCAATTTAAACGACATCTTGCATTAACTATGTAACTCACAATTGTCATATATCTACTTTTCCTTCAGTCGCTGACACCACTCTCCGGCCAGTTCGGGGATGGGACTAGCATCGCAGTTAGCAAATTTGCCGGAGACAGCAGTGAACTGAAGAAGCATATGTTCCTGCAGTTACGCCGTTAATAATATTTTCATTGAGCGAAATTATGATGATCCGACCATACAAACTGAAGGTCGGATTCTGTAGATGGTATTTAGGCCTGTCTTTGATTTAACATCTGACCGCATGGACCGAAAATCAATTGGTTTTTCCAACTCAGCAAGTGGCCAAGTCCCTCAAGTCAGCTATGTATTATATAATTTTACTGATACCGTGCCATGACAGTCAAGAAATCCTGATCCATGAAGGCAATTAGTTCAGTTTATTTAAGGACTTGACAGATTCCCGATTAAACCAATTGTTCACTCAATCTGAAATTGTACAAACTGATTTGGAACCCTGCCAAGTGTGTGGGCGTGGTCCCTAGGCTATAGCGTGAATTAAAGCCCAAAATAGTTACTAGTTTCCATGTAATCACTCTAGTCTCTAGGTCCAAACCCTCAGATCATATATTAAATAATAGTATGTCAGCCTATTTCGCTAATCTGTTTCCTGGGAAACTGGATAAGGATAAGCCATCATATAAGGATGTATTATTAAAAATTAGCCAATATATCTATCGATTATTGCTACAAAGGATGACAATTTATCAAAAAAGTAAGACTACTCAATACCGGTATATGATAATAAGGAAATGATAAGAAGCATTAGTAACTTAGTTACATAACAATTCACAACTGTGACTAATGACTTGTCAATCTAGTAGGCCTATATATTGTCCCCTGGAGAATATCGTCCTCGAGAGTGGGTCTTGTAGAATATGTACTGAAACATCAAATATAAGAGAAACAAATAATATCATCGATCATGATTTTTTTTTATCCAAAATTTTTATACTGTAAGTAACTCCATTATGAATATGATCAACGATCCTATAGCTACACTGTGTAGCTATAGGATCGTTGATATGATGCGGGAGGAGTTTAGTGGGCGTTCAAATTACCATTTCTATTTACAGGAAGTACTAGTATACAGGTCTCAATGCCTTTAACTATTAGGCTTCATGATTTAAAAAATAATTACGGTACTAGGATTGGTAGTGCTGATTGCCCTAATTTAGGGACAGTGGGAATGTCCTAAAATAAGTATGCTATCTAGATAGTTTCAAAATGTTCCTCTAAATCATATAAATGCAACAAGCACCGACAGAAAATCTTAATGCTTGACATTGAAGACACACCAAGGAGTTATTTATGCCAGTACTAAAGTTTTATTTACACACCAGCAGGATAAACATACGAGTCCAAACTATGCCTCTCTGAACACACATGATATAACTGAATGCGGATCATACACTTTTTTTTTATCTTAGTCCGAGTTTTCCCCTTGAACAGAATATAACAGAATGCTGATTTTACATTTTTTTTTATAATGTGATGAAATTGTTTATCTTCGTATGTGCCATGAAAGTCGAATCTACTGGGTTTATTGTTTTATGAGACTTCATCTCCATAGAATATATTTCGTAGTCTGCAACATTGTATTATAACATTTTATTCCATGATTTGGCCGTGAGCGTACAATATAATCGATATACTTGCCGCTCACAAGGTGGACAATATAAACTCCCTGTATTGTACAGTGACGTCACGACCGTTCGAGACAATGCAGACAACTCAGTTTGATGAAATTAAAGCAAATAAAGTTGTTTTAAGTTAAGAATCATGGAATAAAAGCAAGAATAGCACAGTATCGTGTCTTCGGAGGCCTATATTCTCCTTGTATGGCCGAAAAACAACTCGGCCTACGGCCTCGTAGTTTTCGGCCATGCTCGGAGAATATAGCCCCCCTCATACGCGATACTATGCTGTTCTTGCTATAGTATCTTTGTCGTGGAAATACACATCTATTTTTATATTTAAGATAACAGTATATCATCTGATCAATATACGTATTTCTTTCTAATTCCATTGTAGTTGAGACGTTGTCAGAAGATGAAGAAGATGACAATGTTTCCCTCACTGAGGGGATCAGCATCTCGGCCATGCCAACGTATTCCACGGTTGGATCCGATTTCGTGCCTACCCCTGGTGGTCCCTTCTCAGCCCTCACTCCCTCCATGTGGCCCCAAGACATCCTCTCCAGGCTTTCTCACCCGGTAGGCGATAACAGACTTTCTATGATAACAATTCCTATACACTGTCTCACTCAAGAAAAAAAATAAAGAAAACATGTATAATGAATGAATCTATTTTGCTTGTATATATGTAGCTTTTCATTCTGCCTTATTCATATTGTATGCGTTTCGCTAAACGATTCATTTTGAGGGCGTGATCGATTTATATGTGGCTTCCTTTTCTTACAGCCTGAAGATGCATCGGGACAACCTGATTACAGATATGATGAGTTCGGGTTCAAGGTGGAGGAAGAAGGTAATGCCGGCTTTGATTGACTCTTTGTCTATTTCTGTTTCTGTCCTTTCATTTGCCTGGTAATTCTTCAATCTTCCTTGTTTGTCTGCAAAGTATTTTCCCGAATTCTAAGCGATGAAGAAATGACTTACCACTTCCCATGTTTCACTTCATCTGTAATTCTTTGAATTCATTTGAACCTCTTGAAACCTTTCAGATGGCCCTGAGGAAAACTCGAGTAAACTGCTGAGTACACCTTTTATTGAGGACGCACAGCACCGCCTTAAATGGACAGCTTACCTAGAATTCACTCACAACAATGAAGTTGGTGATCTCACATGGGACAAGGTAAATTGTCTATGGATAGATTTTCTCACTCTATTCTTAATTAATAAAACTCTTTTAAGTACCCTCTTTTAAGTATTTTAATTAAAATAATATTTCTTGAATAAAATCTTTGATAAACGTCATAATAATTTTTACAGGTTGAATCCCGATTGCCCCGTTCAGAAAAGCTTCGTGGCATGGTACGAATGGGCATTCCACACTCGCTCCGCTGTCATATATGGATGAGGATATCTGGGGCGCTAGAGAAGAAACACAAATCGGAAACAACTTACAAAGATATCGTTAAAGCCAGTTCTAATGATCTACTTATGACTTCCAAACAGATTGAAAAAGTGAGTTGGGCAAGTCTTGTGCTAGTTGTATTAAGGTATCCTTATGTATATGTACATATATTTACTATTACTTTGATGACATTTTCTTGTTACAGTGATTCAAATTCTTTTGTTTGGGAAGGAGTAATATCAGTATAGAATTCTCTTGCTCCTGTTGTATGAACAAAAAAAAATGTTCAACACATTTTCTTGTTACAGTTAATCAAACCTATTAGATTATGATTTTCCAATAAGTAAATGTTATCCTAAACTCTCTTTCATTTGACAGGACTTACTTCGAACAATGCCAAGCAATGCCTGTTTTTGTAACATTAATAGTACAGGCATTCCACGGTTGCGTAGAGTTTTACGGGGTCTTGCATGGCTCTATCCTGACATTGGATACTGTCAAGGAACAGGAATGGTAGGTGCAATCAAGCTGTTTTGTAGAAGTGAAAGAGGGGGCAATGCATTCCCTTTTATGAAAAGAATTAGGCGCGAGATAGCTGAGAATAGGTCCCATTGAATTCCTTCCTTCAGAAAAGTGAAATCAGCGAGTGTAGACTGTAGTATACTAGAAACCATATCGTTGTGGCGGATGCTATTGTACAGCAATATAAGCGATTCTCTTCTGCATCCCTAGCTAAAAGGCATTGAAAAAATATTTCTCTCGTGAGCTAATCACTGCTATGCGCCAATATTTAGTTTGATGTACTTTCCAGATCGCAGCCTCGTTGCTTTTGTTCCTCGAGGAAGAAGACAGTTTTTGGATGATGTGTGCCATTATCGAGGACCTTCTCCCGGCCTCTTATTATTCAAGCACACTTATAGGTGTTCAGGTAACGATTCTTTGTGTGTGTTAGAAGGTTGCCTGATAACACATAACATTTTATCTCACCAAAATGAGTGCTATCAAGCGACGATCCTCTTGAAATTCTTTTCCTCAGATATAGTAGATATCTCAACTACCCTCGGATAAAGTTCATAATGTTATTTGTTTTAGGCGGATCAACAAGTTCTGCGTCAATTTGTACTGACCTACTTGCCCGAAACAGATCGCGTGCTTAAAGAACATGACATTGGTAAGGGATCATATACAAACAAGGAGAAATAGCTATCTTACCAAGGCTAACTCATCCATACACACGGATATACTCAAATAAAATGCTAAATGTTAAATGGAATGTTACTCTTTTCTTTTTAGGAAACTATCAATATTAACTTAAGAAAATAGCATTTTATATATACTAGTAAATCTTAAGTCCTGTCATGTTAAAAGTATTTGGGGCATTTTCTGTCAGTAGGTCTAATTTCGGTACTCCCACTCTTTGTGGGCAAATTCTCTTATGCATATTTTGAAATTAACATTACAGAAGAATCTTGATTTCAATTATTTTCATTATTTTGTCATTATGATGTGCTTCAGCCTTGTCATCGATGCTTTCATCTCGGTGTATTTTTCTTCCAGAACTCTCCCTCATTAGCTTACATTGGTTTCTCACGGCATTTGCCAGCGTGGTCCACATGAAGGTTTTACTCCGAGTTTGGGATCTTTTCTTCTATGAAGGTAGCATAGTCCTCTTCCAGATCACACTGGGCATGCTTAAAATGAAGGTACGCGTAATTCATTCTACTGTGATTCTAGATATGATAATGTTATATCCCCTCATGGTGAAAGAAACAACTTCTGAAAATCATATGCAAGATAACTATCTATTTGTTATTCGAACATTTACTTACATATTCCATTAATATTCACAGGAACTCGACTTAAAGACAGTGGACAACTCAGCCCAAATATTCAACATGCTGTCTGATGTACCCGGGGATGTGCAAGATGTAGATGAACTTATTGAAGTACGTCACTGCTCAACCACAATTTGAATAAATTGAATTGACACAAAACCCATTTATTCAATGAGCTAAATGTGTGATGTCGTTGGACTCATGAACCTTTCCTGTATTTACTACATATTAAGCGAAGTATACATGTATGTGTAACCCTACCCCTTCATGTATATAAAGCGACTCTTACTCATTTCAGATTTCCCATAATCTGTCCTCGTCACTGACTGATGTAATAGTGGACACCCACAGAAGGAAGCATCTTGCGTATCTTATGGCAGACCAAGGTGCAATTGTTAATCCCGAGTCTTCGAGAAATCTTCCCAAACAGGTGGGGCTAAACCCAATGTTAATCTTTACTTTGGATATTCATTATCTAGACCGGCATAGCAAGGGAAAATTTCCCTCGAAACTATAAACTAAAAGCAAAGCGTTATTCAAAGTGTAGAATGTGCCTGTAATATATGTTCTTTTTGTATCTGATATAGGCAATTCATATACATCATACTATTGACTGTGCCACTAACGTTAATCCATTTCCAATTCTCAGCAACTGACGAAACGCCAGTTAAAGAGGTCTCGATCGCTCATTTCTATGCTCTTATGGGGAGAACAAGAAGAGGACGATCTTGGAAAAGCAAAGAACATTAAGCAAACTGAGTTGCTTGTAGATCTCCGTGAAGCCATCCTTCAGATTGCTAGACATTTCCAATCTATTGATCCCAAGAACAACAAACTCGTGAGTTTTTTAAAATATAGATACAGACATTTGGGATTCATTCGAAATTTGCCTGAAGTTCCCTTCCGCCTGTCCATGTCACTACTGTTTCCAAACAAACAGCATTTAAAAACTGGGAATTTGCTTCAAAACTGGAAATTTATCTACATCTGTTTGAATCCAACTTATCCTTGGCTAATGACTTTTGGGACATTTATTCACTTCAGGCACGTAAAGAAATATTGACACCAGTTAGTTTCTTACCACTTACCTAAATTTCATTGTATTTGCAATGCCTTTTCTGCGTAGCTTTGCTTTATAAATATGCGCGTGAATAGCACAAGCAGAAGCATTTGTACATTCATTCAGGCAACGTAGAATTGATACTCGATGTGTTGGAGTGTTTTAATTGCGCGCCGATATTTAAATCATAGTGGATTGCCAATATTCGTTATCCATGTTCTTGAGCGCGTGTGTATCATCAATACACATTTATGGCCATAGTACAAAGATCCTTTCCTTCACAAAATGAAAAACATATATGTCGGGAGGGGTGCTGCCAACCGTCTGAATTTCAGGTTGTTTATCGTGTTACTGGTTGAAACAGAGGGTTGTGAAATTGATTGTTACACTTTTTATTTGGACCTTTAACTGGTCAAAAAAACATATATGTTTGTCGCAACATGCATTTTAATGTAATGTCTACATTCGCCCTAACATACAACTAATCACACAATAACAGATAACACCAGTCATAATCCTCGTCGTAAATGATGTCCCCTGACACGGTTTCACTCCAGTTAACTGTTGTACTGGAACTTGAATAGTTTAATGTATGTTTGTATTTTGAGATGATAATAACATTGCCTATGCTGTCTTAGATCGTTTTTGCTTTCTTCGCCTTTGGTCATGATATTGAGGATTCATACATAATTTTACAGGGTCTTGATCAGGGTCCTACGCGATGGGTAGGTTTAAGTGTGTGCTCTCTCTATGCTATGCAACTCACGCTCTTTCTCTAATCTTGAGCTGCCAACCATTATGTACAGACATATTTAGAAATAAGAAAAAGTCACATTCTCCGGTAATATTGACAATTAGTGCCCTCTTGATATGCAGTAGAAATAGTTATGTAAATAATATCTATCTAACTTTATATTCATCACCATTATGTGTTTGTTTTTATTCAAGATTAAGTTAATTAAGATATAAGATCTTAAAACATTGTGTACCTAAGTTTTTGCCCTATATTCATACAAAATGTTTTGTGAATGCCTATATCTCAGATGTTTTGGCAGGTATTAAGTGATGATTTGTGCTCCAAATTTTGTATCCAAATGATTTCGGAGTGGAGGCTGGATCGCTTCGGTTGGCAGTTCTGATATTAGCCCTAGCGTTCATACAGAAACTCAATTAACTGGTTCTCGGAGCTTGAAATGTAGTGAATGTAGCAATGTAGTCATATGTGTTGTTAGGACAGTGATGTATATGCCTACTGCTGTGTCAAACATCAGACCTCTTCCAAAATCACATTTATTTACAAGATATGCATATATGTTTATCTACCTCATTAGCTGTGGAATAGCGATGTCTCTGGTTTATTGATCAGCATTGGTGCATATATATCCTGTCTGAAAGAAAAGGTGACTGAACTAGTATCGCTTGGTAAGGGGAACGCACAGCGTAAATTTAGGTTCACCTCAATGTATCATAAATGAGGTACCGGTAAGGAATGCACACAGGAATCATCAACAACCACTGTTTTGGTTGATACGTTGTCCATTCGCTTGACACCACTGCAGTTTAATCATAACTAGCCAAATCATTCATCAACATTGATAATTCTGGTGTAGACTCCCATTTGATTTCCAAAGTCCTAATTGTCCCTATTTCCGCATTAAACACACACTTCAAGAACGGATTGTTTCCCGAAAACATATACCTTTAGTTCCGAAGTACGGTCAGAGGACCTAGTGAGAAGTCTCCATCTCCCTCTCCCAACTGGGTTTAAGCATTTTAGTTTATTTTTTTAATTTTGAGTAGTGTTAACTAGTGGAAAACACCCGTGGGAACATGTATAGTCAACTTGATGTCAGGTCGCCTTTAATTTGAAAAGTCACTAAATAAAAAATATGTCAGATATTCTCAACGATCACCCAGAGTTATTCTCGATTTTTCAATTTTTGGCTCAACATGTATGTTCTCAAATCTTAATTAAATATACTATCATTCTTTCTCGATCATGGCACTCTTTATATATATGTGAATGACTTTACCCACCAAATACCTGTGCCGCTTTGGCTATGAGTATTCAGCCATGAAAATAAATATTTTGTCTTCATGCAACAGTCTGCTTCGAAATGTCTATGCATGCATGATGAATGTTTGTTTGTTCTCTAATATATTGCAACTTGATACATTTTCTAGCTTTATTTTGGATTTCTGATATAAACATTCTTATTGGCATAACACTTAAAAGTAATTAACACAAAATAAAAATATTCAGAAAATACAGACACCAAAATATGAGCTGAGAGATTATGTTTTGATATTTGTTAAATACATACAGAAATATAATGTGCTCTACATGTATTGTCAATTGTGATTTATCTGTCATCTGTCTCCTGTTCCTCCACTTTCTACGCCTTGGACCAATTGTATGTTTCTTTACAGAATACTACGGCCGACTATACGATGGAAAGTCACTCTCGGGATTTGGAAAATTACATCAACGTCGCCAGGAACAAAAGGCGCCGAGCCAAAGCATTGCTTGATTTTGAACGTCATGATGACGACGAGCTAGGTTTCAGGAAGAATGACATTATCACGGTAGGCATTCTAGTGTACATTCCGTTTGTCTAATATCGTTCGAGGTTTAAAAAAAATATATTTAACGAAATTTACACTAGGTACAACATATTCATCGTACCAAACAAGTAACCCTCTCAAAGTTTATCCTTATTGTATAATTAATAGGGTTCAGTTTGTCGTGTTTGTCATATATCTGTATACCACAACCCAATATCTATTCTTAAAAACGTTTTTTTAAAAACTGATTAAAATCATTATGTCAACCCCACTGTAAAAACTATGTATTATAACCCAGGACACAACGAAAACCACTCTACATGTGTGTGTGTTTTACGACTGTATGTACCTGAATAACGACTGTAATGAAAATAAATATTGAATAAAAATTACTGTTTTAACAACAAAAAAAAATAAAAAAATCAGCTTTTTTGAAATAAGGATGATGATGCAAATCCTCTATTAAGTAGAGTTGACATTCTCCGAAAAGTTGCAATAGGTAGTTTCCATCCTTTCCAATTTCACTGAACATTTTCTTCAGTCTACTCAGACAGTGCTAATATTACTTTTATTCTGTTGCAGATTATTTCCCAAAAGGATGAACATTGTTGGATAGGGGAGTTGAATGGTCTTCGCGGCTGGTTCCCTGCAAAGTTTGTTGAACTGCTCGATGAACGAAGTAAGAGTTACTCCATGGCGGGTGATGATACCGTCACTGAGACTGTCACTGATCTGGTGCGAGGAGTGTAAGTGTTTACTTATACTTCTTCAATATCATGTGCCTTTAGTCCATGGATGAAAGTCTTCAGTATTTATACTGAAATTAGTATTTTTGAAACCTTAAAAATGAAAGATTCTATTTCTAGAAATCAAATTTTCAAAAAAAAAAAATAGATTTTCAGAAAATTCAAGTTACAAAAACATTCTTCAAAAATTTCACATCAGAATAACTTTTAAAATTTTCCCCGAGCCCACCTATGGGTGCTTTCCCCCTTGCCAAAGATGTTTCAGTATTTTTGCCATGGCCCCACTTTCATCCCTGCTTTACATTTTGGGAGCCTAGTATTCACAATGGCTTCTTTAAACCTATCTTCATAGTAACATATGTACACCACGTTGATACTGAATGGAAGCACAAATGTTTTCCAAGATCTCTGAACAACTATATTTTAGGCAGTTTGAGCTTTTGTCAATACTGTATTCCACGTCAGTCCTTTATGGTTCATTTTCCGTACTTCATTTTATTTGAATTATTTCTTTTCATCGCGACAGATTCTGCCCAGCGTTCAAGGCGGTGTTTGAGCACGGTTTAAAGCGATCTCATATTCTGGGCAGCACGTGCCACCCATGGCTCTTTATCGAAGAGGTGAGTACTGAAATTGCTCTAGATTTTCTGTCAATTTATCCCTTAAAGCTCTGGATTTTGCGAACAAGAAATATTCTGTACAAAATCCTATTTCGCACTTTGCATATTTTATGGAAAGAAACTGGGGAGGTTTTCTCACCATGGCCATTATAACTTGATTTCCGGACCTCATATATATATGTTGTTGGGAAATGTCTATCAGAAATCACTAGGGGGCACCACTACTCAGCTAGAGTTAACACCGTCTAATCTTTATAACATGTAAACATTTTACACACTTTCACTCATATTTACTAATTTCCATTGAAAGTTTGATTCATTTGGTACAATTGAAATATGCATTGATATAATTATGATATGTATGACAAATTCTCAGAGAACAGAAATGAGGGAAGACAAGGGTTGTTCATGTCAATTCTGTCAAGAAGCTTTGCACAATAGCTGTATAACTAAAACAGACAATCCACCTCTGAATCAAACATTTTTAACTTTTGACAGGCTGCAACTAAGGAAGTCGAAAAAGATTTTGAATCAGTTTATTCGCGACTGGTCCTCTGCAAAACATTCAGGTAAGTCTCTCATGCAATACTACTTCTCACACAATGCTCCCTAAGTCATATTATTTTTGCTTTTTCGTCAACATGTCAGTCTGTGTAGATGTGCTGTTAATGTGATGATGTCAGGTTTAAGTCATGCATTATTAAAAAAGGTTGAAGCATGTCAGATTATCACGAGTCCCCCCTTAAAAAATAGGTCATGAGTGACGGTCACAAGAGGTCCAGATGAGTGCTTTAGATATAGATTTTATGCGACACAATAAAGAACTCTTGTGATACTGGATATGCATATTAATATGGTATATCCCCGTTCATTATGAGCAACTTTACCGAGAATTTAGTGTTTACTTAATTCCTTGTATTTGTTTCTATCTGGGCTACCAATCGCGAAGCTAATATACACTGCCGTATCAACAAAAAGCTGATAACGAATGAAAACAAAAATATTATGGCAAATTCTTGGTGAATCGATGCATTGTTTGATCCCCACATGTACTGCGTGCTTGACCTATGAACTCGTGTTCTGTTATCAAACAAAAACGAAGCGTTGGTGAGAAATAGCGCTGAGGTCAAAGGGGATAAACATACGACATGGTAAAGTTGGGCATCTTTGAGAACATCTCCACATGAGGGGCCCTGCATACTTTCCCCTCCACTTGTTCCGTTACCAATACTTGCTACGTAGTATGACACATTCTGACCAACAGTTTCTTTCTGATTTGGAATGTCATCTTTATCTTTTTCCCGTAAATTCCTTCTGTTTGTATTGGAAACTTATCCAAAATAATTTGTTTACTCGTGTAAAACTAAAGCCGCCCCCCCCCCTCTCCCCGGAATATTTGATTAAATCCAAACGGTTGAATGATAATGATTTTCATTCTAACAATTCTAGTTTGTACCGCTTCTTAGACCTTTACCATGCAACTTGGGGTATATGAGTATTGACATTAAAAGCTGATTTGGTTTTACCTTGAACGATGCATTTTGCTACTGAAATCTTGGTTATCGTAGTTTTTAATTGCGGCTCTTTTTTCTTTTGGAAATAATTATGGGTTCTGTTTTTTTAAAAAAAATGGTATCGGAGACTTAATTTGTTCAGTGTTTAACTGCGACATGAAGGTTTCTATGCATCTTTTGGTTCTTAAAATTATGTATAATTATACTTTTTAAGATATATTTTAGCCTATTATCTTCCCCCTTGCCTTCTCTAATTCTGTAATAAATGTCCTATTTTGAATTCCACCTATTCTAATGAGCAAAAATATAACTGATCGTGAAAAGTGGCAAGCAACTATGCTCCATTATCAAACTGGGGCCCACAGCTTTGTATAAAATATTTCTACCCTCATGAACCAGAACTTAATTATGTTATTATTATCATCAATAGTCGACATGCCCGTTTTTCCCCCGTTAGAGCTCTCGTAAAAAGCCTGTATGCAGCGAAAGATTTATCCACAATACGTCCAATTCCCCTATCTCTTATGTTCTGCATATGTATGACACCTGAACGAGTGGGTGCTTGAAAATGGAAGACAAAAAAATGTAAATAGAGCCACATGCTATTACTGCGAAGCGGGGTGAAAAAAAGCGAGGAAGATGAATGATTGGCCTGTCAGATCCAGGTGTAGTTGGTACTTTAGACCATGCTAAATATATCTTTGTCATGACATATTGAGTGATGCTCTCCCTACACTTATATCTGAATCAGAGCATTGCAAGAATCTAAACTCGGCCTTGTTGAAACCAGCGATGATTTTATCAGTATGCTGCTGATTATCGAGAATGTTGTGATAACATCCTTAATGATTGATTCGATGCCAGCTATGTGGGACAAATGCAAACATCTCAGTGTCGATGTTATGTTGAAGAACAATTAGATACGGTCATGGCTAGCTAATCCCTTATTGCCCTTTTAAATCTATATCACTTCTTAAGCTCGTTTGTTAATTAATAATATTAAATAATTAGTTCAGGAGTAATTAGAGAAGCATTGGATTATATTAGACCCATGCAGTTCCCTTTAGTATGACAATGTTAAAAACCATTAAGATATGGCTTAGAATGTTTATCAGTTATCCATCGTTATTTGAAATTAATCATAGGACTGATGGGAAAGCAATATTCTATGAAAATCTTCAATATCTAACATTATAGCAGTTGGATTTTACACTTCCCCATTGTACTGGTTTTGCTGTTTTTGTTGAAAGGATATTGAGACCGTATCTGAGGTCACGTCCTTACATGCTAGTACTATCATGATTTATTCATGTATTTCCTCATCAGTCATACACAATGAGCTCTCCGATCCGGCACACAACCCCTCGCCTCACCCCCATTACAGCCCATCCCTCTTGGGAGCGTTGAAGGGATAGTGAGTACTAACTGACAGCACTGCGTGGATACAGGGGTTATTTATCTCCAAAACAAATCCACATGGTGTCGGGTAATGTTTTTGTTGCCACCATCATTAAGCAACAGAAGTTTAATGTTGTTATGTTTTATGACAGCTTGACATGTATGGCCATAAGTATTACAAAAATGTGAATTTTTGCATTCATAATTGCGGAGCTGCATGACTGCTGTCATGTCAGGGATATGAGTAAAATAAGGACATATGCACTAAGTCTGCATATGTCCTTGCGGATCCACCCCCCAGGCATAATTAACACAGTGACCGGTCGCGTACATTCCTGGTATTATTTTGCGCTTCTGTGTGGCCTCCTGCACTTCACATTGAACACATCTTTCCATCTTAGAAATAAATCTATCAAATGATCACCAAGGTTACGGGTGACTCACAATTACCCTTTTCATCACATACCCTGTTTAGGGTCACCGATTTCCCGCGCCTTTGTCCAGGGATTTGAGAGAGAATGGGGGTCATTTTATACACTCATGTCGAAGGGGGCTTAACGTAGGGTCAGTGTCCTTTGTTAGGAGGCTTCAATTTTAAAAGCGAATTTTGATAGGAGTTTTAACTGTTCTAACATTGGTTTGCCTTAAGATTTGGGATTGGACATTCGCAGAAGTATGTACGATGTTCAAAAAAAAACTATGTACGTCATGTACAGAATATTTGGGATATCATACATATAGCGTACACTTAAAGAGCCCAACCTTCACAGTCAAGGTCCATATTTTTCGAAGCAGAACTTTTACTTTCCACAACAAGTAATTTGGAGATAAACATAGGGGGATATAAATCACATGGGGTTACTAGGTCGGATTAGTCCTTAACTTTAAAAAAAAAAAAACATCCACTCCACTGACATAAATTGAGGGGTCACATGTTGCGGAGGAGGGAGGAGCGGTTTTTCAGAAGAAAAAAAATCACCAAAAGACATATAATGTTACTTTGTACGTGACGCCCTTCCTCTTCCCTGGGTTATCTCTCAGTTATGTACACATGCCCATGCGTGTTTTAGATGAGCAAACCCACAAGCTTTTACAAGGAGTACAGGGAATAAAGTTACTATGTTTTCACTTTGTTTCATAAGGGGAAATGGCCATGGTTGTCAGTGGAGAATGAGGCCTCAGTTATATTGACCTCTTGAACAATCTAGAGCAGGCAAATATTGGATAAGTCAAGGGCATGATGGAGAACCAATGAATCCAGGTTATGGGGCGTATAGTCACTTTTCATTTTGCTCATACCAACGAGAATAGAATAAATAAATTCTAGTTGCTCTTACAATATCGAGTTTGTTTAAATTCTCTTCTATGATAAAAATAGTTCTAAACCAGATGTTGCCTAGCGCACCTATGACCGGATCCCTCTACCAACTTGACATTGGAATTTCTACATCACGGCGATCACTTGGAAGACAATCCCACCCCTTGAATTTCTGTAGATTTATTATTAGGTCCCCGAACCGATTTTCTTTTGTGGGAAGTAGATTTATCGGTATTTGTGTTGGAAACAAATGTGCCCCACTTTGCATTGCTTGAAATTCCAGCCGCAGCCTCGAATGTCTTTTTGTTGTCATTCAAATTACTTTGTTTATTTTTTTTCAAGTCGAAAGATAGCATTGTGAGGTGTTGGTTTCATGTTTAACCAAAAGAACTATATATTTAGTATGCAGCATGTTTTTGTTGCAATAGGGCAAACCCACTGAATATCCTGGTCTGATCACGACGATGGTAACTCCGTGGGGTATCTTTGTCAACCTTTGTATCTTATGCACTCCCGCCACCTCGCCCATCCTATATTACCTGAAATGCAGAAAGGACAGACTATTATTCATTAGCTTTATTGTTCATTTTTAATTGGTGCTACTGCATCTAGAAAGGCTTACCTTCCTTTGAATTTCATATCTATTTCTTATGAAGTGTTACATTAAGTGTTTATTAATGTACGTACGGACCCATGGCCAGGTGTCATGCTCCCCTACGTAGTGTTGCCATTTCATATGAAATATATCAGAGACTGGTAGGAAAACAAAATAGAAGCTCATTGTAAAGTTTCACTATCACACAATCCTTCTGTACCTTTGATGCTGTCTATTATGAATATTATCAGATCTTACCTTTGTTTAAATATTACCTCTCTCACTTTCGTCAGAAATTCCACCCAGCCTCAGAAATATGTTCGCAACTTAATATATTGTCTATTGCGATAATGACTGACTTCGATATAGTTTCTAGCCCTTTTAATCTTAAATTAGTTTCTATATGATTACGGAATAAAGCAAAAGGTCCCCATTCTTGTATGCAATCTGGTCGCCAGCTGATATGTTGAAGGGGTGATATGTTGTCGGAGAAGGAGTGGCTACACAGCAACCTTGTGTTCACTGCTTTATTTACATCTCAAATCCGCCTGAGATGGGAGGGGAAAAAATCAATGACTTGAGCTCGAGCGTTGCATAAATACCCTACCTCTGTATGTATACAAACCAGTAGGGCGGAACGCCTTTGACCCGCATCTTCTCGTTGTATGTATAGTGTTTCACCAAAATACCACTGGCCTGCTTGGGGCTTAGAAAGGAAGATATTCACTTGGAAAAAAAATAAACTGAAAGCACTGTGTCCTCATTAAAACACCTGTGGAATATATGGTTCTCTAATGACTCGTAGATAAGACACATGTGGTGATGAATTTACATTATTTATGTGTTGTATCTATTGGTATGTTTCGATGTATGCTTAGGCAATACGTCTAGAGGATTTGCTGTATGAATTTATCACACGACTGGTATCAAGTGTATTGTTGTCTAAGCCTTAAGTGGCTGGAGGGGGAGAAAAGGTTGACAGGCAGTAATTAGACTCATCAAATACAACAAACTGGCTTGGGATGATGTCCTGACAACCTTTTCCAAAATAAAACTCAGGTGTTCTGTTTAGTGTGGCTAACCACTATTGTCATTGGATTGAACGGACAGGATGAATGGCAGAAACAAGCAATTGGTCCAATCCCTCTTCTCCCCCTCTTCTCCCCCTCTTCTTCCCCTCTCTAGATTTGTACTTTCTGAGAGTGCATTTCAGTCTAGAGCGATTGTACGTAATAGAACTTAGATATTTATACCCAGCCCGTATTTCATCAGATTTAATTTATAAATGTATACATATATTTTCGTCACTTTTCAAATGCTTGCTATCATGCATTGCTAGACTGCAGGTAGTATTTAAATTCTAATAGGGATAATGATGAAACATCAGAAACCCTTAAAGTTCACTATAGGATAGACCAAGGTGTGTTCCCCGTTGGGGTTTCTGACATTATCGTGTAGAATCGCTCCATGAACAATGATATTTACATGAAAATGACATTTTCCACTTCTCTATTTATAGGTTAGATGAAGATGGAAAAGTGCTCACACCAGAAGAGATATTGTACCGGGTGAGTTACTATCTTAAGTTTTATACTCCCCCGTTTTTATGTCTTTTATTGCCCCTCAGTTTGATATTTATCTTGGTTTTTATCTCATGTACATCCATCTTTAATATTTTCCTTTGATGGACTTCCTATTACGCATTTCACTGACAATGTCTACGGTCAAATCACGATCTAAAATATGTCTTTCATATTCCCGAAATATGTGTGCAAATAGTTTATCCTATTATTTCATCATATTGAATGATGAACTCTTGGTTAGACCAGATGTAGTGGGTATGAGTGCTTTGAATAGCTACTCCTATAGTCGTGGTGAAAAAAGGTTAACTCATTGGCAGCACAGATATATGTGTAGAGGAGGTCTGTACTAAATACTGGCAGGTACGAGTCCCTCTGTGACACTAGTCGTGCATATTTTATTATTCATATCCGCGCGCCTACCATGTCCGAAGATGAGTGCCAAATAATGAATCCTGATTTTGGCCATTTCTCTCATATAAGTCCGCACTTACCAACATATATAGGTATGCTGGTTTGTCTTTGGCCTATTCCCAGAAAACGTCTGAGTGAATATATACAGTCTACTCAGATATAAAGAATGGTATGTTAGTGATTGGATGCCTACCATGTTAATGGCTTTCCTGGCCCTGGAGTAGGCGTCCCAATGAGATTCTAATGACGTTTTTGGGTTTAGACCGAGATGCTTTCCCTTAGTTTGGAGCGACTCTCTCAACTCTGAGCCTGGATTGTATTTATAAGCTCTATGCCCTTCCTGTACACTGTTTCTATTTCCTCATGATTTAGACTAATTAATTTCCTAACGTAAGAAAAAAAATCATTTTTCTTTTCTTTTTTTAAGAAATTTTATTGCGCGACAGTTTCAGCGGGCTGATAATCTCATGTGCACAAGAAAAGTTATATTTTACCATTCTCCCTATAGGCAGGCCCTATATTTCTCTGTACTATAGGGGTGTAGAGAGGAGAGTAACGTAGCGACCACACTGCAAATGGCAGGATGCATTTTACTGGCCTTTTTTTTTTACACCGATATTTTGTATACGATATGTAATGCTAAACCTCCGTTAAGGGCTGTAATTCTATGTGATGATCGAGCGTTTTATGTTATTGTTGTGTAATCGCCACTCCATCGTGTCGTGAATAATGACAATCTAATATGATGCTGCTTTCTACACGTACAGCTCGGCTTTTAAAGCCAACAGACATAAATGAAAAATATTCAACAGATATCTAAATTTCCATATGGAATTCTTATATGATATGTTTTTATTAACATCAATTCTATTGCGTTTCTATCCTTTGACCTTAATGTTCAACATCACTGCGCATAAACGCCATAAACATGCATATTCATTTCAAGCTCGAAGCTATAGTCCTATCTAAATTCAGATGTTATTTTTGCAGCTAATCATGCTTTATGGTGCATGCACTGTTCAGAATGTCATGGTCACATGTAGCCAACTCAGTAGCATTTGTCCAGAACGTATCTGTTGACAAAACAGCTTCTCTTCATTTTTCATCCGAAACTTGTTAATTCTAAGCAAATATATGGACCATTCCCATGCCCACAGGGCATCTTTATGACGTAAAATTAACTTGTTTGGGGTTTAAAGGCATGAGTGTACCAGTTGTCACTGAATTTTTCTTTTCCATGCCCGAAGTTTGCGTTTTTATAATAAACCTTTTTATTCCAGGCCGTGCAGTCAGTAAATCTCACCCATGATTCTGCACATGCACAGATGGATGTCAAATTCCGGTCTCTTGTATGCTGTGGACTTAAGTAAGAAACTTCTCGTTGTGTCACTGAGAACTTTCCCTCTTTTTAAATAGTGTCGGGTACTATCCTGTACCCTCTGTCAAAAAACAAATCTTGGTTCCCACGTATATATAACCTTAAGTAAGGTACATTCTGTTGGATCACTTTTAACCAATGGTCTTCGTCGCCTTTGCCTTTTGAACCAGTGAAAGTTTACTATGGGGTTCTATTTGTGGTTGGGCTTTGTCATTTTTGGCAAAATAAGTTGGTGGTATTTAATTTAGTTCATAGTACGTGGAACAATTCAGGATTCCCACGAATGAATACAGGATGTTAGCTATTTTATTTGTATTCAAAAAAGATATTTCATCCTCTACCCCTCGAATCTCCATATTGCTTTAGATATACGGGATCTTACCTTCTGTCAAATTCTATTGTTTTAGTGAGCAAGTTCTTCACCTGTGGTTAGAGACGTTATGTTCTTGCGTGGACATCGTGGAGAAATGGTACCATCCCTGGTCTTTCATCCGCAGCCCAGGTTGGGTCCAGATCAAATGTGAACTCAGGTAAGCAATTACTGGTTATTGATATGGTTAATTTATTATGTACATCATTAGTACGCCATACTTTTCGCAGATCATGAGATATCGAGTTAATGATGTCCCACCACACTGTGTCCTAGTGATTTGTGATGTTAAATATCATCGTTGTTTCAAGTGTTCCTATGTAATCACTCTTGTTTCTCCCAAGGCTACCAATCGATCCAATAATCTACTTCTCATTTTCGTTCCCCTGTCGAAACATACTGCACATATTATTATAATTAATATTTATGCTGATGTGTGGAACGTATCTCCCCTCTCAGAATCTCGTACATAAAGCTTATTTAGAAATAGTACTATATTAGTTTGGCCCGTTGCCTCTAGAATGCAGTCCTCCCTTCCAATCGACCAAATTATCTATCATTTGGCTATTATCGGAATGAATGATCCATTCCTCTGTGATATGATTGATAACATTCCTCATGGGAATATGTAACACACATGTGTCCTGGTTCCTCAAAGTAGAACGATGGGCTAGCTGTAGTTCTTTTAGCAACTATAAATTTACCTGCCTTGGTTGTCTCTACCTACCTATCATTCAGTTATTTCAGTTATGTCTTATTGTAGCGATGTCACTTGTTATGCTATCAAATTACAGGCTTCTGGCGCAGTTGTCGTTTTGGCTCAATATCAATTACGAGCTGCCCAAGAAAAAACAGCAGAAGATCTTTGACGATGTTCATCTGAATGTGCGAGAAATGTTAATAAAACATCACCTCTTCAGTTGGCAAATCTGAATATTGGGCTTTAATCCGCTGCTGAATAGTATAATGTACCTATTTTTTTTCACATAGCATTTTCTTATTGTTGTTGATGTAATACAGCTGGTATGCTCAATGTAATGCAATCTAAATAATTGTGCTCATTGTCATTGTTGGTCTCCAATGAAACAGGGATCAAATTTCATGCATAATTACTATTAGATTCTAGGGTGAAACTGCCTGTGCAAATGACTTTGAAGCTTTATTCGAAAAAAGTTATGTTCGTATTATATATGTTTATTTGTTATTGTTATATTTTTGAGTATCCAGTATATATTTATAGATATGTTGTCTTGTTATACATACCGGTAGTGTTTATTTCGCCTTCATTCCACTGTGAATATTGTAGTTTATTTTGTTATGTTATGTTCTTCTCATTCCCGAAATACCGGTATTATGTAGATCCATACAGAAATATTTGTATATGTTTCAATAGAGTTCGGGAATAAGAAAATTTATTAAATACAAAAATATATCTCCTTTGGGTGGAGAATTATAATTTGTTTCAGGTGTATATATGTGCAGTCCATATCCTATACCCAAGACTGCCAAGTGTATAACAAAAACTGGATAGGGTTACTTTTTTTGTCATTCAGTGATTTAGAGATCCCTCCTGCTTCGTCGTCTGATTAATTATTTTGGCCTTTCCCCCTATCAGTACAATAGAAAGAAATATTAATCATAACTCTATCCTCCATAAATCTGAGCTTTGGTCGCTGATGTGTAGGCCATTACTGCATTAGTGCCTGTTGCACATACTCGCTTTCCCCCGGTCTAGACTACCCACTGCACTCGCTAACCCTCTACCACATCCTGCTGTTGGAATGATTGCTTGCTGTACTAATTCCCTCCTATTTCTTGTCCAGCATTCTAGAATAAAGGGCCCTGTGCTTGGCAGGGTTCTGAAATGTTGCTTGTCCTATGGTTCTCTATGGACGTATATGCTGGTAATACGAGTTTTTGCTGAACCAATCTATTAAAGGGACAAAAACAATTTTCTAAATGATCCAGGTTGCCTGGGCTGTCTCGACAATGTGAAAGAGTTCGATAGTTTGAACACTTTATAAAGTGAATTCAGCGATAAGGTCGATATATATAGAAACAACAGACTACAGAGTCTCAGACCCTTGGTCTGAGACTCTTTATCTTGATTAGGGTCGCCTACTAAACTCCCATTTAGCGGCCCCTGGATTTCGATTATGTAGATGTTTACTTAACATTTTAACTGGAAAACTTTCTGAAATGGGGGATAAAAACTTTCATTGCTTAAACAGTTTGATATAATTATAAACATAAAATAGTGATGAAATCATTATATTGACATCCTCTATATTTATTTATGGGGGTGAAATCGCCTGAAAATGTACAATTCGCCAAGACCAGTCCTCTCAAATAATCCAAATTTATGACTGTAATGATTTTTAAATACACTTCAATATAACCGCACACATATTTTTAATCAGCGCATTACAAAATATTCTCAGATGTACCTAGTATTGATCGTTTTTCATCCTAATTTAGCAGAATATACTTAATATGTAGAACCCTTGATACACCTCTTTTAGCTCCCAAACTATCTTTGTGGCTATCTCGATTAGCTTGTTTAAACTTACTTCAGTTGTTGATGTTTATGTTCCTTTATAAACGCTGAATCTCTCTGGGTAAAGAGTGAACTTTTCCATCTGACGCCGTCTCTGTGAAGTTAATTGCTTGCTTACAGGCTGGTATCGGAATATGCCTTTCATATGACCAGAGATTGGGAGCTTCCCAGCAAGAAGCGAAACTCGAAGCATCAGGACGACCTGAAGTCTGGAGTCCGAGATATGCTTATCAAACACCATCTCTTTAGCTGGGACATCTAGTAATGAATCTTGCATTTCATCTGTTCTGGGTTCTGGGGATTTTAAGCTTTGAGAACTGGAATTCTTTTTCTATTTTATCAAGCAATCCTTCAATACATAACTGTATTGCTCACATATTGAAATAACCCGACCAAACCCTAATTTGACTTTGAGTTGTTTGGTTGGAAAGATTATCGGTGGTTTACTTTATATGTTTTTGTTTTTCTTAGAATACTGCCCCCACCCCACACCCCATTCTATTATTTTCCATAATTATCATGAGTACGGTGTGCATGGTCTAGCTCCCTCTGACCAATCATCGCCACTGATAGAACAATTATTCCTACTATCAATGGTTCTGTTATTATTCGGACATAACAACTAAGTTAAACCCTGTAAAAAGCCCAAGAGTAAATTAGCTATACAGCTTAGGGGATATGTAAGAGCGACAGCTTAAATGCATGGTTGGGAGGGGGCTCTCCTGCATATGGCCATTCTATGGAATGGAGAAAAATATTTTCCCCGACTGAACTCTACGCGAGCCAAGTAAACAGGCCAGGGCCAAGTCGGAGTTACCGCTGAATGGAAAACACTTTATGAAGTTGAGGGACATCTAAGTCTTATGTAATCGAGTCACAAGCGAAAGATTAACGATAGCACTTTGTTTTTATGGTCTCCCTCGTTCACCCAATGTGCACACGAGCATGGAATTTCACATGAAATGTATATTTCTAACGAAGTACAATGCGTCGTTCCACAACTTAGGTTCTCAAAATTGTATTGATATGCATGGTTTTGTAAAACATAAGTTGTAGTAATGTATCATATTTTCTTTTTTATTGTAAAAGAATGTTTTTCGTTGCAAAGGAATCCCCCTTAATTATGACCTCTTCTTCAGGGAAATGTTGCATTAAGTTGGTGGTGGCGCTTCTCCCTTGTGTAAAGGGAACTTTCCCGACAGCATATTTAAAGTTTCTTCATTCACAATTTGCTGCTGGTTACTTTTGGAATTGCGGACCTGTCCAATCATTTCAATATTTTACTCAATTACTTCTTTCGGAAGAACTGGGAATTACTTTGTTATATTTGCTAATCATACTATATATAGAGCTGAAATTCATTATCGTCTTCGATACTCGTTATCATCTTCAGCTATCTTCGATACTGATTATCATCTTCGTTACAAATGTAATGCAGTTTCACGTTAACTAAGTGTTGTTCTAAAAAGTAACCTCTGCATGTGGTCGATACCTCTTTCTCTGAAATCTTTGCATGGTTATTGCAAGGTGAAAACAAGATTTCTGCTCTCTGCGTTTGTGTCCCACACGGGGAACAACTTGCCTAGTGTAGTGAACCATAGTTAAATTTCCTAGAAGAAAGAATACTACTTTAATAGACTACGTTTCAACATTCTCAAACTCAAGAGCAGAATTTTGTGGTGAATTGGAATGACTAACAACAATTAACATGTAACTTACACCTAGCTTTGTTATTTGCTTGTACTTACAGAATTCTAGCTCAGTTTGCCTTCAATCTATCCCCGGATTGGGAAATCCCTATAAAGAAGGACCTTCACCAGCCCCTTAAAGAAGGTGTAAGGGACATGCTAGTGAAGCACCATCTCTTCAGCTGGGATATCTAACAAGGATCTCTATAGTACTGTTAAACAGACATGACACTGTATAGGCGTTATATAAGACACATCGCAGCTTATATTCCATCTATATTGTAATGGTATTATATTAGGGGGTGCATATATATACTTGATTAGATCTGGTTATGTGCGATAAAATATATATTTTCAATACTAAGAGCAACAACTGGTGAACTTGAACACATCAACTGATTAAGCATATAAGTTTATTTCAAGAAAATGCTAAGTTGCTTCAAGCGAACAAAACCCTTTACCGTAAGTTTAAGGTTGCAGGAAGATCATTCCAGGACTGCATAGTTTTAAGATACGGAAATTGGATTATGGTCTATTTTAGATTATGTATGGATCTTTTCCTAAGGCTAACCTTTCATTGTGTTCATATATAGACTTCTATTTGTGGTATATTGGGAGGCCGACTACTTTATAGAATGTAGATGGCCTTGGTATTGCATTGTTGAAATGTCATTCTGTGGATAAGGATCCTATCAATTTATAAATGTACCTAATATTGGAACCAATAACTACTTGTTTATTGCTGTTCAAACAGGGACCGGTTGCCTCTACACAGGGGCAATCAATCTAAGTTATTATTCTATCTCTTTCATGGGTTGAAATCCAAGAGCTGTGTTCGCATCAATCCAAAATTAAATGTCTGGTTTTCATATCTCTTCCTAAGAGTTATAAAAAGTAAGTTTAATCCACTTTGGAATCCCTTCTAAAAAAACATCTAGTCCTGGCTTCAAGCCATTACAATATCAGCAAAATATGCCCTCGTTGTTTCAAAACTTACCTCCGTTTCTGTGATAAGGACATGATACTATTACATAATACACAATGATATCTAATAGCTAATCAGGCGTATTCGCGTAGATCGTAATACATATTGCATTGTTAGATATGTTCTATACGTTCCAGCTAGTCCCGTATGCATTCCACAATGTTAAGACTCCACAGATGCAGTTGCGTCAGATCTGTCGTATTTATAAACATGACATATGGCACAATTTATGACAACATGCGGTACAGCTGACTCAAACATGTTTTATTGTTCTAGCTCTGAAATAGTGGGATATTTCGTTATTTCTTTATAATTTTGGCTTATAGCATGTACTTATTGATCAGGATAGCTGCGGATAAGTCCCATATCATCAGTTTCTGATGTGCTGTTGAAATTAAGGCCTATTTTCGTTCATCTATGAGTATTGAACATGCTGTCATTGGTGGTTCCATTGATAAATTCACACACACAAAATTACGCACAATATCCTTTCTTCGTCATACATGATATATTCCTAAACATCGTTTTGATTTATCAAAGTTCTTTATGTCACAAAACCTAGATGACTTGAAAGCTGTGCTAATTTTAGAATCCTAGTAGAAAGTGATTGTTCTAAATTTACCTTCTCTTATTCAGTTCGTGTTACTGACCTTAAATGGTTTTTAAATCCCCTATAAATTGTCTAGAAATGCTCTACTCTTTATTAGACAAATGTGACCTGGCTTTTAAGGTGAACCCATTTGCAACAATGGGGGCCATAGATACTTATTTAAAGTGAACTAGTTCTTTGTTAATTATTTATACCGTTAAAATGGATTGATTTTGGTGCAGACTATGCGTGTCCCAGGACTTCGAGATGTGCACATGGTGTATGTATAATGTATAAATAGATCATTTTTAGTAGAAACATATAAGGCCTACAATATAGCTCTGTGCTGAAATAAGGTATGTATGGCTGAACATGTTAATGTGCTGATCATGCCCTTGATTGATGTATGATATAAAGTTGATTGATTTGAACTGTACATACAGTAATACACTTTGGGAACACATACACGGTAACTTACATTAGATATAATATGGAATTCTCAACATTTAAAATGTGATACATTGATTGGACGCATGTTGACTGTTAGAGCATATCAAAGTGTGGATACGACCAATTTGTTTAATTTGTGATGGACAATGTTACTGCCACTTCGTGTAATTTCCAATGAATAGTCCTTTCTTTTACAAAAGTGCTATAAAGTAATGATTCCAGCTGGAAACCTGCATTTTCGTTCCATTGTTCTTTAAACTAGTTGATATTTATGTTAGGCTATCGGACGTTTAATATTGTTTACATTCTGACTTGGTGATATCAAGTTACGCCATTACAGTTATTCTACTGATGAGTACGTGTCAGAATTATTATTATTATTTCCCATTGAAAGTAAATGCAATTTTGTGAAAGCCATGTTTTTCAAAAAGAAATATCTCTCATGGCAACTCTCACCCTGCAAAATAATTTACCGACATATTCCTAAGCCAATGTTATTGAATATTGGGAATGTATAACATATATATAGACGTGGTAAATGGTGAAATATTGCTTTCTAGTCAGTGGTCGGTGATCTTACAAAAAGCCCATGATATCAGTGGAACATATTGCATAATTATATAATAGATATGATGTGTGTTGGATGAAGAGGGAAGTAGATGTTATGCTAGTATACCCTGGTTACAGGCATGGAAATAAAAAAGATATATCAATCTAACATCTTCTATTTTTATTTCAAGTAATCCTCCTCAGGTCCTTATCATACAAATGAAATATCAATGAGAGGAGAAATTGATTCATTAACATGTAGTCTGTCGAAAACATGTTTATGTAAATGAAATAGGCCTACATGGGGTGTCAACAACCTCTATGTTTGCCTACTGGCTGGTGTTGTGTATTGGTAATCCTATTTACTGTCTGCTGTGTTGGGTTCACCTGTTATATAATCTATACTATATATTAATTTAGGTGAATAACGATACGGTTATACGGATTGGCTATAGAGTACATGTCCCTCTACATTATGCAATGATTACAGTATCTAATCTCCACCATGGGTGTTGGATGGAGAGTCCGCGTCCCTATTGCGTATGTGTTGGACTTGGCCTGCGATGTAAAAGTCTACTCATAATCATATTGAATATTAAGACCTCAACTCAACTCTTCGTAAGTCGGTATTGAATGCTGTTTTCTTCGTTCCCAATCTCTCCCGACCGCTGATGCTTTTAACGTATATGCCCCATGTCATGCTATGTGTAGCTTCCCCTACTTGGACTTTGGAAATGATAGTTTATGTAAGCCAATGGACGTTTTAGTCCATGCATCCAGTAAAGTAGATCGATCGATATTACACATCTACTATATATGTATGTAAGTACTATAGTCTATTGCACTCCATTATATTACAATATTTAATTATGCTATATACAAAGAGAGATTCAGAGAATGGGAGAAAATATAGGCCTACCATTTTCTTTCTTTCCAGTCAGGCCTTGAGATTTATCATTTATACTATAAGGTCTACATTAAAATAGAGTCGCTTTAGGCCTACTTTATAGCATGTGTAAGACAACTTCAACAAAAAGATACATATTCTGATTGTGGCTCAAATTTCATTCGCTCACAGCTCGGGTCACAGCTAGAGTCTGATCTATTATATAGGCTATACATGCATTTGGATATCCGTTAAAACAGAATTCGCCTCACTTTGTTGGGTGTTTTTTCACCCACCATTATTCTATTTGTCAAATAGAGGGGCGGGCATGGGGACGGCATGGGGAACGCCTGTTTTCCCGGGTTTTCCCGCGCCCAAAGCACGTGGACATATATTCATGTTTACAGTTCTATGTTTACAAGGCCACAGCGCTGCTCGCCGACGCTCCGGCTCCGTCGCTGATTGGATGAAGGGCCAATAGCTCCTCCCTCCCTCAACTCCACGAGCAGAGTGTTGTTTTGATGAAGCGGGTATAAAGGTACGAACGCGCAACTTGGGCCAGAGTCCGAAGCAACGTGGTACAGAGAACATTCTACATTTGATCATCCAGTCATATACATCCTATAACTGCTCTACCAGCGTTTATTTCATTCTTCTTGGGACGAAAAGCACTTCACTTACTTCAGCGTCGAATTTTCTAAAGCAACACCAGTTTACCTTGTGAAAACACCAAGCCAGCATCATGAGATGTGAAATCGTGGTAACTGCTCTTGCAGTTTTGGTAATCGCCCTGACACAAATTGGTAAGTTTAAAAAAAACTCTTCTCAACCCTTTGGTTTTGTGGCTATCTGTGGATAAATAGGACGCATTTATTTTCCAGTTTTGTGGTCGACAGCCGCTAGCGCTATACACACCCTAAAATTGGCTAAATACACGTGGTGTAGGGCCTACTATTAAGTTTATCGAATATATGTTAATTGCTATTTGGAATGTTGGTAAATGTAGGCCTATTCATTCCCATTCAACCTACTATGTACATTGAGGTTGAATTATGAGAAAATAAGTCCAGCAAGGTTTTACAAATTCAGATTATTCCCATCGGTCATTATTGTTTTGCCTCCAGCGATCCTTCCTCAAACAGCTAAGCATAGCTAGGCATTTAGCCGAAATGTCCTTTGAATTCAGTTTATTTATATTCATTAGCTTGCCCAGGGCATTTTGAGACTGAAAAGGAATGGCTTGAATTGTTCATGACGATAAATACCATCTTGTGGCAGGGTTATGGCTTATTCTGAGGCCAAACATGTTTGCCAGGCCAAGATGTAAATCGCTCCATGTGCCCAGGGACCCACGCCAGATTGTTGTTGCTTATATATATCCAGAGTACTCGTGCACTTCTCAGAAAGCTAAATTTAGCAATCCGGGATGAAGGTTGTTGTGATGCGGGGAGGCGGGAGTAGGCCACGTGCTGAAATGTGCCAAGTACTACTCTTGTATTCCCCCCAGCCCCGATAGTTTCCTGTAGTTTGGCCGCATTGCATTAAGCTAGATTGACCTTGCGGAGCTTAATTTTTGATAAACATGCATCAAAGGACATTTTGAGGTGGGCTGCATAACAATGTTTGGCAGGCAGTTTAGGGGTAGGGGTTGGGAACTGATTGGTATGCTAATGTATGCATGTCCTGGTCCAGAATACTGTCTATTTATATACCGGGAGTCGGGGAGGTTGCCACAGGGAAGCCTGCCCGCGAGTGCCAACATAACTCAAGGTATGAACGCTTGGGAGGCTTGGCGCGCTTGGTATGGGGATTGGCCATAGAGCGTATACCAGGCTGAGGGAGGGGGGTACGAATACATTCTTGTGAAACCACTTTTTGTACCAGCCCAAATGTTCTTCTTAAAAGGGTTACTTATTGACACTGTGAAACAGACAATTTGATAATTCCGCGTCTGATCGAATATTTTAACTTCAATGCTTCAATAATTTTGAAAAAAATCCGCACAACTAAAGCTAACTAACCGGCAGTGCGATTGTTTTCTTGCACTGCCGGTTAGTTATGCGGATTTTTTTTATAACTGAGGCCAATATAAATATTTTAGAAATTAAATTAAATAATTACTAATTCAATTTTTATTCATTTATTTTATTGTAGACGGTGCAACCGCTAAGGAATGGGTGAAGAAGAAGCATCTTCTCAAATCCCAACCAAAGGAAGCGGGAGACAAGTTCTATGACACTTCTGCCACAAAGAAGCATGACAGGAAATTCGCCCCCTCTGCTCTCCAGTGCTGCAAGCTTGGCGAGAGAATCGGCCGCAAGAAGTTGTCCTGTAACCCCGAAGATTACCACCCTGAGGCGGTCAGCGGGCCAGGCAATACTGACCGTACCCGAGATATGGTTTCCAGCAACAGAGCCGTCCGTGTCCTCATGAAGAAGTTATCTGGAAAGGTCGATTCCTGTGTGTCCTCCAAGTATTCCGGCAACTTCAGCAAGTGCTGCACCTACAAAGATCGCGTCGCGCGGGAAATGGACGCCTGCAAGCGCCTCCTCCGCCGCATGGACAGGAAAAAGTGCCGCAGAAGCGTCCGCAAGAAGTTCTATTAAATTAAATAATTATTATGGACGTAGATGGCTGGAAGAATCTTCAAGATGAACTATCCAAAATATGTTCGAGGATATAATCCCTGGGCATGCCGAAATCGCATTGCTTGCACCAAGAATGTCACAAGGCCCCGCACAAGGCGCACTCAATGCGCCTGAACTGATCCCAAGGAGACTGGTTGTCCTATGCTCGGGAGTTTGGGGGCTTAAAGCAACCCTTAACGACTCAGGAAGAGAGGAGAGTTTCATGGTGCTGCCATTCATGGTGCACGTGTAACTGGTGTTTAATGGTCGTTCTGAGTTATATTCAGACAAAAATTACACTAATTCGAATGGACTCGGGCATTGCCCCGTTTGTAAATAGGTCTGCTTCCAATATGGAGATGTCTCATTATGATTATAGAGTATGAAGTTGTTTAAGACTGTAAGCTACTAGTGTTAACACTCTGAGCGTTGACTTCTTGTTTTCTCGATAGTCATTTGAGTTCTGAACTTAATTATTTTGATCTTAAGAATATAATATCTCTAATGCTAGAAGCTATGAGTTAAACATGTATGGAACTATTGTAAAGGATAAGACGCACAACGTGAAACTCATCTTTTGGAGTTTGCGCTATCATATATTATGCTCTGAATTGTTATCAGAATAAAATATTTAAAACAACTTCTGCCTTCTTAAAATGTTTTAATAGCAATTATGGACGTTCATATATTATATGAATACGGGAATTACATCTTGAAGTGTCTTCCTCAAATCGGCGCAAGTAGTTTTTAAAGCGACATTGCAAGATACTAGGATGAGGACTAACAAATGACTGCATGGGTTGTGGGAAGCCTTTGCATGTGGCACTACTTTTTTGCGAGTTTAGGGAAACTATATTCAGTCCTACAAAGGGAAATGAAAATGCCGGGGAAACTATATTCAGTCCTTCAGAGGGAATTACAAATGCCATCTAAACCGAACTTGCATTCTTCATCAATAAGCCTAATACAAATTAAAAACATGGACGAAAATTGCAAATAGTAAAGAACTACTCAAGTTTCGATGATCGAAAACAGTTGCAGTGTGGGACGAGATGAATCTGGCTTATAGTAAATGCATTAACAGGCCAAAAATAAATTTAGAACTGTCGGAGTAGTGTTCAAGACCAATCGGAGCCTAGTAACTAAAAAAAGATCCAACTTAGGATCACTTCTCCATCTACATCCATCATTCGGTGCATAGTTTGATTCACCCATGACCTACTCCACATATAGCTCACCTAGGTGTAGAGTTGCTAGCGCCCCCTCCTGCCTCCATGTGACATCACTAAAATATCTAAGTTAAAGATTCTTTCCCTGGTTAGGAGCATATAAGCTATATTTGATTCATGTCAATAAACGTTCCGTGATCCACCTAAATATACTCTTGTATGGGCCAAAATTATAAGTAAAGACTTCTGAATGAGACGTTGGGTAATGATCTTTTAGGGATCCGATCAATATAAATTGGCTAAAATCGCCCAGGAAACACATTGGATCAATGATGTCTGCGTCCATAACGATCAAGTTGCTACTCTATTACTAACTATTCAACGGCTACGTCAACAATTTTAATTTTTTTTAGAAAATTGTTTAAAACCATGCTATATATTTCTATCACCCAGGGGCCATTTCGACCATTCGATGTCGAATATATTCATTGACATAATTATTTTGTAACCTTCATCCAAGTCAACACAAGAACCAGATGCTTCATAATTATATTCTAGGCTCTTTTCCCTAGACCAAATTGAAATAATTCAATTTGATATTAATATATCACTGTATCAAAAGCGAGAAAGTATTGCACAAAGTATAATTGTTTCAGGGTATGGTGAAGCCTAATACTTATATGCTTCCTCAGAACAGGTAGGTACATATATATACCACCACCACCCTATAGAGTGTATAATGTCCAACGGACGCACAACAGACGGGCATGTCTTAACAACCTTTGAGGACACTAGGTGGCGGCGTGGTAAACACGGGTATGACTCCCGCCACATTATAAAGCACAGAACTGAACATCTATCAGAACATGTCGCAGGTGGAAAATGGTTGCATATTTCGGCCCTACATAGGATTATTCAACAGCTACATGAAACTGGCATCAAACTACAGTGGAACCTCTCTATTGAGACCACCATTGGGACTGAAAGATGTGTGGTCTCACAAAAGGGGCTAATATAATAAGAGGAAAGCAATTCGGGACTGAGAGAAACTGGTCTTAATAGAGGGGTAGTCTCTATAGAGAGGTGGTCTTAATGCGAGGTTCCACTGTATATTACGGGCAAAAACATCGATTTGGTCTTTCTATAATACTAATGCAAAGGTTATTATGTAATAATGTAATATGCGAAGAATAAATAATTCGTATCATTAAGTAAATCGTCCTATATATAGAGAATGGGACGAGCCGGCAATAATCGAAAATTTATAGGACGAGATTCGTCCACATAAGCACTCTGCCTACGGCATCGTGCTTATGTGGACGAATCTCGTCCTATAAATTTTCAATTATTGCTGGCGAGTTCCATTCTATATTTATTATATGTGCATAAAATTTGATCATCATATATCACTGAAAAAGTATTAAAGAACTCTCAGAGAGTTCCGCTGCCCCACTGAGGGCACCGCTGAGAGCACCGTCAGTAGGCTACAACGGTGAGCTGTCAGGACTGTGATCATGCAGTGTTTACTTACTGACTTTGTTGAACTAAAGCGTTCATATCGTAGCTATTTCTTGAGCTACAATAATAAACCTTACATCATTTGATAGAGAATTTAATTCTCTATTTAATGGTGTGGTGTTTATTATGTACTTTTATAATCTCAGGTGGATTACCGATCGCGGGGATCTCCACGGAGACAGCGGAAGTGCTGAGTCAGAGCTATTTTTAGACAACTATATTTTTATAGGACGCGTCCTATATGACTATCTTTATAGCACCCCACTTATAGCACCTCTCATATAGCATGCGCATATAATAAATATATATATATCCTTTACTTTGTTCAATCAACATAGGAGGTAATATCTTTCAATCAACATAGGAGAGGTAATATCACTTCATGTATCTTTGTTGAGGTTGTGTCGAACGTCATTAGAATCAATTGACGAATTTCAACTGTGAAAACAGTTCACAAAGTTTTTAATTGGTTGGCATTATAGGCTTCCGATTCGTGATGGTACGCGCGAGTTAAGAGGGTGTATATACGAACGTTTAGTCAAGTCATGTATTAGTTTTTGTATCTGGCAGAGGACTGAAGACAACCGGCCACTAAAACTATTGAGTAAACGCCCAATATCCGAGCCTAAGCTAGTGACTCACTCTTTCTATTCTGGCGGAAGCTAATAAATGCATGTAAAGATTTGAATAAATGACTAATAAACCAACCTCACGGGGAATATCGACGGCAAAAAAAGTTAAAGGTTTGATTTTGTATGGTATAATATAGACACAAATTCGTGGTCCACACGGGTGTGAATGAGGCGAACTGTAAGTTTTTTCCTAATAGTAACCGAATTTGAGAATCACAACTTTCAGAAACAAGCAAAGTGAATGAAATTTACCATGTTTTTTTTATTATTCTTAACAGTTTTGTGTACAAGTTCATGATTATTCCGTGATTATGGCATTCGGGTAGATGACATTTTGATGCAGCGATAACAAGTAAGATGATAGGTAAGCATTCATTCGGTTTCGAGTTACACATCACAGCGCAATTTCCGATCGAGGCAGGTATGTAAGGTGTCTTGTATCTGGCAAAGCCAAAGCTTCTGGTTTGTTGCTAATTTTTCGAGACATTGAAACAGAGGGAACGATTTATTTCATTACCTAAAGAGAATGCACAGAAGATAACGAAATAATGTTTTCAACAAGAAGTATGTGATAACATATAAACTTCAACGAGGCGAAGGGCGCCCAACGTAAATTTTTCTTATGAATACCCCATCCTAGTTCCCTTTCTATAAAATTAGGAAAAAATATATAAACTGCCACCAACGTTAGAATATATCATTTTTAAGAGGTGACACACCTCCTCTAAGGTCAAACAAAGAAAAATCAAAATGTAATTAACTTAACTTGTATGGGAAAAATTTGTAATTGGAAGAATGACTGAAATCTAGCCATAAAAACATGTCTCCGAAAATGTAACTTAAAACTTGAAAAAAATTGCAACTGCAATCCTGTAGTTCATGTTGAGGTCTGATGCTACTGATGAGGGTCACGTCATTAATAAGTTTTTCAAATCCGTCAAAGCGTGACTGCCAAGAACGGAACCTTGATTGCGAATTACTATAGTACAATATATATAATTATATTTCATATTCTAATTGGCATGTTCCAAAGCCCACATCCCGGCAGATTGAAACGCGATTAAAACCAGCCTACCGTCACGGACGATTCGTACATGTTAGAACTAATATACTGACCGACAGAGTACTTATGGCCACGGGCATCCCAATTTGAGTTCTGGACTTCAAGTAGAAAAAACTAGATGATAAACCATAGTCAAATGACTTAATCAGAAGACGCCATATTGGGCGAGCCCTGTCCCTGCCGCGTTTCCACATACTATCTGGCTGAATGGGTGATTTGCATCGATGCGATTCTATTTAGATAGCGCTTTTTTCTTATCAAGAAGTTTCTGTTCAGCGGTTTTCTTTACTGTATCTTTTTCTGAAAAAGTGTGAAAATAAAATGATGATGAGAATTCATTAGAATAATAAATGGTATTGTTGAAATGAAATGTTTACTAAAGACATTCGGGCAATCTAAAGCAGAATATCAAAACTTGTAATAAAAGTGTGAATATGGTATGTACCTTTAGCATCAGCAGCCTTTTTGGCAGCCTGTTCTTCACGCTGTTTCCTAATAATTGCTAGACGGGCGAGATCTGCCCTTGCTTCGTCCGTTTTCCCTGCAAGGTGCATCTTACGATAATGAGCAGCCGCTTGTTGCTTTTGCAGCTCCTCCCTGTAAACAACAGAGTTTCCCTTATTTTTATACAATGGACACAAAGACCAACGCAAACAGGCAAATTGATTAATACCCACAGGTCAATCGCTAGAAGCTGTAAGTCACCCAGTAAATGTTAAATGAACATATTCCCATCCTAGTAAAGAAGGCGAAAAAACGACACGATGAACTAATCTCGCGATTCGCGATTACTGAGAATCGTACCACATTGTATAATGTTTTACTGAATAAAATTCTTTAAACTAACTAAAAACTTTGGCGAATAAAATGTGAAGTAACTTACCTTTCCCTTCTACTTAGTTGAGGACCTTCGGTCTCAACAAGGGTAGCTACTTTCTTCGTTTTATTGGCAGCACCAGCACGATTAGGATTTTGTACTTCTATCAAATGTGACACACCTTTCTGTTTCTAAAACCCAAATAAGATCATTCGTATGAGAGAAAATACTAATGTCATTATATTGCAAACGGATCAGATGGCTAGTCATCCCATGTGATGCCTTGTGGCAACGAGATCATAGAAGAAAATCAGGATCTAATAGAATGTTAAATCATTCATAGTAAGTTTTCGTTTTTCCCTGCAGAAGTTTTATGAATGAATTAAAAAATGATAATGATAATGCTATTCAATGAACTGATGAAGCGGTTAATTGTAGTGCTTGAAAAATCTTCAATGTGTTCCATGGTTAGCATTTAATAGACCAAGCGGATGGACAGGATTCCCATAATCCCGTTTCTCGGAATATCAAAATATGTATTATTATATATATGTATTTTAATCATAAGCAACGAATGAAAGTGCACTATCTAAATGGTTAATGAAATAAAAACTGTTGTCCTAAATATAAGCTGCGCTGAGCTATAATCCCATTAGTGTGATAACAGTTACAATTACCACATGCATACTAGACATGAAGAATAACTTACCCCACTTTCGTCTTCACTACTACTTTCTTCAGAACTACTACCTTCGGCGCCTTCAGCCCCTTCGGCCTTTTTAGCTTTTGCTCCGTCTGCTCCTTCTTCATCAGATTCTGACTCAGAAGGGATTCCTCTTTCACGCTTGAAAAAAATACATACCATTATTATACGCTATTTTTTTCTGGAACAATTCAATGAGGGATATTCTGACACTATGGGCATGGCCAACGAATTCAACGTCAGCCTATATACAATACGAAGGTGGCTCGTTGTGAAAGGCCACAAGACCACTACACTAGTTATATACTGGACATATGGAATAAAATAACAACGGTACCCTGAACTTACCCTCCATTCCTTTTCCTTCTCCTTTTTCTCTTCTTGGGCTCTCATTTCTTCTTCAGTTGTGAAGTGTCTACGTTGGCCCTTATGGCGCTTCTTGTTACCACGTCCACCTCCTTGAACAATATTCAAACATATATTAGGGTCGTTTTCACTTTGGGAAACGATATGTGCAGAATGCGAATAAAAGACATTGGTTCAAAATATACTTGTGTAACAAAATCAATCATGAATTACACAAGGATGGGATATAATAACTATGAACTATTAACAATCCAAACGTGATATAACCATTGCGTAGCTAATAAGACTATCATTCAACACACTGGAAAATACCCCCACCCCACCTACAACTACATGCGTCACCCAGATAATACACCAGACCCTAGAGGAATTGTTATTGTTGTTATTGATAGAAAATGCAATGTAATTCTCTCAACAGTACATATTTTATTAGGACTGGAAAACCTCCCACTGGGAGAAGAGCTTCCCTGGCCAATACAGGTTCAGCAACAAAGCTTTAGACATATTTCAAAGTAAAACTAAGTAGTCCGAGATACAGCTTTTTTGTCAACTCAACAAGTATTGGGGCCTTTTCTACGATGAGCTAATATTCTATTACATGTACAGAAAACAAAATTAGGAATTTGGTCAAATGTTGGTATGTTACAGGGAAGTTTTTTTTACCTATGTCAATGGATTCCTTTAAGATACTCATAAATCCATTGGCCACAGGTCAGTTGGGTAATTTTAGCCACCCCAACCCCCCTTCCCTCACATGAGCCTCATTATGCGGCAGCAAAACCAGCCTTCCTTCTAGACAAAATATTTGCCATCTCATGATTACCCCATACGGTCTTACGGACTCTTGTTATACGCGGGAAGATCCCAGTGAAACCAAGTTAAAGTCAACCTCCTTACCGGTATCCCCAATTTATAACACTTTCACTAATACTAGTCTACACTGTGTGAGTATACTATAGACATAACATAGTCTCATGGACATATCAATAGAGGCCAGTGTTGGTTGTTTTAAGTATAGATTAATGATTATCAATGATAGTATTACTAATAGATTATAGCTTGTATAGTTTTTTAAAAAAAAATACCGTATAGATATATACGTGTAGTATTATTTAGTAGGCCTATGGCTATGCCTATGACTATGTCATGATTATGACTATGAGAATGGCTATGCGGGCTTCCCAATACACATCAGCGAACGGTCTGACACCACTCCTTCGGCTTTCCCTACTGATATGAGATATCACTGTGTCAGTGTGTATAACTATAAGTTAACTATTGTGAAATCTTCAGTCAAGATTCGGGTACCGCCACCGGTAGCTATTGACTCTTGTCTATTCTATTGTCTTAGACTTAGTCTTAGAATCTTGCTGATCGTGTTTAAATTCGCTCAGTCAATGAGTTAAAAAACAATTTTGGTATCCTGGTTTTAAGAAAGAGAAAGACAGGACTTAGTCATTCAGAGAAATTGAACGAAGTGACAAAAAGAGGACCAAGGCAAGCAAGCGAAACCGCGGGTGCCTCATCAAAAGTTGACACAAAACAGCACTATGGTCAACCGACACTCTACACGTCCCAAGGCCAAGTCAAAACCTGGAACAGCAATATCACCTAAGTAGGTTTATAGAAAGATACCTATTGTTTCAATTACACATAAAGGATGAATATTAGAGAAAGTAACAGACCTCTTGGCATTTTGAAGCTTTCTGTGACAAGGAATCTGTAGAATAATATAACCAACTGTTGGGAAACGTGGTTTGCTGTCCAAGAGCGGAAGTGCGTTCTCCGCATGCGCGACTCAATCCATGAGGACTTCCTGTTTTTCTTGCGTGTTGTGTGTGGATTGAATCTTTACTCAGTCTTTGCCACCCCACAAAATGCCTAAAGTAAAACGGAGTAAGAAACCGCCACCGGACGGATGGGAGTTGATAGAACCTACATTGGACGAATTGGATCAGAAAATGCGAGAAGGTAGTTATTTTCCCTGTATCACTTAGCCGATCAATGAGTTTCTTGTTGGGGCGATAATACAGGATGTAGGGCATTAACTTCATGTACGACTGTAGACTGTGTAGTACGGCTCTACTACGTCCATTGAGTACCCAATTCTACCGTCCCTTGAATTTGGAAAGATGAATTCAAGGCCTGGAAAATGGGCATTTTGGTCGAAGGGCCTGGAAAATTATTCTATCTATGGGTCATGAATTCTAGTATTGTAGGCATTAGGGACTGTTCATAATTAACCACTAGGGGGGGAGAGGAGAATTCATGAAAAATTCTTGCGCAAAATTGTATGACCCCCCCTTAAAGTCTTGCGCAAAAATGCTTGAACCCCCCTTCGAAGTTTGTGCAAAATTGCATGACCCCCCCTTTAAACCATCCTTTTTTAATACTGATCCACATGTTTAAAATTGATGACAAAGGAACAACCAGGGATTAATATTATGCTTAGTGATTGCCTTAGAGAACAATCACTTGAGTGGTGAGAGCTAATCCATCGGAAATATGAAGAAACTGGAGATTTTGACTTCCAGATGTGGACAGATAAACATAACATAGGTTGTCAGATGACAACAGCATTGTCTAAAGAGGGCTGCGTTACAAGAGACATACTGGCAGTTATTTCATTGGGGCAGTGAGGCCCGCAGGTCCATGCCTATTTCCTCACATGAAGGCAGCAGCCAGCACCAAACCTCCAGAATGTGCAAAAGCAGGAAAGAACAGCTTGAAGGAAGTTGACCATGTGGAGGTGCTACAATGTGATAAAAAAAATTGGGGATCCACACCGCCACTGAGGATGAGACAGATGACTTCTAGCTAGGCCTGGTACCCCAGCAAGAAAAAAGAGATCGCAGGAAAAAACATTGCAGAAATAGATTTGCAAGAGAAAGCCTGCTCAGAAAAAATGATTCTCTGAAAACATTGCTGAATTTAAAAAATTTTGCACCCAGAAAAAATGCTTGCAAACTTTGGGAGGGGTTTTCAAGGCTCTTTCCCTCACAAAACTGCAAGCGGAATTATTCCCATCGTGAAATCTAAAATATACCTTTATATACCTTTATAAAGAATCTCTAATCACCAATTAATTCTTGTCAATCATGGAAAGTTGTAACTTATATTTCATAGCTGCAGGCCTTTGTAACGCCTAATGAGGGGCAATGTGTTGTCGTCTTTTATCATTTATGTCATTGTCATGACAATGTTATTTCTGGTCACTGAAACTTGTTGGTGCATAATTTGAGATATCTGATGCCTAAATTTGAAGTTCCAATGTGAAATTCTGTTAATAAATCTTTCTCTAAGCAACAGAAGCTGATATTCTTGTACTAGCTTCAAACTAGTACAAGAAATATCCTCAGAACCAATATACTGCGATGTACAGCCTGCAATGTTTGCATTTCTGCTAGCAAAAGTGACTGTGATACATCACAGGATCCATATGACAGCAATATTTTTCTGGGCAACTCACAATAAAAATATTGCTATAATTGCAATATGTGTTGACATACATTCTATTTATGTCCTCTATTGAGGGACATGATTACTGCACCTTGTTTACCACTTGGGTCATGACTCAACCGGTGCTGGTAGGCCTCACTTCACTTCAACACCAGCCAGCACCCAACTTGGACTGATACCAGGGTTAGGTTAAGCAATGACTTCAAGCTTGACTTAGTTTGGTGGTTGGATTCTCTGTCTGGAGAAGGTATGACCGCCACAGATCACCTTTGAAACATGCATGACAGAGCCGCACAAGTGCTGAATCTGTCTCTTGGAGGGGCGATCACGGTCAAAGAAGCCAGGTTATCTTACAATGAGATTAGCTTCTTTTCCGGCAGCCTGATTTCCATCTTTATAGTGTCAAAGAGGATACTGAGGAAGAGCACTGCTGGGCAGGGGATGAGCACTTGCATTACGAGATGCGAAAACCTAGCCAAACAAGTAGATGGATCAGGGCATTTTGTTTGAAGGCACAATCATCCATAGTCTCGCCAACGATGATAAGGTCATCTAAGTAATTGCTAATGCCACCAATCCCACGTCTAGCAAGGCAACTCACCACAAAGTTACCTAGTTGGTTAAAATCACTGAATTTCCCTCGCTAACCTGGTTTGCGATTTTTTTTCTGGGTGGGGTCCCTGGTTTCCAAATAAAAGCAAGGTCAAGGCAACAACCCAGCCTCATCAGGGAGGCTAGGATGCAAACAAGGCTGATAAAGTGTCCAAGTTTGTGCCAAAGCACATAGCAAACAGATTGGCTGAGAAACTCCGGGAAAAAGGTACCATCATTCTAGGTGCCAATTGTGCTATACAATTGATGGAAGGAACATGAAGATTAGGTTTATGGATGAATCAGGTATGGCCAGCCTGAGGACCACTTGTCACCTCAAGACCAACAGAGACCTGCAAAAGGCCAGAGAGAGTATTACCTCGCATACATGATAAGGATTTTTTATGTAGTGGAGAACCACAAGTAGCCCTTGATCCTCGCATATATATAACAGTCCTCATAAGGAACTGCAGGTGCAGTTTGACTTAAGGGGAAAGCCCCTTGGTCTTATATATATCTGCATTGCTGATCCCAAGAACAAAGAAAGACAAAGCCCAGGAGAAGTTCTTGGGCAAGTATAAAAGAAGCGATATCGCGGGGCTTTTGCCATGTTTGGCACCTGTAGATTTGGGGATAAGTATGAATTTCCCCATGTAAAAAGGATACCAAGAAGTCTAGCACTGTTGTGTACCCAACCATCACTAGTGATCATGGCAGCGATATGTTTTGAGGCTTGGGGGAGTTGCTCCTGCCCTCATACAGACATTTTACATAACAGCGAATGTTAACAAGATGGATTTAAGATATTAAAAAAAGATGGTCAGGCCAAACCAACTACCAAGACCACCATGCAGCTACACTATGTGTTACAAACCACAACTCTCCCATGCTTCCAGACCACCACAAGTCAGATACTTGCTGACTGCCTTAGAGTATGGTCTGCTTGTCCAAATACCAGAGAATTTTATGATTGAAGTACAGGAATCTTCTTTCATGACCCAGATTTCAGCAAGGTTTACGCAAGTATAAATGGCGCTGCCCTTCATAGTTGGTGCAAAAAAAGTGCCCCCCCTTTAAGTCTGCGTAAAAAAAGGTGCCTCCTTGACCTTCAGAATCTGTGCAAAAAATGATGACCCCCCCTTCAGAGTCTGTGCAAAAACAGGTGACCCCCCCCCCCCCCCCCTTCAGAGTCTGTGCAAAAAAAGATGGCCCCCCTGAAAATTCTCCTCTCCCCCCCCCCCCCCCAGAGGTTAAAAATGAACAGTCCCTTATTGCCATTTAATTTTAGATCTTATTAATACTAGTTAGTATTAATTTAGGCTAGAATGCCTCACCCTTAAAATAAGTTAAATGGCCTTGAAATTTTCGAAGATACTCCGTTTCTCGCTGTACACTTTCCCCTGACTGGCCCCTCTCACACCTTACTGTTAATGACTTACAAAGTAAAAGTTGAAAAACGATTAGATCATTAGTACGATTACATGTATTTATATAAAATCTGAATATGATAGCATATGGTTCCTGTGGCCCAGACTTTTAATGACCAATTCCCCCAGTTTTTAATGAATTTTTAATGGACCAATTATCGGAGTTTTTCAAACATGGATTTTAATTTGATTTTCCAATGCCTTGGAAGGCATATCTGATGTTCCAAAAGATTATATTTAACTTAGAACTGGCTTATTCTGTAGATCGGTTCTGTAAAAGATCCCCAAAACCTGTTAGGGCTGCTAACCTGAGGAAGGCCCAATGAAAAGCCTGACGTTTTTTTGTGACCAAGTATGGTGGCTGCAGAAGGCAGGCACTGGCACTAAGGGGGTTCGGGGGCATATAACCCCCAGAAGAAAATGAGAAAAATGATAGCTATTTCAGGGCATTCTGGTGATTTTGAGGAGAGTCAGAGCAAAATTATAACCAACAAAAATGTTATGCTAAATCTTATAAGTTCCAACTAGGTTTTCCAACTGTTTTGGAAATATGAACTGAGAAAATCGAGATAAGAAATATGGAGGTCATGCACTTATGATGAATATTTATTCCTCAAAATGACCATTATTTAACTTAATTTGAGTGTGTGGTGAAATAGGTGCATTTTGTTGTGACCTCTTGCTGTCTACTAAAAATCTCGTCAAATTTGGCCAAAGGAAAAGTACATAAAGAAAATTGTTTGTAGCACTGCAGGTAAATAATATTATTTCAAACCTAAAATCGACCTTGATTTAAGGCATGATGAAAGTCATATCTGATGTTTCATATGACTAAACTTAGAACTGGCTTATTCTGTAGATCGATTCGGTAAAATATTCTCAAATGCACCAGAATGCACAATTCTAAGGGAATGGTTTCAAAAGATGTCTGGTGGGACATGAAATTGTTGGCAGAATTTAACTTGGATCTCATCATATCAATAGGCCTACATTTAAATACTCTGATGAATATAAAGATTTCTGTTAAAAATATAACCATCAGAATGATCTTGCTGTAATTATAACTGCCCAGATTGTTTTTAAGGACTCAGCGAAAATTAATGACTTTTAAGGCCCGGACTTTTTAAGGGCCGTGGGAACCCTGAAACTTGTTAAATACCGGTACATCATTGGCCTATGAAAATTATAACTACTATCCCTAGCAGTACGGTACTTTTCCTGTGCATCTTCCTCTTTGTTAACCACATCTAAGACCGTCTGATATTTGTTTTCAGCTGAAACCGAACCGCATGAAGGAAAAAGGAAAGTCGAAGCCCTATGGCCAATATTCAAGATACATCATCAGAAATCCCGTTATATTTATGATCTTTTCTACAGAAGAAAAGCCATTAGCCGTGGTAAGTCTAGGCTAGCCACAAATTTGTATATAACCAAAGTTTCTAGAAATAATACATATAACGGAAATTTATTATCAATAGTCTCACTGGTAATATATTTACATTTTTCCGTATGTTGTTCCATTGCAGAATTGTACGAGTATTGCCTAAGAGAGCAGATTGCAGACAAAAATCTCATAGCCAAATGGAAGAAACAGGGCTTCGAAAATCTATGCTGCCTTAGGTGTATTCAGACCCGCGACACAAATTTCGGTACCAACTGCATCTGCAGAGTACCTAAAGGAAAACTTGAAGAGGTAGGAATAGATCACACATATCCATAATTCTATAGCTTACCTGGACTGAGACATTAAATCATGTGATTTACGAACCATTGATTCCCATTTTTTATTTGTTTCTTGAATTACCAAAATTATTTTTCCTAAGACAATATAGGTCGCGTGCCACTTTCTATTTCAATAAAAATGACTTGATAGTTAACCAAGAGCGTTTGTGACAATGTTGAAATAAATTAACGTGGAAATTTCTATTTCGATAGACGAAGCGTTGAATTTAAGATCAGTATCAGAAGATTTCCCTCAGGTCTCTTTATCGTTAATGCTAATAGTTTCCTTCAATTGTTTCAGGGCAAGATTGTCGAGTGTGTTCATTGCGGATGCCGAGGATGTTCTGGATAACGAATAAAGAATAATGCTTCACTTCATGACTCATCTGACAGGTCTACATGATCTATACCCACCATCTTTTCATTCTATCATTCCGAGACAATAAAAGTTAAAAAATACTTTGGCGGTTTTATTTTCTTGTAAGATTCTTGATTTTAGTTCTTAGTGCAAATTTGTTCAATTTCCAATTCTATGATTATTACAATATTAAAGGGACTTACCGTTTCCATGTAAGGCTAAGTTAAATCTTACGATTTATTTTCGTAGGAAATTTTAGCAAATCTAAGATGACCAACATCGAATTTGGTATATATTATATGGAAGTTGATACTATAATATGCTACCATATGTGTGATTATGGTGGTAGGTTGTTTGATATTTTGGAGAAATAAATAAAGACAAAATTAGCCTTTAGATTTTTATTTACAAATTAGTTTAGCGTATGTATTTAAAACAAAAGTACAAATTCATAATGGTAACAAAAATACGCGATCACATCAAGCTTTAAAATCATGCCTTTCATTCACAAAATGCTATACCTTTATAATCACTCAAAACAAATCTGGGGAACGTGAGAAGAACATTCGCTTACAAACGAACAAATCCATAGAGATCTAGTTGATATATGTATCACCCATTGGGATATAAAGTTCATATAAGTATGGTCGGATAATTCTTTTATTCAAGGAATCTTGTGTTGCTGATGTGCTCTAGGTGCTGTGATGTGCTCCAGGTGCAGTGTTTGGCTTATTTCAACGGATATATATGTACAGGGATGCCATTTCTCAGTCTGGTGACTGAAATCAGTCAATTCAATAATTTCGATTATTTTGTTAAAATTCTCTGAAAATAGAATATCTAATATAGATTTTGCCATTGGTGGTGATGTCAATAGCTATTCTACCTTCATAGTGCCAAATTTCGAACATTTGTGAGGCCCAAGCTTAGCCTGGCAAGGCACTGACTGAAGTGCATTACTGACTGATCTTTTCACCGGGATTGCACCCCCTCATTTGCCACTCGTCGGGCACCCACTAGCCCTTGGCCCGTCAGTGCCCTGTTGCGTACGGTCTTCCCCGAGCAGATTCCTGACTGACGCAAGTTTAACGGCACCGGGTTTGCTAATACCAGCCGGGCTAGCCAATACTCTTCTCCCATTGGTTAATATTTAGCACATGTTGCGAGCTGCTAAAAGCAGTGTACATAAATATTAGATTAAAGATATGATCACAATCATATCCTAATTTCCCCTCCTTATGTAATCCACCAGCAAATTCCGAAAAGAAAAAAATATAAATTGACTTTCTAATTATTAGCCAATCACAACCCAGCAGTTCCATTAACACCGGAGCTAGCTGGCCTCAGTTCACCGCATGTTTTCAACTTGAAAATTCACTTCAAGTTGCTTTTTAGGACATCGCATGGTTTACATTAACTATCATCGAGTGTTGCAAACATGTGAAGCATTGTGGGGAAGAATGTTTTTTGAATTATTAAGCATTATTTTCTATGGAAACAACTGCTTTTCCTCGGTGAGCGATAATAGGGCATTTTTGTATACGGCACTCATAGATCCCACCCTAGACAGAGGATTCGTCCTGGGTAAAGGCCAGTTCAACAGGCTAATCCCACCCCAAACAAGGCTCTAAAATGTTTCAGTCAATTTGACAGACCCCAACTGGCATCCCTGTATGTATAGTATGTTAAAATTGGCCTTTAATAAGGAGCTAAGCGTATTATTGATAACGGTCGGAAGGAAACTTTAATTTTATTTTGATTTGATACTAGTTATTTTTGGAATAACTCGTGTAGACGTTAAGGGGGGTGGGGGGTGGGGGGGGGGGGAGAGTTACGTCCTCTATATGCTAGGACTAGACTACCAGGGTAGTAAGTTTATTGTAATCTAAATTGTGCCTAACCAAAACGTCTTCACAGAATCATGGGTATTGCAATATAAGAAATACCAAACTTACGAACAATTGAAATTATTGACATAGTTTTCCTAGAAGATTCTGACGATGTATACTTTTAAATACATTCTATCCCTGCTAGATAAGTTACATTTAAACTAAAGTACATGCCTATTCAACCCCTATTTTCCACCCCTCATTAACAAACTTCATAACGAAGAAGATATTTATATCGTTATTGGAAGCCCCAGCCATGGCTGCAAACAACCCGGCATTAGTTGGCGCAGGTTTCTCGATTGCCCAGTCAAAAGTCACAACTTTCTCGTCAACTTCAATAGTGGCCCTAACCTTCCCAGATGATAAGACTTCAGTCTCAAATGTCAGGACGGATCCCCTTTTAAATGCAGGAAGTTTTGTGAGTTTTTCTTGTCCATCAAGGAAGACGCTACCTGTAAGAGTATCACATCATGTTTAAGGAGGAATAAAACAAAGGTTTGTCAGAGCATAGCCTCAAATAATGTACTAGAAATAACCGTTATTAAAGGCAGCTTCGTAATCATTGACTTGAGCAATACATTTTATATCATTAGAAAAATGGTTTATACTACATTCAATACTCAGTACGGTAGATATATCGATGATCGTGCTCTGGCGTTGATAACATCTTATTATTTATTTTTTTATTTATTATTCGCTTATTGGAAACAAAAAACATTCAATTTAAAATTGGCGATCTCACCAACGATCCTATAGCTACACATCCTATAGCTACACAATGTGTAGCTATAGGATCGTTGATCTCACGGCGAACTGATATTAGAATTTGGTTGTGGTGATTACAAGGAGAACGACTTGGATTTGGGATTTTATTCAATTAAAAATAATATGTAGTACCAGGTAAGTATAATTTAGCTTGACATGACTTACCGTCAGCACATATGAAAACCGTTCCACTTGTCAGCAATGAATCCGATGAATTACTAGTGGTAAGGGCAATCCCTTCTTCGAGACTATTCCCTTCCTCAGGTGACTGAATCTTCCCAGCCTCGATGACTTTGAATATAATCGAGTTACCACAAGTATAACTACTTTCTGAGGAGTAGAGACAAGCATTGCAGGCTGAATTTGTCCTCTCTCCAATCTTATTTGCGTTGCTAATGGTAAATCCATCGACCCCAGTTTTCCATGCTGTAATAACAACAATATTATGAATGCAATACATCCACCTGAGCAAGTGATATTTATTTCACTACTCGTAGGTTCACACATTTTTAAGACAACACCAGACAATATAATTCAAATAAATCCTTTATATATTCCGATGAAATTCGAATGATTTCTGAAAACAAAGATCACTTAATGAATGTACACGGAGGTAAAACGTCCTTGAAGTTATCACGCGAAAGACAGAAAACGTTAAACACTGGCACAAGCATGTGATCATGCATATCAGGGTTTCTTATCGGTACACTCATCAACTTGGGTAATAAGGGGATCATATATGGAAAAATCCTTAGATAAAATCTTGGAATAGTGTGCAAACACATAGAGATAACACATTCTTCTTGTCTGCTTACTCACCGTAATGTGGCATGGTTGTCATGGCTGTTTGCGGGACACTCCAAGGACTCCAGAAATCTGCTTGTTCGGTGCGACCTCGTACCCGGAAAGTGTACGACGTCACAGGTCTGATATGTCTAAGCGTATAGGATGAGTTAGTACCAACGGATACGTCGTGAAGGGTCACGTCAGGGGATGTAATGTCCTGTCCACAACAATACTGGAGGGAAAATTCATTGAGCTCCTGGGCGTCTTCATCTTCAACCTTAAAAGTTGATAAATGGCATTATATTTACAGCAGCTCACATTCCTTGTTTGTTTCTTGAACCTGTCATTCTATTTTATTGTTTCATTTTATATGTTAGTTACTCATAACCAAGAAGTTAAATATATATCCCCGTGCGCAAATTTAAACAGCGGACTCTTTGAATTATGACAGCAAACATCCTTTTCTAAAATCAGGGAGGTACATCTTATTCTTCTGTTCAAAGTATGCAGTGGCCTTTATTCCTCAGTTGTATTCCTCATGTAAAATCAACCATCTTATGATTTCTTTTCACAACTGTTTTTCACGCCTACATCCACATTAACTAATATACAAACACGGATGCAATTTTAGCATGGACAATCTATATTATTAAAGTAGGAGTCCACTCACTTCAGCCCATTTTACCACAAGACTACCAGGTCGTTCAGCAATGGTCACAATCTGTACAGGGGCCCTAGCTATGACACGCCCATAGTCACTGACATCCGTAAGTAGCTGCTTGCGCAAGACCTCAGGAGTTTCGACATATATACAAGCTACTTCCGAGAGTGGGGGAACTTCAGGGAGACTAGAGGTTGAAGCAGATATGTATGACATTAATGTCCCAGGTATATTTAAGCATGGTGTTGAATAGGAAAATATATTATGTTTGTATGGCTTCTTCAAATAAAAAGTGGATTATTTCAGCTATATATGTGGCACAGAGATAGTCATATTTCATTGATATAACAATAGAACATGGAATAAATTGATAACGAAAACTGACTTGCTTAGCCCAATTTCATTGGCTTTCGTTTTATAGTCCTTCATGGCAGTTTCATTCCCTGTGTGTTCACCTGACAGGAGCTCTTTACCTGAAGAACAAAAAGAAACGTTTTCAACCATTTCGTTCGATAAAAAAGAAAGTAGTTATGAAGTAGTCTGGGGTCGAAATCTTTGTTTTTGAAATTGTCATTAGTTTTCACCTACACTCAATCGAAAAAATTATTGAATGTCTTCCCACGACTGTAAAAGGATTCCTGATGGATATGATTTTGATAATATCACGTGTCTAAATTCTACTGGTCAAAACGCATACCACGACAGATTAAACAGTATATAAAGCTACACAGTAAAGTATTTACGAATGGGAAGTATTATATACTTTGCTTAATTTAATTTAATATGAAAAATAACTTACCTCGAGACAGTACCTCTGACGCCGCACCAACATTTTGCTCTATAAGAACTTCACATTCATTAAGGGGGGTGAGAGCGGTCGTTTCTATATCTTTTACTTGGTTTAACAGGACATCTAATCTCGTATCAAGAGCAGCTGCAAGCTGTATTTTTAAACCTCCAAAATAGTTCCTGAGTTGCTTTTCTGAATCGTCCGCACTGTTTTTTACCTGTGGAAGCAATCAAATACTTTCAGTGGCAGAGAAAATACAAACGTCGTGAATGAAAATTCGATTGTGCATGACACATGCATATCATATCTGATCCTGAAGCTGGTAGATTTGATTTTTGATTTGTTTTAAAACAAAACCAACCTGATTCTGGGACTCCCTTAGAGCACATAAGAGTTCTTCTAACCGCATTCTATACTGGTTTGCACAATCGATGGTGTCAATGACACCAGTTATCAGCTGGTCATCCATCTTTTTCTGTAAGAAAAAAAAACAACCAAAAATAAGAATAATACATAATTATGATATAAATACTTATACTAGGCGACGCGAGATGTTCAGTTATGAGTTAAGTATAAATCATGCCTATGGTAAATTTGAGTATGGTACCGTACGTGAGATCAGTTGTGATTTATAATATTATGTCACAAGCAACACAGCAGCAGAAGTACGGTACTCATACTGACTACCGTATATACTGACTTTGTGGTAAACGTGAGTATAAAGCTAAATGTCTCTCTCGCACATAGATAGTTATATTCTCCTCTCACTCTCAAGCCTCTGATTGATTGAGTCTTGGTTTGAGGTGAGTCAGTCACAGAGGGATGAGTGATATTCGTAACTCGCTAGCCCAGTGCCAGTATTAGGCCTACTATTAAAATGATGCAAAGACGAGTAAAACATTCCTTTACTGTACGATCTATCCACTCAGTGCGTAAGGCAATTAATTTGCTGTTAATCTCATAACGCAAAGGAATACAACCAAGGACCAACCGCAGGCAGGCCCTGATACGATTCTCAGTGAGCCTCCTCCAGCCTCCTCACGGACCGTGATGACCCATCTTCAGTGCCGCATCCGAGCAGGGTCAGGACCGCAAGGTGGCTGATGGGAGCACCCGGAACGGCAGAAAAAATAAGTCTGCAAGTAATCAGTCCCAACCTCCCTCGAAACTCTTTTAGAATCAGAACAAGGCTGGAGCATTTAAACTACAAGATAGCAAAATCTCACCCACTTGATTGGATGATCTATGGTTCCAATGGTCTGGAAACCGTAATTTTGCGAACCCGGTTCTAGGCTCGTGTCGTCTGTAGGCCTAGTCCTCAACTGTAGTTCTGTGTAAACCGCTTTGTTGGGATCGCTTGTAATATTAGAGTCTAACACAAGATGGCGGCAGATACATAACCGGATAAGATTGATCCAGATCTAAACTAAAATAAAATTTCGTTTTGTTTTTTCACTAATATTGTCATGGATCTGGATCATGACATGGCCATTAGGCCTACAATTTTTTTAAAAACAACTGTCTTGAACAAGATATAAATATTATTAGCCTAGGCTAGGGCCTATAATAATTAGCTATTTGCCTATTAGGTTAAAAAAAGAGGCTGAAGCTGGGTATCACACAGATACAAAATTATTATTCTAAAGAAAGAATCTTACGTGTTTTTTATCACACTAAACCCGACCTTCGCTAGAGATACCCACACAGCATTTTGCATTTGTGTGTGGAGCTTTGAAGGTGCCAAAGGCACCAGCGCTGCGTTAACATAGCAGCCTGACCTGGGCCTATTACAGGCGAAGAAGCAGCAAGGTGCTTGTCACGTGACCTTCACCGGGCAGCAAAAACAACAAAAGCTGAGTGAGCGTGGCAGAGAGGCGGACTAGTCAACTCTACTGGATTACTCATGACAAACTATCCTGAGATGAATCGAACTCATTATAAGCATTAGGTCAGTGAAGAACATTATTTTATTCGTTTATATCTCGCTGCTCAACTTTTAGTAGCGGTTAACTGCAGTTGTTTAGCATTTTGCTTGAGTGGAGCACTTCAGTTCAGCTTCTAAGTTCTAGGAGCCTGCTCGGCTGCTGGTTGTTGCTGAGTGTCTATGACTATGTCTGTGACTTCAGCTCAGTGAACAAGTTGTCCCAACTGGGTAGGCCTATGTATCTTGGGGGGATGGGATCTGACTTCCTTCCTTTGTCACGTTTATGTTACGAAGGGATATATGGTTTGTCACCATATGATTCTATAGATAAAATAATGGTTTATGTTAACTAAAACTAATAGTAGACCTACGATACGGCTGTCTTGCCACTCTTGGACGACTTGCCAAGTCTCTTAGCTTCTCTTGCCTCTTTACTTTAGTGTTATAAAATTTAGGTACCAACTTACAACAATAGCAGGGGGTCATTATTGTAAGTAGATTATGATGTGCCTTTTCAATTTAACGTGATAATGCTGTCTTTTACTTTGAAGTAGAGATTATTGCTTTGGCTTTAGAGTACCATGCATGGCCCATGCCATGGATCCATACCACATACTAGTCTAAGCTTTGGCTGTCTCGGTCTTGGACGTCTTAGCAAGTGAATCTTATGGTCGTGGCACACGTCTCTTTCCTCTTCAGTCTTGGTTATAATACTATTAATAACTTATAAAATAGGGGGTCATTATTATAAGTAGATTATGATATCACCATAATGCTTTTTATTTCTATAAAATAGACCGTGATTACTGTATGTTTATTTTACTTTGACTTTGTATTAAGGCAACTGATTTCATGTCATTATAATCAGAAGTACCATTGTTCCTCTTAATGAGTAAACACCTTCATGCTATTACGGCAATAGCCGGCTGTAATATATCAATGTTTAATCAGGACCTGGAAGGCATACGTAGGCCTGCCGTACCTTCATAATAAATAGGATCATTTTGAGATAGTCTGTATTAGACTGGAAACCTTCATTATTTTAAAGGAAGTAATCTTACATTGAAATGCATAATTTTAGTACAAATAATAATAAGATGTAATGCAAGAAACACAAAATGATTTTTTTTTTTAGAAAAACAAATATCAGTTTACAGTGATGGGGCTCAGGACCATGTGTCATGATTTACATGGTGTCACATTTCCCAACTTATAGATTATAAATAGTTATATTGCCTGCAAGGCATCGTGGCAACTGTATAATATTTTAATATCGGACGCATGATTAGCAGGATTAGCCATTCGTGGAATCAAGTACACAATTTATTTTCAGAAGTTGTGATTACGCCCTTGAATATTCATTGAATCAATTAAATCACTTGCTTTTATGGAAACATTGCCATGTTCGGTTTATGAGTAGATTTTCATTGCATAATGCATATATTCAGTTACCGTCTATAGAATCCAAATTGACGCGATCATTCAAGTTACTCCTAACCAATCTATTCGTCACGCTCTTCCCAGTCCTTTATAAATAAATAGATAATTCAATTTCCATTACTCTTAACTTTTTAATTTTAGTAAAACAAAACTTGCCAAATAAGTCTAATCTTCATAATTACCGTAATCTTTATGCATAAGCATTATTATTGAGACTTGAAACAATAAGGTTTGGGATAAATTCTACCAAACTGGACTTTGAAGTATAACACTATCCAATCCTCTTCTTTTCTATCCATGGCCTCTCTTTGTACGGGTACCGGTACCGTATTGTAGCGATAAATTTATCATTTTCATAGACAGTTATACACAATTCAATTGTGTAGGTACTGGTATCGTTAAAAAAAGTCTAAACCCAAATTAAATGTATACATGTGTAAACTGTCTTGTAGGCCAACATTGATGTCCACAGTATGTACACTTTCACTATAATCCCAGTTCGAGTTGTAAATTATTCAGAGGATGTGTGGTCGCCAGTAACTTCTTTAATTTAGGAAGTGTGTGTGTGGGGGGGGGGGGGGGGGGGGGGGTCATGGCAACGCACACATGTTCTTCCAAATAATGTAGAAATCATTTTGTCGAGATTTGGTTCGAGCCTTTCCTGATGATACGTTCTTTGAACCTATGTCCGGTATCCTGCTTTTGTCTAGCTGTCTGTAATACCTGCCAAGCGCTCAATAAGCAACTTCCTGTATGTAGTTAGGATTAGTCTTATATATGGGTGGGGTCGTTTGGGGGTGGGAGGGATAAACGCCTCATTTATCCCCATCCCTTAGCGTCCTGATCCTTCCATGCACTTCACACCTCGTGTGGGAGTGTTGTCGCACATCTGTCCAGCTGTTATGTTGTGTGACTAGGGAAAAGGATATTGTTAGGGAAAACAAAGAGGGTCTGAAAAACAATGGCTTGCCGGCAATTTAACTCAGGACGACTTCAAACACCTGGAGAAAGAGTATTAGACGTAGAGGGGGTCTGATTTATATCCGCTGGGACGGCAGCTAATGGGTCGTTGTGGAACTGGACTTTGATGTGGCGCAACTTTACCGGAATTTTTAAAGTTTTTTTTTTTTTTTTTTTTTTAAAGTTCCCAATGACGTCTCTCATGAATCTCAGTTTCAATGCTCTCATAAATCTCAATTTCAATGTTTGTACATAGCTGGACTATTGATATACATCATTGACATTGACATTGTCATCAATATTATTTTTCGTACTGTTAATTCATTTTTTACTCTCTGTCAGTATCGGACACACTGAAAACAACATTTCCATTTTGGGTAAACAATTTTTCCTTTATTGTTAGTGTAATATCAAATGGCGATTATACACAATTTTCTGTGATATTTGTCAACCTTAATCAAAGTTGAGCTGATGTTCCTTTCTTGATTATTTTGACAGGGACACCATGTGTGATGCCGAGAATGGTCTCTAAGCCATCTGGGTCACAACCCCAGAGTAACGGGTCGCGTCGCCATCCTTCTGTGAGTGACACACCCACCAATGTCGCCCAGTCGCGGCCATCTGCAGCCACTGGCGGCCAATCGGACCCCTCCTCCCATCCCAGATCTTCTGGCCATCCTTCTCGGCGGTCCGCCAGCAGCTCTGCAGAAAGTTCTTCAGCCAGAGCAGGGGGAGGAGGGGCAATGGCAGTAGCGAGTGGGGGCGGGGCCGCAGGAGCTCCCAGTGCAAGTCGCACATTACCAGCCCTTTCCAAACAACAGGCTCAACTACACCACCAGCAAAAACAACAACAAAAACAACAACAGCATCCAAGTCGATCAAGTAAAGGTACCGCTAGTGCTCCAAGTAAGGCACACTCCTTGCCCGTACATGGTTCCGCTGTTCCCGCCAGAGGAGCTGCGGCTGAGGGGGGCAGCAGGAGGCCTCACAGTCACAGGGAGCCCTCATCTCACAGAGGCAACCCACATGGCTCATCTGCTCTTTCTCAGCCAAGTTCAACTCGGCCAGCTCGTTCTAACTCTAATCTTATGAACATGCGAGTGGAAGTCAACCAGGACCGTCAGAAAGCTCCAACAAGGGAGAGACGGCCCGGTCCATCTTCTACATCTGCATCAATAGCTACTGAAGCCACGCGTCAGTCCCAATCCCTGCCAGGCCATGGCTCCTTGCAGCAAGCGTCAGCTTCCCTGAGCCCTCCCACAAGTGCTAATGACTCTCAACACACTCACGGTCCCAGGAAATCATCTACGAGTTCAAAAGACCCTAAAGAAAGATACATGAGGCAGATGCAGATGAAGCAGGCAGCCACTCTCCCAGCTGGCAGTTCAGTCTCTCGAGTTCCTGCTGTTGGCAACAGCAGCAGTAGTAGTGGCCAAACTCGACCAAGGCCAGGCGTGGAAGCTGCAAGTCCTATTGCTCAAGCACAAACTAGAACTTCTTCTAATAATACTTTTTCTGCTCAATCTGCCTCAGCTCACCCTCGTCCGAGTGGAGCCTCTGTTTCTCATCACGCACAACAAATGCAATCTAGTTCTAGTCGGGACAATAACAAACAAGGTGCCAACAAATCGACCGTCTCATCATCAACGCCAAACCAACAGGATCAAAGAAGGGACAGAAGTCAGGATATTGCCCGCATCACTGTTGATGCTCGAAGTGTTATTAACCGAGCTGCAAATAGCAGTAACAATAATCAGGAAATGTCGCCTGCTACGGGAACGGCTAGCTCCAATCAACAGGCTCAGGCGGTTCCTGTGCATTCCCAAGTCTTCCGAACCACAAATAGAAATCTTGCATTACCAACTCCATCTCCTTTATCCTCTGCACAGGACAGATCTAATCGTGAACCTGATCAAAATAGAAATGCTACTACCAATAGTGGTAGGAATGAGGAACGAAGTCGAACCGTAGACCCTTCGAGTCTTAGACTCGATATAGTGAATTTAACCCAGCAAGACCAAGGGGCCAGTAATCATCATCACCCTTCTCCCAACAGTGCCCATATTTTTACAAACAATCTCAATGCCGGAGTTTCGGTCAACAGACCTGAAAGGCCTGAAGTGAACGAAGCATTACCTGATATACTAAACTCTCATGTCTTGCCTCCCTATACAGTGAGACAGAACCAACACCGACCCTCCCGACAGAACAACCACAGGAGTCGCTCAAACCAGAGTCGTGGAGGTCGGAGGCAGAGTCGGAACAATCCAGGTGTGACTCAGATAGACGACGAGGAGAAAGGCTGTTGTACACATGAGAGTTGTCTGAGCTGTCTCACTGTGCTCACTACCTTTAGATGGGTGCTCGTTTCACTAGCACTCCTTGGTGTAATATGTGTGATAACTGGTATCATTCTTGGTGCTCTACATATGACCGTTGGCTCAAGTTACCTCACGCTTTCTCTTATGTTTATAGGTAAGTCTAAGATTGCTTTAAACAAATTTACTCTTAATATAAAAGAATACTAATATTTGTTCTTATCCTTGTGAAATTTATTGTTATATAAATGATTAAAATCTGAACTTCTATGATTATAGGTACGTTTAAATAGCTTTTAGATTATGTTCCTGTAATCAACAAATAGATAATTTGCTTTATCGAATGCGATAATTATTGTTATCTGTAGTGTGCCCTTTTTACGGTTTGGGGAAAGCTTTTCCCATGCCCGTGTATGTATAATACTGAATCATATCTTAACAAAATGTGTCCAACATAATAGATTTTGATTTCGTCAAACAGTATTAACATTTATACTAGATATTTTGTCCTAGTAAGCTTGTCCCTATTTTCTATCTTTAAAGTCTAGATTAACTTTTCAATACTAGAATAACACAAGTAAAAACGGTATTTTTTGAGTCAACATTATAGATATATCTGTTCTACTAAAGGCATTTTCCCATACATGAACTTAGTGCCAGGTATAACTTCACAATGAGTTCATCAGTCTCTCCCATAGAATTCAATATCATTTTCCCCGATCTCTTTCTTTATGAATCTAACGACCATGTAACCAATTAAAGTCGGTGTACAATATTAACAACTTTTTCTTGATTTGAAGACAAGCCAAGACAAATATTCGTGGTCCAAAAATCTTGGCCAGCAGTGGGAATTTAAAACAGCAATTTAGTTTGCAACTCAAATTTACTGCCCACTATTCATGTGTATGGGGCATGTGTTATGTAGCATGACTAGCAGTTTCGCATCACCGATATCTACTATACTCGGGAGTGTTGGCTCGATCCAGTTTTTTAAAAATAGAAATGTGAATCTCCTTCAGAGATAGGCTTTCATAGTTTACAAAGATGTGATAAGTACATTTAGTATTCTACAACCCATCAAGTATTTCCCTTCCTGGTCACGCTAACTAATTTTTATCGATATTCTACTGGTCGATAGATAAATCTACTCTCAAACTGATGATATGCTAGAGTATATATAGAACAAAATCTAATACTATAGATATTAGCCTATCATTTATTTTACATTGTTACTGCATGGTCCGTTTATCGTGAGACACTTATGTAGTATTAGAAAGATAAATACATCCAAGATTGATTTCTTGGGAGTTCCCCTCTCCCAAAATATTACCAGAGCGTGGCAGTAGGCACCAGCTGTTGTCCTATTGAGAATGGAGGTATATTATAAGAAATCAAATGTATGACTAATACAAAAGAAAGGAAAATGCAATGCTTCAATGTTCTAGTCATGAATTAGCTCAACCTTATCATAAGTAATTGGTCAGTAGCGACTAGTGTTCTCATTCATCGTTTTCTCCCATCCTTCCGTGTGATATGATTAAATCAAACGGTAAATGAAGATTTGACATATCCCTTTCAGTACATCTGTCATGTACGCCCACGATTCGTGTTCACTTGTTAAGTACACCATGCACTTGAAATACACCATCCGAGTCTGACAAATGGTCTGATTTGAATGATGCCTGGTTTAATGGTGATATTGATGTCGACACTCTAGTAAATTTCTAACAACGTTATGGTTACATAAGTCATAACTCATTGGCAGGAAACTGTAAATGCTCATCAATATAATATAATCCCACTTTTTCATTGATCACAGTTCCCGACTTTACATGTTTATCATTTAAAAGTGTATAGGGATTTATAGATGTTTTCTTGAAAATTATCACATTACTTTTCTACTGCAGAAGGGGAAAACATTGGCATTGCGCTTTACGGCTTAGATTTTGGAATCCACCAATACACATGTGCATTTCTATTCTAGGACACGTTCCCTAAACTTAAACGAATGAATGTCCGTCTTAATAGTCTCAGAGAGATGTACGCGAACTGTTTATGCCCATTCATTCTAGGCAACATTTTCTAGAAGAAGCACAAAGAGGAGTCGGGCTTTTATTTGCCCAGACCTGTCTTGGTTCTACCTCAAGGGTCAAAGAGGGTCATGCTAGTGTTGTTCCTTGGATTGACTAGACAGAACCCAAGAGCCTGACATGAATGGGCAAGATCACGAAGTGGGAGAAAGTTGGGTGTCATTTACAAAACAAACTTTCTTCGTGTCATCCATCATAACAAATGTCCTTTTAGGGATGACTTCCACTTAGTTCAACACTTTTAAAATGGTATGTTGAATACTCCCCACATACCATTTACTTCATTCTTTCTCATAGCTTATTTTAGGAATTCCTCTGCTGTATACCCATATTATGTTGCATAGACAAATTGGTACTTGTAACCATGGTAGTCGATTTATTAGTGTATGGTCTCTACACTGTTGCTATTTATTCGGAAGTGTTTATTTGTTTCCGTCGGGGAGGAGTTGAATTGAGGCATCCATTTTGCTTCATATAGACTTCTCCAAGTATATTTATTTGTATTGAACAAACTTTTCGTCGTGATTTTAGTAAATGGATAAGCTTAGGTGCCAGGCTGTGGAGGCCTACTTAAATAGGCCTTCCATTTACTTAAACAAATGGAAGACACATTGTTCGTGGTATCAGTTCTACGCACATGCTGGGAGTTGGCGATGTAACAGGGCAACCAAAGCATCATGATGAGAATCTGGGTTTCTATTTAGTAAAGACTAGAACCTGCAACAAATGAGCAAGCTGTGTTTTTCAGATAAACATTCCTCTCGCCCAGGCCATGTTTTTATGTGAGGCGCCGCCCACGTCAGGAGTAAATAAGGTTTTGATCTGTAAACCTACAATTCAGGTCTTGTGATTTACAACCAAGAGTTTTAAGTATTTGATCAGGCCTTGTGTTCTCCAGTACCATGGGCAGTTGTTATGCCAGGGGCAATAGAACAAAGCTGTGTCCAACTTCTAGTGTCATCGGATGCTATAAAATGCCTGACATTTAGAGAATCATCACAAGAGTTTATTTTTCCAATTGCTTTATTGTGTGTGGTTTATCTAAATCCACTTATTTAAGCTTGGAAGTTCGTGGTGTCAGCTATTTATCATCTAAGCTATTCTGTAGGTATAATTATACTGCAAAATGAATATATTTAAATGGATAAAGGAAGGATTTTTTTTATAATATTGCGTTATAGAAATGTTCTGAAAACGGCTTGCTCCTATTTTTCTCCCAGATTATACATGGCCTCTGCTGAATCGCACCAAGAGACCGTGTGATACTTGCATTCTTACACATTGTTCATGTTCTGGTCAGTTTCCTACCTAGCCTTACAAGAGAGGTCACCCACCCTTGGGTCATACATGCATATAGATCTACAAATACTTGGGTCACACAAGGATCGTACTTCATAAGGCTGACACTTGAATTCTCTGCTGTGTGTATGTCTCACCCAGTCATGAACCCCTGTTCACACTAGTATCATTTAGTGTGACTTTCAGTACGGTGGGGTCATGGGAATGAGTTTCACTCAGCTAGAATCCGAAGTGGAAGTGGCGTACTGAAAGAAAAATGTCATTGTGGCTGATGAGATATCCAAGACAGGGATGGGTTACCCGCACATCCTCTCTATATATCGCCAGAGATCTACATGTATGTCTGTGACTATAAGATGTCTATTATTATAAGATGAGTTTTTAAAGAGTTGATACAGTCAAAAAAAGTCATGACTAAACAACGTCATGACTTTTTTTGACTGTATCAACTCTTTAAAGTTTAAACCGTTTAAACTTCAAGGAGTTCAAGAAAACCATGAAGCTTTCTAAACAAATTCTGACAAAATTTCATTCATGATAAATTTTGCCTATATGAAAAGTCAACGATTAAATCAATATTTATAAATTTTCTAATAGCTTTGAAAGGGAAGCCATAATTAAGGGTTGAATACCTGTATTGAACAGTTTCAAATCAATCATGGATTGAATAGATAATGAACCCTCGGACGAGCAAGTGAACTGCCTCTATCTGCAAAAATCTTTATGGAGTATATGAATAATTCATCACTACAACCGAGATAGCTGGTTTTTAATTCCTCTCATCTTAACCCTTTAACCATTGAATCATGCTGGTTTTTAATTCCTCTCATCTTAACCCTTTTAACCATTGAATCATGCACACGTTTGATCCATCTATAAGTAGATTTGGCTGAGTATGAACTCCTCAAGCCTTAACAGGATCAGGGACCTGCAGGCTGTAGGTGCAAAGCCTCTTTTTTCACCTGCCCAATGGGTGTAGTAACCCACAAGAAGGGATTGGGATTTTCAAGGCATTCAACATGTCAGTAGTTTCAAGTTAGGAATCAGAAGGGGGTCAGAGTCAGCTGGAATCCTTCACTCTGACCCAGATCTCGGTGTAAGGGTTTTTGTTACTGAGACTCTGGGTCCAAATGTCATATATGTGCACTCCATTGATCCTCAAACGCATTAATCTAGCGGAAAGTGTGTGATAAGCTGTTCTCCACTTTATCGCATTATCCCTTCTTCTTCTTGGCAATCCTGGGCAAAAAGTCTTTCTCTTGTGTTTTGGGTGATTCTTAGCCTTGAGTTTCACGACTTGGGTGAAAAGGTGGAAAGACAATCGACTCAGACTCGAGTCAGAGTAAAACGCCCCATGGTTGCCATTGTTCATAACCAGGACTCAAAGACCAGATGCTCTCGTGGATCGTGTACTGTTTCATTCTGTGGAAATGCTTTCCTATTATCTAGAAAGTGCTCCCGCATTTCCGGCGCCTGACCTCCCTAGTATAAACATTGGTGGTAATTTACCGCCATATCACCGATATGTCGATCTCCCAAGCACTAATGTAAAGTGTCTTTGAGAAACAAAACATGAATAGATGCATTCTGAACTTTAAATCCATGTCTCTGAATCAAATCCTGATAAGAACTCGCGTCAGTCGTGAGTTATCTTACTAATGTGATGTAATGTAATTTAATACTTTGGGCTGAATAATCTAATATGTGAAACAAAGTCATTCATCGTGTAGCTCGGTATTATATTACGATAGGATCATCTTTTTGTAACTATATAGTTCTGTTGCAGAGCTCTATATTATAATGGTCATCCAAGTCTGAGGATAGTACGTAATTCTAAAATGTCTTGCTGAGAAAAACCTTTTAAAACAAACAAACGTCGAGTGCTTGGTTTAAAATTAGCTAAAATAACCACAATCCATTTATTGCCTTTTCTCCCATGCCGAATCAGAGCTATTTTACACCATTTCAAATTGTGTTTGTAGGCTGGGTTTGCCTTCTCCTTCTCTCATTTATATAAACATGCCATTTGTGGCAACACATGTTCACAATTGTATGATCAATACGATTATGAGCAAACCATGGACCACTGATTTGTGGTGGGAGCTAAAAGGGGGCGGGTGAGACTGAATTGTATCCACTTCGATTTGTTCAACCCACCTGTCGTGTCAACAGACGCTGGCGGTAGGATTAAGGTGTAGCACACACTGTTTCTGGACTCATAATGATTACCTGTAATTAGAGGTAAGGCCCTGACCCGAAGGACGCCCAAGGGCTGGCAGTCAGTGGTAGGGCGAGACAGCTGGTCACTCCAGTCCATCCCATTACATGATCCCGCTCAGTCTGGCTGTACATGGCGCGAGTGCCTTTATCGGGTGTATTGATCGATTTATTATTTTTTAGATCAATCAGTCTTGTTTTATGGGTTACACAGCCCCGTTACATAAATTGCTTATATAACATAAGGATGATCGAAATAGAATTCTAAAAATACGATGCATAAATCATCCTCGAGTTTGTGGTGGTGGGGGCGCGGTGCATATCAATATTCGCAAGAAATTCATAAGGTTTGTAAACTTGTAGGGACCACTAATTTTTACAAGATTACCAAATCAAAATCTTAGTTCATATCCAGGACTCAGCTAAGAACGTTGATTCCTCCATAAATGCATAGTTTATAAGACAAATTATTCAGTTAATCAACTCAAGTTTTGTAACTACCGTTTTAGAGCCTGCGACGGAACTGCTGTCATGAACAATTACCTCAAGCAGGCGCGTGATCCTGAAAAAAAAATCTTGAAAAGTTTGGGACGAAACTGATAAAAAAAAATTGTAAAGTCGGCCTGGTCTGGAGATTTATTATCTTGGAGGTGATTCCACGTGCCTACTGAAGGAGGAGGGCCTGCCGCACGTGGATCCTCAGGCCTCCCCATCACTTCCAATCTAAAGTGAGCTAAGCGACTTGCCCTCATTCTTATTTCTGCTCCTGTGGGTTTAAACGAACCCCAGGCCAAGGCCAGGGACAATGTGGTGTCTGGGAGTATTCACCTAAACTAAAGACTGCTGGTTTGTAAGCAGTGGAGTATTAACTCTTTGTCTCACCTTTTCTTATATTTTCGTCGGAGTAAGAGGCTCAACCACTTCATTTGCAATTTTTGAATTTTATTTTTATTTTCTTATGTCACCCCTTGTCATAAATGCACTTTAAAATGGCGCTGACTCACTGTACCAAGGATAGGTAGGTTTTGCAATGGAAGATCCTATATACCAACTCGTTTTAATCACCTTTTCCAATGGAATTTATAGCCGTACTCTCCATTATTATTGGAATTATTTGCATAGCGATGTTTGAGGGGCCATACATTTTCTTTTCTCCTCCAATATTCCAATAACATCTAAAAGAGACTCAAATGGAAGCTTAGCAATATTACTCGACTGCTTTACACGTGGAACTCTACTGGCTAGTTGGCCCGTGCAAGACCCGAGTGGCAGCGCCTTGGCACTTTTATCCTCCCTTTTCGTCCAGTAAATTAAACTGTGTAACATGTTTGACCCAGCTCTGGGCAGATGCTGAACGCCAAGTTGGACCCTCTGATTCAGTCTGGCATGCCCATTAGATCTGCTCAATTGCTATGTTTTTCATCTTTAACTCTTACCGGTTCCTTAAAATAAATACACCGTTGGTAGGTCGTCTCATGTATGACCAGGCGTACTATATTTGTATTATTACTTCTTGTGTTTAAATTGAGGTAAGGTGTATCTTAATTCTATTTGGAAAAGAATACCATTACATCATCCAATGTAGACGTGTTGATCATCATCCAACTTTTAAAAAGTGACTACCAACCAATATTTATATTTCAACCTCCAGTTGGTATGTGGCTCACCCACATTTATTTCATTGTATTCATATCAAATAGGCTGATAAATTTATCTTCCATTATATCATTCCAGAATCAGAGGCCTATACTTCATTATTATTTTCCTGCAAGAGGCCTTTGGTCCTTGTAAAGTACTATGTATTGTCGAGAACTAAGTTGGGTTTCTCTTTCATACTTGTACCCAAAGACCATCGTTGTAAATTAGCTTTTACTCGTCCGTTTATACCTATATCATGTAGTGTAGGGCACCTGTTGAAAGTGTGCCTAATTTGAGGTGATGTTAGCCCAGAACCTGCATTAAGACTTGGCAAATTGAAATATCGCTTTTAGACTCATTGTTCGGGCCCTTTGGAAGCGAGATTTCCTCTTGGCACGAGATATATCTACCATTTACACTATTCACCTCTGTAGCCACCAAATGTTATACGTCCACAGGATACCACAGAGTGTCATTATGCTCTTCCATCAAATCTGAAAATGTTTATTATGATCCAGAAGTATTATGATCCAGAAGTATTACAACCCATAAATATTTTATAACTGTTCGATCAAAGGATTAGTGTGAAGTCCGAATCATGATTACCACCACTTTGACCTGGACCTTTGCCAGATGGTTTGTTAGTGTTGAAACATTTTCACCTACATAGAGCTGAGTCATTACGGAAAAAATGCAAAAGATTTGAGCAACATATAGGTTTAAATAGTCTAGTATGGCTGGAGAATACATTCTACATATGTGTGTGTGTGTGTCTGAGCGTGTCTGGAACAGGTGTGCCTTCAAATCGAAAACTTGTACCTCAGGTCATTAATGTTAAGAATGGCATTATGAGTTTTATATTTATGTTGATTTACTTTTCCATGTCCACCCTTCCCCACCACTGGTCATATATTAGACCGATTCATGTGGACTGAATAAAGTTGTATTTCAATCATTGCAAAGGAAGTTACCATCATATGTTTTCTGAACCTGAATGAGATCACGCCAGTTCTCGAGATCTATACATCTCTTCTCCAGTCCCTTTACCTTTGCACTAGTAATATACATGTACTTACTTATATCATGTCGACCCTGTGTATAGGCCTTGTACGTCTATGTGTATACAAAGATCTCAAGAGTGCTAGGAATATAACTATAAATCTTGGCTTATTATTCATGTAGTTTGATTTGAACTTTCCTTTAATTTCTACGAATTGACGCAAATGTCATGGCTTATTTAAAAAATTTAAACAAGACTTCCAAATAACACGCGCTTCTTTATTGGAAAATACAAAAAAAACGTAAGCAGCGAAGATAGAGGAGAGCATTTGTGTTTCAGATCAGTGTAAGAAATCCACCTGATTTTCACTGATCCGGAAAAGTCAACAAAAGGTTCCTCCTAGTGTCAGTCATCATTCTTTCAAAAGGCCCACAATACTTGGGAGAGTCTCATTGGAATCGTCTCCTGTTTTTAACCTTGTTTGGTCTTCACTTCCATACAAAATGAGTCAGGTTTAAACGAAAGACTGGCGTCTCATTTAATAAAAAACTACATTTGTAGATAAAGGAGCGACTGATTTTGGGCTATGATTCATCATTGTATATATTTGGTCTTAAAAATAAGATTTGCATTCAAGAGCGAAGAAAAACAACTTCTTGAGATGTCATGTGTAAGATGTAGACTGGGCTTGTGTTAATCTGGGAGGGAAACTCAGTATGAGATCAAATATTTCACGGTCTTATGCGCAGGCCTCAACATCTGCTGTTACTGTTCAAATGACTTGTTGTAATTAGATTCGAGGACATTTGCTCAGTAAATTCTCGGACTGTTCCCGATCTGACTTTTATATTTAAAAAAGGGCAATCTTCACGTACCTGAATGAAATTATTTGCAGCTAATATTGAATTTTGAGAAGCACATGTATATAGTTCTGAACGCTTTGCACGTCAACTTATAGTCCTCCTTGTTCTTTTGGAGACTTTTTTTTCGGAGAAAAAATACTTTATAGCCTAAACTGGCGCAAATGGGTCAAACTTGCTCTGATCTTAGAGTAAAAGGGACCTAAGCTCTGATTCTTGATCGCGACACCGGATACTGTATGTATACACTATTGTATATTGATAGGTGTTTATGCAGAGGGGACTTAGTTGTATGCTGTCTGTCATTTTCAAGACATTTGCACACAATTATGTAATGGCCCGGGGTGATATTAACATGCTCTGCTGTCAGCATGGAAAAATCAAATATGCAATGGTTATAAAGTATTCATATTCAAGTTAATGGTTTGAGGTTTGAATTTTTTGTCCAGCCTAAGAAAATTAATTTTCCCCGGCTAAAGTTTAACTGTGTACCGAGTGTCATATTTCCTTGATAAATTCCCTCTCCAGAAAAGCCGCAGTCTAAACATACTTGTGCATGCCCAACCGCTCACCAAACAAATTTGTTTCTAGGCCCTTATTACTACTCTACGGAGGTATTCAACACAGTGCTTTCTCCACCCGGCTATTTTATGTTCCTTAAACAAACATTATCTAGCCCCATAATGTTCCCATTTAAGCTCTCCTCTTTTGTTTTATTAAGCAGTTAATTGAGTGAGTGGGGAGAATATTGCTGACATGCTTCGTCCGATATTGTCATTTAACCCTCACTTAGACAATGCCTATATACATTAGTTGCGGTATGCGTTTTACTAGTCGTCCATAGTGGCGTACAATATACTATGCCCAGATGCAGAATGTTGAACTACTACCCATCGTTTATTCTGCATATATATATGTCCACCTTTGGCATATTGCTGTATGACTAGACAGCGAGAAAAAGGATTATGTGAAGCTTGGAAAATTGGTTTAGTGACGAGATGGTGATTGATTGGGTGAAGGTCAGCCGCACATTAGGATGTACATCCTGACCCCAGAAAATGCTGAATGAATGAATATGTTATGCTTGCCCATCGTATTTTATTGATGAGCTCACCATGTTGATGTTCCTCTACAGGGACCCACGAAACATGGTATGATATATGTGTCTCCGCCATGTAGAACTAAGCATCAATTTAGAGGACAAATCCATACAAAAGAACGCCATGCATTGTATACCTGCGCATTATGCATGCTCTCTGACTAGGACCTGGGAATAGAATGTTTCCCGACAAGAGAACAAAGCTTGATTGTAATATAGGTAACACCCAGTATCACGACACGGCTTCCTTAACTCTAAAAGATCTGGCAGAAAAAGCTTTTTTCTGTGAGTAGGAACCAGGTCATTTTATAATTCCCTATTATTAACAGGCAAATAGTTCCAGTATTACCTACTTTTCGAGGAATATTGAACCATTTACTTTGTCTGGAAATTGTCCAAAGTAGCAAGCATGCTGGCGTTTAAATATTTGCTATGTATCTATATTATGCCAACTTTTCTCTATGTGTCTCCTCGTATCTAATGCAGGTCGTATACATAACTGAAGCTTCTCAAATGGCCTTTTAGTCTGTAAAGAGGATTCTGTGTTTCTTGTACTCAGTACAAACACCCAAAGCCTCTAAGGCTGGTTACTGTAACACTAGATTAAGGGCATGTTCTGCTTGGAATGGCCTATGATGTGGCACCCATAGCAGCCAGCTAAGTAATAGTATTGTGATAAGAACAGTACTGTTGGTTAAACACTCCTACTTATCAAAAACCAGCCTTGAATCATTGAATTACTTGCTAAAAGATCTAGCGTTTTACTTCTTTCTTGAGAGGGCTTAGGTTCTACTGCGTACTTGCTGCCTCTAGAGTCTAAATACATGTATATTTTCTGGTTCGTACAGTTCAGTATTTTCTCTCCCAAATGTATGTCATACCCAACAATAGGAAAAAGCACGATCCATGGGTGGGCGATTTGTTGAACAAACACTGGCAATAAAAACTAATTCATTTATGGCTTAAGTTATGTGACAAATGGGATGACTGATGGATATATGGCTTCACCCTGGGATGGTGCCGCCCCTCGCCCGACTCCACCCTAAAACTGGGGACACATGGGTCCAAGGTTCCCCTGGATCAGTGTTACGCTATTATTCAAGCTTGTGAGATCGGATCCCCTAACCCCGCAGGAGTCCTCACTCAAAATTGGCTTTCATATGCCAGAATAAATGGAAACACTGGTGGCCCTCTTTTGGTGGAGTATTGAAAGTGTCTGACAATGCTTGTAGCCGCGGGTGAAATTTCAAACCTCATACACTGTTATCCATATTGTGTCTTTCATCACTTCCATTTATGTTGTAAACCCACCGGGGGTGATTATCAAACGATTTGTATTCCAATACAATCAGAAATTCCCAATCATTGTGTGGAATCATTGCCTGAAATATTACACTTATCTACATTCTAAAAAATGAAATACCCTAAATATAAAGTCTTGGTGCTTCTTCGAGAAACTCAAGGCAGAACTAGCATTGTTCTTCCTTTTCTGGTCTTGTATAGATTTTCAGAATCGAATTTCTTCCCTATATTGAATATCAGTTCTATCGTTATTTCCTTTATAGCGGTATTCATTCCCCTGTGTGTATACAGGTATGGGATTGCCAATAATGTGGGGTAAGAATCGCTGTAGCCCAATGATAAAAAGGGAAAAGAGGTCGGTGCGTTCTATATGTGACCTGAGAAATCAATACTTGTATCAATCGGGGTTATTGGCAACTGTAGTACTATACCTAGAATCATTGGCATTGCTTATTATCACTTTGATGTGTTTGGTTTCCAGGACTGGGTGTTATGCTAGTGATTGTTGTAGGGGTTGGATGGAAATGTACACCCCCTGGACACGAACCCTGCCACCTTCTTTTCAACTTGGGAGAACACTGTACGCGCGACGTCTCCTCGTCCTCATCACGACGACGTCACAGAGAGCGTAACCATTGGTATGGGGGTAAGTTTGTCAATGTATTTCTTGTTCTAAAAAATATTACATGGTGATAAATTATGTGATGAAAAATGTATGCATAAGCGTTTGTTTACATAACACAATAGAAATCTTTTGACCCCTGGGGTATCTCAGACATTAGCAATAATATTTTAGGTTAAAACAGAGTTAAACAGGCAACTTCACTGCTGAATCTTAATGGATAGAAGTGCGAACCAACCTATAGTCTATGTCCACCGTTGAGATTTCAATCCCTATCTTAAGTATATAAATATAGGGTTCAGTCACCCCTCATGTTATTTCAACAGTCCCACAAAAACCTCAGTGTACTCCTCCACATCGTGAACATGAAGGCATGGTTTGTTCTTGTGTGAATAAATGCAATTTCGAATCGACCGAGCAGGAATCTCAACTTGGGTCTCTTGTCAAAATACTACCTCATACATAATTTATTCAGCGTTTAATCTGGACGTTAAATGCCCCAGACGTATTCTGGTTCTTTATCTGTCCGTTCCACTATTGGGGAGAACATGACTGGATCCTAATGTTTAAAATGTGGAAGGCCTAGCCTATGTTGTGGCCTGATCACTGTATCATGGGAAATATGCATAGTATAGGTACCCTGCTGTGCAGCTCCAGCTGATTTTTATATTAGCGACATAATAAGGTCGGCCCCATGCTTCTCAGAAGACCTGGGGTTTGCTATTTTTGTCCAGGACACTGACCCTATGATGTCCCCATCTGACCAAGATCTTGGCATGGCGTTCTTTTCTTAAAGTGGCAAGGCCTTGTCATAAAGTGACCAAAAGGAAAGAAATTGTTGGCGCTGAATTAGCTATTGCTATAGAATTATTCTTTCTTTATGAATCATTTCACTAAGTATGCCATTAAATGTCAAATAGGTGGCCTTGTAGATTCTACGTACGATGTTTCTGGTTAGACTGAGTGATTTCGAAGCAAAATTCCCCATCATAATCCTTCCCTTTCAGGGTTACCACAGGACAGGGGAAACCTGGAAAACGGGGGATCGAAATGCTTCCAAAAAATTCCATGCAGGGAAAAATCAGGGAATTTGAAAATTTTGAGTATATCAGAGGAAAATCGACGAATTTCAAAATTTTGAGAAAAATCAACAGAATCTTGTTCTGTGAAATTCAGATTTATAAAGGCAAATAGAAAATCATTCAGGATAATAATGTAATTGCTGGTTTACAATTCCCTAGATATTAATTAAGAACCCCGGGTGACGCATGCCATTCAAAATAATGATCGATATTAGGACAGTATCAATGTCGTAATCAACGGAAATATGCTGTTCCACTTCAATGCCTCAGATATTTTTGCAAGTGATGTAGGATGTCATGTGCAATACTTTGTATCAAAAGCAAGTTCGCAGTCAATTGAACCTTGACACTTTCCACAATGGTGCGGTATATTTAAGGCGTGGTTTCTCGCTAAGAACATTCCCGTTCTCACATCATGTATTTATTATTATATATGATGACCTTGCCAAGGAATGACATCATGTTATGATTTCTCTGAATGCCTATATAATGCTGACGTTGTGCTTGATCGGGAAGCTTAATGTCTCCATTATTAAGTCTTTATACTTAACCGGAAAGTTTTTGCGACCCTTTATTTCTATCTATTTCCCCATTCCCCGATATACTTAGCCATCCACAAAGGAGCACAAAAGTCTATTGACAGTTGTGGGGACCAGTTGGCAGCATGGCCTGCATATTTCGCTCCAGTTATCATTTCATTCATCCAGGCACCATCTTTCTTAGTTAGGTACAGTGATGTCAGCTTCTTTCATCATTGTTTAACATCGTTATTTACTTGGTTCTTGGTAGCAACCTTTCTAGATATCATTGTATCTCTTGTTTCCTCACCCTCAGTCCTAAGGTATACGTCCTCATGACTATGAAAGTCCCTATCATATTTAATACCCTACTATTAGAATAACATGGAAATCAGAGGTTTCAAATGCCAGAACAGGCAAGATTTTAGAACGTTCTTACGAACAGTTTACCTTTAAAAAACATGCGATGGTGATGATTAATTCTTGATATTTTTAACCTAGAGCTGAGTGGGATTGCGGGGGGGGGGGGGCGAACATTTACATTTAGGACTGATGACTATACACTTGAGTTGTCTCTGACTTATGCTCAAGTAGATGAATACATAACCTAATCGCAAAAGCGTTCTGCCACGTTCTACGTGCTATTAGCTAGTTACCCCAGTAAAATGGAAATACCTGGGAAGAGTGGATTTCTCTACTGTATGCCTAATTGTTTTTTCTCTGTACTATATAAATGTGTTGTTTTGTGCACCTTCTATGTATTTCACTACAGGGACAATTGGAAAACCTGCTAAAAGCAGAAATTGTAAACCTATTTCTAAGGAATTATATGAGGATTGCATCAATTTAGGTTGTACCTCTAGACATCTCTTTAGCATACTCAATTGAGAAATGAAATTATATCTTCTTTTCCCTAAGGAGAAATTGTAAACCTATTTCTAAGGAAATAAAATTATATATATATGAGGATTGCATCAATTTAGGTTGTACCTCTAGACATCTCTTTAGCATACTCAATTGAGAAATTAGATGTTCTCTTCCCTAAGGAAGTCCTATCCTGAGCGCATAATGTCCTTGTTACATTGGCCGGGCCTGTCTTCAGCACTGATAAATACATACATGTATACATTAAATCTGTTATGTTTAAGTTATGTGGTTTATCAATGCTCCATTAATATACAATCGACGAGTATGGATTCGGAAGAATAAGTAAGGGCATCGTGTAGTGTACTACATGACAGGATGCAATCAATTCATGACAAATTGTTAGCATATCGACCTGGTAATTAACCTAGAACCCTTTGGCATTTTTGCTAGGTGGTGATTAAAAGTAGGCATAATATATGGAATATTCCCTGTAATTCTGATCCCATGAAGGGGGTCACGAGTGGTAATATGAACCAGGACAAAGGAGCGTAATTATGACCAATATTCAAGTTACTGGCCACTTGTGCGCAGAACGCTACACCTACACAACCACGCTCTTCCGTTGGATAACTGAACGTTTGGCCTTATAACCATGCTCTGTCTTCCCATCATTAATGAGGCATTGCGTTTTAAAAGCAGAACAGCGCCTATTATATGCCAATTAATTCCCTTTAGGCTAGGGGTTCTGGTTCTGCCGTTAAGGTCACAGTGAAACAGCCATCTACTTTGCCAAGCAACATAAATTAATGTCGCGCTCTTGTTTGATCATCATCTCAAATGCTAAGAGTGCACTCGGGATGAGTGTTTGTCACTCAACTGTACTGACATGGAAAAAGTCAAGCATAGTAATTGCCTTGGAAGAATAATGATCCCTTTTAACGTCAGTATAAATCCTGGCTTTGGAAACCATTCTTTTTTGATAATTAATACCGGGAGATGTTTGCCTCATTCATTTTTAGCGGGAATTTTACATCCTGAATGGGTTGGTTGATGCCTGTGTAACTTAATATTTTTAATGTAATGTTTATATATTGTATTCGAGAATTCCTTATTACCGTATGAATCCCCATGCCCTTCCCAGTATTGAAACGCATTTCAATTAACCAAAGTGCAACCACAGAATGTATTATCTCACCATATTATGTATGACACATATATCGCCTTCGTTTCATGGAAGTTTTTTGGAATGTGATCTGGCCTTTCATTTGGCTGAGATGAACCTTTCATTGTGATGGAGTTTCAGTTTTTAATCAAAAGCTGACAATTTGATTGCCGTTTATAGTTGGTTCATGACACGTTCTTGGCTCGAACACCTACTTGCATGTCTAGTTAGAAATTGTCCCCTTTCATGCGTAACCATATAAACAGTGGAACGCTCCCTTCAACCAATATCATAATTATAATGTCATGGCTTTAGGTATATTCGAGTTCTACCTGCAAAATAGCTAACTTAGGTCGATTGCCCATAATATTCTTCTATTGTTGATACAGCAAATTGTGCATCTGATTTAAAACATGGATTTGGAATGCGAGAGATTAAATCAAATGCAATTTATTCAAAATGACAATTGTATTACAGTTCCCTGATGAAGGATCGCCTTGTATCCGAAACGTTGGAATCATATTCATAAAAATACATCAATCACCTAATAAAACTTAAAGAATATGAAAATCGCTGGGATTATAGTTTTTGGTGTTCTATCGACTTAAACTATTTTATTACATTCTTATTGTTATCACTAGATCTGACCCCCTGACCTTAATTAGCCATTCTGCTCATGAATTGTTCATCGGATGCTCCAATTGGGTTTGCTAATTGCTCCATTTAGGGTTATGTAATGCGAGGCCAGTGGCATTTGTTAACCCAGTCGTCATGTGGGTGTATTTTATTGCATGGCATTGCTATTCATGACGTAAATCTGCATGTTCCCGAGCTTGTCATGTTTACCTACAGACATATATGGGACGCAGTGAGGTGGCCACCGTTTTGTGCTCAAACATAGGCGTTCAAAGCCCGGGAATTCCCAGGTATTGCTGAGCATATAATAGACACTGAGAGCATAGAGATGTGGCAGAAAATACGTGCGAAATCATCAGGTCATTTTTAGTGTGGATGAGAGGGGGCAGAGAACAAACAGGTAGTCAATTATTGTCGCTGGGAAACTAAATACATATTTTCGCTTAATATGAGAGGAATTTTAAGAAACATGATAGCCCGAGTCATATTCCCATCAGTGGAACAGGATTGTGCCCGCTGTGTTTTTTTCCAAAAGCGCTAAGCACTATTGTCAATTGTTGTATTATTCTAAGGTCAGCGATATTTACATATCGAAGTGAGCGGTGCATCTGTTTGGATTTGCGAGATCCTTCAGTTTTTACAAAGCCAGGGACGAGGGAATGAATGCAACAGATTGATCTCAGCACAGGCATGCCTGAAGTTTGTTTGCCTAGACCAAGGACTGCGAGGCACATTTTGCATTATTACAGGTATTGCCCAATAGGAATCCTCGGGTATGAGAGAAAATATATATCATATAAAAAAGACCCCGCACTGTGCTTATCAATAGGCTCGAATAGAGACCATGCAGATTGTGTCATGTGGGGGCCAGTGTTACGTGCTTTGCCCGTAGGGGATGAGGGATATGAGGGCGATAGGGGCTGAGAAACAGTGATCTTGTGGCTAGCCACTGCATGTATACGGGTGTTTCGGAGTCGTGGAAATTTGTCCATCAATGTTTAATGGTTTACCAATATCCCTTCCCCCAGACCTTCCTAGCCCAACACTCATGCAGTGGCGGTATACTTGAAAGTGGCCCTAATACTAGTATGTTTTATGATCGATTAATAAAGATAAATATATATCATTTAACCCCTCCCCCATCTCACACCCCCACACCCACCACCCCACCCCACACACAGCATAGCGTGCTGACGTGAGATGTCATAATTACACAAAGAGGGAAAGTAAATGAGGGTAGACCTGTATCGCCCAACCTACAGGGTAAAATAGAGGCTAATCTGATAGGGAATAGGCCAATATTTCTGTCACAGTGTTACAGAGATGTGGGAACTGGGTGTATGTGTCTGCCCCCATCCCTCTAATTAGTTTTTTTCAATTGGCAATATTAAACCAGCATAATGTTCTCGCGTTAGGTATTGGCGAATTTCCCCCTATATTTGATCTGATGATGCGCATAGTTTGATTAACTTTAAAATGTATGTCCCATTGAAAGCGGATGTTTTATGCAAAGGCGTGTTGCTTAAACACTATTTAAAAGCAATCTTTACAATATACCTTTGTGCATTATATATAAAATGTGTGTGTACCATGCATGTGCATATATACATGCATGTACACGTATATCCATTTGTGTGAATGCCTTCTATCTAACGTCGGATAACATACCAGAATGGGTTCCTGAAATGCCTTTGATATTTAGAATGGCATGGCAAAATCTAACAGTTAGATGGCATGAATCTGCTGTTCCGGGGTTCATGCATATAATTTGGCTGTAGTTATAGGAATTTGGTCGGGAAGTCATCATGTGTTAGGTACATCTTTATAGCATTTATGATGGTATGGGAAAACCAGGGGGGGGGGGGCAGAAAATACCGGGTAGGCAAATCGTAGCCTATTGATCGTCCATCTAGGCTCTCTCCAGCATTTGGACCATAACACATTTAGTAGAAGTATCTAAACTATATACCCCATGCACTCATTTTCTTGTTACTATTTAGCCTTGACAGGTGTGTGTATTTGGCATGGGCAATTTGGTAGATTCACTTAGCTCTCTGTCCAGAAAAGATGGGAGTATAACATTGGTGCAATATTTGAATAGGATAGCAGCTGTCAGTGCGTATGAAATGGTTTATTGACAAAAGTATTTCATATCAACACATTTAAGGCCGAATAAAGCACGTTTGTTTTTTTGTTTGTTTTTTTTTTAACATAACATAACTTTATTCAATTTCCTGCCATCTCGGCTCCTACAAAACTAGCGCTCTCGCGGACGGACATGAGAATATAAGAATGCATGTGTTATCATGAGCCCTTGGGGTACTCTTATATTAGTTTTTTTGTGATTTTCAATTTACGATCTACTACCACTACTTATAAACAAACAAGAAACAATACGTAAGGACCCTAAAGGACATTCAGTAACAAGACAAACATTGGTACAGGATTAACAACTCCCTCTACCAGGCATTTTGAATTAGTCTTATCTCTTTCATGAACTTTTCTACTTTCCCTATCCAGTTGGCACTGGACGCATGGAACTTGGCATTATAACGAATGGCCTTATATTTAACACACACTTCATTAATAAAGGCTTTGACACAAAGCGAGTTCCTATAGAATAACCTCTGTCTATTGATATAGTTTTTAGCCAGTAACAGGAACCAGTTCAGGAAGGCTCTAAACCTCCCCTTGCCCATATAACCTATAAGAATACAGCCGTCATTTATACCATGAGCAACCACATCTCTAAGTATAGCCCTGGCCCCCAGTCTTACACACAGGTCATCCCAAAATTCTTTGACTTTTGTACAGTGTATGAAAAAGTGAGGGAGGTCATCTCTCTCCTGACAATAGCTACATCCTGGGTGATCTTTAATGGTTTTATGCTTTAGATATACATTACAGCAAATAGTACCATGGATTAGCCTGTATTGAAGAGATTGCAGTCTTGGATCCTGACAAGCCTTAAATGGAATGTAAAATAACTCAGATAGCATGTCTTTCTCCGGATCAATGTACCTTTCATCTAGAAATATATCCCAGTGTCTCACCTTATCGTAGTCAGGGACGTCAGTCTTAACCAATTCCCTGACAATATCCTTACTCTGACACCTATATATATCAAGGACAGCGTCCTTAACCTCAAAGTTTTTACATTTGGCATCAGTATTAGCGTCTTCCTCAACCATTTTTACCCATTCCAGCCACTCCCTTGGAATAGCATTAATAACTTGGAGGATGTCCAAGAATGAACAGTTAACATGGAATTTATTGTTTAATTCTCGCGGTGAAATTACCTCACCATTGGGTTTTAAGAGGTCTCCCACACGAGAGATACCAGCCTCTTCCCATCTCTTTTTCTCTAACGTCTTTTTGTCGCGGGTTTTTATCCATTTGTTGTTATACAATAATTCACTCCTAACCTCTTTCCCTGTGACAGGGGCCCTCTTATAGTATTGGGTATCCCATACGTCAAAGATCTCCTTGTAAAATTCATCAAGAAAAATTCTTGGCTTATTTCTTCCGAGTAACAGTTTTGTGATACTCATTTCATGGAACGACTCTAGTATATGGACCCATTTGGAGTTTTCCCTGGCCAAGGCCCGTTTGACCCACATTATTCTGTTAGAGAGTCGCACTTCCCTGACACATCTTAAATTTATTCCTCCATCCTGAATATCCTGTTTGAGGAAGGCCATGCTTATTTTAGTACTTCTGGATCCCCACATCATTTTCTTGGTTATCTTGCGAATTTCTTTACACATGTAGTCTTCCACCTTAATACAACCCAGCACATATTGAACCACAGGAAGAACTAATGTGTTATTAACGATCGCCTTGCCTTTGAGCGAAAGATTCCTCCTGCTCCAACAGCCTACAATGCCATTCATTTTTTGTAACAGAACATCGAAATTCACCTTATTGACATTCACACGACTCTTTGGTTTTACAATTTTAATACCCAACACATTTATAACATCATCCCACGCCACTTCTCTGGCGCTTTGGCCCGTGGGGGCATGTTTTCCCATATAGATGCCGCAGGTCTTATGGACATGAATTCGGAGGCCCGATGCATTACCATATTTAGTCAACATTTCCATAGCCCTTTCTAAGGATTCCTCATTCTTCAGGAGCAAGGTTGTGTCATCCGCATATTGTACCACTTTATTACTCAAACCATTAATATCCAAGCCTTCGATTTCCCGCGCTTGTCTAATTCTGGCGGCTAGAAATTCAGCCACAATTGTGAAGATCGCTGGTGAGGCGGGATCCCCTTGTTTAACCCCTCTCTCTACTTTAAAGAAATCAGATTTTCTACCATTATTGGTAAAAGCAGACATGGAGTCTTTCAACAAAGTATTAACCCAGTCCCGGATAAACTGCGGAAAATTAAATCTTTCGAAACAAAGGTCTATGAACTCCCAGCCAACTGAATCATATGCCTTCCGGAAGTCCACCGCCACTACTAGTCCCTTCCCCCCTCCCCCCCCCCCTTTTAGAAATAAAATTCAAGCTGTCTTGAATCCTCCTCACTGCTTCCCCTATATATCTACCCTTAACAAACCCATACTGGTCCTCCTCAATGATTGATGGCAGGACAATGTTAATTCTCTCAGCGATGGTTTTGGCCACAATCTTATAATCAACATTGAGGAGGGTGATCGGTCTCCAATTTTGAATGTAACGAAGGTCTGAATTTTTCTTTGGAATTACTGAAATTATACCTCTTCTCTGTTCCTGAGACATCTTACCTTCTTCTTCAACCGCATGCACCATTCTAACAAACATCTCTTTGATGTCTTCCCAAAAAAGCCTATAGAATTCGACCGAAAAACCATCCGATCCTGGGGCCTTACCATTATTCATTAGATCTAGAGTCTTTTTTAACTCCCCGGCTGTAATCGGCCTAGCCAATCTCCTGTGTTCGTCTTCATTTAACCTATTGACCTCAGCCCCTAGAAAAAAGGTTGCATCCTCTCTACTCATATTCCTCTTTCTATACAACTCTGTATAAAAGTTACATCCTTCCCTGATGATTACATCTGGGTCAGACGTCTCGCCCTCCTCTGTAATTAAGTTAAAAATCGTTTTTTTTGTCAAAGTTCTGCTTCTCGAGGCTCAAGAAGTATTTTGAGGGCTTCTCACCCTCCCTGGCCCATTTGGCCCTTGATCTTAACAGGGCCCCATCAGCTTTTATCAGCTCTATTTGCAACATTTCATGCTTTATAAACTTTGCCTCCTCTATCTCCTCCTTAGATAACACCAGTTGAGAGTCTAGTTCTTCCAATCGTTTCAACATGTGACCTTTTTGTGACCTTTTACTTTTAGCTAGTTCCCTGCCCCTCCTACAAAAAATCGATCGGCTTTTATCTTTAAAATTTTCCCAGGTGACAATTGGGCATACACCATGATATTCATATTCCAGTTCTAGGATTAGCGCTCTAATTTCCTCCACAACTTGCTCATCTTGGAGGAGCCCATTATTAAGTTTCCAAGAACCTTTACCTCTTTTTGTTTGTTCGAATAACATCTCCACACATAATTCTTTATGATCAGATAAGGAAGTAATAGTGAGGGAACCTTCAGATGTTCTACTCCGAATCTCATTACTAATAAGGATATAATCAATTCTCGATTTCTGTTGATTTCTATACCATGTGTGCTCTTGAATACCTAACGCATTGAGAGAGTCGCACAAATCAAACCTTTCTACAAACAGGTCGAGCTTAATTGACATCTTATCAGCAGGTCTATTAACCATATCAATATTCAAATCACCCATGATAACCAGATTTTGGTATTCGATACTACACTATATATTATCGACCTCTGTGAGCGTCGTCTTTTGCAACACTTTAAATGATGAGGTAGGGAAATACACAGACATAATACACCATATTACATTCTCCATCTCAATCAAAATATACACAATCCTACCGTTCACATCATTACCCTTTGCTATAAACCTATAGTCAATGTCTCTAGTGCATAATAATGCAACACCGTTAGCGTTGGAGCGGCCGTGACTAAAGACAGCTTTACTTCCCCATTGGCGACACCATATTTCTTCTTCCTCTCGCTTGGAGTGGGTTTCCTGGAGGGCGATGAAAGTTCTTTTACGAGTATTTAACTTAGTAAACAACGCCTTTCTTTTCTTAATGCCACCGATACCATTGCAATTAAATGAATAGAAAGATGTTTTGCATTTCAAACCGTCTTCCATAGGTGTAAAGTCAGAATAACTGGATGTCGAAGGGTCGATGGGGTGTTGATGTTCGCTACTTGCTGCCATTTTGGTTGTTTACTTCCGGTAGCCCGGTGATGTCCCGTTCACTAGACATCATTCCCGCCCGCTCTCCGCCTCCTCTGTTCTCTGATAGCTTCCCAGGCGCGACCCATGATGTTGCCCTGCTTGGGCCATTGGCTTGAGTCGAGAACATTACGATGCTTTAGACCAAGACCAATCCCCCATCGGTCGTCTGTTGGAGAGGCTTCCCCAAGCAGTTTATGGCCTGTATCCTCCAGGTAGTCAGCCACATATTGATTTTGGGCCGTCTTTGCCCTCAGGCCAATGCACACTATCTCCTCGATGTTGCCAAACCATTTCCGATATTTTGGCGAGTCCTCTCTCTTAGCTCGATTGAGAATGTCCTTGCAAACTGTTGGTTTATCTACAGACAAGATGGCTTGGGCTCTGGCCGCATCCCCCGTGGCCCTGAGGCACGAGTGAGCCAGATATTGCTCCATGCTAGCGAACAGAAATCCTCCTGATGAAAACTCCACTGAGTGATGGTTGGACAGAGGGGAGTCCATCCCATAGAAGGCAAACGCATTTTGGTCCTCCACCTTTGATAGGTGAATGGGATTTAGCTCAGTGGGCAAGAGGTTCAACCTATTGAAGGGCACGATGTCCTTGTCAATAAAGATATTTCCTGCGAATTGTCTAGCATCTTTATACTTCTCAATCTTTCTGGCCTGTCTTACAATGAACTCAGCCCTGGATATCCTCTCTCGAAGGGCTTTAGGTAGATCCCTTTTCAGGTACACCTTATTGGCAGTGCCAGAATATGTGTAGTCTTTCAGCTTGGTTTTCCTGGACCAAACTTCCGCAGCTCTGACTGCGTTCTCAAACATAATCTTAACATGTGGGCCAGCCCTGACTACTTTATAACCTTCCGGCACGTCGATGTCCAGTCCGTCAATAAGCACCTCCTGTGCGGCCTTCTCAATAAGAGCTTTATCGTCCCCTGTCTCTTTTCTAGGGATACCTTCGATTATTAAGTTCTTTTCCAGCAACTTAGTTTGATCATGCAGTCTGTCCATGGCGGTGGAGTCCGCCTCCTCCGCCATTTTCCGAAATGCCGGGTCATTTTTCTTAATGCAGGCTTGCCTCAGTAGGAGAATCTCCTGATCTTGTCTGTTCATTCTGGCCTCCATTTTATTCATACGGACCTCCTGGGCTGTTACGGTCTTCTGAAGCTGATCGATGGTAGCCTTATTCCCTTCAGCTAAGGGCTTTACGCCCGCCACTAGGTCGATCTTTTGCTGCAACCTGGTTTCCATAGCTGCCAACTTAACACACATCCTATCAAAAGGATCCATGCTAACCTCCATGTTCTCGTGAGAGGTCTCATTCAAGTCTGACTTAGGCCTTTTAGCCAAGTGATCTCCTGAGTCTGCCGTAGAAGTCATTTCTCACTAGTCTTAATCCAACAGAAGGAGAGATTATATCACTAGACTGGTCTCCGTCTAGATTATACCTCGCCGCTACCGCCAATTGGGTCACTATGTCGGCTTTGCGCGCCAAGTTCAATTCACCCTAAATCGGTAATCTCCTCCAGGGAGTGACAGGATGAATGAGTCCCAGGCCTGAACTGAGAATGTTATTGTCAAAGTTCCTTTATGAAGTCACTATTGTCCTAGAATCCACTTAATCCTCAACTCTTTAACTGGAATCCACAAGCAGTTGGATTAAGGCTAATCCAACCGTCTACCTCCTGGGTGAGTGGACGATAATACGGCACGCGGTGCACGCTACACTCGAAATAAAAAAGATCTATTTGAGTGCTATAATGTCCTGGCTGAACTTTTCACACGATTCCTAGAGAATCCCTAAGGCCTAATATTTCCCTTGTGCGAATCTGGCTAGACTACTCTAGCAGAAACCTGCCTAAAAAGGAAAAGAAACCTGGCCGAAGCCTAACGCTGAACTATACTCGTTGAGCGGTAAACCGGAAGTCTCAAGCACGTTTGTTCAAATAAGTATTGAATAAAACACGGACTATGAAGAATCATGGCTGATAAGGGCTTGACTTACATTGGCCTTGTGCCTAGAGTATCCATCATCTACCTGTATGTTTGAGCCCACCTCATCCCTTGTGCCTGGCACACAATTTTACAGGTAAACCTTGTCCGCGTTAGATCATATCCACCCCACGCTCGTCTCAGTAGGCGTGCATTTGTATCACTGTGAATAAGCCATAATGGCCACTCTTTTATTATACCTGTGAAACCCCACTTCATCTTAGCTCCAATAATAGTCATATCGTATTAAGACCAATGGCTTGTTTATGGTTCTTTAAGTTGTACAATAAGGTACCCACTATATATGTGAGGCACACTCATCTTCGTGAGAACGGACTGGATTATGTAGAAGTATGAGAATAATCTAGTGTAAGATTAACATGTTTGGTCATAATTTCCTTTTAAATAAGCCCTATAATTCAGATCCAAATCTACTTTTATTGATATGTTAATAGGCATATCATCCATTTTTAATAGTTCATAATTATTGTAATAACGATACATAATAACAGGAGATTTTACGACAGAGTTTTATTGGTATGACATTTGAGGTGGAGGAGAGTTTGTGACATAAATACTCTCTATTACCAGCATCTGTTGCCAGTAATATGGGCATTAAGCAGCATGCTACAAACAGCTGCACGTGTACCGGCCTCAGCCTCCGGCTTTGTGCTGATCATAGGGGCGGCCAATAGAAAACCTGTCAGAAAAAGAAATGAAGCAGACACTTGAGATAAGGAATGCATAGTCTGAATTCCAGAAATGATAACCTAAGTGTAAATATATACATTGTACATATGTCAGAATGATGGAATATTTGTACTGTTCTAAGTCTCCAAGTGTTTCTCTATTTCAAATATTCAATATAATTATTAGGATCATCGTGAAACCTTGGCTTAAGGCTTAAGGTTTTTGTTTCATACTGATATTGGATTAGGAGAATTAAATCCACTAGAAGTAAACCATTGCACCATACACGTACATCATGAAATAGTAAACATTCCAACATGAGGTTTGTTTAGTCTAGTTAGTCTATTCATGTTGATGTCTATTTTGCAATTATTTACTGAATATCTGTTCCTCAATCCAAAACAAATTTGCCGTTTTTGGCACCATTGTTACTTCATTGTTCAGACAAGGATGCGATCGCATTCCTATCCCCTGTAATTTATTTATTACGGAAGTCCACACTTGTAATTTGGTTGAGTACATAGGGTTCGTGGTTGTATAGGAGATGAGGTACATTCTCTGGTCATTATATGAGGGCATGTGTTGAATACAAATGTCTGCTAGGTGTAGTATTATGTGGAAATGATGTACAAGTACCGCCTTGTTAAGTTCGGTATGTAAATTCCCAATTCAACGTTTTTCCATATTGAATGCCATTTGTTCTGCATTGTCTTCTCGATAGAACTTAGAATTTCACCAATGGTGGCTTCCTTGCAATTTGATTAAATGGATTGTGTTCCTTCTAAAGGATTTAATCTCTGATGAAGTTTGGAATTGATAAATGTTATTAAATGTTTTTCTGCTTTTTTCTCTCTCTAGGGGTTTCTTATCCTGAGTTTCGCTACCGTCGTCCACCACCGTCTTACAATGCCTCCATGCAAGAATATCAACAGCAGCTCATGTTAGCACAATTCCAGATGAATAATGGCCAGCCCAATAACAACAATATGGACGGTCCGCCCGGTCTCTGCCCCGCAGATCTGCCGCCATCTTATGACTTGGATGATAACTACAGTCTGCCTTCCTCTCCCCCGCCTTCTTACAAATCGCGGGCCTCCACTATCCGCCCTGGCCTGCACATCACCTTTCCTCCCCAGGGCGATGATTACCCCAGCTCCAGACCACCCACCTATCGCTCTAGGGCAGGCACGGGCCACAGACCAGCTCTGGAAAACATGAGAAATGATGAAAATATGGGTGGTATCGATAATCCTGCTTGCTCGGATACCGAACCGCTCTCTTCCTCGAGTGGCGATTCGAGCAGACGACAATCGGACGCTACAACATCCGAAAGCGCGGGAAGTTCCACATTACGTCGTGTCGATCAAGTTGTGGGATATTTAGACAATGTGCTCGAGGGGCATGATAGGACACTTGAGTATAACATTCATCCTGCCCCTCCGCCTACCAGAAACACGGAGGGTGCAGCAGATACTTTAGCGTCTGAAACTACGAAAGCAGTTGGAGCAAGTGGAACCAGCAACGCTGCGCCTTCAGAAGATTCTAATCGGATTAGAGACACTCCCCTTTGACCCACGAATCCAAGACATTATCATCATTATAGTCATGTTAAGGATTTATTTTCTTCAAATACATTGCCATAACTATCATCCTGTTGTATATATCAAAACAATTTTACAATGAGATTATCGTGTATTGAGAGAAACCTAAAGAATTACGCAGTGGAAATGTGTGAATAGAATGCGTGTCAGCAATTTTAGCTGGGTCGTTCATTTGAAAGTGGATGATCTATCTTGTTGTGTCCTGGTAATATCGAGTAGTCTTTACCAATGTAAATCACGACTTTTATTAATTACATTCACCTGCTTTGTATGCAGGTATTGAAACATTACTTTAAAGTCGTCGGTATCTCTTTGAAAACATTTTACTCCTACACTTATTGATTAAATACAAATCTATGTCGCCATGGCTCATAGGGGCAAACATCGTTGTGTTGTCATATTGATTACACGTGGAAACGTTCCCCGATAAAATTAATTTCAAATTTTGATAATACTTTCTCCTGACCGTTCTGAAGTGCAATCCAATGCTAGGAAACTAGTACTGTATAAAATAGTTGTTTTCTTCCATTAGGTACATTGTTTCTTGACCAAATTGTAACAACATCACTGTAATCTAATATATTCTTTGAGTGACATCATTTTTTCGTATCTTCTCCGAAATAAGTTCAAATTATGAATTGAACAATTGCTGGTCAATTGGACGGTGGATTAAAAAGCTACATATCAAATAAACTGAATTTTTCAATATTTATTTTACTGTGAACCAGCCCTCTTTAACAATGACTGTTTCTGTTGCCGTACTAAGCTATTGCAACAAAGAAAGATTTCGGGGAGGACGGGGGCTTCTTACGATGCTCGTGATTTACTTAGCCAGTAATTTCTAGTACGCGTGGTTTCGAATTGTTATGCCACCTCTACAATTAGTACGAATGTCTATCATAGTGTATTCAGTTAAATGTGTAAGTTACGTTAATTCTGAAACGTGAAAGAGTTGTTCATATAAAGCCGGGCCCACACATTTAAGAACTCGCTATTCGTACGAATTGGGGACTCGCGAAAAGTCCAAAATTTTGCCTATGAATTGTCATAAGAACCCACGATTTGTCATATGAATTGGAGGTTTCTTCCCAAGAAAGCCCACACATTACCAAACTCAAGTGTATTTCTTAAGAATGATTTTGAATTCATACGAATTGTCTTAAGGCCAATTCGGCTCGGAGTTCTTGAATGTGTGGGCCCGTCATAAGGTCCTGTAAGATTTGTAGATTTTTACGTTTGAGTGCTACAGATGAGAGCCCTCCCTCGCTTTTAAAAACAGAATACATGTATGAAGTTTCTATTAAAGCAAACCTGAATAGGTTATTCTTTCGATACCTAACCGCTGGTAAAATGTTTTTCATGAAACAGTTCTGAAGTGACTTTTCTTTATCAATACAGCAAGATATGTTCGTAGGTTGAGTGTGGATAATTAATTATTCGTTCAAAGTGTGGATAATTATTCGTTCAAAAAAGTAGGAAGGTCCATATGTTTCAGTTACTTTCTTTCTGTCTTTCTGTCTTTTGATTATACCAGATGAGTAATTATAAATTATTGTATATGCTGCCCAGTGTATTCGAAAGAACAGATCTGAATTAAAAGCGAGTGACCGTTATGCTTTTGTATTCGGACCCTTTTATTTATGGTTATTTTGAATCTTTATTATATGTAGTGCAATTTATATCATCTTCATGTCTAAGACATTCGTCCTTGTTTTAAGGATGAAACTTTAGTTTTAAGGAGCATATATCGAGCTTGTTGCCATCTTAAGTGTGCATGTGTGCCTCAGTAGGAAGTAGGTCATACTGGAAGTGTGGCATGGTGTATCGTTTCAACTACATGGAACTGCTGATATGATAGATCTGCTGATATGTAACATAACCATCAATACATCTTTGTACAGCCTGTAAATATGTGTTTATCCTAAGGTAAACTTGTATTTTTTTATGAATGGACCGAACTTTGAGGTTTGGTAACAGAGCATTAATCAAGTATGTTATTTTGTATAAAGCCTGGTTTTGTATGAAAACCAGTAAAACTTGCATCTGCACTTTTTAAATCTTGCAATCATACGAAAACCTTTATGAAGAAAATCATTCAAGATTTCGCTACTGTCATCAGTGTTAATTACGTCGTCATCGGTGTAAAATAATAGGAAATGCCTTGACTACCAGTCTGTGTGATATGTGATTTATATCAGTATAATTGGTTGCATTAGGAAAAAACCTGGTATAATAAAGGTGCTGTTATTCAATATATTACATGGCTTCAGACTATTTTTATCTCCATCGCGTCTTTCGCCACTGCCCCATATTTCATATTGTTTGATTGAAGAAATTATCCATAAACAAAACCCCTTATATTGCAGTAAAAAAACAGACATGACATGGATAGATACCACCTATTAGTCCAACAGAGACACCTTACATGATTTCTGGGCGTGCGTCTTGGTACGCTAGATGCCGTTCCTAAATTCCTCAGTAGGTGGCAGCACTTCCTACAGCGATGTTGATTTCGCGCAGTTCTTCTTTAGCTGTGCGCTAGTGATAAATCCGGGAATGACTACAACTCATCAAATTTACTTCAATTATTTTATACTCTCTCCATCTGAGGGTAAATATTAGATATTCCAAATAGTGGGGTCTATTACTGCCAGGTAATATGCTTCTGTATAAGAAAATCTTAGATAGTTTCCGCTTTTATGTTTCATGGAAGGAATGTCCTTAGCATCATCGATTTTAATTGCTTGTATTGGGATGCTTCCATTTTTATGATGGTGGTTCCATCTCTTAATGAGATGCCTCCCGAAGATCTGCCAATAAGAAATCTGTGCAATGCAATCAATTTGGAGGAATCGACCTCGCGTTTTGTATTCTTATTTTCATCACTGGAAAATGACATTGTTTAGGAAAGAGGTTTTTACATCTTACAAATGACAATTTTTGTCGGCAACGGCGGCTATCATGTACATAGGCCTATCTACTATAAAGGTATTTGATCTATTTTCAGTTAGTAACTAGAACCGAGATCATTTATTCTTGTCGCATTGGTCCTTTCCTCATCAGACTGATGATGTCTGCGTTCAGAAAAAAAACATTAGCAAAAGCATGGTGGAGTATTTCCCAATACAAAAGTTGCCATACGATTGCTTCTTATATATAATCACTATGTATGAAGAAGAGAATGAATATCCCTATTTGTCAAGATGACCTTTGCGTGTTTTCGAGAACAATAATAATTGTTTTTCCACTTATGAATACCTCCGAACGAGGACCGTGTATGCTACTGCTAGTTAACCAAAAATCAGCATTCATGTCACGATATTATTTCCATATGAAAGATCCGTGACTGTATTTGGAACCGGTGGGTAGAAGAAATATACAAACCAGAAGACGTCTCTATAATGTGACCCCGCTTGAACTATGTGGCCGTATAATTACACGATAATGCAACGAATGCATGCCTGAAATAATTGCAACTAAAGAAATCCAATGAACCTAGGCCTACGATTTTTGTGACAAAATCCTGATATGTATAAGTCACAAGCTGACTTGCAATAATAATAATCTAGACAGAAGATTCCTAATGCATATATCTTGCTTGCTTTAATTCGTGTAATTTTCTATAAAAGTCATATTTGTTTTTCCTAGATCTTTATCTATCATAGTCTGAATTTTGAACTGGTTTGCAAGATTTACTTTTAGAATACATCGTATATCAAATGAACTTGGGATATGAATATATATTATGCAAGATTTACTTTTAGAATACATCGTATATCAAATGAACTTGGGATATGAATATATATTACAACTATAAAAGTCAATATATCGCATATGAAATAACAGAATTTGAACACTATTGTTGCCCGTTGCATGAAGTGCCATTAACTGTAGACTAATTATATCGTATTGTTAACCTATTCTGATGATAGGCCTATCCTTATCCGTGAACGTATTTCTATCACTAATCACCCCATTGGATTTAGCAGTGGAATATCTGTATTGATGCTACCTCATGCACCCCCCCACACACACACACACACCTCCCCCAATATGGATATCTCGTGTCGACAGGATAAAACATCAACTGCTCGTTCAAGAATCTCTAATCACTGCACGAAATATCCTACGACTTGTTTTTCTAGACTTAGTCCTTGCCCCTGAGTGTTGTTGATTGTACCGTAAATCCAAGCTGATAAGATATTGTTAATTCAGGGAAATCATAATAGATACTAGTATGTATATTTAACTTCATTATAAAGTTAGATCTAGTTAGGTATCGGCACTTCAAAAGCTTGACCCGAAGAAGTTCCCCCTTTAAATGAGCCTCTTACATTATGAAAAGTCACCTGGAAGATTTTCCCAACAGTTTGCACTGAACTAGTGGATTCACATAACTATTTTCAAGAGTTAAAGTCTTAATTAGAATTCTTAGTAAAACTCCACCGTTTTTATACTCAATATTTGAATGCTCTTTATAATACTAATTTGATTACTGAATACTATAGAGATATCAATTGTATTGTTCTTTATGCAAAGTAATCAGTTAGTCCCAGGTGTTTTATTTCCTTTTCCAGAGAACACACAGTCCATAAACCATGGGGTTTAAAACGTGGTGAACAGATCAGTGGCAGGTGGTCCGGATTGCCATAAAGATTTTATGAAAATCATTATCGCAGTTCTTCCATTTATGACCCATAATTTACCTAATCCTTCGCCAACTTCCCTCGGTCATGTGGCATCACGACTTGCAGATTTCGTTGAGATGCCAGTGAGATGAATTTATTGAACGAATCACCCGTCGCCCTGTTGAAGATTTTGTTTTTATTCCGCTCCAAGTAAAAGTTGAACTGACTGTAATCTATTCCCCCCCCCCCCCCCATTGAAAATCAAGTATTTGATAGTCATGATTGCTGCGCTGTTATTGCTCGTGAGTGTTTAGTGAACGTTGAAAACATTTCACAAACCTGTGCTAGCGTCAATTCATTATCTACTCGGGGGAACAAATGTCAGCTATATTAATAATATATTTTGATTTGCTTGATTGAATTTTGTCATGGCGGTAATGAAAAAAGAAAAAAGACTTTATTGTTAAGTTTAATATCTAGGAACCAATATAGTGAATATGTAGGCGGCGCATGGCAATATGTGTATTTTGCAGAAATGTACTCCCCCCTATATTTATGTAAGTGTAAGTTTAATTAAACATGCCAAAGCTATAGTCATTTCAACAACACAGTGAATAATGATCGGCCTGGGCTTATATAGCCTACCCAAACAAAGGGCACAAGCCCTTCTCTGTGGCTAATGACCATTTACCATTTGTTCGCGATCTGTGTGTATTTTCACTGGTATTTGATCATGGCCAATATTATTGTGGCCTGGTATAAGGTAGATGGTTTGGGGGAATTTTGTTGTATTTTATAGAGATAATCATAATGGTGGCAGGGAGCTTCTTCTCTTTGAAGTGTTCTGAATGAAGTGGTTTCGGTTGTTTGGCCACATCAAGTACTTTGGTTAGCGGGTATGTGTACTTTATGGATTTCTATGGTGATCCTACGGTGGCCAAGGGTATGATCTGCATCATTTAAAGGAAATTTACACTACACCAACCAGAAGATTCCCTTTTTTTTATATATATAAAATAACATATTGAATACATTAAAATGAAATCAAACTGTGATGTCAGGAAAGGATGCTGGATATTAAAAATTAGCCCAATGTTCACCCACATTGCGCTCCGTCCCAAAGACCTAAATTTCTAGATCTGTTAATTGCTGTTCGTATGATGTATACAAAAGAAGAAAACAACTATTTTTCAGTTCTTTATTCAACTACATTGATTAATATTTACACTTCAGGATCGGTACCTTTTTAACGAAGGTTGTGTTAAATCTTATAATTACTAATGAGAAACGTGCCGCGCTTATAACATGTCTAAATGAATCATATTTTAACAGTCCCTATAAATTCTTGCTATATTGCTAATTTAATAAGTATCGTTTACGTTTTTACAGGACGTATGTGCTACTTCTGCCGGTCTAATTGGCGAGCATTGCTTTAAAATGAAACTTGTGCTGGTTATATTTACACGTCTCAAATTGATTTCCCTTGCTAATATAATGCGGAATTGTGTTAAGACTATAACGGTTCTCAGTTTGCACACCCGGGGAGAGAGATAGTTATAAGGACAGCGGAAGTTCTATTTTCAATAGATGACTTCAATTTGTTCAGTGAGGCTTAGGTTTTAATTGAAAATCAAAATTAACAGCTAAACTATCTGCATTTCTACTGCACGTGTTGTCTTTCCCACAGGTGTACTGTGTGGGGCATCTTTAATTGTCCAAGACAAGAATTATACGTACTGGTGTAGGAACGTGAAATTTACGATCTAAAAAAACGCATGTAGATATGGTCCGGTTCAAGAATGGCACGGTTTAAGTGTGAGGTCCATTTCCAACCCTGAATAGGACACCCACTGTGAAGATGTGTGTAGTTTGGGCAACATTATCCATACCCACTTCATCGCTTACTTACATTGAGGATATCTGTTTGGGGGGAAAACACGTACTTCAATTTCCTTTAGATGTGCATTACTAATTCCAATGTCCACTAATAAGCTGTGACGACCAATATCAGAACATTCTTTTCCTTTTGAAACTTTCAGTATCTATTTCCAAGACCGTAATAAGTAAATTTTGATGTGAGGTTAACTGAGAAATAGTCGAATGATTGCCCATGTATTCGCACTTTGTTCGAATCAGACCACTGCGGGGATCAATTATAGTAACTCCGTTGACAGTATTATAACTTCCACACAGATTAATTATGGTGACTATCATTATTTAAACAATTAACACTGCATTGACATACACGAAATCATTATCCATATCCATGGCTTTGTGACAGGCGTCCTTTCTTCACTTAATAGAAGTGCCTAGAATGTTGACCATCGTCCCGCAAGGTAATTCATCATGTTATGATATGTTGACGCATATTATTATGATTTATCAGACGGTTATTTTCTACTCTTCGTATCTCCATCTGTTATTGTCACAGTTGATAAGAGATAATTACAGCAAGGAAGTCATCACTCATTTTATATTTGTTGGCGCCAAAAAGAGTGATAATGATATGTTCAGAAAAGTGAAATTTATAGATGTTCCTTATTTTCTTTTGGCTTAAAATAAATTTTAAGTTTCACACATAATTTATGTATTGTAATATATTATATATATATACCACTCACATAACAAACGGAGCCATTGCTCCTTACTAGTGCTCTGTGTCATGCCAATTGAGATATCAATGAACCCCTGTATTCAGAAGTGAAGTTTAGGAACTCGAGGCATTTTCAAGGGGAGTAGAAATAAGATTTTGTCATTGATCACAATTGGCTATCTGCCATATTCTTAGCATCATTTGCCCACAGCAATGACTAAATATTTCTTCGCAAAATCGTATCTATCATAGAGGTGATGAATTTATACAATACAATAACCTAGCTCAAAACCACTATCGCAAATGATTTGACTGACATGAAAAAAAAATCACCGAGTTTATAATTATATTCAGTACATAATATTTCACCACAGTCAGTGACTTAGAACATATCATGAATTTCCATTTTTTAAAGCGATTAAAAATATAAAGCTGCCAAACCACGTTTTACTATATATGGATCCTATATTATATAGTATCCCATTCACAATGGGACATCACCCCTATAGACAGCCAGATTTCCTTCCGATGACATTGCCCTGTTCGTTTTATATTGTGAAGAATTCATCTGAATATAAACAGCTAGATACATCACCTAAAGCATTCGCTACCCATCCAGTTGTAGCGATGAAATCTATTTTACAATTACATATTGAGACAATATTGAGCAATTCATTGATACACGTAACAAGCTAAAGATATGGGATAACCGGTCAATAAATGATAACAATACGGATAGGACAGATTAGCCATGTAACCACTGGAACATATTCTAAGGTATATTGTGATAGACACAGTGACTGCACTTGATGTCTGTCGATTGTGTGGGATCAAATTGATTGTCATTACCAGAACTTTCAAGTGCAATATCACAACAAGAATTGTGCTTCCAAACATTTAGAGAGGGCTTCGTACTATAATATACTGCATCAGATCACGAGCTATGAGATCGTACGATGAAACATTACATATTTTGTGTAGCTATAATACAAGTTCCATTATTCATATCTAGCTATAACAGCCACATTTGATAGCCTTCTCGTTTCTTCTCCTGGCTGGGAGTATCAAACTTATTGGATCAAATGATTTGACAACTTGATCCGCCTGGATCATTTTTGATAACTAAATACATTCGATATACAATATAAGTGTACGTACTAAGTTCAAACACGGGTTTGATTAAAGTATATTGCGCACCACATCCGCATTTCATCCTGTAACCCAATCTTCGGGCATGCTCACTCACAACCAATCAGAATTACCATCCGCTCTCGATGTGATTATGGCAAATATTATCAACATTATCTCACAATTTCAAAGGTAGCTATCGACATTTTCTGAAGGCCTTATGTCCGGTACATTTCACCTGGCAATGCAATTACCATACATAACAAAGACTCGTGAATACCAAAGAATATTAAAGTTAATACTCGCACAGTTGTTCATAAACAGTAATACTACCAACTGATATCTGGGAATGATGATTCCAAATCTTTTCCATCAGGGTGTTGTGAAACAGTGGTAAGATAGGCACCGTCATAGCACTTATGATATACAACAATCGTTTCGAGTAGGGTCACCAGTATTTTTTACCTTAGGTTTGTTTGATCTTCTCATTAAGCTCCTGCTTCTAAGCAGTCCTTTACCGCTGTCCTCCTGGTTTCTCAGTCTCTCTCGAGCGCCTCCCAAACTTGCTGAATTAGCACTCAGCCTACGCTTTAATATGGGCTCTAATTTACGAATGCTGGGCAAATTTGCTTGTTCTAGAAGCTTCTGGAACACCTGTGGAATTCCACAGTCTTCCTTTGCGCTTACTTCAAGATAAGAGGACTCCATGCCCTCCGACCTAGCCCAAGAGCGCCCGTCCTCAGATGAAACTTTCCTGCGGGGCTCGAGGTCCAACTTATTGGCTACTATCACACACGGTAGGTCTTGGTAGTTTGACCTTATCTCCTTTATCTCCTCCCATATTTCCCGGATGGCGGGGAATGTGTCCCTTGAATCGATGGCATAGACAAGCATAAACGCATGAGCAGTAGAAATGCTCAAGCGTCTCATAGCAGGAAAGGCTAAGTTGCCGGCAGTGTCCAGAATATCCACTTTGATAATTGTCCCATGAATGTCATAGTCTCTACAGTGAAGGTCCTCTACGGTAGGCTTGTACGACTCGGTGTATGTCTTATTAAGGAAACGGTTGATGATTGCACTCTTTCCAACCGCCCCAGCCCCTAGCACAACAAGGCGATGCCTCTCCTCGTTATCAGACATGTTGGTGGGCTTAACCAAGTAAATACACCAATCCGAGCTGAAATCTGGACTCTGTCCAGGTAGTAATGGAAATGTTGTGTAGCTCAAAGGTCCTCTCGCTTTCTTCCTCTCTTCACTGAATTGGTACTCAATGCAAATAAAAGAGGAGGTTAAATTGCTTGACCGATTGCTGACAGCAGGAGAGAGAGTGAGAGTGAGACTTCGCTCTCCCACCAATCGTAGTCAGAATCGAGGACCCTGGAGAGTTTTCAAAACCTCTCAGTAGGATGAGGGCCAGAGTAAGTCCGTGACACTGATTGTCTGCTTCACTTAGCATGTAACAGTGGTCTAAGACAGGTTAAAGAGATTATTCTCGGCCTGTCTACTGCCATCGATTCTTGCACTTCTTGACTTAAGATGTTCATTATATGTTGACACAAGAGTGTTAACACCTCACTCCCTGACAGAGCAAGTAACTCGCGCTCCGTAAAGAGCTCCTCCGACTCCGATTGGAAACAATGATCATCCAGAGCTCTTGACGCTCTCCCAGGTAAAATTAATGCTGGACGATATCTAATGGGATGGCTGATGAAGAATCCCCTTTGACTCCGGTATGTAATTGTCATGTAGCACAGCTCCAATCACCACAGAGACACCTGAGGAAATAAGGATAATTATCAGTTACATAATTGCATATGAGGCAGGCATTCATTAATATACATAGGCTGAATCTATTAATATGGACAAGGTATATATATATATATACATATAAGATCACGACATAGTACATTGTATATATCAGTTTTGACACGTGTACATAATATATAACTTGGAGATACAACACTCGCTACTTTCTATGAGAACTATCTCAGAGTACAACAGGTAGGAGAGTATCAATAATGGGAAAGACAATGGAAAAAACTCCCGCACTGAAATGATAATGGTAAGTTCCAAGGATGTAATCATCACAATTATAATAGCGGTGACAGGTAGTATTCAGCATATTTCCCTTATTAAACATAGAGGAAATACTTTGAATACACTAAGCATCGCAGTTAGGCCCCCCCCCTACACATAAGACCAATATCATCAATTATGCATGCCTACCATCGTGTAAGAGGAGTTATAATGAAACTATGCCCTAATTATAATATCGTTATTATGACCGCCTAGGCACGTAGGAAATAAATGTGGTAATTATTTCTCTATGATATTAATACATAATAAAATCATTGGTGTGTTGATTTGTAGCAGTCTGAGCATAAAGCATCATAATTCCTGCATACAGATTTCCTTTCCTATCCGGAAATATATGTGTTTCTATAAACCGGTATGCGTTTCTATATTTAGTTAGACACAGCAGTGGGCAGAAAACCATGGCTATTCCTAATTGAAAAAATCCCGTGAGCCCATGTCATAATAATGTCTCATTGTACTATCTCCTCAATTTAATACTTGATCACTTGATTTTGACTTTACTGTATAAACATCCTGAATAAAAAAAAAGGTGTTAACGTTTACCCATTCACATGTGTACCAAATCTATTTCAAATATTCATTAGAGTTTAATTGGTGTTACAATTTAAATTAAATCAATTTAATGGTATACTACTCCAAACGGAAGATTCTCGACGATTGTTATGACCTCTGATCTAGCGAGGAAACTTCAATGCTTCCTGAGCAGTTTTACTATAGTTTTATTCGGGGCCCTTTCAACCGGCGAAACGGCCCCCAAGAGCTAGGCTGCATGAGATAAGCGATGAAAAACTTTTTTTTACTAGATATTTACCTTGTAATCCATCTTATTAAGTCCCCCTAGCATAAGCGACTGACCAAATTGTAGAACACGGTATAGTAAGTAGTAATGGAAATGTCAATAGTAAGCAGTATATGAGACCTCTACGACCGCCGCATGGAAGTAGTGTACGAAAAGTGGACATCTCTTCGGGCACTCAATACTCTTTTATTGCTTGAGTTTTAACGTTTAATGTTTTTATTCAGGCCACAACTGACAGTGTCGCACGTATTGTACACACGGGTATAATACATGTACTACAGATGGTTGAACATAATTAGATTGAATCGCATAATCGCTATATAAACTACAATCCAATATTTATACAGAGATCGGTTTTAGAAGTCATTGCAAATTTCTTCTGACATAAGAACAATATATAAAATGTATGATTCCGTAAAATCCTCCATTTGTTTTGCCCCGACATTTACTAAACATATTCATGTCGGTTCCAATTAAAGAAATGGTTTCCATCTGGGATTGAGAGAGTGAGTTTCATACTGAATATATCTTAATTAAAAAAAACCTGATAAACTGTATCTTCATATATTCACGATATAAAGAGTAATCCAGTGACTCAGATTCATCACGAGGGCTAGATACTGGGGAGGCTAGGCGAAAATTATTCGACCTAGCTTGTGTTGAAAGGATTGGTTCCAGGTCAAAGCAATCGATTGGACAGGAGGACATCGTGTATAGACAAGGTCTTTGAGAAAATTCGAGTCTTTTTCCTGCTACAGGCATATAGACAAGTGGGTAATGGGGTTTAGTTTCTTGTGCTTGTGCATGGCATGCTTAATTGGTATTTCCATTCTTGCCTCTCCCCCAGCAGTCTACCAAATTCCCCTGGCCCAGATCCATATGACCTGTGTGTGATCCTCCCAAATGCTTACCCTGCAGTCTAGGGATTGCGAAAATTGACTTATGCAGTTTCAACGTATCGCAGCTTATTTGATATTACATTGCGCCAAAGGAAGGTACCTAACAATACGTCGATAAATACTGTGGCTCAAACGCTTGGAGTTTCATGACTAATGTATGTATGGCCTTGGAAAGAAACTGCTATTAGCCTACAACGAGTTTATTCGATTTTTTAAAATTCTGAACTAGCTTTCTACTATAGAATACAAGATAACCATCTCACATTCAAAGCTATGTCTTAACTGAAGGATGTTGGGCGTTTGTTCTTTGAATAGCTACTATTCGCCGGTTGACATTTCTAAATCTTGAATAAACATTAATAATTCTGACGAAATCCGCATATAAATATATGCCAATAGCACAATACCGCCACCATAATTATATGATGCTTTCAAACGTAAATACTCTCAAGGAACTTTAAGTCAAGGCAAGCACAGAATTGTAATGTAGCAAATCTGATTTAGCTCATGATAAAAGCCCACCGATGGTACACGTTTACAATAGTCAGAACCAATGCTTTGATGAAAAATACGCTTGTAAATAACTTCCATAACTACTGCAACCACGCAATATCTCCAGAAGCTTTTCTTTTTTACCAGTCTTATCAAGCCGGTGATTTGAGTGCAAAAGTCAGTCCAACCCTCACCAAGTTGCATGGGCATGTGAAATTATCTTTCTAGTTTGAATGACAGACTCCAATTCGGGGGAATCTGAATGACTTGCCCAAGGCATATGGACAGGGAACGAGGGGTCTGTGTTTGGTTAAACAGCATGGCCGGCCATCGTCTTCTCCCACTCTCACCATATGGTCAATGGCTTTTGATTGGACTCGATGTTTACCTCACATATCTGCCATATAGAAGCTGCGCAAAGCCATTAATTGTGTTTTGATATATGCGTTCTTCAGAATATGTAATGGTGCTGTCGTCCTTGAACTTCAAACTCCTCAACAACATCTCACTTCGCCAGTTAAAGAATAATGAGACTTATGGGGTGGAATCAATCAATCAAAACAGTGAGTCGTGACCGTATGAAAGGATTCATCTGCACCCACCGATTTGAAAGGGTTCAACACATGTCAGTCGCTAATGTCTGGGCATGTGAGGACATACTTACATTATCTTAGCTTTTTATTAGCATAATACCCTAATATCAATGCGAAACAGGAGAGCATTAACCGGGAAATCAAGGAAATCCATTATTAAATATGATCTATCATGTTTATAATGCGTATAGGAAACTGTAAAGTAGATGACCTATCATTCACAAGGCATATTGTGTGGGTGCTGCACTTCTCTCACGATCTCCTCTTCTTTCGTTCAATCGTTTTGTCCAATGTGCATGCATTGTAGTCTATCTTCAGATTATAATTCAATAATTGCAGTTGATGCAGTGGTGTTCTTCTTTCGAATGCACTCATCTCATTATTTGGCAGTTTGTGCCTGCATGGTGTATTACCACTTCGTTCCCTGTGGTCATAACTTAATAGTCTTTAAAGGTGGTTTCCACGGAAACGACTCCCATCAGTTCAATCTTACGGGCTCAGAACAATGGCAAGTGATACCAAAAATATGTGGCATTTTAACTGGAGAATAAGTGTATTCAGTTCACGTTCTGCTCATTATTGTGTTTGGCTCAGTCATTGCCAAGGGAACTAGTGTTAACATGTACACAAACCAAATCCATCATATCGCTGTTTCACTTCGCTTCACAAAGCATTTTGCCCACAACCCATCAACCAAGCGGCCCCGGTGGTGAGATAAAAGCCCGCAACACTCAACCAATAACTGATTTACCCCCCATTGATTTGATATGTCGGCTGCCATGCATAAACTGCCATGCATCCATAAACTAATATCTTTTATCGAAGCCGGGTGTTCCAAAAACCTTCGATATTTAAGGGCGAAGGGTTATCAGTTCATTCAGGTATTATCGTCTATTTGCTTCCTTATCTCCAGTGATCTACGCTCACAAATTACTAGTGTGGACCTGGCAGTAAAGCGAATATTGATTTTTCCAGGGTTCTGTTTCTACGACAGTCTCGGGCAACATTTGGACACATCCATCATCCTAGCCTTGCATCGGTGAACTTTGGATGAACTCCCCGACCTGTCTCCATTGAGAAAAGGACGCACCCGGTCCTGCTTTATATTTACATATTCGCCACATGGTGCCATGGGTCTGGCCGGTAACGAAATGAATCAGAATTCTGAAGTATTTAGCTCTATCTAGGAACCTAGCTCCTCCAACTGCTTCAAATCGGTCATAACATATTTTGTTATTTTGTACGACTACGTACTGTTCTTAGATTTTGATAGGGTATCTAGTTTTAATATGAGCACCACACTTATTGGAGAACAAATTACATACGTATAGAAGTATCATCTCTACAACAATCGCAATATAAATACACCTCATCCTGAAGTAAACCAAAAGATAAATGTGCTACTTTATCTACATTTATATTAAATCATTAAACCTTTGCATGATTGGACTTCACCGGATTTATAAATGGCAACATCCCAGCCCATCATCAGCGGTACAGCGCGTCAAACAATTTCACTAAACATAATCCATTTAGATCGAATTCTGTTTTGTAAATGTCATAACGCATCTTAGTTTTTAAGGAAGGTTATATATACAGGCCATCTCAAAGTGAATTCCCAAGATGGGCTAATAATGCGTTGACAGCTGATAATGCATTACATGTATACTTCTAAAAATATACTCGAATATTCATTGTGTAATTATGTAGTTAGAATGAAGTCACGCCAAAACCAATTTCCTATGTCCACTTGGGATTAAAGCTATTTATTTAAAAGTTGTATGACAGTTTCAGGTGATCCAACATGTCTCCCTCCAATAAGGGCTTCTTCATTTCATATATTATGTATTGTGTAATTATTTCATTTTGACCAAGACAGAAGCTCTCATCGTCTCAAAGGAAAACCTATTCAGCGAAAACCCATCTTACCATAAAGTCAATATTTGATTTCAAGATCTCATTCATCATTATAATTGCACAGATGAATCGGCATAGATAACTTACAGGCCATCTCGAGTGATCCTGTCATCTCGCTATGATATGAATATTGGAAAGGGGTGTTGCAATCATTCTGTTCAGCCTAATTGTCCAGGTACCTTAGTAAAATATATTAAGCATGTTACAAAGGAACGTTGTTGTTCAAAATGTGCCTGAAGGTTAATAATTATTAACAGCAGTATTTGCGGTTATGTTCCCACTACACAATAATTGCAAAACCATTATCACATGAACTTATATATGAAAATATTACCCTTAAGAAACCCAACTGTGTCGTTACTAAAGGTTAATAATTTTGTTAAAACTATAATTTATATTATGGAAGCAATGGTATGTCTGTGTATACACATCATAAGCAAGACAACCTGAACACCGTTGTCAAAATCATCAAAACATACATGTGATGCTTTCAAGCGATAGAGATTGTTTTCCCAACATTTTAGTAGTTATTTTTGGCAAGGAAAATGCATATTTAAAAGCATTATGGGGGCATAAAACGAGTTTGTGAGATTATTTACCTTCCCATTCATGTAAGGGTGATGGAGCTATATGAACAGTATATCCCCATGGCACTCCGTGCGCGCCTATATATATATATGCTGTAATGGATCGCCTGAGTAAGTGGTCTCTTTTTGCAATGTGTACTACTAACACTTGCCCAGCCCGCGCATTTTGAGAATCATATCCTGTTGTTTTGAACTGTGCCATTTTAGTCTGGCCTTGGGGTAAAAGCATTATTCATTTATAAATTGTGTGAGAGATTATCTAATGTCGATTCACATGCTAAATGACTTTCCAACAGAGCATTTTTTACTATCACAACTTTTTATCACCAGACTTTGCAGATAATGGCTCAGCTCAAAGACCTATCTTTCAACACAATGTCATCATCCATATAATACGTGGGAAGAGTGATTTCTACAAAAAGAGGTAGAAAAGAGGGGTTTCTTAGGTAGAAAAGAGGGGTTTCTTTGTCTCACATTTTCTCGGAATTTGTTGTTTTACAAACCGTTTTACTTATCTGTAGAGTTCTGTTCACCCTCTCTGGAGGACATTATATGGGGTTTGTGAAGGTATCTGGGATGAAAATATGATTTTGAAGCCTTTTTTAAATTGCGATCTCTACACTCTATTTATAGCCTGGGAAAGCCCCTGTGAGATACTCCGTCATTTCCCACAACCTACGTCCAGCGGGACCTAATGCATAGGAGTGGGAGAGTGAAGAAGAGGGTGTAGGAATGGGAGAGGGGGAGGGGGAGGGAAAGAAGAGGGGGGAAGAGAGGAGGGAGAGGATGTAGGAGAAGGGAGAGAAGGGAGGGAGAGAAAGTGGGGAGGGGGGCACGAGGAAGAGGGGAGGGAGAGGGGGGAAATCGGAGATGGGGTTGGGAAAGAAAAACAGGTATGAAAGACAGAGAAGAGGGGGAGGGAAAAGAGGGAGAGGGGGAAGTGTGGGAAGAGAGGGTAACCGTCCGGAGAACGGGTACTTTGTTAGTATAATATATAATTCCTCAAGTTTTCCTTTGTGAAATACTTTCACACATTCTTAATCCAGTCCTCATATGCATTCAACAATTTATGCATTCCTGACATATTATCTGAGCCATATCTGGACCGTCTGTCGTCATAATCTATACTCTCAATGGTGGATGGAAAACAAATAAAGAGGACACTTAGATCATCTGTAACAGCCAGAGGCTCTATGGTACTACTCTCAATCACTTACTGCTGATGATCACGGAAGGGGGTGGAGTCTGGTCTATTTTGGCTAAGGAGAGGCATCATCTCATACATGTTAAAGTACGGGACACATCCTATCAATATGGCAGACAGGGTAAGCTCTAACGCAAGAACCCCATGAACACATCGTTATTCTCCCACCAATGCAAGATAATGTAGGCTTCCACCTGTCATTTGATAGCCACCGACACGTAACCCTTCCATGGTGCCGCTTTCAAACTTCCCATAGTATCCTCCGAAAGTAATATCCCACAATCGAATAGAAAAGCATTTTAAGGTCAGGATTTTGTTGACAGGACATCTCACAGAAAGAATAGAGAGTTGGATAGTTGAAATTGAAATATTATCTAACGACATTTTAAGATACTTGCCATTATTTGGTATTTGAGATTATGTTTAACCCATTTATATATATACATATATGTGAAAGAATTATCATACATTAAATGACCGGAGAAAAACGTGTTTAAGGCACATCTGGAAAACACGGTTCATGGACGAGAAGGTGTCACAAGAGCTCTTCAGGAAGGTCTGTTGTGTAGGTTTTGTGGTGAAAATCAACCAGGCATTATGCAAGAGCGTGTGGGCGACTTCGGGGGCTCAGTTCCCATGCAAAAGTCTCAGTGTCTCGAGCACAGGAGTTAATAGCATCTTTAATCATACAGGATGCAGTCAGGAAATTAGTATAATCATCCAATTTGGAGGATGTTTATCCTTTAGCCAGAAAATGTGTTTAAAATGTTGTCTAATCATAAGTGGATGACATTCTTCTTGCCAACGACTTCAAGGCATGGGCGTGATTGTACGATCACAGACGCTAACACAATTTTCCGTGGTGTGCAGCAGTGTTAGCGAAAACACATGGGACACTGCTCGTCGATTTTCATTATAAAGTTCGTGTGCCTGTAATCAATCTATTCATATCTCAGGTGGAAATGGATTCCTCCTAATTTATGCGGCACAAATGGCATGGTTTGATATCACAGAGTTCATTTGTGCGGTGTCATTTGTCATGAAATCAGACCTTTCCAAATTGATACACGAATTTGAACTCGAAGACTAAAGTAAAAATTATAATTCTGCACTCACGCACGGTGCAAACTTCCTAAAGAATATTTCGCTAACATAATTCATTTACCCAGTGACTGTCTGTCCTCTCTATATTTGAATTGATAGCAGGGGATGGTAGCCTACCCATAGGGGATTAATGAGGTCTCCCTCTCTACTACCTGATGGATCATATACTCCATGAATTTATATTTTTCTGCGCAGTACATCTCGAGGAGTTGTTTTGTATCCACTTCGGTGTAACACAGTAATTAAGAATGCCTGCAGAGTCACGCCCAATGATAGACGTCACCATAATGGTTTTGCCCACATTCAATCGAAAAATATTTGAGAGTATATATGTATCAATTACTGTAGAGATGTCGGTCTGCCAATACGTAAGGCGGATATCTTGCCTAACAGAATCTTACAGCCCCCATGCTAAGCCTCTTCCAGTTTCCAGGGGCCAAAGATCTATATAAATATTTTAAGTAATGATGATTGAAGATTCCCTGAACATATTATGATATTGACTTCTGCAGAGGTCTGTCGGCAACGGTGCTTGGGAAGCCTTTGAAAGTAAATTAATTTTGGTTCTGAGAACATCTCCCTCTCGGGGCCCTGGGAACATTCGGTATACTTTGATTTGACACATGTACTCCATCGTGTTTAACATTCGCCCAATCGCGGTTTAATTGCTTTTCTGATTATGTGGACTTACACTGTTCCAGCAGATCAGTAGAAGACCAAGAATTAAGCTGTGATATTTTATAAGAATTACAAAGGCAAGTTTTCTGTGAACAAGAGTAGAGAAAGTGCAATACATATATGTATGTCTATGTTAAAACCCTCTTAGGGAATGATTGATTGAACTTGTTCAATCAATCGAATGACGTGAGCCCTCAAAATCCAAGCGATATTGCTTATGCTAATTGAACTCAATTTAGTACATGCTGCAAATCAGGGAGGAAATTTATTACATTTCATTTGTCCTGGTGTATGATATCAATGAGTCGGACGTTACTTTTATGTAAACAGCCAGTACAGGTTGAGAAGACTAATTTTAATCCCTGCCAGTATAGGTTGCGGGATCTTGATCTAGAGTAATTCAAACGAATACGGAAGATTCTGATGTACACATACCACTGATTTAAATGTAAACTTTCTCCAAAAAATACAAATCGTGTTAACACTAAGTCACATGTACACAAACGCAAATAACTGTTAGAATGCATTTCGACCAAGAACTATGTATAATGTACTGACATATACAGTAAAGTCTACAAATTTAAACAAAAGAGTCCACCAGATGTAGGTGGCAACTGTGTAAAAAGATAGAACTTTAAGTCAATATAGGAACAACCTGTTTATGCCCTAACCAGGGTCAGTAACTAATTAGACTTCCGATATCATTGTATCACAACATGTTTATTAAGTGAATCTCAAGAACCTTGATTATAGTTAACTCATCATTACATATTATTTCAAAGGGGCATGTCGGAAGACCTCTATAGGAGATCGATCTCTGTCCTTTTCTTGATTTATAATGAGCTTTATGTATGCACTATGTGAATGTTGAATAAAAGTTTCATAATAATAATAAGAAGAATAATAAGAAAAGTACATCAAATGTGTCCAGATTAATTCTTCAGTGAAACGAAGACAGTTACTTATAAGCAGAGCATTTCGATTACGCCTCCTGTAGGTGGGCATAGTAACATCAAAACCAATTTGTATAGGATTTGTAATTCCCCACATGGTTTCATCACCATTATGACTTTTAACGCAGGAATCCTTCATCGTTATCTAAGCTCGTTCTTCTTTGTGAAGGTCTGCATTAATCTTGCGTGTTGCCCTTACCCACTGATTCAATTCGCGGAGGCCGACCTGCTTTCTAATAAACCTCTCACAACGGGAGGAAACATGCCTTATTCGCTGTCCCTAGGGCTCAGATTGCCTTCAGACAGAACCATCCCCCGCAACGTGTGGTAGCTCACCAGAGAAGGCTTTTCACTGTAACTTAAGCTTATAATACAGGTCCTCTTTGGCAAGGGCAATGGAAGGTCCATCCCTACTGCCAATGGTTCCCCAGTGTTCCAATTCAATACACGACCGGTGCCTAAAGCATAATCAAGCCACACAAGCAGCCTTTCCTAGACATACTCCCACCCCTTGTACTCCAGGTGCCTGTTGACATCAACAGTGGACTGCCCTATTGGTCTATGGCCCTAATACCGCACAGCAGACTTGCATAGTTTAGGCAACGCCATCAACACCACTTGGAAGTAGAGTCAGTTATTGACCGAGAATGGGGTCCTTTCCCTGACACATCGACCTTACACTTCATCCTAAGGTAAACGCGCTATGTTTGGCATGTTTACGACCTAGCAGCACAGACAGCAGCGAAAAGACCAGGAATGAAGAGAAAAGCTTTTCCAGTTCATGAATTCGTAATTATGCGAGCGCATTTTGAGTAATGATATTATTTCTCTGCCAGTGTCAGCACTCGAAATCATGACCAAAATAATTCATAACGCAAAATAATTCGATTTAGATTTTAGAAATAAAGAAGAATTATTGATAATCAATGGAGTTTAAACGAAGGGAACTTGTGTAATAATAAGAGAAATAATGCAGCTATTACTAGCTGGAAGCATGCGTGTAGTAAAGCAGTGATTATTACGTTGTGTTTAATACAAGGTTATTAGGATAGATCTGTACACACCTATATCTATTAGAAATTGTGGGGGAAAAGAAGAGCGTCAGGATTTGGATATAGATAGAAGCTCGTAAACATGTTGTAAACAAGGTAATGAAGTGTTATTTCGTAGGCCGGGCTTAAGACAAATGGACATGCAGGAGCAACCTAAAGAAAACGGAATTAATGATAACAGATCATTTTTCATTTCCTTCTACCACCAGGCCATTCATTAAAGCACTATAAGCAATTCTACTTGGGGAATTAGAACTCTGGGATAAAAACAGCTACTTTTCTATTAGGCCCCATGTTTTCTCCAATTTAGAAGGGAATGGACCCAGTTTGGGTAGTTAGGATGCATGTAGACCTATGCGTTGATACGTAGATGGGTCTTGGAGTTGGCAAAGGTGTAACTTCACCAAGAGATTTTTCATTACGGCCCATCCGGTTTTCACCTTACGGCTAATGGTAAACCAATGGTGCCGGATTAGAGAACCGTATCTGCCGCAAGGACAACAAGCTTGGTGTAGCTTAAAGTAGTTTAAAGGTCTTCTATGGGTTTGATCAACAGCGATGGAATAATACCAAAAATAATCAAAAACAATTCTGTTCTAGTGATTCGCCCCAATATGGTTTTAGCCGTGCTGGGGAATCAAATATATTGAAATCTTGAATACAATAACACATTATGAATATCAAAACCGAATGAATGATAAGATAATAATTAACTCGTCCCCTATCTGGCGTTGAAAAAGTAAGAAGTAACTCATCCCTCTTTGCAATATAAGACATTCTGAATGGTGACTCTCGCATTAATTTAACTGGTCACAGCCTAGACTGAAAATAAAATACATTGCATGTCTTTGCTGAAATAAAAACCTTTAAATACAAAATACTGTCGTTATTCTTTCCGCACATATCATTAATGATTCTGGTTTGACAGGTGAGAGTGTTTACCAAGAGAACCCAATTTATCTCCCGATATTATGTTTTCCTGCACTGTCCTGTATTTTAACACGGTTGCAATTAACATGGATGTGTTTATCGTTAAGCTTGGCAGTTTAGCAGCTTGGCAGAGTATTTTGGAAAGATGGAAAGGTAGTTTTCCTCCCCACCCCCACCCGCCATCTATATCTATGTCAGCTGTATGACAATTGGTGGCTCAAACACACGCAAGTGAAACAATTCTTACTCATTTCTGTAAGACTTTCATTAAAACGGTCATGACAATTAATACTTTAAAATAATAAACTGTATAACAATAATAATAATAATAATAATAATAATAATAATAATAATAATAATAATAATAGAATATAAATTATCTCCCAATATTTTACTCAAATGTGTCATTTGAACTTTTTCTGTGGAAGGCAGCTAACAAATAATGATAATTATAAAAATCTACGACTCGCATATAAAAACTAATCAGAAACTGATCTCGGTCAATGTAACAATGCTTTTTTGTCGATTTGTTTTTTTACAGCGATATTTTTCCAGATGCCTGCAATTGGGAGAGGCTGGGAAATGTGGCACGACCACTTAAAGAGCTTTCAAATTAATATGATTTACCAAACTCAGATGGAAAGGTAAAAACAGGCTAAACATTTCACTGGCAGAGGTCGTATATAATGAGGCGATATCCTATACACGGCTATTGTTACAATTTCGAAGAACATTGCATCGAAAACATCTATCATATATATTATGTCTGACGGTTTAGTTCTAGGTCAATGAACGCACGCGACCATCTTGTGTTTGTTTCATCGAATCATATAAAGGAAACTGGGGAATAATAGTATGCTGAAAACGACCAAATGAGACTCTGGAGAATCGTTAACTCACGAAAGACTTACGACGTGATACAAAAAGATCCAGTCAATAATAAGCTAGGCGCGGACGTTGGCATTAGGTTGTTATCATGTCATTCCTCAATGATGTCTGGAAACCTTGCCAACTTTTTAACTAATGACTGATGCGTTCTGACCTGAGAGAGAGACGCTGCTTCTAAAGATTCGCTCATCTTTTAATCAAATCCCCTAGCGAGCCAAGAATCATTTCGCTGGTGTTATGCATGTTTCTTCCTTTATGTCGATGAATCTGCCTTTGTTTAAATAGACATCTTGACATGAACCACCAAAGAAGACGATAAAGTATATTCCTCCTCTGACTCATTTCTGACCCTTTCTCAATGCAATCTCTATTAGATCTGAGGTTACAAAAGCATTTTCTCAAGGGGATGGGGAGCTATTAACTAAGAAGCTCACACAAGGCGACCGGCGTGTTGCTCTGTGAGGTCAAAAAAGTCAAAGGAGGAAACATTTACGGTGAAGAGCTGCTATTCAAATACCAGTGGCATTATTCTCGTACAGCTTGCGCCTCTACGAAAAATCACTGCTCCCCTTAATTAATTCCGGCCTACGAGTACTGTGTTAACCCTTTCTGCTTGATTAAGAATTTTTGTATCATGGCATATATTATCATTAACTAACTTATCAATGCACGTGAAATTACTGAAGTGACACACCTGAATTTTGCAATTACTATATAATCCATCGTACTAATGACAGATTGTCAACCATTGATGAAGGGATGATATCAAAATTAGTTCCATTGACAATGAAACTAATTGAAACTGATATCATCCCTTCATAAGAGTCTTGCCTGCGCCGACGGAAGCTCCCATCTATACCCCGATAAACGCTGAATTATTACGGATCATAGGTTTCCCATTTGCTTACGTTAGCAAAAAACATGCAGGTAGTAATGATATTGCATGTATCCAATGCTTCATCCTACCTAATGACATCTTGCCACATACCTCGGTTGGTCCATATTTTCGGAGTCCGCGCAGGCGAATATTCTGAGACGGTTAATTGATGTGGCTGGTAGGCATCAATGGACGTGCTCTTTATGCCCGTTATGTAAATCACTGGACTGCCCTGACCGCAATGCGCTCACTTGATAATACTTAGGGAATTTTGCATATAGATGGTGGATAATTAAAGTGACTTTTCAATAGGTTGGTGACATACAGCCGTTGGGAGAACAAGGTGCTGATGTACTTGAGTGTCAAGGAGGGATTGAATGCCTGGGGATGGACAGAATGATCCAGAGCTTTTATAGTAGTATTCATTCTCTCTCTCAAAATTTTATTTTTAGGTAGTATATAATTGATGTAGGAAAACTGTCAGGAGATGCTTTTACGAGAACTAGTTCTGACACGAATGGAGAGAGGGCGTTGCTATAATTGAAATTTACTTTTAACCCTATTTTAACAAAGGAAACAGAGAGAAGTCATCAACCACAATTCAGTGGGCCACGGACCGTGAGAGATGGAGAGACATGATCGTCTGCGCTGAACGGCATGGCACCTGATTGATCCATTTGAACAAATTAAGGAATTGAACACTAACGGGGATTCTAATGACACTACATGGGTACAAATGCAACCTAATGTAGCTTCAGTGCTGTCCTATCTTCTGACTGTAACGTTGTATAAGCGGATCGGTAAGGATGGGGGAAGATGGGTTAGTCTGGAAATCTATGGCTTAATACATCCTTATTTCTTGAGGCAGTGGGAAGATGGTCATTATCCCATCAGGTGAAATGTCTCCTCTCGCTTCTTCTTTTTCCGTTATATTTTGTTTACTCTTCCTTCCTTTCTCTCCCCATTCTTTCCCCCAAGCTCTCAACTATTTCGTCCCTCTCTTCGTTTCATCGATCTCCACCCAGTCCACTTTCTTTTATCACCTATGTCTATCACTTTCACCACTTGCTCTCTCTCTCTCTCTCTCTCCATATCATGATCTTTTTCAGGTGCGTTTCGACTTGCCGGTGTTAAAAAGCATACTAATAGATCCTCCAGTACCCTTGACCAATGGGGCTTTCTTTTGTGCCGCAACATCTTGCCGGGTTAACTGTCCTGCCACGGGGACTAAGTTCTAAGTGTAATCAATCACCCTAATGAGATATAATTAAGAGGATTATGTTGTTCCCTGATTCTTCCTTTGTCCTCCTCTTTCTCCCTGTATGTTGTGATTTTCCATTGCGTTCTGCGCGTTGCGCCATCAGTTGTCTAAGTTGCGGTCAATGCCTGTAGCAAATATTAGAAACATTTTCTTACCGCGATAAATTACGAAAGGGAATCAGGGTTTGAAGAATTCCTTATTGATCAGTGAGACGCGCCACTCCATCATTATACTAATTTGAGCTCTCAGACATGTTTACCCTCGGAAGGGAAACTACAGTCTCAATAGTAATTGTTGTCTGCAGGATAAAAGTCATTAGGGTGGTCGACTAGTTCTACCGCTGGTGACCTTCCGTCCATCAAGCAAGTAGGCCGGTCTGAAGAATATCATTAGGAGATGCTTAATAGGTTGGATAATGTATACGGTGTTGGCGGCGCATAGAGTGAGTTATTCATGATATAATTAATATCCACCCGGGGATATGCCGATGGTTCCTGTATTCCAAAAGATTCCTAAAGGTATTATGATATATATGTATAACCGCACGGGGGCTATATTTATTGGAAATACCTCCCCGCTCCCCCTCCCCCGAAAATATTATTATCAATAGCTCTATATTATAATATCCCACCATGCAACTGTGAACTATTGCAATGGCGCTTCTTTGTACATGTGGCGCTTCATACAATGGCGCTTCATGTACATAGATGGACGCATGGCTATTGAGCCAGCAATTGATATTCACGTTGGATCAATATGCAGATGTGTCTGCGACAGGTTTTTTTTGCCACGATCGATTTTGTGTCCACTGCTAATAGACGGCTAATAAATTTTGAGTTTTTCTTTCATTACGTGACAGTCTTCATCCGGTTTCCTATTCATATCGTAATTGCCACCGTAATTAGGCATACGGGAAACTGCAGCAAGAGAATTATCACGAGCCTAGGCTAACATATCTATACCATTTATAGCTCTTCCTATTCGCATTTTGCTCTTTATTTCTTCTATGCCATATTCTATACTGAATCGTCAATTAGCAAGCAAGGTCTAAACACCATTAGGCGCGATGGGATAAATACTATCTCAATATATTTCAGTAATGCAAGTCCCGAATAAAAGAAAGATTGAATGGATCTATGTTTTTCTATCAAAGTAAAATAACCTTTCCCTGTTAGTGGTCAGCTTATTAAAAAAAAATCGCATCAATCACGGTACGAAATTCTCCACCATTTTCTAGTGCATAAAATCTTCCCTAGCCATGGTATATGGACTGTTGTTATGGTGGCCAATTTCTACATGACTGCAATGGGTCCCTAATGCGATGTGATTTACATGCGCTCTTTTGCCTTCGCGGTAGTCGGAGCGACGAGTACGGGAGGTTATACTGGCTGCCTTGTGTGTGTTTACTATGGAAGACCGTAATGGGTACTATAATTCTCGGTATTCCGATAACGGACCTGCCCGGTACCGGCCCGGTCCGGTCCCGGTCAACACCAGACCCGGTATATTAAGAAACTTTATTTTCCCATACAATTACTATAGCGACACCTTAAAAATATAAAAATCGGGTTACTAATACATCGGTACCGGACCGGCCTGTCATCGGGAAATTTCCCCGTGCTCCGATGACCGGCCCGGTCAAGATTTACCAATATCGGTACACTGTCGGGTCGGGTCCCCCCGGTCCTCGGCCGATAACCGGGAGAAAATCCCCTCGGAGGCCCGGTCATCGGGGCCCCGGTCATCGGAATCCAAACGACATGAGGTATATGAATGATTTTCAACACAAGAAAACATTATGTTTGCAATACAAAACAGGAATAACTAAATAAATATAATAATGAAATAAGTACAAACTTGAACGTAAATAGTAAAATATGTAATAATCATCATGGTTAAAGTCTGGATTAAATAATATGAATGGTTAATTAACAATAAATTAATCGCATAATATAAATTACAAATATCGTCATGGGTTGCAATGTAGACCCCAAGTGGCGTCTGGGGGTACTACCCAGAGGTTTCAGATCCTAGTCCAGATCCTGAGCTATATGAATCGTGAATGTATACCAAGGCCTATGCTTGGGTGAATGGATACTTGCTTCATTCTTTGTATTCTGAATCTATATGCATGGTGAACACGTTCAGATCTGTGTAACTAATTCTGCAAAAATGTGTTTCATTCTGTAGCCTATAAAGTGTCTATTCATGAAACCTTAATGTACAGATAGCACTGACTTTCTGATCTTTATTACCTTATACAACTTTAATAATTCTCAGAAGCAGGCCAATGTGAGTTCAGAGAGTTCCCCAATGTTACTTTAATCTTTAGAAGTAAAATCTACAATTGAAAATAAAATATATATAATGAAATGGTCAGTCATATATAATGGTCAGTTTAAGTGTTGAAATAAGTGAGGGCATCTCTGAATATTTAAAGCATTCATATCTAGAGGTTACTAAGTCGTATGATTACATGTACCAAATCTCAAGATCATGTATTAAATATATATATCTAGTACTTCGAAGCTCATCCTATAGAGTATTTTTGCTACTTTAGCAACGATTAGAAATAGAGGTACAATTAATGGTTCAATAATCATATGGTATTGGTACAGTCAAATACATATGTCGGGGTATTTAATACAATTTAAATTGTGTACAAATCTTAAGTAGTTTTTGAGTAATGAGCATAAGTATTCGGACACAATTTTAGACATTATGTCGGCGAATAGCTCATCCTATAGAATATATTTTATAGCTACTTTCCAACGATTAGAAATAGAGGTAGAAATAATTGCGCAATAATCATATAAAATTAGGAAAGTTGAAAAGATATGTTGGGGTATTTAATACAATTTAAATCGTGTAAAAAGCTTAAATAGTTTTTGAGTAATGAGCAGAAGTATTCGGACATAATTTTAGCCATTAATTGACCGGTCATCGGAGACCCGGTCATCGGAGCCCCGGTAATTTAAGCCCCGGTCCCGTCCCGGTCCGGTACCGGTCCCGACCCGATGTTAACCCGTTATCGGAATGCCGAGAAGTATACTACCCATTACGGTCTTCCATAGTTTACAGCCACATTCACAGCTAATCGACCAACACTCGGGTGGGCCTCCAGGACAATGGATAAACACGCAGGTGGGCATCAGATAGCAGGCCTACTGTAATCCTCCTTGGGATACATATATAAGTTTCAATTTTCAATTTCAATGTCTCTGCGATATGCGACCTGCTCGGTTGAACTGCTCGCGAAGGAATGCTGGCCTGATGGCGGTGCTCGCTATTGCTCTTGCTTATCCGCTGCAGGCTCTAAATGCTGAAAATCTTAAATCAGATTTTTATTTTTCGATCTTACCCTTAAATTTGCATTGGACTCAAAGCGGCTTTTACGGATTATTTCTCTTTTTTTTTGCTCAGAACACAAAATACGTTATGCATTATTATACACATAGATCCAATCTCCCAAGAGAGAAAAACCTAAAACCTATTCAAGGCGTCTAGTTATTAGTGTTAATTAGGTTAATTTGCATGGCGCGTAGTATCCGGATATAGAACAATATGACATTATATATAAAGGGATGTAAGTTTACCCCTCGTTAGTGACACCTGATATTGTTTTCGTTTAATGAGTATACCTGTATAAGAAACATGTATTTCTCCCTACATATAGCCAAAGCTTTATATGGCTATGAGGACACCCGTTAATCAACTTCTTAATACCAAGCGTCCTAATGGATGTCACTCTATCACTAAAGATGACGGCACTACATTACGAAGTTATGCGTGACTAAAACACGTAAGGTAATCTTTGGGAGCTCATGAGATAATTCCTTTAGGCTTATTTGCATAATCCACTCAGAGATTGGCTTCGAGGTATAGGCAAAGGCAAAGGCATAAGAACGACAATGAAATATGGATATATTTATAAGCAGGCTAAACTATGAATTTCAGCTTCTACTTCAGTCTTCTTTGTTTGTCCACAGTATATACACTAATCGCGATAAATTTCAATAATAACGATATTTACTATGGGCGAGTATGGCCGAGATTGCTGATCTCGTACAAGTTCTGTATAGCGCAGTGAAAAGGAAGAAATCCTTGCAGCCAATTATTTAAAGTATCCGGCACAAGAAACCATCTATCTTGATGGATATCAATTTGGAAGCCGACATTGAGAGCCATTTTCTGCTTTTTAAACGCTGCATGTGCACTATTTATCTCGAATCAATGTTAATGATTGCAATGTATAGCGTGTTTATTCGGCCCTGATTTCTCATAATTACGAAGACACAAGGTCTTATTACGTGATGCATTATATAATCTAAAATTATAACTTGCCATGCAGGTGTGACATACAGGTGGATATTATGTTCTAGTTATGCCATTAAAACCAGTTTCTGGGTAAATGTCACACGCAGTGGTCTTTCAGAGATATAACGTCTCGTGCATTTTCGACCATGCCTAGGGTAAGGGGATGGAATGTCATATATATACAGAGAGAGAATGGAACGAGCCGGCAATAATCGATTATTGCAGGCGAGTTCCATTTTATATTTATCATGGGCATAAAACTTGGTGCATAAAAGTGCATAAAAGTAGCCGACTTGGAGACGAAGTAGTTCATAAAGTATGCATACTTGTAACTATATGAATATTTTTATAGCACCCCACTTATTGCACCTTTCATATGGAATGCGCATATAATAAATATATATACATAATGCTTTAATGGAAGTAGTTTATTGCAACCTATGCGTTGTTTACCAGGGTTTCTACTGGCATTTAACTCTATAACTTTAAATGTTTCCCTTTAGATTATTTAAGTCATATAATTGTAATAAAACAGTGACTGTTAAATAACTCGTTGGTTTCAGTCGCTTAGAATATGGAATGACTTGCTGCGCAACTTGTGCGATATTCATGCTCCGTCAACAAACTGTATTCAGTTTTTAGCTTCGCAGACGTCACGTTTCTAAATAAACATTTTTCATCATATGTAACAAGTAAACGTATACATTATGTAGTCTCTTTCCCAGCTCAGGGGACAAATACTTCTCCGTAAAACACGGATATACTACTTGTGAAATACAACACTCCAAAGGCATCACCATCACAATATGTACACGGTATATAAATAAGCTTAAATATTTAGGAGAGTCATTTAGCCACAGACTAAAAACAGTATTATTCGAGAAAACTAGCATACCGGGAGCATGAAAACAACATTATACGCCATTCTGCCTTTTAAGTCTGCGAGACTTTCATTTTGAAGATTTTAGAATAAGCATTTTTTTTAATTTCTCGAGGTTGAATTTAGCAACATTATAAGGAACATTCAAAGAGCTCAGGTAAGACGTGTAGAAATTTGAATAGGTGATTTTGTATTAAACCTATATCATTATATAAGACATATTTATTCTAAGCATGAAATCGATTAGATATAATTTCGCATCTCTAATATATAGGTACATATATATGGGAACATAAGATTGTCATGATCTGCAGAATAACAAGTTGAGTCTACTTCTTTCACGTGCACCCTTCCCATTACATTCGAAAGGGTTTAACATCTATATATGAATCACCTAGGTATGAGGACACCTGTTTAAAGAGAAGTTAAATATTACAATACGGTAGCGTGTATAAATGCTGGTTGGAAACTGATTACACAAACTGAACACTTATGCGTCCTCTTAGAATAATTAATCTATCCACAAGGGAACAGGACCTCCATGGGACGAAAAGCACCGGAATAAAAATAAGGTACTGTGATGTTTAACGATCGCTGGGAATCCAGCGATATATAGGTTCAGTGGAAAAATGGCTTTTTATTGTGTACTCTACACAGAGTTTTACCAGAGTTCTATCAGAGGTAAAAGCTATAATGACATGCAATCAATTAATTTCTTCCCAGACCGTAACGCCGAACGAACTCGCTATAATTGAGCTCTGTACAAATTAGACTAACTGGCCAGATTATGTCCAGCAATGGTAATAGAGGACTTCTCTGGTGTCATTGAATCTCCCTCATCGACTGAACCCCTGGGTGCAGCCTATATGGACAAAAAGGTTCTATTGAACAAGGAATTCCAATTTAAGATCACGAGTCTCCGTCCGTGTGTTATAGTCTACGTGCGCTAGAGGTTTAATGGGAAGTAGTTCAGCGCAACCAATATAGGTTATTTACAGGTTTACTCTCGACATTTAACTATATAATGTCTTTAAAATATTCCTTTTTTTATTATCAAAGGTGAATTTAGGAACATAATGATATAGTAAACTGATAACCAAGTCGTTTAGAATATTGATATTCACGCTCCGCCCATTTGTTAATAAAGCGGTATTAGGCCTAATCCATCATTCACCTGTCGTCGTCTCCTCTTTCAGTATACTACTTAGAGCTAACATCGTTCCATTTCTAGTTCCCCTTAAGAAGTAAAACGCCTTATGACGCTACCCCAGTATTATAAGGAACTCAGTGAGAAGTGGGTCACAGACCTAGACATTTGGATCCATAAACAACCCGACACCTACTTCTTATTGTGTGATGCCATGTGAGGTAAACCACATCTCATTTCGCGATCAGGTACTATGGCTATTGTATCAATCAAATCCAAAATCCCAACAAATATTGTTCGTAACAATGGTGCATAGAACAATAAAAGGCTAGAATGTTCGGGATTCATTCGAAACTATTTCCAGAGAGTATGCTATTAAAATTTGGTCGTGATCCATCTACCAAGAAGTATATACTATATAATAAAGAGAATGACCTCAGAAAGGTAGACTCCTACAGGGATATGAAGTTACTGCTTGTAATAAATTATGCCTTGTGAAATATATATTGATTTTTATCGCCAACGGTAGCCACATACACGTTTTCAGTAATATTTATTTCATCGTCTACCGCCACCTCCAGAAACCATACAGCACCTCGATCATATTTCATTATTTATTTTTAAATACGTAATGACCACAGTCGTCGTAGGAATGAGGATGGGTAGATAGAATAGTATGAGTTCTAATTGAGAGAAGTTATTCAGAGGTTAGATGGTCCTGGGTATGACCATAAAGTGCCTTTCTGTCTCTTTTCTCTGTCTCTCTCTCCCTTCTTCTCTATCTCTATTTCCTGGGTATGATTATAAATTGCCTCCCTCTCAGATCTCCCGCCCTTGATATGACCATATTAAATGTGTTGATAAGGGCGTAAAGCAACCAATCTCACTCACTCACTCACTCACTCACTCAGAGGTTAGCCTACTTGGGCCCGTTGCTCCGCATTCTCGCTAACTATTTCCCCATTGAAAGTGTATGGAGAAATAGTTAGCGAGAACGCGGAGCAACGGGCCCACACTGGTCGTGATTATATCGGTACAGGTGGACGGTTGTCTGATTGATAATTCTCCTAATGGTATTATTATTTCTCCCTGCATTGATATAACGAGCGACATAACCTTGATGAAACGGAGTTAAGACTATTATTCTCAGTCAGAAATGCGTAATGTTTCATATAATGTACTTTATCTTTGTCATACCTGATGTCGCTGCCAGTTTGACGTGGGATTTATTTGTGCAAATGCTATTATTCAGGACACGTTATTACAAAGCGAGTTTGCTTTTCTCAGAAGATCCTGACATCTATAATACTATAATAAGTATCGTGCCAAGTCGCGCCCTGCGTCATGAATTCAACAAGTGTAGCTTATTATATATCAGGTGAATCTATTAAGTGATTCTATTAAATTTTGAATGGAAGCGAAATATTATTTCTTATATCATTCATGTATCATTTGTAGTCAAAATGTAAATATATCTAACAATGTTATAATATAGCTGTATAAGGATGAGCTGGAAGTAGCGTCTATTGGGTGTAATTGCTTGATTGAATAAATATAACTTATAATAAAACATATAATGCACATCAAGTATTATCTAGAGAACATTAATATTAACACAAGCAAAGCTGTCGACAGAATAAAGTTAAATCACTATAATATATCTCTTTTTTACCTTGTTATGTCTCTTCTTGCCCCATCGTGAAACAGAACAAAAATCGTTGTTTAGGTGGTTATAGGAATAGCTTCAGCCTCGTTTCGGCACAAAACTTCTACGAAACTCTTCGGTTTTGAAATATGCCCATGAACACATAACGAACCCATTTATTTCATTACAATTGTGTTTTGTTTCGCTTAGCGTGTAGGGAACATCTCCATATAGAAAGCGAAAATCGTTTCCTTGCTATTTCAAAGTCAATGACGGTCAGAGATCAATTACACGCACACGATAAACAAATGTAATGCTGAAAATATGTTACATGGAGAATCCAGACAGACACACAGACATAATTTATGTGTTAACTCCTGTTTTACGTGCACCAAGTTCTAGTCTTCATCAACATGCGTGTCTCTTGGTATTATCGAGATGGTAACATGGTATGTTTCCTATCTATATTGGACTACTTTATTATATTATCATGGCAACACAATTAACCTTTCCCTAACAACTAAGTGATGTACATAAAAGTAACAGCAGTCTTTGTGTGTCGGCTATGTATTGCTCCCAAATGGCTTTTAGTATAATGTGTACAAATCTACACAGTATCTACCTCGTGGGTTTTCTTTATAACTATTGATTACTGTAGTAACTCAACCACCGACTACACAGGGTCTGGCTTAGGCAAGAAACATGAATTGAGTTCCAGCTCACAGATCAAATTTGGCTGGCATATATTCATTTTCGACATGTTCCATGCCTCCATCGGCACCATAGTATGAATGGCTTTATAAATGAGTAGTATATAGAATCGGTTATTTAAATCGGGACGAGTAGTATATGCAGTTGGTATTTGATGTCAGGACCTAGACGCCCAAGCTTGTCAATGTTCGATCATAAAATGTCAAGCACTTTCTTTCACGTAGCACAGTTGTAGTGTCTTTTAGGTAATTGTTAATCTTAATTCATATATTACGAAAATACATCAACAATATATATCTATCATCAACTAGTAAAGGTTGTCGCACATAAACACATGCTTTATCAGTAATGTTGCATTCTAACAATAGCCCCGGTTCGTGGAAAACGCTACGTGTTAAGTCTCCGTGATTCTTGACAATCCTTCTAACAATACATGGCTGTATACTATAATAAATGAAAGATTTCGATTGTAGTTACAACAGTGAGTACATTTTATATATAATATATTATGCTATACTTTCGCCACTCGATCTTGACGGTTAAATACATCGCTTTAATGAATATGTTATGACATTGTGAAACAATGTTTTAGATCGACCATCACTACTTACATGACAGTCTAGCATTCTAGTTTTAAATAGTATATGTAAGACACCTGGACCGGGTTTCAAATGACATTGACAGATAGTGATTGAAGAAATATGAGAAGAAGGATATGGAGCAGATTTGGCTATGGTTACTTTTCTCATACAACATTACTTTATACTAGGAATTATTAATAATGGGCCAAACTGACCTATTTCTGCTTTGTCATTCTCGCATGAACGCAAAAGTAGTGCACATCCCCACTTCGTCTCATTATTCCAATTTCCACACAATTTACTCTCCAGGGACAACAAGCCGCCGCCTTTAGTTGGGCCCTGATGGGGTTTACAGAAATCCACATAACTAGATGAGTGAGAGGGGGATCAAGTCGAAATTGGCCCCGGACTTTCCATTTTACTACTCATTACCCATGCTTCTCTCTCTCCACACTTCTTCCATGTTTAAGTGTGGCCTGACCCGAAGTCCTGATGTCCCTGACGGTATTTGTGGGCACCAGAAAGTGTTGTGGGAGTTGACAACCGTCTTTAGCTATCTCTATGTGTCAATTCCTACTTGGATATCTTTGGGCCATGATCATGAGTCCATCTAACGTGTTTCTAGGAAATCATGGTAAATAGTCCCTGGAGAAATACCAAATGATCATAATCGCTTTCTCTTTTAGAATGTTTTAGATCTTGTTATACCAGAATTCCTTTAAAACACAAGGTAGGCTTTATATACTTCTAAGCTTTCACCCAACACCTCCAGCGGTCACATGACACTAGCTTCAAAGTAAGTAAGCCAACGCTTGCGTAGGAATTACGTAATAAGATGCCATCAAAGCCAAGCAAATTAGTCTGATTTTTTAAAACATCTTTTATTTATATAGACGCTATAAGTGAATTTAAGTAAATAAAATAGTGACATTATTCCCAACGTTTAATTACGAAATCTCGAGGTATGAACACACCCAATTTCCTCAAGTACCAGCATTATATGAGACCGTATTCTCTATAGTATGGCTCATTAACACTGCCATGATGGACAAGGATGTGTTATGAGCTTGTGTATTGATTCTTGCTTCAGAGATCACTGATATCATTTACACCACTCTCAAACTACATGTCGGTGATATAGGAAAAACCAATAAAAGTCAACCAACTGTGGCATATTTACGGGAGTGGAGAATACTCCTAATTATGGTTTTACTGGGAGCAGGACATATGAAGGCTTCCTGAGATTGGAACAATCTGGTGTGACCCTAACTCACAGATAGGTTGAGGGGAAGAGTCTTTTATCCTCTACATGCAGAGGAAATGGGATAGCCAACAAGCCTAGTGTTAATTAGCCCAAGCTTCTAATTTGACAGTGAAACCTAATTATCTGACTAACAGCTGACGAGTAAAGGCAGGTTCTATACAAATTGCCTCCCTCTTTGCCTTCAAGGTAATACTATTTGTTTGAAAGTAACTTCAAGTTAGATTTCACACAAGGGACATATTTATTGATTTAGATTTACTTCATTCAGAAGTCAAATTATTAATGTAAACACATCCGATTTTATTTGCTATATTTGACGAATGTTTTATTATCTCTCCAATGTCAACAGAATATTTCATTCTCTATGTCTCAAGTTTACCCCTGTGTTATTCTCATCACGTCCGGCAGAATATGATACAAGGATAACCATACATGATTCACAAAACTATTGTGCCATATCTACCCTTTGGAGCTGTCAGAAGGTGTTTGGTTATTGCAAGAATCGTTCCAATCACATATTTGGTTGCTGAGCTATTGGAGATTTAGGACGTCTGTGGACATTTAGCAGAATAAAACGTTCGTATCTCGTACATCTTTGTTTTAATTAAATAGTGCCTTGTTTGTATGATTTCTTTTATGTTTCCCAGTTTCAATATCCACTGGCTACACATGGAAAATCCGTATTATATTCATCCGTAATAGGGAATTTGGAAGTGAAATATGGTATGTAGACACGGTAATTCGATTCAAATTAATAGAAATGATCGATCTGAGGTATTTTATAACTGCCCCAAAACACATGGACCAATCATCTAAATCAGGCATGTGTGATTACGAAAGGCTCTAGAACTAGGAGTGTGCCTTTTAGGCGCGGATTGCTCGCCCGGCGGCCGACAAAATCTCCATCTGTCAGGGAGGTCTGTGTCAGAATGAATACCTGCCTGTGAGCCTGGTGGATAATCCCGAGTGGGTGGATGGGTGGATGGGGGACCACCGGCCAGGCCGTGATTAGGCCCGCCTTTCTCCGACATTTAGATCTGATTTTTTTTCTAGCTTAGAGCTGCATGCACTCACTACAAGTCATTTCCCCAAAGCTCGACCGAGGTATCATTGGCGGTTCATGAACATGTCAACCTTGACGGCTGATGACAGGGTCAGACCAACAGGTCGGGGTCTTGACATTTTCAGAATATACAAATGCCCTCTGCACTATATCATGCTTTGATCCTTCGTATTTAGGCTTGCTTCTGCTCGCTTATGTTAGAACACCTATTACTTTTGACGCAGTCAACATCTGACAGACTGGACAATGGGATTCAATGTTGTTTCAGGAGGGTTCTCTTGCATTGCGTGCTGCATCGGGAAAACTTTGAATTCCGTTGGGTTTTTTTTGTTTTTTTTTTTAAATATAAATTTAGGGTGTTAACAAGACATGACAATAGTATTCTAATAAGGCATGTAGTGCGTACCATGTCAATTACAGTATAGAGTGTGGTATTATAAAACCTTGTAATATCGCCATGAAGGGGGAGTAAACTTATTTTATCTCAGTAGTATTCCCGATAAAAGTATATTGACCTTAATCTAATTATATATACCCAATTGAAGGGGATGTACTCATGCAGCGCAATACTCGACTGGTTTGCTTTTTCCAACTGCGGTATATACGGTGAGGTGTGAACTGCCTGTATCCACGGAGGAATGAATATAAGATACCGAAGATGTGACGCATAAATCAGAGGAAACTACTGTCTCGGGAGGTCCTTTTCTACTGTATCCTTTGCCTCAGTGTACGTGGAATATTTCCTCATCCAAACGATGGTCTACCGACTGGGTGTAAATGTGCACCAAAGGAATCGTATTTCTCCAAGGGCCCTGGTGATGAAAAGATCGAAAAGATCTCTAAATATGCTTCATCTTTATTCGATAGTGGGGCTCTCAGGGGGTGGACAAATAGGATCCAATTCATCAGCTTACATGAGAATGTAGAGATAATGATGGTTCACTGTGTGCGACCGTACATCTATCCCCACGTGGCCAACCGCTCCAGCGCTCCCGATGCCAAATCTAGGGGATTTTCGCATAATCTGAACCACCCCTGGAGTGGATCCTGTTGCAAGGTGCGTATGCAGGAAGATAATCCTTTATAGACAAGTTAACAGAGATGAATGTTGACAGGGATGCATCTTTTGCGGAGGGGTTCAGGTCTACTTCCATGTCGTCTGTGACTGGGCTTACGTTTACTGAGTGTTATCAATCATCATTGTCCGTAAAAACCACTGGAACACAAACGGTTTTTTCCTTGCCCAGGCGTAGCATACACAACCATGAATATTCATAATGGATTAACGTAATTGGTACTGCAAAGACTTGAGCTCATTTCAATCTCATGCCTGATATCAATAGCAGACTTATTGTTTTTCTTTTCTTTCTTTGCATGCATATTTGACTATGTAAGATGGATTTACTTCGAAATCCAGTTCACCATCAGTATATCAGTAGTGTAGAATGTATTTATCAACAGCTTTACACTTAAAGCTGTTGATAAATACAATCTAGACTAACATCCCTCTGGCTATACACCGTTGGAAAATCCGTGGAATCCAGTACATTATCAGTATATCCAATTTCCACTTAAGGCTCTTTTGATAAATACTCGTATACATGTTAGGCTAGGTTCCCTCTGGCCATTCCCCCTTGAAAAATAAAATGCCTTGTCGTAAATTGTACCCGCTCTGACCTTGCCCTTGTAAAGCCACAGTTTTAAGACCGAAAGGCCATGGATAGGTCGCTCGCTGAAGGCACTTCAAACACCAATGGATTGGCCGTTTGAGGGTCAGGTATAAAACGACAATATATACATCGTAATGGACTTCCCGACTGCTTACTGATGGAGGTCTCTGGTAAAAGGGACCCTGTGGGACAGGTGTTCCTGACAGTGTGAGCAGCATCGTCCCCTGTGTATTGAACAGCCGTGACCAAGAAATCTTTTGTTCTTGCCGAACACTTGTCCACCATGCAAATTTAATTCAATACAGTATTTTCCCATGCAGATGCTCCCATTCAGGGTGTTATTTTCTTTGAATAGACTTTGCAAAGGAAATGGCGGACGTTTTACAAAGATCTCAATTGTATTGTATTTCATATGATACAATCCTTCATCGGAGTGTCATGTCCCATGTCGTTTCCGAAGGTGTTTTGCGAAAACTTGTCAACTTTTATCGCAAAAAGACTCCCTGGTCATCTGTCATCAGGTTATCCAGATAATGATCATGATCCATTAACGCAGATGCTTTGATGAAATATCTTAAGCTTTTGACCTTATTCCCCATCCCTTTAATTCAATGACAGATCAAGCATCCTTCTCCTTCAATCTGCTCTTTATTTGACAGTACGAACATAATATCTGAAACCCTCTACTTTTATCCAGCTCCAAGGTGTAACATACATGTAAATTATGGAAGTAGGTCTTATCAAAAACACAAAATAACCTTGACGGATAGAAAAAATGTGAGCGGTAAACAAAGTTGTTTGTTACGAATCGTAAGACGATCTGGGGGAAAAAATGGGTGTGCCTGGGTTGGTAGTGGTCATTAATTTATCCGCATGTTACACAGTTCGGCTCGCTCCAAGGGCTATATATTCCTAACAAGGCCATGAATATAACTAATCTCCTGTCTATACTATAGACATTTGTGTATCAGATGACTCACGTGCTTTATGTGGCCTCCAATATCGGCCACACGTTCTATTGATTATCTAGTGTATTCTACCTTTTCGTACCTTCATTATAATACAATTATTCCATCAGATCCCCGCCTAAATATCATCAACATCGCTGGTTCTTAGCGACGATTGTAGATAGCCATCATTGTGTATATAATCCTTTCCATGTGTGAGGAACACCTACACCGTGACCTGAAGATATCGGCGTTCAAAGAGTTTACTCGCAAGGTCAAATGACGGATTTATCACGAACGTGATAACCAAGAAGAGCTCGCCTCTCCTGCCGATTAGAATTTTCCCCTCGTGCATCGGTCAGCAAATGCACGAGCGAGCAATTGAAAGCCCTCCTCTCATATACCTTCAACACCCACTCCTCTCCTCTCCTCTACGCCCACAGTCCATGCAAGAGGGAGTCATTACGACTTCTTAGGGGTTGATCCTAGCAGGTGGGAACAGACATTGAAAATGCTAGGCAGGGGACTGGGTGGGATAGAATCATTTAAGAAAGCTGATTCAAATGCCGCCTGTCAATACATCAGGCAACAAATTGGGGTTTGCTCCAGACCCGTGACCTCGGCGAATTGCCCGAGGCGAAACAATCATTAATGGGAAATCCACTAAGAAACTTCCCCAGGGTGACAAGGCTCATTCCTCAGCAGACGTAGCTCTTCAATTAAACACATTTTAACCCTTCTGCACAACAGTCTCCCTATTTGTTTATTAAAGGGACACAAAAACAAGCCTTTAAATGATACTTCAGGATCCTGATTTTCATAATTATGACATTGGATAATATGTAATTGTTTTGATCAAAAGTGTTTTAATATGTTATATAATGCCACATACATGTATAAAAAGATATGTTCATGTGAGCAATTGAAAAATAATAATTGGTGATGTTAGCACATCCCTTTCCACGACTGGTCTATATATTATGAACAACTGAGTCGTTGTTTGATAATATTATTAGGCTAGAATTGATCACCGCAGAATGCACTGCTCAGGATATATACATGATTTGTATCATGTTCAATGTTTTATTTTCAGCTCTTAAAGACAAAAAGCAAAGACAAAAGGTTTCTAAGGAGGTTGGTAGAAAGGTGAAAGCCCGGCATGGTGTTGGTTTACTCCGCCGGGTTAAGCGGTGGCTATATACCCATTGCTGTGCGGTACAGTGTTACTTTGTTCAATGCAGGTGGTTCCCCATAAAACCACCAGTTATAGCCTAGTATTTTGATAGAGCACAATATTGCGCCAGCGCTGATAAGCGACTTAAGGAAAGAAGGAAGACCCGGCCATTACAGAAAGGAAGCAATCCATTTGAACACCACAATACAGAACTTGAATATTCACTACACCGAGGCTTGTTACGTCTGGAAAGAAAAATAGCTCATACAAAGCGTCTGCTTTGATTTGTACATATATAGTCTACTCTCTCTACGCTTTTCTCTCATGAATTAGTCACTTTATCCATTGGCTGGCTCCACAACTCACACTGCACACCAACCGCACCCACCACCTCATTCCAGGGCCCCCGCCCCACTCACAAACCACCAAAGTCCGTTTCCTATTATTTGAAGGTGAAATAAATGGTGAATGCCTTCCTACTCGTTTCTGATTGTGCAATTAGCCAGAGTAATTAGGAGAAATCAGACGCAGCAAACGGCGTTTGACCACCTAAAGGCCCGGCTACAGCATATATCAAGCAATACCTCTGAATATTTAATAAAAGGAAGCCATGGGCTTTGATTTGTGTTGTTTTGTGTAGTTATAGCGGCCCTGGGAAGGGGATGTAACAAATCATTCACAGTGAGAGGCAGGGAATATAATTAAGCTATATCTTAAGCCAAACTATTTTCAAATTGTGTACATGCACTTCTCCTCAGAAATCATACTTATGCTGAAATAAAAAGCTGGCTATATAGAGTATGTAACTGATTTAACTTTTTAATACTGGTCCTTACTTTGCTATCCAGGAAGAAATGATTGGCCTTGCGAACCGCCAAGTAATATTGATTGTATAGATGACCAATTAGCGGATTGGTAATGGATTATAATTGTTTCGAAAGAAAAGCCACCCTGGCGATAAAGAGATAAGCGAATGGTTGTGTAAAGCATTTATATCGCATTGCGTGAGGGCTATGTCTGATGAACGGATCCATCTAGATCGTATAGAGTTCTTAATGAACCTATTTCGACAGGTAATTAGGAAGCTAACCATCGGTGCTATAACAATCAATGACATGAAAGAGGTGTGACATTTATTAATGGAAGCTGTACTCACTGTATCCTAGTTAAGTTCAGCACGCTCTCAATTTCTCCCAGTCGCTTAGTCGTTCGGCCTGCGTGTTCTGGGTATGGTGTTACGTCCGATACCTATTAGAACTACATTCCAAGTAACACTTAAAGGCAAAAATGACAACCCTAAAAACAGGCTAGTCAGCCAGATATGGCTTCTTCTCTCCTCGCTTTTGGATGCGCTGTCTCAGATACTCAGTGTGCCGTACTCGATATTACTTGAGTTCGCGGTAACTAGGTTCCTCTCCTGGGAGTAGCTTTTCACTAGTGTCTCCCGGTTGGCTTTACTCATATCTTCCCATCAGGCAAAGTGTCCACATTTTCTTCTTGATATCGTCCTTATTTTATCCTTCGTGACATCCATGCACACATGCAGCCAGATAGCTTCGCAGCATTATCGCCGCCTATTCCACAACTAGCGCTCCGAAGCTAAGATATCACAGCTCAGAGCAGAAATGTTCCCAAAGAAAATATCAAAACCTCTATTACTCTATTACAAAGTTGAAACGCTGAAGAGTGAGTGAGTAGTATAGGAAAAGAGGCGAAGCGGCGAAGAGGTGCGGTAGAGGGAGTATTGGGCGAACGCACGAGCGAACGGCCTCTCTCTGTGTCTCCTTCTCCCTCCTACTCGACTAAGTAGCAGTATCAGCCTTGTTTGTCACAATTTCTGCAGGCTTTTCCTTCTCTCACACCCCCTTTACACACACTCCAGCATGCCCGTGCGTCTTGAGCGCTTGGGGTCAGCCTCCGCTCTAGTCGGCCGCCGACAACTGTTCAGATATTGGCGATCACTTGCCAACAACACTACTAGAGACCCCTAGTTCCGCGCCCCAGCAACATGTTTAAAGCAGACGACACAATGATCCATCTCCGCTGACGGTGTACCATCCCCTTCCCAACAGTGTATCCATCAAGTTCAATTCTGCACCATGGCTAGCACTGTATTATGTAGGCCTATGCTCAACGGGAGTAACACTTTGCCGACTTTATGAGGTAACCTGAGATTTTCTGTATCCAATGTGCTAGATTCGTTTCCCAACCGTGTAGGCTAACAAGCGAATAGGGAGCGTTTTCCTGATTTGATTTGCCTTTCATTACAATGCACACACTTAAATAGCCTACACACCATTGTGTTGCATGCACCTAGAGAGAGCGTCCAGACCTATATGATAGCCCAACCGGGAAAGTCAAAATAGAGGAATTCGGTCAAAGCAGGGAGATCCAGGAGCATGGACACTTAAATTATACTTTGTTTTGGTTAATTAGAACATCATTTCTAGATGATGCTTTTTTACAGAGATACTTTTAGGAATCTACCACCATGCTTGTATTATAGCCTTTAATATTTGAATGAACTTAAACAAAAACGCAACCGAAATGCAAAGATAACTCTAAGTGGTTCTGGTACATAAGAACATGTTTATCATGAATCCTCTTGCTACCAGCTTACACCAAACGCCTGCAGCCAAAAAACTAAACCTCGTCTATCAGTAAATTGAACTAACTGCTTATCAAAAATAATACTTTGCCTTCTTGATTGGTGAGGTGATGGTGAACATTTTAGAATAACAAAGGGCAATTAAGGGATGACTCATGACTTATCTTCCTATTACTGTATATTCACACGCTGAATTTCTTTTCACATTCTGAGATAAATTCATTGTCGTCTCTCTTGAAGGGCAATGTTTTTGTTATTTAATGGTATGGTATTTTTAAAAGCTCATTTCGTGAGTGCAACTCCGAATTATATATGATCTATACGATTCTTTCAGCCGCTGGATATATAAGGAGAACGAAGGATATATACCTTCTCACCGTTCTTCGTTGAAGCGTGTTCTTTTGTAATTAATTCTATTGTGGCTAAAATGGACGGCTGTGTATAGAATCCCGTCGTTACAGATAATAGCCTTTCAGCCGCGGAAAATATTACAAGAGCCAGTTGTTTTGTCGTCTTTTTCAAAGTTAACGTGTGTCAAATTACAGACTAAGACGACACAGATCCTAATTGTCTAGGCCCAGAGCCTCTCAGATCAGATAAAAATGGTATCTCAGTAACTAAACTAATGGCTTTCCTGGCCCTGGAGTAGACGTCCATATGGGATTCTAATGGCATTTTGCAGTTTGGCGCGAGAGACTTTCCCCGCAGTTTTGAGGGACTCTCTCAGCTCTGAGCCTAGACCGAATACAGACAACACATATATACGCGGATGTAGCCTTCTACAATATATATATATATATATATATATTTAGCGTTCTTCCAGGTTAGCCCTCCAACATGGCAAAAATTCCAGATGGAATCAATATGGGGATAAGTGTGTGTGAGGGGGGGGGGGGGGGTCTGAGGATGGCTTTATCCTACCTCTTGCTTTGAGCGTTATTTAATTATCTTAATTATTTAACTGAGTATCTAAATTATTGATTGCCCCCTTCTCAGTTTCGCGGCAGTTCAATCATTCGGCCACGCTTCATGAAATTATTTTACTCAATTTTCATGATTTAAACATATCTTATTTCTTCCCCTTATGACCTACAGCTCAGAATTGATCTTTGTTCGTCTGGAAGTGTGCTCAAGTGTCTTCATTTTTCGGAATGTGGGTCTTTTATAAAAGTAAAATATCTTGAAATGGTATACAAACACAATGAACATAAGCACCCTCTAGCTGTTATCTTAGGGTGGGGCGAGGACCATAGGTACTATGTGTATTTTTATGTATTTATACAATTCGGATACTTTTTGTTCTGCATTTATGAAGGATGCAGTCAGATGCACAGCAAAAACATTTTTGTTCAAGTCTAATTTAGGGACACTTATTTTGTGCCGGACTAATTGAAAAATTTACCTGATTTCTTCTTTCCATTTTCAATTCTTTAAAAGATCTATGATGGGGGAATATTTTTCCCGTTATCAGATATTAGACGACCCAGATATTTATATCACAGTCTTTATGTCTAAGTGAAGTTCGGTCTCTCTGTAAACAAATAACAAACACCTGGAAAATTTAATAGCGATTAACAAGCGACCAGTTAAGGTAGAATTTTTTATTTTATTTTTATGACCCATTCATAATGCCAATAGGAAGCATAAACAAGGAATGGAAGTGTGGTCGTCACGTGATTGGATGAATTCAACATATGAGGATATCATTTTCTATTTTCTCAGACAGTAAAGGGAAGTTTGATTAAAGTTGTATACAAAATTTTGAGGTCCTTGATGCTTCTAAATAATGTACATTTTTAAAAAACAAAAACAAAACAAAACCCATTTTATTCAGGTTTAAGACAATTTAGTCAAACCCTCACTTAAAAAGTGTTTTTCGTCGTGTCCCGGTTTCAATCTAAATAAGAGTATACATTTACATTGAAATATGGTGAAGTTCCGGACTCTGTTTAAATTAAGAACATTATTTAAGCATTGGCGATAAAAAGAGAAATGAGATGAGATGAGATGACATGAGGTTATGCGAGATGAAGGCTACGTTATCTTAGATGAAGATAGACTTAGATGGGAGAAGTTGGGTGGGATGCAACAAAAATATATACAGTGTTTCAGCCATACGGGCCAAATACCAACTATATAAGGTAGTTCAATAGTAGAAACGCTTTATATGTAGTGGCGTAGGAAGGGATATATCTATAAGACAAATGAGTATAGGACCGATTTAGGCTACGCAGTACAGTAGTACAACACCTATTATAATAAATACATATCGGATGGAGAGGCAGGGCCATCGGCAATGGACCATGGACGTTGTGGTAATTATTTTTTGTTTAAGAAATTGTATTTAGCCTATATACAAACAATATTATTTTACATTATAGCTTAGATAACTTTACCATCAACATGATGAATCATCACGGATGAGAGTCACGTTAGCATACTCTTTCCTATGTGCTTCCGCCCCTAGTGTGTACTTTACCACTAGAGGATAAAAATACTTCAGCCAAATACAATTATGGCTAGCCAATGATAGGGTAATGAACAACATTAATGAGTAACAAACACGTTGTATGGCCAATGTTCTACGAGCATTGCCTATTTACACAGATTCTTTTATTCACTTCTTAAAAAACGATTTTTAAAAAATACATTATATCCGGTCATTAATAATGCAGAAGAGAAGAGTTAAACAGCATGGACGATAACGCATATGTGTAATTGTCTGAAGTTAGTAACGGTAGGAGTTGGATTCCGTCTTGAATAACAATTCTCAGCGACAAAGCATAGCGAGGCTAGGGGCATTAATCTCAGTGACAAACTCCTATAGGAGCTCTAGAATGCGTTGTCACGTAGACATCCGGCACTTCCGAAAACTTAGCGGTTGGGTCCTGAGAGACTCATAAACTTTCACCGCCTGAAAACAAAGATATGGGTTTCTATGGGACCCATCGACAGCCATTGACCATGATTGTTCAACTGTGGCGACTTAATAGTGGGTTATATAAATGTGTTGTTGGAAGCCTGACCAGTTTAGATTGCCTGGCCAGTTAATTATTGCATGAATGTAATTGAAAACCTAACCAGTTTTGAGTGTATATTTATTATACTTTGTAGGGGTAATATTGATAAATTGTACTCCCCTGCTATACTCTCATCAATACACCTAGGCCTATTCTACTCTAATTCCATGTGGCTTGTCCACGCGCCTCTGATGGAAAGTAGACTGAAGTCAGAAATCAGGCTGATCAATCTGTGCCCTCCAGACCTAGTGAATGTTTGTTGTTGGAGCTACCCCCTCTATATGGCCCTCTGTTGGGTGTTTGGTGATCAAGGACTGCTGCCATATACCTGACCCCCACTCACTATTCATGGATGTAGCTCATACATAAAAGCACAAAGTCCAGTGGCGTGTAGGTGCATATATACCTATAGCAATCTGACTACAACTTTCAGACATATATATACTGCACCAATATCTCCAAGCGAACATTAAGTTCTATGAGTTTTATGACAACTCGAAATTTGCTGCGAATAACTTATTCTTGCAATATTGAGGCAATATTAGCATAGATAAAACATTTATGTAAAGGACATTTAAAACAGAAATGGTTATGAATAGGGAAATCTGAAAAATGGAATCTGTCAATGGGCATTAAGCGATGCACTCCTGAAGCATTCACGATAAATATTGCGTTTTTTTGTATTTATTTAAATATTGTATTGGTCCTCAACTGAATTTTTAAAAATAAAAAATGGACACATTAATCTTGACTTGACTTGACGTGTGGTCCTCGGCCGAAGAATATGGGGTGAATCCCCTCCCCCGGGGTAAACTCGCCGAAATTATTTGGCATACAAGCATCAATGTTACTATTTTAAATAGAGAAGGCAATACTTCAGTGAGAATATTTCAGTAGATTTTATGGGGATCGTTTATTGTAATGTCGGATAAGAAGGCCTCCGCTATTTATTCAAAAAGAGATGGACAGAACGAACTTATGGACACTAGTGGAAAATTCCACCAAATCTCAAAGTTAATTAACTGTCATTGAACATGTTTATTGGAAAGAACATAGGCAAGAATCACAACACACACACATCTGTCAGGACGTCAGAAAATGTACAATCGGCAGCTTTTAGGTAAGGAAATTCTGCTAAATGATGCTGACAAATCGGTAAATATTAGGTATATCTGGGCATATTTGGTATCACACTGATTAAAATATTCTGCTCGGCTAGGTTGAACATTGTCTAACCTCATTTTTTGTTTGACATTTGGGTTATTTGAGAGCATTGGTGAAGGCCAATAGTACATTTTAAAGCGACTTGACCCATTTAATTATATACACCGAGAGAACTTCTCTTCAGTCACAGTATACAAATACTAAGCAGACAAGTTTAGCAAACGACAATGCGTACACAAAAACCTTTAGTAGAACTAGAATATGAAATATCTGCGTCTTGCCGATAATAAGGAAATTCTGCTAAATGAGGCTGACAAAGCGGTAAATATTAGGCATATCTGGGCATATTTGTTTGTTTGTTGTTTGTTATACTTTATTCGGCAATGCCGTGTCAGTGAATCTCCCCAGCGATGGGAGGTTTCCAGACTCTGCTGCACACAGTGTTCAAAAGAACAGAAAAAGTAAGGGTACAATCTACTACTAAGTCAACGCCTTAGCAGTAGCCCTTATTATTTGGTACCACATTGATTAAATATTCTGCTCGGTTAGGTTGAAAATAGTCTAACCTCATTTTTTGTCTGACATTTGGGTTATTTGAGAGGATAGGTGAAGGCCAATAGTACATTTTAAAGCCACTTGACCCATATAATTATATACACCGAGAGAACTTCTCTTCAGTCACAGTATAAAACACTTAGCAGACAGGTTCAGCAAACGACAATGCGTATACAAATACCTTTAGTAGGACTAGAATATGGAATATCTGTGTCTTACCGACATGGAGGAGTTTGAGTTAAATACAAAATCTAAAGCCCTGGGATGTTGGGATATGTTAGAAAATGTTTTATACTTGCCTCTTCGCCCCGCCCCCACCATATCAAAGTGAATGAATAGAAAGCACCCTGTGATATATAGCTGAGGTTACAGTGGAGAAAGTAACTCAAATCTAATAAGAGGAAAGATCCAGGGCAGTCTCATCTAATGAGAAATAGATCAGAGGGATGTCACAGCATGAATGATAAGAGGAAAACCACGTTGATACAAAATTGTAAAAAATAATGTAGACATTCATGGAAATAATTATAGAAGGAATCTGAAGTCGAGCATATAGTTGCCTTTACCCTTGCAGCATGCATATACCGCCTCATGTTTCTAGTAAAAGTGGAGGGATTTATATATTTATAATTATTTCAACTATACAAGTCCACTCTTGCACAACAAACTCCTTATTGCATAGGACTGCCCAACCTCATCCCAAACCACCGGTTCCCCATCAAAAGGACTACCAAGCAGCGAAGCCAAGATACATACAATTTCTCGATGAGAAATAGGTCCAAACGACCTTAACGACCCAGCTTGATAAGCCTGACATGGGTGCTGCTTCGGATTTGTATCGCAATTTGATAGGCTTTTTCTAGTCCCATGGGAATTGTACCAATCTCCACTGGGTGAGACAATTCTTCTAACTTTTTGATAGCAGCACGATTAGAGACCCAGGCTGTTATCACAAATATCATTCATCGGCAAAAATGATATCAGGGGACCGAGGGGGAAATTGACGGAGGAGCCTAGCCCATTGTACATGTCCATTATTTCGATGAATGTTGCCTTGATTTATGTGCTGCTTATTGTCACACTGATGAATGGAGGAAAGTGTCCCGCGAGTCTGCCTCGCTGTCAACAATTTAGTTTAATACAGAGACCAGGGTATTTGCGTTACTCCGTAAGGATAGCTTCAGTTATGTATTGAAACGGTTCCACAATTACTGACTGAGTAACTATGAGATTATGATTAATAATATTACCTACTGTCAAACATCAGTACACGGGGAAATCCCCATGTGATGTTTTCAAAGCTAAAGGTCAGTGTATGGTCGATATAAAGAAGAAGGCAGGCTGCATATTGTATCATCGTATTACAAGCAAAAATAGAAAGGCAAATAGAGACCAGCCACCTTTCTCTTATTCAAGGATACAACCTATATTCCCACATTTCTAATCATCAATTTTGATACATTTGGTATACTGGATGTGTCTTCATATTAAGTACATACATGCAGCTCGGTAGGTATAATTATGTGGCAATAGTTCATGCCATACAATATATATGTAATGCCAGGTCTGTTATTGATGCTAGGCAGCTTGACACCTATCAATATGGAGAATCAAACCATACATGGATTTATATAAAAGATAAGGTAGATTATATTGACAACAATGGACGAGCAGTCGTCTTCGCCACACCGCATGCGACCTTCCCATGAGATGAAATATCCTCCGTGTCACCCACCCATGGCTCTGTTTAATTTAGTGTCAGACCATTGGAAGATGCCCAATGACAGCACCTGAGCAGCGTTCCTATGGGATACGACAGACTGTACATTTGAACAATGGGGCACATCTGAGAAGAGTTGTCACAGAGATTTTTTTAGAAGAACTCACCAGAAAAAACATTGATATTAATGTAATAACATCGGAGTTCATGAAATTTTCATAGGTGTATATTATATTTGTTTACGAGATCTCTCCGTCTGTAACATGGTGACAGGGAAGTATGCATGAAGTCTCTTGAAATTTTATAGGACATTCCAAACATTTATATGCACATATTTCTGCATACATATATCGTGCCTTTGAATACGTCCACTTTTCCTATACTACTAACGCATCGCGGCTGTTGAATGTGTCTACCTTTCCTATACTACTGACGATAGGTGCACGCTCACTTACTCTATATAGCGTGCGCAAGTTGCGAGCAATAGGTCCACGGGTTATATTTAGTATTGTTCGTGCATATTGTTAAAATCAACTTATTATTACCCACAAAGTGGAGCTATTCTTCATCTTTAAATTCTTTTTACTACGCCCCTTTTATGTGTAGTAGGGTTTCGTGAATATCTTATTAGCATTAGACTGAAACTAGAGCAACAATAAAAATATTTAGTAGACAGTTGTCATTGTTGTTTATTTTCTTCCTCAACGCGATCCCCGGATCATTACACTCCGTTTTGATGCTAATCCATCAGGTCCTTGTCACTCCATCAAAAATCAATTGTTCTTCAGTTCCATATTACATAATATATGTATTGATAGTGCGCACCACAATCTGCTGAAGATTTCCACCAAAGTCAGAATTGGCATTTTGGTATTATACATATAAATATATAATATGCTTTGGAGAACTTCTATGGGGGCTAATCGAGTATCCCGATATGACACATAATATGTCATCTATAGAGACCTTATATTTCCTAAAGTCTCATTTTGTTAAATAATTGTCATCTAACTTAATAGAATGCGACTTTAAGTAAAGGTCCCTTGATTTAGCATATAATACTCTCACAGAGTATACATCACAACATCACAACATCATCCCAGCTTAAAAGAGCGCAGATCCAGAGAAGACGTGATTCGGATGAGCTATTGCCACTGCGGCTGAGGCTGTGTGATACGGTAAAATATTGTTATGAGGGGATCTCGCTAACAAGCCAAGAACCCCGTATTTTCGCGCTACAGAGAGCTTTTCCGTGTCAAAGATCACAATGGCGGATTTGTCCTCCAATTTAGCCGATGTTGATATCTAAAACCTGTCAATTATCATACACAGGCATAGAAAGGAACCAAATACAACATACATGAGCTTTGATCTGACTAAATCTCTCCATCTCCCTGCGTCAATCTTCGTGGTTTTCTTTCTCTTTTTTTGCCCAATCTAGTCTCCAACTATCCAGACTTTCGCCAGCAAATTATAATATTCTGATCGTATTCCAGTTAGCTACAAATTATAGAGTACAGCTTCCTCTGCAATGATGTTTTTACATGGTGGGTTATTTAGTTTTTTGTCCTTTGTTTCTTTCTCGAGCAGCTAGGGTCTAGGACCTCATTTCTATTTACGGCGTATGCCTTCATTACGAGTGTGATGCCAATTAAGTTAAAAATAGAAATAGTGGGTAACATTTATTCAAAGCAATTTTAAAAGGCCCTGCGTGTAGTCTTACGCGACCTGTTTGTACACATAACCAATATAAAAAGTCACATCTTCACACACATCATGATAATTAGCTAGAACTAGTCGTTTTACCCTGATGAAGGCACAACGAGTGTCGAAGCGTTGGTACTACTGAATAAACTGAGTCCCTTCTACCTATAGTCTTTTAAAGGTTAAAGCGCATGCATACGTGAAGGTGTATATATATATTACACTCGACATTACATTTTATATAATATTTTTTATTCTTAATACATTTACATAACAAATCAATATCAGAACTGGGTTGGACCATCTGCATAAAATTGTAGTTCTTCCAAGACCGCCCGTAAACAAAATTATAATAACACAATGAGTTTACAATTCATTTTTCATTTCTTATTGCTAACAGTTTTATGTTAACATCTTATCTCTTCTCTCCTTGCTTCATGAATTAAAGATATGTCATAGCTTCATTTTAACACTTTCGATATTGTATCAACTATCTCATGATGTACGTCATGGATCATTTTCTTGTGTTAACACCTTATCTGTTCGTTACTTCATTTTATTCGTTGTTCCATTATTAACATAACATCGACTTACTCAAGGTATTATGCTTACTTCTTAAGATATATCTTCACTAATTGGGTTTTATTCACCTTTTCATTTCATCTTGTGATGGTGTTTTCTTGATGTAGGCCTACTCCATGAAGTTCTTACCTCTGCTACACAATTGTTCATAATCAATTATCTTATTTCGAGGTCAATATAAACCTAATCGGGCAATCAACATTACTAAAACAGCAATATGGACATGATTACTCTTAACAATCAACAAAAACAATTTTAAGTAATGAGATAATATAATAAATGGGTGATAATTAATAGAAATATAATGAGGTTACACAATGTTACGTAATGTTAGATAACACTTACATCATCCTTTCAATTTACTTGAAAACGTATAAGATATTTTTGTTTTCCCCTTTTCAATTTGATACAATTTATAGTATGAAAGTCAGGTACCATGTGATTTCTAGAATTCCGTTCCGAGTGAAAAGATGCAAGTCAATTGGGCAGGAGAATATTGGAAGAAAAATTGATTGCATTTCCACATCGTTTCTTCGATCGAAAATAGAATTGACAAAGGCAATACGATGTGCTTCTCCGTCATCTTTCCGACGTCAGAGGGAATTACGCCCACACTGTAAGTATGATAAAAACACAAAGATTTAGTTACACGTCCTTAGTTGGTTCTTCTATTATAGTTGATAAATGTTACGCTCACATGCCTCAGCTATTTTCGGACCTACTTACTGGACAGACAAATAAAATATAGATATAAGAGCAAGATTTTAGGGCAATGTAATGCCAAGAACGACGAAGTTGTATCACATTCCGTAGTTTTCACTGATCTAAATAATATCTCTGGATGGCATTAAGGTGAAACCCTCTCAGGGACGGTTATAACCTACACATGTATACTATCATAAATTAATGATAATAAAATGTTGATTGTGCCAGAGAGTATAAATCCCTTTATTTTGGATAGACCCGCGAAAGTTCATGAATAGTGATTCACTTTAACATAGGATGTTTAGCATCAAACTATGTCATTCATCGGTTCTATTTGGTATACCTTATGTGGAATCATTGGGCTTTTAGGACCAGTTAATGATAGAGCTTGTCGCCTATCGAAGATGCTGGCTCCTTTCCGATCGTAAGTAGAGGCCCTAGCACCATACAAATGACACCTTCGAAATTGAGGGTAGCTGCCATTAATTCTCCTTCATTTCCTTCCCTACCCAGATGATGGGTGCTTGCTCATTATGTCGTTCAGTTACGCCATATCCGGTAATTATCACCTTGTTTACAGGAGGATTGGTAACGACAAGCATTTATTAACAATATAAAACCAGAGGCCCAACTCAAATGCGTATACAGGTCTCAGCAGACATGGGATTTTCCCCTAATAACATCCACATGTTATAATGATAAGATCTTATTTCTATGTGTTTCTTAAGCCCCATATTGAACCCAAACAATAGATTGCATACCGAACTTAATTAGAGTTGAGGACGGCTTCATCTTCGGAAAAATGTCTGTCATTTAATCATGGCACAAACAATAATGTCAATTGTTATTCCATGGCTTTAACTTCGGAGTTTTCATTAACTTAAGAATGGTTCAATATATTAAAGTAATGAGTAAGGGAAAATATCAGAATATGGATTTGAATGAAGCCGTTTAATACAAACTATAATAATTATTGTAATGATCTTGTAAATCAGGTTTATAATGCTATGCATGTACATCTCTGTATTACTAGCTATTGGGCAATTAGAGCCTGAGTTTATTGTTCGAGCTGGCCCTCTATGCCTGACGGGAATCCTGTCGAGGCCGGAGGCCGAGACAGGTTCCCGAAGGCATAGAGGGCCAGCGAGGACAATAAACGAAGGCTCTAATGGCTTTAGTCCCCGTTGGTTGGGCTGTTTACCGGAAGTTCTCTAGGCATAGAGGGCCAGTGGGACCGGTAGTGACCACTGGCCCTCTATGCGTCTATAACGGGCCAGCTCAGACCAACCAACGGGGACTAACAGGATATAATGCTGTGCATATGTATTATATATATCCCTTTATTACAGGCATTACGTAACATTACTATAGCAACTAGTAGACAAAGTCAAACTCTAGTTCTATCAGATTTCGGGGACTATCATAAGACAAAGCACTATGCTAGTATTGGCTGATTTTGTGGGCATATATCACCTTATATATGGCCGCAAAATATATTTTCTTGAGAAATGCTTATATATAGGAGCATTTCTCACGAAACGGGTGCAATTGGGATTTGCCAGAAACCTAAAAGAATTGTGTTTATGTATTTACAAATGAGCTCATTAAATTGCATGGAGGAGGAGCTGTTCTTTCCAACCATAATTATATGGTGTTCAATAACAAGGGGGGATTTCTGTTTGACATATTTGAAAAAAGAATCATTTTTCTTCATTTTTTCCACTTAATTTTTCCCATATTTCTTTTCTTTTCCAGATTGTGAGCACATAGATATAAAAAATGCGATATGGCAACGGAAATAGCAGGTAAATGGTCCTAAACTTTGATATATTGTTGCAAGAAGGGAAAAGCTAACAATGTAGAAATTTCTGGCAGAGATGCACCGAACTACCTTTTTTTTTCTTTTTTTTCAGTTTAAGGCCAATACAATATTTAATTTCCAGAGAAAAAACCGCAATATCCCTCAGGGGTGTTTTCACACGGTGCCTTCTACAATATACGATTTCAATTATTATGATTATTCAAAATTTTCAAAATTATAGAAACAAAACCCAAACTGCATCCATTTCGTGAGAAAAGCTTAACTATATAATATATGACTCCAGTTATTTGGAATGTATCTTCTTGATAGATCGAATAAAGCCTCTAAAACCTAACGCTGGTTTTGATTATGCAGATCTATAATGTCTGAGAGCTCTCTTTCTCTCTCTGTGATGATGATAGATTCCTCCCACTGAGAGGGAATGGGACAGCTCAACTGCTAAGACATGTCAGGGAAATGCATAAATACACGTTTCGAATTCGCTACAGTCGAGATAATTCGCTATACAGCGACGGTAATGAAAAATACAGTTCTGCTTTGGCATCTGTCAGCAAAGTCCAGACAATTGAATTTTTGTATGTGCCAAATACCTTCAAACAGAGCCAGGATATACATACGTATATGTTTTTGTATTGGTGTTTATATTATGTATAGTATCAGGATGCATCCATACATATGAGGCTAAAAGAATAGAAGCTTAATAGCACAGATACTATTTGACTCATATAGTTTGCTTTGATGATGCTTTGTGAGATACGCAAACATAGGGGAAAGAAAACAAACCCCTTTCAAACATCCCACAGACCGTTTTAAATGATTCCCTATTGCCTTACCATATGATGTATATTCGATCTCTGCACTTCCATAATCACTTTACAACTATTCGAATAAAGTGCATTGACATCGAGGAGAGCAAGAAGACGAGTTGTTTTCGGCCATAAGAGGTGAATACAGGTCACCGAAGACGCGATACTATGGTATTCTTGCTTTTATTCCATGATTCTTGTGTTATTACAACTTTATTTGCATTTGTGTCATCAAACTATGTTGTCCGCATAACTCACCGATAGTCTCGAACGGTTGTGACGTCACTGTACAATACAGCGAGTTTATATTGTACACCTTGTGAACGGCAAGTATATCGTACGCTCACGGCCAAATCATGGAATAAGTATGGTAAAAGTCAGGTTTTCCCTTGCCAGACTACTGGTTGATGGAAATGATTCGATGTGATTCCTCATGACAACATTAAAGACTGGCTAAGAACACCTCTAATGATGAGTAATTATGATCTTAAGAATTCTGCTAATTATCCATCATTGCTCTAGCCGTGCCCCTGTTATTTTAAGCGTCTTTATCCCAGTTTTTTACAAGAGGCCGGTTGTTCCCTGTCGCAACTTCAGCATCCGACGGAAATAGATGCAACAAATTAGACAGCACTCATTCTCAGGAAATGGGAGAATTAATGTCACTTAAGCCAAATGGGTACCTGACTATTTTGATACAAAAATGCTAAACTGAGTAGCAAGGTGGGGTTTGGAATCTACCGAATTTAGTGAAGGATAGTAAAATCGATATGGAAATAATTGAAAATATAAAACTGAAATGAATCATATATCATGCGGCGCATTTCTTTTGTATTACAGGTCACTATGAAAATAAATAGTACGTATATAGTATATATGAAAACTGGTAAGGGATACAAATTCCCTTAATTCGTAGCTATTCCTGCTCATTTCACCTTATTGGATTCTGTAACCCAAATAATACACATGTTATAGAAATTCTGATATGACGAATGCTTTGTTCTTTACCTTATTTATTTATTTCATGAGTGACTGTCCTAAGGAGGTTTTAATCTGCAGTGGGCTAGATTCTAACTCGGAGATGTCGGTAAGTGGGGAACCTATACTGGTTCACTAAAATATATTAGATCAGTATTGGGTGTAATTCTAAGAGGAAGGAAGTCTTCAGCAGGTACCGTATATTTATTCTAAACGATCTGCTGAATCAAGCAGGGGGTTCTTACGTCTAGACTCTAATTGTGATGTATTTAAGGAAAATGAGTCATAAGTCGCAAAAAATAGATTTTGAGATATTATCATATTTGAAAAGATGAGATCAAGCTGATTCCAATGATAGTAAACAGTCTAATACTCTAATAAGTATTCAAAATTTTAATTTTGATATTTTCGTTTTTGAAAAAAAAAGTTTCTAATATTTCTGGGGGTCAATAAACAGTAAAGTAACTAAATGTAGTCCATATGAGGACCTTTAAAATGAAAGGATATATTAGATTGATTGTCTTGAAATTTGATACATAGATTGACATAACTATAAGTGATAAACTCTCCAAAAATCAGAACATTCCAATAATGTGTTCTTGTGAAAAAACACTTTAAAAAAATATCAATTTTGCGACTTATGACTCATTTTCCTGAAACACATCACAATTAAACCAAAGATATAACATTCAATGTATTGGCTATAATTATATATATTGAATTTTTATTCATTTTGAATTTTTATGAATTTATTTTATTTCTATTCATGCAATAATAACAGTTACAAGCATGAAAAGGTCAGACAATTCTCCAAAGTAGGTCTTCCATTGCATTGGGGTCTATTAATAAATATGCCTTAATTAAGCCCACTGGAGGGACACAATATTTTGCCATTGAATAAAGAATTAAGAGGCTTAATACGTGTGATGCTCGCTGGCACTTGAAATTTCCTAATGAACCAATACTAAGCGATACTCTCTACTGGAAAACATGGTTGACCGTCACCTTATTGTATAATAATAAAAAAAACCCAACTCTACTATTCTACTTCTATTATTCAATGTGTATTCAATTACTCGAACCCTAGTCTAACCATCAGCCAATCATTTCGCTCGCAAACGATCTACACATTTCTGCACATGTGTACACTTGTGTACACATTTACTCTGTACATAAAGGAGACCTCGACACTCTACGGATACCCCTGACGAAGACCTCCACTGGTCGAAACGCGTTGGGTCATATTGTTAAATAAAATGCTTCAAAACAACTGTCTGGATCAGAGATTTGTGGAGATTCTCTTACGCTAACATCTTTATTGTATATAGACTCACTTGTGAAACAAAGTTCCAATCTTTCCAATGCAGAGTTATTTATAAACTGATTCCTTGTAATACGTATTGTGAACAGATTCTTGTTGCGATTTTCGGGAATTGTTAAAAGACGTTAAAAGTTATTATAAACTGTAGAATTGATGAAAATGGCTATTCTTAACTTGTCATATTATCATGTTATTTCTTGAGAAATATGTATAATTTATGTTACTTGATTTTGTAAGTATTCATCGAAATGAAATGAACATCACCCGTGGACCATGGTATGGACCCAGAACTACAAAAAGCATCAATTAAGGCGCAAAAGCACCAATTAAGGCACAAAAGAAAATAGTAATACGACAATTAATACCTAGAACGGGAATATTTTTCCTACTCAATCGTACAAACGGACCCAGCACGGACCCATACCTAACAACCCTAAACGGCCATTGAAAACCTCTCTGCCCCTCTCTTTCGCCCGGCACAAATGTGGGGCGGCTCGACCAGTGTTCGTCAGAATGCTACCGACCCGCCCCACATAGTAGAGCAAAGGCTCGCTAGCGCGTGATGGATGTCAACGCTGGGTAGTAAAGTATGTTTAAGGCCAATAGTATCGAGCCAACAAATGAAACCTATGTAAGTCAAACCGCTGGACAACTCCATTAATGTTCGTAAGAATGCGACCGACTTGCCAAGCGATATGACAGCATGCAGCTAGCATAGCCAAGTCTATACCAGACTATGGGCCTGTTGTATAAATTGCGATAGCTGTTCGTAAATGCTTCGTAGTGCATTGCAAGTCCAATCTGCTTGTATAAGCTCAAGAAATCGTATGTCCTTCACAGCCATATCGTACTATCTCCATCGTAAGTGTGTTTTGGCTTGTATAAGAAAATCGGATTTTTATCTTTTTCGCAAATATCAGTTAAAACCTGCGATCACCCTGAAGGGCTTTGTTTCTACTTCGCAGGAGATGTGAAGTGGAAATGAAGTGTAATTTATGGGTCAAAAGTATAAACAAGCAAATCTTCTCCCCCCCCCCCTCCCTGTCTCTCTCTCTCTCCATGTCTCTCATATTCCCCTCCCCCTCTTTGCCTCTCTCTCTTCCTCCTTCTTTCTCCATCTTGAATTCTGCCACTCTCTCTCTCTCCCCTCCCCCTCTCTCTCTGCCTCCCTCTCTCCACAGTCTCTATCATCCATCTCTCCCTCCATCACCCTATCTCCCTCTCTCCCCCTCCCACTACCTCATTCTCCCCGTCCCCCCTCTTCCACCTATGTCATTCTCTCCCCCTATCCCTCTCTTCCCCCTTCCTTCTCTCTCCTCTCCCCTCCCTATGATCTCTCCCTGGCTCACTATCTCTCTTGCTCTCCCTTCCCTCTCTCTCTGCATCTCCCTATCACCCTCTCATTCTCTCTCCAACTCTGTCTATCTCCCTCCCTCTCCCCCTTCCTCCACTGCCCCCCCCCAGCACCCACTCTCTCCGTGATCTATCTCTCTACCTCTCTCTACTCTCTCTCCCCTCCCCCCTCTCTCCCCTCCCCCATCTCTCTACCAGCCTCTATCTCTCACTCCCTCCCCCTCTCTTGATTAGTTTTAATGATATAATGTAAATGTATTACAAATATAAAGTTCTGAATTTTGTAATAGGGTTACTGCATTGATGTGTAAAGAATAATTCCTGTAGAGGTGATAGGGTAATGTGCTGAAGAGAATACAGCAGGAGATAGTGGAGTTACAGGAGGAAGTACAGAAGGGGGTACAGGAGGAGGTACAGGAGGCGGTGCAGGAGCTAGGAGATACAGGAGAATGTAACAGGGGAGATACAGGAGGTACAGGAAGTGGTACATGAGGAGGTACAGGAGGAGTTACAGGTGGGGGTACAGTAGCTACAGGAGAGGAGTTACAGGTGGAAGTACATGTAACAGTAACTGGAGAGGGTATAGGAGGTTACTGATGGAGGTACTGGAGAGGGGTATTATGTGGTTACTGGAGGAGTTACTGGAGGAGGTTATTGGATGAGGTGACTGGAGGAGTTACTGGAAAGGGGTATAGGTGGTTACTGGAGGAGGGTACTGGAGGAGGTACTGGAGGATTTACTGGAAAAGGGTATATGTGGGTACTGTAGGAGGTTACTGGAGGAGGTTACTGGAGGCAGTTACTGGAGGAATTAAGTTACTGGAGGAGGTACTTGAAGGGGTATAGTATGTCAGTATGTCCCCATGTACCTGCTCCTGTACACCCTCCTGTACATCCCCCTGTACCCCCTCCTGTATGTCCCCCTGTACCCCCTCCTGTACATCCTCCTGTACATCCTCCTGTATATCCCCCTGTACATCCTCCTGAACATCCTCCTGTACATCCCCCTGTACATCCTCCTGTACATCCCCCTGTACCCCCTCCTGTACATCCTCCTGTATATCTCCCTGTACATCCTCCTGTACATCCCCCTGTACCCCCTAGGTACTTGAAGGGGTATAGTATGTCAGTATGTCCCCATGTACCTGCTCCTGTACACCCTCCTGTACATCCCCCTGTATGTCCCCCTGTACATCCTCCTGTACATCCCTCTGTACATCCTCCTGTACATCCCCCTGTATGTCCCCCTGTACACCCTCCTGTACATCCCCCTGTACCCCCTCCTGTATGTCCCCCTGGACACCCTCCTGTACCCCCTCCTGTATGTCCCCCTGTACCCCTCCTGTACAGTACATCCTCCTGTACATCCCTCTGTACATCCTCCTGTATCCCCTAGGAACACCTCCTGTAAATCACCCTGTATGACCTTATTGAACTGTATAAGTAGCACTTCAAATATGTTACAGAGATGCGTCTGCATTAAACATTTTTGTAATGAAGTGATTTTGAAGTAAATCATTACATAAGATAACATGATGGTGTATGGATCAATGACAGAACAGTATCAAACATCCCATGAACATATGTTAAGCCTATATGAAGTAAAAGTGAATTCGGTCACAATCGCATCATACTGTATAGAAGTGGGGTGGGAGAGGGTGGGGGTATCGGATAGGGGGAGGGTAGGGAGAGGGTGTAGGAGGGGAGAGTGAAGAAAAGGGAGAAGGTGGGAAATAGAAGAGGGGGAGGGGGAGGAAAAGAAGAGGCGGAGGGAAAAGAGGGGGAGAGAGGATGTAGGGGAAGGGAGAGAGGGGAGGGAGAGAAAGCGAGGAGGGGGAGCATGAGGAAGAGGGGAGGGAGCGGGGGAAATCTGAGATGGGGTTGGGAGAGAAAAACAGGTTTGAGAGACAGAAGAGGCGGAGGGAAAAGAGGGAGAGGGGGAAATGTGTGAATAGAGGGGGACTACCCAGAGAACGGGTACTTTTCTAGTACTGTGTATAAAGGTATAGCAGGATAACATCAATATACAGAAACCCAGTTAAATTCCAATAAGAATAAGTAAGTCAAATATAACCTACGGTGATCAAAAATGAATCTAGTATGAACCTAGTACGACCCCCCACAGTAAACTAGGACATTTGGTCCCTACAAAGGATTGACAATTAAACCAAATCCAACCACTCGCCTTATACCAAGATGAAAATTGGTACGGATACAATAACCTGCCATGTCAAATTCCGACTCCTAATGCCAAATAATGTATTATATTGCAAATATGTGTTCACAAATGTATAATATAATTTAATGTAAGAGGACTCTCTGGAAGATCTATGGCTAGCATAGATGTGAGCACCTATCTCCAGACCTATCGTATATTTTCTCACTATATAACTGTTATAATGTTCTGGCAATAAACAACATCAATCAAATCAATCAATCAATTTTGAGTGAACAGTAAGCAATATCTGTATGGAAATACAAGACTTCCATGTACAGCGCTGCAGTCGCATTCTATATAATTATATTCTTTCGCTTGGTTTATTTTGGTCGGTGACTTAGTCAGCCATCACCACAGGCCCCTGCTAGAAGTTTTCCTGAAGAGTGTATCGTCTCAATAATTTGTATTTTCCTTTCATTCCCTCCATTACTTCATTAATGACCCGTCATAATAGATGCATGCGACAAATGGTGTCCCGGCACAACAAGCCATTCAGACAGGTTCTTGGACCTAATTGTTTGATGCGATAGGCAGCTGACAAATCTTTTCTCCGAAAAATGGAAAGTCAATGGCAAATGGCAAGACTTAAATTCGGAGAACAGTGCGGATATTAAAGGATTAAAATCGACCTTTGTCCTTAAAGGGAAACTTTAAAGAGCTATCAGATTAAAAATCCGTTTTGGGCTAAGTCTGGTAGTGACGTATTTGACGGATAATTAAGATCGTATAAATATACACCAGTGAGTTCCATTGTGTATAATTATCCATTAGGAGTCCTGATGGGTCCTGATGGGTCCATGATTTTATGACTTGTTATAAAGATATGGTATGCTACATGCTAGCTGTAGATGGTCCTGTAGGAGGATCCTCCTTCCTCAGTTGCTTCGATCGGCGTTGTCCATTACAACTTCCAGATGTAAGTGCACCAACTGGAGCGATCAAGTCCCAACCCTGGGCCCTGTTCCAAAATCTTGGCAAGGGTTTATTTGGTGCGTGGGAAATCCTTCATCTATAAGAAAGAAACAGATCCTTCCTACGTGCCGTTCACAATTGGTGGCCATTTGCCATTGACTTTCCATTTTTCGGAGAAAAGATTTGTCAGCTGCCTATCGCAGTTCGTAGTTGTAAAACTGTGGGTCTGCAAGGTAGAAGTCAAATAGCTAGGTTGCATACCAATCACATATTTCTTGGATTTCTCACAATTTGAAGTGACAACGTGCATACAATAATAGATGACTTTTTCATTACCTAAATTGGACTACAATTTAGACCCGCGGGTATGACCTATAAATGACCCTTCTGGAATTTCTCTCTGCTTTACTTAATAGTGTTTCCTATCGCACGAAATCCACTCAGAAGTGATGTGCTGTAAATGAAAGAATGTGGGACCAAATTCTTTCATTTTTTTGTTTGAGTCTAAATTAGCATCGGTTTCTGTGAGAACGAGGCATGATCTTTGATGACCATGTACCTTGTGGACCGTTGTTTGAATTATTCCTGGTTAAGGAGGGAACATTGAATGGTTAAGGAGAGAAAGTTGTTAGGAAGTTCCGCCGTATTTTCCTCTGCGAGCTGGGAAGGAATATTTGAACAAATATTGCCAATCAACATAACTGGAACTATGGGACCTATACTATGATTTGTTTTACTTATGATTAGCTTATGATTAGCTATTTTCCATGCATGGTGCCTTGCTTGGTAGCTAGTAAGGCAAGCTTTAGGGAAGAAAGATGCTATACACACAACGCATTTCCTTTATTTCTACGGTAGGAATTTTCTATCGAAGCAAGGGGAAAAAAGTGTAGGAATTCACATACAAAATTGTCCATACTATAACTTACTTATAACCTTATGAAATAGGGCCTCTCTGGTCTGAATACCCTGTCAAAATGCACATGGTTTGCTGTGTGGGACACTTTTTCTTCTCTCACAATATTGTATTTATTGAATACATTAATCTGCCTTCTTGCAGACAATGGACATATTAAACTGATATGAACTACATGGACTAACATTTCTGCAGCTGTTCGTTCATCCCTGTTTTTCCTATACAAATGAAACAGCTCGTTTCTGACCTTTAAAATTCCGGAATTGAACTTAAGGAAATGAAGCTTAGTAATGCCAGGTGCAGGGGAATGATCCTCATGATAATATATCAAGGGTGCGTGGGGTGCGTGCAAAGGCGTTTTACATCAATGCCATCAGTTCGGAGCGCATATTTCATACAGATGTATCTCAATTATGTACATAAGGACTATATTACAAAAGTCCGCTCTGAAGATGCAAGATAAAAAACGACCTGCTTTTTACTGTGTTCAGTCAATACATTAATCATTGTGACATTACATGTTGCGTCTTGTGTGTTTCCATGCTTGTATTGAAGTCTCAGGCCAGATGTTCTCAGATGAATCTTACATGTGGGGAGTGCTTGTCTTGCGAATGTTTATCACATAAGAGAGGAACGCTGCTGTTCATGAATTGAAAGGCTGGGAAATGGATTTTTGTGAATCACCGAAATCAGCGATCAGTCATTTTATTGCATGCTGAAATACAAGAGAACGCCACTCGATTGTCATTTGCATACCCCTTGTAAGAACTTGGTCTTATTTTGAGATAAGATATTCATGATTTGGAGTCATGGCCGACCGCTGCCATGTAGATCGGGAAATCCATATTTTCACTTCTAAAAAGTTGATGTAAATAAATGGATTAGGCCATTAAAGTGTGGACGCCATTTGCGGTCAGAGACTTCTAAACGGATCTCTTTGACTTCACTGAATTAATAATAAAATCTCTTTCATCTTTATTGATGTTTTGTGGCCTGATCAATGTTTTTAAAGAATCAGCTGGCCATATGAAATTTTGCCAAATGTACCAAAAGTGCATATTTTTTTAGGGCTTATATTGTTGCCGTCGTAGAAGTCTGGTAGGTCGAGTTGAGTATCTGCAAATTCGTCACCTTCCTCGTCTGTTGACATGTCATAGATCGATCAGGGGTCTCATTGCTATTCATGGCCACAATTACTCTAAGTCGTCAATATATAGTCGGAAATTGGAGGGACATTAGCCTTAAAGCTATCGATGAACTGGTTAATACTATAGAAGTAATGAGAAACAGGTGCAGTATGGTTTCTGATGTTTAATGTCAACGACCAAAGTTCCAATGTTTTGGACACACAGGTCTGCTCCTATAGGGAGAGACGGCCTCTGCTCATCTGGTCACGTGACAGTGCATCCACACTTCTAGGAACGAACTGATTTTGTGCAATTTTGAACAATTAATCATATATAATATTAAAATCCATATCATAGAATATATTCATAATGAACATGAGCAACATTTCCGCAACATTTATTGCCTAAAATCGACAGTAATGCTGAGATTTCCCCCATTGTTTACTTTCACCCCATTGCCGGGCAGTGGGCCGGTACTTGGGGGACTCTGGCCCTTGACGACCATAGCAACCAAGCTTAAAATCTCCAACTTTCACCCTCTATTTCTTAAATTATACACAATTGTCGGAAAAACGGAACCAGTGACTGCAATGTATGAACAATACTTGATATATACATGTATGCTCATAGCATTTTGACCCGTTTATGTATGGTTTCAAAGGGGTTGAAAACAGGTATTTTAGCGTCAGCGCCTATGGCACTCAGCTGGTGTATTCACCCGAGTTTTTGCTGCCGATCGTAGCGCCACCTGTAAATACCCGGATTCTTGTCTCAAAGAATTTATACAAAACAGACCGAATTCACAGCGTGATGTCATAGATCGGGTGTTCACAGAATGCCAAAGGCACCAGGGGCTGCCTCTCGGCCCGATAAGCAGCTGAAGCCTCACAAACTATGGAAAGCCATTTATATATGCTATAAATTAACCCCAAATCGGGAGAATTAGTAGGCTAACCCGACTGACGATTTCACCATTGAAAATGCATGTGAACTGGGGAATTCTGTTCCCGGGTTAGCCGAGAATTAGGCACGAAATCGGAAAATTCCTAAAATTCCCAAATTGTGCTTTTTAATATTTAGCTAATCTTCCCTTTCTGCCATTCCTACTTAGACTTCATCAATTCCTGATTGGGGCATAGCTTTTGTTAATTCACTCCGAGCTCAGATCTAATTCTCTAGACACCCTGCTACTTCGGAAAAGCACTATTTCTCTTTTGCCAGTTCTCAGCTAACCCGGAAAAAATGTCCCCAGTTCGCATGCATTATCAATGGTTAATTCGTCATTCATTTTCCTGGTTAGCCTACTAGTTCTCCCGATTTAGGGTTAATTCATTCCGGGTTGGCCGCCGAGCTGGACCAATTCTCCCGAAATAGGATGCCAGTTCAAAAAGAAAAAGGCTAATCAGGAATAATGGTTAGGTAAATTAGGAAAAAGTATTACTAAAATTCTGTACATTTGGGTTATATGTATAAACGGCTTTCCATACAAAACTACGAGTGGGAGCTGTTTCGATGCAAATCCAACGCTTTATACTGTCTACAGCCATATATGAAAGTGAAACATGCAACATATATATATAATTATATAGAAATATTGCATAATATGAGCAAATCCAAAGTGGCACATGTGTACTGGCTTCATAAATTAATCTATTTGTATGTTAGATTCTTAGGTTATGACACGCCATGTTTCCAAATTAATTCAATCAAATTGAGATATAATGCAAGTTTTTCAAGCATTTAAATGTGCCCCGAGGAACGTTTCCAGGTGCAGCGGTTAATTACTATCATAATTAACAGCGCTCAACTTTGGTGCGTTCGAAGAAAATTTTTTAAAAAATATTAACCAAGAGGTACAAGGAAAACAATAATGCCCTATATATGGTTTTACTACCTATATTAAATTCTTAAACCCAACATCATATTTAAAGGAGGGGTCCAACTGAACTATAATGGTCTTTCCTTTTAACTGACAGCCTCGGGGATTCCTGTATGTATACGTATTCAATGGAGAAAATAGTCCTCAATAGAATCAATGCAATATAGTATCACATTTCAGGATTATATTAATTAATAATTATTCTTGGACATCTGGCCTTTTCCGTGACAAATAAAAGTGACATACAGGTCCTGGTATGGCTTCCCCTGATAAAGGCTTGACACTGGTCCCAACATTCCCGCATTATAGACCAATGTATACCAAGGCTGACAGGGATGCTCGGCGACTTCTTTATTCATGAAAAACGTGATGATTCATCATCGTCTGCGTCAGGCCCATTCTGAAGTGAAGGACTATATTACCTCTCTGTAATAGGGAGAATCGTCCTAACAGTAACCAGCCTTTCCTCCACACTGTATAGCATTATATAAGGTCAAGTAGTGAAGATGACAATAAAACCCACCACTATAACACAGAACAATGAGTGTAGATAGAGCTGTCGCATGTTTAAGAGAAAGTGGGAAATGGAAGGGGAGCGGCGGCGGAGCGGCGGCCATTATTATGGAGAAAGTTAGCAGGGATGAGAGGTATATATTTTCTGGTGGGAACAATCTACGTAATTAAGCAAAATGGGTAAGGTATACATTTCTACATCCACCATTACATTGCATCCACATCCTGGAGTTATCCTATGATACAATCGTATAATTTGTTTGGAATGCCTTGTATTTACGTATACTATATATCTTTGTACTGTTATACTCATTGTGTCACATCGATAATTTTTAAAGCTAGCTTCTACCTGTATGAAAGTATATCCATCTTTACAAGGCAATAAAACAACGTTCATACTCCACCGAATCGTCACTCCTTTATGTTACATCCATTATAACAGTACAGTAGTATACTGGATCTACGTATAGAAATAACACGTAAGAATGGATGTTGGCACTGTTCTAGACAGCTTGACTAGCGGCAGCTTGTCAGTAAAAAAAGATGAGATGATGAATTAGATTCAATGAAATATCTTTTAGTTATATACAATTATTATATAAACCATAGGAAAAACAAGTGATAGTTTAGGTTGTATAGCTCAATCATTGCCCACATAGTAGGGCAGTAAGCTGCAGCTGCAGCTCTAGTGAAGCTCGGGAGGGCTGGAGAAGAAGTGAGCATGGAAAGCTCTATCGAGAAAAGCTAGGTAATGTCAATGGGTGAAACATCAGATAACATTACAGATGGGAACCATCAGAATTGGGAAAGCATTTGTCAATGGATTTAGTCTCCTGCACAAGACACGGAGAGCTATGATCAGCTTTATATTATACAAAATTAAATATCTACATTTTCTAGCCAATGATAGGTCAATGAAAGCTGAAAACCAAATGTAATAAACCCCGAAAAACAGTCTTCTTCCCACCCCCCACCCCCCACTTGATGTGCGAACATGCTGCACCTGGTATCCGAACATGCTAATCACCAAAAATAGTCACCCATAGTTATTGTTGTTGTCAGTTTGAGAGAATAGGATGGTGTAATAAAAGTATAAATATATAAAGGGAGGAGTGCCAATGCTTTCACGCCTGTCCATGCGTCATATATATCAGTTACCGTCTCTTCTCTGCACAAATAGCGTCATGATTATTACATGGTTAGAGTCTTCCTAATGCTTTATATACAAGTACAAGTAATCAATTACATACATCAATATCATAACTAATATTAGAGAAAAGGGAGGCGTTTTAACCTGTCAACGCCTTGTTGGTATTCTCAGGGTTCCCGAATTTGGACACTTTAGACGTGTTAGCTACTCTCTAATTTAACAATACATCGTTGACTTAAAGTCACTCATAATAACATATTAAACATTCAAGCAGTCGAAATATTTCATAATATCGTTAGAAAGTTAGAAAGTGTTGAGGTAACATTTTCATTAAGAGTTAATAAGTTATTCTACTCAGTTGTACCTGCTCCAATGTTTGTAAGTTTAACTCAGCTTGAGTTAGTTCTTTTGTCCAGTCTTTTAATAATTCTCACAACTGCATTTTGTAAGATCTGGAGTTTTACCTTGTAAATTAGCAATAGTATGTTATCTTCGGCAGCCGGACGTAAAGAAGAAAGTTTGTGAATTCTATTCCTAGCTGACCATATTCTATTCGATATATGTTGGTTAAAGGATAAGTTCTCATCAATTATAACACCCAGGTACTTATACAAGGTTGGGTTTTCAATTTCTGATTGACCTATATAGAATTTCTTTCTATATCTTATTTGATATATTTTTATTTCATTTAGGGCTTATATTACATATAAATTATATATAGTTCATTGAAATTTCAACCACCTAGCAATATGAAAGCATCATAATTGTTATAGAAATGATTCTTTTTCATAAGAACAACTCAATTAACTGCGTTGTAACCTTCCGCGGTAATAATATCCAAGGCAATATCCATAGCATTCATATAACATTGTTGATCCAAAATTACTGGTTGTAATACTTAACTACTGGATAAACATAAATTAGATATAATAGTAGAAAGAGGGCGAGTCGCTGTATATCGGTGGGGCAGGCATATCTTTAGTCTGTTATTCTAAGATATCAAGGGTTTGATTTATCTTTTTATTTTCACTAGCTTTCGGCCGACTTGGCCTTCTTCAGGTGATGTCATGAATTAAATAAACTTATCTAATCATGGTACGATACACCTTTACTGATTACACTATAAAACATATTCACTGTAAATTTAAGAACCATGGAACTACCTATAATGTGAATTAGTTGTATTTGATAGTCGATACCGACGCTATGCATATTGCATGGTATAAACTCACCGATAAATTAGTTGTAAGTATGCAATGATCTTATATCAATATGATATCACAGTGACAATAGTTGGAAAAAGGTATTTGTTCACTTAATTAAACAATTGCCTTGGTGACAATTTTTCTTCCTGCTGATAAATTGGATTAAATTATTTCATGGGGACACTTTATATAGAGTGATCCGATTCTTCTAACAATATTCAAATAACATATAGTATAACACCATTTTGTTTTATGGTTCATAGCTGATCAATTTAACTTATAGCTTCGTAAATAATTTTGCACATGGGTTTGCTTGATTCTATGTCGCAAACCCCCGCAGAGAAAACCCTAAAATGATTTTGACGTTCACAACCAGATTAATTTCCTTTATGTTACTGTTTACGGTCAATAGATTTTCAAATCTTTCAAAGAGGGGCAATCAGTCTCTTCTTTAGGTAATTCATTCCATAAAACTGGGCGCTGATAATAGATTTATTTTCTGATTTCTCCGTCAGGTGAATATTTCTTCTAATTTGAAGGGATGGGATGCCTAGTTTTTGTTGGAAATCTAATACATTTTCTCTTTTTACTAAACCGACAGTTCGTCTAATAAAAATATTTGTATCACCTGCAGTTTGTCAAGAGGTACTTTTATAGCAGCACTATAGAAACAATCCCCGTAATAAGCTACTTTATAAAGCGTCAATATATTATTTGAAGTCAATGAACGGTGCATTTTTCTTATTGCCTAAGCAGTAAACTTGGGAAAGACATGGGATTGTTCCCTGGACTCTAAATATCTCTAAGTAATACATTAGCCATGTTCCAATATCAATCAATACTATCATAGACAATAAATAACAAAACGCACAATGGCACTTGGGAAATATTTTGTCTTAGTGTATAATCCCCACTGAAGGCCATAGTGTTATCACCTATTTGGAATATAAATTTTGGTGTATTTCTCTATATCACAGGCAGACTCTCTGAGGGTCTGCCTGTAGGGTTTCATTAGCAATTTGCTTAAACACGTTCGGGGTATAAGATTTTAGATATTTTTTATTCAGGAAAAACATTACATCATGGATGTTATTTTCAGTCGATCCTGAGGGTATTCTTTACAATAGATTTTCACATTCGCTTATCAATTACCTATTATTCAAGTCCAAGAAATACATTAATTACTTACAGATATATCAGATCTAATTGAGAGGTCATATGGACCGTACACAATACATGTGATACAATCGTTTGATCAAATAGGTCAACTCCCAATCATTGATTACGGAGACTTGTTTTATGGCTCATCGGCACAAACACAGTTAAAGAAGTTACAAACACTGCAAAATTCAGCTTTCAAAATTATACTAAAATTACCAAAATTAACTAGTACGAGAGAAATACACAGATCACTTAATCTACCATCACTCTCATCAAGGAGAGACAGCCACTTATTAGACCTTGCCTTTTTGAGATCAAGAGACGAAGAAAATTTAGACAAAAGAAAACTGGGTTTAAGAAGTCTAACGAAAGGAAAAAAGCTGGTAGTGCCACAGCCAAAAAATGAAATTTTCAAGAGGTCATACGTTTATGTGTTATCAAATCTATGGAATAATCTTCCAGATAACATTCAAGTTACAAAGACAAGAATCCAATTTAGACAGTATCTCAAAACCACTTATTTCAGTGACTTTGATGAATACCTTTCAAAAGAATAACGAGTTATTATAAAAGGCATGTAAGTCCTTATTGTAAGATCGATACATCGATAAAAAGTTAATTAACTGTATAGTGTAGTTAGTGAATGTTTATAGGGGTTTTGTACTGGGGACAGGCTCATATATATGTAGGGAAATGAGCGGGGTGGGGTCTAAATTATTGAATGATTACTTCGAATCGGACAGAATGAATGCATCCCGATATCTTGCTACCGCATAGTAGATATTAAAACAAGGATCCCCAGGAAGACCTCCTCAGGGAGAGGCTGGCATCCTTTTCTGAAAATTGATGTAACTGTTTGATTCGGAATAAAAATACAATATATATTATATATATATAACTGCAATAGGAGATATACCTATGAGTCAAATAAAGACAAATCATCAATATTTCACGCCTGACTCACAAGTTTGCACTTTCAGAAATTCCTATTTATCAATAATAATCTTCATTCATATCATGTTAGCTTCCCTTTAATAAAGAACAACAAATAATTGTATCTATGGAGTCATGTAATTGATTTATCCCCCTGTTTAGGTTTGATGTAGTTAAAGAATATTTTGATAAGCACTTAAATCTCACAGATTTGTGTCACAGATATCAAGAGAAAACGTCTCTTCAAAACCCCTCAAAAGTACACGTGTCTCCAAAGGTGACTGGCATTTTTACTCCGCACTTCGCGGCATACTTCATCCTGATTAAAAGGATATGCAGTTTCATACACGGTAAGTTTAATTAAAAAGCAGACTGACATTTGACCCCAAAAGCAATATAAGTCTATTAGGGCGACATTCTGCTTTCACCATGAATGAATATCTCGATTCGCAGATATTCATAAACGCTGTCATGAGCCGGTTTGTATCAACTATTAACAGTGGGAGATTAATCATATAAATTCAGCAAATGTCTTTTAAAGCCCCCCCCCCCCTCAACACACACACACACTTTTATGCCAAATACGAAAACACTTCTTCAAAATTCAGGTTCCTGAGTCCCAGAGATACATACATAGGAAGACCTGGATGTACGATTCAGATGTGTAGAATTGAAGTTTGTGTCATTTATTCAAAGCAAAGAATTCAATACAAGCACAGAATTCAATTCAAACTATCTAGTTTTGAAAGCAAGATATTTACATTTGGAAGGCTTGGGGTGGGTGCGCTCTCTCCCGTTCTGACATTCCTGGATCGCTCCCGCCACAAAGGCAGTGCTAATAATTTATGTCGGTATTAAAACTCCAGCACACTCTCATGATTGCTGCATGGACTATAAGTATGCGACTTCAAAAGAGGTATTGAGAGAGTGTGCCATGATTCACAATCGTAACAATCTGTCTTCACACATCTCATGCATCTTGGTGCGATCAGGTCGCAGCATTGAAAACAGCCGTAAGGTGGGTATAATATCTTAATCAATTGTACCCTATGGACTGGATATCATTCATGGATGTCTAAAGCTGGATCGTGATTAATATGGGCACTGCAGCACGGGATAATACTTGTACGTTGTTTATTATGAATGAATATCTATATTGTGTAGACACAAAAGCAGAATAAAACTTAATTAAAAAATAAACCATAACTGTGACATAAGGGTTTTTTCCTTTCTCAGCCTAAACACCTCTTAACACCACCTGGAAACTCGATATACAAGCGACCTTTACCAACCTCGCTTAATTAAAAAAAAATGTTGACCTGATTTATAATTGAACAATAAACAAGTTATAAATAATTATATCCCCAAAATTACGTCGAGATCAAGTTTCTAAAAAACACATTACAATATTTTCTTGACTTAATGTAAGGCAAAATTTATATTACTTTACAAAACATGATAACGTTGCACAAATATTTTCGAATTTGTTTTACATGTTTTTACATGTTTTTACATGTTTTTACATGTTTTTACATGTTTTTACATGTTTTCACAAGTTTTCACAAGTAACACATTTAAACTTATCTTTTTCTTTATTATTGATACGTTCCGTTGATACGTTCCTTTGCAAATTGTAATAGATTCATTTCTCTCATCTGTGGTAATCAAGATCATTGTTATTATAGGGGCAGAAATTGCCCACCATCACTTTATTATAATATATTATCTTAGGGGTAACATCAAAATCATTTCGCAGAATTCGCTTAGCTGTAGGCAAACTCCTCCAATGTTTAATACTCAAGACTTTTAAATAGCGGCTGCTGGTGTCTCCTCGGGAACTGGTTAGCTTATGTTGCAAAGTTTGGGAAATTATTTTCAGGTGATCCCTTAAATGAGGATCCGATCCGCTCAACTACGCCAATAAAAGACTACAACAAGGAAAGACCTTTTGCACACCTTTTATTGAGCAACACGGGACAAGCTCCCCAACGACCTGACCAGTGGAGGTGGTCCGGCCACCTCATAAATCACGCACCAACACAAACATGGTGTCAAATCCAAAGGTTGATATAAAACACAAAGAGATGATAAACCTATTCTCGGAAGTCATGAACATAAGTGTGACACAAAAGGCTTGTACATAACAAGATAAAGAGCGACATGTACACAGGGTAAAATAAGAACATAAAGGAAACTTCTTCCTAAAAGGCAAATGTTTATGGTATAAGCTGGTACTGCCCACTGGGTTAGTACAAGTGTACCAACCTCAGCGGACAGCACCACACAACAATAAGAATGGACACTACATGTCCCATACCTTTCTTATACAATACCCAAACCCACTACAATACTCCCCCTTTAATAAAAAGAGTTTAACATCAATATAAACTCGGCAACAAGGCAATAAAATAAAATACAACCACACCAGAGACAAATATGTTGAAACAGTACACATTTCGGACAAATAAAAAGCAAATCCGAACAACTTACACACATCCGCAGATTTTGATCAGGCGGTGTCCATGGCACTGTTGTCAGCCTTGTCCGGATCCTCAGGCTTCTTGGAGGGATCCGCGGGCGCTGCTGGCTTGGCAACTGGTTCCTTGGGAAGGGGCGTAACAGCAGCTTCAGGCGTACCGAAAATACTCCCCAGATAATAAGGATTATCTGCCCTATCATCCGCGACTGTCCTACTAACCATAGGTGGAGAGGAACGAGGAGCAGGGACAGTAGCTGGCTTGATCTGTGCCAGCAGCCTGGTCAGCAGTTCGTATTGAGCGGCGTCAACGCTCACTGCAGCACCGCCGGACGCGGACACAACTGACGTGCTAGTGCTGGCAATAGCTCCGCCGGACTGGGTGGACTGCTCCACCTCTTCATTTCTTTCCCCCTGATCCAGATTCTCCGGAGTACTAGACCTTCCACACTCCGCCAGTTCGCCCTTCAGACTAGCGTTCTCCTCAGTGAGACTGCGGATAACACTGTCTTTCTTCTCAGCGGAGGTGCGGAGAACCTGAATCAGTTTGGCCTGGGTCCTGATTGTTTCTCGGAGAGAGGCCACCTCCCCAATCTGTTGACTCCTTGTAGCTGACGCAGCGGGGTGGTCAGCGTTGCCAGAGAGGTTTGTACCTGCTGTTGAGCCGCGTCTGAAGCTGCCCACAGGGTCAGCAAGCAGCGCTGCACTTCTTCAGTCGCGGTCTTCACGAGCTTGTCCGTGTCGACCGCTTCAGGTAGCTTGGAGACCAGTTCTTCTGTCTCCTTTTGTGCTTTTCGCCCCCTCTTGGCAGCGGGTGGGGCAGGGGACACCAGTTCCGCGGAGCCTGAGCGCCCGCGCTTCTGGGAGTCACTCACTCCACTTTTCGGACCACTCCGGCTGGAGCTGCTACCGGAGCTCTTGACCCATCTGCCTCTACCTCCTGCCTTGCCTTTACTACCACCAGAACTTCCGGGAGCACTGGTGCTAGCGGTAGGAGAAGAAGAGGTCTCCTTCTCTTTTGCTGCAGACGTCTTAGAGGCAGATTTGGTGGCGGACTTCATCCGGCGCATAACCCGAAGGTGCTGGGCCGAACAATAAGTCATCCTCAAGAAGGCACTATTGTTGACAATAGTGGGGATGACATTCATAACCCGGCCAACTGCTTTCTCTCGGGCTTGATTGTGAATAACTGATTCGCCATTCATTAAATGCTTCACCAGCTCCACTCTTCGATCAAGCACCTGAGAGCAGTTGGGGTAGGGACAAATCCACGCCTGGGAGGAGGGAGCATGGACCTCACAGAGGTGGCGGAAGAATCGGGCCCGGGTGGAATAGGCCCTCACACCCTTCTCGTTCAGTTGAGGATACCGACAAACCATGAAAGGGCAGCGGAACCCCGGCTGCCAAAGCTTGTGGATGCTGGAAAGCTTCCCGAAGGTACCAGAGTCCAGGCTGTCCTCACGAACGAGCTCAGGCCACAACACTTCCTCGTACCTGGACATTTGTTTGTCAGCGAAGTCTCTTTCCTCGGAATCTGACTCCGCTGGCGCCTGGTTACTGGACCCAGGTTGGTCCAGCGCAGGGTTCATGGGCACCAGCTCTGCCAGGTCCATGTCAGCCTTGAACTTGGGAAATGATCCCATGGTCGACAGTTGGATCCGGCGGGCCTCTGAGCAGTGCACATGCTCGCATTTCAGCTTCCTAATCCGAGGGAGCTGTGAAATGCCTTGAGAGGCTTGACCTCTACCACGCGAGACACTAGTCCGAGAGGTTGAACTAGAGCCAGCAACTTGGGAGTCAGCACTAGCCTTGGTCTTAGATGCCCTAGTCAAACTTCGGCCTCTTGTCTCACTCGCCGGAGGAGGGTCTGGCCTGGTGGGAGAGGGAGAGGGAGAACGAGAGCGGGACATTCTGGTTGAAGAGGACCTGCTCTCATCACTCTTCCTTGGGACGGACTGCTTCCTCGGGCTCCGGCGCAATGGTGGTGGATCCACCTTTGACCTGGGGTCTGAGTCCGAGGGCTTGCCGGACTGCTTGCCGGACCGTCTGGTGGTAGACTGAGCAGCTGAGGACGGCTTGTCCTTGCTAGCTGCAGACGACCTGTCTCTGGTAGCTGCGGACGGCTTGTCCTTGGTAGTTCCGGATTTCTCCGCCACTTCCTTAGCCACCTCGGACGTTCGCTTGTCAGCGACCACCTTGCAAATCTTTTCGACCTTGGACTGCTTGTCCTTGAAGGTCTTGGACTCATGGCCCTCTGCTGCAGGACTTTCACCTGTCTCCTTATTTGTCTCCTCCTCGACATCCATCTCTTTCTCACCGTCCGGAAACGGGGCTGGTGGTTGCACTTCTACTGCGGAACCCGCGTTGAGCAGGCCGTCCAAAACTGCGGCCGCCTCCTCCTCTGTCAGGGGCGGATTCAGACAGTCCGAGCTCCTCATGGTCATTCTCGTTCTCGCGATCCGACATTCCGAAAAATGAATGATACACTTACTCTGCAACAATTAAGGAGAGAAACAGTCAATCATAGAGCATAACAGAGTATAACTGGTCACACCCAACTCAACACCCCTTTCGGACAACGTCTCGGACTTAAAGAAAAAGTCTGGTCTTTCACTACCAATCTTAGATTCGGCGAGTCCGAAACCTGCTACCGGCGTAATTATAACTTGGTTTCTAGCTCTAATAACACACTAAGTGCGCACAAGTATGTTACCACGAGTTCCACCCACATAAAATACCGGGACTTGACAAGAAATGGCGTGTTTAGTCTAGGAACACTACAGTCCATTCATTCACTAGACAAAACAACCAACATGGCGACTACGTGTTCAGCGCCAGACCGCTGAGTCACTTTCAACACTGATATTACAACAAATACCGTACACAAAGTTACCAAAATTCTTGTCACCTTCTTGCAACATGCTACAGACATTTCAAGGCACAAAGCAATAAGTTCATCCATTTGAAAGACTTACAGTTTGAACTTCTTTTCTGTCGTAGCTGTTGCCTGCTTGAAGATCGGAAGTAGAGTGCAAATGGTAAAACACACCGGCGGAACCAGTGGTCACACCCCGTGTTTCCAACCGCCGCCGCTGTTAGCAGCGCCACTCGACTCCCGCACTCACACTGAGCCTTAGCCGAGACGTGTTTGACCACTCTGGCTAACCTGTTCTTCCCTGCTGAGACTATACAGGGTGTTATTCTCAAATTTCCTTGCCTTTCTGGACAGGTTCGAGCAACCAACTATTTACTATAAATAGATTCCGGCCTTACAGCAAGTTCCGAGCTACCATCACTCGCAGGGCAAGCCTAGGCCTAGCTTTTTCCTGTCGTTCAAAACAAGTACTCTCCGAGACCACATTCATTTCCCAGTCATGTTGGACAGCAATCCAATCTGCCGAAATGGGAGCAAACAATTAATATTCGGTACAAATAAACTGTCTGCTTGACTTCTCGTTGTGTACTTTTTTAGGGGAGGAAAACCAGTTCAGAAATTTCCCTCCTGGATACCATTTTTCTTACTGATTCAACCGAACTGGGGCTTTACGCATGCGCTGAGCCCTCACCAGTGTCCCCCAAATTAGGAAACGGATTTCTCCGCACCCTCCTCTTAGGTAAAGGGGTTGGCAAGGTGACCACTGGAGCTGGTAACTTCCTGGGCCGACCCACTTTCCTTTTAACAGGTAACGAAGGGACAGCTGGTTGATCCGAAATCTGTTTTTTCGGTCTACCCCGCTTTTTCCTTGGAAGAACACCAGTACTAGGTAGGACAGGGGGATCAGCCAATGCTGTTCCGACCCCCGTCCCCCCTTTCTTAGGTCTCCCAGGCCTACGTCTGATACCTTTAGGAACCTGTTTTGTGACAGGCAGTACATGATCACCCATCTTAACAGCATCCTTTTTCTTCTTCTTAGTCCGAGGGGGAACACTGGCGGGCTAGGTAGAAGTTACCTTCTTCCTCGGCCTACCTCTAGGCTTAACACCTATAGTGATCTTCTCCTTCTCGGACTTGGAAGGACATTCTACTCCCGCTATCACTTTACCAGCTTCCAGCCTGAGTATATCCCTACCTGCTTTCTCCAGTTTCCTAAACTCTGGAGCCCTATGAAGGTTGCTAGCCTGGATAGGACCATTCTCATCAAAAGCGGGTTTGAGATAATCAGTATGATACCTCAGCAAGCCTTCAGTGGTCTCAAGTTCACAAGTGGTACCGCCTATGAACCTGTGTATCTTAAATGGGCCATCCCATTTTTGTCCAATTTTCTTGCTTGCCTTCGGGGGGCAATATCTTTATATCACAACTTGGCTCGTTATCAACCTCACAACTCACTGATCCGCACTATGAATAATGTTTCGGAAAAGTACATGTGTGTTCCGCCGAGTAACGAAGGCGCTTGTTATCTTGGCTCTGATTGGTTCGGTGCGCACTGTATTATCCAATGAGATTGAGTCTTTCATAAGTGTTTGGGATGCATAAGATCAACAAGTTTCGGCGGAAAGCCATGTGAGGTAAATAAATCATTTTATCAGTGAGTTGCGACGTTGATAACGAGCCAAGTTGTGATATAAATATCGAATGCAAACTCAAACTGATCTACTCGTTGGGATCACATGGACTCGTAGTTGAAACGGTTGTATCATCACTCATGGCTACGCCACTCGTGATGATACAACCGTTTCAACTACTCGTCCATGTGATCCCAACTCGTAGATCAGTTATCGTTGCATTCCATCTAAGTAGACAACATCCCCCACAGCAAACTTTGGTGGTCGTGTACGTTTATTATAATCTCGTTTCTGGTTAACAGCAGAAATTCCGAGATTATTACGTACATACTTGTGGCCATCACGCATCCACTGCTTCAGGTTTTCGACAAAGGAAACCTTACAAGGGAAATCCAACCCATCCGGCTCTACCCCATGAACGATATCCATAGGAGCAACCAGTTCGGTACCAAAAACCACAGAGTTTGGTGTACACAAAGTACTGGCATGTACAGTCGCCCGGTAAGCATGAGCTATACACGGAGCCAGCATATCCCAGTTATCTTCATGATAGTCCGTCAGACAGGAGAGCTGCTCTACAAGAACTCTATTTAGCCGTTCGCTCTGTCCATTAGACTGAGGCCTGTACAATCCCAAGCATGTCTAAAAGACCTTTCAGCAGCTGTGATCGGAATTCCGGAGCTCCATCGGTCTGTAAAGCTACCGGACATCCGAAGCGCAGAATCCATTCCTTAAAAAGGACTTCCGCACAGCTCTCTGCAGTGTGGTCTCTCATGGGATAGGCTTCGGCCCACTTGGAAAAATGATCCGTCACAACCATTATATAATTGTTTCCTCTAGGAGTTTCTTTAAAAGGTCCTAGAATATCCAAAGATATACGGTTCCACCTATCACCATGTTTCTCTTTCTTTAGGAGAGATTTCCCACCTCCTATCCGAGATTTCCTTGTACTACATTCAGGGCAAGCCCTGATCCAGCGTTTCAGATCATAACGTTGGCCGGGCCAATAATACCTCATCTTGGCTGACCAGGTGTTCTTAAAAACACCAAAATGACCTGAAGTCTTCGGACCATGCATGCCCAAAAATACTTCCCTTCTCTTCGAAGCAGGGACCACCTTTCGCCAATACTTTCTACCAGTGGCTAGCCGGACCCAGCCCAAGCATAGCACACCGTCCCTCATTTCCATACTGCCAAGATGTTGAACGCAAGTCCGAAATTCATCGGATTCCCCTGCAAGATCTTCCCTGCTAGGAATTTCTTCAGAGCCATCCAACATCGCGATTAACCTCTTGATCATCGGATCAGACTGTTGAGCTTCTTGTAGCTTATTACTTTTAGTCTCCACAACAGGGGAGACTTCAGTAGCAGCTAACACAGCGTCATGCAGTCCGCAATCTTGACAATCCAGTCTTCCACATTTCCGTGTTGGCAGGCGAGAGAGCGCATCAGCATTTTCATGCTTGCGACCCGCTCGGTGCAGAATCATGGCCTGATCCAACCCATACTCCTGCATGGTAGTCAACCACCTAGCAAGCATGTCTGTCGGATCCTTAAAATTTAGCAACCAGCGGAGAGAGGCATGATCCATCCTCACATAGAAATTTCTATTACCCAGAAGATAATGTCTAAATTTCTTTAAATACGTTAGGACAGCAAGCAGCTCGCGTTTTGTAGCACAATAGTTCTTCTGAGCCTTAGAAAAACTATTACTGGCATAACCCAAGACAACTTCACGTCCATCCTGTATCTGTGAGAGGATTCCAGCCATTCCAAAACCACTTGCATCAGTGTCTAAAATGAAATCTCCCACCTTCCGGGGGTATCCAAGCACTGGCGCCGTGGTCAGCAATTCCTTGACCTTGCTAAATGCAGCCTGACACTGCGGAGTCCACACTATTGGTCTGGTATAGCTTTTATCCTTACATGCAGCCGTCACAATGTCCTGCAAAGGAGAGACAATTTCACCAAAATTGGGCTGAAACTCCCTATAATAAGAAGCAAACCCAATGAACTGTCTAACTTCCTTAGCATTTGTGGGAACTGGCCAATTTTGGACCTTCTCAATTTGCTTCGGATTGGCTTGAATTCCTTTACCAGAAACAATCCGGCCCAGGTATTCAACTCGCCGACGGAAGAATTCACACTTCTTCGGCTTCAATCTCAAGCCATAGTCTTTGATTCTTTCAAGAACAAGCCTGAGGTTATGGAGACACTCATCAAGTGTCTTTCCAAAAACCACAGTGTCGTCCAAATAAACGAAACATGACTTCCATTTGAGTCCGTCCAGCATGGTGTCCATCATACGTTGGAAGGTAGCCGGAGCATTGCACAGTCCGAAAGCCATAACTTTGAACTGGAACAAGCCCACACTGGAGAGGAAAGCAGTCTTTTCTTTGCTAGCCTCATCCATAGCCACCTGCCAATATCCGCTTTCAAGATCAAGTGTGCAAAACCATTGGTTTCCACCAAGGGCCTCGACACACTCATCAATCCTAGGCAGAGGAAAACTGTCTTTAATCGTGACGGAGTTCAACTGACGATAATCTACACAGAAACGCTGTGTCCCGTCCTTCTTGGCCACCATAACAATAGGAGCTCCCCAAGGGCTACTGCTATGCTCAATTCGGCCTTCTCTATACATCTTCCAGATTTCTGCCTCCGCTTTATCACGTTTAGCAACTGGAATCCGTCTGTATGCTTGCTTGATCGGGCATGCATCGCCAGTATCAATAACATGACGGACCTTATGAGTACATCCCAAAGCTTTATCCCCTGGTAGAGAGAAACAGCAACGGAATTCCTCTAAGAGATCTAGAGCATTTCGTTTTTCTTGGACTTCGGACAAGTCAGAATCATCAACCATCTTTGTCAGTGGACACTCCGGAGTGGCCGGAATGGGAAGAGTAGGAGCGATCAGGTCATCATCCGCAACAGGAGACTCCAGCACCTGTATTGAATTAATGATTGCTTCCCTAATCATCTCTTCATTCTCCCCATCGTCAGACAGAGAATCCTGAGCTACCAAAGCAACTTCAAATACTCTGCCAACCACTCTATTCTTCTTTATTTTCAACGTGCGACCGGTCGGATTGGAGAAAGCCACCACGGCCGGAGAACCATCACCTGGTACATAAGTATTCAGGCTGCCCAAGGCTAGATCTTTCAACAACCGTTGGTCTGGCTCGAACATCATTCCTTCAACTGCGACTGAGCCACTGTCAATATCAAGTTTGGCCAAAGTAACTGCCTTGGGTTTGAGGATAACCACCTTAAGCAGTTTAACCTCTCTCCCCACAATTGCATCCTCAACTTGAACCGCATTAACAGAGGAACTTTCAATTCTGCTAACAGGTTTTTTCCATAACTTACAAGTTACAGAAGACCCGTAATTATCCAAGAAGAAAGTCCCTGACAAATCCAGATTACAGCGGTGCACATAATAAAAATCCGCACCTAATATCCCGCTTTCAGGACCTTTCAGTCCACTGACCACGAGACAAGTAATCATATATGTCCGGTCGCCAACTAGTAACGGACAAAGCACGCTCCCATATGTAACAATGGGTGTTCCATCTCCCATCGCACACACCATTCGTACCGACGTCATTGGTGGTGGATTTGGAAGGGATTCATAGAACCTTCTGGTGATCAAACTAGTAGTAGCACCCGGATCAACCAGAAAGCTGCCAGTTTCCCCATCCATCGTTACAGGGGCATACCATCTCTCCCGTACCAACAATTTGGTAGGGGTCTCCAAAGTTCCCTGTTCGTGCACAGAAACCTTCTGAACTTGAGCTGATTTAGTTGCTCCGCCCTTGACCAACACAATCTGATCTTGTTCAGCTTGGAACCCAGACTGCCCCCACCTCACATCTGAGGTAGAATCTGAGTCATCACAAAGCACATGGCCTTGTGACAAGGCTTTACCGTCCGGCAACGATCGCGAATCTCCAGTTTTCAGAAGGGGTTCACCTTGTTGTGAAGCCTCCAACGTAATAGCTGGTGCCTGGGTCAATTCTGTACACCAATTCCTGTACCACTCACAGCTTCACTTCGGACTGTGGTACTATGAAGCGCCCTTTCTCTGACCCCCATCTCGCTCCTTATGAGGGTCCCACCGCGTTTCCCGAGGCCTTGGATGCAGCAGCATCTGCCTTCGGAACCAATCCAAGAAGAGCTAGCCTTCTGGGGCAAGCTGAGTTAAAATGCCCCTCCTCACTACAGAACCAGCAATCTCGGTTGGGTTTCCAACGCCTGAATCTACCACGTCCATCTCCGGAGGAGGGAGTGGCCGAATCAGCACCCGGCGCGGTTGTCTTACGTTGTTGCCAAGCCTGCAACGCCTGTACAATAACTTCACTTACATCATCCGAAATTGGTCCGGATTCAGTTAATGAAGATTTCTCCAACAGTTCCGTTACTTGGGCTACGGCTCTGGCGTTAACTTTCTTCTCACCAAGTCCGCTAGGAGCGGCGGACACAGGTGAGGTCATAGAGTTATGGGGCTGTACACTAATCTCCTGAAGGGTCACAGAATCTACATCCTGAGTGCAGCTCTCATAGACTTCTGACCAATGAGCGCAATCATTTAGATCGTTTGGCTGTTTGAACCTAATCCAAAGAGCCTGCTTCGGGTCAGAAAGTCCCTTCAAAAAGGTTCGGATACCCATGGTACGTGAAGTGCTATCCATCACTGTACCAAAGGTATACCTAGCCCTCTTTGCTACCTCATTAGCAAATGCTCGACCGTTCTGGCGAGGAGTTTGGCAACATTTAAACAATTCCGCCTCCCTCTTCTCCCTGGAATGTTCACCATAGTTGGCGTCCATATGTGCGACAAGTTCAGGAAGAGTAACCCCCTGGGGTAATTCTCCTCGGCAATCTGACGCCTGCAACTACTTTTTAGCTGTCTCACGAACATAGCGTCCGTCCAGTTGTGAGCCTCGGCCACAACCTTCATCTCAGCCAAATGGTGAAGCCAAGTATCCTTAGTGGAATCCCACAATCTGATTGTTCCCAGTCATGGGCTGATATGTTCTTCGTCAGTATAGAACGTGCACGAAAAATGAGTATCCGCTGGGTCCGGCCCTGCATAAGTCAGGCCTTGAACCAATGACTTATTTCCATAAGCAGTCTTCTGGGGACCCGCCGGAAGCAAAGTCAGCGATTGTGAATGCATACCAGTTGGTACACACACAGTAGTGGTACGTAGCCCATCCGGATCAGTCGCTGTAGTTGAATGAACCGATGCTCTGGGTGTAGTAGTCACTGGAGGTGTGGTACCTACCGGATCTCTTCGGACATAGGTCTCGTTAACGACATGTCCACGCACATAAGAGTTGCTTTTCGGAGTAGCAGGCCTCTTAATGCTAGACATCGCGCCTAGCTCAACTACTTTCTCCCCCTCATCTTTAGGTGAGGACTCGGCTACAGCTGCAGGCTCTCTTATTGTCACCTGTCTTTGAGCTCCAAAATGTCTCGGAGTCAAGAGTTTGTAGGAGTCACCCTCCTGATAACCAGGACCAGCATCCGCATCAGCAAATGTAGAGGTTGCTGGCTGGATTATCTTCAGAGGAGTCATAGACAGAGCAAGCTTCTCCGCTAAATCCGCTTCGGAATCTAGCAGATGGTTGTGGAGCCTTGACAAATCGTCTACCCGAGACGCCTCCGTTCTCAATCTTTCATTTTCAGTTCTTAGCTCCCTAGTGGTAGCAGAAGCATCCCTAGAAACTTCCTCTAGGGTTCCCTGTTAATCCGAGTTCTGCTCAGTTAACTGATCGACAGATTTACGCATCATAATGAGCTGCTGATGAGAGTTGGTGTAGGCTCTTTTCCAACTCATCACCTGAGCCCTTAACGTAGATATTTCTATCTCGTCTTCGGATTCAGTATTCTTAGCCGGATCACGGTAACCCCATGGGTCAAACCTAACAGTGCCTAGAGTTTCTGGTCCTTTCGGAACAGAATCAGGTGACTTCATACTTGGCGGAGTGGTTTTCCGCCTAGCTCCAATGCCAACTAAATCATCCTTCTCCGGAGTAGCAACTCTAGACCTTGCAAGGTTGTCCTGTATCTGGGTAGCAACGTCTACCAAAGGTTTAGTGGCTGCCATACTTTTTATTTTCTCGGAAAATATTTCTTGGAACTCAGAAATGAATCTAGTTCACCAATAGAGGTTTGCCCCGCGGCGAGCTTTGGTCACGGCACCAATTGTAGTGATCTTTCGGATCCGATCCGCTCAACTACGCCAATAAAAGACTCCAACAAGGAAAGACCTTTTGCACACCTTTTATTGAGCAACACGGGACAAGCTCCCCAACGACCTGACCAGTGGAGGTGGTCCGGCCACCTCATAAATCACGCACCAACACAAACATGGTGTCAAATCCAAAGGTTGATATAAAACACAAAGAGATGATAAACCTATTCTCGGAAGTCATGAACATAAGTGTGACACAAAAGGCTTGTACATAACAAGATAAAGAGCGACATGTACACAGGGTAAAATAAGAACATAAAGGAAACTTCTTCCTAAAAGGCAAATGTTTATGGTATAAGCTGGTACTGCCCACTGGGTTAGTACAAGTGTACCAACCTCAGCGGACAGCACCACACAACAATAAGAATGGACACTACCCGAGTCACACACCGAGATGTGCAATGTGCGTTGAAACCATCACTCACTGCATCATCTCTGCGGTCCCCTTTCTCCGCGCATTCGCCGCTCTTATGATGCTGTGCCTCTGTGTGCGTCTGTGCGGTGTAACCAGGAAGCTGTCTGATTCCCTGATGCACTATAGGAGTGCAGTCAGTGAACCACACGGCTTCCTGGTTATACTGCAGTTATTGAAAAGTTTTTTTTCTGGTCATAATGTTCGTCATAATTTACATGATTTATTTTGTAATCAATTTTGTAATCAATTTTGTAAACCAATCTTGTGTGCCATGATTAACCTGTGATGGTATATCAAAAGCCATGGTCCCTGTTAACAAAATTGGAACTTAACTACCATGTACATGATAAGGTAATACATTGATTCTTAGGCTAATTCATTACTTCCTAGATATTTCTCTAGGCTATCTATAATTATTTCTTTCTCTTCATGGTTCAGAGTTTACATAAATGACCTGCCCCAACCCTTCTGCCACCCCAGTGTTTCTTCTCCATCCAATTAATACCATTAGTTATTCAACCTGGGAAGGTCCCCACTATACTCCCTGATCCCTGAACACACAAACCATATATGGCAGGGCGGATATAGAAGCAACAGCCATCCACTACATACAAAGCCTAGAACAAAGGATTCATGGTTTTTGGCGGGAATTATTGGCGTGGATACATCAGATGCCATCTTGGAGTTACAGAGGGTAGGTGTCTTATATGCTGCATGCATTGTATATGTACCTAAAGTATCACTTTTATGGTCGCACCATGTGATGGCTTTATAATACATAATCATTATTCATATTATAGAATAGGTCAAGATATGTCCATCAAACCAGACACCTGAAGAACTGAGATCTCTGAGCTAGTGGGAAGAGACGAACATTGAGGGAAATGAAATTAAGAACGTTTGACTCTCTGCGGGTAGAAGCACATGCAGAAGTCCAGGGTAGAAGCCTCAGTTGAAGCATACTAGGTAAGTTGTTCATCGAGTTTTGTAAAGTCTGTGCCATTGAGATTCATTTAATTAATTCTGAACATCATATTTTCTTGATACATGCATTTATTCTCTGATGAATTTAGGTTTTATATTATATGTTATTATTACAGGTACCACTCTAGGCTATCACGACATGTGCCTGCAACAATGAATGATATTAGCATTGAATACATGCCTTCACCTGACATTTTGAAATTTATCTTCTTCTAGAGGAGATGTATGCTGGAACAATGCCCTGCTCACCTGTGGCATACTTCAAACGGGAATTCCTGGCGGAGAAGAATGTGCAAGATTTAATAAACCAGGAGAAATCCTTAATCTATTCTGAGCATTTTAAAACTCAAGGACAAATATTTATAGTCAAACTATGGCTAGATATTTGGGGGCATGTCAGTCTAACCCAAGCCCCCACCACTGGAAGACAACAGCTTTACTCCAGCGCAAGTAAATGATGAACAAAAATAAAATGATGATTTTCTTTTCTAAGGCTGAATAAAAGTATGAATAATAAGCATAAAAAACAATATTGTGCAATACCTGCCCCCCCCCCCCTCCCCCCCCCCCCCCCACCGCCCACCGCCCACCCACCCATTTAGCGCAGTCCAACAGCATCATGTGTGCGACGTCCATATAGGGTTTAACTGCAATCACCGCGTCCTCATGTTGCCGCGGCGACCGCGGTGATGGGATCGCGTCACGACGAGTAACGCTTGCCGCACTTTGATTCCCGCGATGACTGCAGTGAATTCGCCGCGTTGCCAACTGCGCTTTAAACAGCAGCGGGGTGTGTCGGGTACATGTCCCATACCTTTCTTATACAATACCCAAACCCACTACACCATTACAATTTGCCCAAAATGGTGGGTCTAGACATAAATCCCAATCCTAAGGTCCAGCTTTTGTCCTCATTGTTTTGGTGGTTATAAGAAGTATAGGAGAGGTGAAGTATGGCAGGGTATAAGTAGTATAGGAGAGCAGTATAGGAGAGGTGAATTATGGCAGGTATAAGAAGTACAGGAGAGGGAGAGGTGAAGTATGGCAGGTATAAGTAGTATAGGAGAGGTGAAGTATGGCGGGTATAGGTAGTATAGGAGAGGTGAAGTATGGTGGGTATAAGTTGTATAGGAGAGGTGAAGTATGGCAGGTATAAGTAGTATAGGAGAGGTGAAGTATGGCGGGTATAAGTAGTATAGGAGAGGTGAAGTATGGCAGGTATAAGTAGTATAGGAGAGGTAAAGTATGGCGGGTATAAGTAGTATAGGAGAGGTGAATTATGGCAGGTATAAGTAGTATAGGAGAGGTGAAGTATGGCAGGTATAAGTAGTATAGGAGAGGTGAATTATGGCAGGTATAAGTAGTATAGGAGAGGTGAATTATGGCGGGTATAAGTAGTATAGGAGAGGTAAAGTATGGCGGGTATAAGTAGTATAGGAGAGGTGAATTATGGCAGGTATAAGAAGTATAGGAGAGGTGAAGTATGGCAGGGTATAAGTAGTATAGGAGAGGTGGAGTATGGTAGGTATAAGTAATATAGAAGCAGTGAAGTATGGTGGGTATATAGGAGAGGTGAAGTATACTTGGTATATGTAATTGATTTATCTGGTACATTTGAATAGCGGAATATACTGATACGGTTTCGCCTGTCGTCTATTCGCTGACTCATTAGATGAAGGGGGTCTTCCCCCTGGGGCTGGTCATCCCACAGGTGTTCAAGAGATGGAGATGTTGAATACGCCATGATACTTTCGTCTGTATTGGATTCGCCTCTAATAAAGATTATGTATTCATTTGTCTATTCTCTTAGTTGCTTCTCGCCTGATATAGTTGAATCGCCAATTACTCGTGAGGGTGTTTCTTAGTGAAGTAATCGACTAGAATCTCGGTAGAATCAAGATAACCACTGTCTAGTTTCGTAGCCAGGTTTATTCTGTCTCTCTTGTAACAATCTCAAGCTTTTATAGTAAAAATGTGGACCATAAGCAGGCCAATCAAGTACAATGCATCAAAGGTAATCGTCTTGGTACATTCGCCAGAAAATACATTCGTCTCAAGAGTACATTCATCCAATAATGTTAGAAGAATAAAAAGCGAACCGTCAGAGGGACGAATCGTCACCTGATATAACATGTCTGGAAAGTTAACAATTCTAAGCAAGCAAATCGTCAAAAGGACGAACTGTCTACAGATACTACTTTTTGACTCTATAACAATACATTTAATAAACGAAAGATTTCTTTATCATAATTAAGAAAAACATTAATAATTTTCCTGAAAACCCCACATCCGTCACATCCAATGTTTTTCTTGGGGGCATGCGTTCCGCTTTTGTAGTTAGCTGATGGGATGTTAATCCAATTAATATCCCACATTCTGTATTTGAGCCAAAATCACATCACCAAATATCATGTTCAGACAATGTCATGGATACTGTCTAATAGGTGCAGTTGTGTCAGTTGCATTTTCTTTTTTCTGGCAATCCATTAAAGCATACAATTGACACCATGCATTAAACCTGATGATAATGCTGAAACTTGAGAATGAAACTTGGGGCAACTATGATTAAAATAATCGGCATCGGCATCTGGGAACGTTGTATTCATATTTTTATTTTTTACATTGATTCTGACGATTGGGACCATTGTATAACTCTTTCATCTGGACATTTATTATTTTACATTTTCTTGTGGTCTGGTGCAATGCAGAATGAATGATACTTTACTTTTATGTCACAGGGAAGAAATCGTAATTAAATTACTAAAAACAGTGCAGGAAAACAGCCCTAAAGTTGTGGGGGCTGTGAGAGCACCCTTTTTGAAATTCTTAACTTAAATTGACCGGAGGTTTGTACTGAGAGAAACGCTGTTGTTATGCAATTGAAACAGATTTGCGAAGGAACTGAGAGTGGCTTTGCAACTTTGTGATTGTATCAATTGTATCAATCTCATTAATTATTGTTGGTCAGGGCCTACGAAAATGTCCATTTTGCCAAAATCTTCGATTTTGATTTCCCAATTTCTTCAACTTTTATCCCCCATTTCCAATTTTTCAGTATATTTCATACCATTGAACTAATACTTAAAGCAATCTCAAAAAATGTCCTAAAATGTATGTCCTGAGGTAAATCTTTTTTTGTTTCAATGAAAAAATATGAAAGTTATTAAATTGTTATTTGTCTTCAATTTTCTATGAAGCGCATGTAACAATCTCCACTGGTATTTTCTTTTTGACCTCTCATACACAACTATCCAAATAGCTTATACTGCTCATTGATACATTTATGTTGCCCAATAAACGTCTTTACCTATAAAATGCTTTGCTTCTGGTGTTTTGTTCAATGTCATATATTAAACCGCAACTTGCAACCCAGTCCAAATATTCATAAACCTAGAGCACACCGCAAATGACTTTTCATATAAGCGAGCGTGCTGTTTTTGTATCTTGTATTCCTGAATAAAAATTGGATAATGACTTTAGATTAAATGTGGATATGTCAAATGAAACTTAGCCCTCTGACGCACCCAGTTGCGCAGTCATAATAAGTAGATAGTTTACATAAATGTCCCTGTATAGTCCGCTCGTTCTTGAGTTATCCCTCTACTCGTTTTTACATAATAGGCCCTACATTTCATGCAATAGCACAGTTTACGATTCCGACAGTGAGTGCGAGACTGATATGCCGCTGTGCACACCTACCGACGTCGCTTTCCGGACACTTTTGATCCAGCATTGACCATGCAGGATGAGGGGTCAACACCCTCCCGTCCACTGACACACCTGGGGGGCGTTTCATAAGTTAACGCAGCGCGCGTTCGTTAGGGTAGCGATAAATTTAGCGCGCGTTCGTTATAGTAACGCAATGTTAATTGACTTCAATTTTGGCCCTTAACGCGCGCTATGTTTGGTAACGACTGTCGTTAGATCCTATAACGCGCGCTGCGTTAACTTATGAAACGCCCCGCTGACACGCTGCCCGCTGCCCGTAACATATCACGCTAACTTGGTTTTTTTATACCCTCTCACAAAAGTTGTCATATTTCAAGAATTCAAGAATTCAAGAATTCTTCAAGTGAAAGGTGGGGAAAGTTGGGCACCTTTGTTGAAGGTATATATATGACCAGTTTAATAGTGCCCATCATATCTCTGACTACAGCGCTACAGCAGGATTGGTGGTAATGACCCGAAGCCAATTTGTGAAATGGCCTATTCGAATACCTATGCCTTCATTTGATATACGTTTACATTATTAACTTACATGATTAATAATAAAACGAAGGGTCATTATCAACGAAGTTCATATTTATTTAGTGTTTAAGTTGGAACATGAAGCTAATAATGTAGCAACCATCCGATTGTGTAAATTGCAATATATCACATAACTCAATATGTGGTAGAGGCATTATTAATGTTGTGTATAAATTTATACCATGAGCACAGGTGGTCTAGTATACAATCTCATTTTCTCAAGCACTGAATGCCAGACCAAAATGTTTACTATAGAAGGAGACATATTTTCCATCTATTCGCCTGATTAAAAGCTACCAACCAGTTATTTGATTAGTTGGATAACGCATGCACATTACTAGCAGTGGTGGTGCTTGGGGAGACGGCAGTATCTAGAAAAGATAGTTACGGTAGATACTTAAATAATAGTTAAATAGTTAAATAATATACTGAGTACTTTAGTTTGAGTGATTAGATGGTTTATAGGATGAACATAGCCATTTTGTATGGCTTGGATACAATTGCGTGGATATGACTGCGTATCCGACGATCCAATATAATTGCATGATGCTCATTCATTGTTCAGAATGTTTACGATTTAGAAGAGTGGCACCATTATGATTCTGACTTTTGTAACACCATAATGGTGAATAGCCTACGCATTTTAGTTTCAGTTTAAGATCTATTTATTCAGTGAAAAGCATTACAACGCCGGTTGCTGATGTTCTCAGTCTAATGAAAGTCTAATGCAAGTCTAATCTATACGTAAACGTAAACGGATCCGTATCTCTGATATACTAACATATTTTAAAAGGAAGAAAGAGGTTCAGCAAAACATGGCGGGAAAAACGTATCGTAGCATATCACGCAAAATGTTTCACCTCAAAATTTATTTTTTATACATAAAAATGCGACGTAATTCACAAAAAAAGATACGGATACGGTTACGTAATTGTGATAGGTTTGTTTGCGGAACCTCCCTATTATATTAATACAGTGGTGAAACACTTATTGTGCTAGATCGATATCTTATTCATATAACCACATTTGCTAGGTCCTTTCGTATTCTTTCATTAGAACCAGTCTAATAGCGAGCGAATTCTGCCATTGCCTCAATGGCAGAATTCGCTGATACTGATAATAATTACAATAATTACTGATAATTAATTACAGAAAGAACTTGAAAAAATTAAGAGGAATGTCATGATGTTGAACAATGCGCTGGTGTTTGTTTTTATACATCTATGTATTTTACTGTATTTTATTTTTTTCACTTCTTTACATAGAAATAACATTTTATGTGAGATAACATCTTCACTAAAGATTTGTATAAATATTTGGTAAATGGGAGTCAGCAAATTCTGAGAATAATGTACTCGTTGTACAATGTTTTTGACTGAATAAAAATCTTTAAATACAAAAAATAAGGCGGGCATGTGACGGAAGACATGTACATGTATGCGTTTTGCAGTCACCCTTCTGTACACCGTCGTAAATATAAAGGATCATTCAATTCAATCCAGGTACAACTGCACGGGTAGAAACGCTTGGAAATAAATTCTATTTCACAACACAATTATTGTAATGAAGTCGAGCATTGCCAAGATGCCACTTTTTTTAGACGGATTTCAACAAGGCTTTCCGCAATAAGAGCACGTGAGACCTGTTAGTCGCTGGAGAGGTCATTAAGGGGGACTCTTATTGTAAAGCAATTCCAAATAATAATCATTTTGATTACCAGAGACAAAAATGTCCAGCCCTGATAAAAAAAAATAATGAAGTGAGAATTAACCTATAGGGTGCATTAATATATTGCCATCAAGTATTTCAAATGTATGGCAAGCTTTTCTATGAACAGCAAAGTCCCAACCATGACATTATTTTCACCACCGGACAGGACGCGGATGCATTCATTTCCTTAATGTCCAAATACAGTAGCTCTATTCCAACCAAACAGTCGTTAATTTAATCAGCGAATATGGAACGAAGCAGATACCCGTTAATTCAATCTGCTTCCATAAAGTATCAGTGCCAATTTTAACCTCATACATAATGTATATCTTAAACAAAGTCCAGATTATTCGCGGAACACATAGCAACTGAAGCCAGCAGAGCCAGTGTAGTTGGCAGACCAGACATCCCCCGGAAGGATCCCGTCAAAAGTCATTGCATGATCCCGGCTGGCTATTTGGATCAAATATTGAAGGTTGGTGGTTCAGGGTCTCACATAGAAGATGTCCCGCGGACGATAGGAAGGAAATTACTCCAAGTAAAGGATTACACTAATAGGAATAATGAGGGTGTTTTGGCAGTCAAAGGACCTGCACCACAGAAGTTCCCCTTCCATTTTCCAACCCCTGTCGGAAGGACAGGGTAATTGGATTATAAACCTCTGCGTTTAAGCAAAGATATGTTGATACTACTTGTTATATCCATTTGGCCATATGGATACCTCGAAATAAAGGGGAAATTACTTTATAATCTACCTATGTCCATTTCAAAAGCAAAATATTGACACATGAATACCCATTATGAAGTAAGGGTGATCAATTCTTATCAATTCTGCGAAATTATCATTCAACTAATTAAGTTAGATAATCTCTCTCAAACAGGAGTATGTGTCTTTAAGTGCAACATTTATTTAGCTTTCTTCTTTATTTCCCAGGTATTGGCGAGGTGAGAGGGAATATAATATTTGATTTAATGGTAAGCACGATGGTTCACAAGGCATCACGGAGCCATGTAGTATAACGGCCCATCGCCTTTTGTACAGACCATATTCTTGGCGAATAACTGCCTTCGTAAATACATTTCCTACTGATTGAATGGACAACGTCCACCCTCACAGTCACGGCCGGACACCCTGTTCATCGTCACGTGAGAACCTATTTACGATAAAGCTTGACGTGTAATGTCCTAGGCCTGGATCCTAGTGATTCGGTAACCCTTGCTTGGGGGAAATGATCCTCCTCCTTATTTGACGCCATGCATAAACAGTTTCCCACTCCCCCATGCAGTAATATTCGCGACAAAAGGGCAAAGGTAAAGCATGTTTATGTAAAAAGCCTTTAACATGTATTTGATTTCCTTTGATCTTATGAAACCAACGCCTGAAATACGACCAATAGCTGCGTTGGCTTTTTAGATATTTCTTTTTAGCTTATAGGAAGGTAATTTGGCGTATATATGTAGACACTCCAAGTGATGATTTGACCATTCGTTGCCCGCGTTGAAGACCAATCTATCTTGCACAGAAAGACCAAAAGACGGGATCAGTTCTTCCCTCCAGACTGTTGCCTTTGGCAAGGATGAATGATTCAGGTTTTTAGATCAATGACAGAACAGGGTCTCGACATGAAAGGAATTGCGCCTTGGTGCATATGATATGCTTTGAAGAAATCAATAAATCCTCCCCCATAAAGACTTTCCAGATTAGAAATGATTATAGGTAGCAGGGTGCAATGGGTGCCCCAAAGTTCCTTTTAATGAAAACAGGGCCCCCTTCTGAATTCCAGGAATAATTGATTGATTTTATCAGAGAGAACTAACTGCGGACGAGGCACTGTGACAATGCTTGTTGCTGGGCCTGGTCTGGGACACCTGCCGTGCATTGAATGCATACTTTGGTGTCGTTCATAAACTTGAATGTGTTGATCGATCATTGTCACAGTCGGAGGTGGACGTTTAAGAAGGTAGAGTTTGTATAGGACCTGATACAAGACCTGGTTCCATCGTGTTAAATACATATATTTATTTACAATGTACATACTACAACTTTGACGGAATGGCATTGCCTTGGAGGATAACATCTGGAATGGCCTTGACCATAGGTGGAAGGGGGTCCACATATAGCGCTGCCTCTGCTGGGGCACCTCTTGAACAACACCAGGTACAGTCTAAGCAAAAGGCAATGAGAAGCATGCACAGCATGTATTACAATCACTGAACCTGCTACAAATGACTGTTGGGAAAGGCTGACTGAAGACTAGGAAAAGGCTAGACTGGATTCAAATTGTGCAGCTTTTGTTGGTAGGCCCTGCGGGCATGAAACACGGTCTGGAACACCCATGGGGCTGCACAGGAGGTTAAGTTGTGGAATGTGGTCCACAAATGGATGTGAGTCAGAATAGGAGACAAGCCCGGACACACACCAAAGTGCTTACAGCCTATACCACAACTTTGAAGGAATGGCATTGCCTTGGATAATAACATTTGAAATGGCCTTGACTGTAGGTGGAAGGGGGTCCACATATGGCGCTGCTCCTGGAAACCTGCAGTTGCCTGTGGAGCCTGATCAGCTCTGCTGGGGCACCTCTTGAACAACACCATGTACAGTCTGAGCCCCGAAACCTGGCAAGAGGAAGACTGCTGATGAAGCAATTAAAAGGCAATGAGAAGCATGCACAGCATGTATTATAATCGTCGCTGGCATATCGGTTTGATTTAATCTGAATAAGTTGGTATTTCATCTATAAACAGTTTGGCGAATGTAGACACTTCAAGGTTAACCATTCCAAAGTTTGTAATTACTTTTAATTCAAACAAATGCATCTATAGTAGTGTGGGCCAGTCTTAAATGATATATCAATAAATACCTTATATATATATAATATGTAAAAATATGTATCTGAACGGCTGGCTGAACACTCCAAGAACCCCGGAAAATTCTGGGATATCCTCAAACCTTTGATAACACCGAGCAAAATGAAAACAGAAGAGAAGATAAAACTCAAAAACAGTAATGGAAACTTTGTAGAAAAAGAGGAAATCCCAACAGAATTTAACAAATTTTTACAAACATTGGACCCAGCTTAGCCGATCGGATACAACCATTGACAGATAAAGAAAACAGTATGTTTTCCCATTCAGTGATCACCAACCGAGAGACCGAGAGAAATACCAAAGATATCCCAAAACTTACGTTCCCAGAGATATCACATCAAACGGTCTTCAATATAATAAGGAAGACACAAATCTCAAAATCCTCCGGTATGCCATTGCTCCCAACAAAAGTGTTGAAACCAGTACTCCTAGCCATCTCGCACCAATTCACCCACCTGTGTAACGTTTCAACACAGACCTCAAGGGTCCCAAACGAATTTAAGGAAGCAACAATTACACCAATATATAAATCGGGTGCACATGCAGATCCTTCAAACTACAGGCCAATTAGTCTGGTGAAGCTACTGGCGAAGATTCTGGAAAGAGTAATCCATGGCGTACTATATCCACATCTGGAGGAAAATAACCTCCTTTATGACTATCAGTATGGCTTCAGAGAAGGCCGCTCCTTGGAGCAGGCCCATAGGAGACTGTTTGAATATGTCTATGGGAACAAAAGCAAAAACAAACCAGTCTCACTAGTATATTTGGATTTCAAGAAGGCATTTGACACGGTCGACCATAATATCCTTCTCAATAAGCTAACAAAATTCCATCTAGCAAAACCAATAGTAGACTGAGTTGGCCATTATCTCTCTGGGAGGTATCAACAGGTGAGGGTGAATGGGAAGACATCGGGATGGGAAAGGGTCACATGTGGGGTCCCCCAAGGAACGGTGCTGGGTCCATTGCTCTTCCTCCTGTATGTGAATGATCTACCCTGTGGCCGTCCCTGAATTGCAAGTGCAGCTATTCGCGGATGACACGGTCTTATACCATTCAAAACAAGATGAAACTTCTCTCAAAGTTGAGTTTCAGCAAGACTTAAATCTAATAGGTCTATGGTTTAGGAAGAACAGAATCTCGATCAATGTATCAAAAAGTAAGGTAATGGACATATGTCTGAAAACCACCAAAAACAAAACCTCACCATCCATACTGAATTTAAATTCAGCAGACCTGGAACAAGTGTCCGAGTACTGCTATCTCGGTCTAAAAATAGACCCAGCTCTTACATTTAATGGCCACGTTCAGGCAAAAATAGAACAGATAACCAAAAGGTTGAAGGCCACAGCCAAAATCAGAAAGGCACTGACAACAAAGAACACCATCTTGGTTTATACCACTATGGTTCGTCCTGTAGTAGACTTCTGTGACACATTCTATGCCCCTGCCCAAAAGAGGCTTCTGGAAAAGTTCCAGATTATCCAAAATTCCTTCCTTAAAATAGCTCATAATTTAGAGAGACAGTGTGAAAGAACACCATATTCACCTCAAATTCCCTTTATAGAGAAAAGAAGAGAATCGCGCCTCTTGCAGGCTGTATATGAATTGAGCTGTGACACAGAATACCTTGATGACAGGAAATTGAATCTGAGAAGTCTGGCCAAGGGCAGACTGTTGAAGGTCCCAAAGGTCAAAATCGAGAGGATAAGAAGGTCGTTTTTCATACAGGCCCCTACTTTATTCAATAAACTTCCACCCGAAGGACAAAATTGTCCTACAATTACAGATTTTAAGGCCTATCTAGAACAGGAGTATTTTTCCTACTCACCAGGACAAACGGACCCAGCACCGAACCACACCTAAACCCTAAACCTTGAACGGCCAACAGAAACCTCTCTGTCCCTCTCTTTCACCCAATACAACTGCAGGATGGCTCGACCAGTGTTCGCCAGAATGTTACCGACCCATCCTGCATAGTGGCCCCCACATGCATGGCGGCCAGCGTGTTCTTTAGAATGCAAAGGCCTGCTCATGCATGGTGGGCGTCAACATTGGGTAGTAATGTATGTATAAAGGCCAAAGCACTAGGCCAGAAAAGTAACTTACTCAAATCATTGGGCAACTCCATTAGTGTTTGTAAGACTGCAACCAACTTGCCCAATGATATGACAGTATGCAGTTAGCATAGCCAAGTCTATATTATTAGACTATGTATTACCTGTATAAGTAAATGAATCTAGTATGAATCTAGTACGACCATCTACATTAAACATAGGGCATTATGGCCCTACAAAGGACTGTAAATTTAATTAAATCCTACCTCTCGCCTTATACCAAGATAAAAATTGGTACAGATACAACTACTTGCCATGCTAAAATACAACTCCTAATGCCTAATGATGTATTATAGGCTATTGTTTAAATGTACTCACAAATGTATAATTTAATGTAACAGGACTCTCTGGAAGATCTATGGCTAGCATAGATGCGAGCACCTATCTCCAGACATATATCGTATATTTTCACATTATGTAACTGTCTCTGTTCTGGTAATAAACAATATCAATCAATCAACCTTGCATGTCAAAAGGTGATTCCTAGAATACATGGGCTGTTAACATGATTCTGTGGTTCGATATATAGATTGACTATTCAAACTGCTTTTGATTTTACTTTTCTGTCGTCAGATGTCTAGTTCATACAATTTCAAGCATTGCTACCGAAAGGGAACATTTTAGGTAGGGTCTTGAAACTTTCAGCAAAGGTTGATCAATGCCCTTTAATGTATTTGTACATATATATCTGCGAAACTGCCTGTCAGTATACTATTGTAAACCTCTAGCTGTATATACAATGAATAGTGGTTAAGAACTGTCAATGAAAACTCCTGGCAAGTGGAAGCCATTCGTAAATTATCGTGTCATGAGAGGCGAGAAGGGTATACATCGCTTCACAACTAGTCATGAATTATTTTTACATATGATTAAGTGTAGGTGTCAAGAATCTGCCTGAAGTGTGTAATAAATCTGCATTGCACCACCATAAAGCATAAACGCCTGCCTTACCAAGCATGGGAAAATATTCAGCCTATCTGAGATGCATATATACTATGACATATTGGAAAGATCAATGATGGATTGTTTCTGAATTATTTTGATAAAGTGTGGAGGGATAATTCACCTTTTAAAGAAGAATCTTTCATTTGATGACGAAGTGATGCAACTTGGCATGTAGTAAATATATCATAAAAATAGATAACCGTTGGAAAATTCAAGATGGCGGATAATTTGGTGCGTATTCCTTGTTTACAGGTCAAAGAATCTAATGAAAGGGGACGCTACCCGTTTATTTGCACTAAAAGATTTCCCCTGAAAAAATATTAAAAAGATACTTAAACTATACTTAAAGGTTAGCTTGACCTGCAGACCTAGGCAATGATACGAATGTTGTAAATGCGATCATCTTTCCACCTACATTTATTCAAGATATTAGTAGATAAAATACTCTCGTTCATGAATTATTTATATATTAATGTTACTGTATCATCATCCTTTAGAAGGTCAATTTGGTAATTTAATATTTTGCTATACCCTCCAATCTATCTATCTCAATGTAATCTCATCTTAAGGCTTTAAGCACGACCTTAAACTTCTTTTTCAGGCATTCTTAGAAGACATGTGTTCAGTCAGAGAAGGGAGATACCCGTTACAATATGATAGTGTATTGCGAATTCATTCTTGGTTGAAAATGCAGTTATTAAACTCACTAAAGGCCATGTCCACTGGGCTGACTGAAGCCCCTGGCTACTTGATTGCAAAAATTAACCGCTAATGAATAGCAGAGAAAAAATCTATTAAAGATTTTGTAAACGTTTATGTAGTTGAATTGTATTTCATACATCCCGTCTCCCCTTAATAAAATGCTTTAACAGCCCCAGCACAACCACCCTATTGTAATTTCTGAGATTAAAATGCACTAATAACTATTAATGAATTACACAATGAACAATTACTGAAACTGTAATACAGGATTTAAGGTAGGAACACTACAGTAATTCCGGTCGTACATACTGGATCGATATAAGTCTGAATGAGTTTCACATACCTTCCACACTTTTAGCAATTTCATTATCGCTGATTCTGCATGCGTGTCTTCTTTTCTAAAGAAGTTATATCGCTACTAGGGAAGCAACAGTTGGGATATATTGCCTAGAATGTGGAGATGATAGAGCACTTTCCAAGAAACAAGGCCCATTCGTCATAATAAATGGAGTCGTGGGAGTAATGGATACCATAAGAAAAATGAGGGGGTTCAAAGAAAGTAGAAGCTAGCTGGGTTTGACCTGGCTTTGTGGAACCCAGCTGCCAAAGAAGCTTAGGCCAAGGCCTTAAGACAAAATAAAGGATGTAAAGACATGTGCAGAAGGGCAGATGTTTTCTGGCTTGGCTACCCCGACTAATGTCATCTTCTCTATCAGTGCAAAGAGCTTTTGCCCTCCAAGGGAGACCCAATAAGGGACAACGGAGGGAAAGGCATCCTTCCTATATTCGAATCACAATTGAAACCGTTAGCCAATGGCCTAGTTAAAAGCCATAGCTATCAGGAATTAGAAGTGATAGGGGGTGATTGCCTGTTAAGAAGTATTCTCAGCTTTCAGAAACGAGGAGCTGATTTTCCAAGGCCAGGAGATTTAATTTTCCCACAAGCCAAAGAGGATCACCTCCTCGCGTTTTGCGTTTAACAGGGGCCTTAGGATTCTATCAATAAAGAGTGTGCTTCTAGGAAGGGTACTTTCTGATCAAAAGAACGCGATACAATTGAATATTGAAATGATTATTAATAGGATTGCCATCAAAGTCTGATAGGGAACAGTAGCTTCTAACATACTTGCTCACACTTTCATAGAAGATAACCCACACCACATTGAAATGATGCCAAAGGGACCAATGAATAGCGTGTCTACTGTGTATATAATATATATCTTCTTGGTAAGATATTCCTTGCTTGACCAACTGAATAGCCATCATTGCTTTATAAACGGTGTCTTTTTATTTACATCCACATATCACAATTTGTATTTCATTTTACATCATCAAAATAACCATTGTTGCATCATGTTTATCAAAGGCAAACAAAATATACATAAGCAGAAACTCATTGAATCAGCACGATTCAAGACTATTGCATAAAAAATTCAGAATAATTCACGAGGGAAGGCACTATAACAATAGATCCCCCACCCCCCAATATTCCAAAATAGGTCATAAGCACATAAGAACTATTAAATAGGCACAATGAATACAACAATTGTCTATTCAAGTCCTGAAAGGTTATTGGAAACATACAAGTATAAAGCATTTTTGAATACATACATCTAGGATAATTTGGTACAATTTATGAGTAATAACATAGACTATATCATACATGATATCACATATTCAACCCTAAACAGGATGAGGGACACATTCTAAACAATATAACGTCATAGTGGTTCCATATGCCTGCAAATTGATGGTTGGAAATAGGAATACATACGCGTGTATGCACGCATACACATATGACATTACTGATACAGATGAACAATATCCGGCACATTTTTCTCCTGACAATTTACAATCAAACACTCAGATGCAAAACCACTCAGAGGAAAACCTCATTTCCATACATATGACATTCAAGGCATATAAGCCGCCAGTAAACAAGTCCTCAACCATTGTTTACATACATAAAAATCTCAGACCTTTATGGAGACATGTACAGTAGTACGTAAGTGCGCCCTGGAGAGTCAGCGCAATATATTCATACATTTACACCGAACTTAAGCTGATGAAATAGTTTTCCTGAAATGAGCAGAAATGGAGTGAAATGGCCTGGTATGGTAAGATAGAACGGAAAGTACATAAGTTGTCCCTAGTCGTGATCGGACGGAACTGTGAGTCGCACAAACGGGCTGTGATACAGACAATTGTTCAGGCAGATGGTTCAATTTGGTGTTTTATATGATTTGAAAATCTATATTTTATACATCGACATAGAAAAGAGCAAAGTGGTTGAACCAATAGTTACATGTATATGATATGCTTGTACTATACACAACAAGTAAATTGAACTTATAGGAAAAGCTAACATACGACCATGACTATTGGATCACTGTTTTAAATGTAATATATATTTACTTTATTCTTCCGTCGTGTTCCATAGGTCCTTATTATACATACATGTATACATTAACATGCCTACATACAAGTCATGTATGAACATGGACAAAAGGACGCTAATATTAGGAATAGGCCATAACCCTAATCACGAGTCATGCTTGTTACACGTATACGGATGATCAATTCTTTAACGGTACACATTCATAAAGTATATCGATGTAGGGACAAAGGACATTGAAAGTTTAATCTTTACACTCTCGGATTTACAGGCAGATATCGGAATGTGATGTAAACAGAATTCAAACCATATTAATACAGGTTAACCCATGAGTTGATACAAACAGCTTAGTTATACTGCTTTATTATATATGCCTTTACAAATATAAAAGGGAACATTTAAAAACCATAGCTGAATTTTGGTAAGGTCCCGGTGCCGTTAAGTTTGCTCATTTTCGCCGGGCGTGGAATGCATGCATACATTGAGTACATATCATTATGATACATGTATGTCCCCGTTATGCCCAATGGATTTACTAATAAATGTGATTAGATCGGGAGGAGGCTAGGAAGTAGATTCAAAAGCCTTTACAGTTCTTTCTGTCACCAATCATTTCATAGCATGCAAGTAGCTATATTGGTAGCACACTAATGATAATTGATTCTAACATTCGTGAGAATTTTCATCTATATGGAAACTTGTATGTAGCTGAAGTCCATAGAAAGTGGGAGAGACATATCACGCAAACATATCGTTAGAGTTCAAGAAAGGGATTCTACCCCCCACCCCCGTCATGTAGAAAAGTATAGGCCATTTTATTCTCACTTTTGATTTCACTTTATAAACGGAAAAACTTTGAATACTGAGATAGGGCGGACGTTGGCAACCAACTTATCTAATACGTAAATTCATACACAATATCATTACCATACCATCATTATTAGTTGCATAATATTATACACGGTAACATAAGTTGACATTTTCCCTAGGTGAAATCAGTTGGGAGGAGATGGTATTTCGGGTTTTAAAAAAAAGATATATTTTCCAAAACGTTCTTCATACCCGCGTTCTGTAATTTTACGGAAACTGTAAGATCTGGAGAGAGTAAATCGGACTTCCCTCGGGTACAATTTACACCGTAGGACTTGGGACGATTTCCATCAGAAGTTACTTTCTGCATACGAGCGAGCTTCTTGGAGTCTGGAGCGTCTGGAGAAGGAAAAAATGAGTTGAAATCAATCACTTAACAATCAAAAACTCTATCTCTGACGAAAATGGTTTGTATGTAAGTTTGCAAACCCATCTAGATCACATGTAATTTGCACATGATTTTGTTTTTGAACAGTTTAAAGTACATATCTAGGGATATATATGTTAATCATTATGGTCATTTGGGTGATATTATTCGGCATACTAAATGGAATGCATGATTGACATCTGTTGTTATCATTATAATATAATGAAGAAGTAATAAAATAAGCGGGAAATGAGTTATAAGACAATATGCTTCAGTATATGCTTTCAAAACAAAACAAAAAGATATTGGATTTGAAGACTTTTATTCCAATTTAAAAATTGCTTGAAGGGGGGCATTCTCCAGCAGGTGGGAGGTCTTCAAGCCCTCTTATAGCTGAATGACAGTAATATTTCAAGGCGTTGACAATTTCACTTCCGTCGAGGTAATATACCGAGATCAACTGAAAACAATCCTCGTTGTGATTTTTTGTTTGCATGTTCATTTGGCTGTTAAGCAATCCTGACGCGTTTCGCAATGTATATGGCTTTCTTTCCCAGGGGATTATATTATTATATATATAGTGAGATCATTGCATAGATATTTGCCATACATTCTTCATAAAATAAACGGCAGACAGACATTTCCCGACAAGTTTAAGAAGTAGCCCGTGTGGAGCAGATCAAATGACATGCGCTGAATGACTTCATTCTTTTATTGTTTTGTTTTGTTTCAATGTAATGAAGGAAAAGGACACACCACGGATCAAACAAATCAATTCAAACAAGATGTAATTTGTTCGGTTTGCTTTCACCATGAAATCAATCACGGAAATGAGCGATGAAGCAATGACACTTACTTGGTAGCATTTTAAATGTTTTTATATTCTAAATGAGTTGGATTTCCAAAATCCAATTAAGGTAACGCTGTCAGCGCAGTGGCAAATTATTCGAATCAGTAATGAAATTTTTCCAAAATAATCAGAGATGGTGAAATGTCAAGAGAATAGGAGTTTTTGAATATTCAACGACCATTAAACCTCAGATAGGCACTGCTAAGTGTAAATGCATTGGAAATAATGATTCATAAGGAAAGACGCGAGTCAAATACAATAATTCGTATCTGTATAATTCCCGGAATGAATCCCCTCCGACTTTGGATCATTTAACTTCGTTATAAAGGTTGAAATTAAATATAGCGACATTACGGCGGGAATAGGGAATGAATAAACCTGATCGTTAATGCAAATAATACCTAAAAGGCCTTTAGGCTCTGAGCTTTGGAACCTTGGGTGCTTTTGTTACTGCATATTTCATCGTAGTTCCCAAAGTTGCACCTGGCCTACTTTCATTTCAAATGCTTGCTTGGGTGAGCGACTGTGCTGTACAGGGAATTAGAGGTTTTCCGATTTTAGAGGTAATAAACGCTAGGTCATTCGTGTCACGTCGGTGTGAATTATATATTGGCATAGGTGAAGAAATGCCCATCTCGCATTTTCCTAAATGATAAAAAATTCCAGTAGTTATGTCCCAGGAGAGTGCTCCTCACCCACAGGCAATCAATACCGCTAGAAAACAACACAACTTTGAAGTGCCATTATACATCTTTATGGTATCGTCTGACAGTTTCCGTGTGTGTCTGTGAACTGATTCATATCTCGGCACGCCAAGTGAACGTAGGCTATTGATATATCATGGATACTCGTCCACGGCATAGTGTGGCCAAAAGCTATTTTACTTAGGTAAAACAATAAGAGAATAGCAATTTCCACAGCCCTCGCTTCAACATTAAGTCTTTGGTAATGCGATATTCCTCGTCACATTCTTAATATTTTATAGCGGGATGCATGCAATGGACCAGACCTTACTAGTATGGAACATGAACAAAATGGAGGCGATCTTATAAAAACTAGAAACACAGACCATTGCTAACTATTAAGGGTGACTATTTTTTTTCATAGGCTCAAATATCCACATCAAAGAGAAATTCCAAGTCCTATATCTGCCACATGCCTCAAAGGAGGAGCCTTAATTGAAACGGAGAATGTATAATCTCAGCAACCTTTATCTGAACTTCAAGTTGATATTTGAATAGGGGGCTCGTAGACATTTCCTTTACAGTCTTATACCGAAATATATTATCACAATACATGTTCATTATAATGGGAAAGTTACATATTAAAACACGGGATACAGAAGACGTTCACACAGGAAAGGTTTGTGGGTATAATTAGTTCCGTTTGAATGCGGTAGAGATGGAAATTCGAGGCTCTAATTATGCCTGCAACATCTTACATTGCCAAGTGTAGTTGTCACCTGTAATGGTTTAATGAGCTCCGTCAACAAGACGCACCTATTCACAGAAAGAATAATTTCGCACTTAAGACTAGTCAGAGACGACACCTAAACAGACTAAATTAATGATGTAGGTCGCTATACAGTGTGAGGTGTTGGTTGGTTTGAGACCAATTGCGATATATAGCGCCGAGACTTATTTACTGACAAGACTTGACTTTGGTTGGTTTGAGTTTGCGCAGTGTGCACACAAGCAGTCAGTTTTAGCTTCTAGTGGTAGGAGAGAAAGGTTTGTGCAGGAGGAAAAAATGTTTCATTCCTAGGGTATACGTGTGGGTACGAACACGATTGTACTTTTTTCTAATCAGGTGAATGACCCTCACTTTTACTATATGACAATTTACTGTAGCAATCTCCTTTAATCTAGGTAAATAAATCATTGTGAAAGGTTACCATCACGAAATAATGATATCGCATTCTACTCAGCCAATGATATGACAGTCCTAAAACCTCAATAGTATAGCCAGAGAAACCCCAATAGTATAGCCAGATAAGGATCAGCACAAGCCAACACAGCTTGATAGTTACCTCTCAGCATTGTATTTGCAGGGCGACGAGGCACCTTTCGCTCGGTATCAATTGTGAAGCCTCTTAATTCAGGGTAACAATGTCTGATTAATGGAACCTTACAAAGGAATACAATGGATCTAGCAATAAGCCATGGAACTGCTGCAATCATCGAGGAATGCATCAGCTAACATTATAACATAGACTCGCCTGCCTCCATTAAAGGTATTTCTAATGATAGGAACGGCAATGGAAATGAAGAAACTGCCAGTGTATTTGAAATACACATACTAGTAGATTCTGTTCTAGACTCGGTAATCAAATCCGGTTCATAGAAACTCCAAGACAAAGAATGTGAATGACACACTCCTAGATTGGAACTGCTGTATACAGATTTTGAAATGAAGCTAGTAATCCTCTATATAAAATACAAACCGAATCTTAGCAGACAGAAAGATATGTAGTCCACAATTATTAACGAAGCTCTGTCACTGATACTATTGAGATATTATAATAATCTAGCAATCAAACAAATACCTCCTAGTCCAATTGTGAAGGATTCATTCCCATCTATTATTTAAGATATCGTATTGGCTTTGTTGAGGAGCTGAGATACTGAAGTGTAGACTTATCAATGATAAATTAATAAGTGAGACAATGTTGTGGTTCTGGTGCGATGAAATTGAAAATCGGAAGGATTGCTTGTTTTTGCACTGAGATGACGTTGATGGATTCTTTTAATATTCTATCGGGGAGACTTTGGATTGGAAACGAATGAACATTTACTGTATATCTTTATAGAATATTTTAATTCTGTGGGAAACAACGGGGCAGAAGTTGGATTTTTAATTTAGGTTCTGTTTATTGGGTGTTTCCCAAGTTTCGGGCTTCAAGGGGCTTTCTTCAAGGAGGAAAGTTATTTTTACATGAAATTGATGCTACTGCATGAGGTGTACAAATGTGCACTGTTGTTGCCCCTGGTTACCTGTGTCCCAGGTAGAGAAATGTGCCTTGTTGTTGCTAGGCTAGACTACACGGGGACGGGAGCTGCCCAGAGGTGTAAACAAATGTGCACCTATGTACTGCAACCGCTTATTCCACATATATATATGTATCTCTTTAACAAATTGATCGATATGAATAATTCTTCCAACGAACGTGTCATCCAATTGAAAGGTACATGATACATTATTTTAATTGTTGACCGACAGTAGTTGCATGAGAATACTATACGATTCAACATATTCAAATATTTGCATATATGTTGCATATTCATGAAAATGTTACAGAAAAACAGGACACTGAGTGAAACAATTTGGGAAAAGTTCCATTCAATTCAATTCAAGTATTCTTTATTGTATTTCGATCTTATTTACAATGAGGTAGTTCGGCCGTCTATATAGACAAGAGTCTAAGTAGTTCTTCCACCGATTGCCAATTACTTGATTGGTTTAGTTACAAAGGTTACAACATGAACATGAAAATAAATTATATTCTTGGGAAAAGATAATGGTAATACATGAGATGGTAAGATGAATAAGTTGACATTCATGATAGGCGGATAAGGTGAGATAACAATAATTACGGAACGGTATAATAGATGATGCTGTTGGTTATTAGACGTCTTAGTGACGTAGGACTAGTGTAATAGCAGATTATTAGACTGATTGAACTCGTAATAACAGCTGATAGCAGAATTATCTGAGTTTAAGCTTAAGTTGTACTGTATTGTACTAACTCGACTAACGTTTCTAAGGCACAAGGCATTAGATCGCAAGATTACAACGAATGAGATGGTCAGGCACTGCTTACGTAGACATAGTGCAGATAAAAGTTTGTCACATGCAGTGGCATCAAGTCTACTGTCCCATTGGATCAGAGGAGGCACATTGTATATATTTGGTACAATTTATGTAGAATATAATATAAAGTACAAAGTACATAATGCGCAAATACACATGTAGATGCAGTGTAGATTTATGAATATAGGTAGCCTCTCATACAAAAGAGAGCTTGTTGATATCTATGGCAGAGAGCAGCTTAGAGACGAGATGATGGTCCCTGCATGTGTTTGACTTAAGGATAACAGTAATCATGGTGAAGGGTCTGACGAGATATGTATAGTGACAAGATATATTTCTGCATTCATCAGAAATAGAGGGAAACAATTTATCTGGAAGCCAGGGGGGGGGGATGGTTAGGCACTACCCCAAGTTACCTTTCCATCCGACCCTGGTCAAACTGATAGTATGAGGGGGGCAGGGGGAGCAGGTACGGTCATGCAAGTGATTTAGGTAAAAGGGAATAAAAGTTTGTCTGTATATTTCTTAAAAGTGCGATTGTCCTCAATTTTGTGAGCCTCAGTATCTAGTTCGTTCCATCTCTTTTGGCATTTGTAGATCAGGGAGTTTCTAATTTTGGCAGAGGTAGTATTAATAACTTTAAGGTTTTTTCTACCTTTTGCATGACTCCTTGTGGGGAGGGTTCTACCATCTTAATTATCTGAGTTTTGCAAGAGGTAGAAGGAAATATCTAATATATGTTTGTCTCTGCGGGTTTGCAGAGGCCAGACATTTAACGTTACATGTTCTAGGTCTATGTTTTCAAATTTTGACTTGTTAAATATTATCCTGACTGCTCTGTTTTGCTGGGACTGGAGGTTTTGAAGAATGGAATTTGGAGCCGAATCATAAATAAAATCACAAAAGTCGAAATTAGGGAGGATAGCCATCTTGTACAAGTCGTGCTTAGCCTTGGCTGTGAGTGACTCTCTTGCCCGGTATAGCAAGCCAATTTTAGCTGATACCTGGGCGAGAGTGTTTTTCGTGTGTGACTTAAACGTAAGTAAATCATCGAGTGTAAAGCCAAGATATTTGTATTCCAGGACTTGATCTAATTTTGTTTGGCCTAGCCTCAGACTTTTTTCAGTAGATTGAGATTTTTTCTTTGCTGAATAGCTCAGTGCAAAAGACATGGTTTTACATTTGTTTGTGTTAAGAGAAAGTTTATTGACCTCGCACCAAGAGTAAACATTATCAAGGTCTTGTTGGAGGTTATTATATAGATCGTCATTATTAGAGTGATTATAAAATAGAACCGTGTCATCAGCATAGTGCTGCATATTTGCGTGATTGACTACTGTGTGAAGATCGTTAATATAGATTGTAAATAGTATAGGCCCTAATATAAGATGCCTTTAAACAAACGGAACATTCGGGCAATGATGTACATAGTTTCAAAGGTCATAATTATGTCATAAGTATAAGAGTTTACGGTAAATCATAGTGTAGGGATCGAGATTTGGGTAAAATCCCTACCAGTATTGATTGACAAACCTCTCAGTACATTACCCGCAACTTTATACACCCCTCTATTGAGGTCATATGTAAATGATCTACTTTTAAATAGCTAATGGAGGCAGGTCAGAAGTACCATCCCTTACATCCCTGTCAAAGTATATATATATATGCGCTTACCCCATTTTTCTATTAAAACTCAAGGATAGAATATTGGCAGCATGATTTCATGCTCTTTGGTGTCTGTGCCGAGAGCCTGCGTGCAATAAAGGCCTGGACAATGTCCAATTCATCAATTAAGCACCACATTAGTATCAGAAGCGAAAAGGTAAAGCTAATGGTCCCTGAGCATGCACAACTAGTGAATGGAGATGCTGAGTAAGAAGGAAGATTTAGGCTTAAGAAGTATACGGGAAGCAATGTTCAGTAAATTCGTCTAACATGGGTACATTCATTACATAGGGTGTATGTAGTGATATAAATAATAGTAAGAATAATGAAACATAACTAGATAAATGGATGGATAGAGAGATAGATTTAAGGCCCTTGTCACTATGCCTATTCTCATGGAATCTAGTGGAAAAGGGTCCTCTGCGGCGCATGAGAATCAGCTTAGTGGACTAGGGCCTTTAAGATAATTTATTGCATTGTTATCAGGGATTTGAAGTCGAGAGAACAACAATAATTCAAGGATGGGCAAGTTTGTGTTAAAATAAATTTAAATTGCATAACTGTTAACATATTGATACTTTGAAACCAATGCAGCTTTCGATATTTCATATGTACAGTGTCCGTGACCTTAACCAATGACCCCCTGTAGCGTATTTTCCTCATTTTTAAAACTCCACTTTAAGACGTAAAATCAATATAAAAAGAAAAGAAATAGAATAAAACAATCTTCAAAGTGTTTATTTTGTCAGGTTGTTATGAATAGCCTTTGGAAAGGAGGTAATATGATAAGGGGAATGCCAGGAAATGTGAATCCAAAATCTAGCGGTTGCTCTCCACTCTCCGTCGGGTTGATGGGTACAGTAAGTACATGAAGGGATAATGGGGTTAATACTGCTTTACCAATCTCATCCAGGCGGCCCAAGTCGCACGGGAAGCTGGGCCTATCAGAGCGGGGAAACTGTTAAAGCTGTTTCGTAAATTGGCCATGGACAAGGACGCATTAACTCTATAGCATTGGGAGCCAAGATACGTCTTGATTAGGGGACACGAAATATGGCATTTCCTGTATCCTACCATATTTGCACAATCGCCACTGCAATTTGGGGTAATGGACATGGGCAGGGAGGGTGCGTTTAACATTTCACACCTATGCATCAGAGTATTATTTCCAGCCAAATTGTCAGTCTGTACTTTTTAAACTGCGTTAATAGTGGGCCTCCAAAAGCGAGAAAACCTAATTATATTCACATAGAAGGCCGGAGAATACGAACAATGAGACAAGTACATTATTGTATAGAGAGAATGTGAATAGGATAATGAATACAGCTATGTAGCAAGAGAAGTGTAAGGAGCGAAAGAAGTTATTGGGAAGAGTTAGTAAAGTTGCAATAAAAAGCATGGGTAAATACTTGAGGCCACAGAAACACTATGAATCAGTGGTCTTGAAGACCGCTCAATGGGGCACTTGGTGGTAGTATAAGAGGCCCTAATCCGACTAGGTCCCCACAGTTTTCACCTAGGTATTGGCAGAATGCCCTCTTTGGTGCCCAATACGCTGCCACTTCCACTTCATCTACCGAATAGACGTTTAAGGGCAGTATTGGGAAGGAAAGGTTGCTACTGATATATGAAGCGAAACAGCCGACATAAAACTAGAAGTAGAAAAGGAAGTGAAAAAGACACTCACATTTCACAACAGTACACGTTATTTACCAAGTACCAGACTAAAGCTCATACCCATATATTCAATTCCCATTGTTTGGCTCTATAGAGTCTAGAAAGTAACAATCACTGTGAAAGTAGTATAGGAAAAAGTGCGCAATACTCAGGCGCTGGGATAGGAAGTATATGGAAAGTAGATTAGGCCTCAGGCTCAGTGTTTTAAGTTTTATAACTCGCAATAATTAGCTCAATCTGCTCACTTGATTAAATATGTCCCGCGGAAAATCTGAAGTGCTTTCTTCTAGCTAGTAGTATTTTAGACAGTCATTATCATCTGTCGTTTCCATCTGTATATTGATTCAAGGGTTTCTGCTACTGGTGTACTGTTATGAATATCCTCATATATATCGCCTTAGAACATAATATGCATGAGATAACAGCTTATGGAAAATTCTGAATGAAATTGATGGAATGTATTTAGGTTAAAAGCATCTCCCAGCATTTTGTTTAAATTCAGGGAAAAGTGATACGTGGGAACTAGACTTATTTCTTCAACACAGAGAAAATGCATCAGTTTAGTCTACAATTAATTATGTTTGGTGTTAGGCCTATAATAACACCAAAACACATTAAATTCGTGACGTTGATTTCTCTGAGTCATGACATAAATATGAGAGGTCTGTTTTTCATATCAAGGCAGACATATTTACACATTTTACCAAGAGCAGAAGGCGAACTAGAGAAATCGTAATCAACATCCAAAACATCAAGCCAGAGGCAAGAACATGATCCAATTGCCTACTCCAGAGAAATGGATTTTTAGTCCAGGGCCTTATGGCCAAAAATTGGCCAAAAATAAAATTTCATGTTTATTTTATTTTTAGAGTTGAATTCTATAGTTCAGGAGGTGCTGAAAATGATGAGATTGCCTGGCATTTTTTATTTTCAATATTTCGGCCATTTTGGGCCCTATTTATGCAAATTAGCTGAAATCTGATTGGCTGAGAAGGAATTGCTCCTAACTCAGTGAATTTGAAAGATATTTTGATTTTGATGACACCTACCCCCACTAAATCGACCCCAAGGAATTCAATGGTATCATTGAAATTGTTCTATCTGCCTTGGTTGCTTAGCAACGAGGCATTTCCATGGTCAAAAAAGCCATACTAAGGGGGATCAGCCCCTTGTGGTCAATCCAGTTGAAAAATTGCATTTTAAAAGCAATCACATGCCTTAATTAATCCCAATGAGTGGAATGGAGTTGTTGCAATTTATCTATGTACATATTAGTCACTTAGCAACATATCCCATCCATAGTTACCATTAATAAACAGTTGTGGAAATTGGTGCAGCAATTAGCTCCTCATGAGTAGGGTATTGGTTAAGTATCTATAAAATGGCATCAATCCTGTAGAATAAAATTTCTTTTTTATTTTATTTTTAGAGTTGAATTCTATAGTTCATGATGTGCTGAAAATAATGAGATTGAGTGGCATTTTCTATTTTCAATATTTCGGCCATTTTGGGCCCTATTTATGCAAATTAGCTGAAATCTGATTGGCTGAGAAGGAATTGCTCCTAACTCAGTGAATTTGAAAGATATTTTGATTTTGAAGACACCTACCCCCACTAAATCAACCTCAAGAAATTCAATGGTATCATTGAAATTGTTCTATCTGCCTTGGTTGCTTAGCAACGAGGTATTTCCATGGTCACAAAAGCAATACTAAGGGGGATCAGCCCCTTCTGATCAATCCAGTTGAAAAATTGCATTTTAAAAGCAATCACATGCCTTAATTAATCCCAATGAATGGAATGGAGTTGTTGCAATTTATCTATGTACATATTAGTCACTTAGCAACATATTCCATCCATAGTTACCATTAGTAAACAGTTGTGGAAGTTGGTGCAGCAATTAGCTCCTCATGAGTAGGGTCTTGGTTAAGTATCTATAAAATGGCATCACTCCTGTAGAATAAAATTTCTTTTTTATTTTATTTTTAGAGTTGAATTCTATCATTCATGGGGTGCTGAAAAAGATGAGATTGGGTGGCATTTTTTATATTCAATATTTCGGCCATTTTGGGCCGAATTTATGCAAATTAGCTGAAATCTGATTGGCTGAGAAGGAACTGTCAGATATCTATGTGAGTTTTAGGGATATTTTGATTTTGATGGCACCTTCCCCCACTGAATCAACCCTAAGGAATTCAATGATATCCATGAAATTGTTCTATCTGCCTTAGTTGCTTAGCAATGAGGTATTGCCATGGTCACAAATGTAGTTCTATTGAAAATCTGCCTCTTGTGTAAATCCATTTGAGAAATAGCATTTTAAGAGCCATCACATGCCTGAATCAACCCCAATGAGTCAAATGGAAGTGTTGGAATTCTTCTATGTATTACATTAATCCCCCAGCAACAGATTCCTCCATAGATACCATTAGTATACAAGTTTGAGAAATGGCGCATCAAATAGCTCCTCATGAGAGGGTAATGGTCAATTTCATCTAAAATCACTCCTCTAGAATCAAATTTATTTTTTATTGTATTTTATCTTTAGAATTAAATTCTGTATTTTAAGGGATGCTGAAATTGATGGAATTTTGCAGCCTTTTCTTTTTTCAACATTCTAGCCATTTAGGGCCCTATTTAAATAAGCTGAAATTTGATTGGCTGACACAGAAACAGCTCATATCTCAGTAGGTCTTAGAGATAAAATTAGGGAATTGCTGTCCACCATTATATCCTCTATGTTGCTGCATAATCCCAATTATACCTTCTATGTTGCTGCATATCCCCTAGTATACCCTCTATGTTGCTGCATATCCCCCATTATACCCCCTATGTTGCTGCATATCCCCTAGTATACCCTCTATATTGCTGCATATCCCCATTATATCCTCTTTGTAGCTGCATATCCCCCATTATACCCTCTGTGTTGCTGCATATTCCCCATTACATCCTCTATGTTTTTGCATATCCCTAATTATATCCTCTATGTTGCTACATGACCCCCATTAACCCTCCATGTTGCTGCATGACCCCCATTATACCCTCTACGTTGCTGCATATCCCCCATTATACCCTCTATGTTGCGACATGAACCACATTATACCCTCTATATATGTTGTTGCATACCCCCATTATACCCTCTATGTTGCTACATGAACCACATTATACCCTCTATGTTCCTGCATATCCCCATTATATCCTCTTTGTAGCTGCATATCCCCCATTATACCCTCTGTGTTGCTGCATATCCCCCATTATACCCTCTATGTTGCTGCATATCCCCTAGTATACCCTCTATATTGCTGCATATCCCCATTATATCCTCTTTGTAGCTGCATATCCCCCATTATACCCTCTGTGTTGCTGCATATCCCCCATTACATCCTCTATGTTTTTGCATATCCCTAATTATATCCTCTATGTTGCTACATGACCCCCATTAACCCTCCATGTTGCTGCATGACCCCCATTATACCCTCTACGTTGCTGCATATCCCCCATTATACCCTCTATGTTGCGACATGAACCACATTATACCCTCTATATATGTTGTTGCATACCCCCATTATACCCTCTATGTTGCTACATGAACCACATTATACCCTCTATGTTCCTGCATATCCCCATTATATCCTCTTTGTAGCTGCATATCCCCCATTATACCCTCTGTGTTGCTGCATATCCCCCATTATACCCTCTATGTTGCTGCATATCCCCTAGTATACCCTCTATATTGCTGCATATCCCCATTATATCCTCTTTGTAGCTGCATATCCCCCATCCCCCATCCCCCAACACCTACAAATACCTTGGACTTGCAATAGATGATGAGCTAAAATTTAAGACTCAATCGACTCATCTTATTAAAACAGTAACCTACAAGATACATCAACTGCATAAAATAAGAAAATATATTAACCCCCCATCAGCACTAAAAATCTACAAATCCAAAATTCTCCCTTTTCTAGATTATGGTGATATTCTCATCCATAACGCACACAAACCCCTCCTGGATAAACTGCAAAGACTCCAAAATAAAGCCCTAAAACTATCTCTAGACCTGCCCTTTGACACACCCACCGATACACTACACTCCATGGCAAGAGTTCCACTATTAATAAACAGAAGAACAACCCACCTTAGATCACTAGCTTATAAAAGAAAAAATGACCCAGAATACCCAAATACCCAAAATAGAAATACTAGACAAAATGAAGCCCCCACCCTTAAGATTCCTCAATTCAGAACTAGATTCGGTGAAAACACCACTCAAGTCAAATGTGCCAAATCCTGGAACGAACTCTCAGCTAAACAACGAAACATAGGCACCATCGAGATATTCAAATCTAACCAGAAATTATGGCTTAACACCCTATACACGCCCCTCCCTCAACAGATGCATTAAATAGTCCAGTCCAAACAAGATTGGTAAACCAACCTAGAAAGATTATTATATTAGCCCAAAGAGCACGGTACAAACTGAATGCAAAATCTCGCAACAGGACGGTCCAAGCAGTGATACCAGATGGCGACACCGCTCTTTAGTTTTGCACCGCACACATTACCCTATATAAATAGCGGAACATCAACTAATCCCCTCAAACCTTGCCTCACCACCAATCGAAGCACATCGCATGTAACTTATTAACTGACACCTCCCAACTAACCTGACTCGAAACTAACACCTGTTCTATAAGGACCAGAGTGGCAAAGTTTCGCAATTTTCCTTTTATTCTCCTATTCTCATGTCGAGCCTATTACATAATTAGCTCTGTACATAATATAACTGGCGCATGTCAATTTTATCAGCTGTTTAACACTGTATGAAATACCCGATTGTACATTGTATATTCTATCTTCTGGCACTCTGTATAAAATCACCAATCCTGGGGCAAGTGAAAAGCCCTATACCCTTTGGGACTTGATCTACCCAGAATAAATAAAAGCTTTAAAAAAAAAAAAAAAAAATTATACCCTCTGTGTTGCTGCATATCCCCCATTACATCCTCTATGTTTTTGCATATCCCTAATTATATCCTCTATGTTGCTACATGACCCCCATTAACCCTCCATGTTGCTGCATGACCCCCATTATACCCTCTACGTTGCTGCATATCCCCCATTATACCCTCTATGTTGCGACATGAACCACATTATACCCTCTATATATGTTGTTGCATACCCCCATTATACCCTCTATGTTGCTACATGAACCACATTATACCCTCTATGTTCCTGCATATCCCCATTATACCCTCTATGTTGCTACATGAACCACTTTATACCCTCTATGTTGCTGCATATCCCCCATTATATCCTCTTTGTTGCTGCATGACCCCCATTATACCCACTTTGTTGCTGCATATCCCCTAGTATACTCTCTATTTTGCTAAATGTCCCCCATTATACCCTTTATGTTGTTGCATATTCCCCATTATACCCTCTCATGGCATTAAAACCAAAATATCTCCAAAACTCACTGAGATATGGGTTGATTCCATCTCAGCCAATCAGATTTCAGCTTATTTGCATGAACATGGCCCAAAATAAGGCTGAAATATTGAAAGTAAAAAAGGTCGCACAATATATTAAATTTCAACATCTTTAGAAACGTTGATTCCCAGCCAAGAAAGAAAATAAAGAATACAAATTTATTCGAGACAAGCTGTATAGTATTATGTTGGGTAAAACTGACCAATATGGTCTAAACTGATGTTAATGAGTTCTTTGTATGCTCCTCCAGAGGGGCTTATTGCTATACCATTTTCCACTACAATATGCTAATGGTAACCAAGGAGGTCGTCTGTTGCTAAGCGACCAATATATAACAAATTCAAATAACCCTTGTTCTACCTTTTTGGACTAATATAGGTGGTGGATGCAAATAAAATTTATCAAATTTATCAAATGAATTGACACACAGGGCTCAGTTTGATTGGAATTGTACATGTATTTGTGACCATGGAAATACCTTGTTGCTAAGCAACCAAGGCAGATAGAAGAATTTCAAGGATATCATTGAATTCCTTGGGGTCGATATAATGGGGGTAGGTGCCATCAAAATCAAAATATCCCTAAAACTCATGGAGATATGGGCCAATTTCTTCTCAGCCAATCAGATTTCAGCTAATTTGCATAAGTTGGGCCCAAAATGGCCGAAATATTGAATATAAAAAATGCCACCCAATCTCATCTTTTTCAGCACCCCATGAATGATAGAATTCAACTCTAAAAATAAAATAAAAAAGAAATTTTATTCTACGGGAGTGATGCCATTTTATAGATACTTAACCAATACCCTACTCATGAGGAGCTAATTGCTGCACCAACTTCCACAACTGTTTACTAATGGTAACTATGGATGGGATATGTTGCTAAGTGACTAATATGTACATAGATAAATTACAACAACTCCATTTCACTCATTGGGATTAATTCAGGCATGTGATTGCTTTTAAAATGCTATTTTTCAACTGGATTGTCCACAAGGGGCTGATTCTCCATAGAATTTCATTTGTGACCATGGAAATGCCTCGTTGCTAAGCAACCAAGGCAGATAGAACAATTTCAAGGATACCATTGAATTCCTTGGGGTCAATTTAGTGGGGGTAGGTGTCATCAAAATCAAAATATCCCTAAAACTAATGAAGATATGGGCCGATTACTTACAGCCAATCAGATTTCAGCTAATTTGCATAAATAGGGCCCAAAATGGCCGAAATATTGAAAATAAAAAATGCCAGGCAATCTCATCGTTTTCAGCACCCTTGAAAACCCCTATATCAATTGAGAAAACAAAATAAACATTGATATTTAAAAAAATGGCCATAAGGCCCTGGACTATTTATGAAGACGAACATGAACTGATTGGTCTTAAGGTTCACAACGACCTCGAGAAAAATTAAAATATTACAATAACATATCTATCTGGCTATGTGGCCCGACCCACCTATTTCATGTCAGTCAGACACCTAAAGCAGTCTCATTTTGTGTACACAAAGTATCATTTCACTACTGGGTAAAAGTAATAGTCAGCTAATGAAAGTCTGGTCCACCATCCCCGCCAACAAAACAATCGCAAACACCATCACCCACCCTCTCCTCCACACTATGAGGTATTCCTTTGTGGCAGCACTGATTAAAAGTCAGAATCATAAACCGGCATGAAACATCTTTTCGGATCTGCACCATGACCGCTGCAGATACTACAGATCCAGGGTACTAATCATAAATATGTCTTCCATCCATGGTAGAAGAGAAATTACTCCACGGTGAAGTGTGTATCACATTACATTTGTATGTAGAAACGTGTGGTACATAGCGTGTGGTACATTGTTTTGTACCACATGGGTGGGGCCTATCGATGTGCAAAATAAACTCATTTGGTTGGTTCCTGTCTACCTGAACATATTAAGGCCACGCCCCCTAAGAACAATTACAGTAGTAGGCTAATGATTCCTAAGATTCGCCATTCCACGCGGGAAAAAGTGTTGTCAAAGACTCTCACTAGCGGTTACTAACGTTGCATCAATAGAAAGACGTTATGACACACACTATTGCATTGTGGCCATCAGTCATAGAAGAATGACCAAAACTTCGTAAGTAAAATTAATAAAGGACTTTTTGTTGTAATTCACAAATAATTTAACACCACCGTGGAGTAAAAATAGCACCACATCTCGTAGGTGGTCTGGCATAAAGGATCACATTGACCCTCAACGATTCTTTTCGAAATAACACACTCACCTACAGCTCATGTGTCATGCGAAAAGAAACGTCTCGGGTCAATGTGGCAAGACCCCCTACTCGTGCGGTACTATCATAATTCTATAAATAGGGGAGGATTCGCCACTCCATACAACCCGGTAGGATACATAGGCCTACTATTAGTCCCAGGGACTAATGTCTTGTCAAAAATCATATGTAGTCAATGGGTGGGGTAGTGGCAAGCCAGGCCCTTCAAGTATTATGAAGAAACAATTTCTCAACGTGTAATTTTTTGACACATAGCAAGATTACATGGTGCCCCCTGTGGGTTGAAAGAGGAATATTGTGAGTGAAAGGCGGATGCTCTCTCGTCAAGAATATCTTAGAAAGATGTTCCTAAAATTGGGCTTGGATTTAGAGTTGCATTGATCCGGCGTTCCCCATTATTACCATTAAACAAGTATTACTGTCCCTTTCATTGATTTGAATTGATTTTTTAAGGTTTCCCCCACCGAAGGCGGTGTGAGCGCCAAAGGCGCTCATACTGGGAAACCTTATATAGGTTCCAGTTTTTGCCTGTTCTTTGCACGTCCGTGTCACCCCCTTTTAAGGAAAACCCGATTCTGCCTATTTCCACCTGAATTTCCGACGCACTTGCGTTAACATCGCAGTGATTTTACGCTCCGCAAATTGATAAAAATTGCTATTTCTAGTCGAATTACATTGCCAAAATGTTAAAATTCTGAAAGAGCATGCTTTTCTAACCCTAAATATGTGTTTATATCAAGTTCAGCCATTAAATGAGGCAGATATGAGGGAAACTGTACTGTTATCAATAAACAACAATTTTCAGCCTTTTTCTGTGCCTAGGCTAGCCCACGTTGCTGGCCTTGATTCCCCGATCCCCCCCCCCCCCCCCCATCAAGGCCAGCCATCATAGCGGTTCAAAACACGAGACAAAAATTACTTTCCTTCCGGACATATTATTAACCCCAAAATAAACTAAAACAAACTAGCTTAATCTAAACAGTGCCTTTATATCTATCTCAAGAGACATGTTTGATAATGCTCTACCTCTGGGGGCAAGGGGATGGATACTTTGTCTATGCCTAGGCCTACTTGACAACTCAGTCCTTACTTCACTGACAAAAATCTGATCGTTGTGCAAAACTGGCTTGTCTAATATGACATTCTAAAGCATTAATATGTAAAATAATTGCCCAACCCTATACACCATCAGAAAGAGAAATGTCTAAGCTTGCATTTGGTGAGAATCATATTTATATATCACTGTTTTCAATATAGATATCGGTCATGACAGACCAATGCAAACTAGGTTTGTAGCCAAAGTACATTATAGCGTTGTAGCCGGCATATCGCGGGGGAAATTACGCTCCTGCTAAATAATAAAAAACACTATTTCTACTCGAAATACATTTCCAAGATGTTTAAATTCTGAAAGGGCATGCTTTTCTACCCCTATATATTTAATTTGATCAACATTGGTATGTAAATAAGGAAGATATGAAGGAAACTCTACTGTATATTGATGCTGATGCCGGCGATGACGCAATAATGTAGGCCTACTTTGGCAATAACGTGCCTCGTGACGTCTTCTTATTTATGCAACGCAACTGCGTCCCTGACAACGTTTTTGTTTAGGACTTTGCCTATAATAGAATAGGGAAAGGGAAGAATAGAAAAGGGATTCGGGAGAAACTGTTGTTTCCTTGGTCACAGCCAAAATTTCTTGTTTAGAAACTCAATACTAGATCTAATGAGTTAAGGGGGCTATTCTCCAGCCATTTTGGATTGGAATCATTATTAGTGGATTGGATTTTGGCGCCAGTTGGATTTGTTATGTTCCAGTTCTTGCAGCATAATGCTGCTCATGCTCAATGTCCAGTGCAGCAGTATGCAATGCAGCATTGGGCAGCTCATCAGCACTGTTTAGTGCAGCACTGTTTAGTGCACCAATGTTCAGCACTGCATTGCACAGCACCGTGCTGCACAACACTTAAGAGTGCAAAACTATACAGCATATTAGAATGTTAATTCAGCACATTAGAATACAGCACTATGCTGCACAGTGCATATGCTGCATAGAGCAGCAGTGTGCATATATATGCTGCATAGTGCTGCACTGTGCATATGCTGCATAGTGCTGCACTCTAAAGTGCTACACAGTGCTGTGCAGTGCTGCAATGGGCTGAATTAACATTCTAATATGCTGCATAGTTCTGCAATCTCAAGTGCTGCAGAGCACAGTGCTGCTGAATGTGCTTAATTAACTTTCTAATATGCTGCATTGTGCTTCACTCTAAAGTGCTGCATAGTTCTGCACTCTAAAGTGCTGCAGAGCACAGTGCTGACAAATGTGCTTAATTAACTTTCTAATATGCTGCATTGTGCTTCACTCTAAAGTGCTGCATAGTTCTGCACTCTAAAGTGTTGCAGTACTGTAGTTTTGCACTCTAAAGTGCATAGTGCTGCACTGTCCATATTCTGCACTCTCAAGTGCTGCATAGTTCTGCCCTCTAAAGTGTTGTAGAGTGCTGTGCAACACAGTGCTGCACTCTAATGTGCTACATTAACACTCTAATATGCTGCATTGTGCTTCACTTTAAACTGCTGCATAGTTCTGCACTCTAAAGTGCTGTACAGTGCTGTGCTATAATGTGCTGCATTAACACTGGGATATGTTGCATGGTGCTGAACTCTCAAGTGCTGCATAGTTCTGCACTCTAAAGTGCTGTACTTATATCTAATGGCCAGATGGAGGTTTCAAATCGATCAAGACAGAGGGTCAAATCGCACAACACCCCAAAGGGGTGGAGTGCGATTTGACCCGACGTCAAGATCGATTTGAAACCAAACAGAGGGCCATTAGATATTTATAACATACATATTTATTGCTTTATTTGTTATATTTACCTTCTTAGTACTGTTTTTCTTGACAACTTATCAGAGCAATGTCTGAACATTTGTCGAAACCTGCAAGGCAGTGCGACACTTCAGCCGCAGAGAGCGTGATGTCATGAACCAATCAAATTACATTATTTGGGTCACACGCTTTCATGACAATCTGTATTGCATTGGTATGCGATTTGACTTTTCATATAGCACCCCTGTATCATGTCGTTGAAATCATGTACATATGTAATAAAGTGCTGCACAGCACAGTGCTGCACTCTAATGTGCAGTTCAGTGCTGCATGATCCTGTGTGACAATGATGTACTGCTCTCTGCTGCACTGTGCTGCTGGACAGTTGTGTGCTGCACAACACAGTGCTGCTCTGTGCTGTGCTATGATTGATGGAAATACCATCTTCATAGCACCATTATTGCATACTCGTTTCATGACTAAAACTTTGCACTTCACATGAAAAAGGAATCCAAGATGGCAGTACCCATGGGGGCCGCCATCTTGTGTGTGAAATCTCGTGAGATTTCATCTCGTTTTATGTCTCGTTCATAGCTTTTCATATTCTTCACACATTTTGCATTTTGCATTTGGCATTAGGCATGATATTTTGTTCCTAAACTTTTTTCTTTTTTACACATTTTCGATTTCGTTTTCTTTATTACAGATATACTTTTTCGTATTTTTTTCTGCCATTTAAAAAAATATTTAGTGATAATTCTGGGCTTTCGTATCTAACAATACTTTAGTGGTGGACAGTATCTCTTTTGCCAATGACTGAAAGTGATTCACTACTATTTCTTTCAGTTTAAAGGGTATTTATGCAAAGAAGCAAATCCTGTTTGAAACTTGTCCCAGAAATAACGAATACTTTTTAGTATGGATTTACGAATTTGTTTGGTTTTAGGGGTTATTTGTTTCATTATCTTTCTTAATTATGTGAAATTTGTTGTATTCATGCTTCTTAAATCAATATATCCAGGGTCAATCAATATATCCAGGGTCTTGCATCCAATCTAAACGGTGACTAGCCTGTAATATATGTAATTGCCTCCTATATTTTAGGGAGGTAAATTTGTGTTTATACATATGTATTTTTTATACACTGGCTCTGATGGTAGTAAATATAATAACTATATTTTGGATAATTTGTAGTCTATGGGCATTATTTCATATTTCAAAGAAACATTATTAGTCTTAACTCACAAAAAGTTGTTCTACTGTTTCTGTGTCAATATGCTAATGACCGTTGGCGAAAGCAAAGTATACTTGTAGCTGAAACACGGATTTAACACTAAATTCCGGAGGGAACGCAAACTAATAAAGTTAAAAAAGCAGATAAATAATAGCTGATCTTCTATACATATTATTTTTTTTTTAAACATTTTATTTATCCAGGATGTTATAAAGGGGTTATGGCATTTGCCAGCCCAAATTTATCAAGGATCAAGCTCATTGCCTGATTTTCACCTCAAGCCTGTCATTTCGCTTTCTCGATTGGATATGGATATATGAGCAATTCTACCAATTGGTCGTCATTTGACCATCCAGGACTGAAAATTCTCAATTTTTTTTAATTGCTTCTATGAATTTATTTTTTTTCGTACGTAAACTAGACATATTACTGTTAATATAGACGAAATTTGGAAAGTTAATAATGAATATTGTAGTCAGGGCAGCCTGGCAGAGACTGTGACTGGAACTCGACTGATAGGTGCACAGGAGAATGGTACATATTTCTACATAAATGAGGATTTAAATTAGAAATAAATTAAAACAAATATGCACATAATGTTTAGAATTATTGTGTACGTTATAGGTCTCGACATAAGGATCATAACCCTTTTTAGTTTGTAAAAATATTCCAACTAGAAGAAAAGTTACAGCCAAATAACGATTCCGTAATGGTAATGGTAATGGCAGCGGCAAGGGGCACAGGGCATTGACTGTAGTTCTACCCATATACACTTACACTCCAGTATATTTAGAATATTATATACAAAAATATATAATATTCATCCCCCCCACAAAAAATCTCCTTTTAAGTTGACTTGAATACTTGTAATGGTTGTTTATGAAGGTAAATATGAATTCTGTTTTAAGTATTTAGAGTCAAAATTTTTAGGGAAAAGGTTCCTTTATGTCCCAACAACACATGCCAGTGTTAATTGTCAGTGTCACTGTCAGTGTCAGCGTCACGTGTGGAATACACACGTGACGCTGACACAATTCCCACCCTACTTTCCCATTAAGGAGAACCTGGGTGGATTTGTGTTTTTTTTTAATGAAGTATGTACGACATCTCATCTATATGTATATTATTAATTATAAAATCTTAATATTTTTAAAATGTGGTAGATTAAAAATACTCACGTGACGCTGACATAAGAACTGCCCAACTATTACCTTTGTTTCCATTATTCCAAATTATGAACAGAAATCCGGACTGATTTAGTTTTAATATGTCAAGTCCATGTAGAACTAACAAAATAAGTATATATTATTCACCCCAGGTTATTAATTTTTTTCCAGTCATGGATTTTATCTTCCACACGTGACGCTGACATTTAGGCTTCCCAACATATTTTTTGATTCTTACTATGTCAAAGATCCATAGTAAACGAATAAAAAACAAATAATGGAATAGTCAGGGTCAAGGCTCAATGGTAAAATAAGTTTAAACTATGTTCGAATATATATTTTGATTTATTTCCAACATTTTAATAGGTCTCTCTTTATTTTTCTTCATTTTTAAGGCCCTAAAATCCAGTTTTGGGACTCCCATGCCGAAATTCCTAGGAAAAAATATGTGAATAAGGGGTATTTCTTATGTATTTAGGACTGGCGGACACAATAAAACTATTGAAAAATGTCTCCTATCAATTTTTCCCATTCAAATAAGCAAAACACGATTTTAGGGTCAAATGACGACCAAATGGTGGATTTGCCCATATAAGGAACAAAAGATTTCTAGGTGGAGATGGAATGAGATGGAATGAGATGGAGGTTATACATATGAGTAGTGGTGAGTTTGATCAGGTACGACAATAGATAAGCTAGTTTCAATATGTTCAACTTGTGTTTATAACATACAAATGTTAGCAGTAGTTACAGCTTTTTAAAGATAAGAATTTTTGAGTTGCCTTTTAAAGGCAGTTGGGACCTGGATCCTCCTGGTTTCAGGTGGAAGAGCATTCCACAGCCCAGCTCCGAAATATAGAAAAGATTTTTTATAAAGTTCATATTTTGGTATGTCCTGTCTAAGAACAGTGGCAGTGAATCTTCTAGTGATGCCATGAGGTAGCTGTTCGAAGATCTTGTTATTCTCATTCTTGTAAATATCATTGTGAATAAGTTTCAGAAGATTTAGCTCCATTTTGTGATCGAACAGGAGGGTCTTAGTCTCCTCGTGGAGCTGAACCGTCGGATATAGTCTAGGCAGACCTAAAGCAATTTTTAAAGCCCTGTTTTGGATAGTTTTAATCTTGTCACGGGAATTTTTATTCAGGGATAAGTAACAAAAATTAATATAATCAAAGTAGCAAAGTACCATAGACTTAGCGAGAAGGAGAGCGCAACTTTTTGTGAGGCTAGCTCTTATTAACTGGATGGATCTGAGCCTGACAGATGCCTGTGAGACTAGGTTTTTGAAGCTACTATCGAATTTGAGATCATTTTGGATGATTATTCCTAGATATTTAAAGTCTAGGACCCAGTCAATCTGCTGACCATCTGCTGGGGAGATGGGCAACTCATTGTTGTGCATCTTTAGCTGTGCCTTGTTACCAATGAACATGGCCTTAGTCTTCTTTATGTTTATACTTAGCTTATTGTAATTGCTCCATTGTATGATTTTTTCACAGTCAATTGTGACGGATTGGATTAAATCTTTATAAGTGTTCTCTATATTAAGTAGGACGATGTCATCCGCGTAAAGCTTCATGGCTCCCTTTAGTTCTAGATTGCTGATGTCATTTATATAGATAATGAACATGGAGGGCCCCAGGATAGAGCCCTGGGGGACTCCAGTTGTGATTGAGGCCTTGCTTGAAAATTTACCATTTATTCTTACTTGTTGGCCTCTGCCATGCAAGTAGCTTTGGAGAAGGGCAAGGGTGTTATCACCAATATTGAAACTTTTCATTTTGTCGAGTAGGGGGGCATGGGGTACACAATCAAAGGCTTTTCTGTAGTCGAAAAACGTACAGGCAATGAACTTTTTGTTATTGAAGGCTGAAAGGACTGGACTCAGGAGGGAGGCGACACATGATGTAGTGGATTTATTTTTTCTGAACCCATATTGTTCGCAAGTTAGCATGTTGTCATTTTCGATGTGAGTCATCAGCTTATTATTTATTATTTTCTCAACTAGTTTTCCAGAGATGGGGCAAATGTTTTTAACTAGGGTATGGTCACCTTTTTTTGGTAATGGAGTAACTATTGCCATTTTCCAGGCCGTTGGGAAGGTGTTGGCATTCAGGGAAATGTCTACTATGTGTTTGAAGATTTTGGGGGACAGCCAAAAGAGCATCTTTATATACCTTAGAATTTATAGAGGGACAACCTGATGACTTTCTAGTGTCAATGTCATTTATTAGTTTGATGATTTGATGATTGATGGTTAGGTGGGGTAATGTTCAGTGGAGGTTGTGCACTAGGTTGATTTAAAAGTGTGTTTGGGTTATTAGAGGGGGGCGTGTTGTCGTTAATATCTTTCCCGATAGATACGAAGAAATTGTTAATTATGACTGGTGTTTCCTTGACTGAGACCAACACGTTGGTAGTGGGGGTTTTTACTTGTCGTATTTCCTTACTACTTTTGTTTGGTAAGATTCTAGGGTAGTTCACTTTTATAACCAGTAATTCAAGGTCCGCATCGCTTTGGTTATATTCAGGGATTACCTCATAATTGGTTTTGTTATTCATATAGCACATTATGCCACCTCCCTTTTTATTGAGTATTCTATCAAGTCTTTATATGTTATAACCCTTTATCGTTATCACAGAGTTGTCTGTGTTCTTGGTTAGCCAAGTTTCAGTGCAAGTTATCATTTCTAGATCAGAATTATCGAAATCTGCCTGGAGAAGGTGGAATTTGTTCGTGAGTGACCTTACATTCATATGAATGAACTTTTTTCCCTTAAGGTTTGCTAACTTATTTAGGTTCATATCTGTCATGGCTTGGGATGTGAGTAAGTCTGTGAGTAGAACTCAATATCTAATTGGGGGAGATTTGAAAATTCTCTCTTTTGTAAGTCAGAAAAAATGAATGGCCTTTGCCACTTAACTGCTTCACTGAGATAGTGAAGTAATTCAATATTGAACAAGATCAGCAGTTTCCAGTAGATGCTTTTGGACCAGTCTTTAATCTTCAGGTAAATACAATACAGGTCATGCAGCTTGGGTACTATAACAAGGGAGTTATGGTGATATCCGAGCCAGGGCTCAGAGAATGGCATTTGCCACTTAAACAGGACATGCACCGCGTGTGTATGGTAGGCATTTGCCTTATTCTTGCGCATATAAGTTGAATGGGGATATATAACACAACTGCTGTACCGCTAGGTATAGCTTATAAGGAAAACGTAGGTAAGGAAGCACGCACTAGCCCAAAGCCCTTACTTGCATGACTAATTTTAAGCACCAGGATGCGGAAAATCTTTGATAGGCCATCTAACATATCATAACAATACAGCACCATAGCGCTTCTCACGGATGGTGTCTCATTCATCTCTGGAATCCACTGTCATGAGATACTGAGTGTAATCTAATATAGTCTTATCAACAAGGCTTAGGTGTACCATCTGGAAGCATGAGGTTTCGGTTTGAGAGAACATCCATTCTTATTAGAAGAAGAAATTTGCTTCGTGCATCACTCTGCGTCATCAATCAATCGGTCTCTAATTATTCCCCACTCAGTGTAATTGCAAGTTCGGGCAGTGCGGAGTGAATAGCGCAATGTAATTGATTTGATGAAGAATCAAAAGTGTATTAAACTCACAGGATTCTTTCAGAGAGGGGAGAGAAGGATGTCTGATTTTGAGTAGAGTGCATATGGGTCGGGATTAGATGGATTGGGATTGATGTAAATACACAGACTGGAATTGCATATATATATATATATGTTAGACCTAGTCCTTCTCAAATCTCATATACTGTACTTCCCCTGATGAAACATGCCAATTCGAGTAACAAGAAGAGTATTATAAGATGTCCATGTTGTGGAATGATTTGCCACAGAAGTCAAGAGAAATTAAGACCAGGAAGGATTTTAAGAAATATATCTATCCCCAGGAGACCGATCAGTATCTAATGATTAAAGATACCCAACCTACGCCTGAACGGTAATAAGGTTGCTGTACAACTATAATTGTTAGACAAACTAGTGACGGGGATATGGTGGTGGTGGGGGGGGGGGGGAGGAGGATAGGCATGTAGGACCTATGTCTTGAGGGAAAGGTTGTGGGGAAAAACTCGTTGATTGAATTTGTACTTTGTCTAAAAAGCATGTTTAAGAAACAAACCTATAGGGACTACCAATAGGAATGAATCAAGTTTTATCCATTGGTTGTTTAGTGATATGAAGCTGTAAATCCTAACAGTATTGTTCGGATCTTTAATGTCTTATAAATTACTTTAGCTTAGTCGCCCCAGAAAACTGGATTTAAATATGTTAAACATTGTTTGATTTATGATTATATTTACCCATCAAATCACCCAGTAGAGGGATTGATGTTGCCAAATCAAAATATACTATTAGATAAGAATTGAAGACGAGGTAAAGAAAATCCGAACTAGGTCGCTTGGAGTCTAATTTATAATGTACTTAATATTGTAACAATATTACAGTGTAATACTTAGACTATCTTAGACTCACTTATAAAAATTGACACTACATCAACAATGCTAAAAGGATAAAAGTCACAAGAAGAACGGCTCCTTCTACAGCCTGAAGATAATCAACCGCAACTATTTAATACAGGAAAAATATAAGAATGCAAAAAAATAGGACGAAAAGAACATTAGGCCTACCATGCAATTATTATAACTATAAGACGGCCGAGGCATGTTGCTAGGGAGCGTTTCTATGCCGATGACGTTGCGTTGCCAAATAGGCGGCCGTGCGGAATACGGTAATTTAAATAGATTCGCTTCTACTGTAGCCTACCTCCTTTGAAAATATTAATGGGGAAAAACGAAGGCTGTGGTAACCTCACTCGAAGCCAAAGTAAGCTGCGTTGAAATTTTGGGAATTGTACATGGCTCGGGAAAGAAGTTTTTCAGACTTCGATGTTGTAATAACGCAATTAATTGTGTGGATTATCAGTAATATCAACATATGAGTGGCTGGGAATGAAGAGCCTATTTAGAGAGGTGGGAGAGTCCATCAACACTGTCGAGTGGTGGAGAGAGACTAGGTCTTTCATATGAGAAAGTAATTTCATGATTGGTTTCAACAATTTTTATATTGCCCAGCTTCTGGTGGTTTCCCTCAGCTGTGTTAATCTCGACACGATACGAAAGTTTTTGATATACATGTGGGACGAGTGTTCTCTCAACGTGAGAGGCTGTAAGAAGACTAATGGAATTCTCGACAATCACGTCAAGAAATTGGTTTTTATTTTATGTATGAACTCACGTAGGTCTATCGTGTTGGCATGTATGGGTGTCAGCCAAATAGAGATTTAACACTTGATGTGGTTGCATGGATCCCGGAAAGAAAACAACATTAATTTATCCTCCTAGGCCTAAATACTTCCCTCAACTCTGTTGAAGGCATTGCAATTCATTTTTTCAGGCAAATGCAATCTGCGCCACGAGGAAAGCTAGTGCAAAAGGAAATATCATAAATACAGGGGAAATGTTTTTTAAATGTTAAAACAAAGCTTCTTGAAAGAAATGACAAGAAATGACACTCACTCAAGAGAAACTGAATATTCAGTTTTCCACAAGTATTTTACTTCGAATGTTTTGTTTTGTTTCATGACATCGTTGCTACATTGAGCTTAACGTTGTTTATTCATGTCACCACTTGCTATCTCTCTTCAGTAGAAAATTGAATTTGGCAGAAGGAATGACATGCAGCATTTTATGCGTTCCCAATGGCACGGCCACTTGTCTGGGTCCAAATCCCTCTTAAGCTTGCCAGAGTCTTGAACAATCTGTCAAACTAATTGGATAATGTGGACTGCCAAGCTATTTGATTGGATCTGTTCATTGACGTCTACTATCAACTTCCTCAAAGCTATTTATCAGTGAACGGAGGTCATGTCCAAGATGACAATACGCTTAGTTTCTCACTTGCGATATTTCGCTCCAATTGAGAAGGAGAATGGTAATCTCATGAGCCCAAGCCATTCGAGAATTAAGTTAAGTTGAACTCTTGGATTCGCATTGATGGGGCTTGTAGAATGGTGAGACAACTAAAAGGAATAATGCCCTAAATGACAAGGCGGTCAAGTCTTACCAAGATAATGAGAAGAATGGCAACAACAGTATCGAAGAAGTTCTTGAACAATAACCTACATATAGGTGGTTTACTAAAGGTTACAGAAACACCCAATTAGGTAACGCATAACAAAGCGCAAACTCAGTATGATATGATAGTCCAACGGCCAGCTTTATTCACTGTGATTGAAGTATTCGGTTACATTAAACTGAGATGCGTGGATCAAATATCATGATTTAGCGCAATAATACATAGTAAAAATTGCAAGTTAAGCTTACTGTCTGCAACCGATAATTTGCTGTTGTTTGCTTGAAAATTGCTTACACACTCCTGATATGAGATACACATGTTATACCTATACTAGAAAGATTCCTTCATTTATACAAAAACACCTGGACTGCCATTAGGAAGTTATCAATTCCACAAACTAAAAAAATCACAACTAGACCTATCTAGATGCTTACATTGACATATTGTGAGGATCGGCTGTCAGTGTCACTGAAAATTGATCTTTATCTTGTATGGTAAGAAACTTAACCTTGGTAGAATTACATTTCTGTTATTACATAGTATCACATATTGATTTTTTCGGTGACTTGATTGTTTGGAATTGTTTATCGAAATAAAATATGTTTAAAAAAAAAAGGCAACTCCGTATACATGACTTATTATTGACATGGCGGCCGCGTTTGTTTTCATTCTAAGAAGAGAGTCAGCTCGCCGACAGAAACACTGACGAAGTACGTATTGTGCAAAAGAGGAGTGAAAGGGAGAGAGTGTTGGGAATGTGGTAAGAAACCTAGGATAAGAAATTACGATCTTTTCTGCAGTCGACTAGTGTAATTAATTATGGAGGCGCAAGTGGAAGTGTGAAGAGACTAAGCCTATACATGAAAAATGCATTTGTCTCGCGAGCTATCCTTAACCACCAGTCGCCCACAATGAATAACATTTGGAAGAGATGGGCGAACAAGTAAAGTTTACTACTGATATCTTTTTAACAATTTGCGCCTTTGTAGAATAGAGTTCTTGCTTTCCATTGACATTCCACTTGCGCTTATGGCTACACGCAAATATGTATATATACGGATACTGACGATGCAGATTCGAGGGACATTGTAAATAATAAAAATGATATGAATACAGCGATTAATTATCGACAAAACGATCAAGCGATGGTTAGTCAGTCGACTATGTTGTTTTTTTAAAACTAGAATTTCACAATTCTCATCACGAAAGAATGTGATCATAGTAGGTGGCATTAAAATAGTTCTTTTAAAAGAAAGGAAAAAAAGGAGAATACCTTCATGTATGGTTATTCCAATGATGTGGGTTCCGTTTGTTAATCCAAATAATTGCTGGGATGAAGAACTCATGCATCAAGGCTACAATAATCTGATCGTACTTTTTCTAACATGAAATTCTAGAGTCAAAATAAAACAAGTTTCAGAGTGGGGAATTTTAAACCTTTGCACTAAAAAGGCAGTCGCTTTATTTCAGAGGCAAGTTTTAAGTCAAAGCGTGCACTGATATCTTTCAGTAAAAAATAACAACCAATGAATTGGAGTTTGAAGGAAAACATCTACGCTTTGATGAAACCACTTCAACAAATCTATATTTGAAAATCTCAAAATAATTATTTGAATCTCGGTTGGTTTTACCTTGTCTAAGAGTACACATTCGGGCCATTATTTAGTGGCAAAACTTGCACACAATGCAAGCTTACATCACGATTCTGACAGAGAAAACATCTTCAAAGGATCGATCGAATGCAGTGTAGGGGAAGGTTCACTTATAATCATATATCCATGATTTTCTTTTTAGCGATGTAGAGTTTGATCTTCAGGTTTTCACACTAGGAGATTCAAGTTTATGATTGTTCCCTATAGAATATTGGTCATGAAGATAGATTTAGACAAATCATTTAGATAAAATGTACGATGTGTTTTATCCAAGCAGTATAGGCCAGAACCGGGATTTTCTGGCCCTGTAGAGCCGTTTATGTAATACCATCGGCGAATGGTATTATGTATAACAGGGCATTACAGCACCACGGCCGAGTGCACTGTCACACCTAACCAAAACCATGTGTTTCATCATTGAGCCTCTCTCTCCCTTGTATAAGAATCCACCCACTCAGTCACATCACAAATACAAAGCTTTAATATCTTTCCTCATAGTCATCACACATTGATGAAATAAAGATGAGAATAGTTCTTATGGCTAGGAGAATACTTCCCAAAAATATTTAGTTAGTATATTTCACAATTTAAAAAAAGTTTAAAGATGAGTGGACCACCTGCTGATTGATACTGACACCACTTGCAGATGGGTACTAATTGATATATATTTATGTTAGAGATTAGAGTCAAGGAACCCTTCGCTGTACAGATATGCCCATCCAGGATGGAGCCAGAACTGCAAGTGTAATGCCATACATTTTATTCTATGTGCCTTAATCTACGAAGGAAAATTATAAAGTCATATAGTTGAATATATGAGGTACATTATGCAAATAACGCAATGGTTGCACTGAACTACTTCCCATTAAACCTCTAGCGGTATCAAATTAATACTAAAGGCTGGGTTCCACTGGCCGGCTACTTCTCCCGCTTCTTGATGAAAGAGTAACAGGGATGGGTGCTATTGGGCCCCGCTACAAAGTCACGTTACTTCCCGCTTCTTTTGGAGCGTTTTCGAAGCATAGAGTGCTCCTGCTTCTGCTCCTTCTTCTACTATCAAACATGTTTGCTTTGAAGCGGCCGCTACCTTGTAGCGAGAGGTAGCGGGAAATAGTGGGGGCTGAAGCGGGGCAATGCCATCACTTTACGCTACTTCTCACGCTACTTGATGCATCCATCTCTATGTGAAAATAAAATGTTGTCTGCTTACATTTCTGAGTAGCGTTAGAAGTAGCGGGGCAGTAGCACCCATTCCGATATACATTCAGTTGCTTGCTCCCGCTTCTAAAGAAGCGGGAGCAAAGAAACGGGAAGAGAAGCGGGAGTAGTAGCCAGCCAGTGGAACCCAGCCTTAACAACTGAATCATCTGTAATAAAACCGTGTTATATACAACGCGTATAATTATAACAAAGGCTACCACATATTCAGTTTGATTCTAATAGAAGATATACATTGTTTGGTGCGACTGTAAAATATCAAATTAAACTGTATGTGGTGGATTTAAGACGTTTAATGAACTTAGAATCACGTATTAACCTCGAAACCTCAGACATATTGTCTACCATAGAGCTAGGATAGAAACATTATAGATATCAGCAACACTATATAATATATTTAAGCTCACCCTCGCCGCCCGGGGAATACCCCGTAGTCGGCGAACTTAATATTAAATGACTTAAAAGATCGGTCCATACATGCGTGAGTGTCAACGCCTGGCTTTCCATTCTGAGGGTAGTGATATAGACTGCACTTCTACGTGGTCTTGAGGGAAATTACACGAGTGGTAATCAAAATGTCCAAGGAGGGGAATTAAATACTCCACTAAGAAGAGACTCTGTAACCCTTAGATGTGTTTTAGAGCCTGACCCTTCGGTAAATATGCACTATGTCTCAGGCTCCTGAGCCAAAAGCTACAGGGCATAAGGTTCTCTAATGGGGAGGCCTCCCCTATACAATATCCAAATAAAAGGCGTCAGGACATGATGTCCCTCAGGGATACATACATTAGGTTAATGTAAAGATTGAATACCGAGAACAGTAGTGGTGATATCGAGGACACTATCTTTGTAAGCTTGGGAAACAAAGCCTCGACTAAATCTAAAATTATACACAAGTGGAAATAGCACACGTGTCGGGGTTACCTAGGCTTTTCTGAATACCCACTGATTACTGAATAACAATTGGCGAAATGTATGGCTTCAGGAAGCAAGTTATATCCTTCCGCAATGCCAATAAATCACGACCAAAAAGGCAGAAACAGTCTAAATGATACAATGCACAAGTATGGGTGACTATTTATAACATCTTTATTGAATAGTGATAAGGTGCTCCAGGGGATACACTCAGGTCATTGCTACGCCTAATTTACTTAAAATAAATCCTTTAAAATTACATCGGCTAAGAAGGTATTTGTGATGGCTGCAGTATAGAAATGAAATAATGAAATGCGCTTGAGCATCAATTCAAATTTCAAATCAAATAATGGAATGATTGACGAAGTGGACAAACCCTCATATTAGCAGGTCATCCAAGAAGGTAGAATTTATTCGAATCAATTTCTTAAAAGCTAATCGGTGACCCATGTGTAAGAATACCTTAAGACAGACAAACAATACTTCAATTCAATGGAAAGTGGGTTGACATTTTCGATAAGACTATAAGAATATCATCGGATTTAAGAGCAGATGCGATTCATTTCCAAATGTAGAACCGTACGTAGCTTTAAAACCATGGCTTTAAAAATGCAAGTAGCATGATATTAACACTAATTCAGAAAGCATGGAATTATAAGTATACGATATATGTATAAGTAGACATAGACATATATTTACACGCATAAACCAAGCAGTGAAAAGGTAAAGGATTGTTGGTGAAATTCTTTTTGAGAGTCTGGCACTTCTGGCTTCTCATACCATTTCGGATATAAGTAAGGAGGACAGTCGAAGGGCACTCAACTCCTTTAAAATATCCAAAAGCTTACTGACAGTTAGCCCTTATGGGACCCATTCTTAGTCAAACCACTAATGGATCACTGCGTTCAGAGATGTACCACTGCATAAAAAATGCAAAACTTTACTTCAAAATTTCACAAGCTAAGCGCCTGTGAATAGCCGGCTGAACAAGGGGTCTCTAAGCTGGGGCTATATTCGGGGACTTACATCTATCACATATTCCATACGGCATCGTATAATTGGATATATATGCATCTAGAGAAAAGGAATTCTATTTAAGACGCAATGCATGAACTCAAAGAGACAAGTAAATGGAAGGAGGTATTTGCCCTTGTTGGAGATGGACGGATAGGAATGGAAGACAATGGATATTAGTTAATTGCCCATGAATATAGCGGGCAAATTAAAAGGCGATCCTCGAGATGTCGAAGAATGTATCCTAGCAAAAAGGACCTCAAGGGAATACATAAAGAACTTGTAATATGCTACAAGGTACTTCAAAATCAGAATCAATAGTTATTTTTTTGCCGCCGGAGAAGGCTCCCATCAGATTTATAATACTTTCGTCACAGGCTCTTTACATTTAACTGTGACGGTATGGTTTTATTGATTTTCCATCTCTCATATTTAAGGGGCCCAGGCAGGCATTCATCAACATATAATATGTGTACAGACTGCCGATATAGTCTTCATATCTCCCTGTATATGTTTATAATTGAAATCAAGTCGAAAGAGGACTAGGTAAACATTGCAAGCAGAGATATTCTTTGGAATAAATATCTATATCTTTCACAAGCATTTTAACAGCAATATCTATTTCATATCAGTAATCTTTATTTATTCTTATTTGTAGGCAGACTATACTCGCTCAGGTTTTGTATTCGAAATTCTGCAAATGCACCGATTAAGTTATTTCTGATGTTAAGCTCCACCAGATCCATTTACAAAATAGTATCATCTTCCCGTATTTTCATACTTAGTCATCAAACCTATAAATGTAGATTTGGTAAAAGTGAATCTCCTTAGATTAACATATCCAAATTAACTTCGTGACCTTGTTCTTCAAATGTGTACACAGTTTCTCTCTGACTTTGTTAAAAGACACAAATTCTTGATTTGATTGATTATATCGTACTACTTTATTTAATTTATTGGTGCTATATCTACCGAGTACATGCTATTTGTAAACTTTATCTAGATGTACTATCCTACTGAGAATAGTGCCCTTCCGGCACAATGTTGAGATAGAATAAAATATTTAAACAATTAAACAAACAAACTCTAAGTGCATGCAAACTTATTACAGAACTGTCTATCCAGCCGGCCATATAAATGGGTATTACATCAAGTATCCAAACAATGGTATATCCGCCAAACCAGATTAACTACATAGGCCCCTACAGCGTGAAAGAGTTGGGCTTGCGTGCTGACGCCATTAGCACGACCTCGGGCATTTGATGAACAATTAACAAACATTCATACCTAAAACTTTCCGGTTACATGCCGACCCTTGGTGCAGGAATATAATTAAAGCCACATATTCAAATACTGCATAATATCATCATTGACTCAGAAAAAATCAACCACACATCTGGAGAGGATGGAGAGAGAAAATGTATTTATGAGCATGAAGCCAATAGCGCCAGGACTAGATTTACACCTTCATTTTGTTCTCGAAATGACACGAGGAGAGAGCAGTAAGGAGAGACAGTATCTAATCATTTTGCTCCATGTGGCAGTAGATCTGGTTGCCTAGAGTGTGCACTATCAGGTACATATACAATGACCTGCTGCTAATAAAGTCTTGATTCAATGGTAAGGAAGGTGGTAACACAGCCCTTAGAAAGCCCCTAACAAAACGCCGCGCCAAGATAGAAACATGCAAGGTAGAGTCATGAAAGACGTCCTAGTATTTAACCGATGGTGTTCTTTTTAATCAAAATCTTATTAAAAAGGTCTGGGCTAATTTCCAGAACGAATCGTACCAAATGTTGCCAAGGCAAGAATGAAAGGCAACTTATGGTTGATGGGAGTTATTCATTACTTGATGTCCCCCAAACAATCGTAGAATGAAATTAAAAGTTTAACCATGCATAGCTGCATGCGTGAGATATTTATAAATTTTGGGGCATAAATACCTAAAAAGTGGAGTGGGGATCCTTAATTGGTATCTTTCCTGAAGTTTTTTTCCTTATAAAACCACGGAATCCATTAGTATACAGGACATAAGAATTTGAAAGGTCTATTTTCCATGTGCCGACCCACAATGGTGCTGACAATTTCTCAAAGAGTTTGTTTGCTGTGCGCTGACAATGAAACGGTTTTCATGTGCTGTTAACGATACCATTTGCGAGAATAATGGCTCATGATTTGACAATAACGTAAGTATTTTAGTGTCTGGGAGTGTAGGCGGTTGAGGAATTAATAGCTTATTTCAGACAGTGATTGTACCAGATAAAACACATATTTTGAACAGAACGTTCAATGGCGCATTTTCTCGCGTAACAGGGAGAGAGAAGGCTTTTCTCTCGAGGGAACAGAGCGCGTGGAGGCAATAATACTTGCTTTCGGATGAATTAATGAGAAACGTTAAAATCAAGTGCTCTGGACCACCAAGGAAAAGAGTTTTATATTTGTCCTTCGACAAAAGTACTTAAAGAAGAACGGTTCGTTGGCTGTTGGGTATTTTTTAATGAATGAGTATGCAATCGTTATATTAAGAATATTGGTAAAAAATATTCATCAAATTTAATAATCGAAGTACACAATGCCTAGCTTTTTAAAATTAGTCCTTTCCTTTAAATCTCCACATTATAAGCGATTTGATTAATAGTGATAGGTTCTCGATGATTGGAGTATAAAAACTAAGAACCATTTTTGGACAAGAAATTACGCTGGTCAGATATGGAATATCCCTCACCCGGGTATAGTTGCTTGAGAGAATATAAGTTGCTACGCGACTGTGGACTGTTCAGTGATTTAAGATCCAAACGGCTAAGGTAGCATAAGCCAAGGTCAATATAACCAAGTCAGGGCCCTGGTCCTTGATCATAAAATTTGGGCAGGACGGGAGAGCCGGCTTTGTCAAGCATTTGCGTTCGTTTCGCTCCGCCATTCATTTTATAGAGTGGCTTCTCTCCCTTCTCCCTCTCCCGTGGCTTCTTTGGGGCAATGCGCCGTGTGAAGGCAGGGGGAACTGCAGGAGGGGGTTTCCAATTTACGTTGACCCAATTCTTCGCACCCCATCGAATGAGGTCGTAATGCGAGTAGGTCAACTCATACTAAGATATTTCATCACTACTATCTATTTGTGCACAGTGGAGTGCAAACCAATGGCATTAAATTAAGCGACAACATATGGAAATAATCTTGCTATTTCCATATATCTGTACGACGTAAATTGCCGTGCCTTTTACTGCCAATAATAACCACTTATGGAACCGATTTCGGAGCGGGTGGGAAATGTAGAACGAGTTTGAAGGCGGTTTGAAGGTGTATCACTCTGCCAGAAAACGAGTTCTACAGTTCCCTTGCCCGCGTAGAACGAGTACCATAAGTTTATTAGTATGTGCCCTCTTCTTCCTTTTATAGACATGACGTCATACAACAAGTCCCGTTCGATAAAACACTAGTTCTACATTAGTTCACAGATATGGAAATCCCGATTATAGAATGTGCATACTAAATAGAAATGTTGCACTAATAGAAGTGTTGATTATATTTCCCGTTTGAGTTAGATAGTGATGTTAATATGTGCGAGATTAGTTTTACAGTTGTATCCAGATTGGAATAAAGTGTGCATTTATGTTTGATATTCTCGATAAATGTAGATTTATGAACCCAATAAATATATTTAAACAGATGTATGTGTTTTTATAAATCGTTTTTTTAATGAAAGTTTTAATATGTTAATGGTAGTAGTACTATCTATATACTCTAGATATATGCATAGCATCAATTGATGATGTTTGTGGAAGAGAGACGTTTCTTTAAAATAGGGCCAACGATTTCTAGGTATCATCCTAGGCAATGCCTCTACTCCACAAGATTATTAAGCAATTAGCAAAGTACCCATCCTCCGGACGGTCACCCTCTCTCTCTCCCCTTCCCCCTCTCCCTCGTTTCCCTCCCCCTCTTCTCTGTCTTTTGTATCTGTTTTTCTCTCCCAACCCCATCTCTGATTCTCCCCCTTTTCCTCATGCTCCCCTCCCCTCTCTCCCTTCCCCCACATCCTCTCCCTCGCCTCTTTCCCCCTCTTCTTGAATGGTCACCCTCTCTCCCTACACTCCCCCCTCTCCCTCTTTTCTCTCCCCTCTTCTCTGTCTTTGATACCTATTTTTCTCTCCCAACCCCATCCCCGATTCCCCCCCCCCCCCGTCTCCCTCCCCTCTTCCTCATGCTCCCCCTCCTCTCTCTCCCTTCCCCTACATCCTCTCCCTCGCCTCTTTCCCCGTTCTTTCCCTCCCCCTCTCCTATTCCCCCACCCTCCCTTTTCTTAACTCTCCCCCTCCTACACCCTCTCCATCCCCTCCCTCTTTTCAATAGCCCCACCCTCTCCCTCCCCTCTTCTTCACTCTCCCACTCCTCTGCATGTAGTTAGGTCCCCCTGAAAGGTTGTTGGAAATAACGTAGTGTCTCACAGGGGCTTTCCCAGGCTATAAATAGAGTGTAGAGATCTCAATTTAAAAAAGGCTTCAAAATCACATTTTCACCCCAGATACCTTTTTTTTAAAGATTTTATTTCCACTGGGTTAGCATTATCCCAGTTGCCTGGGTTCTTCTAATGCGCCCAGTTTACAAAGGATAAAGCCAACAATTACATGTATATATATACATACGGAGAAGCATATCTAGTAATAACATTCTAGCTGTGTTCTTAGTTAGGTGGCGTACATGCTGATTTTCTAAACACAATTTTACAAAGAACAGAAAACAGTGACAAAGTGAATCATAGGTTTGGGAGAGTCACTAACTCAGAGTGTGGCCCAAGTAAAAGAGAGTAGAGTCGACAATTAAATACACATAGTAGCATGCAAGGTCACAAACCACATATGATCTCCAGACAGGGTCAACGGACCTGTAGAGACCAACAAAGTAGATTGGGAGACCCCCGATTCCGAGAACATGTGACACAAAGAAACCCCTCTTTTCTACCTCTTTTCGTAGAAATCGCTCTACCCATATATCATATGGATACACTGGAACATGCTGAAAGAAAGTGACTTTGGGGGAAATGTCAAGTTATGATATGCATTATCTATGATCAAAGCATGTCAATTCATCTAATTCTAAGAATGTCTGTGATGAGGGAAGGGGGAGAAGTCCCCGGAGAGGGTAGGCCAAGTCTCTATAGAAAGGAGTTGTCCGGGAGAAGATAGCTATTTGGAGCGGTGAACATTCAGCCTGTCCACCCTGCAAACGGTCCCTTGATGGCAAGTGCAGGTAGGAGCACTTCTCTCCTGACCGTGAAATTGGCTGGCTCCCCAGCTCCAGTATAAAGGCCCTTATCATTACCAAGGCCCCCTCGCGTACATTCAGATGATGGTGAACATGGGATTTAACCATTCTACGCCAAGACTTGAACTTCATTTTGAACTGCCATAAACAATTTACATCAAAATATCACCACCACCAGGTGTTCCTCACGCAAAGTAACTATCACGGAAAAGACGTATGTATACGTCTGTTTCGTAATTCTCAAGAAATAGGTAAGTAGGTACCATGTAGCCGCCGATCTAATCTATAAAAGTAAATATAAGTACTTGCGAGAGTTGCAATCAACAGATGAGAGGGACTGTACGTGTTAAAGATAGCCCAAGTCTTCCTGGCCTTCTGTTGATATGGAGAACCCGGGAGGACCTTCTCGCTATAAAGCTCCTCACGCTGGTGTTGGTCGGGGTAGGAGCTGATGGTTGGGAGGCATACCATCAAGCAATATCATTTGATTTGCAGATCCAACAGACAAGCCTGGCAATAGACCCCAACTTCTTTTGAAGTTGCGCCTAATCAGACGCTTGCAGTCCATCAGAAAACAACCTGCCGGTCTACATTGATTTAAAAATACATCTTCGGTAATCAATCACCATCGCCGCCCAACGTCCTTCTACTTTACGGAGTCTAGCGGCATATTATAAGTATCGATGACCGACAATTAGTTTAAAAGTTTCCACAAATGCAATTCCAACAGGCACTCAAATGGTGACTTGACGCCCCTAGAATCTGACCTTTTGAAATGGACTCGGCAACCTAAACAACGCTCTCCACATTTTTGTCGACGTTAAAGACCAAAGGTAAATAATTCTATTTCAAGGTGTGTGGCTAGTGGTGGTGATCCACTATCACAATATCGATGGATAAGTTCGAGACTAAAATATCAAATATAACATAAAGGAAATTGATAAAGAAGAAAGAAAGAGAAAGAGGGAGATAGATATATAGATAGAGAGAGAGGGGGGGGGGGGCAAGGTGAGGGGACCAGATAAATCTTCGATTTAAGACGAGTAACGTAACGGAACATATCGCATGCAACGAGACCGACCAACAAGATGACAGGCAGCTTAAAGGAAAAGTATTGTAATGGAAGGGAACTGGGCAGACGAAGATGCCATCCAGGGCAAAGCAACTACGTGGGTCGGGGAAGGCTTCTTTTGTTCGACTGTAATAATAGTCAAACATAATTGGAAACTATTGGAAAAGGGGGGCATCAGGGGAAGCAATCTGATCATCGACGTAAGCAAAGGTGGCCACATTCTCCATTCAAAATGACTAACCCAGACAAACACATCTCAGTAAGGGAATACAAGCGAAAAATAGACAATGATATATCGGTACTGAATTAGCCGTTTTGAGCTGACAGCTAGCATGTTACTATGTGGACAGATAAGATTAGTGTTGCTCCCTGGATATAGGGAAAATAAAAGAATATTTTAAGATGATAATAACATGTTAAGGAAAGAGTTATTGGAGGTCGTCTGAGGATAAAGCTAACATTGCAAGGATATATGGTCTATACTAATATTTAGAGGAGACCTTATAACGATCCGTGAAGTACCTCTATGATTATAAGAGGTTTCTTCAGACATTTCCCATAAAAAATGCCTCATTACATTTTCTCTGTTACTTGAAATCCTCCCAATATATTAAGGGCGTTTAGACTCACAGACATGACCCCCCCCCCCCGCCTTTGGCTAATAAAAGTAACAATAGCGACAACTTCCAGGTTTATTGCATTAAGTATTTCATAGACAGATAGGAGGCAGAGGCAGACACCAGGAACAGACCAGAAGACCTCGCGGCATTCCAAGGACATTCAAAGAATGGTTTATCGTTGGGAAGCTACATTACCATTAGGCAAATAAGTAATTGCAAGCTTGGTGCCAAGGGGCTCAATTGGACTTCATTGAAGACAATGGGAAAATATGATGAAACAATACCAGCAGGCAACGGTCAATATGAGATCAAGAGATCGCAAATTGGAAACATTCAGCCTGGTGAAAAGTCAAGTGTATTCAATATATGAAAGCGGAAACTCCATCCCCAGTACTGGCAGGAAATGAATGTACATACCGACAAGCCGGTCCTGTTTTCGTTATGACAGAAATATCTGACATTACTAACGAAGACCAAGGCATAGTTTATATAAGCGTCCGAAACAAAATAATTAATATAGACTAGAAATTCTTTTATAGTTTGTAGTTGATGATGTCTTGATGATGAATAATATACGTTATTGGCTTCTAATGGAATAGAAATAAAAACACACAAAACACTAAAGACCCAGCGAGTTCCAAGGCTCATAGTTATCCCATATGGACCCAGACGTATCATATAATAAGAGCATTGGTGTTATACCCTTTATTTTAAGACTTTATGTACAATTCTAAGTGATTGAGACAACTCAAAACACGAAGAGACACAGATGTTTGTATTTGAAGGAGGTTAAATGTGTTGGGGCCTTTCGGTCTTTCGGGTTTCGGTCTTACATTCGACCTTCATCAGGATATACAATATCTACAATACAAATATTATTTTCTCACCAGTGCTAGAAGATATCAAAACACCTGCTAAATCAGAGCGGAGTCTATAATATATGATTTACAATTATTTATTCAGAAACACATTTGTCCCATCAAGCATTCATGGATAACAAAACAACCGACCCAAGTCCATAAGGACATGGATGAATGGGAGACAATAATGTTATCCAGGAGCTCAGAACTGCGCAACATGTATAAAACAGTTTCGCCACAGACAAGACTTATATCCTTTTTATTGATTAGTCACCTATATGTATCCAATTCAGGAAACACTGACACCCTCTCACACCCTTCGGATATTATGATACTTTGAATATAACAATTCATCTCATCTCATTATGCTCATACCTTCGTCTGAATGACTGTTGGTAATAATATGTATATTTATAGCGAAATAGCCTGATGATCTCTTTTTCACCCCTTACACCTTTATGTATTTCTAAACACGTCTATAGTCTCAGGGCACAACGAAAATCATCTCCGGATGAGAATGCTGTAATCTTGTTAACTTCCTGAATGAAGAAATTTGAACAAAAAAAAGAGAGCAAGCCGGCCGACTGGAAGATGCTTCAGAGACTGACAAGTCTATAACATTGATTCAGCGACACTGAGATGTTACCACAAACACCTGGACGGGCATTAAAGGAGACCCCTCTTGTTCCTTATCCAACTCTCTTAAAGGTGTCCTGATCGCCCAAAATACACAAACTGTATCCAATCAGAAACTTTCACATGTTTTTGTTTTTTTTAGCAAGGAGCGTCATTACGATGAATCAAGCGAACTTTATATTCAACGGTTCCGAGGTTAACATTAAACATGCCTTCCAATATCAAAGGAATAAGATAATTTTGCCAAAATTAACTAGAAATTAAGGTCCAGGCTTTCAAGTCGAGAAGCCAATCCCGTTTATAAAAATAGAAGAAAAACATGTTTCATCTCTTCATCCACAAGTGCGCCTTTGAAGGTCATTGAAGGTCATTGCGTTGTCTTTGAAGACCCTGATTGCATTTGGATAAGAAATGGCATCAGTTTTATTTGGGGTAGGGTGGGGGGTGGGGGTGGGGGCATCACCAATGCGAGTCACCATGCAGGCTTCTGATAGGAAGGTGAGTCCGGGATGACCACTATGTGTCTGTTTTTGATAGCTTTAGTGTCCCTTGATATTGCTGTCAATGTCTGGAATCACCAAGAATGAGAAAAATGTTATGTCCAGAGTATGATCGGTCTGGTCGGTATACATGCTAAAGAAAGACATTTTTGTATACTTGGTAAAGTGAACGCAAACTCTTTCCTGGAATAGCGATCTCATATTTTACAACAATCAAGGGCCTTCTTTTAATATTTTTTTTTATCGCTCGATAACTGGGTCACCATGCAGTGTACCCTGTTTAACATCAACCGAGACTGAACTTCTGACGACAATAAACAAGAAAGTGTTCTTTGAATACCATTCCATGACAGGGATACCTATTTTCCGCTGCTGTATTGTTTTTCTATTGGACAAATAGTACAGTACCAAAGTACATGAAACCACATTCCCGCAGAGGACAACGGATGGTCGTAACCTATTATGTCTGCTTTTGAGAAGCCGCTAGCCTCATGTATAAAGGAAGGCCACAAATTACTAAGAACGTACTCAACTATATTTTCTCATTTTGTATATATATCCTGAGCCTTGAATTGGAGAGTACTTTCGGGAAATCAGTAATAGGTAGTAAAAGATGATAGCAAATTCATTAGCTGGGCTTTCCTCTACGCAGCAGCAATGTGGTCAGCGAATTCTGACCAAGGGATCTATTTTCAGGTAAACAGATTTATCGACGAACTTTAAATGATGTGACGTGATTCCCATGCAGCGAGCAAGACAAACTTAAAGAAAACGATGAAAGCCCATAAACGTGAATGAGAACCCATCACAAGAGAGAAATAATACATCGTCCGTAGTATAAAAGACCCTATGGGAACATCATAAAATGTACTACACTCCTGCTAAGCGATTCTAATTGATTAGGGTAGAAAAAGACGCGCTTCTTTGTCCCTTTACGAGAATAGACCCATGAATCGATGAGAGAACGTAGGTCTAGGACACTCCCGCCTGAGGAGAAGAAGCATATGCAGCGAGGCACAGCAAGCATGGGATCAATAGTATAGTATCCATGATGCGAAATCGTGGGAAAGGAACCAACCGTCTTATCAACTTCTAACGAATTGTGAAAAAGGTGAAACGTAACTGAGACTCAGGTTTGTCTTTTGCCTTTTGTCCATGGTAAGGTGGTGAAATAGTTTTGTATGATCCCATTCACTAGTAACCTCAACATCTGTCAGTCCCAGCCTATCCTAAAAGGGAAGTCCCATAAGTCCAACGCTAATTAGTTTGGCCTATACAGGGCTCTCTGGACCTCGGATTCTACATCATGGAATCCACTAGTCTAGAACGTTGTAAAGTAAAACCAGCTTTCAATGCAGGAGTAAAAGGTACGGATACAGTTGTTTGAATCCCAAAGCATTCCTGTGAAGTATAGTGAGTTCTGAGATTAGGAGAGGGAAGATTGGAGATCAATGCTTTGTCTTCAACAGACGGATCCTTCTTCTCAGACCCCTTGTCTGTTAGCACAGATATCTTTTAATAGGGGTACAGTTACAAAAACTGTGGTAACGAAATAAAAACGCATTGAAAGGAGAATATTTTAGAATAACAATCCCACAAACAAATAGGCAAAAATGCTCTTGACGTGATTATCTATTAGCAAAAGTGGAAAGTGAAAACATCGACTAGTTTTTCCTGGGAATATTGACACCTGGATCAGCAATGATAAGAAGTCGTTGCAGGGAATTTGATTTCTTGAAAAGGTCAGGTTACAGTTTGAAGTAAATTGTAATAACTGCAGAATGACAGACTTTCTCGTAACCAACTGCCTATCTTGCGCTCAAAACCACAGGTTTGCCTCAAAATTACCATACAACATCGAATATTATATGTGTGGAATGCCATGGTTTTTTGCTTCAGTTTTTTTATATTCAGAACTGAATTTTGCAAGACGTTAGAAACGCTAGTTTTCCCTTTTCAGGTCAACAGACTTATTGATTTAGTCTCTTTAACAAGGATACGTAATTATATCCAAATAGTTGATCCATCTATAATATTTGGCAGAAAAACATAATATTCACCTAAATGAAACAGAAAACATTTAAATCGTAACTTTTATACTTAAACTAATTTCTTGAGATGCAGGTTTTCATTATCTGATAAACAGCAAATACCGCAGAGGTTTAGCTTAAGTCAGTAGGCCTTTATATATGATACCTTAAACAATGTCTACTTTACCTATACTACTCACGATCTTACACAATGTCCACTTTACCTATACTACTCACGATCTTACACAATGTCTACTTTACCTATACTACTCACGATCTTACACAATGTCTACTTTACCTATACTACTCACAATCTTACACAATGTCCACTTTACCTATACTACTCACAATCTTACACAATGTCCACTTTACCTATACTACTCACAATCTTACACAATGTCCACTTTACCTATACTACTCACAATCTTACACAATGTCCACTTTACCTATACTACTCACAATAAAACAATGTCCACTTTACCTATACTACTCACGACCTTGCACAATGTCCACTTTGCCTATACTACTCATGATCTTACGCAATGTCCACTTTGCCTATACTACTCATGATCTTACGCAATGTCCACTTTGCCTATACTACTCACGATCTTACACAATGTCCACTTTGACATTACTACTCACAACCTTGCACAATGTCCACTTTGCCTATACTACTCATGATCTTACGCAATGTCCACTTTGCCTATACTACTCATGATCTTACACGATGTCCACTTTGCCTATACTACTCATGATCTTACACGATGTCCACTTTGCCTATAGTACTCATGATCTTACACGATGTCCACTTTACCTATACTACTCACAATCTTACACAATGTCCACTTTACCTATACTACTCACGATCTTACACAATGTCCACTTTAGCTATACTACTCACAATCTTACACAATGTCCACTTTACCTATACTACTCACAATCTTACACAATGTCCACTTTGCCATTACTACTCACGAGGTTCTATATATATGTTTATTACCTAGCGAACGAACACTGTACGCGGGAGGGAATGTGGCTTACACCGTATTATGGAGCCTATATGGACAGCAGTCATGATATTACTACTTTATTCTTACTTCTTTATTTACAACACCTTTGTATTTCTATTTTTTATTCGTTTTTATTGACAGTATTGACAGTATATTGAACTGTCATTTTACCTAGACTTCTTACGTCAGTTTAATAAAACCAGATTAGCCACGTAGAACATTGTTTTCGCTGTCTTTCTCCTCCTAAACACATACCTAGGGTCATTACATGAATCTAATCTGGATTTTTTTTGTTACAAATCAAATGACCCCGTTGTCCTAGGATCTCGATTTAGTTATCTTTGGTTGACTCTAGTCTTGCCAAGTCGTACTAGAAAGAATCTTTTCATTTAATCGAATTTTCCTCAAACTAAGAGCAAAAAGGCATTTCCCCTCAAACTAAGAAAAACATACTATCATCTTTTTTTATTTCATTTACAGGCCAAGTCATTAATTATGAATACAATTGTTAATAAAATACGCATTTTGTCGTTCAACGACGTGTCTCATATATTGCATTCTATAATAGATAATTTTTTCGATAATATTTTTTTTTAGCATAAGGAAATTTAATCTATCGCTATTATGTAGCTTATGTAATTAGATGTCTGCATTTTATTGATTATATTTGTTCAAGAAGAAAGTAGAACACGTAAATAAGTATAACCACTCACTCAAATTATATTCTATTACTGTTTCATATATTTGAGGTGTACTTCCAAAGCAGGTCGATAAATAACATGTCCTAATGATTCAAATACAACGTAAACTTTACTCTGGCGCAAAGAATTATTGAAAGATAGAGCTGCCTTTGATGGAATATGCAAAATAAGTGGAAGTCCTAAAACGGTTACTACTCCATTTCTCAGAGACTCAGGTACTTTATGGGCCTTTAACGCTTCTTGAGAATGACACGAAGGTCCATTACAAAACTGGAATTTTATCTCCCAGCTTAAGTTGAGGAGGGACAAAGAACAGCTGCTTTGTGTAATTTATTTTAAAGCAGGTCCAACGGGCACTACAATCTGAGAAATGAGCACATCATTTAGCCACTTGGACATGGTCATGACATTGAAATGGGAAAAAAGATACGGTCGCCTCGATTTTACATCCTTTCAGCCGAATGTTTGGCTGAAGGGTGGGAGAACAAATGATAGTCGGGGCAGGTTTTAAATGGTTAAGCAGAAATGAAATAACTATTCGTCCTATATGTTTGCCATCTACCAGGAAGGTTATCCAATTATATATCATGGAAATCACATGTATGATGTCATACAAATACAAACATATGTATACGAATGCCTTGTACAAATGATGTTCTCCATTTTACTTATATCGCTTGTGTAACTTATAGGGTCTGGTGCATTATGTACTGTGCTGTATGTACTGTCTCTCTTTTCTTAATTCTTTTATACTTGGCTTTATACTGCAATGAACACACCTGTTGTATATGCCTATGTAACTGAACCCGTCTCATCCTAGCTCATAAATAATATCAGAGTAAGAATAGAATTTAATAGTTCTACTATTATTTCTCCTCCTCGACGCTACCTGAGGTTATAATACATGTTAAAAGCAGGTTTCGACACAATTATCACTAACTGTGCAATAATGACCGTCTGTGCATTATGTTGCAACACTCTAAAATCATTATAACTAGAATTATCAGTGCCTATACCAAAGATTTAACACGCACAGGAAACGTTTGACAGGAAACGTGAGATACAATTCTGATTCTAAAATTAGACTTTTATTCAGGGCTAAGAAGTCTCTTACTTTCAAGGCGAAACGGGACCTCTATAAGATGGCCATTCTTCCCAATCTGTGACTTTCTTTATGATTCTGCACCCCAGTCTTTGTTGCGAAGGCTACAATCTCAACAAAACCTGGCACTCTGAATAATATTTAATAAAAACAAATTTGACAATGTAGATGAGGAGCATAAACTCCTAAACATATGGCCTCTCCAAAACAGGCGTAATAAACATTTATTGGATGTAGCCTTCTATATGGCTCGAAATCCCCTTCACCTCGATAACCGTGTTCTTCCAACAAGGAGTCACGCTAAGGGGAGAAGAAATCTTACAATAATTAGCACAAAGTCTACTAAAATTATGGAATCTCTAACTTATAAATGCCAGACTCGTTGGAATTCTCTTTTGCCAGAAGCACACTTGATTGAGGATGCGTCTTCTTTTAAGAAGTATACAGAGAACCTGTTATCTCCCTTTAAGCCAGCTGTGACTGGTTAATGTATCTTAATGATCAACTGATCGATTGATTATTGAAATGTGTGACCTTTTCTACGCTTCCTTGAGCATTGCATAAGTATGGAACTTTTAAATCTTGTATGGAGCTCTAAACCTTATAACTATTTGTATTATCATCATTCATTCATACATCATATCCCATGTACCATCTCATGTTTTATCTGTAACCTACATGCTTTGAAAATGTAGCTATGGATACATTTTTTGTGTTTCATGTCTCAATGTAATTTGCATACTTAATGATCTGATATAGATGAAATTTGTTATATTGTAGTAATATTCTACTTGCCTGAATATCAAACTCTAGACACAATGTTACAAAGGAGTACTGTGCCTCCTCTCTAACTAATTAATTAATTATGAGTCATGCATGTCATATACAATGTTGTGTACCCTGCTGACTCTCTCAATATTACCTTAGTCCTGTCATCGGACTATGATTGCACGCTCTCTGTCAGATTGACTTCTTAATTCTTAATTCTTTGTCCTGCTAAGTATCTGCTGATACTGCTCCTTGTTGATGTTCACTTTGCTAACCTCGTGTTGTCAGCACTTCTCCACAAGTACTGAATATTTTGTACAAACCTTTCATCTCTTCCCTGACTTAATTTATAAGTTTTCGAATTGGTAACCTTAACTTGACAACTTGTTAATGTCAGTAACTATTTGATAACTGTTCAAACTAGAACTAGTTGGAATTCGCATAATAAGGCATTCGCCGGAGGAAATGATATGATTGTATCATGATTGGCGCAACTACCTTCTGTAATATACCATCTTTGCAAATAAAAGAATTCTTCAAATCAAATCAAATCAATTAAAATTCCCCCTCGGTAAAAGTGATGACAACCACCTCTGAGGATAAGCCAACTTATATGCAGTAGCCAGCGGGCTTCTAACTGAACGGTCGGGTTCATACAAGCGATGACGTTATCAGTGCCATTTAGAACGCATTACCTTAATGGATATCCTCTTATATACGGACGTCGAGTAATTCCATTCAAATCAAGACAAACCAAGATTTAGGTTTCCAAGGTGATCTGCGAATGACTTGATTGGCATTTATAACATACATTACTCAGCGGCCATTCCTACACCAACTTCGGGGTTCGCTGTGCATGTATTACTGCTGACATACAGCAATATTAGTACAAGTGATGGTGGTAGTGTATAAAACATGGAGGAGCTCATCCACGCTTAGGCTCATACCTCAAGTGGGTAAGAATTACTGCCATAACAAATCCCGCCCTATATGGAATCTAAACTTGTACTAAGACCAGCGTTCTCAGCCATTCCCCATTCATGTTTCACACGTGTACTTGGTCATTGACGAGGTAGGCAAAGTTGACATGCCCACGTCGGGGACACAAATTGACAATAAATTGCAGCAGCGAGGCTTCATATTTTACACTCATTTTCTTCCAACTATCTGTAAACTGATGTGATGGGATTCATCGGCTTCGTACTTTTGCTTGATATTTAGGGCTGCCCTACACTCCTGGAGTCCTTTTAATATTAACCATTGGGACTAAGGAACCTTTAAGGAGAATATGAGTCGTGGGCTTAGTCAAAATGCGTGTTCACCTTTTTGTACTAGGTCATTTTAGCTATTTGTGGAATAGTTTAACCACGAAGCTGTTCTGGTATAGTGTTACTATAGAATTCCGTTTTATATGTAAGGACTTCAAGCTTCCATTCCGCTACTTAGTTTACTCGCCCAGGACAATTTAAAATAAAATAAACACCCATTACCTACTCTATATCAAGTACCAACAACAAGGTCGATCAGCTTTCCATCTTTAACCCTTTTTCCTTTACTCCACCCACCACATGTATAAGCGACCTCTCGATCTATCTCCCAAATCTTAAGACTCGTTTTCTACCTACTCTCCTTTTACTTATTGCCTCTCCACTCCCCACTGCTATCTTCCACCCTTTTGTCTCACTCTTCTCTTTCATAGTCTATTAAACCGGAGGCAAAAAGGCTGACTGCAGCTGATGGATGTTGGAGGTGGAATGACCCCACAATGTCAGGGAGATTGTTAACTAACTTGGATGTTATAGACTGAGCCCCTCACCTATAAAGGGGATCCGGCCTTACTCGTGCCTTGATCAAAAAAGGCATTAGTGAATGAGTAGCCTTTTTAGTAGTATTAGAAAAGACCGCATGTCGGAGGTCAAGTGTCTCGCCTTTCCTTACCCATCTATGAGATAAATGGACCTATTTAGATGAGCATCTCATGTTCCCAACTCCATGGCATCGCTAAATTATTGCCAGTAGCTGCTGCAGGAAAAACACAGGGAAAGGTCGGTTTCCGGGCTTGGATCATTCCAGACCTGATGCTGATTCATTCCGGTGGTGTGGTTCCAGTCATTAAACTGACTATTCTTAGGTAAAATGACCTTCCTCCTAATCTTATCGATAGAATTACGGGGGACGAGGGCGAAGGAACCCCGTCGTTAGTGAGTTAAAAAGGGTACTTATATTCGATGGTTATTACAGCATGACGTTGGATAATATTATTTATTTTCAAGTCAGTCAGTGAAGCAGGCTAATTGTTAAAACGGGCAATGTGCCATGCCCGCTGCGGGTCCGGGGTTTTCCCATTCCCAGTTAAAGCTTCATTTTATGCGGCACCAGATGTTGGCTCTTGCTTTAATAGCTTTAGAAAATCTAGTACATGAGCACTAGTATACCCCCAAACAAATTACAGTCCCGATCTAATTGGACAATCGGAAGCAGTCCAAGACAAGGTCCATCGATCTAATCATGCAGAAATTTATAAGCCCATTGAGGTTTAAACTTTGGATTTAACGAGGATTGACGATGGGAAAATATTGCATCAATTGACCTTGCAGCAAGTGATTAAGCTATACTGGCGCGGTGCGTGCAGTATAGACAGAGTCAGGCCTCTGATCTGGACTGAGTTAATAGGGACTCGGACTCGGTCATCTCCATGCATTATTGGGGCTTTGACCTCCCCTGCTTGCCACTCATTAGCAACATGAAATGTAGCAGGTCTAGTCTCCCTATTGGCACAGGATTACCCACGAGCACATTGCATCGTGTGGTCTGCGCCGAGGACAAGTCCTGGTTGCCCCTAACCATTGGTCATTCTCAGCCTGCCTCTCCAGACTATTTATTCACTCGGTGTTGTCTTAAAGTGGGCTGGAAGAAGAGCAGGAGGTGGAGGAGGAGCAGCAGGAGCATAGGGTCTCTGCAGGAGCGAATGCCTAGTGATCAAGACGAAGCCGTGAGCGTGCAAATGATCCTGACAAAAAGCCCATTCAATGTAATGCTCGGGAAGATGTGGAAGGGATTTTTATCACTTGGTGCACCTTTTATACAGTAATTGAGGTCAGCCGGTGACCAATAGCTCGGATGATATGCAATAGACGCCCTACCTACAACAGTGCTACTGGTGCTTACTTGGGTTGAAAATGTAATTTTCCACTTGTGTTTGTAAATTCTCACGATCTACGATTCTAAGGTATAATTGAGATGGCACACATACATGTTAGTACTCTTACTCAGATGTTCTGTTATCCCCTTCTAAAAGTAAGTTAAGACAGGTTAGATATTTCATAAGACTAACTTCAGCTCTCCTATATTTTGAACCACACTTACCAGCTGAGAGGTGTTTAGATATATATTAGTCCAGTAGAAATAGGGTTCAACCTAGAACAAATTGCAATAGAAGGTTTTTCAATGGTTTTAGGTACTTTGAGTGCTCCTTATTAACATACTAAAAGTCTACAAAAATCAAGATGGCGGAACATTCCAAAATCGAAGGTCAAAGGTCAAGGTCACCAAATTATTTTTTCAAAACCTTTTGAGCCATAAGTTTTGATTCATTGAAAATAGAATTTTAATTTTTTGCACACATATGACCTATAATGGACCCTTCATTTTAAAAGAGTCATTTGACCTCTGACCCCAAGGTCAAGGTCATTTAAGGTCATCTAAAGATGAAAAATTGGACTTTTTTAGGGAATTTGGCTCATGAAAGTTTCCATTTTTGAGAAGATATGACTCAAACTCATTCACAACATAATGTATATGAAAGCCTGTGAAATTATGAGCCATGCAGTCACATTTTAGTGGCCTGCTCCAAGCATTGACCTAACAACAGCCTAACAAATATGGTAACAATAAAACAACAATAGTTGGGATTTTGACCTTATTAGACATTGAGCTCCAGATAGAACCAAACCTTTTTGGTATGATTTGATCCATATCTCTGGATTTATTAATAACAGAATTTCCATTTTTGGCATGCACAATACCTATGATAGGAGCGTCATTTTGAAGTAGTCATTTAACCACTCACCCCAAGGTCAAGGTCATCCAAGGTCACCAAATTATGAAAAATGAGGCTTTTTAAGGAGTATATCTTATGAAAGTTTCCTCTATAGTCAATACAGTTGTTCTTGTATGATTGGTATAGTATGAAGCTGTTTGTGATTTATAGGTACATGGGGCATTGTCACCAGTGTGTATTTTGAGAAATTCAAGATGGCTGCCAAGATGGCTGCCATAACCAATTGATATTCATAACTTGACTTTTGCTTATCCAAATCTTTGATGTTGTACCACTTTTTTATGGTTTGAGGGGTCAAGGAATCCAATGAAGCTATTTCCAATAGTCTGCAACCAGTTGCCATAGAGATAAGGTTACCATGGTAGCCAAACATTTTGGTACCAGAGATTTTTTTATTAATCAAGGTCATATCTTATTGTTGCATGCCATGCTTGTCATGGACGACCAAAGAGGGTGTAATGGGGGTCATTCAGCAACATAGAGGGAATAATGAGGGTCATGGAGTACCAGAGAGGGTGTAATGGGGTCAATTAGCCAAATAGAGGGAATAATGCGGGTTATGGAGTACCAAAGAGTTCGAATGGGGGGTCATTCAGCAACAAAGAGGGTATAATGTGGGTTATGGAGTAACATAGAGGGTATAATGGGGGCTTATTCAGCAACATAGAGGGAATAATGTGGGTCATGGAGTACCAGAGAAGGTTTAATGGGGGTCATTCAGCAACATAGAGGGTATAGGGGGGCTTATTCACCAACATAGAGGGTATAATGTGGGTTATGGAGTAACATAGAGGGTATAATGGGGGCTTATTCAGCAAAAAAGAGGGAATAATGTGGGTTATGGAGTAACATAGAGGGTATAATGAGGGCTTATTCAGCAAAAAAGAGGGAATAATGTGGTTCATGGAGTACCAGAGAGGGTGCAATGGGGGTCATTCAGCAAAATAGAGGAAATAATGTGGGTTATGGAGTACCAAAGAAGGTGTAATGGGGAGTCATTCAGATACATAGAGGGCATAATGTGGGTTATGGAGTACCAAAGAGGGTGTAATGGGGAGTCATTCAGCAACATAGAGGGCATAATGTGGGTTATGAAGTAACATAGAGGGTATAATGGGGACTTTTTCAGCAACATAAAGGGTATAATGGGGGCTTATTCAGCAAAATAGACGGAATAATGTGAGTTATGGAGTAACAAAGAGGGTATAATGGGGGGTCATTCAGCAAAATAGAGGGAATAATGTGGGTCATGGAGTAACATAGAGGGTGTAATGGGGGGTCATTCAGCAACCTAGAGGGCATAATTTGGGTTATGGAGTAATGTAGAGGGTATAATGGGGGCTTATTCAGCAAAATAGAGGGAATAATGTGGGTCATGGGGTACCAGAGAGGGTGTAATGGGGGTCATTCAGCAAAATAGAGGGAATAATGTGGGTTATGGAGTAACATAGAGGGTATAATGAGGGCTTATTCAGCAAAATAGAGGGAATAATATGGGTCATGGGGTACCAGAGAGGGTGCAATGGGGTCCTTCAGCAAAATAGAGGGAATAATGTGGGTTATGGAGTACCAAAGAGGGTGTAATGGGGGGTCATTCAACAACATAGAGGGCATAATTTGGGTTATGGAGTAACATAGAGGGTATAATGGGGGCTTATTCAGCAAAATAGAGGGAATAATGGGGGCTTATTCAGCAAAATAGAGGGAATAATGGGGGTCATGGAGTACCAGAGAGGGTGTAATGGGGGCTTATTCAGCAACATAAGGGTTATAATGGGGGGGGGGGGTCATTCAACAAAATAGAGGGAATAATGGGGGGTCATTCAACAACATAGAAAGCATAATATGGGTTATGGAGTAACAGTAGGGTATTATGTGGTTCATGGTTCATGGAATGATATAGAGGGTGTTAAGGGTATAACTTAATGTTACGCAGCCCAGGGGGTGGCAGTCTAAATTTTGAGGCAACAAGGCTTTACATAATATATGAATGGTCTTTAATGTCAGTCATGGAGTAACACAGCAGGTGTTATTGGCAGTCATTCATCAACATAGAGGGTATAATGTGGGTCATGGTGTAACATAGAGAGTATAACATGGGTTATAGAATAACATAGAGGGTCTAATGTGGGTCATGGAGTAATATAGAGTGGGTAATGTGGGTCATGGAGTAATATAAATTGGGTAATATGGGTCATTCAGCAATATAGAGGTCATGGTGTGGTAATGCAGCAATGATGGGGCATAATGGATGGCATGCAGCAACATAGAGGCTGTAATCAGGGTATAATATGGGTCATGGAGTTTAATAAAGGGTGTAATGGCAAGGGTCATTCACAATCATAAAATGCATGATGTGGGTCATGGAGTAACACAGAGGGTAACATAGGTGACATAACGTGGGCCATGGACTAATATAGCTGGTGTAATGGGGATCATTGAGCAACATAGTCTAAGAAATGATGGGGGTCATGCAACAACATGGGGGTATAATGGGAAGTCATTATCATACCTGTATTATTTATCTAATATTAGATAGAACCTGTATGGGACTGGGGGAAGAGACAATGACAAATGGAGGGTACAATAGGGTGCCTCAGTAAGATGGAGGGTATAATGGTGATACTTCAGCAAGACAGAGGGTATAACAGAGGTACTTCAGCAAGACAGAGGGTATAATGGATATACATCAGCAAGTCAGAGGGTATAATGGTGATACTTCAGCAAGTCAGAGGGTATAACAGAGATACTTCAGCAAGTCAGAGGGTATAACAGAGATACTTCAGCAAGACAGAGGGTAAAATGGAGATACATCAGCAAGACAGAGGGCATAACAGAGATACTTCAGCAAAACAGAGGGTATAACCGAGGTACTTCAGCAAGACAGAGGGTATAACAGAGATACTTCAACAAGTCAGAGGGTATAACAGAGATACTTCTGCAAGTCAGAGGGTATAACAGAGATACTTCAACAAGTCAGAGGGTAGAATGGGGATACTTCAGCAGAATCAAGGGTAGAATGGGGATGCTTCAGCAAATTGGGGGGTAGAATGAGAGTGCTTAAGCAAGTCAGAGGGTATAATGGAGGTACATCAGCAAGACAGAGGGTATAATGGAGATACATCAGCAAGTCAGAGGGTATAATGGATATACATCAGCAAGTCAGAGGGTATAATGGTGACACATCAGCAAGTCAGAGGGTATAATGGTGATACTTCAGCAAGACAGAGGGTAAAACGGAGATACTTCAGCATGACAGAGGGTAAAATGGAGATACTTCAGCAAGATAGAGGGTACAACAGAGATACTTCAGCATGACAGATGATACTTCAGCACAGCCATACTTATCGCCCCCGCTACCTGTTAATGATCACTTGTCCTAGTTGGATAGACATGTCTGTACCAAGTCTTGTCTATGGAGGCTCTATATTGTTCTCACTACCTGTTAAGTATGCAAACTATGGCATATGCCTACTTGCCCGGTTACACTAGGATTGTTGGATACGATAGAGTGAGTGAGTGTGATTGGTTGCTTTACGCCCTTATCGACACTTTGAAGTGTTTTAGATCTCACTATAAGTGTCGACATGGCAGACCATGCTGGTGTATCAGACATACTATTGTTTTCAGTCAAATTTATTGCCCCCCAATGACTGCCTACCAATGACTGCCTGGAATAGTAGGATAAATATGCCAGTCTTTGATTTTGATAGTGTAAGCCTTATATTGTTCTCACTACTTGTTATGGATAATTCTCAAATGCCTATATTGTCTATAATGTCCATTATAAATTATAGAGTCAAGCAAATTAGTCATAAGTGCGCAAACTATGGCATATGCCTATTGCCCGGTCACAGTACCCTTTATTGTAACGACAATACACCAAACCTTGTTGCCATTATACAGATGCAAACTAAGGCACATGCCTACTGCACAGATACTGTATATCAAAGTACCAGAAGGTAGAATTTAACCCTAAGCTCTACTACTATTACGTGTGACTTGTTGAGGGTAAAGGCCGAAAAAATTTCCATCTTAATATAAGATCGCTGACTAATAAATGGCAGCAACTAAAGTTGCCAATTAATATGACTTTTGATGCCTTCTTATTGAGTGAAACTTGGCTAAAGAGTAATATACTGGATGCTAACTTCTATATTGACGGATACAATATTGAAAGATTAGATAGGATTCAGTCAATCGGTGGAGGACTATGTGCATTTATAAAGAATTCGCTAGAATACAAAGTTTTGGATGACCTAAATCACCAAAGTATACATCTAGAAGCCCAAGTATTCCATATAAAACATGAGAACTCTAAGAATCTGATCCTTGCCAACTTATATAGGCCCCCAGCGGGCAGAGTATCTTTTGCAAAGAAATTACTAACATTATTGATTTAGCCAGAGAAGCCTACCCTAACTCTGAGTTAGCAATACTTGGGGACATAAATATTGACATGTTACTTCATAATAACTACCCTAATAATCACAAAGAAGAGCTTCTGAAATTAGTTAATAATAAACACTTGGAATCGGTTATAACCCTCCCAACAAGAATCGGATTAAATGGGAAAGAATCTGCACTGGACCATATCTTGTCCGACATTAAATATATTAGCCAGGCAGGGGTAATTGAATATAACCTGAGCAACCACTATATTGTCTACCTAATTAGGAAAAACTTAGGGAAAAACATGCCAAATGTAACTTCCAGGCCAGGTCTTACAGCAACTTAAATACGGCAAATGCCGAGAATGAAATGAATTCAATCAATAACTGGCAATCCTTTTACCAATCCTAATAAAGCCTGGGACTGAATGTATGATACCCTATTAAAAACAACTAATAGAATATGCCCCAAGAAGAAATTTAAGGCTAAAAAGAAGAAACCCCCGTGGTATACTAATGAGTTAATCAACTTAGCACATAACAGGGATTATAATTTTAGAAAGTATAGGAAAACAAAAAAAGAAGCCTTTAAGCTTAGAGCTGTTTACTTCCGGAACCTGGCTAATAGTGCAACCAGACAAGCCAGAAGTAACTACATTGAGGAACAGCTAGATAGACACAGATACGATTATAAGAAGTTTTGGCAGATACTTAACGATTATCTCCCATTCAAGGAAAAGTCTAAAACAATTACCAAAATTATTAACCCAGAGACTGACATTATGGCATATGCCAAAGAAATACCAAATGTCATTAATAAATTTTTTGCCAATGTGGGGGCAAAAACTGCAGCACTGCTACCGTCCATTATTAATAATTTTGACCTAGGCCCTGCGGACCCAAATATCAAATTAGATTTGGGATATTCTTCCTGTCACATCCAACAGAGATGTGCATCTTGTTTGTATGATTTATACAATTTTTGCCTTTACTCAAGAAAGAAAATTGGTATAGATATGTGACATCTGTTCAATTAGAATTATTATCATTGGACAAGAATTGTGCAGGGGCTCCAGACATTAGGGCCCAATGACAATAGGGCCCAGAAACCACGGACGTTAGGGCCCAAAGTCCAGATGGCCGATTCTGGGGCGGGCCCTAACATTTGAAAGTGGGTGGGCCCTAACAACTGATGGAGGTTGGGCCTGATACTAGACCTACATATTTACAAGTAAATATTTCAGACGATATGGCCCACCCTTTCTCAGACACTAGGGCCCAGCTGTGATGGGCCCGAACATCTGATAGACTACTTATTTGTTAGTTTCATTCAACTTATTGTGGGTGGGCCCTAGCGTCTGAATGTAGGTGGGCCCTAACGTCTGAGGATGGGTGGGCCCTAACATCTGAAATAATTACGGAAAACATGCGAAAGTGGGCCCTAGCATCCAAGGTTTGGGCCATAACATCTGAAGGTGGGTGGGAAATCTGAAAATAAGTGAAAGTGGGCCCTATTGTTGTTTGGCCCTACCGTTGTTTGGCCTGAATGTCTGTACACCTCGTGCAGTACTTACAATCAGGGGTTTATGGCAACAAATTAAATATCAAAGTTATTTATTTTCAGAATGGGATTATAGTTTTTATTTTGACTATTTTCAACCTATTTTGCCCTATTTATGCAAATTACATGAAATCTGATTGGCTGAAAGGGAATGGGATTGACATAAGGGATGATGCTCTTTAAAATTGCAATGGTAACCATCGGAATATCTCGTTGCTAAGCAACCAAGACAGATAGAATATTTTCAATGACATCATTGGATTCCTTGGGGTCGATTTAGTGGGGGTAGGGGTTATCAAATCAAATGTATCTATAAGACCTATGGATATAGGCTCATTTCCTGTCAGCCAATCAGATTTCACCTTTTTTGCATAAATAGGGGGAAAATGGTAATAATAGGTGAAAATAGAAAATGGCCGCCTGCCACATTTTTTTCAGCATCCTTGAGAACACCCATAAGAATTAAGAAATTTAAATAAATGTTGATATCAAAAAAAGGTTGCCAGACAGTTCTGCACTATTATAAGCTTTGGAGTCAATAAAATACCCAATATGGCCAAAATCCTACTCTATATTTTCTTAGATACCACATTTTGTTAGGCTGTTGTAATGTCAATTTTTCAAGTAGGCCTCTGTAAATTGGCTTTTGGGTTCAGAATTTCACTGGCTTTCATATGTATATTATATTGTGAAGGAATTTGAGTAAAATCCTTTCAATGGGGGAAACTTTGATAAGTCATATTCTCTCAAAGGCTTCATTTTTCATGATTTGGTGACCTTCAATGACCTTGACCTTGGGGTCAGAGGTCAAATAACTGTTTCAAAAGTAAGGGCCCATCATAGGTGATATGTGTGCAAAAAATGAAATTTCTATTTTCAATAAATCAAAATATATGGACCAAAAAGCAAAATTATTTTGGATGCTTCATTTTTTGGTGACCTTGACCTTTGACCTTCGATTTTGGCATGTTCCGCCATCTTGATTTTTTTAGACTTTTAGTATGTGACCAATGGGGATGTATAGTACTCAAAACTGTTGAAAAACCTTCTATTGCAATTTGTTCTAGGTTAGGCCATTTTTTACCTTAGATCTACTGGACTATATATATATAGAATAGTCCAGAGAAACCATATAACATTTAATAGCGTGCCTTTTTGAGTGACATTGTGAGTAGTATAAAGAAAGTAACATTAGATCCAGGGTATGATATTAAAAAGTATCTACGTAATAGATAACTGTATCGAATACACTTGTCTAGTTAGTTACTAGGAGACGATAAAAAATAGATGATAACTAGGATTTCACAGACGAACTCTGATATGTCTCCTTGTAATGGATTTTTTTAACAGTGGCTACTTATTTCCCAAAATATAGCAGACAATGAATCTCTTGGTGATATATTAGAATAACAACGCAATAAACTCAAGTTGATTTTCTCCTCTTATTTAGCTCCACTTTAAATTCATTTGAGCTTATTCAAGATATTGCAATATATTCTTTCTCCCTAGAAGGTATTACTTTATTAGTAACCATTCATGATATCCATGGACTGCGCAAAGGCATATCATATTTTTCGATATTTCAGTAACGACTGATGTATTTGCATATTATTCCATGTGTCTTCTCATGCACATGCCAGGTTCAAGAATTACTTCCTTCTTTTGGTAGTGTACGAGATAAATAGAAATATATACATGCATGTATTATTTTAATTACGTGCACTAACTAAATGTATCCCACGACATTTTCATTTTTAACTTTCTGTCTAATTTAGTAATAATAAAAACAGCAATTTCTCTGTACCATATCAAGTCCCCTCTTCCACAGTTCCATGCCCTGTCAGAACAACTACTGATGGGAATACAACATGCGGAGAACATCTCTCACAGAGAACCAGATGAAGTTTTACGCGAGGCTATGCTTTTATCAAGTTCAGGGTCAAGCGAAAATAGCGAAACTCCATAGCACCCATATTGCATCCCATGCGTTTTTATTGTCGAATAAATAAATCAACTCTGTCCGACTGTGTGGAAACATGAATAATTATTCGAATCTGATTTTTCAGAAACTTTGCAAATCTGGGCGCATGCAATCCGACTCCAGCTGTTCTATCGATCTTTCGAATATAGTTTCTCCACCTAAGCATCATTCTCCCATCATGCATGCAATGAAGTTGTTTCTGATATATTGGGCCGACGATTCAATCGATAATATTCGCAACGGAACGCTGAATTCACTTGCTGATAAAACATGTGGTGCAAATATATACACACTTAGCCAGAGGACTTCTTTACTATACAGTGATAGACCGATGAGGTTTAGTAGAACATAAAAGCCGAGTCTCCTGATTATATCTTTGAAGCTGTGCCGGAATTATGACAACCAAGTCCTCAGCTCCACGGATACATGAACCATGAGAATATATACCAAAATCGTTAGCAAACTAATGATACAATTATAAGTTAAAGTCGAAGTACAAACACTGGATACCAGAGTGTGGGAATAAGAAATGTAAGCGGTGACATTCTATGTAAATAGAATGATAGAAAGAAATACTTAAATACGTGCCTACCGATAGATGCATTTAATAAGACCATTGACCACGACCTTCCCATTAGAATTTCTCGGGGCTCGGGTGCGGTTGTTACATATAATAAGATATCAGGGTACGTGGGCGTTTGCTGAACGTTGACAGAATATCTAGACACGTGGGTGTAGTGTAAAAGGTATATGACGCAGGTGAAGTGGAGTCTTAAGGATAATGATTAGGAGATCACCTGAATTAAATACATATATATTAACATAGTTATTACCAATATAATGTGAAAATCTTTCTGTTTTACAATAACAACCTTGCTTGTGAGTCGATCTGCATGTCATTCACGAATGAGGCAATTTTCTGCAAATATTTTTAAACTCAAGAGGTTTTGAGAAATTAAATTTAAGATTTAAAAAAAGGGAATCTATTGATATTTCAGTTTAGGAAATACAACCGCTAAACACTGCCGAATACTGATGGAAGTCAAGAAAGCGTACCCAATCTGTACAGTATTTCCGGAACCACGAGAGAGTTCCGTGGTCTAAAAAGCTTTTGCTTTTGACTCCCTCAGAATTGCCCCAGGTAAGGTTTTGCCCACCTCCCACGGAGCCTGCATCAAAGGTGTTTGCACAAGCCACTCCCGAGAACACCAGACCCTACATAATGGCCTGGCTACGAGGAAAATATTGTACTTATTTGAAAGTGGATCTTGGAGGTAGTGTTTCAATTACATTCTTAAAGGATAAATCAGTCTAGGGAGACTGTTCATTGAATACTATGTTAGAGTCAAGAATAAATCATTCGTTGTTTTTTTGTTTTTTTTTACACCGATTTGAAACAAAACAACTTGATTGCGAGTTTAATCAAGAGATTTATCTTTGAAAATATCTCTTATTCCCCCTGCAGAGATTCAATCATTCGTGAGGCAATGCATGATATTTTTAGCCCCAAGATTATTCAGAAAATAAACAGCATTTACATTACTTAATCTTTAGTCTGATAATAAAACTTGATAATTGAGGAATGTGCATCAAATATCCCGATCTTTTATAGCTAGGAGATGAATATTGTGATTCAAATGCCAGACTCAGTGCAGTGGAATAAATCCTCGCCTTGCCAGGTTTTAAATCCTGTGATATTAGTCTTTTCTATAGGCAGGCCGGATTCATCGCTGTCTGAGTAGCAAGGCCCTGTGAGATAGCAATGCATATCAATAGCAAAAGCTCCTCTCCTATTGAAAGAAGGTAATTCTGCTGAAAGGCCGGTCAGTTTCCTTTGATAGGCAAGGAAATCTGCATGTTACAAGAAGCACTCTCACTGTGATGAATGGAATGCTGCTCCATCTTGCAAACCCATGGCTGGTCAGAGACAAGCCCCAAGACTTTCTTCAGAGATTAGCTCCGACATGACAGTCAGTCTTAACAAATCCTCACAGTATCAAGACAGAGGCGGCTGCTGTGCAAGTGGCCAGAGGTAGATTGATATATAAGTATTTTCAGAGGCCACCCTCCCTTTATCCCACTCATTCCCCCAGAGCTATCTATCAAGTCTGTCTGCCATTTGCTCTCTCCTGTACTTAATTCTTACTTGTATTTGCTTCCTTTGTTTTCTCAAACATTCATGTTAGTTTCCTGTCGTTCCCGTTTACCCATCTTGTTTCCCTTTTCTTTCAATTTCCGTTTTTTCCCCTCCCATACGTCAATCTTCCAATACGAAGTCATTACTCCAATTCTACCTTGTTACAGCCACTCTCTAAACAATATTTCTGGAAAAGTGCTCCTTTCTTCTCAACTAAGAGAACCACTTTCATCTTTCACCAAAGACCGTGTATATATCATGTGTTCAGAGCACAATATTGTGCTTCAACACGTATAGGAACCTTTAGATTATGAATGAACACTATTCCAGTTACAGGCCTCTCTAGCTCTCTCCTACACACCATAATAAGGTGTTTTACCAAGGAATACTCATTGTTGAGAAAGAGTTTACTAATTAGAAGAAGCGTAAGACTAATGCTATAATGAATGTAGGAACGTGTCTTTGAAAGCCGTGCCTCAAGATGATTCTGTGCTTTAATTTATATTCATTTTTCTGGTCAATGAGCAGCTGGTTGAGGAACCTTTTTTGATAAATGTTGGGAGGGGTGCTGCCATTGCCAACCGATTGAGTTTCAAGTAGATGAGTTATATTACTTGGTTGAAATAGGAGGGCTGTTGGGTTGAAAATTGCACTTTTTATTTGGACCTTAACTGGTCGACGTTTCGGACTTTGCAGTCCTTCTTCAGGGCCAGTCTTTTTTTGATAAATTTCGCGGCATTCCAAGTAAAGGATATCGAACCTTTAAATCAGAAATTTAAGGGGATCTACATTAAAATCTAAATAAATAGAATATGAATCGCCTTTTATAAGTGATTTAATATGTGTAAGCATCAAACTATCTGGTATAATACGACATGCAGAGCCAAATTATGCCACATTAGATAGTGAATCTATTCTTGATCAGATAAACAACCTAATCCAACCCTATATATATATATAAAGTTCTCGATGGTAGTAAATCTGTCGCCTCGTCAAAAACATTTTTGGAAAACAGCTCGCCTTAAGCCTCATATTTGCTGAGAATGTTTATGCTTCCTACTAAGTTCGAGAGCAGCGTGTAATTACGGTAATAGGAGTCAGAAATTGGTACGAGAATGTGTAACCAACATCGTCTAAAACTATATAATATAGTATTTTAAACGACCCATTAATGTAAAGTTTCTTCAAATATTTGCCAAGATTATGATTAATCAGATGTTGTTCAGAATGTTGTTCACAGCGGATCATGGGCGAATTGATGCCAGAAGCCTCTTAAAATACAAGCACCTGAGGCTGTATGCCTAAATCCTTCTTCTTGCGTTAATTACTGCTAAGCGATAGACACCTACGGCCGTAAGAGCACTTCTCCCAAACCAAATGGCAAACAAACAGGTCTAGATTTTGACACCAGTTATTTGCACATCTTTCATAATAAATCCTACATAAATTTACAATATCTAGATGTATGAATTCAACATTTGTCATGGCCGTTGTCGTTGCATAATAGCCGAGCGAAAAGTGGAATAGTGAAAAATAAAAAGCACAGATATTAAGGTTTGAGGATGATAAGTAGGGAGAGGGAACTTACTTGCTACTTTTTGACCCTGGTCTTCCTGTTCCTGGAGTTGACAGCCCATCAGTCCTACTTGACGCTCGGCTCGACGGTGGCTCGACGGGTAATGAGCTCATGGTGGTTCGCAAGGCATCAAATCTGAAGAAAAACCATATACCTTATTTATCCATCAGCATGTCCTCATTAATTAATTCTGTAGCTCCACCCATAGTTCCATGGTAGATACGAATACTTCAACTTAGATAGTCCTTCCAGGGGTTTTCTCTTCGAGTTTTTCTTGTTTTAAGAAGGGCTCTGTGTCTCTTTATCCTTAATTTATTTCTTCTTCATTCCCCAGTGCATAGGCGAATGTCCCTGGATTTTTTACTTTGAGCCTTCCTTCGTTTGATTGATTGCTTAATTCCTCTGAAAATGTTTTTTACTTTTGGTTGGGAAACTGCAGCTTTTTACCATGACTTCAGACCACAAACAATAGTTCATTATCTAATCATTGAACAGGAAAGTGGATTGATGTAACCTTTTCAAGCGACAGGGAGAAGCGAATACCAAAAGCTGTGAATATAATGGCGTACGCCCCAAGCTGGTATTCATTTCTTCGAAGAATTTAGCCTCATGACTTAAGTGAATATACTAATCATCTGCCACCGCACGTATCTGCGTTGATGGATTATGTCTAATATTCTGGACATTCAAGCCCATCTAATCACAATCATTTTCCTCTGGAAACGGATAACGACAAATTCTAAACAATCTTCTATGCTAAGGATATGTGAGAGAATGGAACTGGGACTGGGAGTATAAGCCCAGTAGTAACTATAGTTTATTCTCACCTTACAGTACAAAACCATTTTTACCACATGCCATACACGGTTATGTACTAATAGTCTATGACTAAAAATATAGTCAGTCAAGGCTAGTAATCGATAAATCGATGTTGGGAACATGTGGATTCGTAAGATACGACATGTACTTATTTAGCAACCACCTTCTATTTCGCAAATGGATACACAAAACAGACGATTGTTGATGAGAACGCGGAAAATGAGTGACTTTTGTATTGCTAATCGAGGGGAATTATCCTAATTTAGAATGCAAATTGAAATTTCTGTATGATTGAGTTGGAATAGCAGCTGTTCATCGCCAACTCTCTGATGCTAATAAGAAAAGTTGATCGCATGAATGGCGCAAACTAATGAAGTGAACCCGGCGGCCTTGTTGTGTAAGGAAAATCAATGAACAACTTCCTATCAACAGTCTTCACTTCACTCTTGGGAAATATGAAACTGTGAGCAAAACCAGAGAACGCACACATGCGCGCCCACCCACACACTATCTCTCTCTCTCATACACAATTCCACAACGAGTTCATCCCTTGTGTTGTTGCCTAAACTCTATATCAGCGATATCCTAAGGCAGATTTATGTTTGGTGAACATTTGGTTTGGACAGATATACATGCTGCTGACTTCGCTAGGCCACGTTTATAGCTAATGTAATACCATCTAGCCATTCTGGAGAGAATAATACCAAGCTATAAAATGAATGTAAAGTGGATGTATGAAGCTACATGCTGCGTCGTAGTCGGGGATTGACTATATATCAGCTGTTATTCGATAGACTCGATTATGTTTCGAGAGTCTAAATATATAACAGACGAGGGAAATGTGATCCTCATGATTACCTCTCAGTTGTTTTCAGACTTCATATAGAATAGAATATAACTTAATTTTCATCCCATTCATTTCAGTTTCATAAAGCAAGGCATTTCTATTGTTTGAATGAGAGGGTCCAATATGGATGAAATAATTCATTAGGTTTTTATTTCATTATTCGTGAGGGATCCATTTATTTCATTATTCATTTTATTTCATCCGATTTATTTCATTATTCGTGAGGGATCCATCTAAAACTAGCTTCATAATTACTAGGTTAAATCATATCGTATTCCCTCATGCGAATAAACATACCCAAATTACTCTAACTTTGATACGGTTATGTTGAAAATATTCAGGATTAATGATGTTACACAAAAGGTTAACCAAGGACCTTTCAACACTAGTAACTTTCATAGATAACATCAAATAATTAGGTAGGAGATGTGATTGTCCTGAAAGCGCTACCACAACTGTGGCTCGGGGCTCAGCTAGAACGATCTACCTGAACGCACCTGGGTAACTAATGTTGTTTCTATGTGAGCTTGGTAACACCCGATTGTGACCTCATCGAAGTTGTGGCAACCTCGATGGGGCCCATTAGGAGTTTGTGAGGGCTTATAAGGGCTGGCCATGTGTATACATACTTATCATTATTTTTTTATGTTATTTCTTTTACGGTGGAAATGGTGGAAATGAATTGATGCAATGATGTGTTTCATTGATGAGAATCATTAACAAGATGCACGGCTATGACTAACGTCATATATAATTGCAATGGGCTACATGTATACATAAATAAGTACATGTACACATAAGTACATGTACACATACATACATACATACATACATACATACATACATACATATTATATATACATACATACATACATACATACATACATAGAAGATTCAGAACCATTCTAAATTTCAAGTAAGCATGTGAATGTTAAGGAATTCTCCCAATGACACCAAGTAAACCCCACCAGAATGCCTTAAAACAGCATATATTTAGAAAAAAAAATATTCAAATTATACATTTGTTAAAACAGATGTAAACTTTTCATGTTTAAATGATTGTAACGATACTACATACTAGGTCACCACAATAATAATAGCTGCTCAGATTGTAGTTGTAAGGTGTAACTATGTTTGCATGTACATTTTGTACATGTACATTCATACCTACATTAGTACATACACCCACTGTCACCACTGCCACCACTACCACCACTAACACTAAGCTCCCACTCAGCTGGCCAACGAACCGTGACATAGCATGACCAGCACCAGCACCACTGCCACCACTACCACTACCACTGCGCTCAGACGAAGACGAAAGTGGTGCATAGACGACGGACGACGATTTTCTTCACAAATGTAGAATTCCAATGGTAACATTATACCTAAACACATTTAACTGCCCATTGCAATTAAAAATCAATTCCATCGGGGGTGGGGGGTATTGTAGGTTCGACTCAATAGGCCTCTTCAGGCGCTAGTTTGGCCACTTAATTTGGTTAAAGTATAACTTAACACTGGGCCCCATCCAATCCAATGATTAACTAACATATCGAATGTGAAATTTATGAAGCACTTGGGTGTGTCATCATCTGTCAGAACCATGCTAGATTCATTTTTTGAATTCAAGTATCGGGATTAGAAAATTGCTTCTACCAAGACAGTGTTTTAAACTAAATGGAAAAAAATATGATATGTGACATTTTGACTCAGTATATATATTTTGGTATACCTCTAAAAAGGGTGCGCGGGAATTCATTCGTTTCAATACGAAACAAACGCATTAAGTGGTAATCACTCGTCCTATGCTATAATTATGCAATATATATTCTAATTAATTCTATTTATGATATCGGATATGGTATGATATACCATATTATATTTTTCTACTGAAAAAGTCCTGATGACATTAGGAAATTGACTTCCATCTTTCAGGTCGAGAGATTATGAAAAGAGAATCAGTAGATGACCATTTCCATCAAGTAGATGACACTTGAATCAGTTTGGGGACCAATTTCCCCAAATTTCAGTTTTGACATATTATAAAATACGCATTGGAGTTGAGACAGCATATTGTAGAGTGGGTTACGTGTTTTTCAACTGAGTGGTATACGCAACCCAACCAGCTGAACCACCGGAAGTACTTTTGAAAAAAGTCCACACAATAGCATTAAAATGTTCCTTTTTAGATTATTAAAGGCTCATATGATAAATCAGTTAACTAACTCGTTGGTTTCAGTCGCTTAGAACATAATCTTTATGATGATTTTATCTTTTGTGGCGAGGGAATATGGATTAAAAATCATGAAATAACAACAGAACAGTGATCGAAATTCTAAAACATTCTTTGAGTTATAGAGACCCCCCCCCCCGCCCCTCACCGTCAGGACCAAATGTCAACCAATGCCTCAGGACCCATTGTTGATCAATTGGTGGAAGTGGCCAGCCTGTATAATGTAATCAATTGGTAACTTAAAATATGACGATGGAGATGAAGGTGATACAATTAAATATATAGTGGGATTATAGTGAATACGGTGCAGAAGATCTGGGATGTTCAGATGAGTTTGATATATTAGTTTCATCAACATAGTGGATGTGAGCAGGCTGTTAAAAAATAATATATGAGTGAATTATACAAAAGTAACGTTAGCCCCAAAATAAGTTTTGTTACACGTACGAGCAGGTGGTATCTGATGCGATCAACTAAGCTTCGCTAGAACGTGTCTATCTATGCAAAAGCCCAGCAAAGGAACTCATACTTTCTCCTCTTATAATATGTACTTGTATATATATAATATACACATATTCTTTGACATGAACTATTATACATTATTATAAGATCTTTTAGAGGGAACTTAGGATATAAATACCCTTACAGCTGCTGGGTGATCCCGCAAACGATTTACATATCACAGTACAAAAGATGGACCATAAATATTTCATACTGAGATTAATGTCTTTTGATGATGGCGTGGAATATCGTGTACACTGTTTGGGCCTTTATTAAATCACGCTCAGAACACGATCAATAGAGGACCTTTGCCAAGGAAAGCGTCCAAATAATTATAAAAAGCAATCAACAGCCCTACAAATTAAAGATTAAATTGTGAAAAAAATGGATTAGTACTTTTTCCCTGTCATTTCCTATTCAGTACGAAATCGGGTGGAAATCTAATATTTAATGCAAGAACATTTCCCAACATTTGACGGCAGAGAAGGCAACGTTATCCATGCAAATGCAATAAGGAAATTGTGTGTTTTCAGAGAAATTTAATTCCTTAGATCTTAAATGCACACCTTAAATGCTCGTGTCGGAAGTGTGGGTTCGTGGTCTTCAGAGATTTGATTCAGAGTTTTCTAATAAATATTTCATCAGTATCAGACAGGAAGAGAACGGCAGGAAAATACTTTACTGCCCGAAGGAAAGAATGGAAGAGAGAAATCCCTATTAAACTCCGATAAGCCCTGATGGGAGAAATGTAAACTAGAGGTCTATACGGGCGAGATGATCCAACAAAATGAGATAGCCATAGGATATTAATGAAGAAGCGCAGGTCCTATCAGTTACTTTCATAAATAGCTCAGGAAAACTTCATATGAAATAGAATACAATTTAATTTTCCACACACTAGGCTGGTGCGAAATAAAAATGTAATCAAGTGATTGCTTCTCTCGTCGAATTATGTGAAACGTCAGCTCCATTTATCGCCACTTTTTAAATTTTAGTTCGAATAAAATGGAACTGAATTTTGATTAGAATATCCACTAATCATGGTTAGATAATTCACAGCACTTACATGCATACCAATATGGCAAACATTGTTCCTTTTGGAAATGTCGCCTGAATCATGATTTTGTGCTACTGATTTTGGGGAAAAGGGCGATGAATTTACTTAGTTTCTGTCTCTCCTTCATGGATATGAACGATTGCAATGCTATGTGTGAAATGAATGCTACAGGAAATTCTTTTGAGTCACCGATGTTATTTTTTAAATCGGCATGATTAAGATACAGAAAATAACCTACAAACGTTAGGAATTAATTGTGTTAGGTGAAATTCTGCACAAGAATCTATAGTTTCGTAGGCCTATTTTTGTCCACTTCAGTAGATCTGTCGTACAAATGTCGTTTGTGAATACGTTCACATAAAAACATTAACAACGAAACAAAGAAACTTCTACAAAAATCGATCGTTGAGATAGGTACGTGGAAATATAATTTATACTCACCGACTGGACAGATTCATCTCAAAATCATTTATTCCGCTCTCGAGACTTTTGAGTTGATTTTCTACTTGACGTGTGCTGATCACTACAAGGAATAATCAGTAAATGTATTTGGTGTCTGCATTAGATAAAACAGGAGCGAATTGCTTAGGATATTAATATGAAATAGTTGACTCAAAAACTAGACGCGTTTGAAGGCGGACGTATCAACGATGTCTAGAATTACTTGATAACTTAGCACACGTAGCCTAGTGCCTAGTGCTGAAATTAGTATCAATACTCTCATGAAATCTCGTGGAATAATTGTACACTTTGATTGAAATATGTCAAAATTAATTATTCAGCTACGATACCCATTAGATCTAAGATATCATATTTTTAATTTAGAGCATTCAAAATCAATTTGCTGAGGGTGGACAAAAGAAGGCGAAAAATATCAAAAGCAGGTGAAACTGCTGTTTGTCGGTGATTGGAACACTATCCCACAACAAGGCCGTTGTGCGTCAGGTTTGGGTACAGAGGCAGGCCATCACGATCTCATGGTTCACAGAAAAACAAGCTATGCGATACTCTATTCAACTAATGGCAAAGTAAATAGTGGTAGGGCTAAAGTGACGTTACCGGGAGACACTGTAACTTTTTCCGTTACGATAAATACGAATAGAATGCACACCCAAGTTCTGACGTTTTCCCCATGATTTCAGTAGAGTCCCCACAATTAATTCCCTTCATTGAATAACTGTCAATCTGACTCTTTTCGCGGAGGAAAATTATTCATTGTCTCTCTCTTCAGTATAGAAGCATAGAGAAATATGTTTATGGATTCAGATATAAAATCTTTATCTTGTATCTCTAACGTGTACCGAAAAATGGCAGTGCAGCTCTGATAGATCAGATCTTCCGGCGCATGCCTGACAAGAGGGAGGATGAATAGCTATACACCCTTCAAAAGAAAAAAAAGATCTTCAATGACATGATGGGAAGATTGTGATGAGTGACTTCATCAATTTATTTTAAGAGGTACTTACTAGATCCTTCAGTGAGAAACCGTTTATTCATGCAGGTATATCATTTAAGAGCCATCAATTGGGAGCTATAAATTAATGTCAGTATCGCTACCATCTACGTTCTCTAATTCAGAATTCTGAAAGTATCTCTACAAAAGACAAATTCAAGGGGAAGTAATAAGATGGAAACGTACCACTGGAAGCGGACATGGGTCGCATGAGAGGGGTAGTTGGTCTGGAGGAAGCCCGTTTTACTGTAGCCTTAAAGAAAAATTGAATCACAAATTCTCAATTCATGATCTAATTATTGTACATGCGAGTTTTTTCTTGTTTTGGTTAAATTAATATGTTCAAGTACTTTGTTTAATGGAAACACATACTACATGGTATCTTAGTCCCCAAAACAAGACATGGCGCCATATTTAGATGGTTCTGTAATTCTTACTATTATGGCGATTGAGCGAAAGTGTTTGCTAACAACCTTTGTTAAATTACACAAAGTACCCTTAAGACATCAATTTGAAATAGATGCTCGTGAATGTTGACGCATGGTGCTGTTCAGAGAAAGGGGATCCATACCGTGTACAATGTGAAAAGATTCATATGAACATTTTATGCATTTTATGCAAAAGTTTAGGCATCAATTCACTATTTTGATCGGCCCCAGGCAAGTAGAAAATTCAAAAGCTTTATTTCCTCCAGTTGCATCCTACATATTTAAGGATAAAGAGGTCATGACCATAAAATTCCAGCCTTTCATATCATATTCAGAACAGCCATTACTTGGTAGACGTCATCGCTTTAAAGAAACCATTTTATGAATATTTCAAGGAACAGCAAGCAGGGATCTTCACTGTGATCGATGGAGGAAGATGCGATGAGATGATTATGCATCGATGTGTATAATTCACATGGATTACGTATGATAGCTAGCAGCTCAAAGTGAAGACAACATACTTGAGATTGCTCAAGGGATTGAACCTGATATCTTTTTTTACTCTGAGTACAAAGTCTTTTTTTTTCTTTTAAGCAGAATTCATATGGAACGAACAAAAATCATCTGGTGATGAAGTGGGAGATTTCATATTAAACCAACACAACCAATATTTCACTGTATGCATTAACACCAAGTCTCCCTAGATAATATTCCTATCAACGCGTTATAACATAAAGCCTAGAGGGTAGCTAGTTTAGTCGTCCAGTCATGTTTGCCTAGGCCGATGCAGCTCAATCAATAGGAGAATCTTGACTTTGACTGTGTGTCTGGACCACACCTCGCCTCAAAGTATAGCTCCAAGTATCTTAGGAATCCACTCATAATTCAAGGTAAATCTAGCAAATGCCAAGTGTTCGCTTCTTGGTTCAAGTACTGTTGACCTTTTTCTACTTCTTAACGACAGCTTTTAAGCTAAAGAACCACCAAAGCGGCATGTAATACCTACTGTGTGTACCTTAATGGCGTCGAAATTTATGTTATGATACATTATTATTATTATCTTTTCATTATTCCGGAGCGAGGGGCATTTCCTTAACGATGCGAATCTTTTTTTCAAATGCTGGGAATGCCAAAAAATATGGAGATCTCTCCCTCTGAATTATTAGTGAACCTGAAATAGTCTTACCCCGTCCAGGATCTCCAACTTCTCCAGTTCTTTTTGCAGTTCACTGTGATACATTGGTTTCATTCCCTTTTCGCTAGCAAATGGATTGCCGCTCACATAGAGTTCATAGAGCTCTTGAAGACCACTTAGTGCGTGCTACAAAGAAAGAGAAAAACAACCATAGGTTGAAACAAAGATTCTCGAGTTCTGCAGAATAAACACTCTAAAGAAAATGCAATATACAAATGTCCAGGAGGAGGTAAACCTTTGCCTTAAAATTACCCACCCAAATTTGTCAGGCAGGTATTTCGTAAACAGTTGATTGTCATTATAACATGCAATGAAAAGACAGCCCGGGTTCAAAATAATAGCAGAGGACTTTCTAATCGATTATCAGCAATCGATATCTCCATAAGGTCAATAGAAGCGACTTCAAAATGATCTCTGTGTTGTCTAAAGAAGAAAAGACTCCCTTTGAAGATCTGGGCCAAGGCTGGACAACCTCTTACCCAATCGCATACCCTATCATCAAGGCACTTAACCATATATGAACATTTTTATTTACGCTTCTTCTTAGGGAGCACCTGCATGGCAGGCCTTGGGAGCATCGACATTGCAATGAGTCAGCTTTCTTCAGTAAAGACTGGTAGTTACTGATAACCATTAATTAGATAGTAAAGGATAAGTCACATATACATGTACAGGGGGAGCAAGCTTACACACCGGTAAACCTGGATTAAAATAGTCATTAACTAGACCGATATGAGTCACTCGAGGCAGCGTCTAAGCTTAAATATGAGGTCTCACATCCCTCCGCTAGTTTTCCCTAAATTATTGGGCTGCACCAATTAGGAAACCATGCTAGTGACCTTTGTTTATCAGGCCACAGCGTCACCCCGCGGTTAATCATTGTGATTAATGAAGACATGAAGCCAGCTAGCATCGCTTCTCCATGACATATGGAGTGGCTTGCACAACAATGCTTGACAATGATATCGCAGTGGCCGCGTCAGAGTTGTTGTTGAAAAAAGAATGTTTTCCAAAATGTGATATTTCTTAAGAGGCCATAAGTCTTTTTGAAATTTTATGATTGAGGAGGATTGTTATTTTTATCACGAAAGGTATAAATAAGGATACAGATCATCCCCAAGAAGATTTCTTTCTACCTGTGATATTCTTTTTACGATGCCAAAGGCCTTTTTAAAATTTGATGATTGATGATGATTATTTCTTTTTATCACGAAAAGTACAAATAAAGGTATAAGTTGATCTTCATGAAGATTTCTTCGCTCTTCCTGCATGGGTTTATTTATATGCAAATTCGTCATACTCACAATCTCCTCATAGTCTTCTACGTGGTTTTCACTAATATCTAATATTTGTAGTGCGGGAAAGAATGATACTATATGGTTCACGTCGGACAGTCTGTTTCGTTTCAGATTTAGTTCCTCAAGGCCTCTGAAAAGGGAAAGAAACTAATCAGAATCTAGATCGGAAAGGTATTAATAAATTATGAGAAACGCGTACATCACGATGAAGTGTTATTTCACTTTTTAAGGTGTTTATTGAATCAATATCAATATGAATGAACCCCCAAAGGAAAAGCAGACAGGAGGACGAATTTTAATAGTGAAACATCAGGAAGGAAGACGGCAGGGTACTGTCTCTTTTAGTTTGATTCAAAAAGCCGCTTAATGTTTTGTAGTATCATTGGCCGAACGGCAGTTCAACACGAATATCCACAGGAAAAGATTCAAAATTGATCAGGGCGGAGATGCGGTTAGGTGTAAAATTCCATAATTAAGTCAGCATGTATACATACATACTAGATTACCAAGTACGTCATTGTTAACCCAAGAGGCAAACTACTTTGTGTATTGTATTGTAGAATTCTAAGTAAAGTTTTAATCATTCTGGCACATAGTTGCGCTGGCTATTCATGCATTCTCACTCAGCTGGAGATCTAGTCTGAATAAGTGTTAATTTCCTTCAGTATGTTGTATTCGTCATATCAAAATGTGAATATGGATATCTAACATGATAGTAATGTGGCATGGGGAAAACTGCAGATCACTACAAGCACACTGCCCCAACGAATCGTTAAAGAACTCATCTAAATCCATATGTATTCTATATTTTGTTTTTGATTATTTTAATTTGCTTTCATAAATGAAACGCATGTATTAAATTAGATTTGTGCTATATAATCTATGTACCAACAGTGAACAGGGAACTTATATGTTAACTCAGGACACAACACAAAACGCTACACTGTATCTTAATGTACCCTGAATATAATAAAGAGTTTTAATTCCAAAATTCGTGTAGCGCTTGAAGGAATATTCCCTTAAAATGTCTGTCAGTTTAGTCAAGGATCTCTATTATTCTCCGATACAAAGACCTCAAAGTGCCCCTCCTGGGGGTGATTTTTTCCAGCATTCTTTTTTACAGATAAAAAGAAACAGCAGAGGTAAAGCTGATTTGCTAAGAACTTAAATCTAAAAGCCAAGAGGAAAAAGAAAATATCCTTTGTCACCTACTTGACTTTTCCTAATGATTTCATGTTTGAGAGGTGGTTGTGCGCTAAATGCAACCACTGAAAAGGAATGGAACAAACGTATTTCAATTAAATAATAATTTCCGAGCGTGTCCTAGGAGAGAAATTGAAATGCTCACAACGGATTAAAGGTTGCATTAAAAGTCGAAAACAAGCAGATATATATCATAATTTATTTCATTCAACAGTCATGTATCAGGAAGACTAAAGGCAGATTAATCGGAGTAATGTAAAATTCTGAAACGCACAGGGTTATTGTGGTGGATAGATTGAATATCAGCTGCTATGATCAATGAGGTTATCAAGACCCTGAAGCTAAATAATTTGAAATGGGATTTTGCCTTTGTAACTGGTAGGATATGTTACAGACGACGATGCGCGATCACACTGGGACCTTCATTAATTATAAACAGCGTTTTCCAACAATTCAAAGGAGGTTCAAATGCACGCTGGCGATAAATCTCACTTGAACGAAAATGTGAGTTTTAATTTGAAAGCTTGATCTGCTGTAATCAATTTTGTAAAAAAAAATAAAAAAAAAAAAAAATATTGGCATTATCAGGTGGTAAACTCTAAGATGACGCGCGCGTCATTAACAAATACTACCAATCTAAGTGATAAATAGTGTGTTAGAGCAGGACTCAGGTAAAGATAAGATAAGAAATTCTTTATTTTCTATATTCTAAAGCGTACACATTTCTATGGCCGCGCACGTCTTGTTTAAAACCAGGTCTTCCTGTGCATGCACTATGAATAAACGACTGATGGGCTTTCTTGGCATTTCCAATTTGAACATAATGTTAATGGTCCCGAGTTTTGGCGCACTCAGATCTATCACGATTCTTGTTTGATCTACTAATGTACATATCCAGTAGATTACAACTCCCATGCGGTGATTTGTCATTGGTTAATATCATTTCGTTGCTTACATCTATACTACCGACTGTGTGATTAGACCAGTTGTAATCTATACATATGCATTTATACCAATATGTATTTCTTACATAATAAATATTCCCCACAATAATGAGGAAGACAAAATCCTTTGGACGGCATGAAAAAGTCCAAAATATATATATGCCCGAATGATCATGCGAAATGAAAATACTAGTTTTTAGAGTAGATCACTGGAACGATATTTTAATCAACAAAAGTACTTACAATCAAATTAGGTAGTCCTTTAAGGCCGGAGATGTCGTTGAGACGATTATATGATAAATCTACTTCTTTCAACTGCAAATAGAAATGCAATAATTGGGCCCCATATTGAGATCTCTTTCCGCATGAACACTCTACGATGTTGAATACACTTAGATCAAATTACACATTTATGCTTCTTGGTGTATTAATCAAAACCGTCGAATAATTATAGTCATTATATAACATTTTCATATTGCATCACATTTCATAACTTCGCAGACGCCTGGTTGAAAACCAATTTTACGCCGTTCTTTAGGACGAAAACGATATGAAGCTGGATGATATTAATTATCAGATATTAAAGTAATATATACAATACATACGTCTTGGTTGAAGTCTTACCTTTTTGCACCTGGAAAGGTCCCCGGTGACTCTCAATCTGTTATTGATGGCCTGAAGCTCCACCAGATTAGGAAGACAGCCGAGGGCCTGGACAGGAAACGTACCCACAATCATTTATAAAGTTTTGATTAAAAATGTGAGAAATGGAACGCCCACGGGACATTAAGTAACAGATTATCAAATTCGGGATATTACCCATACATGGCATGGAACTCACCCATATGGTGCGCTATTCTATGGAGCAGCAGGCAATATTATTCTCATGTGATTTTCTGTGAGAAATATGTATTTTTTTTCTATTATATTTGTGATTGTCAGGTGTATATGGCCTGAATGTATCCCATTTTATGTCAAATGGGGTACATTCACCTCCTCCTCCCAGTCCTAGTAAAAAACGTAAAAAGAAAAAAGTGCTACTGTTATACCTCGTGGTAACATACCCTAAAATTTTATTCCTATACTACTTGTTACCTGTATGATGGTGTATTCACATATAGACTAAGGGACATTACAGATGGCTCTAGTCCAAGTGACGATTATCGTATATTGATTGGACGGGACCACCGTCCAATCACAATGCACCTGTACCATGTAACCGTGTTTAACCCACATATAAGGAAGGGTTGTGACCCCCTTCCAATCACTTAAGATCGACAATAAAGCTACGCTACTATACTCTACGCTACAGCTCCTTTTCCTTTGTGTTACAAGATCGACAATAAAGCTACGCTACTATACTCTACGCTACAGCTCCTTTTCCTTTGTGTTACACTACGTATAACACTACAGCAAGCTACCATTGTTCTAGAATTGGGACTAAATTTGCTCCAAAATAATGTAGATGCACATATTATTTCATCATAAGAAAACTGGTTTTAGCAAGGAAAATGTTTCTTATATATGTATTATTGAGGTATCACAGTGCCGTGGGGTTTTTATTGGTCTATGATTTATAGGTATATCCAGCGATGCAATTTGACGACCTAATACATTATCAACGAAGAACCAAATGTGGCGCTAATTCGAATATCACTAAAATTGGATGAGTGATAAACTTAGTTCATATGGACGATATGTCGTCGCCTGTTGCGCTACGACTGAGGCTTCTTGAAAGCTTCGGTTAGAACGATCAGTTAAACTTGATTCATATTGAGATATTTATGGTAAATAATTTCAAACGTGGATTTCTGTTCAAATTACCCACCATTTTTTAGAACGTGCCTTGAATAAACGAAAATCCTTGATAAATGAGACATGGCAGGATGACGCCTTCTTGTAATTATTCTCTTGGTGAAAAACGTGGGTACTAATTGAAAGCGAATCTTTCGCTATTGATTCGCTAATTACATCATTTGATGCCACAACTTTTTCCTTCGCTCAACAATTAAATTTGCGGACAATAATAATTAAAGCTGATAATGTTCCACCGGGGATTTTTTACGAAGCCCCTATCTTGTCTTCCAAACAGATTAAATTCGGAGAAAATGGCGAATCGAACATTTCGACCTTATTCAATGTGATAATTAGAAGTGATGAAATTGACAGAATGAGAGCATTTATTTCTCCATACATTTTTGGTCGTGGGTGGGACGTGTGTGTCACCTGAATAGCGCTACCACGACTGAGGCTGGGCCTCAGAAACGAACGTTCTACCTGAGCTCACCTGGGCAACTGTTGTTGTTGCTTAGTGAGTGTGGTAACCCCGATTGTGACCTCATCCGCGTTGTTGCAACAACTCGGGTTTGGTCAAGTGAGTCCCGTAGGACTCGGTCTGTCTATAGAGTTAGATCAGAATAATTTGATGAACTGTATGAGATTATAATAAAATATAATGTTTTCAGTCACATCACATGGAGTTTCTGTGTGGTTTCGACCTTATAAGGTCTCGTCAGGCGCTAGTTTGGCCGCGTTGGTTAACTATATAGGTCAACACTGGGCCCAGTATTTTAAGGTTAATTTTTGGTCGTGCATTTGGTACTTTCCTCGACCCTCAATCGATAAATAAATCTGTGAACATAAGTATTAATCGCTTGATAACTCCGATAGTTAGAGTAACCGGTATGATGTTCCAATTAATTTGACTGAGGAAATGACTCCCTTTAGAAAAAATTCTCTATTCGTAAAACTTTGGACGTCACGTTTATTGCTAGACGTGCATGTATCAAACAATAACACAAAAAAATCATGAACTATTCTACTTATCGTTCTTTTGCTTGGGAATTAACTAGTAATTAAACCACGAATTACTCTCAATCGGTTAGCAGCATAATATTTATCATTAATGGGTGGAATTACTGCTAACTGGTTAAAAGTCTTTCGTGGTTACTTGTTAAAGTTCCATATAAAGAACGATGAGTGGAATTTTTAGTGTTTATTTTGTATTTGTTTGTGAATATTTATAATTGATCTCTAACAACAAAACATTCACCGTGAATCCATGAAGTGCAGTTCTCAAATCATGAGTATTGGAGTTTCAACAACATTTAATATATAAGATATATTTAAGATATAATTGTATTTGTCTACACCTCCAGTATCATTTGGACAAATAAAAAAATATTCTATTCTATTCTATTCTATTTTACTCTAACAGGTCCCACATACAGTTGAGTTTTTTTCCAAACATTGCTAAGTGCACTCAGTGAAACGCACGATATGTAGTTCATTTCCTTCCTCTTTACATTATTTACAGCGCCAGGCAGCATATCATTACAGATGCTGTGAGCTTTGCATGGTCTTGACAAAATTTAATAGTCATGTCTTGCTGTATAAAAATGTTGAATAATAATAAAAAAAGAATCGTAAGTTGAAATTAAGAATCGAAAGTTGAAAGGTGTGTTGTACATCCGATGTGCACTACAGACAAACTAATAATATTTTTGCGATGTTGAGGAAAATCAGATACAATACAATCCATTGTTTTTTTTTATTCCCATACACTTACCATGGTTTTGGTGCCAACATTAGTGTGTATAATTAAGAAAGTAAATTATAAAGTAACTCACCGATAGATTGTCCAGTTTGTTATTGCTGAGATCTAGGGATGTGAGCATTGAACAACTGGCCCATTCTCGCGATTCGAGTTTAAGTATGCAGTTACTATCTAGCCTGAGTATCTGAAGCTTTCGCTGTTGACTCAATCCTTTACCTATATTGAAAGTTGTACGCATAAAACAATTGCTTCGCAAAGTCGATTGAGATAATTAATCTTCAAGACAATACATTTTTCTTAAAAGGAAGTTAATTTGAACAGATACGATATAAAAAGATATGTGATAATTAAAGTTGGTAGAGGGGGAGTGATCCCTTAATAATATTGGGCGGGGCTGATTGTAAAAAGATATTTCCATAAGGTAGAAAATAAGTTATTGATGTTGCTATACTTTATGAATAACGAGCCGAGGTGAGTTTGTGATAATAATTAAAGGTTTTCGATCCTTCTATTGATAACAAATAATTACAGAAATAAATGTATACATCTTGTTGCACGAGGTAGCGCCGTAGCGATTCAGGGCTCTATCAAACAGAAGCCAGAAACTTAACAGAGCCAACAACCACTAGGTTGCAGCACTAAATTTATTTTGTGTCGATTGTTGAAATCGTGGAAATTACCGCCAGTAACCTCCCCCAAAATATTGCGTACCGATTTTGCTGTTTACAACCAGACAACGGTAAACATTATTATCAAGTTAATGTTGTAACCTTTCGTTTTCAAAAGAAGACCGATAAAGGTTGAAACGTTGGAAATAAAGAATCATCTAAGAAACCAGCTGTCGGGCTGAATATTCCATGTGTTTCCCTTTCCTGTTTGTTAATTTTGTAACTTTTGTTTCTTCAAATGTACATTCGCCCGATTTAGTATCTGATAATAAGATAATAAAGGGTCAAGGTGATATATGCAAATTGAGAACTAACCGATTGATCGTATTCTGTTGTGTTGTAGTTGCAGATGACATAGTTCTTTCAACCTATCAAAATAATTCACAGCATAGAGGTCATAACAATTTATAATTATTTTTGGTCGCAGTACAGAGGAAAGGGAAAGTGCTTTGTCCCGTAAAAGTAATTCATAATTGTTTGGTAGCGAAATTTGAATTGAAATTCTAACATTTGACACTCTCTAGCAATGTAAATTAATAGATTATATAACATTAATTTCAGTAACTAATCGATATAATATAAAAGTGGTGTTCAGGTATGTTAGATATGAAATGTGTAACTTACTCATCTAAGTTTTTTATTTCTGGGATGGCATTCCCATAAAGCTTTAGTTCTCTGAGCCCCTACAAATAAAGCAATCTCATGAAATATCCATTGCATTGGTAGTCCGACCAAGTAAGGACAGTAAAATCTCATGAAAATGGAAAAGATTATGTTCAAGATCAAAGGAACCCTTTCAAGGTAAGATGGAAATTTTAAAAACTCCTACCGAATTCCTGTGTAGGTTCTCTATTGCATTTATATGATTGCACGATAGGTCCAGGACGCGGACATGGGTAAACTGAAATATATAGGAATGAACAATCAGTATTTTCTTATAGTTCAAAGGTCGTGATTTTAATTTGCTTTAAGCTTCCTAGAATTTAACAGGGCTTGTTTAGTTATTAAGCTTATAATGATTTCATCAATCAGTCAAGTGAAGATAAATGTTGTGAGCATGAGTCAAAGTAGTTCGTAAGCTTTTTCTTACCTTTTCAAGGTTTGAAATTCTTCCTAAATGTGATCCATGCAAGTCTATATGGAATACGCGACTTCCGTCTGTCTCTTGGGCCTGAATGAGCTAAGGAACAGGGAAATGATATTAATACTTTCAGTAAGTAATACTAAGTATACTTCAATATATTTGTGACATACAACGATATGTGTTTTGTGAATGTATGGTTGAAAATGTTCGAAAGGAGATCAGTCCAAAATGTTTAGTCCCCTGGGTACCATCGTCTGTAGTCTGACTATCCATCGTTTCTCTTTTGAATTCCTACTATGCCTGCTGTGATGCTGTCTGAATCAGACCTAATCAGGGATAGGATAGAGATCGAGATGTTTGACAATTTTTCTCTGACATTTTTCAACGACATGTGGTAAATGATTGCACCAGTAGTATAAAAGGTAGTTGCACATTTAATGAGAGGGGGCAAGGGTTTATCCATGGACAGTGATGGTGAATTTTGAGATATCTTTGGCGAACAGATATGACTCGGACATAGATCTGAAAAAACAACCCACCCGAGTTCATTAGTATAATACAAAGAATTAAAAAGAACTGTATACATTGAACGGGGGAAAGGTGGGCGGAGGTCGTCAAAATCTTGCTTTTCAGGCGGATAATGTTGTGTGAATATGATTATTTTGAATCTAGAATCACGCAGAGGCGTTTAACTTACTATTTCTTCGGGGGCTATGTCCTTTAGCTCTTTTGGTGGTATATCATGTACTTCTTTTTCTTCTTTCGAGGGGTTTGGTCCATCAACATTGAAGAATTTAATGTCTTGGTCTTCATCGTAATCTACAAGGCCATTCAAGTCACTGCTCTGGGGGACACATGCAGCAGATCTTCCTGAAGTTGAGCTTGTCGACTTCGCTGACACTGTGGATCTCAAGGACACAGATGATTTTGCTGAGTTTGTAGAGCGTGAGGAGCCAGCAGAACTAGGTTTCTTAGATTTAGTCTTGGGTGCAATTGGAAGAATACTGTTTGCAGGAGATGACGGGGTGTCACGGAACGATGGCTGACTTGTTATACTAAATGAAAAATGTTAATTTATAATTGAAAGAATGGAATCCACTCAATCGAAGACACCTCACGTTGAATTCGTTTAGCATGTTTATTTGGCGAACCTAAATACAAAATCTATGATTGTTGAGGCCTTCTTTCATTTTGTATTTTTAAAGAAAATAATTTTTATTACAATATAATTATATAACCTTGTGTAGTGATCTTTCGGATCCGATCCGCTCAGCTACGTCAATAAAAGACTACGACAAGGAAAAGACCTTTTGCACGACTTTATTGATCGACACGGGACAAGCTCCCCAACGACCTGACCAGTGGAGGTGGTCCAGCCACCTCATATATCTCTCACCAACACAAACATGGTGTCAAACCCGAAGGTAAAGACATGGCATAAAGAGATATTATACCCATTCTCGGAAGTCATGAGCATTAATGTAATACAAAAGGCTTGTACATAACAAGATATAAAAGTGACATATACAACAGGGTAAATAAGAAACGTTAAGGAAACTTCTTCCCAAAAGGTAAATGTTATGGCAAAAACTGGTACTGCCCACTGGATTAGTACAGGTGTACCAACCTCAGCAGACAGCACCACACAACAATAAGAATGGACATTACATGTCCCATACCTTTCTTATATACAATACCTAAACCCACTACAATACTCCCCCTTTATTAAAAAGAGTTTAACATCAATATAAACTCGGCAACAAGGCAATAACACAAAATACAACCACACCAGAGACAAATATGTTGAAACAGTACACTTCGGACAATAAAAAGGCAAATCCGAACAACTCACACACATCTGTAGAAGCAAAAAAAAGTTTTTGGCAAGTACATAAAGGAGCATTTGGTGTCCTCACTATAAAATCTACAGAATCCAGTGTAAAGAAGTCAGAAAATATAAAATGTAGTCCGGTAAACGGGTTCACATTTCTCCTTCTGAGAAAATGAGAATAAAGTTACTGTCCGTATTACTTCTTCTGAGCAATATAAAAATACAATTCAATGTCTCACTCTGTTCTGGTGGTTTAAAGGGTTTCAAAAGCCGATGGTCGAAAGGAGGTCCGTGGGCAGTATAGCATGTCAAAGAGGCGATGCTCGACGCTGACACAGCGGAGGGAAGACTTGGTGTGCTCAACGCTGCATCAGCGGAGGCTTACAAGTGCGCAGATCTTCAGGCGGTGTCCATGGCACTGTCATCAGCCTTGTCCAGATCCTCAGGCTTCTTGGAGGGATCTGCAGGCGCCGCTGGCTTGGCGACTGGTTCCTTGGGTAGAGGCGTAACCGCAGCTTCAGGCGTCCCGAATATACTTCCCAGATAATAAGGGTTATCTGCCGTATCATCCGCAACTGTCCTGCTGACCTTAGGTGGAGAAGAACGAGGAGCAGGAGCGGAAGCGGGCTTGATCTTTGCCAGCAGCCTGGTCAACAGTTCATATTGAGCTGCGTCAACGCTCACTGCAGCGCCGCCAGACGCGGACACAACTGACGTGCTAGTGCTGGCAATAGCACCGCCGGACTGGGTGGACTGCTCCACCTCGACATTTCCATCCCTCTGATTCAGATTCTCCGGAGTAGTAGACCTACCACACTCCGCCAATTCACCCTTTAGACTAGCGTTCTCCTCAGTGAGACCGCGGATGACGCTGTCTTTCTTCTCAGCGGAGGTGCGGAGAGCCTGAATCAGTTTGGCCTGGGTCCTGATTGTTTCTCGGAGAGAAACCACCTCCCCAATCTGTTGCTGAACCCCTTGTAGCTGACGCAGCGGAGTGGTCAGCATTGCCAGAGAGGTTTGTACCTGCTGTTGAGCTGCATCTGATGCTGCGCGCAAGGTCAGCAAGCAGCATTGCACCTCTTCAGTTGCGGTTTTCACGAGCTTGTCCGTGTCAACTGCTTCAGGTAACTTGGAGACCAGTTCTTCTGTCTCGATCCTTTTGAGCTTTCCGACCCCTCAGCGGGTGGAGCAGGGGACACCAGATCCGCAGAGCCAGAACGGCCGCGCTTCTGAGAGTCACTCACTCCACTTCTCGGACCACTCCGGCTGGAGCTGCTACCAGAGCTCTTAACCCGTCCTCCTCTGCCTCCGGCCTTGCCTTTACCACTACCAGAACTTCCCAGAGCACTGGTACTAGCGGCAGGAGAAGAAGAGGTCTCCTTCTCTTTAGCTGTGGTCTTAGAGGCGGATTTGGTGGCGGATTTCATCTGACGCATAACCCGAAGGTGCTGGGCCGAACAATACGTCATCCTCAAGAAGGCACTATTGTTGACGATAGTTGGGATGACGTTCATAACCCTGCCAACTGCTTTTTCTCTGGATTGATTGTGGATGACCGATTCACCATTCATCAAATGCTTCACCAGCTCCACTCTTCGATCCAGTACCTGAGAGCAGTTGGGGTAGGGACAAATCCATGCCTGGGAGGATGGAGCATGCACCTCGCATAAATGGCGGAAGAATCTGGCCCGGGTGCTATAGGCCCTTACACCCTTCTCATTCAGCCGAGGGAACCGGCAAACCATGAAAGGGCAGCGAAACCCTGGCTGCCAGAGCTTGTGGACACTGGAGAGCTTCCCGAAGGTACCAGAGTCCAGGCTGTCCTCACGAACGAGCTCAGGCCACAACACTTCTTCATACCTGGACATTTGTTTGTCAGCAAAGTCTTTCTCCTCGGAATCAGACTCCGCTGGCGCCTGATTACTGGACCCAGGTTGGTCCAGCGCAGGGTTCATGGGCACTAGCTCTGCCAGGTCCATGTCAGCCTTGAACTTGGGAAATGATCCCATGGTTGACAGCTGGATCCGGCGGGCCTCCGAGCGGTGCACATGCTAGCATTTCAGCTTCCTAATCCGAGGGAGCTGGGAAATGCCTTGAGAGGCTTGACCTCTACCACGCGAGACACTAGTCCGAGAAGTTGAACTAGAGCTAGCAACTTGGGTATCAGTGCTAGCCTTGGACTTAGACGCCCTAGTCATACTTTGGCCTCTTGCCTCACTAGCAGGAGGAGGGTCTGTCCTGGTGGGGGAGAGAGAGCGAGAACGAGAGCGGGATGCTCTAGCTGAAGAGGACTTGCTCTCATCACTCTTTCTTGGAACGGACTGCTTCCTCGGGCTCCGGCGCAATGGTGGTGGATCCACCTTGGTCGGGGGGTCTGAGTCCGAGGGCTTGCCGGACTGCTTGCCGGACCGTCTGGTAGTAGTCTGAGCAGCTGCGGATGGCTTGTCCTTGCTAGCTGCGGACGACTTGTCCTTGGTAGCTGCGGACGGCTTGTCCTTGGTAGTTGCGGATTTCTCCGCCACTTCCTTGGCCACCTCAGACGTTCGCTTGTCAGCGACCACCTTGCAGATCTTTTCGACCTTGGACTGCTTGTCCTTGAAGGTCTCGGACTCATGGCCCTCTACTGCAGGTCTTTCACCTGACTCCTTTCTCGTCTCCTCCTCAACATCCATCTCTTCTTTTCCGTCCTGGAACGGGGCTGGTGGTTGAACCTCTTCCGCGGAACCCGCGTTGAGCAGGCCGTCCAAAACTGCGGCCGCCTCCTCCTCTGTCAGGGGCTCTCCTTCAGACTCGGAAAGTCCGAGCTCCTCATGGTCGTTCTCGCGGTCTGACATTCCGAAAAAACGAATGATACACTTACTCTGCAACAATTAAGGAGAGAAACAGTCAACCACAGAGTATAACAGAGTATAACTGGTCACACCCAACCCAACACCCTTTTCGGACAACGTCTCGGACTTAAAGAAAAAGTCTGGTCTTTCACTACCAATCTTAGACACGGCGAGTCCGAGACCTACTACCGGTGTAATTATAACTTGGTTTCTAGCTCTAAAAACACACTAAGTGCGCACAAGTATGTTACCATGAGTTCCACCCACATAAAATACCGGGACTTGACAAGAAATGGTGTGTTTAGTCTAGGAACACTACAGTCCATTCATTCACTAGACAAAACAACCAACATGGCGACTACGTGTTCAGCGCCAGACCGCTGAGTCACTTCCAACACTGATATTACAACAAATACCGTACACAAAGTTACCAAAATTCTTGTCACCTTCTTGCAACATGCTACAGACATTTCAAGGCACAAAGCAATAAGTTCATCCATTTGAAAGCCTTACAGTTTGAACTTCTTTCCTTGTCGAGCTGTTGCTTGCATGAAGATCGGAAGTAGAGTGCAAATGGTAAAACACACCGGCGGAACCAGTGGTCACGCCCTGTGTTTCCAACCGCCACCGCTATTAGCAGCGCCACTCAACTCCCGCGCTCACACTGAGCCTTAGCGCAGACGTGTTTGACCAGTCTGGCTAACCTGTTCTTCCCTGCTGAGACTATACAGGGTGTTATTCTCAATTTTCCTTGCCTTTCTGGACAGGTTCAAGCAACCAACTATTTACTATAAATAGATTCCGGCCTTACAGCAAGTTCCGAACTACCATCACTCGCAGGGCAAGTCTAGGCCTAGCTTTTCCCCATCGTTCAAAACAAGTACTCTCCGAGACTCACATTCGTTTCCCAGTCATGTTGGACAGCAATCCAATCTGCCGAAATGGGAGCAAACAATTAATATTCGGTACAAATAAACTGCCTGCTTGACCTCTCGTTGTGTACTTTTTTAGGAGAGGAAAACCAGTTCAGAAATTTCCCTCCTTCCATTTCCCTCCATTTTTCTTACTGATTCAACCGAACTGGGGCTTTACGCGTGCGCTGAGCCCTCACCAGTGGTGGGGAAGAGTCCCCCAAATTAGGAAACGGATTTCTCCTCACCCTCCTCTTAGGTAAAGGGGTTGGCAAGGTGACCACTGGAGCTGGTAACTTCCTGGGCCGACCCACTTTCCTTTTAACAGGCAACAAAGGAACAGCAGGTTGATCCGAAGTTTGTTTTTTCGGTCTACCCCGCTTCTTCCTTGGAAGAACACCAGTACTAGGCAGGACAGGGGGATCAACCAATGCTGTTCCGACCCCCGTCCCCCCTTTCTTAGGTCTCCCAGGCCTACGTCTGATACCTTTAGGAACCTGTTTTGTGACAGGCAATACATGATCACCCGTTTTAACAGTATCCTTTTTCTTCTTCTTAGTCCGAGAAGGAACACTGGCGGTCGAGGTAGAAGTTACCTTCTTCCTCGGCCTACCTCTAGGCTTAACACCTATAGTGATCTTCTCCTTCTCGGACTTGGAAGGACATTCTACTCCCGCTATCACTTTACCAGCTTCCAGCCTGAGTATATCCCTACCCGCTTTCTCCAGTTTCCTAAACTCTGGAGCCCTATGAAGGTTGCTAGCCTGGATAGGACCATTCTCATCAAAAGCGGGTTTGAGATAATCAATATGATACCTCAACAAGCCTTCAGTGGTCTCAAGTTCACAAGTGGTACCGCCTATGAACCTGTGTATCTTAAATGGGCCATCCCATTTTTGTCCAATTTTCTTACTTGCCTTTGGGGGGCAATATCTGTAGACAACATCCCCCACAGCAAATTTTGGTGGTCATGTACGTTTATTATAATCTCGTTTCTGGTTTATAGCAGAAATTCCGAGATTAGTACGTACATACTTGTGGCCATCACGCATCCACTGCTTCAGGTTTTCAACAAAGGAAACCTTACAAGGGAAATCCAATCCATCCGGCTCCACCCCATGAACAATATCCATAGGAGCAACCAGTTCGGTACCAAAAACCACAGAGTTTGGTGTACACAAAGTACTGGCATGTACAGTCGCCCGGTAAGCATGAGCTATACACGGGGCCAGCATATCCCAGTCATTTTCATGATAGTCCGTCAGACAGGAGAGCTGCTCTACAAGAACTCTATTCAGCCGTTCGCTCTGTCCATTGGACTGAGGCCTGTACGGAAGAGTTATGAGCTTCTCAATCCCAAGCATGTCTAAAAGACTTTTCAGCAGCTGTGATCGGAATTCCGGAGCTCCATCGGTCTGTAAAGCTACCGGACATCCGAAACGCAAAATCCATTCCTTAAAAAGGACTTCCGCACAGCTCTCTGCAGTGTGGTCTCTCATGGGATAGGCTTCGGCCCACTTAGAAAAATGATCCGTCACAACCATTATATAATTGTTTCCTCTAGGAGTTTCTTTAAAAGGTCCTAGAATATCCAAAGATATACGGTTCCACCTATCACCATGTTTTTCTTTCTTTAGGAGAGATTTCCCACCTCCTATCCAAGATTTCCTTGTGCTACATTCAGGGCAAGCCCTGATCCACCGCTTCAGATCATAACGTTGGCCAGGCCAATAATACCTCATCTTGGCTGACCAGGTGTTCTTAAAAACACCAAAATGACCTGAAGTCTTCGGACCTAGCATGCCCAAAAATACTTCCCTTCTCATTGAAGCAGAGACCACCTTTCTCCAATACTTTCTACCAGTGGCTAGCCGGACCCAGCCCAAGCATAGCACACCGTCCCTCATTTCCATACTGCCTAGATGTTGAACACAAGTCTGAAATTCATCGGATTCCCCTGCAAGACCTTCCCTGATAGGAATTTCTTCAGAGACATCCACATTGCGATTAACCTCTTGATCATCGGATCAGACTGTTGAGCTTCTTGTAGCTTATTACTTTTAGTCTCCACAACAGGGGAAACTTCAGTAGTAGCTAATACAGCATCATGCAGTCTGCAATCTTGACAATCCAGTCTTCCACATTTCCGTGTTGGCAGGCGAGAGAGCGCATCAGCATTTTCATGCTAGCGACCCGCTCGGTGCAGAATCATGGCCTGATCCAACCCATACTCCTGTAAGGTAGTCAACCACCTAGCAAGCATGTCCGTCGGATCCTTAAAATTTAGCAACCAGCGGAGAGAGGCATGATCCGTCCTCACATAGAAATCTCTATTACCCAGAAGATAATGTCTAAATTTCTTTAAATACGTTAGGACAGCAAGCAGCTCGCGTTTTGTAGCACAATAGTTCTTCTGAGCCTTAGAAAAACTATTACTGGCATAACCCAAGACAACTTCACGTCCATCCTGTATCTGTGAGAGGATTCCAGCCATTCCAAAACCACTTGCATCAGTGTCTAAAATGAAATCTCCCACCTTCCAGGGTTATCCAAGCACCGGCGCTGTGGTCAGCAATTCCTTGACCTTGCTAAATGCAGCCTGACACTGCGGAGTCCACACTATCGGTCTGGTATAGCGTTTATCCTTACATGCAGCCGTCACAATGTCTTGCAAAGGAGAGACAATTTCACCAAAATTGGGCTGAAACTCCCTATAATAAGAAGCAAACCCAATGAACTGTCTAACTTCCTTAGCATTTGTGGGAACTGGCCAATCTTGGACCTTCTCAATTTGCTTCGGATTGGCTTGAATTCCTTTACCAGAAACAATCCGGCCCAGGTATTCAACTCGCTGACGGAAGAATTCACACTTCTTCGGCTTCAATCTCAAGCCATAGTCTTTGATTCTTTCAAGAACAAGCCTGAGGTTATGGAGACACTCATCAAGTGTTTTTCCAAAAACCACAATGTCGTCCAAATAAACCAAACATGACTTCCATTTGAGTCCGTCCAGCATGGTGTCCATCATACGTTGGAAGGTAGCCGGAGCATTGCACAGTCCGAAAGCCATAACTTTGAACTGGAACAAGCCCACACTGGAGAGGAAAGCAGTCTTTTCTTTGCTAGCCTCATCCATAGCCACCTGCCAATATCCGCTTTCAAGATCAAGTGTGCAAAACCATTGGTTTCCACCAAGGGCCTCAACACACTCATCAATTCTAGGCAGAGGAAAACTGTCTTTAATCGTGACGGAGTTCAACTGACGATAATCTACACAGAAACGCTGTGTCCCGTCCTTCTTGGCCACCATAACAATAGGAGCTCCCCAAGGGCTACTGCTATGCTCAATTGTGCTGAACCCAGATAGTCAGATAGCGTGCGAATGTAACACCAGTGGCGCTGTAGGCTGGGATATCTCCCAGTAGGCTGAGACGGAAGCTTCCGCCTTAGGTGTTCGCGCAGGCCGCTACCCGCGAAAACGGCAATAACACCAGCAAAAAATGTGAATATGATCACGGGATTAAAAAATATGAAAAGAGTATATTCTCAGCTATCCGTAGGTATATAATTTTACCTATTTGAAAGAGTAGAGGCCGAGGAATGACTGTATGGGTATAATCATGTTAAGGCCTACTCTGTTTCTAAGGTTGCGGGAGCCATAACCGGAAGCTCCCGCCTTAGCTTTATCTCCACCTCTAGGTGGCGTGATGGTCGGATATTTTATTTTCGCGCTATCAAGGATAAGGAGAATTTGGCCTTCTCTATACATCTTCCAGATTTCTGCCTCCGCTTTATCATGTTTAGCAACTGGAATCCGTCTGTATGCTTGCTTGATCGGGCAAGCATCGCCAGTATCAATAACATGACGGACCTTATGAGTACATCCCAAAGCCTTATCTCCTGGTAGAGAGAAACAGCAACGGAATTCCTCTAAGAGATCTAGAGCATTTCGTTTTTCCTGGACTTCGGACAAGTCAGAATCATTAACCATCTTCGTCAGTGGACACTCCGGAGTGGCCGGAATGGGAAGAGTAGGAGCGATCAGATCATCATCCGCAACAGGAGACTCCAGCACCTGTATTGAATTAATGATTGCTTCCCTAATCACTTCTTCATTCTTCCCATCGTCAGACAGAGAGTCCTGAGCTACCAAAGCAACTTCAAATACTCTGCCAACCACTCTATTCTTCTTTATTTTCAACGTGCGACCGATCGGATTGGAGAAAGCCACCACGGCCGGAGAACCGTCACCTGGTACATAAGTATTCAGGCTGCCCAAGGCTAGATCTTTCAACAATCGTTGGTCTGGCTCGAACATCATTCCTTCAACTGCGACTGAGCCACTGTCAAGATCAAGTTTGGCTAAAGTAACTGCCCTGGGTTTGAGGATAACTGCCTTAAGCAGTTTTACCTCTCTCCCCACAATTGCATCCTCAACTTGAACTGCATTAACAGAGGAACTTTCAATTCTGCTAACAGGTTTTTTCCATAACTTACAAGTTACAGAAGACCCGTAATTATCCAAGAAGAAAGTCCCTGACCAATCCAGATTACAGCGGTGCACATAATAAAAATCTGCACCCAGTATCCCGCTTTCAGGACCTTGCAGTCCACTGACCACGAGACAAGTAATCATATATGTCCAGTCGCCAACTAGTAACGGACAAAGCATGCTCCCATATGTAACAATAGGTGTTCCATTACCCATCGCACACACCATTCGTACCGACGTCATTGGTGGTGGATTTGGAAGGGAATCATAGAACCTTCTGGTGATCAAGCTAATAGTAGCACCCGGATCAACCAGAAAGCTGCCAGTTTCCCCATCCATCGTTACAGGGGCATACCATCTCTCCCGTACCAACAATTTGGTAGGGATCTCCAAAGTTCCCTGTTCGTGTACAGAAACCTTCTGAACTCGAGCTGATTTAGTTGCTCCGCCCTTGACCAACACAATCTGATCTTGTTCAGCTTGGAACCCAGACTGTCCCCACCTCACATCTGAGGTAGAATCTGAGTCATCACAAAGCACATGGCCCTGTGATAAGGCTCTACCATCCGGCAACGATCCGGAATCTCCAGTTTTCGGAAAGGGTTCACCTTGTTGTGAAGCCTCCAATGTAATAGCTGGTGCCTGGGCCTGCCTGCCAATTCCTGCACTACTCACAGCTTCACTTCGGACTGTGGTACTATGAAGCGCCCTCTCTCCGACCCCCACCTCGCTCCTTATGAGGGTCCCACCGCGTTTCCCAAGACCTTAGATGCCGCAGCATCTGCCTTGGGAACCAGTCCAAGAAGAGCCAGTCTTCTGGGGCAAGCTGAATTGAAATGCCCCTCCTCACTACAGAACCAGCAATCTCGGTTGGGCTTCCAACGCCTGAATCTACCACGTCCACCTCCTGAGGAGGGAGCGGCAGAATCAGCACCCGGCGCGGTTGTCTTACGTTGCTGCCAAGCCTGTAACGCCTGTACAATCACTTCACTCACATCATCCAAAATTACTGGTCCGGATTCAGTTAATGAAGATTTCTCTTCAGCTCTGTTACTTGAGCTATGGCTCTGGCTTTAACTTTCTTCTCACCAAGTCCGCTAGGAGCGGCGGACACAGGTGAGGTCATAGAGTTGTGGGGCTCTACACTGATCTCCTGAAGGGTCGCAGAATCTACGTCCTGAGTGCAGCTCTCATAGACCTCTGACCAATGGGCACAATCTTTTAGATCATTTGGCTGTTTGAACCTAATCCAAAGAGCCTGCTTTGGGTCAGAAAGTCCCTTCAAAAAGGTTCGGATACCCATGGTACGTGAAGTACTATCCATCACAGTACCAAAGGCATACCTAGCCCTCTTTGCTACCTCATTAGCAAATGCTCGACCGTTCTGGCGAGGAGTTTGGCGACATTTAAACAATTCCGCCTCCCTCTTCTCCCTAGAATGTTCACCATAGTTGGCGTCCATATGTGCGACAAGTTCAGAAAGAGTAACCCCCTGGGGTAATTCTCCTAACTCGGCAATCTGACGCCTACAACTACTCTTTAGCTGTCTCACGAACATAGCGTCCGTCCAGTTGTGAGCCTCGGCCACAACCTTCATCTAAGCCAAGTATCCTTTGTGGAGTCCCACAATCTAATTGTTCCCAGTCGTGGGCTAATATGTTCTTCGTCTGTATAGAAAGTGTATGAAAAATGAGTGTCTGCTGGGTCCGGCCCTACATAAGTCAGGCCCTGTACCAATGACTTATTACCATAAGTAGCCTTCTGGGGACCCGCCGGAAGCAAAGTCAGTGATTGCGAATGCATACCAGTTGGTACACACACAGTAGTGGTACGTAGCCCATCCGGATCAATCGATGTAGTTGACTGAACCGATGCTCTGGGTGTAGTAGCCACTGGAGGTGTAGTACCCACCGGATCTCTTCGGACATAGGTCTCGTTAACGACATGTCCGCGCACATAAGAGTCGCTCTTCGGAGTAGCAGGCCTCTTAATGCTAGACATCCCGCCCAACTCAACTACTTTCTCCCCCTCATCTTTAGGTGAGGACTCAGCTACAGCTGCAGGCTCTCTTATTGTCACCTGTCTTTGAGCTCCAAAATGTCTCGGAGTCAAAAGTTTGTAGGAGTCACCCTCCTGATAACCAGGACCAGCACCCGCATCAGCAAATGTAGAAGTTGCTGGCTGGATCATCTTTAAAGGAGTCATAGTCAAAGCAAGTTTCTCCGCTATATCTGCTTCTGAATCTAGCAAATGGTTGTGGAGCCTTGACAAATCCGTCTACCCGAGACGCCTCCGTCCTCAATTTTTCATTTTCAGTTCTTAGCTCCCTAGTGGTAGCAGAAGCATCCCTAGAAACTTCCTCTAGGGTACCCTGTAAATCCGAGTTCTGTTCAGTTAACTGATCCACAGATTTACACATCATAATGAGCTGCTGGTGAGAGTTGGTGTAGGCTCTTTTCCAACTCATCACCTGAGCCCTTAACGTAGATACTTCTATCTCATCTTCGGATTCAGTATTCTTAGCCGGATCACGATAACCCCATGGGTCAAACCCAGCAGCACCTAGAGCTTCTGGTTCTTTCGGAACAGAATAAGGTGATTTCACACTTGGCGAAGCGGTTTTCCGCCTATAGCTCCAATGCCAACTAAATCATCCTTCTCCGGAGTAGCAGCTCTAGACTTTGCAAGGTTGTCCTGCAACTGGGTAGCGACGTCTACCAAAGGCTTAGTGGCTGCCATACTTTTATTTTCTCGGAAATATTTCTTGGACCTCAGAAATGAATCTAGTTCACCAATAGAGGTTTGCCCCGCGGCGAGCTTTGGTCACGGCACCAATTGTAGTGATCTTTCGGATCCGATCCGCTCAGCTACGTCAATAAAAGACTACGACAAGGAAAAGACCTTTTGCACGACTTTATTGATCGACACGGGACAAGCTCCCCAACAACCTGACCAGTGGAGGTGGTCCAGCCACCTCATATATCTCTCACCAACACAAACATGGTGTCAAATCCGAAGGTAAAGACATGGCATAAAGAGATATTATACCCATTCTCGGAAGTCATGAGCATTAATGTAATACAAAAGGCTTGTACATAACAAGATATAAAAGTGACATATACAACAGGGTAAATAAGAAATGTTAAGGAAACTTCTTCCCAAAAGGTAAATGTTATGGCAAAAACTGGTACTGCCCACTGGATTAGTACAGGTGTACCAACCTCAGCGGACAGCACCACACAACAATAAGAATGGACATTACATGTCCCATACCTTTCTTATATACAATACCCAAACCCACTACACTTGCTTTATGGACCCAAATCACGCATAGTCAGTCGAAGCTGTCTCAACTCAAATGGTGGGTTAGTCTTGCGCTAACTAATGAATATTAATGGGGTCAAGTGTCATAGATTAAGGTAAAATACTTAGACCATATGATCTGTTAGTAAAATACGGGGGTTTTTCCTCCGAAATAGTATGGGAAAATACTCTCTGTCCTAAAGATTGAATGGTCCAGTCATATATGTCATTTAATATTCATTTATAGAAAACGGAGACATTTTTTATGCATTGACTCATGCTGTATTTGATCAGGAATTCTCTTGTGGATCTCAGTCTATCACTTTAATAATTTAAATCTACTTTAAGTGGCCAGTATTCGCCACTTTAGTAAAAAAAAAAAAAAAAATACTGTGCTTTTTCAAAATTCAAAATATGGCAATCGGGGGATGAAGTACATTCGAATGTAGTGCTATAATGTTTTGCTGTCCTTAAGTGTAATTATAAATAGAGATTAATTAATTCCATTAAGATTTACTTTTTCAAATTCGATTTCGATTTATTTTCTAATACCCGAGAATTTCAGAAAGGCCCAGTAACACAAACAAGGCATAATTTGATGTTAGCATAGAGTACGTGTTAAAGCGTTAACACATGCAGCCTTGAGCGTTAACACCAGGGTGGTACATTGACTTATGGGTACGGTGGTACTTTGACTGTGGGTGGGCGTGGTACTTTGACTGCTAAATAAAATCTTTGGATTTTATGTAGGTTATTCAGCCCAAATGAAATGAATTTATTAGGTCTATATATTGCTGATTTCATTCATCTCCGACTGGGGACAATCCTATTTGTGGGTATAGGTAAAATTCTTTGTCGGCGGGTGAATCCCTGAATTAAGCGGCCAAATTGGTGGATAGAGGAAAAAGTTCATTTCACATACTGCTACTCTTCCAAGTAGTGTGTGTGCGTATGTGTGTGTGTGTGTGGGGGGGGGGGTGTCTCTGGTCTATTAATCAAAGTATTCAATTGTAAATGAAAAACTGAAGTGAACAGAGAGCGGCCCCTTCAATTCTAGGCCTACATATCAAGGTTAGCTACTTGACAATTAAATTGATTATTTCCCTCCTTTTTTCAATATATATTTTATGATAAACACATATATTTAGCAGCACTATGTATATATATTGTAGTAGAGGGATCGGGGATCGGTGGACAAACAATGTATACCGGCTACGTTTGTCTGCCGCTCGGGGCGCTAGGGTCTCACATTGTGAGTGAGGACGGGTCTATGGGGGGAGGGAGTATAAATAGGGGTGGGAAATGGGGGTAAGGGCAGTTGGTGCAGTGTTTGCAGCAGAGCTCCCCCAAGAGAGAACGATAATAAAGAAAAGCAAGGTCGCTGAAACTACTTTCTGCATCGTTGTCAAGTTCTTCGTTGTCAAACACTATCCAGCCCTGCCGGGCATTAGTCCCCAGCCAACTTGAGTATGGTAATTAAATACCCACAGAGAGCCCTGGATGGTGCGATCCCCATTCCAGGACGGATAGGCCTCTGCTAATGTCCCCCAGAACCCCTAACTTTATATTTATAATATCAATCGATGGTAAATACTCTTTGAGAAACACTTAGACAAACGTGGACGAACGTGGACGAACCAAGACGAATCCAGAAACGAACACAGAGACGAGCATGGTTTTTAGCTTGTTTAGTAAAACTTCTGACGAGAGAGACGGTGATAACATATATATGTCAGTATACTTATGATATAACACGCACTTGTTCTCTCTTTTTGTATTAAAAATAACTAGGAGTCAGATTATAGACACTATATATAGTCCCATAAAATACCAAGCTCACAATGAAAAATTATAACATGCGATGATGGCATATTGATACATACATTAATTGCTTTTAATTAAGGCCTTAATGCATCACTGACTCAGTCTCTTGACTGGGAGAAGTAAACATTTGTTCAGCATTCGCTTTATGCGATGAAGTAAAATAAGTTTGAATGAATGAATGAGATAATTAGGTGCCGTATGAGGAATGAAATGATGATGGGGTGGGTGGGAAATTTGATGTGTATGGTTTGAAGGCGAGAGGGGATAGTAGGTTTGATTTATAGGTTGACTGGTCACTATAGGTGGCGTAGTGGTCAGTCTAGCGGGTGTTATGTGCGCAATTATGCCCCAGCATTAAATTCCACCTCTTTACCTTTAAATTTACTTCATCAATTATTTACTAATTTTTATGTAAATCTACAAAATTTATAATTTTATCTAAAAATATAAAATAAAAATAAAATGTTAATTTCCCAAATAAGGTCGCTTTTCACTTTTAATTATTTCAATCATCATAAACTAGGTCATACAGAGCACCCATCGGATTAAGCCTGAACTGCTTGCACACACACATCCCATCTCAATGATTCATGAAACTCACATATCAGGACCGGGGGAATAGGTAGTTCTCATATAGGCCTAATATACACACGACTTACCTGAATTATCGATCAAGGGGGAAAAAACTACTTTTGAATGACTTGAGTTAATAATTAAATTTCAATATTGGTAAAGCCTTAAACTAAAGGATTCTCTTGGGTTGCACTATAAGCCGCATTTTACACTAAACCCGCATTTTACACGACAAAGCTGCATTTTACACGAAAAACCCGCATTTTACACTTTTGTGCATTCTTTCTTGTGGGGGTGGGGGAATTTTTTTTCATGTTTTTATTTTACAGTTTGGTTGTGTATTCTATTCTACCTCTACTAGTTGGACAGGATTAGTGTTAGGGGGTCGGGGGGGGGGGGTCGGTAGGCCTTCTCATTAGCCTATCTACACTGTAGTTATAATGGGCCCTAGTATTGCTATTTACTATTTGTTACTAGAATCTAGATGTAGAGGTAAAACAATAAGAACAGTATCATTGCATTGACAGGTTTTACCTTTTTTCTCTGTAGGCTAATAAAAATTTGAATGTGTATTCTATTAACAAGACAGTGTATATTGAGTCAACAGAGTACTACCAATACACAATTTAAGAGGCTACTACCGTATATAATATAGGGTAGAGTAATCGAATACAGGTGGTTAGCATGACATGAGGGTAGCAATAGAACAAACAACTCAAGTACGGTATAATGAAAACATGAAAAAAAAAATCACCCCCCTCCCCCCTCTAACACACACTCAATCCACCCCATTCTGACCCCCGACATAAAAGAATACACAAAGTGTAAAATGCGGGTTTTTCGTGTAAAATGTGGGTTTTGTGTAAACTGCGGCTTCTAGGCCTAGTGCAACCGATTCTCTTCGCAGACGTCATATGAAACTCACAAGTCACATATGACCGCGACCACTGGCACTACTCGATTATCTCAAGCAAAGGCCAATATTAAAGCATGCAATGGGGGTGGGGGTGGGGGGGGGGGGGGGGGGGTCAAAACTTAAATAAATCCTCGGATATTGTCATTATAGATACAAAATATAAGTGACACTGACATGAAAGTCGTAATCCACATATAGGCCCACATGAGTGATTTCTTTCTAGTATAGGGCCTACTGACGTACTGTAATTAATTTAAGCTGCATATCTACCTTGGGACTCGCCGTCGAATTCGTGGAGCGCGCACACCATTGAGTGGCCCTGTAGGTTTGATCTGAGACATAAACGGTGTTGTCAAAGCCAGAGGCAGGGGGGCATCCGCTTTCGATCGTAATTTGGTACTCATCATCCCGTATAGTAATCCACAAATTCAAAAACATAAAAAATACATCGCTTGAACACTACGCCTCACAGGTTTGTTTTCCCTCACTACGGAAGTGCCCAGAATCTATACTTCCGGTATGCACGAGGTTAATATTTATTAAGATATATTATATATAATTATATATATATATCATACATTCGTATCGACCCGCTGAATGGTCCTTATTCAGTTTTTAATGACTGGGCCAATAGCGTAATAATTTTTGCTTTATTTATAGAGTCGTACAGCGGTGTTTTACTCGCAAGGAGGGAGAACTTGCGAGGTAGCACCGGCTGACTGAGAGTGGCTTCTGTGACTTCGCATCTCTGATTGGCTGTTGTAGCCGGGAGGCGGGGCTACAGTGGAGCTGTCACAATCTTAGAAAATGTCATCGAACAATAATCAATACTTAAGATAACCCTAAACCTAACCTTAAATTGGTTGTCCTAAGTCAATAAAGGTAGTAGTGGACTGTCTGTACTAAAAACTCACTAATAAAAGTAATTACTTGATTGGTAAAAGCCTGCTAAGCCCCGCCCACTGCGTGTGGCTTCATTCGGCCAGCCGGTGCTACCTCGCAAGTTTTCACCAAAACACTCGCTGCCGGAAGCCGTTACCCACCAGAAAGAAGCAACTTGAACCTCAGGAACAAGTTTCAACTTTACTGACTCGCCGCTAAGATGGGAAAAGCTTTCGGAAGACTTTATTTGGGAATATGTAACACTGGTATTGTATCACATGTAAGTCAATGCTTTTACGATTTGCGATGAAAATTTCAGAAGTTTACCCTGATAACCACGGAGAATCAGAAGGAGATTAGTCATTGCGCCCTATTGCATCATAGTCGATATATTATATCCTATATAACTAAGCTGCTTCAAGAAGTATATTTACGGTCCGAGTTCACCAGTCACCATTTATTTCCTCCTTCTGGTCAATTTCGAATCCAAATGTCAAAATAACATTACCGTACCACAGGGTTACGGTACTCTGCACTCTCTATGAGATTAAATGGGTATATAAACTAGTTATAACTGGCTTTTCGAAATGATCTGGAAGCTTTGAGTCAGAACTGGCAGAACTAAAAGACGTATAACCATGGGTTTTCAAGATGAGTCATAGTGAGCCTTTCCACTAGTGGCACTACTATAGTACTGACTACTTTAGCTTAGTAGAAGCAGCTAGAAGCTGACAGTTGCGCAACGACAACGTCAGTCCGACGTTAAATTTCTTTAGCAGTACAACTTATTTTCCGCACGTCTGAAGTTTGGGTTGATCCGTGAGGAATTCTGTTACCACATTGGACCATTCTTTGCAACCTGAGCCTCGTATACTACTATACTAGGGCCTCTAAATTCTAATACGTAGGCGACTCAGCTTCAGGACAGAACTTGGAAAGTATTACATCAGATCTAGAAATACACCCTCGCCTGCTTACACATAGCCATATGACTGCTCGGGAAAGATCTTTCAACTTCATGTTTAACGCAACAAAAATGATCATGTCGAGCTTAATATTACTAGTATTACAACGTTTTAGAACGGCCTCTCCACTAATAATAATAATATTGTCATTATTGGTTCAAGAACGGATACCTATAACTAGTTCTATGCCAATTGATACGATGAATATTATTCCTTGTGGAAATAGCTATTGTGATGGCACTAGTGAATACTGTTCTGCCCCACAATTCGGGCCCGCAACATGCGAACTGTGTGAAGATCTCTGTCATTACCAAGATAATTTAGAATATGCTGTTGATTGCAAGACGAAATGCTACCGTAAGTTCAGTGTTTCAGTATACTTGGCTAATTGCTATACTTGGCTCACTTAGGGGGATAAACAACCACTGTGGGTGCGGCACTCATTATAGCAAAGTACTATTCACACATAGGCCTATATAGCCGTCGGGGGAGGGTCTTGATCCATTTTCTCCAGGCTTTACCTGCCTATAACTTTTTCCTGAAAAATATTGATACCATACTTTAAACACTGTAAGTTGTATAAGAATATATAATCAGTTGTTCACATTTGGCATGAGCTTATCATTTAAACTATTTCTGTAATGCTGGACTAATATTTTGTTAGGGAGTAACGGTACCGTATAGCCCATATTGTTCCTAATATATTGTACATATAGATTTTTAAGTGAGGGGAAGATAAAGAGCCCGCAGGTACAGGTATTTTTTAAGACTGCAGGACAATTGACATCTTTGGCACTTAATTGATGACATGTTTGAAAAATATTGATAACGTGTCCGGTTATGCCCTTTGGCTTTGTTTTCAAGCATGACTCACTTGTGATAGGTACCGACACAATTCGTAATGATATCTTATCAGATTACATGTAATTTATTCTATGACTTTTCTTATTGCAGGATACCTTGAATCCCAAGCTTGGCTTCGGCTAGAGCACCGACAAAATAAAACCATGGAAGCTTTAATGTCGCGTATTCAAGGTAACATTTTTGCTCTGTTGTCTGATTGTCATAGTGTTTTTGAAGGAGTTCATACAGGCTTTCCTACCTCACAGCGCAGTAATTTTTTTCGCTTTAATTTCCGTAAGAACGTATATATATGGAAATCACAGAAGAAATACTGTACTTGGCATACAATTGTGAACTTTTCTTTTAAATGTTGTCTAATGACGTAATTTATTATTTAGTAATTATAAATATGGTATTGAGACTTCCGAAGTCCCTGAAGGAGGTCAAACTGACTCGAAACATAGGACATGAACACCATATGTCCGAATACTGTAAACGTATAAATCTTCAACACAATAACTAATTTGAACAAGGTTTATTCAGGATCTTGCAGCACAATTTCGTGATGAGTTGATATTTTCACATAGTCTCTTGGAGATAGATCCGAATGGAATTAACAAGAAATATAACAGAAGGACTCATAAGGTCCACACATCAATGTAATAGAAATGCAATGTTATAACATGGTATAAGGAGGATATAATCATAATATCGAATGGCAGTGTAAGTAGAGTGGCTGTCTTCTGATGACGAAGTAAGGCTTGCGCCCAGTCCATAGTTTATGATATTTTAAGAAGGGGATTAGCAGGAGTTAGATGGAAGACAGCATTTCGGTTACTCTAGACCCGACGGAACGCCGATAGTCTGACGGGCAGGACAAGTAGCCAAGGACTGCCATGCTTTGCCAATCCCCCAGCATGCGAATATCTTGCAATTGGACGCCGCATGTATGAAGAAAAGTCGCACTTCCACGACATAGGCTGTGCAGGCCCAGGTCTTTATGCAGGCCCGCACTCTTAGCCCAGGATTTTAGCAGAGACAGGGCGAAGGCATATTCGACCGCCACGCCCCCTGACGTGGAGATCAGTGGAGAAGAAGGAGGGGCCTGGCACCGTTGAAGTAATAGTCTCAGGACCGAATACAAACACAGGTCTGAGCCACACTTTTTCACAAAGGCAGAATATGGCCGGGCACCCCCTTGGTCTGTTTTTGAAGAACATACACAAATACAGACATAGTCACCGTCAAAGGAAACATCCTGGCGGCGAGGCAAGTGTGGGTCGTCCGCCGTGGGAAACACATGGCCTTTACGCAACAGGGTCCTAAAACAAAGCACAACACCGACCCATGCTGCAAACTCCTTGTCACATTTCATATTCACATGTTGAAACATACTAATCAGGTCCCTAAGCATGAGGGGATCTTTAGGTCTCGCTGAATCTCCCAAGGCTCGTTTTAGACCTCGAACTACCAAGGAGAGGCCGAAGTCCTGACGCAGGTCCCCTCCACCATTCAGCCTGGATAGATGATTGAAGCATGTTATTTATTGTCGAGAAGGACAATTTCTGCACTGAAGCTAGGAAGGCCAAGAATCGACCCACCGTTGACACGTTTACTGGTACTGATGTCAGGCCTCTTGACGCACAAAACTGGAAATACTTGTTCCATTGACTGTTTCTGGTCCTCCTGGTCGAGGAAGCGAGAGCCTCCAACTGAAGACAAGACACTTCCTGATCCAACGACCCTATAAGGAGGACAGAACAGAAGGAACAAGAGTAAACACATGTCTATAGCTGCAGGCGAATATAAATCTCAGAAGGTCATTTACATGAGTGCATAGGGCTCGGCCTTTCTGTAAAATATGTACTGCCTGTTTCGTTATCAAGATGCACAAAATGCCAGCGGAGTTTAAGGTCCTTGATGGGCAGAGAACCCAGATGGAACAGGCCAGGGTAGCAATTTCTCTTGATGATACACTCTCGTAGCAACATGAGGGCATAGCAATGATGCAGTACTTTTTATCCCTATGTGAGAACCCTATAAAATCAGCTTCGGCTACCAAGCAAAAATAACCTACAACGGGAAATTGAGCAAGGCTAGAGGCGAACCGATCTTGGGTAATATAATGCACATAATCAAGGGTGGTATTCACTGGAACTGTCATAAAACCTACACCATTGTCCGTTAATATGCATGATGCCCACCATGACAGTTCTTCTGCAAATAAAGGAGACAATCTCACAGATTTACCATCTTCAAGGCCCTTTAGTAGGTCAAATTTATATAGATCCTGCCCCCAGGCACTACCTTGCCGCAGTGAGATAGTAGGCCGCCCAGCTTTTGTAGTTGCACTTTCGTGGCCCTCCTCTTTTTTGAGAAAAACCCCATTTCATTCTGCAATTTTGTCACTTTATCCTGGGGAAGGCTTAGACACATGGCCTCCGAGTCGATGATAATCCCTAGAAGCCTGCAGACAGTAGCTGGGGTAGAGATTTTTGACCATGACAAGTGGAATCCTAGATGACGGAGGAACTGCATCAGGGCCATTTGCATGGATAAGGCTGCATGTAGTGTCGAACCCCAATATATATAGTCATCTAGGTAGCTGTACACATTATGACCTCTCCTGTTTAGGCCCCTAGTGACTGCTGATGCCACCCTTTCAAACACAAAGGGAGCAGCACACGCCCCGAAGCATATTGAGTTGTCAACCAGATATCTCGACTCATTGTTTATTTCCCATGACAGGCCGAAGTACTGGGACTATTCGAAGTGATCTGTAAGCACTTGCTAGGTCGATGACGCCCATGAAGGCCCCTTGAGGTAAGTCAGCTACCACTTCGTCGATGGATAATAGGGAGAACGATGACATGACCATGTTTGTATAATTATTAACAGAGAGATTGTCCGGCCTACTGCAGTCCACGATGGGCCTGATGCCCCCGTCAGGCTTAGCTATCACCCCCATAGCGTGTATGCACTTTGGTTTTTCCGAGGCAAGGGAGATTTTCCCTTCACATAGTTCTTTTGTAAGCAAGGATGTCAGTTTATCATTATGCTGATCCAACCAGCATGATCTGTAGTTTTGCATTTCATAGGAAGTGATATCCGCGTCAGGGTTTATCAGCGCGACACCGTCGTGGCTATCGTGGTCCCACTCACAGTCAAAATATAAGAATTCCAGCCAGGATTTAGGTTGCAGCTGCGATCTAACGCCTCCAATGTGATGTATGTCAGGTAATGAAACTATATAGGCAAGCAAATGTTCCAAATTTGAGTCAGTTATCGCCAAAACGTCTGAGTCTGAAGGCTCCGATGATGGTAAACAAGACGATTGGCCGCCATCTTGATGAACGGATAGCTATTTCCCGTCTCCGCCAGAGGAGAGCTCCCCCCAGGAAAAGGTAGAGTTGCGTGACTCGCAAACCTCGGCCCCATGACCTGGATCCAGACAGAGCCCACACACATGTTGTCGCTTGCAGCCGAAACACTTTTTAGCATGAGACGGTTTATTGAACAGCCAGCAGTTATCCTAAGGCCAGCGGCCAAAATCAAATAGAGGATCGTAGTTGGCATCTTGAATCATTTTCCTAAAGGATGATGGATGTCCACGACCTGTGCCTCGCGTGGTCATGGTCGCGAATTTGAGGTTCTGCATTGTTTTGAATGCCTTCATATTTTCCGGGGGAAAATGCTGACTTGATAAATTAGGCTCTACCTGCACCCAATCCCCCAACTTTCCTTCCACTACAAAATCAGTGACCGCTCGTTCATATCTGATTAGGGCTGATTTTACATACTCCTTGCCTTTAGCCTTGGACGCAATGTATGACAAATGAAGGCCGTAGCCGAATGGGTCTACATTGCAGGATATCAGGTGATTAAGCACACACACGCAGCCATATAATAACTCTCTGATTGATAGGTCATCATATTTACAGTCTGGGACAATATAATGTTTGGGGCGTAGCTTACCAAGATCCGAGATTTTGCTGACGTCAATCGATGGCGTTGACTGACACTCTCCCGGGCCTCCCAGGTTTGGCATAAAAATGGCTGACTTGCAGCGATTAGGAGACGGGCGTTCTATGAACGAGTTCTCAAGATGGGTAATTTCTGCCTCCGTGGCTGTAGCTCTCGACTCCAATGTCAACACCTCAAACTTCTCCTGTTGTTTAGTCAGCAGGGTTTCTAACCACTCCTGAAGGCCTTCGAGCCCTTCGCCGGAGGGGCCGTCAAGCCGTGCTCCTGGCCTAGTTCGGTCATGGTCGCCGGCGATTTCTTTGCTGACGCCGAATCCGTGGGACAAGCTGGACGCTTGTGCAGTTTCCCGCACCCCGAACAATTAATCTCTGACATGGTTGCCTTATCGCTTGAAAGAATTTTCCGTATGATGTTTTTTTCTCTCTTCCAAGTCCGAAAGACCTCCGCAGTATAATGGCGGATCCCTGTCAGTGAAGGGACGCTGACGTCCCACGTCATGTTCGTCCCTCGGTATCCAGGCGACGTCCCTAGGTTACCGCTGCACAGATTTATAACTGTATTCAACTGAATACACGCTATTTATTTTCGCGCAAATGAATTTAATCGATGTCTTTTCGCGCGGATTTAAATTCGCGCAGCAAGGAAGTCCCAAACCTTGTTTATGCAATGATTATACCTTTTGCACAGGATTTATTTTCACGCACAACGGTGGGTGCGCGAAAATAAATACTTCGCGAACATAGTATTTTAAAAAATCCAAAAGTCGACCTCTTTGCACTTCTTTGGACCGTTCAAAAACCACCGGTCAAGCCAATTAGTAACTATAATCCAACACTGAGACTGACTATGTTACATTCAATTGCTGTTGCACAAGTTATGTCTCGTATATCTTGGCGAATTGTACTTATATTTGGTAAATTTATCATTTTAGAATATGGCGCAGAAAATGGTAAACTGAAGTCCCAAGTCACGGAACTGAAGTCTCAAGTCGCGGGACAACACCGTAAGTAAAGTTTAAAATCTCCACGGATTAATTAAGAATTAGAGGATGGACGATCGCTTGTCTTAGTTCGAATCAATACTCTATATAAGTATCTGTGAATGTTATCTTGGGAAAATATATAGCGAGTTGGGGGGGGGGGGGGCGTATCCTTACTAAAAATAGGCTTGCAATTTCGTGATTTTGTTGTAATTACGAATCCTGCGTATGCAGAGAAAGTCCTTGACCTACTTGTAGGACTTAATAGTTTTGCAATTATTAATCATTTTATTACCATACCGGTCTTTATCATATTGACGCATTGCCATTTCAGGGCAGCTCACAATCAACTCTATCACTGGGTTTGCTTTGCTGGGAATCATCACCCTAGTGATGTTGGGCTTAGGCTTAGCGTACATCAAAAAGGGTCATGCCACTACCCCACCGTCATCAAGAAGTCCTTCAAAAGAGAACATCAAAGGTTAGTTTGTAATTATAAACTCAGCCAAATGGTACTTTTAAAAAAGATGTTATAGGGGAATACCTCATCAATTAATGTAGTTTACAAGGATTTAGCGGACACAGCCTGTTAGTCAGTGGGTATACAAGAATAACCCTTTAAAAATAGCTTGACTCTGGAATTTTCACTAATCACGCTGGGCAGTGCGTTTCTGCCGTTTGACGTGGGTTTATTGATATATTTTCTTGGCACCTGTCCTCTATATTTCCCGTGGTTATACCACTCCTACTAACCACGACCCCCCCCCCCCCCCCCCGACCATCCCCTTGACCTCTCAGGTGATGCGGTACATAAACTTCAGGTCATCGAATGGGGTCAAGTTTATAAGCTACAGCATTCTGTTAATTACATTCAAGTTCTTTTATTACATAACCTGAAGAAGGGCAAACCAGCCCGAAAGCTTGTGGAATAAAATCATTAAAACCATAACACAAGGGTTTTATTTCCAACCTCACATCAAGTTCAACTACCAATAACCACCGGACCCCTTGGTATAAATACGATATTTACCCACCTCGATACTTCTTTTATTACATGTCAATCTATTTACTCTACAGACTTGCCTGGGTCCCCAAACGAGAATAGGTGTCCGCTTATTCCTGGTAAGTACTTTAATTCATACTAAAATGTGGAGTTCAATGTGTTAGTTTTAGTGTCAACATCAATTTTGTAAATTTTTTAAGGGCACAAATTTGGTATTATGTATAGTGTGGTACACTTACATTCGATCAAGTTTAGTCACTATAAGGTAATTTGGTCTGATTATTTACTTTTGCTATTCCCATTTCTTCTAGGCTTTGTTACTGGAGATACACAGGGTGTCAATAATCACTCCGAAGTGGTCAGGAATACTCCCGCGGCGGAAACCGTACCTGGACAAACAGGTAATGTATTTAATTTTTTTCGCGAGGCAATCATTCCTATTATGCTTGATCTAAACCTTGTGGTTAACCTTCCTGCATTCCTGCGTTGTTAGGTGTATTTGTCAAACTGGTTTTGTATGTAAACACTTACTGCAGTACGGCTATGCTTTTCGATATATGTATGATAAATATCAAATACAACTTTGATCTATTCTGTTCTGTCTATTCTGTTCTGTCTTACTAATGTGTTTTAAAATTTAAAACTCTAGTCTATTCTGTACTTGGTTTTATTATATCATGTTCCATTCTTTTCTCAGTACTGTAAACAACAGGTTTAAACCCTGTTCTAGTCGTAAGGGCATCATGGCCCAATGGGACCATCTAGAAATCTCAACACTAAGAAACATTTCTCAACACTAGCACTGACATTTTTTTCACTTTTTGGATTTTTCAGCTACGGTGGCCGCTTCCGCCCCTTCTCATCAATCTTCTCAAAGATGATGTGTACCCGAAGGTGGGCCTGTATATAAATTAATGTGACAGACCATAACATGCGAACTTGTTTTTGATATACAAGACAATTGTCCCTCTCGCCCTTGATACGGCCGTCAAGGGAAGCATTTTCCATCGTGTGGGGTGGCCGAGTGGTCTAAAGCGCTGGATCAGCCCAGTGGCATGAACAGTTTGGGCGCGCTAGTTTCATCTCCTCCCCTCAGAAGATCTGTTTGCATTGCCCCACACAGACATGTTATAATATCAACTCTCTAACGGTGTGTAAAGTGACGGTATTTGTTCACAAAAATAAAATGTTGGATTATTTTGATGAAATCGTGGAATAAAAGTACGAGTAGCTTAGTGTCAAGTACTCGGTGAACAGTATTATCCTAGGAAGAAACTCGACCCAGGACCCCATATCTTCCTGCGCATACTCCTGTCCACCTTTTACTTGCGACAGGTTGTGATATATATGATCAAACTTCGTCCAATTGATGTGGGTCGGGAGGACAACATGATTCCTCCTTTAACTTATTCAAAATCATGTGCGCTGGTTTTTGTTGTCCATAAAATGGCAATATCTGCGAAGTGAAATGTACATAGATTTACCGTTTATCCTCCGGTAAAAAACAGTGTTCGAAACATGTCAGGCACCCAGCGGAAGACCTACCAATATTCAATATTCACTGTTCTTTCCTACCTACCTGTCTATTTAGAATGTTGGATCGCCTCACTGTAAATAACATCTATTGCAATAAAGAATTCTTTAATTGAATTGAAGACTTGTCATAATAAATAACATAAAAATTGGAACAAGTGATTGTATTTATTTAGGTGTTCAACTTTTCGCTTGAATTTACCGTTTTTATGTTAGCTTTAATATTACCATTTATTGGGACCGAATGATGAATTATAAGTTTGTAGTTGTCTGCCACTTTTACAAATACATAATGTATAGTCTTTTTCAAAGCAGTGCTTCCACTTTAGCCTAGGGGGTATAAGTGCCATGGCTGCAGTGAGTGATTTAAAATGATCGCAGTGCGCACTTGCACTGATCTGTTGACAGGAAATTAAAAAATTGCCATAAATTTAGCATTGCGGGCGTAAATATTCACTCTCTTCATCGCCTCGGAGATTCTAATGGTAATGATTGAACTGTTTTGGGCATTATAGATGGATATATCTGGTCGCGTCAGAATTCTTACGATCTCTTGAAGGGATGAAAGAACAGTGAATATTGACTAAGTGTGTGTTGGTGCAGTGTAGCGCATCCGGGTAGTGTGGCCATGCTAGAGCGGGCGTAGAGGCCTCTTTTTTTCCTTTAGTAGTATCGATGGGTAATAAATTATATTAAAGTTGACATTCCGGTCATGTAGAATGACATAGCATCTACGCGACACAGAGAGAAAAGCTCAAGCTGCGAGAACGCCGCGGCTAGGGCGTGAGACCCTACACTTTGAAAGTGAACATCTAACCTACTGAGCCATCTCCCGTCGTTGAAGCTGCATGGCCTAAAGAGCTATTACAAACGTCTGAAAACATCCATGATGGATAGTGCGTCTTTTTGTAATTCATTGTTAAATATATAGATGACCTTAAATGAATATACCGGTATATGTACAAAAAAATACTTTCACTCCCTCTACATGAAACATGATGTCATAGTTCATTTCCATGGGTTGCCAAGAGGTTCCCTTGAGTCTTCTCTAAGATAAGATCATTATCTCATTTTCGTTATTAACAAAGTTCCCAGACTACTCTTTGTAGGGTGGGTTATATGGGAGTAACCCGTGCTTGAGGACACCAAGTTCGGATACTCCAAGTGGCCGTCGGGTCAGGGAATACTTAAATGTCATACGCGTTGAAATGGTCATGGAATAACGTATACAGTGTGTGTTCCCCCACTTCTCACTATTATTGTACTTTGCCCAACATGTTGGGAATAAAAGATGAACGATGTTACACATTCTAACGGACCAAGGGAACATTTTTTTTTTATTTTTCTTAGGAAAAAACAGAATAAGCTTAATTTAACAAGACACCTTGTAACCTCCAACCACCGTATGATCCTGTTATTGAAACTAAAATGTGTGCTAGATTTGTAGCCCCACTTTTTCTATATGAAGTGATTAAACATAACATTTTATCGACCATATTACTCCTGGCAACAGATCCAAACATTCTTAAACGAACATAAATAGTTGATATGCCCCCGTTAAACCTCAACCCCACGAACACAACCACATGAAACAAGTGGCATTGAATATATATACAGATACTTTGAGCTGAGCTTCACGTGTATCCGCTTCCATTGAGAAACCATTTATTGATGGTAACATAGTTCCTGAATAAAAGCTTTGAATACAAACGCATAAAGAATTCAATCACAGTCTAGGAAGATGAAGCACACTCGTGAAGATCACTGGAAGAGAAGAATGTCCGTGAATAGGGCTTCCAGCACGATGCATCCTCCAACGAAGTAAAGGAACCAAGATTTCTCCTGCGGCAAGTCTCCACGTTTTACGAACTGCATCTGGATACCACAAAACAGAATCCAGACTTGTTATAATATGTTGGGGAAACTTTTTATGGAATAATACTACAGCAAAAATATGAGAATTAGGGAAGATATATAAATATGAAATTGTTGTGTTAATATGGAAAATAATCAGACAAAATATTCATCCATTCATTCAACAGAACCTAGCCCTCAGAATAATTTTTAATAAGTCACGTTATGACAACGTTGACGAAGAACATAAACTTTTAAATGTGTGGCCTTTACAATCTAGGAGAGATAAGCACATTCTCGATATGGCGCAAAACCCTGCTAACCTAGACTCCCGGCCCCTCTCAACAAGGAGCCATACAAAGGGGAGAAGGAACTTATTAGTCCTTACTTCAAAATTAACTAAAATCACCAATTCAGTAATTTACAAGTCACAAGTTAGGTGGAATGAACTAGGTTTAGTAGCCCATAAAATAGATGACAAATTCTTATTTAAAAAATATACAGAGAAACTTCTCTCTCCTTTCTAACTTTAATTGTTAGAGTGGTGGTACATCCTCCCCTTACATACTGCTGTTTTTTATACCTCATTGCATGATCATACTTGTAACACTGGCTTATGCTGCCATATATCAGTATTTTCGCTGCCTTCTGTATCTGATAATCGGTCTGTCACTTGCTTCAGACAGGCATACTATTTCTCTATTAACAAATGGATATGCTATATTAACGCATACAATTCTGTGTCTATAGCTTGTTTATGTACCTACTGCAAATGGCTAATCATTATGTACGCTGTTTATATTTGTATTAATATAGACGACTATATAAACCAATATATGATTAGGGGTTTTGAACATCCACTATACCTTATGTCACCTAATCTCGATGTTCTCATTGTAATTTAACCATTCTTCACCTCATCTCATTCAAACTTTTCTAAAAACCAATTTCTGCAACCTTCATGTTACTTTTAAGATTCAAGTCCGTAAAAGCGGCATCCTCTGGAAGACCTAAATTGTAGATGCAGAGCAACCGCATTGTAAAAACAACAGCAATAAAAGGATTTTTGAATTTGAATCCACAGGAATGGCCTTGTAGCTGAATCGGAAAGAATAACGCGAGTCGTCGAATTTGGGTAACTTAATCAATTGAAAAATATACTAACCATGATTAATTCGATAACAATGAAGCCGAGGAGACTCAGACCAATGAGCAAATATAACCCGCCATTTTTTGACGTTGCACTTCGGTAGATACTAAGAACGAATGTGATCTGCAAGAGAAAAAATATCTCAGAAAATTGCACGGTTGACTTGGTAATATATTAATTGATAGATACTACTAGAACCAAATATACCGGTACAATGAATGTCCAAACATTAAGTCATTATAGGGGAAAATATCTCAGAAAATTACACGGTAGTCATGGTAAATATCAATTGATAGATATCACTTTAAAACTAAATAATTAGCCCAAACTACTCGAAGTAACTAAAACGTGAGGATAGTTCAGGGAGTGTCTGAGAATGTCAATTCTCCAACTGCACTCGTGATTACCATGAAATGACTTATCATTCATGTCGACTCATTCTAATCCTGGAAGGCATCAATTTAAGGTTATAATAACTGAGTCATACTTACAATTACCATTATGAGGACCACACCTATGAAGGCTAGCACCATTATTCTCTGCATGAAATTGAATAATAAACTTTCAGGATGATATAATATATGCGGTAAACGACAGACATATACTCATTAATTTATATACTAATATTTCGAAAGGAAATACTATGGCAATGAATGTTTTCAAAAACGGAGTTTAGAAAGTTGCACAACCGACAGATTTGTTTTTTCTTTACCCCATAGAGCTACATAGATTTTTTTATCTTTATCTATTTTAAGTTCAATTCACAGAATGTTGCCAATCCTAGCTATTACATATGTGAGGATCGCCAGAAAGTTAACAGGATGTTATGGCTTATGCCGCCGGTACGGTACACAAAAAAAATACAATGTTTTTCTTTTGGCTTGAATTAACCCAATCGTGTGCCACCATATAGAACGTTTTTATGTGCCACCTCGCTAATCTACCTCATCGATCCGGCAATATCCACATTAATTTATATATTGTTGGCGATGACGCATCAACCATATTGTTGCTAACCTATCGATAGTTCTTAGCCCCTACCTGAAATTAAATATGTTCATATTCGTGAACGTACATTGGCTATAAGTATATATGATCCCAGGCCAGGGGGGGGGGGGGGCGGGGGGGGGGCAGATCGATCATTGATGATGATAAGCTTTTACTAGGTTTAGCATTCTGCATGGTTAATTAACATCAATTGTCGGTAGCGTAGGCTATAATGGTGTGATTATTTTTTATTTTATTTTTAAACAGCTTAAATTAATTTTAATAACAAGAAAATGTAGGCCCACGTAATTTGAGGATCGAGTGAGCGACTTTTATCAACATATTATACACCGGTATTGGAAGCCATAATTATAGCCTATATATACGGGGTAGGCCTACGCCCATGCCATTAAAACAGGTTGATATAGGCCTAGGCTAAAGGTCTAAATATATAGCCTTATTATAGGCGCACCGTAGCCTACCCTTCCTATAATCTCGCGGGGTTTATAAATTCATTTGATAATATGTATTATTTATATTGACACTTAACACATACGGTAACTAATTTAGTGTAATACACATAAGTATTCATTATAGTTCCACAATACTTTAGGCATAGGCCCTAGGCCTACATGTACATAACACATAACAATATTCACACAATATTTACAATTATATTCAAATTACATTGGACTGAGTGGCAGCTTTGTCATGGTAGAGGGGTGTGTCCGGAATCCTTTCATTGCGGCCTCTAGATCCAGGAAGTAACTGACTGTTTGCGCTTGAATCCATGTTCTTCTGATGTATAACTCTTAGGAATAAAGGTTTTCAGCTTATTCTGCGCCAATTTACCCTAAATAAGGTAGATTCTTGGCTCACATGTCATGAACTTAATCGATAAGTGGGACCCACGTGACAATCAAAACAAATTTTCCGGTACCGTGTTCATGAATCCGTTCGCGAGAATCGTAAGTTGCCTTATTTGCATATATGACCTATAAAAATGTAGTTTTTTTGACTCTATCAGGATTCCAATTGATCAGGATTATAATTTTCCAATCCTGAATATCACAGCATAATTTATCTCTTCATTAGCTTTCATTTGAGACTTACAGCTGTTTAAATACACGCCCGGAATACACGTCTTTTCCTAACAATCCTACATTATCGCCCACGCAGCATGCCATGAATTAGTCGTTGTAGTATTTCATACCATAAATAAGAGCTTACAAATCCACCGCAGGTGGCCTGTCTGACGACAGGAATACAGGGTTAGATATTCCAACTAGCCATGAATTAGTTTACTTTGGACATATATTATATGGCTATATTTATAAGTTGGCTTCTTCTAAATTGTTTTTCAAATTTGATTGGACTCCAGGAAGTAGGGTAGCACTATAAGCCGCATTTTACACAAATGCCGCATTTTACCGAAAAACCCGCATTTTATACTTTTTTGTGTATTGTATGTTTTTTGTGTATTCTATCTTATATTATTTCATATTCTAAGTTGGGGAGGGTCGGGGGGGGGGGGGAGGGGGGCAGTTCATGTTTTCATTTTACATGTATACACTTGGCTTGTTTACTATGTTTGTGTATTCCAACAAGTTTGTGGTCGGGGGGGGGGGGGGGGGGGGGGGTTGTGTATTGTGTATTTGGATTGTGTATTCTATTGTTACACCCATTAATCTACCTCAGGGTTTTCCACAGGTTTTGGGAGGTCTCCGGTGGTATGAGATGAAATTTCAGAGGTTTAGCGGCAGAGCCGCTACCCCGGGCCGCTTCTGCGGTCCGGGGGGGAGAATGCAAGAGGGGGTTTCCCCCTCTTGCTGGTGGGCGTCTGGGGGGCTTCCCCCAGGAAATTTAGAAAAATTAGAAGCAAATTGTTGAAGTTTGAAGCCAATTTTGATTACTTTTGAGCTGATTATTGCTGTAAGATTGGTCAGACAAGTATACATAATTTCCTGAAAAGAGTTGTAAATAATCTGCCAATTGATTATGATAGTATATTTGTACTTTTTCAAACTATTTATCACCTGTTTAAACTTAAGGGCAAACATAAGTCAAAATATAATGTTTCTGAAACTTTAGTATTATGGACTGTTTCTGGTCATAGAAATGGGAAAATATCCTTGAGTCACACATTCTTGTGTTTAAGATATACTACCTCAAAACAAGGATATATCAAAATGGCCTATCAAAACAAGGCCAACATCGAAAGTTTCCAATTCAATTTTACCATATAAATAAAAAATGTGATGTGTTCAGGAAAATGAGTCATAAGTCACAAAATTGATATTTTTCAGTGTTTTTTCCCAAGATGTCTTTGCAGGAATGTTTTCATTTTTGGGGTGCTTAACTCTTTTTTTTGTTGCATGCATAAAGTTACTAAATTTCAAGATAGTATATTAAATATATCATTGCATTTCTATGGTAATTTTATAGAGTATATTTAGCCAATTTACTAGTAAATATCCACCCGGAGATATTGCAAACTTTTTCAGAAATAAAAATATCAAACTTGAAATATAGAAATACTTATTAGCTATAATCATAATGTTTACTATCATCAGAGTCTGCTTGATCTCATTTTTTCAAATATAATATCTTAAAAAACAATTTTTTTTGCGACTTTTGACTCATTTTCCCGTGACACATCACAAATGTCATTATATCCTAAATTCAGGAAACTTTTAGAGTAATATACAATTGGAAACATGAAGAATAGGGGGCCACCTGTTAAAATATAAAAAAATATACATGAAATCGGTACAAGGCCAGGAATTCAAAAGCCTAGAAGATGGGCCATTTTTGGCCGAATTGAATACTGTTGGAATCTATTGAATGGCCTTGAAAATTCAAACCTGGTTTCCTACCAATTTTTCATTTGAGTATTGATGAAAAATATTTGATCTAATGCTGTGACAGCATAACATATTTGGAATAAATTTCCTAGTCCCATATTTCCCAATCTAATTTTTGTTTTATAAAATTTTTTTTTTTTTTTTTTTTTTTTTTTTCTCCCCTTTTGTTTAACGGCGGGCCTTATTGAGTCTCCGGCGGCCGCCATAACGTCTCCGGCGGTGCGCCGGAGACTTGTCTATGTAGGGAAAACCCTGCTACCTAATAGGGGTAGCCGGATATGTGTATTCATGCTGGGTCAGTCAATACACACTAGTGAATATATATATATGTGTGTGTATTCATGCTGGGTCAGTCAATACACACTTAGTGAATATACATGTGTATTCATGCTGGCTCAGTCAATACACACTAGTGAATATATATGTGTATTCATGCTGGCTCAGTCAATACACACTTAGTGAATGTACATGTGTATTCATGCTGGGTCAGTCAATACACACTTAGTGAATATACATGTGTATTCATGCTGGGTCAGTCAATACACACTAGTGAATATATATGTGTATTCATGCTGGCTCAGTCAATACACACTAGTGAATATATATGTGTATTCATGCTGGCTCAGTCAATACACACTTAGTGAATATACATGTGTATTCATGCTGGCTCAGCCAATACACAATTGCAAACAGTATATAGGGGGGGGGGGGGAGGGGGGCAGTTCATGTTTTCATTTTACATACACTTGGCTTGTTTACTATGTTTGTGTATTCTATCAAGTTTGGGGTTGGGGTGTGTGTGTGTGTGTATTGTGTATTTGGGTTGTGTATTCTATTGTTACACTCATTAATCTACCTAATAGAGGTAGCCGGACATGTGTATTCATGCTGGGTCAGTCAATACACACTAGTGAATATACATATGTGTATTCATGCTGGGTCAGTCAATACACACTAGTGAATATATATGTGTATTCATGCTGGGTCAGTCAATACACACTTAGTGAATATACATGTGTATTCATGCTGGGTGTATTGTGTATTTGGGTTGTGTATTCTATTGTTACACTCATTAATCTACCTAATAGAGGTAGCCGGACATGTGTATTCATGCTGGGTCAGTCAATACACACTAGTGAATATACATATGTGTATTCATGCTGGGTCAGTCAATACACACTAGTGAATATACATATGTGTATTCATGCTGGGTCAGTCAATACACACTAGTGAATATATATGTGTATTCATGCTGGGTCAGTCAATACACACTTAGTGAATATACATGTGTATTCATGCTGGGTCAGTCAATACACACTAGTGAATATATATGTGTATTCATGGGTCAGTCAATACACATAATACACATTTTGTCTCAATACATAAATATAAATAAAATGAAAACAGAATACATAGCCCAGGTGTAGAATGAAAAAAAATAATTCCCCCGCCCCCCCCCCCCCCCTACACACTCTCCCCCTCCCCCCCAACACTCCCTCTGCCACCCCCACCCCCCCACCCCCCCAAACACACACACACCCGCCTCCCCCCCCCACCCCCAAATTGGTAGAAAGCACAAAAAAAGTGTAAAATGCGGTGTAAAATGCGGGTTTTTCGTGTAAAATGCGGCATTTGTGTAAAATGCGGCTTATAGTGCAACCGAGGAAGTAGGCTAGGGCTAGGCCTGTGTAAAATGCTACATTACAATGTAGGCCTACCTTGAAAAAATGTTAACATTGCAATTGGGGGGAAGGGGCGTCACTCGGAACCAAAGTTGACTCAATGACTCAATGACATATGATAGTTCCTCCAATTTCGAGACCTAGCAATCCGGACCACAAATTTACACTCATATATAGACAGAGTTTCCGTCCCCGTATCCTCCCGCTACCCCGGAGCTGGGAAGTCCAGGAGAGTGTGTGCCCGCTAGAGTTGATTCTTTGGCTATTTGCTTCTGTATTATTTTGTTTTAAACATATAGTTTATAGGCCGTTTTTGTATCATTGTTGGCACATTATATGGATATTTTGTTTTTATGGCCTGCCTTTCCCATCACCACAAACCATCAAACCCACCCGCCGCCCTGGCCGTGTAGTGACAGCACTACACAGCCCAATGAGCAGAGGATGAAAAAAACAAAGGAGACAGCCCCAGCGCTAAGGCTCGAACTCACAAACTTCCACTCACAAAGCGAGTGCTCTAGGCACTGAGCTATGGGATTTGGTAGTAGTTGGGAGGCTGAAGTTTGCTAGTGATATGAGTAGGGCCAACCCATGCGTAGTGGTGAAAAGTGGCCGAAATCGTTTATTCTACAGCTCTGTGGACAACGGCCTTATATGAGCAGTAGAGTTACAGGACGGGGATTCGGATTCCGGGGCTGGAATTGTTCGTCACATGTGTTTTTTAAAAGTTAAATGCGATATAGGTGAGATCCTCTACTATCCTTGTCCTGCCTGCGCCAGCTCTCAGGAGAGTTACCTCGACGGCAACTGGTGCTGCCATCTTTTGGGCGCTCTTCGTCGAGGCCTAGTATAGGCTAACCTTAGATTAAAAGAAACAGATTGAGCTCTCGGAATTTTATTGCTTGCACCCTCCTGATTCCCGGCCCAAAGATGAGGGGGACCTCCTGTGGTGCAAGGGGGCTTTGTGCACCATGATGGTCACCGCCGATGCCCACCCCTCTCCAGAACCTTATGACCTAATTGCTGAAGATTAATTATTGGTACATGATTAATACAAACTATCATTCATACACATTGCACTCTTCCAGAATTATATTCCCCATGTTACAAGCATGATTTTGGTATTCTATTTATCTCTCTACTATACTTACAAATCAAGTTACAGTTAAATTTCTTTGGAACACTTATTTGAAAGCACTTTTTCTTTTCAAGATTTTTATATTTCCTAATCCGTCCTAATTATTGGGATTTGAGTATGTGATTCTTAAGGTGTCGCACAATGTCGCATGGGGAAAAAATGCAGGTAAAAATGATGAATTTTGTGTAGTTGGTACTTGATATCTCCACTTGTACTGCATGAATTTGAACTGGAGAAGGACATTTTTTCTGCTTCTTAGTACCTACTTGATGTTGTATCGAAATAATTCTGATACAGGTAACCAAAACTCAAAAGTTTAAAATGATTTTGTAAAATTGCAATTAAGTCGTTTAGAAATGGTGAGGGGCACTCCACTGCTAATGACCAGATAAGAGCTAATCACCCTGCTGGGCGGCGGAGATGATGGAACCTTTCATCTCCCTCTGACTCCCCTCTGTCCATTTTACTCTAAGGGCTAACTCATATAAAGCTTGGTGTCCACTTGCACGATTGTCGGTCACTTAGCCTAAGTTAGTATTAGTCTTAGCAGTGACTGACAACTGATTTTGGCGAATAGTTTGCCGTTGATTTGTACATTTATTTTTTTAAATTTCTATCGATTTATAATTATTTATTGGTACTTTTAAGTGATTATTTCGACTTCAAAAGTCTCCCAATCGTACAGTATGTTACACCACATTGTAGCATACTTATTTAACTTAATATTTCTTTTAATATTATCCTGAAATAGATTTCGAATCGCTCAGAAACTCGTTTCAATTTTTGCCAACTGATTCAGCATGTGAGAATCGCGCATGAGCATACACTACCTCGTTGCCATATATGGGTCGAGGCATGCCATATATGGGTCAGGCCATATATGGGTAGTAAACAAACACACGCGGAACGATTCCTCTTTTCGTCGGTAGTGATGGTAAATCTCGGGATCGGTGGTCTAATAGTTATATATAGTCTAATCTCCTAGTAGTTTAGTAACCTCCCCTCATAATAGTATGGAGATCGATCAAAGAATAATAGCAACAATAATATAAGTAAAGTCTCACAAATAAGTCCAGTTTCTTCACAGAAGTACAAGAGCCTGTATAGCACGAATGGAAAATTCTGAGGTTACCTAATAGGCAGAGTCATAGAAACATGTTACTACTGTACATGGAATACATCCCTTTGGTCAAGAGTCAAAATGGTGGAAATATTAAAGGTTCTTTTAAACATTCTGAAGGCTGTAGAAACTCTAGGATTAACAGCAATTTTTCCAAGTATTTTCTTGTTAATATATATTTCTATCGCCGTGCATCAACCAATCAAGCCTGTTTAGCTTGAATGCAGTGATATACCTATAGACCCACTATAGTTGGCTGGCCACTCTTATGTCTGAAGACACAAAAAAAACAATGAGTTTCTGAGAAGGTAATATGGGGCGGGGGTTTGGTAGGTCTGAGAAGCAACAATTTTGATTTTCTAAACGAGATAGTTTTTAAAACGCCTCCAAGGGAGGGAAATCTTTCTATTCTGTCTAAAATTGCCACCATATTTATTTCTTATTTCTCGACTCTCCGCGACCACCGCTTTTTTTTTAAAAAGCCGCCATCGGCTATTCATAAAAATTAGAGCAGTCATATCGGGTATCACAGACTAATGCCTACAGTACAAGAATCGACATTTACTGCTGTCTCTGCCCCCGAAATAAATGCTCATTCAGCTTTTTTTCCGGCCTCAGTACTACCGTATGTTCTTAACCCTATCAGGGCGAGTAGTGCATTTATGCACTATTATTTGGGCCATTTTCCCCATAATATTGCCTGTAAGACATGCTATTCATTTAATAAAAACAAGTTATTCTACCCTCTTCCTCCTATATCAATGTGTTCCAAGTGTTGTAAGGACCAATAATCAGAAAACAGTTCTTGTGCCTGGTAGATGCAGGGAATTTGGTGTCCATAATAGATTGTGGCTAAATTGGACGAATTATAAAGCTATTTAAGCAATATTTATTGTTAAATTAATGTTTTTAATAGGCCCCAAAAAAAAATTACAAAAATTAGTGATCATGAATGTGATTGTAATATGATGTATATGTAACATAAGCATGTCTTAGAATAACATATTGAGCTGATTTATTGTTGAAATGACTTGGTGTAATATGACCTATTCAGCAGAGACCGATGACTGCTTAAATTATAGATAATGTGATTAATCAAATTAAAATGGTAATAATAATGACTGTACGACCAACTAAGGTCTTAATGAATATAAGATTATTATGAGAAGTTATGAGTAGAAATAGTAATTTAAATGCTTTTGTTTGAACTTGGCGAATGAGAATTATCATTGATTGAAACTTTGTCCAATAAAAATTTTTAAAAAAAAAAAAATTGGAAAAAAATCTAAATCTAAATTTATTTTTTTGCAAAAGTGCCATTTATTCAGTCTTTCATGCTGAATAAAATAAAAAGTCCCAAAAGTTGATAGATTTTGAAAATTGTTATTTAGAATGGTTTCCATGGCAACCAAACAACCCGTTTTTTAAATTGAAAAATTGTACATCTGGTAAATGGTTGCTATGGTGACATAAAAACATGAAATTTCTAAATTACAACTCATAACAAGTAGAGCAGAAAATCTAGGTTCACGTGCAATTTACTCAGTACAAATCGCATTTCTTACAGCAAAATGGTGATAAAAAGACTAGGTGGCATTTTCCTGATTCATTTTCACTGTCTGGACATCATGGCTTCTTACATCGTCTATCTCCTTTTAAAAAGTCACTTTGGCTAAGTAGTTTAGCTCAAAATTTTACCAGCAGGCAACTTTGAAAGACTATAACTTCACTAATATTTGGAATATCAAAAAGATTTTTTCGTTTTTATAACTCTCAGTACGAACACAATACGGGGCAGTTGACAAGAGAACCCCCCTTATCAGACCCTCTCGCCCTGAAAGGGTTAAGCAACACAATTAGCCAGTGATTCCTGGAACAATATTGTCCCTAAAAGAAGATATAAACAGATTTACCACCTTCGAGGCCTGTATTATGATTTGTATCGATCGGCCATTGCCGCGTTTTAGTTCCGTAGTTACATCACCTGACACCAGCAGTGCTACCTACTGCATCAAAACAAACTGGCATAGCGGGAGCGTGGGGAAATACCATGAAAAAGGATGACGGAATTTGGCTGTCATATTCAAGGTAGAAACTCCGGGATTAGTACATTAAAATGCTAACGAAGTATAGATTCTTCTGCTAAAATCTAAATGTCTGCAGGTCCATCAAGTCAACTGCAGACCTTGTCAAGCCAAACACCAGACAACCATTGCCTGTGTGTATAGCCAGCCGGGTGCCCGGCTCAGCTGTTCATTGCAAACGTGACGATTCCTTTGAGGAGGATGGCGATCCTTTATTATTAAATATAAAAACAATATTTGGCATTCAGATCTGGTGAAATATAACCAATTTCCTTCCCCGAAATAAATATAGCCTATAGGCCTGTCTTTCAAGTGGTTAACTTTCTGGACGATAGGTCGTCAGTGGCATAATAAAAAATTATGCATGCATGAACACCCTAACTAGTAAATTCGACCCAAGCTCCTTGGGGCAAAACTATAGGGGAAACTGGTCTATAATTTTCAAATAACCCCATGTTTTCATGTCCCCACACTTAAAACCTGTCCCAGTGTCCAGATTATGCATTCTAAGAGACATTTCACCAAAGATTTTAAGCTCTTACTAGTATAATTACCAGAGTACCAGGGGAAGGGAACCTACAAAAACAATCCATATTTATGAAAGTAAATAGCCCAAGACTTCATTCCCATCAAATTGTGACGATTCTCTGGTGCCACATACATCTAGACGAAGAGCGCCCAAAAGATGGCAGCACTAGTTGCTGTCTCGGTAACTCTCCTGAGAGTTGGCAAAGGCGCAACAGCCCACAGAGGTCAGACAATTTAAGGAGGTGGATAGCACCAGGATGGCATTTAACTTTTTAAAAACACATGTGACGAACAATTCCAGTCCCGGAATACGAATTCCCCTCCTATAAGCCTACTGCTTGTATAAGGCTGATGTCCGCACACTTGTAGAACGATTTTGGCCACTTTCCACCACTACGCATGTGTTGGCCCCACTCATAGCACTAGCAAACTTCAGCTTCTCTTCCACTACCAAATCCCATAGCTCAGTGGCTAGAGCACTCGCTTCGAGAGGGGAAGTTTGCGAGTTCGAGCCTCAGTGCTGTGGTACGCTCCTTTATTTTTTTCATCCTCTGCTCATTGGGCCGGTAGTGCTCTCACTACACGGCCGGGACGGCGGGTGGGTTTGCCCTGGGTGGGACGGGGCCGGGAAAGTTTGGCGATTTGAAAAACAAAATATCCCTAATAATGTTTTCACCATGTGCCAAGAAAAACGGCCTAAAAATATCTAAATTACATTCACAAGGCGCCCACTAGCAGCTGCCACTCCACTGGACATGACACTATTTCTCCATTGGGCTTCAATATATCAGAAATTGTATTATATTGAGAAATGTGATAAAACAATGTTTATATTTTGATCATAATTAACCTGTATATGTATTACCCAGAGGCTTAGCGCTGGGGTGAGGCTAATTCTTTAGCACCTTTATTATATGCACGGAATTACATATTGTACCATTGGTAAAATAAACATATTATTAATCACCGTTTTATCTCATGACCCATATAAGTATTAAAATATAGAATAGAAATGTTGGTCTATGCTATTTCTCAGACAACATAAAGAGTGTCTGAATGACGATCTCCATATTATTTAATATTGATATTTACCTTCGCCACAATAATTAGTTATATCATTATACACAAAGAACATATGGAAATATATTAAAACCTATATTCGGTATAGATCAGTATCAGGTATAGATTTAGTCTGTTTGAGCAGAGTTATCCCCGGTAGTACTCACACGTTGGAAACTTATTTGATATAGACAATAATATAGACATTATTATTACATAAATAAACTGAGACAATTCACCTTACTGCTTATCAGGTAAGCCTCTCAAAATTCTAAAAATATAAATTATTCTTTCAATTATAAAAAGGTGTCGTTAGCAATGATATTTGAGGTTAAATAATTCACCTTACTTGTTACAACGAATTGCATATATATATACTGCAAGCGTGTTTTATTTTGTTTTATCATATTGTACAAGTTCTCTATACTCTCTATTCTCTATATAAATTGCCGCCTGGTACACGATTATCGTACAAGTGGATACCCCCTAGGTGACCAACAATCGGTAACAAAATGAGTCATTTTCGTTATGCAAGTAAATACCGTTTCACAGTTATGTGGTCAACCTTCCCATTGCGCATACAAACATGCACCCTGGGTACAGGGGCCATCATAACAAGAATTTGGCTGTGACCAAGGAGAAAACGGTCTCATCGACTAATTCCGCAATAATTCCGCGCGGGAAAATGGCTATTATGCGTTGTCCAGGACTCTAGTTGTCATGGCACGTTACTAACGTTGTAAAAATTAGAAGGCATCACTACGTATATTATTGCGTCGTTGGCATCGATAGGCCTATACTTTCCCTATAAACTTCCCAAAGTTCCACCAATATTATCTTCCTTATTTGAATACAGATGTTGATAAAATTAAATACACAGGGGTAGAAAAGCATGCTCTTTCTGAATTTCAACATCTTGGCAATGTATTTTGAGTAAAAATATCGTTTTTTATTACTTCGCCGGAGCGTAATTTCCCCGCGATATGCCGGCTATGACGCAATAATGTAACCTAGTCTGTCATGATCGATAGGCCTATCTATAGGCCTATCGATAACAGTTAGAGGCCTATATGAATATGATTCTCACCAAATGCAAGCTTAGACATTTCTCTTTCTGATGGTGTATAGGGTTAGGTAATTATTTTATAACTTAATGCCTTAGAATACCATATTAGACAATTAACCCAGTTTTGCACGGCGATCAGATTTTTGTCAGTCCTGAGTTGTCAAGTAGGACAGAGAAATGCTGAAAATTTCACAGCTTTCCACAGCTTTAAATCATTGATATGGGCTTGATTTTAAAACATATTTAGGAGTAGAAAAGCATGCTCTTTCTGAATTTCAACATCTTGGCCATGTATTTAGATTAGAAATAGCGATTTTCATCAATTTGCGGGAGCGTAAAATCACCGCGATGTGTACGCAAGTGCGTCGGAAATTCAGGTGGGAGCAGGCGGAGTTGGGTTTTCCTTATAAGGGGGCGACGCGGACGCGCAAAGAACAGGTGGCAAAAACTGGAACCTATATAAGGTTTCCCAGTACAAGCGCCTTCGGCGCTCGTACCGCCTTCGGCGGGGGAAACCTTAAAAAAGTATATCCTTGGTGGGGCTCAACCTCCTGATTTTGACTTGAGTTAATTATTGATCAAATTTCTTAAAATCTAATACTAATTCTTAAAATACATGCCCCCTAATGCAACTCATGACGCAAAATGTTTGCAATCATATATCAATGAAACATTGGGTGGGAGGGAGGTGGGCAGCTCCCACCTTAACCTGCCCCATTTGTGACATTGTATCTATTATTGTCACCAATCAATCCAAAATCCTTAGCAACTCCAGAAATTGCAACAGGCTTTTCAGGATTTCCCTGCTTCCCAGCCAATCAGCCTTCAATTGCCATTTTGAACATGGACATACAGTGAACTCTTTATTAAAAGCCATGGCCTGATATGATTCAGTGCGAGAAATAATTAATCATGTGAGTAATGGGCCATGAACCCAGTATCATCAAGGTTGAAAGTTAATCAAATTCCTGCATGTATGTGAGCATATTATACAATTTTTGGTGTACTCTTTATACAGTATTTTAAGCTGCTAATGTAATATAAACTGCGCATTTATTACAGAAGTTGTGATACACACACCACACAGATTTTGTGGGAACATTCTTTTCTCTGAAATACATACGGTACTATTTATTCCATTGTCACTATATAATGTTCTACACATTTATTGAAAAGGACTTACATGGATTTAGATTGTCCTCACAAAAATATACCCTTTTTTATTTTTTAAGGAGAAATTCCCCTGAAAAGTACCCCTTTTTTCAGATTTCAAGGTCCTTGATATCTAGTGAAAATGAGAACTATCATAGGTGTCAACTTTGGTTCTGAGTGCCCCCGAGCAGGCCTATTATAAAGCCAATTATAATATACAAACTAAAAACCTACACTGACTATTTAGTCAAAAGAATCCTATTTAAATAAACTCCTTTCCTGAACAGCCTTCTTTAATTTGTTTAGAAATAGGTTCCTGTCTTGGGCGAACTGGCCCTATCAGTAAGACAAAGTCTAAGAACCATTTCTGTAAGTATAACAACTATAGGCCGCCCTAGAGTTGTTTGAAAGACGTTATGCCTATAGCCCAAATCGCCAAATAAGGCCCATTAATATTATGTTTCCGGACATCTCTCCAATTGAACCCTGATAGCTTTTTATTCTTTATACAAGTATAAAAAAAAGTATAAATATTATCAGAGCTTACAATGTGGGGAACAGTTTGGTACAACTGTCACTTCTTAGAAATTAGGAATTGCAAAATAGGCGTAATTCTTGGAGTTGATATATCAGGAAGAGATGCTCAAGATAATTTTCTTGGTAGAAGTTGCCTTGGTAGAACAGTTTTGCCAACAAAACATATTGACATGATAAGATGATTATAGCAGTCTATTGTTTGTACCAATCACTTTCTGTCCTTCAATTTTCAGATTTGTAAGGATGTGCTTTCACTGATTTATTTGAACTTAGAAATAGAAGAATGTCATCGCGTCGGCATGGAAGTGTAAGAGGAGGAGGCAGATATGCCAGGCAAAAAAGGGATCTTCGAGTTCTCATAGACATGGATGGTGTTATTGCAGACTTTGAAGGACATTTAGAAAGAATCATAAAGGAAGAACATCCAGATATCCCATGCATCAAAGTAGAAGATCGTAACACATTTTATGCGGCTGATCAATATTACCAAGTGGGTGGAGAGGAACTCAAGGTAATTGAAATGTAAATGATTCTTTACCGTTTTTCTGCGTAATATGTAATTGTTTGTGATGACTGGACTGTGTTTTTTTTCTGTCAGGGTAACACTTATTTATCTCACTTGCAGGGGAAAGTTTCAAAAATAATTGCCACCCCTGGATTCTACAGAAATATTCCACCTATTGAAGGGGCGATTGATGCTGTGAAGGGAATATCAGGCATGGATGGGTAGGCGATTAAACTTAAAATTTTAGTTAGTTATTTCTATGTATTTAGATAATCCTATGTCTGGCCAAAATGTAGGAAACTTCAAGTCATAGAAACAGGTAGAAGTTCTTTTTTGTGATATGAAAAAGTTGTGAGCCATGGCTGATGAACTATGGGCCACTATGGATTGCTAGGGTTAAATGATAAATCACAATTTTGGGCCAAAACCTTTTGGGTCTCTGCAAGCTGTCTTCCTAATGGTAAATATAAGTGAATGGTGTTTTGATATTACGTTCACATTAGCTATTCACTTGCTTTCACCTTTGGTACATGCTTGCAATTTTGAGTCATGTTCCACTGATCTATGGAGTGCCGTTTGATTATATTACAGTGTGGAAATATTCTTCTGTACCAGTCAGCTCTCCAGTACAAACTACAGTGCAAGTGAAAAGGTTAAATGTTATCTCATGCAATACTCAGAGGACATCTAGAGGCTATATTATTGATTAATTTACGACCAATAGTGCAAACTGACATTGCTAATCTATTCTCAATTGGTCCATAAAATTATTACATGTATACACAATTATAAAGATATTGTCGATGTCAATCAAATAAATTAAGTTTTCAAAAAACGATCTCCCATAATAATAGCATTAAGTGAAACAATATTATCATTTCAGATTTTGCAGCATTTTGATTGGTTGGACCAATGGGTAGAGAATTTGATTGATTGGGCCAAACGTTTTAAATTTATATTTCTATTACTTATCAGTTGGACTGGATAGCTGAATATTTCGGCCAGGATTGGACGAAGCGGGTTATATTATCTCAAGATAAAACGCTGATTCAAGGAGACTTACTTCTGGATGACAAACCTAATATCGGAGGTAATTACCCTAATTACTGTCAGTATTATTGTTTGCTGCACACTATACTATGGAAAAAGAATTCCCTTGCAGCTTTACCCCAAAAGTAGTTGATGTGAACCCTGGTAGCAAATGTAAAGTGCATTGCAGCCAATATTATGTGTGATTTCATTTTTATAAATTAAAAATGATCTAAAACGTTTTTGTATTTAATAATGATCTAATCTATCTATACATGTCTTGATTTGTAAATCCAGGTTAACAATATAACATGTTTTCGACTAAGTAAGCCAGTACATTTTCTATTGATATGATATAACAACAATAATCCGGGTGCCTGAGCTGTCTGAAGCGGTGGCCTTGGACCAAAAGGCATGATAGTGTCAGGGTTTGAATCCTGGGGTGGCTTTAATTTCTCCACGTACCCCCAGGCACTCAGGAAAGACCAGCTGTATAAGCTGACTTTGTTCCTGGTAAAAACAATGTTAGCAAATATTTATGATAATGAAAAGAATCTTTTGAATGAAATCAGATAAGACTGTTTATATGGAAACTATCCCTTAGTGAATATATCTATAGTATGAAAAAATTGGGATGAATGATACATCAACATATTTCTTACAGCATATTTCGGTTTACATACCCTGAAGGACCTGTTTACTTTTCAAGTTAGAGGTAAACTTGAAAAGTATTTTAGTCGTAAATTTTTCGTTTCGTCATTACCACATAGGCAATAAGGCATTGCAGCTGGGGCCTGTTGTATAAGCTAAGGAAGGAATTATTTGTGGGAATTCAGGACTACACTTTCTTCCCTTAATTCCTTTGATGGGTTTGAATACAAATTCCTACCCACCATTGCATGTACATAGGCTATTCATACCAGCTGGGAATTTCACCCATAGGAAGGATATTGTTCCTCCCTCTAGGGGAAGGAATTGCCATACGAATATGACTTTCCTTAGCTTATACAACAGGCACTGGGTGTCTAGTTCAGTATTGGACATGTTTGTCCGATCAGAGTCATTTATACATGTATATAATTATACCCCTATACTGGTGATTCATTGCTCATTGAAGCACAAACCCAACCCAACCTATGGGCCTCTTGTTCGTTTTTAACTATGACCAACAACTTGATTGCCTATTAGAAACTGAAAAGCCTATTTTGATCAACCATGCTTCTTTTGACACACACCATTACATACACATACATGCAAACATAGAACCTTACAGCCACATTTCTGAGCAGCTATTATTATCGAGGCGACCTAGTATGTAGTATGATTACATTAATTAAACTTGAAAAGTTTACATCTGTCGTAGACAGTGCGGGTGCAACTTGTTATTTACTCCTTTATTATGTATCATTTAGGTACTGTTCGAAATCCAACTTGGAGGCAGATACTTTTCTCATATTACAATAACCGCTATTTTGACGAGAAAGAGAGACCAATAATAATTACCAGAGTTGAAGGATGGGGAGATGCCAAGTGGAAACCCATCATCGAACAATATAGAAATCGTCTCGAATAACAAACCTTGATAGGATCTTTTCAACGTGTATGGGATGTATGGAGACATTATTTTATTCAAACCAATGTAAACTTGAATGAAATCTCCAAGGCTAAAAGTGTTATCCTGTTTTATAGAAAATATCTAACATGTCAAAGTGCCTTTGATTGGTCTGGTATATGAAAATGAGTTTTTGTTAATAAAAATGGGTTTTGTTGCTATATCACTTGGTAAGATGTCAGCTACATGAGTGTGATCATATGTTAATGATATAAAATGTCTCTTTTTCAAATATAAAACCTGTGATATTGATAAATTATAACAGCTTCAGATCTTCAAATAAGCATGTTTGTACTCACCTTATTTTATATAAGTACCTTTATCACTGATCAATCAATGTCGAAAAAATCAACATTTTGTTCTTCTTTGGTGAATTTTGGTAAATGAAAACATTTGATTGTTTGAATAAATATGGTGTGGTTAAATTGGAATGACAAAATAATGTATTATGATATTGTGAATTAAATGGGGAAGAAATGACGAGAACCTGTAATTAACCAGTACAGCAACATCTACCTCATCAAAGTAAAATAATGAGCACTAGATTTTCTTGTAGAATGTCTTATTTCTTGGGCCACATTTTCATATAACTATAATACGATTTCTCCCCATGGCTCAATGAAGTGATAATTGTCATGTATTTAGATAGAGAAGTCTAATAAGATGACTTCGACATAGTAATTTTATTGTACACAAGGTGGCAGCACACAATACAGTTATAATCTGATTAAACTTTTGTAATTAGAAGTTATAACTGAGATGATAGGTTTATATCACTTTTTATTCAAGACTTTAGAGATATAGCACCTTTTTTACTCAAGACTTTGAGAGATTATCTTGTTTTAAATAGTCAACTCAGATACTAGATGCATACCTCTAAATAGTTGTGACTTGCAACCTTCTTACTTATTATTATTACTGTCTGACTTTTGAATGGTCACTAGGGGTCAGCACAGGTGATGCGGTCTCTTTTAAACAAGTCATTACAGTCTGACAAATCATGCATAATGATTTTTTTTTGCTACTCCAACATGAGTTGCTGTGACTGCATATTATCCATGAACAGGGCTATACCTTTCGGAATGTAATGATGATCATATTTGGTCTCGGTAATCACAGGGAGTTAGCTTGGCTAATGAGCTATGTTAATCCCTTAGTACTTGTCAGTCATTGTGTAAGGGAGTTAGCATAGCTAATGAGCTATGTTAATCCCTTAGTACTTAAAGGTCAAGTGTAATGAAAATTGTAAAATTCGAGATAAGGACTGATTTACATGTGTGGTGGTGGTATCGATGGCATCCAGGGTTGAAAATTGAAAAAAAAAATCTTTTAATGCCCGTTTTTCACAGCTTTCTTATGAGTACACAAATGGGGCTCAGTTTGCCTTAGTAGAGGGTGTGTATTCGCACCCCACTGCTGTGACGTCATCCATGTCCAAGCTAAGGCCTGCTTTAGCCTGGCTAAGCATTGTCACCTAGCATTTAGGTGTTAGTTGGAGTTGTATGCCTCAATTTACGGATGGCACTAATGAGGATATTGATAAAACAATATTTATATTTTGATCATAACCTATCTAATATTTTAGAATTATTTGAACAAGGTATAGGAAGCATTTTTGTGTACATGTTTTACCCAGAAGCTTAGCGCTGGGTTAGACTAATTCTTGTGTTGAAGCTTGTGGGGTTGCTTACCCGACTAGGGGTAGCAACCAGAGCTAATCCTTGATAGAAGAAACAGACTGACTAGTGTATGGGAGTCTGTAGACCGACTCTCAAATTTCATTTAACAACATTTCGTCTAAAACTGTTTTTAGATTAAAATCATTAATATCCGCCCCCACGCCTATAACTATCCAGGGCTGCCAACTTTTGGAAGGCCCAAATGCCTGATTTGTTTGTGTCCAAGTACGGTGGCTGCCGAAGGGTCGGGGGGCATGCTTGACCAATAAGTTGCTTGACCAATAAGGCAGATTTTAAGGTCTTTACAAAGTGACTGGTATGGGCGGAATAGTACCCAAAATTCCGAAATTATTAATGTTTTAGAGAGCCGCTCTCCTGCCCTTGATATAACCATATCAAATGTGTTGATAAGGGCGTAAAGCAACCAATCTCACTCACTCCACCAGTCCACTCGTCCTCAATACAAGTACTGACCCAAGGCTCAGACGACCCATGCGCCCAATGTAAACTTGAATGAAATCTCCAAGGCTAAAAGTGTTATCCTGTTTTATAGAAAATATCTAACATGCGCCCACATGTATAGAAATTAACCAGCCCGCAAATTACCCTAAATTAAAGAAGTTTAAATTATGAAATATAACAATGAACATAGCTTCAGTAAATAGCTATGGTTTGGGAAGGATGACCCTCCCTGCATTGGACATGATAGAACTAGTGTGTCTATAGCTCTATGCTCACACATAGGCCTACCAGTCGCGCTTGGACATGGATGACGTCACAGGTCGCTTGACCGGTGCTAAGATGGCTACCCACCCTTGCCGCTCTGGGTTGCAGTGGCTCACTAAATGGCAGCGCTTAAACACCTCCCACTGGTTTGATTTATTAGATTGGAAGCTATAACTTTGTAGATCGTTTCAAAATATTCCCCCGAATGCATCAAACACCAAATAAAAATCTTTACACTTGACCTTTAAAGTAACTGGCTATAACCCTTTCAGTCTATACTTGTCATAGAATAGAATATACCTGGAATAAATATCATTTAAAATATACTTCACTTTGTTCCTTATATGTTCCTTGAGGCACTCCCATTTTAAAACACGTTTTTGACACCCTGGATCACACTCTTGCTGTAACAAATTGAAGCTTTAAACTCTGACAAAAATTTTACCAAGTGGTTCAAAAGTTGCCTACAAAACAGATCACAGGTCATGGCAAATGGCCACATATCCACCACCCTACCTCTGAAAACAGGAGTGCCCAAAGGCTCCATCCTAGGTCCCCTTCTATTTCTCATCCAAATAAATGACCTCCCTGCTAACCTACCCAAAGTCAAAACACAGTTACATGTAGAGTGTCATCTACACATCCACTAAACTACCAAACTTCCATTCCTACTTTACAATCAGGTGGGCTATGTGGCAATGAAAAATGGTCCGAAACACCCATGGGGCTGCCCTGTAGGTCAAATTGTGAAATGCAGTCCAGAATTGGATGCGAGACAGACTAGGAGAAAAGCCCGGACACACACCACAGCACAGCCACAACTTCAAAGGAATGCATTGCCTTGGAGGATAATATCTGGATACACATATGGCACTGCCCCTGGAAGACTGGAAGCCTTCTAAGTGGAGCCTGATCAGCTCTGCAGGGGCACCTCTTGATCACCAGGTAGAGTCTATAGACTCAAGCCCCAAAACTTGGCAAGAGGAAGACTGCTGATGAAGCAGACAAGACAATGAGAAGCATGCACAGCATGTATTACTATAACTACATATCAAGCAGTTTGAATTTTTGGCTAAATTTGTGGTAAATTCTTCCCAACGGTAAAATTGACCATATGTTGATGCACCACATTGAGGTATCTTAATTAATAATGAGATTAATTAGACTAGCGGGGGAACTCTTCTCAGGAGGTGTCAACTACTGTTTAGGAACATGTTGCTTTGCATTAAGCTCATTAGGTAAAGTCAGGTAACGAGAAACGAAGGCTGAACTTTGTAGGCAGATTTAGTTTGGTTTTATTATATCCACAGCAAACAAAGAATATGATGTTCGAGAGAGGCTATATCTCTCCCAACGATCCATGTTTAAGCTCGTAATCATGCACACCATAAGCATACAGGCTTATGTGTGTTCCACTCTCTCTCTTTTTCGATTCTACAGTTTCTCTCAACTCTGCAATTCTGCTGGCTATTCCCCAAAGTTGAGATTAAATATCCAAGACATACAAAGAACCCTGCCTCTTTTCCAAAGTAATTTATTCTCCCTCATCCCATTGGTCTGACCTGCAAGTACAGAGAGCGCTCTTCTTACTCCAGGGATGAGCATAGACAAGACGCAACCTTATGCTGATGACACTATCATCTACATATCATGTAGATCATACCAAGAAACATTACCTAAAGTCCAAACCGCATTACACAAACTTGAAGACTGGTGTGCTACCAACAAACTCACCATTAACGAAAAAAGACCACAAAGTCCTAGCTTTCATCACAAAAAAGACCGTGCCACCAACCTCATCCAACTGCACAACACAGAGTTGGAACTAGTTGAACACTTAAGATACCTAGGCACCACCCTTGACGAGAGGCGACCAATAACCGCCTTAAGAAGGCGGTGCGCAAGCAGGCATATTTCGAACCCTTCTGTCGCCCCGGGCCTTCACAGCCATGGCTCAATACCTTCCACAACTCAACCTGGCCATGTCGTTTTCCTATTAAACATACCGATAGCTGACAACCTTACACAGAAATCGCAACGATATGACTTCCTCTGCAAGTTCTGTCCGAAGAACTAATCAATCTAGGCTATAAAATAGATTTTCGATATTTCTATACTAATCCTATGGGGATGCGTTGGCACGTTTGCGCCACCACGTTTGCGCCCTAAGGGAACCACTGTGCTTACTGCACCCGTTCCCGGAAGTCACGTTTACGCTAATAAACGTAACCGGCAAATGGGATATATTCGAAATGGATAGCTACCCCACGGGTGGGGTTGGGGTGGGGGTGGGGGTGGGGTAGCTTGGGGGGTGGGAAGGGGACGGCTGGGTCGGGGCTGGGTGGAGGGGAGTTCGTTGGCAACCAAAACAATAAGGGTATACGGTAGTACACTGGCACAAAAATAAATCATCCCAAAGGGCCACCTAGCGGTTTTGATACTTCTGGACCAAAAACTAAATGGTCAAAAACAAATGCCCAAAACAACAAACTATACATGCTATTGCGCATCGGACATATGCTGACACAACAATCAACACTCAGGATCTACAAAGCCATGACACTCCCCCTATTATACTGCAACTTCTCAATATACAATTTTGTCACACAATCTAACAACAAACTGGAATGCATATACAATCACAAAAACAAAGAATTATAATTCTGTTTCAGACATGCTTCCAACACTAGGACTGGAGAAGCTAGAACAACAAAGGACAAGACTCCTATGCGTTAAGTATAAACACTCCAGAAAACAACAAAGAACATAGTACATGGTAGAAACACCCACTCCAACCACATCTACAACTTGCCCAATCCCATGCCCAAAGCAGAAACCCTAAATGACGCTACTTGCTACAAGGGTGCATTAAGCTGGAATGCACTCACAACAGTGGCAAAAACCACCCTCATTTGAACACTTCAAAAACACCCTCAAACAAAACCACCCTCACAGCTAAACCAACACACATATAAGTCAAGTCAAGCGGAATCTTCCTGCTGACAATGACATACCATCCACACGATGTATATTAACCCATTTGCCTCAGGCGAAAGCCTGTAGGCATTCAGATCAATATGGCGTTGGTGGCAGGTGAATGCCTGGAGGCTTTCATATGAATACATGAACAGGAATAAGACATGTCTTAAAGACTTGGAAGGTTACAACAATTAACATGATAGCCATTCTTAGCAATATCTCCCAATTTCATATACATATATATTGACAAGAAAAATCTAAATCACTGTGAGACCCCTGTTTTTTGTTTCTGTGTATATTATGTGTATAAAATAAAGGATGAGGGTGTAAGTAATAAGTGTAGATGAAATTAAAGGGATGAAGAAAGAATGAAATAAGAAATATTTAAACACACCCCAGAACATGTAAAGCTAATTAGCTGGAAGATCCATTATTTTAAGAGCTGACTTGAGGCGTTTCCAAAGTTTCAATTTGTGGAGTGATTTATTTTCCCAAAATTTTAATTTTAAATTGATTTTTAACTCCTGCTTGAATCTATTAAAATTAGGTTGGGTTTACAGCACCCCTATTGAATCATGACCTTCAAAATGACCTACAAAGCAAAAAGTGGCATACAAAATAGATTCCTCACACCTTTGATTAAAAAATAAAAAAGTCATACAGTGGTGCATGCCCATATTGGAGTTTGGCCTTGAAAATGACCTTGGAACAAAAAATGGCCTTGAGAAATGAATTCCTCATACTTCAATAATCAATAAAGCGGTACGTATTATAGTTGAAGATCCACCAAGTAGAAGCCAAGATATGGCTTATTTACTGTTTGTTGGTGGCCATCCTGAATTTTGCAGCTACGGGCCACCAGGGGTGTCTACCAGATTAGAATGACCCAATCAGCTCTGTACTGGGAAAGTAGCTACTCGAAGCAGGTCCACTTTTCCTCTACTAGAGCTCCTGGGGATTGATCGGGTTTGTCGCTCTGCACTGGTGCCCATTAATACTATGATGCTCTCTGAGTAGGTGCAGCTCGGGAAGCAGTGGGCACAAGCTCATAGGCGCCTGGGAGAATAAATATTATTGAGATGTATGAAACTGATGGATTACCTTGTCCTTATTATTGAGTGGAGTGGATGTGACATGAGCATTAAAATAGCGCAATATTGAGGTGGTACTTTTTGAAAATTTCAGGCCTGATCTAACACCCCATGCCAAATTTCAAAAAGGTGTCACAACATGCACGATGCACACAATTAGGGCTCCAAATATTATGACCTGATCTGAAAAAATGCTTTTTTCACCAAAATCTGACTGTTACCATGGCTACAAAATAAAAAAATAAAGATTTTTTTTGTTGACATATTTTTGGAATTTCCATATGTACTTGTTTACTATGGTACCCCAATCTGTACAGTATATTTTATTTATTTTATATTCCCTGCAAATAACAATACTAAATATTCTTAAGGTTGCCAATAATGGCCTGAGCCAGGTGCTTTTCCATTGAGACCAATGCTATTTTTTGGAAAATGTCACAAAATCTCAAAAAGCACAGAGTCCCTAGGTGGGGACTTTTCAGGGAATGATCCCCCATGTGTCCTGCACCATATTATATCCAAAATTGCTCCACTACACACCAAAACTACACACTAAAAAATAACTTTGCACTCTCCATTTGTCTAACAATTTCCTGTTCCACCAACTGGAAAATCAGTCAGACAAACCGTCACTGATTCTAGCCATGAACCAGTCATTTATCACAGATATTTCAGCTAGAAATCATCTATGAAAACCATCCGAAATCCATCTGAAAATCCATCAGAAAATCCTTTGGAAATTCATTCGAAAATCCGTCCAGGAATTCTCCTGATTTTTTGGGGGGGAACATTTCTTTATTCAGGAGTATAGGAATTGGCATGTGCCAATCCATTAAAGTTCTACTGACTAGGGTCAGACCCTGTTTTCTGTCAGGTCCTGAATGTGCTGATCTTCAATTACAGATTAACAAGAGCTGAATGTCTATTAGAATATTACAATCAGACAATTCTATAATTTGATGAGAAAATGAAGTGAGATGAGGTGATATTAAGAAAAGATAAAAAAAAATGGTAACGTAATAAACACACATGGAGTAGAGTGATATGTAGCTGACCAATACATTATACTTGATTTTCTGGACAATTTAAATTGAAAATGCATATCTGATATCTGTCTGGGAATTCCGTCTTGGTATTCCACTGGGAAATCCACCAGGAATTCATAATATATATATATGAAATACTTACTGGATGAGTTGACTCACGGTGTATAAATAAAGAACAAGATTGGAGAGCGATCAAGTTCTTTATTGATGCGTCTGTGCAGAAAACGAGTCCTATATAAAGTAGATTATTATATATGCCTAATTTTGTATGTAAAATGTGCTTAATTAAAAAAATAATAATATAATTTACCATATCTGGTTTTCTTACAAGAGGAATATAACTAGAAACAGGTGAAACGGCAAGTTTGTGTCGGCATGACAACCATCGACGGCGGTTACAAGTAACGAACAGCCATCTGCACCTCGATATTGAACGTGTGTATAATAATGCCAATTTCCAGCTTGGGAATGCCTCCCAGAAGCAACACCCCCAGTTTTCCACCACATTTCCATGAATGATATTGATATGATGAGAGAGAATTAACTCTAACACCTCTTCAAAAGGAAAAGTAGCTTGTCTCCAGAGATACGATACCTCTCAATCCCAACCCAACAAACCAGTCTGAGGGACTTTTCAGTCTCAACCCCAGAAGGTCGTGCCGAGCCATAGGGTCTGCAGATGCTTATTCTCCAGGAGCATCAGCAGGGACAACACTTGCATCAGCAAGGCAAGCAAATAATAAGGTCAAGAACTAGTCACAGCACCAATTGCAGTGAATTCAACTGTACTCTCACATACCCAGATTCAATATAATTCAACAGAAGGAAGTCCAGCTTCCCATACAAAAGGGGAAATAAAGTAAATAAATGAAATAAAGCGACAATAAGACTTGGTAAGAACATATTGGTAGTTACTCTAGTTGCGATCAGGGCTGTAGCATATGGTGAAACAGTAGTGACATCAGATGGATATATGGTCGATTCTCATGAATGGTCATCAAATCAGCAATTTCAAATTTAATGTAAAAATTGGAGAAAATCTTGTTGAATATAGTTTGAGTTTATTCCATTGAATGCTCCTGCCAAAGAGGAACATGTAGGTATCCACTTTTACTGATCTATCACCTTTAAATATTGTGCTAGGAGCTTCAAATAGCCATTTCTTATATTAAAAAATAGCAAAAATGATGTTTGTCATAAAATGATGGTGAGAGACGAGGCGAGGTGTGACACCAACCCTTGCTTTCTGCCCCAACATAAAAAATCGGGACATAGGCCCTCACCTCAGAGATTTCGTAAAATTATGTAATGATCTTAGATATAGGCCCACTAGCCTTCTTCACAAAATGAATAAAGATAAAGATAAAGGCAAAACTGGGACTCAGACCAATCTTGACGAACCTTAACTTAGGCTATACTAAAACCACCCCTTTCTCTGACACCAACAGCCTAAGAAAACTCAAAGAAAAAAACAACCACAAGGCCCCACAGGGACCACCCAACTTAAAATTCTTTACCAACCTCATAGAGGATGGTCTATATAATACCAAAATCAAACCACTCAAAAAAGATAACCTCACACAGGAGAAAGGAAAGCCTTAGCCTCCTTAGCAAAAAACAAACATTTATATATACAGGAGGCTGACAAAGGGGCGCTATAGTAATCCAGAATACCACCGATTACATAGAAGAAAGCCACAAACAACTTAAAGTACCTAGACATTACAAAGAACTAGAGATTGACCCTCAAACTTATGCAAACTTGGTCAATGAAAAAATAGATAAAAGATAGTAGATCGGGAAGTAAATCAATCAGTAGCAAACCTGGTGAAAAACAAAAAGTGCAAAACAGCACAGGTATACTTTTTTCCCAAAATACACAAAGGGAAAATACCACCACCAGGCAGACCGATAGTAGTCTCAGCCAACAAATGCCCAACAGAGGGCATTTCCAGTCTTATAGACGTGTTCCTGAAACCTATCGTTCCAAAAAGCGAATCATATATAAAAGATACAGGAGACTTTATAAAAAAGATCCACAGCATATCAACCCTAGAAAAGGATGATATACTCGGAACATTGGATGTGACAGGGCTGTACACAAACATCCCAAATGATAAAGGAGTAGAAGCAATCCGCCAAACACTCAGAACACATAGATCGGGCAATAAAAAACCCATTAACGAAACCATATGCCAACTGACGGAAATGGTCCTGAGCCTTAACAACTTTCAATTCAATGGCCAAAACTACCTCCAAGTAGGAGGTACGTACAGCCATGGGTACCGCAATGGCACCCTCCTATGCGAATATCTTCATGAGCAAAACTGAAGAGGAAATGCTGGCAACTGAAAAATACACACCACACCTGGTGCGGTATATAGATGACGTTTTCTATATATGGAAACACGGAGAAGAAAATCTCAAACAATTCATTGATAATATGAATACATATGAATTGAATCTGTGAGTCATGTACATTGTTTAGTTCTGGTAAGATTAATTCCTTTCAATTTAGCTAGTTAAACATGGCCAAAAGTTACGGCGAATTTATACAGTTTCTGACCTGTCTGCTGACAGTAGGCCTACATTACTGTTTATTTGCAAGAAAAACCTTTATTTTTTTATCATTATTCCTTTACTTTGGTAGCAGCTGTGCAGTAAAAGTAGAACCACAATCTGAGGTGGTATATGAACATGTTTTCCTCATGGGTGCTTGAAAAAACTTTTCAACATACTCGCTATCACTTGTGTGTTGAAGGCAGACTTTTCTCACCCTATGTTCATACCATTACCTTATGTGGTTCATGATACAACAGTCATAATCACTAAAGAGTGTGTTTACCCTATAAGGAAGGAGTTTGCTTAATAAATTAGTAAAACATTTTTTAGTGAATTTTATTTGATTTTTTTCAGATTTTACCTCTAATATTCTTTTTAAAATGAGAACTATCATTCTTTGAGAATTAATACCCTTTCTATCACATTCATTGACCCTGAAAAACTATGTTTAGACACCAACTTTGTCTTCCTATGTCAAATAGAAGTGAAGTTAGGATGTTGGTTGAATCTTTGGCGGCCATTTTGTAAAAACATCATTTTTTTCGAAAACGGGGGCTGAGATCACATGTGTCTTAGGATAAATCTTTTTCTATTGCCCTAAGGTGCTACCATACCAAAGGAGACATTTGCATCATGACTTGAAGTATAAAGTCGCTAAGCCCACCAACTAACAAAACATGAGAGCATAAAGTTTACTGCTGAATACTCAAAAGACAGAATGCACTTCCTAGACACAACATTGATCAAAGGAGAGGATGGAAGGCTGTATACAGACTTATATGTTAAACCTACAGATAAACACAATTACCTGTACAATACTCTCTCCCATACTGCCAATTCCATAGAATTGACAAGATATGCACTAGAGACGATGATATGATGAGAAACAGTCAGGAAAAAACCAAACACTTCAATAGAAGGGGTTACCCAGACACCATCATAAATAAGGCCTTGGAATAGGCCTTAGAAAATAGAAATTCGAAGACTACTTCGACCGAAATCCAGACTCCCAAAGAGGAGAATAATGGACAAAAGAAGAGCTATCTCATCAGCACGTAGCCTACATGGCGAACTACCCAGCTGTACAAAATATTGGGACTTACTACGCAAATCAGAAACAACGGAACACATAGCAGAGAGAATACTCTTATGTGGCTATAAACGCCAAAAAAATATAAGAGAACATTTGGTCAGAGCCAAACTGGACTACCACCCGGACAGGGAGACCAAAACAAGGACTCAACAACGCAAAACCTATGCCAAACCAAGAGAGTATGCAAAATATGACCCATCCTCTGCAAGGAGGACATCCACTCACAGAAAAGTGGAGAGAAATACCAAACGAAAAAGAAAGTGTGCTGTGAAAGCTGAAACATAATCTACTGCATTAAATGCAAATGCTGTAACAAACAATATGTAGGACAGACAAAACAAAAACTAAGAGACCGATTAAATGAACACTTAATCGACATCAAATATCACCATAATATGTACCATACCTTTACCCCCACCCCCTATCAATATGAATGGTACAAAACAGATTTCAGTTTTTAAATCACTGAGCTCCACATGCATTGAACAAACATACATTGAATTTGATTTAATTACAATTTTGACTATATTTAACTGAAAAAAATCTGTCTTTTTACTATTTCATATATTTAAAAGTCGTCATTTTCCATAGGAACCAATAGTAAAAGGGTAAAAATATTTACCACCCCATATTTCAAAAACTAGACGGTGAATTGATTTTAAAAATCATATGTGGCCTTGGTATGATCATATGTACAAATTATTCAAATTTAGGAAAAATCTGATTATTTTTTTAAATAGGCTCGAGAACCCTAAGCCTTGTGAAAAAGATTTTTTGCTCATATAACAGGAGTAGGTAACATGACTACCTCCCAGACAAAAGAATTTGTATCACGTTTGTCATAAAATGATTAATAAAAGATATTATATCTCAATTAATTAAATGTTTATTTTACATTTGCACTTACCTTGGCCCAAAATTTCTTACATATTCATGACAAATCTGTTGCAAAAGTGAAACAATCAAAGCCCATTTGGTTATTTTTAGCATCATTGAGCAAACCTCATTTTTTTTCAGAAATATTCAATACTCATGAAAGGAACTAATGATTTATTTTGGTAGGGATTTAAAGGTATCTGTTCATACAATAAAACAAATGAATAACATCAATAAAATATGTTCTGCTGTTCCCTCCATCTTATATCTCAAACATCATCAAGCGAACTGCATCATCAAGTTAACTGCATCATCAAGAGACATAACAGGGGGGGTCTAGAGGGGGGGGGTGGAAGCTATTTTTTCTAACTTTTTCCCCTTATATTTACCTCCATACACAACTAAAACAAGTATTCAAGTCAATTTAACAGGAAGACAATGGGGAAACAATGTTATTAATATTTTTGTATATTCTATAAATATAAAGGGTTATATGAGTATAATGGGCAGAGGGTCAATGAACTGTGACCTGTACCGCTGCCATTACCATTACTGAATGGTTATTTGAAAAGGCCACAAATGTTTTCATTCATAAACTTCCGCTTTCTTCTAACCTCAGCGAGTTTCCAGGTAGCTGTTCTGACCTGCCTCTCAATCTGATCCTTAAAGAATAAACTCTCACTGATGGTAATACCAAGATATTTAAAAGACTTTACTCTTTCAATTTCTGTTTCTGACATGACCAAGGGATTGAAGTTGTTTACTATATCCCTCTTACAAAAAGTTGGTATTTCATCTTCTTGACATTCATTTTCAGATAATTCTTGTCACACCAATCACAGCATCATCAGTTGACCTGTTTTTTCTGAAGCCATATTGGCCATTGTAGAAAAAATCAGATCTTTCAAGGAAATTGTACAAACGATCATATATATTATTCTTTCCAATACCTTACTCAATACAGGTACTATTGTTATAGCCCTGACATTGTTAATATCAAAGAGATCTCCATCTATCTTGCTATCTTCCAACTCTTCGGAATGTTTCCATTTAAAATGACAATGGATGTACTAATCATAAACAAAGTTGTAAGTAATTTTGGTTTCATTTCAAGTTCTTCTAGGTCTAGCCTATATATTCCAAAATTATTTAGACCCCCGTTATGGCGACAGGGAGCTTCCAAATAAATCAACCTTACATTATTTCATCAAAACATCATTTGTAAGGTTAACCATAGTTATTTTCTAATCATAACAACAGAAGATTTCAGAATAACCATTTTTCCCCTGTAATTACTGTCTACTGGTGGCACAAAAATAAGCATTTTCCTGGCCTCACGATTAAAAAATATAAAAAACGATGTAGGATACTTCCCCCTAGGCAATTTTACCAAAAATACCAAAGAACCTAATGTCAGATAAGTATATTAGCCTCTGAATGAGCTGTTGTTTTTCAACCCAAATGACGCATTCTTTGTGCAATTGTCCATATAATCTATTCCGATCATCGTTGTATCCCGTCAGACTGATAATCAATATTAGCCTTCAATGAATATAAGACTCCTTGACATTATGTTAATATGATATAGCAGTCCACTGTTTGTAAGAATCACTTTCTGTCCTTTCCTTCTCAGACTTAATTGCCAGGACGTGGAACCCGTTATTTATTTTAACTTAGAAACAGTAGGATGTCATTTCATGGGAACGAAAGCAGAAGAGGAGGAGGCAAATATTCCAGGCAAAAAAGAGATCTTCGACTTCTCATAGACATGGATGGTGTTATTGCAGACTTTGAAGGACATTTAGAAAGAATAATAGAGGAAAAACATCCAGATATCCGATGCATCAAATTAGAAGATCGTAACACATTTTATGCGGCTGATCAATATTACCAAGTGGGTGGAGAGGAACTCAAGGTAATTGATATGTAAATGATTCTTTTCTGTGTGATATGGATATACTTGTTAGGTTTGACTACTGTTTTCTTAGTCAGGATAACAGCTATTTATCTCACTTACAGGGAAAAGTTTCAAAAATAATTGCCTCCCCTGGATTCTACAGAAATATCCCTCCTATTGAAGGAGCGGTTGATGCTGTGAAGGGGATATCAGACATGGATGGGTAGGTGGTTAAACTTTTTAATTCCTATAGTAGGACTAGTTTTGTGCCGTTACTCTTTAGATAACATCATTATGGGGGAGTTATGCAACACTAAAGGTTAAAATGATGAATGACAATAAGACCAAAGCTTTTTGTCTTCCCAAATGAATTGTGCTTTATTTGATAGTCTGTTCACATCAGTTATTCACTCATTTTAGCCTTTGGTGCATGCTTGCAATTTTGTTCCATTGATCTATGGTGTGTACCTCTTGGTTATATTACAGTGTGGAAATATTCTTCTGCACAAGTCAGCTCCCTGCCACGAACTACAGCGCAACTGAAAAGGTTAAGTATTGTCCCATATAATACACAGAGAACATCTTCCAATGACCTAATTGTACTAGGATTTATTAGGTTCCTAATCATTAGCACCAACATATATCTCGTGAGGAAAATCAATGTTTATAAAATGGCATTAAGTGAAACTTCGATCATCTCATCACCTTATACCTATCAATATTCCCATTTCGATTAGTTGGACCAACGGATATAGAATTTATAGACTGGGTACAATGATGTAATCTATGGTATATCTATCTATTCACTTATCAGTTAGACTGGATAGCTGAGTATTTCGGTCAGGAATGGACGAAGAGGGTCATATTATCTCAAGATAAAACTCTGATACAGGGAGATTTACTCCTGGATGACAAACCTAATATCGGAGGTAATTTACAACTCTAATTACTTAGTATTATCATTGAATTGTTGTTTTCAACAGTAACCTAAGTATTCCATTACTAGTTTTTCTATTGATATGATGTCAATGATTTGAAATTATTCTATATTACTCTAGTAAAATCAGATTAGATCAGGCAACTGTATGGAAATTGTTCCTTATTCAATATATCACATATTTGGAATCACTGATACACCAAGACTATGTGCCCCGAATCACCGCTTTATTTATCCCTAATATCTATAATTCAGGTACTGTTCGAAATCCAACTTGGAGGCAGGTGCTTTTCTCGTACTGCAATAACCGCTATTTTGATGAGAAAGAGAGTTCAATCATAATAACCAGAGTTGAAGGATGGGGAGACGAAACAAAGTGGAAATCTATCATCAACCAATATAGAAGTCGTCTTGAATAATGAACATCAACTTATATGGGGAACGTGGGACGATCCATTCCATTCTTCCTGAATGATGTAAATTCGAGAACAAACTTAAGTGCCAAGACAAGTGCTGATAATTGTTTAGTCTGTGCTTTAATTAATGTCTAAAATTGATGGCAAAGTGCCGTTGCTACGTATACGTAGCAACGGCAAGAAAACACCATCTCTATATATATATATGGTATCATATAGAGATGGTGTTTTCTTTAAAAAAAATATATATATGGTCAAAAGTAAAAAAAATGGAGCAATTCATCCTCAGAATCGACTTTATCAACTTTTCTTCAATCAAATTCATACTTTGGTGGTGTATTATATATTGTAAGTAAATAAGGAAGAAAGGATAATGTTAGAAATGAGTTGACGGACATTAAGTACCGCCCATTTATTAAATGAGAATAAAGAAAAAATTTCACAATCAAGTCCTGTAGGTTCTGTGGTCGAAGGAGGAATGGAGTAGAGAGAGAGTAGAGCGCCGGTGGTCGGGGACGCCACCTAGTGATATTGTACAACAATATTAATGTATACAATTATACATCACACATTGTAAGTAAATAAGGAAGAAAGGATAATGTTGGAAATGAGTTGACGGACATTAAGTACCGCCCAATACCCAATACAATATAATAATAATAATAAAAAATAAACTGGGGTGAAAAGGAAGCAGCAACACTTTGCTCTAAGGTAAGCTTCCTCTCTGGAGGAGAGGCAAGATATAAGACCACAGCCCAGCTACGCCAGTCCCCAAGATTCCGTATGTCTTGGAGAGGTATGCCAATGCTATGCAGGTACGAGGCTCCGCCCCTACGAAGAGAGTGTGTACCACTGAGAGAGGGGTCTTTGCCATTGATCGCGATCCATTTCACAAACCCAAGGAGATCGCTGTAAAGGACTGGAGTGGACGAGGATGCAGAATTCTTATAGAACAAATGAGAATCAGGAGCGGCTGGAAAGGCGGAGAAGTGTTGTTGGAGCATGGAAGCAACACAAAAACGCTTGTTGGGTGTAAAGCAGATGGGTATAGAAAGCTCTCTCTGCCTAAATTGAACAGTTTTAGTCGACCTGACGCAGAGGAGTACACCATGCTTGTTGAACACAACATCTCGGCGACGTAACACATGGTCATCCGTGTCACCAACGGTAGGAACTACATTGGACTTCCTCAGCAAAGACCTAAAACAGAATATGGTGACAAGCCAAAGGGTCTTGTGGTAGGCATCATCTGGTAGGAGCAAGTAGGCGCGATTAACCTCCGAGATAGTGACTGGTTCCCTGGGAATAGTCGTGTCGCCGAGCAATCTTCTTATGCCCTTCAAGGTTAGTTGGACGAGGAAGAATTCACGGAATTTAACATCATACCCGTAGAACTTGTGCAACATGATAATCGAAGAGAGGTAGTTATTCACAGTCGAGTAGACACAGGAGCGTGACTTGAACACCATGAACCGGCAGATGGTCGATGGATCAGCGGGTAAAGGCGTTAGGGAAAGGCTGGAGCAAAAGGTGAAGTACGCCTTCCACTGACTAGCCCTATTCCTTTGTGTAGAAGATGCCCAAGCATGTGACACCACGTTGCTGACGTCTGAATCAAGCTGAGCCAGGAAGCCTAGAAGAAGAACACAAGGGTGAGGGTAAGTTCACAAGGGAGTTGGAGGTAGCTAGGCGGGATAACATATCAGGTAACAAATTGTCCACACCTCTAACTTGAGAAGCACAGAGTCTGATATTATTTACTGAGGTGATCCAAAACATATCTCGTAAAATGGAAACACATGAGTCATTGACACTGATACCGGAGAGAAGCATTGACACAACCTGCGTGTTATCTGAGTAACACCAAATGCAACTACCATGGCAGGAGGGAGCTAATTTTCTAATGAACAGCCATAGGGGGAGCAGCTCAAGAAGATTGATATTCAGGTCGGTGGCAGGCACACTGCTGACGACGAAGTTAACCCAGTGATTGTGTGACGGGGCTAAAAGGTGAGCACCAGAAGGGGTTAGGTGCACGTTGAAGTATCCTGCAATCCAGTTGTGACCAGAGATGGCGCCGTAACCATTCAGGGAGGCGTCAGCACTAATGGAATGGTCAGGGGTCACATAAGGGTGTGGAAAGACTCTCTTGCCGTTGAAAGTGGAACAGAACTGCAGCCACCACTGTATGTCACGCTGGAACTTCGCATTCAGACGAATACGCTTGCTAGGGGAGGTAGAACGACCCTTAAGCAGCTTGTTAAGACGCCTTGAAAATGTCCTTCCGCCGATAACCACTTTGGAAGCATGAGCTAATTTACCACACAACTTCTGAAGTTGAAGCAGAGTGGCACGAGTATGTGTGGCAAAAAAGGAAAGTTCATCTATGACAGAGGCTAGTTTCTTGTCAGGAAGAGACATAGTCATCTGGACGGAGTCAAGAAGAATCCCTAGGTAGATACAGCGTTGTTCCGGGCTTGAACATTTTTTCCAGGAAACAGCGAAGCCAAGCTGATGTAGTAGATGGATAAGCAACAACTGTTTTTGCTGGCAAAGCTCAAACGTCTTCCCACAGATCCAAAAATCATCTAAGTAGTTGATGACGTCGACACACCCTCGTCTAGACAGGCATCGAACTATAAAGTTGCTAACCTGCGAAAAAATAAAGGGGGCGGAGCGTATACCACAGCATATATGTGTGTCCTGTAAGAAGATTGGGGTGTCACCATCCATCCACGATATGCCCTGATACTTTCGGTGAAGAGGGTAGATAGGAAGAGTTCTGTATGCTGCTGTTATGTCTACAGTGGCCGAAGAGTATTGTTGATCGAGATATTCAGGGGTCTGCGGCAGTCGGTAATATGCCGGTAGGAGCCGTCAGGTTTACCAACTGCCCCAAGTGTGTGACAACAAAAAGCAGGTGAGTCCACCCTAACATATTTACCACAAAGTATTTCATCACGGATAAGAGCATCAATACAAGCATTGGCTGGGCCATGAAGAACAGAGTCATAATTCTTGCAGTAGTAAGGGGAAATAGAATTGTCATCGTCAACAATCTTGAAACCATGGGTGACACCGTTACATATAAATTCATACAACCAAACATCATTTTCAAAAGATAACTCATATTGCCAAGCAAGTAGGCGAAGTTGGGTAGTAACCCCTGCAATACAATGAGGAACATCGTCCAAATGAGTAAGGTCAGGTGAAATAGAGTTAACAATGACAGGGGCATAAGGTCTAACAGCGGCAAATGTATCATCAAAAGAACAATCATCAGCAGTACAACCTAAAACATCATCAACAAAGTCAATCGGATGGTCCAAAGCACATGCATAAACATCAGCGTAATCTGGGTTATCATCAAAAACACCATCGTCATCGAGACAACGAAAATCAGTTACAGCACAAGTATCGGAGGAACAAGTTTCATCAAATGATTGATCGGGGTCACAACAAGCTGTGGGGAAGTTACATAATAATTGATCAAGAGAGGAGTCAAAAACAATAGGAGAACTCATTTCTACAACAGCATGTAAACATGTAACATCATTGTAATCAGTACGAGAGTCAATCGCGTCAGACGAGTGTTCCGAGGTGCAAGTGGGGCGTGAGTCCGCGTCAAGCAAAAGATCGGAGCAAGGGGGTTGTAAAGCCAAGTCAATGCAATGCGAGACTTGGGAGTCGTTGTACAAATGGCAGGAGTCACAGATAGGAGAAGGCAGGTCAGTAACTGAAGAATCTTGGATGTATTCAGTTGGAAAACACAGAGAAACATCGGAAGACGTGTGGAGATCATCAACATGGTCGCCATGACAGTTCTCGGGCAACGCGAGAACTGGGTCGGACATCTGACGTCACTGGGGTTTCTTGTTGGGGCAATCCTTCGCTTTATGGGATTCCCTACACACTCTACAGATGTGTGAGCGAGAACAGCCATCACAATGTTTATAATTGTAAAGAAAACATATGTCGTCGGGGAAACCGTCCGGTCCTTTCCCTTTCGCCTTCTTGGCTGGCTTTTTCTGGCCAGAGGCAACAGATTTAACAGAATCCAATCTTTGAAAGGCAAACGATGACGCCACCGTATAGCCGGGAAGAAACCCAGGTATATCTGAGTCGAGCACAGCGTCGACGACCATACGATCATACATTATGTAGCTATCATCGGAGAACTTGCCCATGGCAGCATGACGAGTAAGAAAGGTGAAGTGATTGAGGTAGGCGTTAACATCGCCGTCATTTTGCAAAACATGTTTAGCGACCCTACACATGCCATATACAAGTTGATAAAAGTTCAGTTTGGAATGGTCGACACTTCTCAAGGGTGTACCAGCATCAAGATGTTGAACGTAGTATTCAGGGCGATAGGACATACCTTTGACCGTTTCTCAGATAAAGGATCAATAGCAGAAGCAACATTTTGAACCGCTTGCGTAAGGAGGACGTGTTGGTCCGGAGTATTGCTGGTACCCGAGTTGTTGGGGGCGGTAGGCCCTGGCCGGAGGACTGGACAAACGGGTATGGGTTGACCGGTGGCTGTTTGGGAGGAGGCGGTGGTGGTGGCAATGGAGGCCCGCCGGCACCTCCAGGATTTTGATTAAGCATGAGGGTGTCCATTTTCCCAATAAGAGTGTCTATCATGCCCTTCTGGTTCGCACTAAGCTCAAGCAACTTATCATAATCCTTCTTGACATAACGAGAGCCGCCCGGCTTAAAGTTAACACCACCTTCGGTATCATCCGGGTCAATCTCTGGTAAATAAGCAGAGAAATCCTCCTCATTCTCCTTCAGTTCCTTACACTTTTTTATCGCAGCTTTACGATAAATGCAGACTGAGTCGCCACAAGGACGCTCATGAATACGTGAGCAACCTCCGCAGTGAGGCATGGTTAAGCAAGAAAAATTTCACAATCAAATCCTGTAGGTTCTGTGGTCGAAGGAGGAATAGAGTAGAGCGCCGGTGGTTGGGGACGCCACCTAGTGATATTGTACAACAATATTAATGTATACAATTATACATCACACCACTATTTGTGTACTTAATCCTGAAGAGTGCCCAAAAAAAATCTCAATATTTTCCACATAGTGATGAATTGAATAATATAACTTTATACTAGAGATACCAACGTGTACAACCCTATATAATAAGTATATCTATCATTTTGGGCCATCTTTTCTTTTATGTTTCCCACTTTTCACTGCTGAGGTTTAAAGAAGATATAATAACGTTCATATTAAGCCCTTAATAGCAAACTTCCCCATGACAGAAAAAAAGTTATGCATATCTAAGTATTTAACAAGAATAGAGATTTTTGAGCATTTCCTATCATATATCTCTCTTTACAGCTAACTTTAAAACCCTATGATCGAATTGTATCAAAATTCGTCACCTTAGTGGGACATATGTTTCTCTTCAATTTGCCAAATCTCAAGACTCTATGATTTCAACATTGGGAGATATACATATTTGAATGTGTATCACGTTGGTATCTCTGTAGTTGAAATCTATGCATTTAATGTATTTTGAAGCCCAGTAGTTTGACTATATTATTGTTGCTCTGGCTCAATATAAAACCCATTCTCAGTTTAGTGTGGGTCTTGTGCCTTCATTACCACAATAATTATTGATAATTACACATATTTTCATTTTGGAAACACATTTTATTTTAGAGAAAAAATAATTATTAAAGTCCTAAATTTTACAGGTAAGCAGAAAGGACTTAATCTTGGCTAAATCCATCAGTTACAGACTGGATTATATCTAACTAGGCATTGAGGTGCATATCAAATAACCTTTTGACAATTTTGTTTTGTTTTATTATGTTTTATGGCCTTACTATCACATGTACACGTTGGTATCCCTGTACACGTTGGTATCTCAGACATGGTAATAAGTGATATATTTTACCCAAAAACATTTTAGAGATAAAATAATTTTCTACTTTGCAATTCTTACTATTGTCTTAACTGACTTGCACATTTCAGGAAATCATAGTTTGCTATGAAGTATCATTTTTATGATTATTGAATGATCTGATATATTTATAATTCAAAAATCTTCGTTACTTAAGGTCTAAAACCAGGAAAAAATTGTAGACACTTTGAATTACTTGTAATATGTTTAATGAATCAATTGGGCATTAAAACAGAATCATTTGCATTATTTATGAAGAATTATGAATGTCCCATTGGTGTATCACGTGAGTATTGCATGTACACGTGGGTATCACAATCCTAATAATTAGTGTTATTTCTTGCCTCAAAACATCTCAGTGAAAGAATATTTTGCAACTTTGAGTATATCTATATATACTAACTTAAATATGACAATCTATTTGATCTTAATAACCCTTACCAAATCATTTTAAATATGATAATAATACTCCTTCAGAGGATGTCCATATCTCATCATATGTTGTAATTCCGCTTAATCTATACCTCAAAAAATACTACAGAACCAAACATAAGACTAATAAAAGAATACAAATAGTTAAAACATTATCTATATCAAAATAATTTACTGATCGACATTTGTATAGTTTCTGATTTGCTATAATATGCTAATGAGATATCTCATCACATCTAGCATGTAAGTAATTAACATCACTCAAGTTTTGAATTGATACATAATTCACCCTTCTTTCTTCATATCTTCTTTTCCACTCCACTTCCAACAATTTAACAAAACAGATCTATCCCCCTCTTCTCTTAACTGCACTGGTACAGTATTCCATAGGCGTTTGCCACTACAAAACAAACTATTTCTCATCTTCCCTCTTCTTACCTTCCTGATTTTTAAGATTCTATTTTGACAATTCCTTAAAACTCTTATATTTTTCGGCGGGGGGGGGGGGGGGCACTCATATGTTTCCTTTCTACAAAAAATTTGTTTGAGAGCTGAAATGTCAGCCGATTGTCATATAGAGATAATAATCCTGATAAGAATGTTAGAATATATTAATTAGAAACCATTTTGCAAACATACATAGATATAAAATTACTTATTAAATATGCTATTGGTTAACATTCTAAACCCAGCCTAATCCTATCATTTAAAGTATCATGTCAGCAAAAAAATATAATTGTTTGAAACTTAAGTCTCATTTTCCTGTGACACATCACATACTGTAAAACAAATATGACATACTATAAAGAAGGATTTGTCTAACATATTGATAACACCCTTGATATGTGATATCTGTTATCCGAAATACCATTCAGACCAAGACCCACCATGTATCTAACAATAAATATAAAATTCTGCACAGATATCCCAGCTGAACTAAACTACATGATACCAATGTGTACACCTGATACCAACGTGTACACCTGATACCAACGTGTACACTCAATAAACATAGAAAAATACCTGTAAACCTGGATAAAATAACCTGATAAATTATGGTTTAGATGCACAGATCCATTAACAACATAGTTTGGTAGGATTAATATGTTAACCTCTTATGAAAAAATAATATTTAATTGTTTAGATGGAAGTTCTTTTTTTAAAAAAAATGTATCATTCAATAAAAAGATAAAACACATTTAAGTTTGCATTCAAATCGTATCATGAAATTGTATGTATGTAATAGATAAATTCCATGCAAAATCACTAGATTCTGATTTAAATTGATCATCTAATGAAGGTTTATGGTTAGAACACAGATACCAACGTGTACACCTGGTACCAACGTGTACAGTCAATAAACATGGAAAAATACCTTTGAAATTGCAGAAAATAACCTGATAAATTATGGTTTAGATGTACACGTTCATTATCAACATAGTTTGGTAGGATTAATATGTTGACCTCTTACAAAAAAATGATAGTCAATTGTTTAGCTGGAAAAAATAAAATATATCAAGATGTATCATCCAATAAAAATAAATAGTTTTAAGTTTGAAATCAAATCAAGTCATGAGTTGTAAGTACATAATAGATAAATTCCATGCAAAATCACAGAATTCTGATTTAAATTGATCCCCTAATGAATAGAACAGAGATACCAACGTGTACAAGATACCAACGTTTACATCATGTTTTGCCACATAACAGGGTTATTATTGAGATTATTTTTTAAAAAAATCTTGGGACATATCTTTGCATTATAGCACACCATCTCATAATAAATAATTCCCTTAGAAATGGAAATTATGGACAGGGGGACACTTGAATGCATACACGTTGGTATCACCACTTTTTGGGACATTTCTGCCTTTTTGAAAAATGACTAAAACGTCCAAGAAATAATTTTTTACAGGAACTTGATATCATTATATATGTACAATGACAACTAATATAGGAAGGCATTACGATCCTCAGAGTTAACTTGAAGGAATTATTTCTGTAAATTTTGTATACATCAATTTTTATCACGTTGGTATCGCATCAATTCTTCCGTTATTAAAACCTCCATAACTTTTTTTTGACCCGGAGTATACAATTAAGACCAGATCTTCTCAAGACATGTGGCAACATGTTGGGTAAAAATGAAAAGAATCGGACAAACAGTTTTTGCTCTATGAACACTTGAACTCAAAAACGCTGAAAATGAAAAAAAGTGCTCCATTTTTTTTACTTTTGACCATATATCTCTATAGCTCTAGCACTAAGGAAGGTCTAAGGTACGTGAGTGTGATTATTATATATCAATGGCATAAAAGAAGGCTTTCCCCAGTAAATAAGACCTGTGAAACTGATAAAATAAGAAATTCCGAAATGTGATACCAAACAAACGCATATTTTCACGGCTGCCTAATTTCAAGGTAGCAATATTTCATGTGTTCTGGCATTAAATAATGCAGCCCATGAAATTGTGCAATTATATTTACAAGCTGCAATAATTATTTCATGCATTCCGGCATGGAATAATGCAACCCCATGGGATTATGCAGCACATCGTTACCAATGACTGTAAACAACAGATGCTTAATCTCATGTGCTGCACAATCTCATGCGTAGAAAGCATGACATAGTGCAGCTGTGAAATAAAGCGCAGCATAATGTGCTGCATAATTTCATAGGCTGCATAGTTTTAGAGTACAACTGCTCCACATAGTTTCACTCTGAAAGGAAAATATACGGCAAAGATCACCCCACCAGAAAAATTATTGAAATGTATTAAATTTTAATGACTCATTTTAATCTTTATCTCTTCTCACTTAAAAAAGTAACAAGAATTTATTAAGTGGTTGTTTGAAAAAGAAGTACGGAAGTTTTATCATTGTAGAAACGAAGATGGGGGGATATTTCTAATAAAACCGATATGCAATAAAAAAATAAGAAAAATAAATAGATTGAAGGAGGGAGGCTGAAACAAACAAATAGTAACCATCATATGGATTTTTGAGGACGCAAAACGCCTATCCGCACCGAATCAACCCCGCCACACCCATGGGTGACAAAATATTTTCAAAGGTTTCGGGGAAAGAATTCCCTGCTAAGTATGATCAAAAGAGGCCTTAATGTGCGAAGGTACGAGAAGAAGTCCTATTAACGAGATCGATCACTGTCAGTCCCAAGAATCCAGTGTGTTGTTTTATTGCTATTAAATACACAGTATACTTCAAAGTTTGGAGATGGAAATATCTTTTTTCAACATCAAAAGCGATACCTTATGTACAGTTTATTAATGTTCTTGCCAGATACTTACGGTGATCTATATAAGTCCATATACCCGTGAATTAGCAAAAATTGCAAAAACAGTTATAAGCCCAACACCCCATGTCACACAGCTTTTTTCTCTTTCCAACACAGGATCTTTATTTCATAAACATATCGATACCTCAATCTGAGGAATACCTTATTTTCTTTTCACAGGAAGACCGAAAGGCTACCCACTTTGGTTGGTAGGCATGAAAAGATTTATATATGTACAGAATGAGTGTGTGGGTGGATTTCAACACGTCGATTCACATGTGTATGTGGGGAGGGGGCGGGCAGCCTGGGGGTTACAGTTACACGTTCCTCTATGTCTGAAATCGATATTGTTAAATTTCGTTATTAATTATTTCAATCGTGGACATATTTGAATTTAGAGGACTCTGTGGAAACGCTTGTGGCAAACTGTCGCCCAGAATCAGAAATATTGGAAAATGTGACACCTTCCCACTAATAAATATGGTTTACATCTACTGCCATCTAATAATTATGCATCTACTACCCTGCATTTCATTGGTCTGGTAACGCTATAACACTCATTCAACTCGTTTAACATTACCAATAGCACCAGTCTATACAGATTAACCATAATTAACCATAAATGTAACATAGATACTTCTTCTGGGGAACACTCTATTAAATTGGGTCCAGAGTTAGTTAACAACTGATAACTATAATAATTAACCAAAGTGACAAAGCTAGCGCCTGATAAGACCCTTGGGGGTCGAAACCACGCCCACATTGGCCTACAGCAGCTGACACACATCCTATTGTGATGTCAGCAAAGCAGCAACAACACAGGTACTTAGAAACACGTTGACGGCCACTGTTCATATCTCTACCCATGCTAACAACAATGGTTACCAAATGAGACATGGTGGAACGCTCTATCTGAACTCGCGCAGCTCAGTCGTGGTAGCGCTCTCGTGCATCATACACGTAATTAATTATATTGGTCCGACATCCTCTGGCCGCCAACTGTATTTAATACAGTTAAATATAATAGCTATTATATTACATAACTATTTATGTACCGATACATGTGTCATTTTTCCATATTATGACACCTGTCGAAAAGTGACCCACACTATCGAAAAGTGACCCAGCCTAAATGTCGCGCTAAATGTTACATCTATTTACCAGGTACATTTTCGCGCATGGACCTATTACTACTGTGGTCGCGGTGCCCTGTAAGATAATGGATGTTAGTTTTATTTCCATAAGCTCTCATTTTGCAATGTTATTTTCACCTTACATTGCGGGAAAATGGTACATTATAGTACAGAATAGAAACATTATTTGATACAATCAATATACTAGATTTGGACGCTATATTAACAACGTTATTATGTATTAACCTCTCATTAATGTGTAGGCTAAGTTATATAGCGTCCATAAAATATTGTTATATTTTCTCAGTGACAATAAGAACATTGTGGAATTATTAAATTATAGATGACGGATGCATGATATAACCTTGTGCATCAATACCTATAGAAACCTTATTTCCCAGAATTATACTCATGGAAAGGTACAAATTACTTTAAAATTGGACACGTGAGATGGAATAAACGATAGGAATACAACGCCCCCGTTGCATAACAATCTGCGAGTAGCTTTCTCAGTGTTACTATTGAGCTCGCAGATTGTTATGCAACGCCAACGGGGGCAATACCAGACATGGCAATATATTATTTGAGAACCATTAGTTTGAAAAGACGAGGGGTTCGATTTATCGATGGGTGGTGTGGGTCATTTTTCGATTGCAGAAAATCGACCCGGGGGTCACTTTTCGATGGGGGTCACTTTTCGATTTGACACCGGCCGTACAAGACCTGCACTTACACAATTATCATTGATCGACAACAATTTCAATTTAGTAATCACACGATACTTGGACTGCACTATACCAAACTATAGTTTATATCTAGCTATATCTATTGTATATAGGATCACGATATAGGATGCATATAGAAATGTGAGCTGGAGAAATTGACTCCCCCTAGGCCTCTCTCTACCCCCCCCCCCCCCCCCCCACCACCTACTCTCCGCCAAAGGAACTGCATGGGGCCATTGTCAATCAATACTCGCTTGTGGTTGAAGAAACACATCCCTCGATCATTCCTATGCGGTTAACATTATGAGACTGGGCAACATCAGTAGCTCAGTTGCAAAAGGTACCAGTGATATATGATATTATGATGTCTTCATAAGGCTGCGATCATTGTAATTAAGGTCATATTACACATCCACACTTCATTGAAGTATCTGGCATATCATTAACAATTAAGAGCCTTTGTCTCTTGAACCCGAAAGTACAGATCGTAGCAACATCCATGTTCGCAATAAATACAATTATGGACCATTCTATGGGGCATCGGCCCACCCTTCATTCCAAGTGAACCTGGATTATAACAAAGGTAATCTATTGTTTCCATGCCGCATCCTTTCTTTCCAAACAACCTGGATAATACATGCCTACCCGGTATACATCCATCGTCAACCCCACTCCACCCCAACCTCTACCCCCGCACCCCACCCCCGTGCACCCCCACCCCAACACATCTATTCCTCTTTATCACTCCAAACCATACTATACAAGTCTACTTATACACGTTTGCATATCATATATTATATACTATGGAATGTGAAGAACCCGATTCTTTAGCTTAATTCTCTTAACAGTTCTAATTAGCCTTCATGTGTATCTAAGTGACCACCGCTCATGATAATGTATGCCTTTAAGCCTAGTTTTAATGTATACCTTGAGCATTACGTAGGGAGTTAATGCCTTTGGTAGTTTTAATGTATGCCTTGAACTTTTACAGCTCAGCTTGACCACCTAGGTGGCGCTCTTCATGCTTCTACAGCAAATAATGTATGCCTTTAAGGCTAGTTTTAATGAATACCTTGAGCATTACGTAAGGACTTAATGTATGCCTTTGGTAGTTTTAATGTATGCCTTGAACTTTTACAGCTTGGTAATGTATGCCTTTTAGGGTTGTTGTACAGTTAGGTGGAACAAGGTGGCGCTTGAGAGTAGCACCAAAATGATAATCATCATTATTCATCATCGTTCATCCCTCCGCCAGCCATCAAGTGAGTACGTATTATATAATTATAATGCTTCGGGTCTTTACGGAATGCTTTGGCAGTTTGGGATTCGAGAATCCATCCAAGAAGATTTACAGTTAAATTCAGGAGGACTGGCTCGAGAATTACAAAATTTAAGTTCAAACAACAAACAACTTTCTCCGCGGCCTGATAAATAATAACTGATATGCAGAAGAAACAACGGTTACAATGGTAATGGATTGTGGATTTGCGAGAAAAAAAATTGTAATTCTTCCCTATTCATAGAAATCGGCCCAGATTTACGCATGAACCAAGGCTAGGCAGCTACCAAAACGAGGGTCCATCTCGCACAGTTGAGATCTCGCACTGTACCTTTTTTTATTCTTCTTATGAAAGTTATTGATACTGTAATGTTTACCCACAAGGATGTACAGGATGTATTAATATCTCATTTCTTTCCTTTTATCTTTGTTCTTTCATTTCCTTTACTGAATCCCACCTTAAATTTCCCAAGCCTGTCCCCATGTTGTTTGTTTACAGCAAGCTACATCATAGGCTTATGTAATCCCAGGCGGGCAGTCACCACTAGCCCTGGGAAAACCCCTCAATGGTTCATGACGTCATGTCATGCCTCGCTGATCATGCCTTGCTAAATGCAAGCCAGCAATCTACCTGTATACAGTTTGGCGCCCTATTCCTTAACAGGAAAGGGGGAGGTGAAAGAGGGAAGGGGATCTCTTACGCCCGAGGGAGAGATGAGAAAGACAGATTTAAGAGGGTTTCATTCATTGTTTCATTTCATTGCTGTTAAAACACGAAACTAGGATGTTACTATTGTAACTAACTGTAACTATTACAGGATGCAATGGATTTATCCTGTCTCTATGATAATGTTGGTTTGGCACTTCTGTTTTAAAGATTTGTTGGCCTGGGTTAGTTCTATTAGTAGGGTTAGGACCTGCGTTCTATACATGTTCTAGCTCACTGCTGTGTTTCTGTTACAGACAAGAAATCAGGAGAGTGGTGTGTCAGGTGAAGGATTTGACTTGTAGTCTTGGAAGTGGAACCCACCCCAAGCACTACCAATGGTCCTAGGGTGTCTAAATGGCAACGCAGACAGAAAGTTTTCAGTCATTTAGGGAATATTTGTAGTATAAAAATAAATAAATTATTGACTACTTTGTAATTGAAAGATGCAAATTGTCTGCCTTATATTATGAAGGACGTTAATTATAAACTCAGAAAGAACAGTTATACAACTGTATGTCTTTTAAAATGTCAGCGTTTCTAAGAAAAAAGGGGTTTATTTTATGTCTTTTAAAATGTCAGTGTTTTTCAGAAAAAAGGGGTGTTTTTTAGGGCTGAAAAGTCAGCGTTTTCATGGAAAAAAGGGTACTTTTTCAGCTCAAAATCCGCGGAAAAGGGTATGTTTTCTGATAGGTGGAACGAGCCTATGTCCTACTTTTTGTATCTGAGTGCGGGGGCCGGGCCTCTTTCCCTCACTCCGCCCTCCCCCAGGAGGTATTCATCATTCACATGTCAGTTGTCAACTGTTTGAGTACCTTTGGCGATCATTTTAACTAGCATTTTCCCACAAATAAACTGATTTTTACAAATATTAAGCTTTAAAAGCTGCTGCATGTGGCACACAATGAATAAACTCCGCCTTTTAGTCATACCATCTCCCTCTCTTCTCCTTTCCCTCTCCTCAATTGTGCTCGCTCTCCCCTCCCTTTGTTATCTATCTCTCTCTTTTATTTTTTATCTCCTAAAATTCTTAATTTTAAAATTCTTGAAATGCTAATCTTAAATACTCATTATTTCTGTTTTCAAATAGGTTTCTAGTGTTTAATTGTTAAATTTGGCAAGTCTAACATTCAAAATAAGGAAGGTATCGTTCCATTTCTTTCTCAGGATATACCCAGAGAAAGAGGGGGAGCGGAGAGGACAGAGGAGAGGGGGAAAAGAGAGAATTGCAGACCTAACCTGCCGAAGGCACTTGTTATAAAAAGAACACACCTCATTCACATGAGAGTATAAGAGGGGTATCTGCAAGACTTGCACCACGGGCAACAGATAATGTCTTTACACTATTAGTGCTTTCATGTAATATCACATGTATATGGTCGATTCTCACTAAACGTCATTTGGATGATATGGGTGACCAAAGTGGTGTAAAAATTAAATATACCTAAAATCTTAAGTATTCGAGGTTAGAGTGTCATATTTGAAATGTGCAAAGTTGGGGGTGCTATTATTGAAAACTACCTTTTATATTTAAGCCTGAATGTAAGGACCCATCTTTTTGCATCATGTTATGTAAACCATGGAATTCAAGGCAAACATTCAATTGAGATCATGTTTGGATATTTTAATATTGATGTAATCTGCCTTCAGAACTAAGTATGATGTAACCTAATTGACAATTGCTCTGTATATTACAAGATTTCGCAAGGATAAGGACATTTGGCATTCAACAAACAGGTTGAGGTGCTTATATGTCAGTTCTTCTATAAATGTGTGATAATGTTAGTAGAGTTTTAGAATGTAATGTTGGGAAGTAGGCTTTCTAGGGACATATAACCTAAATAACTACATGATATATTGCCTGGGGAAGGATGAAACAAAGAAGTGGTATCGCTCAATGACGTTTCTTGCTGATTTCATACCATTTTTGGTATTGGAAGCAACATTTGTATGACTATTATGGTGGATTTAGCCATAACTACAGCCAGAATTGATGTTACTTGACACTTTGGCAAAATGTATACATGCAGCCTTTGCTAGTTCATTGTTACTCATGAATTAACTGGATACATATCATACCATGATGTACCGCTCTATGACTTGATGATTTCTTTCTTATTAGATACCCCGAAGCTTCATACATGATGGGAAATATATACAAAATATATCTAAAATAATAGTCGTTGAAATCAGCTATATGTTTATGTATTGTGACTTATTAATATCTACATGCAAATAAGTTATGCTTAAATACGTATCGCTCAATGATGCAATAACTACACCAAAAGCCCTTTCTACTATATCAAGGCCTGCTGCCAGAAGGCTTCTCGAGTCAGGGTAATATCAAATATACCAATAAATAATAGAAGTCATGAGCTATGCTTCCAGTACCTAGAACTCATTGAATTTAATTCCAGTGATCTCTAGTATAGGTCATGATTGTTGTATCGCTCAGTGACGTTTTATTTACACAAAGTGAAAAATGGCACTGGAAAAATATCCAATGCCACCCCCTGACTTTTTTCATTTGTTGAAGAAAAAGCCCGCCTATTTTTACATATTGTGTAGCTCTTAGTTTGAATTACATGACATTTCGGAAATATTGATATTCAAAGTTCAATCATTTCATCAATCATTTTATCACATCCATATGACTATTTGAAATACATATTACAATTTATGGCCATATGAAAGAAAAAGGCCCATTTGACGACATTTAGTGAGAATCAACCATAATTATATGTGCGTGTTCAAGATAAGAACTAGATTCTATTATGCTGAGAGCACTTTTTCATAGTGACTGTCATTTTTATAATGTTGATTGTTCAGATGTAAGCAATCTCAAGATCGAACTGTTGCAAATAAAGTATCACGAGTATTGATATTTCACCCCATTTTACATTACCTGCAAAAGAATGGAAGCAGTCTCCAATTAAATAGCGGTGTACAATTTCAGCGAAGGCTCTTTTACCTAATCTAATGAACTTGCGTCGTTATTTGCCATAAACAGAACGAAGATAAATATTTACTTGCCTTCAAATGGACCTGCATACCCTGCAACACTAATTTCATATTTAAAACACGTGCATGCCTTCATCATCATTATTATATGGAAGGTGGACTTCGATTTGTGCTGACAATCTCTTGATTTGGAAAAATCAAAAGTGTGCAAAGACTTAATAATCATCTGGACACGCAAACCTTTAGGTGCTGAAATAAAAAGCTAGTTTCAGTAGCTTTGGGTGTTGATAGATCGGTAAGAATATCTCAGCTACAGCTGCTCAGCTACAGCTGCAAGAGAGTATATTCTGGATTAAGAATATCGACCGAACGGTTCCGTTCACTATTATAGACTGCTGATTGGTGGGCTGCTACTTTACTTTCAGCGAATCACATGGACCTCACATTCCCGATCCTATAAAGAGTTCTCCAGACTATGTCACCTTCCCAGCCATCCTTCCAGGTATACCAGCGTCCCAAACTTCACGTGGGGAGTAATGGGTACAGCAAGTAAGTACATTCAATTTGTTATCAGCTTTTGTTCAACCAGTTATTAGAAGACCGAATTTAAAAATTCAAATTAGAGAATTATTGTTTCCAACACTGAATTTTGTCTCGTCTTTACACACACACAGGACAATGGGAAAGACATTGAGGACACACTATAAATAGGCATTAACCTTATTACCCTAAAATTGTTTGAATAATACTATAACCGGCCGCAATGTCTTGGTGTGTCGTCCATCAAGGTGCTATTCTTGGTTCGATTATGAAATTGATATTCTCTAACATAAACAAATCTTCACCTGGCCTCAAAATAATATTTTCTATCATAGTGCTTTACTCTACCAGTCAATTCAATTCAATTCAATTCAAGACATTTTTTATTTGCATAAATGGTGACTACAAAAAGGAAGGCCCAGTTTTAAAACCTAGATTCCAAACCTTCCAGTGGGTTCCTGGTGGTTGGTGACTGCCAAAACCGATTTACAATAAAATACTACAATATTAATTTCATGGCTATTTAATTTGACATTCAAGCTAGGGCTATGTTCTACCTGTCTATGTTAAGCTGTTTATTTATTTATTTATTTATTTATTTATTTATTTATTTATTTATTTATTTATGGATAGGCTTAGTTGAATAATATATAATAACAATAAATAAAAGTTGAAAGACATCACAACTAGTAGTCCAGAATTTTATTGGTGTGTAGTTTTATTTTCATGAAGCAGTTACAGTTGGTGAAGTGAAGTTGGTGAAGTGAAGTTGGTGAAGTGCACTGAAGATCCCAAAGTTTCGGGCCTTAAATTTGTCGGCCCTTCTTCAGGGGACGAAAATATATGATAACTACCTAACAGGTAGTCGCCAGTGGTTGAGCTACACATTCAATGCTATTCAAATGAAAACCATGAAATTGGACAAAAGAATAGGATTTCTACAATAAAAACAGGTTTTTATTAGAATAAATAATTTACGCAATTAACGCAGATGTAAGTGCAAGTATGTCACAAGGTAGTCCAGTATTACCTATCTCCATTTCGAAACAGGAAAGTTAAAGATTATCCCTGCTTTACGAAGTATCAAATAGCTAGAACAACCTCCCTGTAAAACTAAGAATGTCGAAAAGACAACTTAAAAAAAAGAAGGGAATTCTATCTAAACCTCAACTGAACCTTCTTACTGAGCCTCTCTTTTCGTATAAAGAGGTTTATTGGATTGTTTTCTTTAAATAAATATAAGTTGACTAAATCTCTGGAAAATTTAGCATCTCTAATGGGCCTATATATTCCTTCATTATTCTTATGTCTATTTGAAACCCAATAATATATCAAGAGCTAGCGAGCGAAGAAAGAGAGAGAGAGGGGGGGGGGGGGGTAGAAAGAGAGGCGAGAGAAAGAAAATGACAAAGAGAAGGGATAGGACAGCTACCAAGCAGAGAAAGGGTGAGGAGAAAGAAAGGAGAGAGAAAGAGAGCTATAGATTTCAAGAGATAGCTCACGTATTTTCCTCATGCACTTCTTGTGATGATAGCGATCTCATTAAAACATACGGTGGATTGGGATTAGGGGCCGATTCTGATGATTGTGTTGGATTCCCAAGTTATCGACGCAAATCCATTTGGTTGAACTGTGTACGTTATAATAGGTATTGAGAAGTTACACTAAAAAGGCATTTCTTTTCCTATAGATCATAAAAAGACTTAAACATTAAGTTTGGTCGTATTTACAATAAATATAGCTTTATATTCGTGCCCCCATTAGAAGTTATTGGAGATAACACTGCATAAGAATAGCCTCTCTTATGTTGCACTATAAGTTGCAAAATACTCTGCATTGTGTGTACTATGGTCCGATAAACCCGATTGTAATCGCCATATATATTATCTGATTCTGAACCAAGATTTGGGAGAAACAGTTTGGTTAATTCACTCTTTATTGCGGCAGATATATGTTATCACAAATTGATTCAAATAGAGCAGGGCGTGAACACACAAGAATATTTGACTCATAACCTCAAAAGGGTAAGTCATATGTTGATGGTTAACACCATCCATTAAGATCCTCTGTATAGTTGCCAGGTCCCAGACGATTTCAGACTAGGAGTGCTCCCTCACAAAGTGCCTGGTAATTATAATGGGCTCGATCATAATTTGAAAATTTGCTTTCTTACAGAGGAAGGACTTGGGGGAAGGTACAGAATATTTCTGATCCTGATAACTACGATCTTCTACATTGGAATTCATGGTAAGTTATGTACTGCATGGGAAATTTCGATAACTTTCATGCTGTGAATTAACCACAAATATACTAGCAAAGCAGTTGACATAACTTCTAATTCATAACAAATATTCTAAAGCCAGACAAGATCGAATGAACTCAACATTAGTATACATTTATAGAAGGAATGGAAGACTAAAAAGTCATATTAATACATGTATATACAATCCGATTAACAAACCATTATTAAAGTTGGTTCTGTCACCATCTATTCTAAGGAAACGCAGTTGGGCTAGATTGTCGTTCAAACGTTAGGGGTGGCTCGTACACTGGTACGGTTTCTGTGACAAGAAGTGGCATTCCTTGCCAACGCTGGGACCTGCAATACCCTCACAAGCACAATGTATCCGAGTCAATGCTGGCATACAGTGGCGGCCTTGTCGCCTCCAAAAGCTATTGCCGTTCTCCAGATTTTTCAATTGACGGTCCTTGGTGTTATACAATGAGTGCTTCAGTGGTGTGGGAATATTGTCATGTACCAGCATGTGGTAAGTTTAATACACGTGTAAATGTATAGTGATTCATTCAGGTTCTTGCAGACTGAGTCAATATGCGCCTTGCCAATGTTTTCCGATTATTGAAGGCAGAATGATGATTGGCAGTTAATTGGCCTGTTAATTCAGAATTCAATTCTTAAGGCATTTCAATGAGAATTGATCGAATTTATAAGTGTACAATCACCCTTTCATTATTGGCTAAATATACTATGAAAGCCTTATTATTACGTAATTGTCTAAAGATGCTCTAGGAATCAGTTTCCTGGAACATTTCAACACCTTATTAAATATGCTTTAAAATTAAAATTGATAATATTAGTTTGAACTACATGATGACATAATTGCAGATCTTATAATCATACATGTATCATTAACATAACTTTTTTAACAATAGAAAATGAAGGCTGCATGGACACCCCGAGTGGTGTTGGGTACATAGGAGCAACGGCTCTTACAGTTACCAACTCGACTTGCAAGAAGTGGTGGGTACTTTCACCACTACGCATATATAATTGATAATTCATTAGTATAAGTCACTGTGTATTATATTATTCGTGTTTCAGAATTACCAGGCTATATACTTGAACAATTTTATATATCATTATTACTTTTCAGGTCTGATATTTTGATATTTACTCCGTATGGCTTCATTCCATATGGTTCTGTACGCTTTTCTGATGGCTCCATAGAACACAGTAAATGTCGGAATCTTGAAGGTGCTAAGGAGAGCCCGTGGTGTGAGAGCACTCATCCTGATTACGAATGGGAATACTGCGATATTCCTCTGTGTGGCAAGTGTATTAATCTGCATTAATGGTTTTGTATTATAAAATATCTTCTTATAGTATGGCTAATTATCTATATTGTTCCTTTATCTGTATTCATATCTGCACACATTTATGGTTTTTACCCCAATGATGATTCCACCATATATACCCCAATGATGATTTTTACCCCAATGATGATTCCACCATATATATTGGTAATTTATAACTTCATTACTTTGAAAAGATAGTTAGAGTAGATATAAAAATATCTTTTTCTATGAGGACTCTCGAAAATGCGATCTCAGAACCAAATGTAAGATACGTACACCCCTGAAATGATCGCCATAACGTACCATAATATATAGGATAGGTTCCTAAATATTGTGGTTGATTAACTATACGTGCCATGATGTCCAGCATCATTCTGTTAAGGAAAGACTCTGAGGAAATGTTGAAAGAGACATATATACCTTATTTATAAAGTCAATAACGTGCATGTTCAGACTATTATTAATAATTTATTAAGTTCATCGTAAACAGTGATTAGGATACTATCTTAAAAGCTGCTTTAAATAACGATTTTCCATGAAATGCCCCCCCCCCCCCCATGCACGCATCTATGGTTCTATTCCAATAATGATTCCACCATAATGTATATTGGTAATGTCTATATGCATTACATTGAAAACAGACAACCAGTATGTTGAGGGTGCAGAGAAATCGGTGATACCAGATAGGCAATGTGCCGAATTGGGGGGTACATGCGCCCAGGCGAAATGCTGCAGAGACGACTTCTATGTGACTGGCCTTTGTATTGATGATTCACAAGTCTGCTGTCTATCAAACATCGACTGTGCCTGGGAGAAGACTGAAAGTAAGACTCAAATTATATATACATTTGTCATTATGAACAAATTCATACAGCAACTATGTTGTTATCATGCGACAACAATTATTCTCAAAGAGTGCCCTACACCACCTTCAAAGAATGTTCTCTTCTCTTTCAGTCCATTGGCCTCAAGGATCATATGCCCTTCCGAAATCTGTCTATGGGTGTCCAGACGATGGTTATGAATCATGGAAAAGTGGAAAGATTTCTATACAATCTATAGTTGACCAGGGTAGTAACAAGTGGTCGGATGTGTTCCACATTGCGGGACCGTATAGTGAAAACCGTATGACTTTGGGTCTCTGTGTGAGACTTGAGAGGTTTGCCCCCCAAAATGTTGCAGCCTGGCCCCATGGCGAATATTGCATCATAAAAGCAGGAGAGAACCAATGCCCTTTGGGTACGTAGCAAATCAGGACATATATAATGATATAAGATAGCTGTTATCTTTACCTCAATAAACCTTTAAAAAAATAAGGCTGTCGGACTACGATAGTCCGCATACAGACTTCTGAAGATCGAGTGGCTATTTTCAATTGACTCAATTACTTCAATGAATTAACAAATTAGATCATTAAAAACAAAAGAAAGGTGATTTCTAAACGAAGATCGACACACCATTCTTCATTGCAGGTTTTTCCGATATAAGTTATCGACTATCACTAAGTGAAGCCCGTGTATACACAACAATCCAGTATGCGGAACCATGTGGAAATTACCCAGAGCAGCTCTGCATTTCTTTCTGTTGTAGAAAGGATGGAAATGGAGAAGACTTAGCACTCCCCACATCTGACCCATTCTTCTTATTCAAGGTGTTATATTTTCCTGCAACATTGATAGATTTCGCCCCTAGAACCTAAATTACGATCAGTATCCCATGAAATTAATTGTTTTTAAAAAGTTGGTGTACAACGATATGACCTTACTAATCATATATATGTTTTACCATAATATATTTTGCTATCATAGATATATAGTTCTCGGTGAGAGTAATTTGTGAATGTCTCAATTCAAGAATAATTATCTATCAATCCATCGACAGGCTGGACCATTTTGCCCTTCAATCGAAGGCATGGAGAATATTGAAGAGGAAATGACCGTTTCGGTTGGAAACATGACAGCACCAACGACTATGGGACCATTGACATTTGCCAACGGCGAACTTAGACTCAACCTTTGCTATTATCAAAGTAACGGTAAGAATAATAAGTATGACTGTGCTATACATAATTAAGTCGTATCTATTACCGAATATTAAAAAGTCCTTTCGACATTTCAGTGGTGGATAAATGTTATCACAAAATGGACCGAGGCGTTTGGTATCGGGGTAATGTCAACGTAACATCGCTCGGTGCCTGTTCCCCCTGGAGTGATATTGCCAGGATTGACCACTACAAGCACTATCACCACATTGGTATAGACAACAACAACTTTTGCAGGAACACTGTACTATTTCAATTTGAAGAAGAACCATGGTGTTATGCAGCAGGGCAAAAGGCCCTCTGTGGCATACCAGCCTGTGATGGTGGGTATATTTGAAACTTCAATGTTTATTTATAAATAGCGGATTGGGTGTTAATTGATGGGTCTGTGGGGATGTGGGTGGGGAGTACATATCTGTTTTACTGCCATACTTGAGGACCAGCATTTCAGGTATCATTCCAAGCTTCTTCTCGATTTGTATATTATAAGTATGTATTACAAGCAATCATAATCTAATGCTTTTTACCATTTTACTCTCCACAATTATATAGAGGCAGAATATCAAGACACTATTTCCATAGGGAAAGGTCGTCCCGCGAGACAAAAATATGGCTCAATTGCAGAAGCTCAGTTGGCAGTGGATGGAAATATTTGTAAGTTTTTTTTGTATAATCTTTGTTGCCATTTATTTACCTACATAAAGGGATATACCTCAATTAACCACCGACAGACCGACCACTCCCGATGTCCATACTAAAACTTATTATATAGCCTACATAATTGGAAAAGTATTGATATCAAACAAATTAAAAACGGACGGACATATTTGATTGATGCATGAGGAAATTTTCCTTGTGGTGAACCAAATCTCGATTAATCGCGATGATTGACTGATCATGTTTTAATTGACCACGTAACCATTCTTACATCCAACATTATTATTCGAGAGAGTAGGCCGGGTCGAACTTGATGGGAGAACTTTCAGTCCGACTTTTATATATTTATTAAAGAACTATGACTGGCATAGAAGGGGACCGCCCATTTCCTAAAGTAGATTCTATTACTTGTTGGTACTGACATATTTGACTGGAAATAAACAATATACGTGAATTGCAGTGACATGTTCAAATCAAGCCGAGATCAAAGCGTGGTGGCAGGTATCATTACAAGGGACATACGACGTAGTGGCCATTAGTGTGCTCCGGCAAAATGGTAAGTCTCAGGTACAAAGAGTATCATTAATAATACAAAAAAGGTTACAATATAGATGACACTGAAATGTAGCTTTCTGCACCAAGAGTTGAATAGAAAAGCTAGACATGAATGGAAATGTATTACTGATCGTAGGCCCTCTGCTTGGCTAACGCCATTATATATTCTTATCCCACTCTAAGGGCTTTTGAGTTGAAAGTTTGGATGGATTATTCGGGATGAATTTACTTTGGTTGGGTTGATTGTTGAGTAGAGTTGATTATTGAATGAATAATCAACTCTGAGCTCCAATAATCAACTCTAAGCCCTTTGCTGGAGAAATTTGAGTTGACTATTGAGTTGGGTAGATGTCCACTGGCATTAGTATCTTGGAGAAAGCTAACCTTTATTACTAGGAGCGCCTAATGGGGGAGGTGCAATCTGATGAGGGTGCAATAAAATGAGTACCGCAGGAGGCAAGCAGGGGATGGACAGAGGATTGTGTGTGTTGGGGTGGAAGGAGGGGGTAGGAACCACATGTCACAAAGTAAATGGGTTCCCCCGAAATATGTTCTCTCAAAGTACACAAACTTCACTAAGACCTTGGTACTAAAACATGCAAAGGCATTTGATATTATTAGATCAGTAAAATGTCCACAGTACTTTAGATTTTAACAGGATTGTTACAGTCTAGGTTCAAAGCCTCTAGATCAAATAAGAAGTGTATATGTCATTGATTGGACGCCTACTGCGCTAATGACCCAGGATTATGGAATACAAGTCACAAAATTGATATTTTACAAAGTATTTCATCAACAAAAATTATAAATTAAAATTTTCGATCTATTGGGAAATCATTTAGTCAGGAACTTCTGAACCAGTCAGGACTGAACTACTTGAAATACATATCTGATCTGTATATGGTCGATTCTCATGAAATGGTTCCTAATGGGAAAATGTCATTTTTTACTAGTTTTCTTCAAATAGATCTTTCCTATGTGCTCATGCCTCATAATTAATGTTTCCATGCTATGAGACTCTATATTCTGAACAAATGCGTACCTACTTTTATCTACCTACGATGAATATATAGGAAATTAGAGTCATTAATATGCTGAAAATATACCTTCCTACCCAAATATTAAATACATCATTCCTACAATTAATTAAGATTACATGGAAATGTTTGTTTATTTATCCGTATGTGCCAAGAGTTTCATGAAGAATAATCCATGAAAGACTTATGCACTAAAATCAGAAATTAGATTCACAGAGAAAGAGAAATTTATAATCAAAACAAGAAGAAACAAGAAACAAGAAGGAAAAAATCGATTACTATTGCTAATTATTCTAAAGATCTATGTTTTCAAAATGGGGAAGTTTTTTGTCCGTCAACGTCCATGACGGGACGTGATGTTATACTTGTAATTGTAATAACGTATTTAAGTAAGCTACCAAGCCTCAGAGCCCTCAGAGCTCGGTAGGATTAACTACCCTAGTTAATCTCTTAGTTGACTGCCCATACTGGGGTAGCAACCTGAGTTAATTGATAAATTACTATATGTATTTGAGCGAGAATTAGAGTTCATAGAAGAGGTTAACTAGCTTGGGGATCTTCGCTGATAGCGGCTAGGGTTATTTATTTTGTTATTTATTTTTTATTATTTCCATTACAGCCAAGATATGAATATTAAATGATCAATCATTGCTAAGGAAACAACAATGGAATGACATCACACATAGCAACAAAAGTGCACATTTTTATACTTAAGGGCTTAATTCAGAAGGTTAATTCTACCCTCATCTAAGTTACTTTTACGAATATACCAATATTATAATTATATATCTAGCATAAAATCGAACATGGTATTTGTCTTGGAGTAATGATTAAATTCATGTTACTCCAATGTTTTATCAAATTAGAATACTTTCGTTTATAGATCCAAACAACTTTGTCTCCTCACCATTCATCCCTCTCCACCCTCCTGTCACCAATAACACAAAACCACAACTACCCCTACCCACCCTTTGATACCCAACACCACCCCACAGATAAGGAACCACATACCGGTAACCGGGGTACCGATGCTTTTACGATTGGGAGCATGCTGTGATACAGTCGTGGGATAAATTAATTAATTTATGAGAAGGGCTCATAAATCGAGGGTGAATCGCTGCTATATACGCACTCCTACCGTCGTGCGTATATATGCGATCACCCACGATTATTCACCCTTCTCATACATTAATCAATACATCATATCCTTTAGAAATGGTTTGAGAGAATTGATGTTGACGTGATATTGAAAGTCAAACATAATAATACTGGATCTGTTTCAGTCGACCTTTGTGTGCTGAGATTTGTAAATATCCACGTGGACATGGACGCTGACGACTTTCTGGAAAATGGCGGGCTTTTATGTGCTCGCAATGTAACAATGGCGTCCATGGAAACAGTGTACACTCGTTGCGTACAGCCTGTGAAAGGCCAATACGTCACCCTTGATAACCTGGTCTACATAGAATCTGAGACCTACACCGAAGACTATGAGAAATGTCTGATCATTTGTGAGATCATTGTTCACGTTAAAGGTATACTTATAGATTACCTACAGTACTATTTCCTTTTTCCTCTTGAACAAAGTGTATTAATACACCGTACATAGATGTTATTATATTCTTTTTATCTCAATAATTGAACTCAGATTTTGTCAATTCAGACCCAAGGTGCACTTCTATAGGGAGGCCTTTCATTTAGGTATATGTATACATAATAATTGCGATAATAATGTGGGAGAGAATAATAAAAACAAGAATATAGACCCATTTAAACGAGGATAACATTGATGAATGCGCGTACATGGATATTTAAATTAATCACAATATCTGAAAGCATTGATTGGATCCCGAGTTCAATTATTCTCGGTAGATACCTATTGCGGACGGCGACTGCTGGAGAGGACGGTGCGAAACCAGATTCAGCCATACTTAAGGAGCAATTCTGGATTTGAAGTGCCCGCAAATTTGTACACCCTTCACAGTCCCATTTCATTTTGCTTCAATGAGGAAAAGGATGCATGGTTAATGGTAATGAATATCCCTTTCTAAATTTTCTTATGAAACTTGCTTATCTAAATTCTAATGAATAATGTACAACTATTATAATTTCCTATGGATGAACCCAAAGAGTCAAACGAGCTCTCAACATTAATACACTCTGCCGTTTCACATTCAGGTCAATCTACTCTATCCTCGTCAACTGCAAGGAATCGCCACACAACCCAGTGTGGATGGTGCAAACAGGGTCGAGCAGTTCCGTATCAAATATGGATTCACGGAGGACAATCTCATTTACCTTCAGGAATATCCTGATGAGCCTAAAGTTAGTAAACCTTCATTTACTTTATCATTGTATTTTTTAGCAATTCCATCAATTGGTCGTCATATGGCAATAGAAAAGGTTTCTGTGGTTTCCCTAATAATATTACTCTCATGTGCATGATTTTAGGTTTATTAGGTACCCAGGCGGACAATACACCAGAAATACCCTACTTTTACACACGTGTCATTAATACTTGAGGCTTATAGGGTCCTAATTTTGGGGGCCTCACAAATAGAAGAAATCTAAATCTTCACTCGATTTAGATTTTTTTATATTTTTGAGGCCCCCTAAGAGACAGCTTTTCGGATCCTATAACCTTTAAGTATGTCTATATTAATTTGATGTCTATATATAGACATCAAAATAACAGAAACAAATATATTCCAATATGACTACATTCTAATTTCAATCTTGCATTATGGCCCTCAGTTCATTTGTGTCGCATTCATTTCCATAAGCCCATTGAGTTAATCAGTAAAATATATTGGGAAGTTAAAATATCAGCGTCAGGGCAAATGAAGGTATATTTTTGTGAACATTTTTCTAATATATTCAAACACAGCTTGTACTGAGAAAATTGTATTTTGCAAAATGTCTAGCTGAATAAAAATATTTAAACAAACCCAGATTGCCTGTACATGTGTGTCTCGCTATTCTTCCCTTATCTCATTACATGTCCGTGATATAATATACTTGTGACTTATCTATAATTATGCTCTTTAGGTGTTCACTACAAATGCCAGTCGATTGACTCCTGAGCCGCATCTATTCTTGGAGGAAATTTCCGCCAGTATAATCAAACTCGAGCTACTTCCTGTTGAAAATACCAAGCCATGCCTCCGGTTTGATATTATAGGATGTATTGTTGAACAAGGTGAGTGGAGAAAGCTTTTGTTTTATTCCCAGTCTCTTCATTTCTATTCCAAATTGTTGATTAAACTAGAAGTTAGGCACTTTTAGAAATCGTTCATTGGAGCAGAACTATCTGCGCGCCCGTTGTCGCGACGCTGCGCGGTCAACGCGCTGGACTTAACGCGCGGCCCAGGCTCCCGCGCGGCAAAAGTATGATGGCTGCCGTGGTGAGTGCAGTTGGTGACTCAACCTCAGAGATCTTGTTCAGCTTTAATGGCCGCGCGTAAGGCCTTCTGCCCGTAGAGACGAATAGAAATAAATGTGTCTAATATCCTATATGACTTACGGGCGTATTATTTATATAAATGGACATAATCAGGTGTAATATTATGTAATATTAGCCTACGTAATAAAATTATGGTAAATGGAAATTATACATACATAATGGCAAATACAACTTTAGCGGATAAAGATTCTTACCGAACTACAATTCACGGGTATTAAACCCTGGGACAATTACATATTATACAAGTAAATGAATATAAAAACAGTAGAAAAGGGTCACAGAGCGATGCAAATAATGAAATACATGATAAAATACAAATCAGACCATAATTATGGAATAGAGTAAGAACGATAACTTCGAAAGACTACACAATTGAATGAGACCCTTAAAAGCTATTTATGCGAGCAAAGACAGTAAGTAGTCTGGTATTTAAAAGATGATACATCTCCGAAAGATACACAAATCAAACATGGGAATCACAAATGGACCGTAAGATAACAGCGGGCATGACGTAATTTACTCCTGTAACAAAATATAGATTTTGAAATCCTTCAGTTTATCAACATCAATTATTATTCTGCAGTTGATCTCGTTAAACAACAACACATCCAACAAAGTTCGGTTGGTTTACGATCCGTTGCCAAGGCTATGTCGGCAGACAATGATATCTCTACATGTCCCAGCACTCTATCAGAAATGAACGCATGGTGGCGACTAAATTTCAACTCAGACACAACAGTTCACAGTGTGGTTATGCAGACTGGAATATCATTTGGATGTAAGGGAAATCTTCAATATCCATTATGTGAATGTGATTTACATGGTGTATTTATTCTATTATAGTGCACTTCTATGAATTCAGAATAATGTAGTGATTAAAGCTAGTATAAAATAGTTCATTCACATTTTAAATTAAGAGTAATTTAATTTAATATACAGGGAATTTAGCGGCAGGCAGATCGACTTCAGCTTTTGATCAACCTTGGAGTGGTTATAGCTGGAGAGCCAATGATGGACGTATTGAAGCAACAAATTATTGGCATGGGAGGTTAGTGGACATTTTTGTATACTATCTTTCCAAAAGCCCCATTTGTGTCACAGTTATCATTCATATATCAGATGATTGAATTGAAGATGATACATTGACGTTTTCACCAAAAACGCGAGATTATTTTCCCTTTCTGTGAATACATGAGATTAGTAAAATAATAGAACCAGGGTACTTCCCATGGTACTGATGACGAGGGAGGGCATGTATATTTATTAAAGTGATGTGATATGCCATTTTCAGCTGCTCAACAACGAACATTCACGACCATCCTTGGTGGGCTGTCGATATGGGAGGGACGTACAATGTTTCTGATGTCATGGTAACAAATAGGGCTGACTGCTGCTGTAAGAAAATTTAATTATTATACATTTGTAATGCCACAATAGTGGATTTCATATCTTAAAAGTCAAGAAAAACATTTCATCTTAAGTGAGGTGCTTTTGTTTTCTGAAGACACCTTTACTTATATTAGTTTGTCATCCAGATGGAGGGTTTTCGTTACTAGAGAGGGCACAGAAAAGTTCTATTCCATATAAATGTTACGAATATAGGATAAATATTATATACGTCTGATACCGTGCAATGAGGAAACAAGGGGGTTTCATGATCAATTCTTTAGAACCATAATTATAATACTAATTCAAACATCACATTGATGAGTAAGTTGAAATAGTCTTTTTAAAAATTATACTTTCCTCTTTTAGTTAAAGTCAGAAGAATATGTTCAAAGAACACTGTGATATACCCTGTATATATATAATTATGCGTTTGAGTAAGTTCCAATCCCTTATTTTTATTTTTTAAATTTGACATGCATAAATGTTTCATATGAACTCCCTACATTGTTAACAATAATACAATTTATATCATATTTTTGTAACATATCGATTGTTGTACATGGATTTTTTGTGTGTGTTTTAGACAACCGTCTAGACAAGTTCAATGTTTTGGTTGGGAATGAAATACCAAATCCAGGGGAAGCCATTGATTTGACTAACTATGAAGTTTGTGCAAAACACGACAAAAACTTCCCTGGCGGTGCAACGGTTTGGTTAAAATGCGAACCCTCTGCACTCCAGGGTAAATATGTGATACTGGCTGTTCCTGGAGTGAACTTCCTCACAATCTGCGAAGTTCAGGTGATGGGAGATAGAGGTACGATAAAGGTTATAACAATTCTGTTCTTAAGTGTAATGCAAAAATAAATGTCAAGCGTCAGATAATATTGCACTAGGCAATGTCTGGATGAGCTTTGGTCGGTCGGCCAGTCCTTTGAGTATTTAATTTGCATTAATTAAGCAATGCACAGGTACATTTTAAAAATACTGCTATTTTTATATAGCTTACATGCATGATAATATCTTTTTCTATACAGCGAGGTAGGTGAAATACTGCCTGTATAACGAAGGACCCGGTTTTTATGTTGACGGGGTTGTTGAGTAACGAAAGAAAATGCCTAATTCATGGTTGCGGTGTATCTAACATCCTTTTCTAAAAGATATTATAAATGAAACAATGAGATGAATTTAAATTACCTTTTCAGATCCGTTCATGATCAATGTTGTATCCGAAGAAGAGTCTTCGACTTGTGAATTACAAAATGATGTGGCAGTTGGTAGCCACACTCATGTTTTCAACTGTGATTTGACCAGACCAGGCAATCATTTGACTGCCGGTATCCAAGGTTTGGGACCAATATCAGTGTGTGAGGCCAATGTGTTTGGTGGTGTTGCAGGTGAAGCATTACAGCATTATAATTATGTCAAATTATTGACTAAAACTATTCCGATCAAACAATTGATACATGAAAATAGCAATATCTTCCATGATGATGAGCTCTTCAATTAAGAAAGTATAATATATTTCCATTCTCTAATTATTCCATAATTGGTATCTAACAGTAATCAATTATATACTAATCTGGAAATGGTCCAACACTACAAATTATGCCATTGTTGCCCTGTTGAAATACATTCATTTAATGAAAATGATTAATTTAAAATGTCTCGAAGCGTAAATAGTTTAAAATGTTACATGTCCCTAATATTTCAGCCATCATTTATCAAACAATCTCATCTGGAAAGGAAACCGTACGACTTATGTGTGAAACAACAGGAACAACACTTCTGCTGAAGATTGTAAGAGATACAGACTCTGGTTCCAGCCAAGAGGTGGTGTCTATAAAGAAATCTGAGATATATCTAATCACGGGACAATGTGAAGGCAAGCAAAGCTGCAGCTTACCACTACCAGACCAAGAGGATGACGTCATACAATTAGCAGTAACATGTGCTTTCCGAAACACTCGAGGTAAACTATTTAAGATGCTTCAATGCTTCCTGTTGAGCTACTGCCTTTGTATTACTTTTTAGTTGATGCCCATTGTATTAGTATACCTGTACCATTTATGTAATCAGAAACTATATTTCATACTCAACAGAAGAGGCGTGCCAGTTGGATGTTGTCAATGAAGGCCTCATACAAACCCCCAACTTCCCATACTACTATGGACCCGATTTGCAATGCCGATGGAATATCACTCTGCAGAAGGGATATTTTGTGGCTCTTCATATATCGACATTTTCTGTTCAAGGTCCGGTCTCACCCATAAAGGTAGTTGCTCTCTATAAAGTTATATGATTAAAAACTTCTACATGACATGATGACTTTGCGATCCAACAGATTGATGACAATTGTTATAAAGTAACGTTATTCAGATAAGTTGGACCAAGAAATATAATTGTGTAACTTTAGCATTTTATCATATTTTCTATACACACTGTATTCTCTCTGTCCTCTTAACTTACCGAATAAACACGACAATGAGAAAATCGGGATAATCCTTTCTAAGGAAGTATTTCCAAAAGATTAATTCCATCAAAATTCCTTACTCGCAAAAATAATAAAACAGTGATAGTTATGATAATTTAAGCCCCGTGAATAAAAGTGTCAGTTACTCTGTCCTTTTTCAATCTTAACAACGCCAGTACTTTAGTGCTATGAATTCAATAATAGCGGACATAGCAACATAAATGAGGATCGATTTAGCTGTGAATGCAACTTAACAGACATATTTTAATGAGTGGCACATCACTGTGTGAATCCTTCCCAGGACGGATGTTTGGAATACAACCAGGGAGAATGCAGGGACACCGTTTATGTGGACTATTCCGGAGACAATAGAGACCTGATTGAGGTTGACCAATCGGCTTTGTTCATAGCAGATACAAATTCCCTTGTCCTAAGCTTTTCATCATGCTATCGACGACCTTCGGATGCTAGTGGTTCTGAGTTTGGTCTTGAGGCAACGGTAAAGGAAGAAGGTACATGAAAACATGATCTGCTATTTCTACAAGAATCAATTGAGTCTTCATGACCATTTTATGAAAGGCGAAACTCTATTTGCTATTGATATGTATACATCCATGATGAGTATTGTTTTGTGACTTACTATACTTTTCTACGTATTCTGCTGCCAAGTATATTTTTGTAGATTAGATGAGAGAAGTTGATGTAGGGATATTAACACAATGGTCGATAATGTTCGATAAAACGAAAAGGAATAACTGTAACAATGTGCAATGAACTTAGAAATGATACATTATATCGTTGTCCTCGACCACGAGAATTGACCAATACATTTAAAGCGCCTGTGTGATTGTAGATTGGTCATTATTTCTCATGTGTGACTGTAGATTGGTCATTATCTTTTTAGCTGCATAGATGTTAAATTAGGAAGTACAAACGTATTAATATCAAATACACGCAGTCAATGTAATTTGGGGAAATATAACGGTACACGTTTGTATATGTTTCCAGGCTGCTATGGGTGTAGTGTACAGAAACAAGGATCATCAGCTGAATGTGGAGGGACGTGTGGCAATATAGTTTCCTTTGGTTATCCGTCAAGCTATCCGGAAAATCTGCGCCAAGAATGGATAATTGTTGTAGATAGCGACAAATTCATCTCGTTGACATTCCTGGATTTCGACATCTACGAGTTTATTTTGAGCAATTGTGAAAATGACCAGGTTATTGTTCACGATGTAGACCTTCTGGGGAAAAGGACATCATCTCAAGTGTATGTTTTTTTGATAAACATTATTCGAGATAGATACAAAGTTTGCATTCTCAAAGAATGGCAATTCAATAGTCATACTGCAAGCGTTGAGACTATTTATTAGTGACGAATACCGTATTTCCCCGTTTGTAAGCCGGGCCCCGTTTGTAAGCCTGCCCCGTTTATAAGCCGGAGGTAAACACATTCTTAAGGTAACATAAGCATTATAATCCTTACCCCGATTATAAGTCTGGTCTATCGCCATTTGAAATAAATATAAGCCCGGGCTTATAAACGGGGAAATAGGGTATTTAGAAAATTATGGCCCCCAAACGCCATTTTTTAAGACCATTTTCTCTTTAAAAATTGAGTATGTTTGAAACGAAGTTCCATATATATATTATATTATTAATGTTATTTCTCCTTTGGTGTTGCAGTACTCATTTCTTTAGGTATCAAATGATGACGAAAAGAATTTATTCATTAATATTTTTAGTTTGATTATGTGCTAAATGGTGCAGTTAAATGTCGCCGTTCGACATAGTTATACTGTGCTGAGCCTCTTTGTGTGCTTAATTTGGGGTAAATTCTCCCCAAAGGTAGAATTGACCATCATGTATACATACATATCGTCCTGTGAACTCTGCATTGCTAATGGAAGGTTTGAGAATAGACTGAGGAAACGAATCAGAGAGAAACGTTTAAATATATATATGCCAATACTATCATGGATGCATGTTTGCAAAAGACCGGCCAAATTTTGTTCATCAGAATTTTTAAAAATACAGTCCATCACTTTAACCTCATGAAGTTGTTATCTATTTTGTCATGTATTTATATTGTATATTCGTAACATTGAAATGCATTTAACCTCCAGATTCTGTAACAGCACTCCACCCAAAGCCAGCATTATATCAAGCTGGTATCAAATGGTCATAGAACTCATTACTGATGCTTCTCAAGGGGCTGCAGGATTTCATGCCGTGTATGAACAGCGAACGTATGAACCAACAGAGAAACTCCCTTTATTACAGGAGCATCCAGGCATGCAATTTTACATTCATACATGATTTATTGTTTCCGATGATGCTCATCAAGTACACAATTATAAATTCAGATTAGAGGTGTTTAAATGTTTCATATTTCCAACTTTTAACCCGAACAGATAATTGACTTTATCAATAGCATTGCTAATAGTTCGAACAATCATAATCTTTTAGATTGCCCACCAAAATGGTTATTTTTCGAAGGCAGTTGCTACAATATTTTCACTGCAGAAGAAGCAGTGGTATGGCAGAATGCAGAAAAAAGGTTTGTGAGTTATTGGATTGAAATATTTAAGTCTCGGACAGTCCTCATTTCGTTTTATCTGCAGTTGTATTTCTATTATCAAGTTCCAATTATATATGACGGTTATATAAAGTTCTACTGTATTTTCTGTGTACTCGAAGATGCAATGAGTATGGAGGGAATCTGGTAAGTATTGCTGACCACAGAGAAATGGCCATGTTACACTACTTGCTTTCCACCCGATGGAGATCAAACGATACAAGAACATTCATCGGTAAGATAATTCTTATTTGCTTTACTTCCATACAAAAAATTGGATGGTAGAGAGTGGTTTCTGTAAGCTGAATAATTGATGTTAGATCAATTTTCATTTGAACTATTGATGACAAGGAGCTATATGTCAAGATCCCAAATTGGCATGATCCTCTCACATCAAATTGCAATTTCCAGGTTTGACTGACCGAGAAAATGAAGGAGATTGGCGTTGGAGCGATGGTTCACCTATGACATACAGCGCCTGGTCCTCTGCCAGTGGCTTTTCCAGTGGTGCGAGTGGCGTCCGCCAGCCTGATGGTGCTGAAGTAGAAGACTGTGGCATGATCCTGCTTCAAAGTATTCACAGTACAGATTCATGGCACGATATACCCTGTGCTTATGATCAAGTTCAGCAATACCTCTGCGAAGTTACTATGGGTAAGTTATATTCGCTTTAACTCGTTCATGCATGGCTAAACAACGAATTGGCAATGGTTTCTTTTCTCATCAAGCATCCATTTCTTTCTTTTATGGGAGAAAATTGAATTATCTACCTATCTTTCTATCGATCTTTCAATCTGTAGTGGTCCATTTCGGTTTGAGACTTACATGACAAGGTCAGCCACTCGTCTAACCCTAGGTAGGTGCTGTTCAAGTTTTACGTTTTAGGTCAGTTACATTTATATTGCAGGATTTCGATCTTTTGATGCCACAAGCATCATGATTGACTCTATCTCCAGCCCTCCAAACAACCTACTCCGCTGTGACAATGGAGAGTTTGTTCAAGCATACCTTTGGTGTGATGGGACGGCGGATTGCAGAGATAAAAGTGATGAATCGAACTGCACTGCAGGTACGACACCACTTCTTAAATAGACGGTAGTCTCTTGTTCCAAAGAAATAATATAAAACGATAGAAAGTAAAAATGGGCAGACATTTTCGACAGAATAATGCTTGGATAGTACACATAGACACCATTGGTATTGATCAATTGAAGCAATCATCGCGATGGAACATTGATACTTGTAACTGATAACCTAAGACACATATCTAATGACAATTATATACATTGAAGTGGATGGTAATATCCATAGTTTTGGTAATTGTTGCTTTTCTTCCAGCGGTTGATCAGTGTACCACTGACAATTTTGCCTGTCACGATGGGAGATGTATTTCTATATCGAAGTATTGTGATTTTGAAGTGAATTGTCCTGATGGTTCAGATGAAAATGGATGTGGTAAGTGAGAAAAAATCTTTAATAATATTATAAATAATAGCTTCGGTTCACAATACCCAAAAAGCATTTGGTTGTTAAAATCGCATTGAAACTTGTTAATCATCTTTTCCAGTGAGACCTAGGTGTTCTTCCAATGAGTTCACCTGTGCCAATAGAGAATGCATAACGGTGGAAAAACGCTGTGACTTGCTGCCCGATTGCAAAGATGGTTCTGATGAAATAAATTGTGGTTCGTATGGAAATACATTTAATCTAATTTAATCTCTTGGATTGCGCTTTCAATAGGAATCGGCATTTAGGTAGACATACTATTCGAGAAGTATGATTATTGCATTTAGTCTTTAATTTTATATTTTCGCTTCCTTTCTCTCTTCCATGTCCGAATTCATGGTAGTAAAGTGTAGCGAGAATGTCGCTTTCCAATGTTTTGACGGAACGTGCATTTCCCTGACCAAAAGGCAAGATTAGTTTTTTTAATTGACTTTATATTCATTGTATTTCAAATTGCCTGGAATATCTTCCACTGAACATGTCTTCTTTCTCATAGATGTGATGGAGTTGTCGATTGTCCCGGTTCTCTACATGAAGATGAATCTGACGACTGTACCAGGGAAGCTATTCAGCCCACTTGTCGGGACTGGAAATTGGCAGGCAGTACTGCCAACCAGAAATATTTGATCAACCCTGAAGGTCTTGGTGGGTACAGTTTGTAGATGAGCTTATAGATAGATTTTGTATTCTTATACTCATTTTTTAAAGAAAGGACATTTTAAACAAATCTATCGAAATATTTTAGAAGAAACACTTTCCCTTTCTATATCTGTATGGTACACTGTTATATTCATTGATATCAATGGAGATTTAATACGAATTTCAAAAGAATACATTCTTTTTTTCACAAACAAACATCGACTGAATAAACCTGATTAATGCAATCTTTATTCAAAACAATTTTATCAGATTATATGATTATCTAATACGAAATGGGTAATGAACGTAGATTTCTAGTCAAAAGGTGATACATTCGGTTGACTTTTTACATCGGTTGACTTTTTATACATTTCCTAGGTGCCTTTGAAGTGGAATGCGACATGAACTCAGGCTCAGAAATTGTAACCATTGTTCATCATGACAGTGAATCGAGAATTTATGTAACAGGCTATCCAAACCCTGGCCAATATGTCCACCCAATACAGTATCCAGCGACACCTACACAGATCTCGGCAATGAAAGTAGGCTCGATTACGAAGGATGGATTTTTTCAATCCTTTTTTCAAAATAGCTTTAAGGAATTAAAGACCATGGCGATGTCCCTAAAAGATCTTTTTATGTTCAAAATTTGAAGCAAGGCGAGAGCTAGGGAAGTTGTATCATTGTCTATTTTACTTGCAGATCCACATGGATTGGTGTGACCAAGCGGTAAAGCTCGAATGCTTCGGAGCCGCAGGAACAAAAAATGATTTTTGGTTAAATGTTGATGGACAGAAGGTCCCCTGGTTGGTGACCTCAGACTCCTCGTGTAAATGTTCACTTTCTGCTGCGTGCCAACAAAATAGATCAAGGTAAACACATACATGGGCCAGGGATGGACACGATGTTTATATATTATATGCAAAATTGCTCTATAGAACCCAACAGGCTTGATAAATTTCAAGATTTTTAATGTCCAATTTCTTCACGTAGATGCTGGTGTGAAGACAGTGACACAAATGTGCCACGTGTGATGATGATCGACAAAGGAAACTTGACATCATTTACCGACCTTCCAATGACAGGAATATCACTCAGTGGAACCAGTTTCAAAGATCAACAATATCAGTACCATACTGTTGGACCACTCACTTGTTATCAAAGTACTTTCCATTGTAAATTCCTCCTCTGAATTCTAGTTGAAGAGCAACCACAAAAGTATTAGATTGACAGAAAGCGCGTTCTGAAGTACAATAGGTTACATCAATACCTTTTTATATTTTGTTAGGTGGTAATGTTAGCCGTGATGAAATCCGATGTGCTTCTGGGCAATTTATAGCAAGAAAGCATTTGTGCACGAAGGATGTCAATATTTTCAAGACTGAGGAGGGCTGCAGAGATGCCTCCCATTTACAAAACTGTGGTCAGTATTTACACATCCTTTCTAGATTTAGCAAGATATTTATGAAATATACATATATATACTATTGAAATAAATAATGTGAATAACATGCGAATACTATATTTTTGTAGGTAAATTTGTGTGTCCAGGAAACCAATTTAAATGCCCCAGCAGCTACTGCATTCCACCAAAAATGCTCTGTGATGGGACGAATGATTGTTTGGATGGGGAAGATGAACAGCAATGTGGTAATTTTCTTAAATAATTGAATTTTAAAAATCAGTTTCAGTATGTATCATATAACTCACATAGCATTTTATCACACTAAAAATAACATTTCGAATGTTGACATTATGTATATATTCCAGTTCTAAAATTCTATTTCCAAAAGTAATATTCTTTTACTTTTGTCTAAGATATCTACAGCTGCCCAGGGATGTACAAGTGTGGGACAGTCCCATTCTGTATCAACGTGGACCAGGTGTGTGATGGTGAACGGCAATGTCCGAATGGAGATGATGAAGTCATGTGTGATAGAGCTTGTCCTGAGGGATGTAGATGTATAGGCCATAAGTTCTTCTGTCAGGAGGCAAACATTACAACCATCTCTGATGCGTACCCCAGGAACCTCAGGGAACTGGATCTCACTGGGAATTTCGTAAATATTACCGAAAATACTCTGAACAGATTCATATTCCTGGGTCGACTTCATCTTGCGTGGAATAAAATCGACAATTTGGAGTCTTTTGAGTTGGACCAATTATCAAATCTTTTTTTCTTGGATTTATCATATAATGATTTGAGAAGATTACGAGAGAATACCTTCCAAGGTTTAGCGAGACTGACTTCTCTCATATTGGTTGGGAATGTGGAACTTGAACACATTGAGACAGGGGCGTTTTCTGGTCTCACAATGCTCAAGGAACTGGATCTTCGTGGACTGGCAATACAAATTATTTCTCCATCCGCATTTATTGACATGCCCGCTTTGAGGCACCTGGATATGTCCGACAATAAGATCTCAAATCTAGCTCCAGGAGTTTTCTATGGTCTCAGTAATATAACATCACTTAATCTCACCATGAACCATGAAGCCGAGATACGGAGAGCCGAATTCGACGAGTTAAAGCGTTTAACACATCTTCAGAGTGATCAGTTTAAATACTGTTGTTTCGTTAGCGACCGGGTATCAGAAGAAAACTGCCTACCAAAAAGGGATGAACTTAGTTCTTGTGAGGATCTCATGCGAAGAACTATTCTCCAAGCGTCTCTTTGGGTTCTAGGTCTGATGGCCTTGGTTTGCAACGCCTTTGTTTTAGTATGGAGGTGTAGAGAAAAGATGAATGTTTATTCCTTTTCCGTGTTTAATCTTGCGGTGGCTGATTTCCTTATGGGGATGTACATGGTAACATTGGCCTCTGTGGATACTTACTATAGGGGGGTTTACATTGAGTATGCAGACTCTTGGCGTCAGAGTTGGCTTTGTCAACTGCTAGGAATCCTCAACGCAGTCTCAAGTGAAGCATCTGTCTTTATACTCTGTCTCATTTCAGGCGATCGCTTTTACAACATAGTCTTTCCATTTAAAGCAATAAAAGCTGGGAAACACGGACTTGGAAATGTTAAAGTAATAATGGCTGCAGTCTGGTTCCTCGCGTTCTTCATTGCTGTTCTGCCTATTTTCCCTCTGGATTATTTTTCTGGTGGCTATTATTCACGATCGGGAATGTGCATTTCAATTCACTTGACCAATGAAGTTTCACCAGGTTGGCAATTCTCGGTTGCCATATTCCATGGGCTCAACTTTTCATGTTTCGTGTTCATTTTTCTGTCCTATGCTTACATGTACAGGGTTGTTGTGTTGAGTAGCAGGAGTGCAACCGGTAAAAGAGCTAGTGATGCCGAGATCAAATTAGCCCGCAGAATTACCCTTGTTGTGGCTACAGACTTTCTATGCTGGGTTCCCATCAACATCATGGGTAGGGATTTCAGTTTGCAAACATCTTTCATATGATTAAAATATTTTCATAAAACAAATATAAAATAATTGTTTCATAATCGTTTAGAATGATAAAAGAGTTCATCAGAAAATCATTCAAATATGCTGCGTATATGAACTGATAAATATCTCTATAGGCAAATCTATATTTATTTTTCATTGTTGCCATTATAATAAAGAATTATCTATTTATGTATGACATCCATGCTGATAAGTCTTTTTCCTATCTTGAAGACTCTATTAAATATTGGTCCCGTTATCCGTTATTAGAATAATATTAGCATAACCAGCCGTGCTCAGCTGTCTTGCGCATTGTCTGGTAGGGGAGGCCAGGCATTACGTAACATTACGTAACAATGCAGTCATGTCCTTTTGAACCTGTGGATGTGTTTTGATATCTTATACTATGTTCCAGTTATACCAGATTCAAAACTGATATACATTTGTTCGTTTTTTTTTCACAGGTGCCGCCGCTCTTGGTGGAATGAGCATACCGGGGGAAGTATATGCATGGGTGGTCGTGTTTCTGCTACCAGTGAACAGTGCCATCAATCCACTCCTCTACACTATATCCGCAATAAGCTTGATGAAGGTGAACATTTCTTTCTCCTGTTCATTTGTGCATTCTTATATATTGTCAACGATTGCAGTTATGTCAAAACCAGCATATAATTATGGTAAATCTTCCAAACACGCATGTCCACGTCGTTGTTGATGTTTTATCGCGTTGCATATACTATACAATTTTATTTTACATATATAACGCTAGATTTAAATCACTATATTTTACTAACACATTTTAGATATCTAATACTAAAATCATTTTGAAAATGATCTAATGCTATCCAATAACTTTGCAACTAGACCTACTGTTACTGGAATTCACTGGTTCTTATTCTTTCTATTTCAATGGTTTTCCGAGAGATAGAGCCACATAGCACGCTTTAAATTAGCGAGAGTGCATGCCTCGCTAAAGGTTCACTCTGCCTATACTACTACCATTCTTGTAAAGGCAGAATCGTGCTTAGTTATCTTATCAGTTATCCTATCTTACTTACATTGCGTACGCGTTAATCCCTTTAATATAACTATAGTACAGACTGAATCAAATATTTTGCGGTTCCTTACTTTTGAAAGACCTCTTTTTCCTTACAGAAGGACAAATCTGCCAAGGCACCTTCAACTGTAACATCATCAGTAGGCCTATCCAGTAGTAAGCAGTATACTTTACAAAGCCTTATTTATCATATACTATGCATATCGAACGGAACAAACCATAATCCATTTCGCGTACATAATACTACATCATATCCTCATCTGATTCAAGTTATAATTGTTTTTTTAAAGACCTGATATATGTCCGCACACCTCGGTCTTCAGTGGGCTTAAAGGAATTTCTGGGTGGCTTTGACGAACTTACATGTGAGGCTGCATATCACATATTGCTAAGCATAACAAAAGTTGTGAAAGAAGCCCATGACAACAAACGTTCCCTGGGAAATATAGACGCAGGAAATATTGTTATCTTTCCGTTAGAGGTAAGTTATGAATATAAAACTCGGAGATAAATCAATAAAATGGAAGTCAAAGATCATAATGTTTTCCGGTATATATCAATTATAATGCATCAATCTTATTTTTTTAGAACAAAAGTGAAGCAGGCCTCATGACCCAAGCGAGTCCGAATGTGATTTCTCTAGCATCTGAGGATATAGCAGACTTGGGGAAATTATTTGCCTATATACTGCGCCGTTGCAAGAAATGAATTTGAGGATCTCTTGAATATTATGAACACCTCTACATCAATCAAAGACGGCTTTGTTAAGGAGCATTGTGCCTACGTCAAAGCCAGAGTTTGAGAAAATGAAACGGGAAAATTATCTGTGATCCAACTCGAAAATACATTTGAAAAAATGAATACAGAGATGGAGAGAGTTCCATGAAATTTCGAAAAATAAAAGCCTAGACTGTTCACAGTGCTCCAGTGACAAGGTCTACCAATTAAAGTATAATTTAGATGCTACTGATGTTGAAATATCTATCGATTTGATTGTAGTCACAAGTGAACAAGTACTCAATTAAGTGTAATAGGATGTGTACTGTAAAATGTTAATGTTGTGTTTAACGATATTAATGAAGTAATTATTAAATAATGTAAGGATGATATAAATCGGATCTTAAGCTTTTTCTGACTGGCTTTTTTTGAGATAATTTAACAGGTTCCTTCGTGTACAGGGGAGGTATAAAGGTAAATGGAAGGAGCCAGAACAATGAAAATATACTGTAGTAGAGGGATCGGGGAGCGGTGGACGAACGATGTATATCGGGTACGTTCGTCCGCCGCTCGGGGCGCTAGGGTCTCGTATTGTGAGCGAGGACGGGTCCATGGGGGAGGGAGTATAAATAGGGGTGGGAAACGGGGTAAGGGCAGTTGGAGCCCAGGCAGGGAACACGATAGAGCCCCCTTGAATATCTGAAGAAATAAAGAGCAGCAAGATCGCTAACTGTACTTTATGACTTTGAGTCTACATTCATCGGAGATAAACGTCAACCGGCCCTGCTGGGCATTCGTCCCACCCAACTCATTTAATTAACTAATACAGAGAGCCCTGTGTGGTGCGATCCCCACCAGGAAGGCTATAGCCTCTGCTAGGTCCCACAATTTCCCCCATATATTATAACTTATGATAACTGATGACCAGTAAACTGGCGTAGACGAACGTAGACGAATCAAGTAACGAAACAACAGAACCAGTATGACTTTCGGGTTATTTAATAGAAGTTCAGACGATCGAGACGGTGACAACAATGGTGGCAGCGGTGGGATGATTCCAGACGAAACTCATCCTCTTTAACCGTGAGGAGAAATCAACGCTCATCCGCGGACTTGGGCCAGCTGGCTAGGACATGGCTATGAGAGGGCTGGGGTCCTTAGCCAAGGAGAAGCGGGACGAACGCCCAAAGAAGGAATAACACCGAAAGCGGAGCCCTTGCCAGGGTTTCAGAAGAAGATGAAAGTTACACCACGCACGTTTGACGGGAAGGGCTCCCTCACAGAATTCTTGCATCATTTCCGACTGGTGGCAGACTTGAATGGTTGGACCAACCATGAGCGCGGCCTGCACCTTGGGGTTTGTCTGTCCGGGTCCGCTCAGCGGATTCTAGAGAAGATCGACTTTGCAGAAGAAGACACCTACCAGAACTTTTCTACTTTCCATCAACTTTCCTACGAACGATTCCAGCCAGCGGACCAGATAGCTTTGTATCGCACAGAACTAAGGGCCAGGAAACAGAGGAGGGGGAGAGTATCCAGCAAATCGCGGACAAGATAGAGAGACTAGCTCGTCTGGCGTATCCAACCACGGATCGTGATATTTTGGATGACTTGGGGAAAGACTTATTTACATCCTCCTTGTCCGATGCCAGTTTGAGAAGATGGGTTGCTCAGGCAAAACACCAAACCCTAGCTGAAGCCCGGTCGGCTGCTCTCCATGGAGGGGCCCATTTTGCTGCGGAGGAGCAAGGGAAGTCATGTTCGTCCATCCAAGCTGTGCAGAGTGAGAAGGGGGCGGACGAACGAGTGGGACAGCTCGAAGCAATGGTAAAAGCTCTGTGCACCAAGGTGGACGGATGGCAACGGCCAGTCCGCGGACGAGATCCTGCGATTTTGCAGGAATTTTATTCTGTTTCTCTTGGTTGCCTGACAATGTATTAAGAGATGCTCTACACTCAGTTGAGTGTTGCATGTCTGACATACAGGAGCCACTTCACCTTTTAGAAGGTGCCTGTGAGTCAGTTTGGTGTGACCGGTACGAAGACGGGTCAGTATCACCTGTTCGGGTCTTGTCAGGTTATCATCTTTGAATTTTGGTGTGATTGATGGTGTGATTGCTCGCAGCTTGTTACTGTTAACACCATTCCATGTGCGCTGCCAGCTACGTTTGACATGTGCCTGCGCCACAGGTACAATGTCTGTGTATGGCATTTGGTCAGCCCCAACAGGGCGCCTCAATGCATTTTTGGCTGCAATGTCTGCTGCCTCATTTCCTTCTATTCCAATGTGGCTTGGCAATGCTGGAAAGTGAATTTGGAGCAAGGTTGCCGCCATATTGCACCCAATTGAGACCCATTATTTTAATTATTGAAGACCAAATTCTAGAAATTATGAAAAAATATGATCAATAACTGTTTACACCTATTAAACGATGGACATAGGACACATATTATTTGAAGAAAATATTCTTAAAGTGTTTTTATACCCTAAACCTCATGTTAAACACCCGTCCTGAAGCCCAAAAAGGGGGAAAAGGGCCCCCGTCAGCCAGGCAAAGTATGTGTAAACTGCCCCCGTCCTCAATGGGTTAAGCAGTGCTTTTCCTTCAGCAGTGTAGATGCTGCTTTCCTTGTGGAGAGCCTTCTTCAAGTTCCCAAATGGTGTATGCACGGCAAATCCAACACGACTACCATCTTTGGAACCATCAGTGAAAATGGCTGTATGGCTCTCAAACTGTGTCCTGATTTCACTGTATTGTTTTTCAAATACATGCACAGGAGTCTCAGTTTTCTTGTTGTGTCAAGGTCCAGGATAACCAGGGGTAATTTTTGTTCCCATGGTGGAGTCTCTGGTGGTTTTTCAGTCATTACTCTTTTCATTGGTACACCAGCTTCTCGGAATAAAGACCTTGCTGTCACTGCCATTGGCTTGATGGCATTTGGCTTCTCCCGATACACAGTGTTCTTGTTGTCAAATATGAGTTTGTGGGCTGGATTTTTGGGGTTAGCTCTGACACGTATAGTGTATTGCAGTGTGAGCTTTTCCCGGCGAAACTCCAGAGGTGGTATACCAGCTTCAATATGAAGGCTTGGTGCAGGAGTTGTACGTAAGGCTCCAAGACAAAGTCTCAGTCCCTGGTTCTGAATGGGCTTAAGTCTGTCCAGGTAAGACCTTGGAGCAGAGGCATACACCATAGATCCATAGTCTAACCTTGATTGGATATACATTTTGTACAATGTCAGCAAGGTCTCTTTGTTACAACCCCAGTTGGGGTGACTGAGGACCTTCAGCAGGTTCATTGCCTTCTGGCATTTCCTCCGGAGGTATTCTATGTGTGGTTTGAAGGAAAGAATCCTGTCAAATACCACGCCAAGGAATTTTACCTCCTCCTGGACTACCAGATTTTTTCCATGGAGATATAGTGTTGGTCCTCTTTGCACCCTCGCCTTCGGCAGAAATGCACAACACAAGTTTTCTCTGCTGAGAATTTGAAGCCGTTGTTGGTGCTCCACTCAGCTAGTCTTGTCAGAGTCTGCTGTAGTATGCGTTCAATTGTTCGCATGTGGGTGCCCTTGTAGCAGATGACAAAATCATCCACATACAAGCAGCATTCAACACTAGGTTGAAGTTGTTTAGTGATGCTGTTGATCTTAACACTGAAGAGGGTCACTGAGAGGATACAGCCTTGGGGTACACCCATTTCCTGCTCTTCACTCTCGGAGAGGACTGACCCTAGGCGGACTTGGAAAGATCTATCCGTCAGGAAGTTTCCAATAAATCCAGTCAGTCTTCCTCTCAAACCCAGCTTGTGAATGTCTCTCATGATCCCATACCTCCAGGTGGTATCATATGCCTTCTCCAGGTCAAAGAAGACACTGACCACATGTTCTTTGTTAGCAAACCCATCTCGGATCCAGCTCTCCAGGCTCACTAGGTGATCTGTTGTGCTGCGTCCTCGACGAAATCCGGATTGGTGAACTGAAAGGTGCCCTTTCGATTTAAGAAAGTAGACTAGCCTGTTGTTCACCAATCTTTCCATTGTTTTGGCCATACAACTGGTCATGGCTATTGGACGGTAGCTAGAGGCCAACGTTGGTTTTTTTCCTTGTTTAGGAATTGGCACAACTATTGCCTCTGACCACAATGGTGGATAATTTCCGGTCACCCAGATGTCATTGTACACCTCCAGTAAGAAGGTGCATGGTTTCCTCTGGTAAGTGTTTCAACATCTGGTAACGGATGTCATCTGGTCCAGGGCAGGAGTCTTTTGCCTGTGAGAGCGCATGCTGCAACTCATCCTTGGTGAAAGGCTTGTTGTAGCTTTCCTCATTACGGGATTCGAAGTTGAGCTTCTGTCTCTCACATTTTGTTTTATGACTCAGGAACTGGTCTGAGCAGTTGTCACTAGATGACACCTTCCTGAATTGCTCAGCCATGGTGTCTGCAATTTCCTTAGGGGTCTCCACCTTTACAGGTCCATCCTGAAGATGACGTACTGTAGGTGGAGGGTCCCCGTTAAGCTTCCGAATCTGTTGGAATACTTTTCGCATAGGAGTGGATTTGGAGAGTGAACCCACATGGTGTGGAATGATTCTCTCTTCTCCTGCTTGAAAGTCTGCTTTGTGATGGCTCTAGTGTTGAGGTAACTGTGCATATTTTCAGGTGTGATGGTCTTCCTGAATTTACGGAGGGCCTTTCTTCTTTCCCTTCTGGCCTCCTGGCATCGCTCATTGAACCAGGGGCATTTTTGTCTCTTTTGTGTGATGGAGGTTTTCCCAATGCACATGGCACTGATTTCCCTAAGGTTATTGGCAAAGTACTCGGCAGGATGTTCTTCCCTTTCCTTTATCAGTGGCCATGAACGAAATGATTGTTTGCATTTCTTTTGGTACTCCTCCCAGTCAGCCTTTGCTATGTTCCACCTAGGTGGACGCTCGGTGTCTTTGTTTTTCCGTTCAGTCTGGATAATGATTGGAAAGTGGTCACTACCACAAAGGTCATGATGCAAAAAAAATGTCAAAATCAGCAAATACTGAAGCGTCGCTCAAAGAGAGGTCAATGGAGGAGAATGTTCCAGAAGCAGGATGATGGTAGGTTGCTTCCTTCCTGTTGAAGAGGCACAATGACTTGCGGTCAATGATTCTCTCAATCATTCCCTCCTTTCCATCAATCTTTGAGTCCCCCCAGACAGTATTGTGAGCGTTAAAGTCACCCATCAATATGAATGGGGATGGGAGTTGGTTAATTATTCCTGTTAGTTCTGTCTGAGAGACACTCTTGTCTGGTGGTAGGTACAGACAACAGAGTGTGACAGGTGTATTTAAGGTTATACGAGCAGCAACAGCCTGCAGTTGGGTGTCTAAATGTATTTCCTGTTGTGGATGTTCACAGGCTATGAATAGACTTACTCCTCCCTTTGGTGTATCACCATCAGGGAGTTTCAGGTATACTTCATAGCCTCTTAGTTTTATATGCTGTGGCTTTATTGTCTTTATTTCTTGCAGGGCTAGTGCCACTGGGTTGAAGTCTTTGCAAAGAAGTTGCAATGACTCCAGGTTGGCTCTAAAACCTCTGCAATTCCATTGCAGGATGGTATGTTTATGATCCATCATGGTTAGTGAGGGATTCAAACCTGTTGGATGTTTTTACAGGTTCTTCCATCTGCTGTTGCTCTATTGTTGTGGTCTGACCATCCAAGGGTTGGCCAGATCTTGTCAGCCTTGGGCTTGTAATAAGGTTTCTTTTTTCAAAATCCCTGTTCAGCCTCCTTTTTTCATACTCTCCCGCTAACTCTCTCACACTTGGGCTCTGGGTTTCTAGCCTTTGCACCAGAGGTGGAGGGAGTTGCTGGAGTTTTTGCTGTAGAGGGATCTGTTGGAGGTGGAGGTGGAGGTATGGGAGATGCAGGACAAGGAGGTTCCTTGTCATTGCCTCCATCCTTACTCCTGTTCTCAACCTTTTGTCCTCTATTTTGTTGGTCCTGGTGGGGAGCATTGGCCACCTCAGAATTAGGCTGCGCGGGGCGTTTGTTCTCTGCAGCCCACTTAGTCTCCTTTACATTCTTGTGGTTAGCCTTGGCAATCTCGGATGTGGACTTGGTGGGATTCTTGGCCACTGGGGTCCGTTTACTCACCTTTCCTTTCCCTTTTTTTGTCTGATTTTCTGTTTTTTCAGAGGTGCGGGCATAGATAACTTTAATGCCCTTGCCCACACCCTCTGCTTTGCATGTCTGTACCTGCACGGACTGCTTCTGTTTCAAAGCGTCGGCATAGGTCCTCTTTGCTGAGGCTTCTTGGTACATTTTTCGTGCCTTAGTGATAGGGATCCTTTCCCTGGCACGTATTTTCTGTATTTCCTGCTCAGCAACATACATAGGGCACTTCCGCGAAAAGGCAGGATGTTGGCCCTTGCAGTTGGAGCAGGAGGGTTTTCCTTGGCATTTGTGGTCTTGCCCCTTGACCTTACTACACTTACCACAGATGGCCTTGCTTCGGCAGACTTTGCCAGTATGACCAAATCTATGGCAGTTGTAGCACCTTAGGGGAGAAGGAATGTACTTCTCAACCCTGACTCTGATATAGCCACACCGCAGGGTTTCGGGTGGGGTGGGTCTGTCAAATGACAAGATATATGTTGATGTCTCCACCAGAGTCTTGTCTTTTTTTAACCCATTCAAACCGAGCGCGGGAGATTGTGACGTTGCTAAGAGGCGAGATGCGTTGTTAACGTCATATATGCGTGACGGCGACGTCAGTTGAAACGTCATAGCGCTATGGGCGAGACAATGCGTAACCGACTGACTTCAACATGACGACCTGTGCATTTTCTTCTCTCCTGGATTTATTATTATCATTACAACCTTTATATTTCGGAATTAGAAATAGAAGACCTTAGATTAAGGCATGATCATAGAAATAGCTGCAAAAATGCTGTACGCTTTCATCAAATGAGCCAACATTTCCTCCTCGAAGGAAATCATGACAGTTCTTTCAACAGACAAGTCACATGCATGTAAATGTGAAGACGAAATAGAGATTTTATTCATGGAATTGCAACATTTCATTAATAATCAGTTGCCAATCTTAAATAGGAGGTTATTTGTACTAATTCCGATTTTTAATTTCTGAAAATTTACACAATATTCAATGTTCTGGAGAGTTTTCAGTTAGCACACACACTACGGTAATTCTGACATGCAGGTCCCCGCAGGTGCTGTAACAAGTGCCCGTTGCAGGATATCGAGGGGAGGGATAATATTGAGGGGTGGTAATCAAATGAAAACGTTCAAGATTTAAACTAGAAATGTTTCTCTAGGCCTACTGCTTGTTGGTCCATAGTATTACAAGATTTGCTACCATATGAATGTTGTCAATCAATGCTGGTCAAGGTGTCAAAACAACTATTAAAACGGCCGCATGTCTTTGTTTACATCGAAGCAAGATCTTGGCCTCTCAAGTGGAGAGTTCTACTGAGGGGGCTGCGTAAAATATTCCCGCGTATTTAGGGTCTGCAAAAATCGATCAGACCATAATAATTAACCTGCATCTAATCTCTTAGAGTCGGTAAATGTATTGAAAAAGTACCAAGAATGTAATATAAGTCGGGAATATAAGTAGGAACATGTATTTCACATGTTTAGACTTAGAATGCAACCGTTCCACACTGCGTCAACCACAGTGCTGCCTGATTCTACACATGATCATTCAGTAGAGGGAGGTTCAACTGATAATCTATTGTAGGCCCTACCAATGCCAAACATTCATAACAGCAGTCAGTGTCATGCCCGCAAAGATAACTATTTCTAAAATCTTCAAGTCTAATCTATTCATTATTTTTATATGTGATGTGTTTCGGGAAAATGAGTCGCAAGTCCCAAGAAGCCAATTCTAGGTATCGTTTCATGTCTGCTACAGTCTGCTACAATGTAGCAAGTAGGACATGCTGTTTGCGCTTATTTTCACCGCACGTTTACACGATTTGTGACATGTTGCCATGGAAACATTTTTTTATTTCTTTTTTGATATTGAAGGCAAATAAGACCTTCAACATTTTATGGGAAAAAAACTTGAATTTTTGTATTTAGAATAAAGAATTTTAGAGAAAAAACATTGTCATGTGTTCATGATGCCTTAAGGCAATACGCGTCCTCCCCACGGGAGTGCCTTAAGGCAATACGCGTCCTCCCCACGGGAGTGCCTGAAGGCAATACACGTCCTCCCCACGGGAGTGCCTGAAGGCAATACACGTCCTGAATGGGTTAACTTAATTTGGAAGACGTCAGTGACGCCTACCGTCTTAAGTCCTTCTTTTATTTCTTCTACTTTTGTGCCTTTGAGGTCACTGCAGCGGATGACACCTTTTGAGAAGTTCATACTTCTATGGGGGGAGACCTCCACCCCCACGGTGCCCATCTTTTTCATTTTGAGAAGGCCTAAAGCCTGTTCTCTCCTCCGTACTTCTATGAGGAGAGTACCATTTCTCAGTTTGGTTACTGCTGTCTCTCCAGCTGCTGCAGTGACAGCATCATTAACAATAAATGGGGATACCCCATTCACGTCTTGTTCCTTGGCCTTGACCACTAAGAATCTTGGCCAATTCTCTTTGTTGTATAATTTATTTTTATCCATATTATATGATTTTGCTTTCATCACTCATGCTCTCCACCCATCAAGGAGCCCTACAAGGGGAAACCCAGAGCTGCAAATGTCAGGCAGTTGAGTAACAGAGATACATGAGTGGTATTCTCGCAAGATGGTCCCCCAAAAGAATTTGGGCCATCCCTTGATTAGCCCAAGCCACCGCCTTCTAGGACATAACTAGTAAGTCCTAGGGCAAGGCATGACTAGCCGATTGATCCAAGGTCCAACCTGGACCTCCTGTCTAGATGAAGTAGGAGCCAAAGAGCCATGTTGGGGAGAAGGGAGCCGCAAGATATTCAGAAAAAGAAGAGAGTGAGTGAGTGAGATTGGTTGCTTTACGCCCTTATCAACACTTTGAAGTGTTATATCAAGGGCGGGAGAGCTGAGAGGGAGGCAGTTTATGATCATACCCAGGAAATAGAGATAGAGAAGAAGGGAGAGAGAGACAGATCTCAGATATAATGGACAGATCAGAGAAGGAAGAACCTGAGATTAAGGTCACTGGATCAGAGATTCAGAAAAAGGAGAACACACATAAGATGTCAGATATAATGAACGGGTCAGAGAACGAAAAAAACCTGAGATCAAGGTCACCGGATTAGAGATTCAGAAAATGAAGAACACACATGAGACATCAGATATAATGGACAGATCAGAGAAGGAAGAGTCTGAGATTAATACAGGATCAGTCAGAAAAAGATGTGGTATCAGAGGATGAGGATGAGGACGTACTGGAGAGGACTGGAAAGTGAAATGGAGGCAGAAATTGCTGGTGGAAATGAATCAGACAGTGAATCCGATCAGAATTAGTGAATTAGATCATGGACATGAAGAAATTATGGGCCAGGAATTCAAACAACAAGTGGTGGTGAAAAACACAAGTGGGACAAGGGGCATGCCTGCCTGTACTGCAAGATGCAGTACAGCAAAATTGCTCAGCACCTCAAGCAATGCCACAAAGATGAACAAGAGGTCCAGAAAGTAATGCAGCTTGCAAAAAATTCAGCGACACGAAAATTGGCATGGGACGAGCTGCACAATAGAGGGGATTATAATCATAATTTTGCTGTATTGAAATCGAAGACAGGTGTGATAATTCCAAAGTACCACAGTCAACCTTCCTTGCAGGGCAAAAAATACACTGAATTTATACCCTGTAAATACTGCAGTGCCTTCTATATACAGGAGCTATGGCAGCACATAAAACGCTGCCAACACAGAAAGGGTTCTTCCCCAGTGAAGTTTTCTTCAGTTCAACGGGATCAAATGCTGCTTCCAGTAGCTGATTCTGTAAACCAAACCTTTCATGAAGAGGTTATGAGAAGGATGACACAAGATGATGTAGGTCAAGCAGCTGGGAATGATGACATGATTCTATAATTTTGGATGAGAAAATATGACAAGAATGATCCCAAAACAAACACTGCAACGTTCATAAGTGGAAAGATGAGGGAGTTGGGAAGGCTATTATCGAAGGCTAAAGATATAACCCAAGGTAAAATCAAAACAATCGAAATGTGTCCATCCAAGTAACTTCAATGTTGTATGTGAGACTGTCAGGCAGGTTGCAGGCTACTGCGGCAACAAAAAGGACCATGGAAATCCATCCCTGGCCCTGAAGATAGGCTATTGTCTCAAGACCTGTGCTGGCATCCTATGAAGCCAGAGAATCCAGGAAGAGACATCGGAGAAAATTACCTGTGCTAAACAATTCCTTGCACTTTATGAAATTGATTGGTCGGTAATTGATTGGTCGGTAAAAACCCACTCTGCAAGACTCCGAAACGAGTAGAAACTGATATATTATTATTATTTCACCTTTGAATGTAGTCGATACGCAGGGCCCATTGAGTTAACACTGAGAGCTCAACTCTGCCCTGAGGCCGATACGACGGCCGTATCAGGCCTCAGGACTGATATGGAATGAATATAGTTCCCTAGCAATTATAGTATTATCGCATATAAATGAGTTGATAAATAATTGAATACATTTATTAAAGTAATTTTACTGCATAACGGTAAGCAAAATCAACGTACACGACAGTGCAGAATTAAATACTTTTGCATTCTAAAATATAGTCCTGACCCTCGCGGGTTGGAAAAAACAGCGCGTAGAAATACAAATGCGTCATGACGGGGAATCATGACAGGTGTCACGGTGTAAACAAAGACGTCGATGTCAACCACGACGAACATTAATTCACCTCTATCAATATTTCTGTCATTTTCGGGTACATGTTGATAAGTAAAGGCGAAATAAATACAAAAAAAATTGCGGGACATAGCGGGAAATCTGTATCATGTAGCGGTCGGATACCTCCGCCGCGGGATGATACATCTTCCCGCTATGTCCCTTGGTCATTTTTGTCTTATACTCAGAACCAGCTATGGACGCCGAATCAGTTACAGAATATGATGAAAATATCACAATTAGTGCACTCTCTGAAATTGAACTTAAACTAGCAAAGTCCCTCAAAAGGCAAGTGGAAGAATGAGAGGAGGGTACCGATTCTGCTAACACAAAATATGATGGGAAATATTGATGGGCCTTTATCAGGTATTAGGAAATTTTGGTGGAAAAAATAAACCTTACCTGAATTACTATATTTTTATTGGTCAACTATAAGGACAGCTTAATGTTTCGGATTATATAAAGGAAAAGATAAAATTTGCCTAAGTTCTTGTGATATTTAGCTTTCAAATAATTATACCAAAATGTGACGCCCATCTCTTTTGACAAAAATGTGACACCCATCACTTTTGACAATAAATTTTCCCTTATTTCTTCAGCGTACTAGCCATGTTTTTCAATCGAACTTATATTTACAGTAAGTTAAACATCTTAAAGTTAAACTAAATAAGTTAAACTTCATCCTTAAAAAAGATAAAAGTCTTTTCTTTTGATGATGAAAGAAAAGTGCCAGAGATAACGAAAAAAGTGACGGATAAAACGGAAATAAAATTGACAAGTCAATAGTGATTGGCGTCACATTATGTCAAACATTATCTCCAACCAAAAACATACCCAATAAGATAGTAAATATAGCTGACTAGGATAGCGTTTAGCTATTATACTATCACACTTAACTTCCATAGCATTAGAAAGCCATTGGTAAGTTAATAAAGTTAAGTTAGCAATGTTGTATGTTTTAACTTAGTATGAAAATACAAGGCCATTTCCTATTCCTAGTGGTAAGATAATTTTCTAAATTTTACCAATTAGTTTCTTCCTAATAACTGACAAAGGTGGAAGACTATTTCATGCTACATTTTTCTATATCAGACTATTTCTAGCTATTCAACATTCTAGCTTTGTTATGTCCATTCATCGTTTACAGAAAAACTCAGCAAAGAAGAAATGCCCGCAACAAAACGGCAGAGACTGAACCCTGTAGTGGGAAAGATACAGAAGACTCCTGTGTCTGATGGTAAGATATCTTCCTTTCTCTAGTTTGGATATGTTAATTGAGTCTCTGTGCGTCAATATATATTTTTCCCTCCTTGAGGGTTCCCCTTCTCATTCAGGATTCCCTATTTTTGTTATTTTAATGTTTCTACTAACTAGCGTGTCTGCAGTGCTCTATTTTTTGGTCAGGGACATACTTGGTATAGATAGAACTAACCTAGTTTCTCCCCTTTTGGTTGTTTTCCATGGGTTGCATGGTGTAGTAATCCACTCGGCAGAGCCAAGTGGTTTTTTTGGTTTGGTTTGGTTAGTTTCACCTCCGCTAATAGTAATTAAAAGTTAGCAGATATACTGTGGTTTTATTATTTTATTCTGTGAAATTCCCTATTTCATGAAACAGGGTTTGGCCTGACTTTTATTTAGGTTACCTAAATTTTGTCGTATAATTTGGTTTCCTGTAGATTGCAGAGCCTGGAGACTCTTGGGGAGTGAGTGAAAGGGGAGAAACATGGTCAGTTCGAGATTTATTTCAGATTAAATTTTATGTTTCTTACCATTCTAATGGTCAACAAATTATTAAAACGTAAATTTTGATTGCCAAGATCTTGTCCAGTTAGGAACTGCATTGTTTCAAATCACTGTGTGTCATTTACATAACCATCCATGAGCAATGTCTTATCCAATCAAAACACAGCTTTGAGGATGTGAGAACGGGTAACCATGTATCAATGTCAGAACATGTACAGAGACACTAATTATTACACCCTCTGTGATGTAGTTGCCTATACCTTCTATGCTATTATACCTTCTTGCTATGAGTTAATTCTAATAGGTCTAGAAACCTCAAATGACTTTTGTTAGCTAGCAAATTATCTGTTCTTCGACAACACACTAAGTGTATGAGTGAGCAATAATAGGAGCTGTGAACTAGCGAGTCAACCACTGCAATTTAAATGTTTTGATACGATTTGAATCATCAATCACTCCCCCTCATTTCTCTGAAAATGATAAACCTGTACTTTCTATTGACATGATCCACCCAATGAGCATGCCTTACTTATCTCATGGGGATCCTCAGAAAACCTTGTCTAAAACTATATTGGTCATCAAAGGCTAGCATCTGAACGGACTACATATCAAAGGTCATGACACAAGATCATTTTCTTCAAATATTGAGGTAAATATAAGAAAAAAATATTTATTTCCTCTAGCATTAGTGGTGGCCAAATATCTCCGCTAAATATTTCCGAGCGCCAAAGGCGTGGATTGATCAGATTTAGCCAGAAAGTAGCAGAAATCAAACTCAAAATGAACATAAATCATACAATTACATAAAATATGAAATAATCATATTTATTTATTATATTCATTGTTCATTTAGGTATCTATGCTTTTTGGGAAGGGACCGAAGAGGACCAAATTGACAAAGCAGATGACACCCGGATGGCAACAACAGACTGGGTGCTGGGGCTGTTGTCAGCCTTTAACGTGGCTGCCTCCCGCCTATATAAGCCCACAAAGAACCACTCGATTGATGAGTCCATGATCAAGGTAAATGCCATATAAATAAATAAATAATCATGAATTATCATATCAAACATTATATTCTCTTGTTTTCCTCCTCCTTATTTAATATTATTTATTTATAAATCAATTAACATGTGTAAAGGTAAACCTCACACATGACTTCCCAACCGCTTCAAATTATGTATCGTCAATCGTCGTCTATAAACAAAGTTAATGCCATATAAATAATTAAATAATCATATTGAACATTATATTCTCTTGTTTTCCTCGTCCTTATCTAATATTATTTATTTATAAAGCTACAGCTCACACATGACACCCCAACTGCTTCATATTATATTATGTATCGTTGATCGGTAGGAATAAAAAACCATTTCTCTGAGCTGTTTTGCCTGTGATATTCTCACTATCGAGTACAGACCTGTAGGCCCCTGGACTTATAGGCCTGGGGCCTTGGATTAATAGGCAAGGGAGAAGCCCAAACCTGAGTTTTTTTCAAAATCAATATACATACACCCGCTCCCCCTCTCTCGCTGCTTTGCTGCTATACATAGTATTCACTGACGTCACGGCGCTCGCCGCGGCTTGCCATAATGTGGGTCAACTTTAGCTGGACATGAGTGCTCCAAGCCTCAAAAATGCAGTTTTCACCTCCGAAAGTTTTAGAGAATGTTATATAAAGTATGCTGATAGGTTATAGGGTCATTTTGTAGTGTGTCATGATGGAATAATAAGTATAATTGCCATTAGCAAACATTTGAAACGGGAAATCCTGTTGATCTAGTGTCTCCCGCTATCTATGCTGCCACACATTATGGCTGCCAGTGAGGATAGCCGCTGACTGGGGTGACGTCATGTGAATACTATGTATATCATGTTCATAATATTATTAGTTAGTTTGTGTATTGTGTATGTAAAGTCTTTAATTTGAATTTGTATTTTGAGAGGTAAATTGTAGGAGGATGGAGGGTAAGGGTGGATGGAGGTAAAGGATGGATAGGGGGTGGGAGGGAAGGATGGATAGAGGGGAAAGATGGGTGAGGAGGAAGGATGGATGGGGGGAAGGAAGCTAGGATGAAGGGAAGGATGGATGGAAGGGAAGGATGATGAAGGGGAAGGATGGTGAGTGAGTGAGTGAGATTGGTGGCTTTACGCCCTTATCAACACATTTTAGATGGTTATATCAAGGGTGGGAGAGCTGAGAGGGAGGCAGTTTATGATCATACCCAGGAAAAAGAGATAGATAAGAAGGGAGAGAGCGACAGAGGAAAGAGACAGAAAGGCACTTTATGGTCATACCCAGGACCTGGAAGGATGGATGGAGGGGAAGGATGATGAAGGGAAAGGATGGATGGAGGGGAAGGGTAGATGGAGGGGAAGAATGGATGGAGTGAGTGAGTGAGTAATGGTTGCTTAATGCCATGACAACATCCATGTGGAGTCATATTCATGGCAATGAGAGTTAGTGAGATGGAATGAGATGAGCAAAGTGATTTAGTTTACAGTCCAGCTGTAAATAATACAAACAAATAAAACAAAAAATTAAATGGATATAGCTATAACGAAAGTTTGGTTTTGTATGAAAGAGACTATAACAAAGAGAACAGACCAGCAGTTCTTAGATAATTGATGACATTGTCACCATTGACCGTTTTAAAAAGTGTTTTGAGGTCAGAAGCGTTGAAATATTTGATACGGGCATCATGCAAGTCTGCACATTCCAGTAGGATATGCTTGACAGTGAGTGGGGTTTGACAAGCAATGCCGTATCAGCTGTGGTTCTCGCTTCACCAGGTGGACATGGGTCAGTCTGGTGTGTCCGATAAGACAACGAGAGAACACAACTTGTTCCCGCCTAGAATGTCTAGAATGGATGGAGGGGAAGGATGATGAAGGGGAAGGATGGATGGGGGGATGGATGGATGGATGGATGGAGAGGGAAGAATGGATAAAGGGGAAGGATGGGTGAGGGGGAAGGATGGGTGAGGGGGAAGGATGGATGGAGGGGAAAGATGATGAAGGGGAAGGATGGATAGAGGGGAAGGATGATGAAGGGGAAGGATGGATGGAGGGGAAGGTTGATGGAGGGGAAGGGTGGATGGAGGGGAAGAGTGGATGGAGGGGAAGGGTGGACAGAGTGGAAGGGTGGATGGAGGGGTGGACAGAGTGGAAGGGTGAGTGGAGGGTGAGGTTGTAGGGAAGGGTGAGTGAGTGAGTGAGATTGGTGGCTTTACGCCCTTATCAACACTTTGAAGTGTTATATCAAGGGCGGGAGAGCTGAGAGGGAGGCAGTTTATGATCATACCCAGGAAACAGAGATAGAGAAGAAGGGAGACAGAGAAAAGAGAGAGACAGAGAAAAGAGACAGAAAGGCACTTTAAGGTCCCACCCAGGACCAGGCACTTTAAGGTCTTACCCAGGACCGTGTAGGGAAGGGAAGTGTGTCTGGGTAGTATATACACAATTTATTATTTTATTTTCTAATAATATTCCTTACTTTCCAAGCATAAAGGAAGGTGCGCCCATCGGCAATACATGCCAGCGAAACCAACAAAATGGGGAATCAAGATCTGGATGTTGGCAGAGAGTGCCACAGGTTTGGTTTGGTTTGGTTAGTTTCACCTCCGCTAATAGTAATTAAAAGTTAGCAGATATACTGTGGTTTTATTATTTTATTCTGTGAAATTCCCTATTTCATGAAACAGGGTTTGGCCTGACGAAGTCAGGCTTCATTTAGGTTACCTAAATTTTGTCGTACAATTTGGTTTCCCGTAGGAAATCAAGAATATTTTTGTTCCCAGATTCCCGGAAAATACTCTGCAGTGTCCTGCGATTTTGCAGGAATTTTATTCTGTTTTTCTTGGTTGCCTGACAATGTATTAAGAGATGCTCTACACTCAGTTGAGTGTTGCATGTCTGACATACAGGAGCCACTTCACCTTTTAGAAGGTGCCTGTGAGTCAGTTTGGTGTGACCGGTACGAAGACGGGTCAGTATCACCTGTTCGGGTCTTGTCAGGTTATCATCTTTGAATTTTGGTGTGATTGATGGTGTGATTGCTCGCAGCTTGTTACTGTTAACACCATTACATGTGTGCTGCATTTGCTGATGACAGTGATTTACAACTCTAATAAAGAGAAAGAAACTTTAAACTATGAAATACAGTATGACTTGAGTGAGTGAGTGAGATCGGTTGCTTTACGCCCTTATCAACTCGGGGCGTTAGGGTATCACACTGTGAGTGAGGATGGGTCCATGGGGGGAGGGAGTATAAATAGGGCGAGAATCGGGGTAAGGGCATTTGGAGCCCAGGCAGGGTACGTAGTAGACCTCCCCAGATATACAACCGTTATAAAGGAAGCAAGATCGCTAAACTGTACTTTTGCATCATTGTCTTCGGAGATAGACGCTATCCAGGCCTGCTGGGCATTCGTCCCCAAACCAACTCGAGTAATTAACAATCCACAGAGAGCCCTGGGTGGTGCGATCCCCACATCAGGACGGATAAAGCCTCTGCTAGTGTCCCCCAAATACCCCTAACTTTAAAGATAAAGCCAGAATCGATGATTATTATTAACTGGTACTTAAGCATCTGAGTCAAGACATATACAGACGAATGTGGAGGAACCAAGACAAATCCAAAGATGAACACAAAGGCAAACATGGCTTTTAGCTTGTTTAATAAATCTGTTGACAAGAAAGACAATGACAACAATATATACTACTGGAATCTAAGCTGAATGTCCCAGCTTCTACAATTCAAGTTATAGTAGATGAGATAACTGCCTGTACCCAAATGGCCAATAACATTCTGCTGGAAAAGGTTGCCAGTGTCATGAGGGAAGATGGTGTTTGTAAAGAGACAATGGACATGGTTATGAAGGAAATTGGGAATGAATCTAGCATAGCACACCAAAATAATTAACATTTTAGGACTAATCACACCCGTAAATCATACTATGCCAAACATTTTGAGTACCGTATTTCATCAATAGAATGCCTGGGTGTTTATTTTTTTCATGCCACTCTTACCCCGACGCTTTTTCAAGGCAGGTGTTTATACAGGGCAGGCATTAATTGTTTTATGTTAATGAATACAAGACACAACTATTTTTCTACTATACTATTATTGGTCACCATCATCCATAATAGTATTACAAAGATAATACCATCTTTTATATTCTTGTGAATTGTCCTCATCCAAGGACATGTTGAATTATCGGGACCTGGCGTTTATTCGGGGCCGGCGTTTATTTATTTCAAGAATGTATCACCCATTTTATTTTTTTCACCAACTTGGAGGATTGGTGGAAAATTTCTCCAGTGGACATGCATGTCTGTCGCTTCTGTGAGATGACTCTAGAAGATATTAGGGAACATCCATTGGGAAAGGGAATGAAGAGGACAAAAGCAACATATGGGGCAAATGTGCCAGGCAAATGATAAATATGTGTAGGTGTCAAAACAAATTTGATCTTTAATGAACTTCTTCATCTTCATGTCATGGATCCAGGCCTCCCGCTACGTATCGCCAACAATGTTTAAGGGTGTGTGTAGCCAGGATATTTATTCATGCCTGGAAGTCCTTGTCAAAAGGAAAAAGTGACATGAGAAATAAAACATGGCATATTCTTAACCTGGTCGTCCTGTCATATGTCCGCTACCTCCACATTCATTTATAGCTAATCTAACAGTTTTCATTTGAAGACATTAACAAAATTCTTTCGGATTTATGTTACAAGGGAAATGATGTCAGCAGCACTCCAGTTGCAATTAACCTGAGCAGGAAGAAGCTATGCAAAACTTTGCATTCATAAGGTTTATGTCTTTTTTTGTTGGGAGCCATACGCAGGATAATGATGATGAATTAAGTGTGGGGTATGCTTATACTCTAACATGAGATAGTTATGCATTTAATGGCACCGACTATTTCTGAGCAACAGATCAGCTACTTGAAAATTATGATAAAAGAGTATCTTGATTTGAGAACCACCTTGTTTCCTGACCACCCTATCAAGCCCAAACATCATTTCATGTGCCATTATCCTGTCCATGTCAAAACATTCCTATTCTAAAAGAAGTACAAGGGCATGCAAGAACTTCAGGAACTTAAGCTATACTCTGCAGTACCCTTCAATTACTTCAAGCTTATTTAAATGCAGGACAGTTGATCCAAATGCACCTGGTTTTGAAGAGTGCAAGTGAGTTTGATATACATTCCTACTCTGATGCAATAAGAAATGCCATTATTGAAAAAGGCGCAAACAACATCATAATAGCATCTCAAGAACTTGAGCTGTATGGGACAAAGTATGAGTCAGGGATGTGCATTGTGAGTGCAGTTCAATATGTTCAGTTGGAAAAATATTGTTTCTGCTTGTGAACAAGGAAGAAATAATGATAGTGGCAGAGGTCTTTGGTGTTCGTAAGGAACCAATGAACATCTGCTCTCTTAACATTGTTGACTGATCCCTGGCTACTGGAGCCCTATACATTTGATGACACCCAATACATTACGCCAAAATGTACCCCTCAGACCCACAAATTAATATCCTGGCTGAAAAAAAATTATGTGCTGATTAAATTCTAATCTTAACTGGAAAAATTCATTGAAATAGTCCTTATATATCTAAGGCATCATGAACAATACAACCATCATTGGCACTGACTTTTGAGGGAGAAATTTCCAACAATACATTAGCTCCCCAAACATCATTGTCTACCCAAACAGTGGCTCTGGTATAGATCGATTAAGGAATGAGTTGAAAAAGAAAATTAACCTATGCCATCAATCAAAAATCAATCAACTAAATATATTTCTCTGACCTCTATCCATGAAGGTAACCTTGTCCGAATGATGGCCTGCAAGAGCAAAGATATTGCAATATCGCCATTGGAGGTCTTACATGTGTCAACCTTAACAAAGCTAACCATCTTCCAAATTTTTCCCAGCATCAGAGAATGATATCAAATGCAATATCAACCATCAACCAAGACATCAGAATACTCAATTTCAAACGTAATACCAGCCACCCTCACCTCACTTGTATTACTAAAGTGCACAAATATGAAAATCACAAGCTTCGCCACACATACAAATGACTGCTAGATGGAAAGCACATTGATAACCTCACCTTAAACAATTGGGCTAAACAGATCTGCCAAGCCTGCAAGCCTGACAATTCCCCTCCATTAACCAGTGATAATAGCCCATACTCATTTTACTCTGATATACGTTATGTACATTTGCTCAACTCTGATCTCTATATATGTTATATATTGTTGAGGGGGGTCAACGAATGCACATAGCCTTATTATCAATATCTGATGCAAAGGGGTCCACTCATTACATCTCACTAAACTACACAGAATCGAGCATTTCTCGTGACCAAAGCACCACAACTCTTCAATGACGACCTATTCTCTTGTTAGATACCTACCATTCATAATACTAGCCTGATATAATTATGAACTGCCTAGTAAAGGAAACCCAACTAGCCAACTGGCATTAAAAATCATTCATCTAAGTGTAAGATTCACTTTTCCCAAAAATTTAGACCAAATAAAAAAAGATATCCTCAATTCTTTTATTGACATTGGTTTTACCGACACCTAGATACGTAATGAAGCATGTCTACCCCTACTAGAGCAGCACAACTACAACCTTGTAACACTGAATAGAGTAAATAAAACAAACACAGGGGTGGTCTATGTCTCTATATTCTCCAGAGAACTATAGGCCGATAGATGGAATGCCAACTCCACCCAGTGCAGGAGGAGTTTGTGAGACACGATGCGCACACAGTTTTGGCGACTTATATGGATAGTTTACTTCTGGCGTGTGACAAAGAACGTTGTCATTATTGCTGCCACCGCAACAAAAAAGAATTATGTATTTAGTCAAAATGCCCCTCACCTTACAACTGAAACATCAACAGGAAGAGAACAAGACAACCGCGCTTTGTGGTAAGTTCAATGTGTGTTGGATAGATGCTATTGGGAATTTTTCATGTCATATAAGATATGCGAGATATTCATAACAAATTTTATACTACCCAGACCATACTAATATATATTTATATTTTGGGTTTACCTTGGTTAAGAACACGGTGGGCGTAGGGTTTTGATGCCAGCTAGGTACCCTGCCTACTAGATTCATGCCAATGAAATCACACCAAACTCCAAAGCCACCCTCCCGGAAACCTCCAGTAGGCCATATGAGAATATAGTTCATGTTTTAACTGAGAGTTATGTATTGATTTCCTGTTTTCCTGCTGTTGTTGTAGCATAAATGTTGATTAACTTTATATAAGTATAATATCTAATAATATTCAATTATAGAGTCTCAGTTTTGGGGCAGTTTATAAGACAGCTAAGACTTATTAACTAAATGGTTTTGATGTGGTCAATAGTACAGTCAAACCATATGATTACGCTAATTACAACTCCATCTTGGAGCCAGAAATAAAGCAGAAATTGGACGAAATTGTTGGTAAAGAATGACGTGAAGGGTTCATATCTGTAGCAACTGATTTCCCTACCCGAGTCACACACCCAGATGTGCAATGTGCGTTGAAACCATCACTCACTGCATCATCTCTGCGGTCCCCTTTCTCCGCGCATTCGCCGCTCTTATAATGCTCTGCCTCTGTGGGGGTCACTGCAGCAGAACCAGGAAGCCGTGTGGTTCCCTGATGCACTATAGGAGTGCAGTCGGGGAACCACACGGCTTCCTGGTTCTACTGCAGTCATTGAAAAGTTCTTTTTCTGGGCATAATGATCGTCATAATTTACATGATTTAATTTGGTAATCAGCAGAGGTAAACCAATTGGACGTGTCAGTACCATGATTAACTTGTGATGATATATTAAAACCCATAGTCCCTGTCAACAACATTGTAAAATAAATACCATGTACATGATAAGGTAATACATCAATTCTTAGGCTATTTCATTTGTTCCTAGATATTTCTCTAGGATTGCTATATTTCTTTCTTTCTCTTCATAGTTCAGAGTTTACATAAATTAGCTGCCCCAACTCCTCTGCCACCCCACCCCTTCCAACTAATACCATCAGTCCGCACTACTCCTTAAGCCCCTGAACAAACAGTGTAGGGTAGAGCGGAAATAGGTACAACAGCCATCCACTTATACAAAGAAACAAAGGAGTTATGGTTTTTGGCGGGAACTATTGGCGTGGTTACATCAGAGGCCATCTTGCAGTGACAGAGGGTAGGTGTCTTATATGCTGCATGTATTGTATATATACCTAAAATATCACTTTTATGGTCACTCAGTCACACCATTTGATATACTTTATAATACATAATCATTATTCATATAGGTGACCAGTTATGTCCACCAAATCAGACTGTTCAAACACCTGAAGAACTGGAAACTCTGAGCTGGTGTGGGGAAAAGGAATTTAGAACGTTTGACTGCCTTGCAGATGTCCAGGGTAATGGTAAGTATAGTTTGTGGAGTTTTTATCAAGTCTGTGCCATTGAGATTCATTTGATATAATTGTGAACATCCTATTTTATTGATACACATGCATTTATTCTCCTATGAATTTAGGTTTTATATTGTATTTTCTTATTTCAGGTACCACTCTAGGTGATTATGATATGTGCCTGCATTACTGCTCCATCACACAGGTAAATAAAATAACTTTTCTTCTCATTGTTCAAATTCAATACATGTGCTTACTTAACATTGTCAAACTTTTGTTATTCTAGGAGATGAAGGAAGCAGTCCTATAGACTGAAATATATCTACTCATCAATGGGACGTTTTTCATCCGTTTTTCTTAAGTGCAGTTAAGGAGAATTGATATGAGGTGACTCATGATAATGGACATAAATACTTGTATATACATTGCACCAAATATAGCTGTTTCATTCTTTACAAATGCTGGTATGAAGAAATAACAACAAACAAGAAACAAGAACAAGAAAATGAACCAATGTGATGAAATGATGATTTTCTGAGGATAAATAAATAAAAGCCTATAAATGAATAAATTTCCTTCCTGCCCCCACCCCCAATCCCTTCCTCCCCCCTCCTCCTACCCCCTCCCCCCCCAACCTCCTACCCCCTCCCCCCCCCACCATATTAATTAAGCGCGGTCCAATAGCAGCATATGTGTGACGTCCGTATAGTGTTTTACAGCAGTCAACGCGTTCACATGTTGCCGCGGCGACCGCGGTAATGGGATCGCGTCATGACGAGTAACGCTTGCTGCTCTTTGCTGCCCGCGATGACTGCAGTGAATTTGCCGCGTTGCAAACTTCAGTTAAAACAGCAGTGGGGTGTGTCGGGTACTTGTATTTACTCTCTTGGGGTGGTTCCTAAACCAGATGGTGGGATCCGTCCTATAACTGATTGTAGCAGGCCTGTCTGTTGCTGGCTTTATTTATGGTTACAATACTATTTCACTAGCTTTCGGGCTAGGTGTTGCCCTTCATCAGGTAGAGTGTGAGTACAATTGATATATCAAAAGAGAATAAATATATGAATACAAAATATCATGAACTATGTGTTAAATTGAAGGGTCACTGATAACTTACAAATTTGATTTGTTGTATGCTATAATTAGATCACTGGATCAATAAAAATACATAATAATTATACATTTTTTCTTGAGCAAACAGATAGAAGAGGCGATTGAGAAGAGGGGGCAGTGAGTGAGTGAGATTGGTTGCCTGCCCTTATCAACACATTTAATATGGTTATATCAAGGGCGGGAGAGCTGAGAGAGAGGCAGTTTATGATCATACCCAGGAAATAGAGATAGAGAAGAAGGGAGAGAGAGACAGAGAAAAAGAGACAGAAAGGCACTTTATGGTCAGAAGAGGGGGATAGGACCCCCTTGACCCCCTTGTATGCTAGATTGTTCTTGCTTGTCGCAACACATTTCAAGGAGAAGCATGCAACTATCCTGTTGCAGGCAAAGGTATGCATGCTTAGTATATGATAATCCAAATGAAATTTAATAAGTACTAGATTTCCCCCCAGATCCCAGTAGACAATGGTGGAGTGGGATTCCACGGACAGCACAGCTGTTTTTCCAATTTCCATCCTGTTGCAATATCGTAAAGATAAATCATATCCCTCAGTTGAACATGCGTTTCAATGTAAGAAAGCCGAATACTTTGGTCTCCAGTACCTAGCGAGGCAAATTCACGAGGCGCCAACACCAGCTCAAGCCAAGCGCCTTGGTGGAAAAGTAGGGCACAAGGTTACCTCGAGGCAAATGCAGGAATGGGAGAAGACCGAAAATCAGATTCTACGAGAAATAGCATTAGAAAAGTTCAAACAACATGACTACTTAGCAGGACAATTATTGGATCCCAACTTTAAATCATTTTACGAAATCACTGCAAATAAAAAATGGGGAATCGGCCGGAACTCCCGAGGTGTGCTTATCTCTAATGGCGGACGCATTCCCCTGAAGGCACGTTCATTCGTTGAAGGTAATGCATTCAGCCATATTCTTGACAGTATCAAACAAGAACTGCTTACATAGAGTGACAGTACGGAGTATAGATCAGCTATATAGACCCGTATCGATTGATAGTGTTGTCATGGATGCCAGAAGGAAAGACTTGTTGGTAATTAACGACTCACAAGCGTCAGGGTTGAAGGATATTTTGAAAAGGTCAGACCCAAATATTGACAGTGAGGTAATGGTGTGTAGAGGCGCTAACAATGTACAACTTGTAGAAAGAGCTACTAATATAATAATGACAGACAAGCCGAAAGTTATAATCATGGCCGGAGGAATATGTAACATAACGCAAAGAGATCATGTCACAAAGGAAGTTGGATTACAACAATATTGTCCGATTAAACTGGCAGCTGACACAGAGGAAATCCTGGAAAGGACCAGACTGATGATCCTACAGAGGGCCCCGCCAAGTATGTCAGCACCAGTGATAATGTTTTGTACCACATTCGGTGTAGACTTGGTCAAATATAATATATATAATTCGCAGAGGTCATGGAGACTAAACAACATCCTCACGCCTGGCAAACTAATAGCAATAGAAGAGGACCAGGCAGTATTAAATTGTCAGGTAATCGCTTACAACAATACCGTCAAAGTGAATAATAAGGCCCATCAAGTACCATCGCCATACGTGGGCAAGCTAGTCCATATGAGAAGGTCAGGTCGACTAAGGAAAACTACCCTACAACCCGTGTATACCAACGAGTATTACAAACTGTCTCCAGATGGCTGCCATCTGACGGAAGAACTTAAGGAACAAGTGGCTACACAACTATTGAAAGCTTATGGGAAAATATAGCGTCGAAGTAACAAAGATACTACAGTGCTCTTCAATGAAGAAAACATTTTATATTAATTTCAATCGGTAGTCTATCTAATTGGGGAGTCCTCTCAGTAACATGAGCTTACTTCTGAGCCAGACCACTTTCAGACTTTGATGATGATTTACAAATGTGAATAATACAAACGAAAGTGGAATCATAAATATAAATCTGAGTGACCACAATCCTGTGTTTATTCAGATAAAGAAAATTAGAAATGTCTACACCCACGAAACGTTTGATGCAAGAAATACTAAAAACTTAGATGTAAAAATCCTACAAGACATCCTACGAGATCAAGATTGGACAAACTTTTATAGAAAAGAAGATGTTAATGAAGCATGGGTTTTGCTGTACTCAACAATTGAAAAGTTCGTAAACAGAATGTGTCTTGTGAAAACTTTTAAAAGGGTTAGAAAAACCCCTGAGTGGTATTCTGTATAGTTGAGTTATCAAAAAATAGAGATAAGGCATTTTTGAAAGCCAGGAAACATAATACTGAGGAAAACTGGTTACAAGCAAGGAAACGGAGATGTCAAGTTGACTTAGAAATAAAAAGGAGTGAGTGAGTGAGATTGGTGGCTTTACGCCCTTATCAACACTTTGAAGTGTTATATCAAGGGCGGGAGAGCTGAGAGGGAGGCAGTTTATGATCATACCCAGGAAACAGAGAGAGAGAAGAAGGGAGAGAGAGAGACAGAGAAAAGAGACAGAAAGGCACTTTAAGGTTTGGTTTGGTTTGGTTTGGTTTGGTTAGTTTCACCTCCGCTAATAGTAATTAAAAGTTAGCAGATATACTGTGGTTTTATTATTTTATTCTGTGAAATTCCCTATTTCATGAAACAGGGTTTGGCCTGACGAAGTCAGGCTTCATTTAGGTCCCACCCAGGACCAGGCACTTTAAGGTTTTACCCAGGACATAAAAAGGGCTAAGAGTAATTATTTCAAAAATCAAATACAGGATAACAAGGCTAACCCACACAAATTCTGGGATTTAATTAAACCCATCATATCGAAAGGGAAAAATAAGAAATCAGAAAAGGGCATCACATTATCTAATGAAGAAGGAGAGAAAGTTTCAGGAAAAGAGGCGGCTGAAATCTTCAATGAATACTTTGTAAAAGTGGGGCCGGATATAGCCAAAAATATTGAATATAATAATAAAAATGAGAAGGACCGGAATGAAAACATTACGTTAGAAAATAATATAGTAGATTTTACATTTAGGGAGCTCAACTACATCTCAGGTGAATTAGCTTTGAAAAAAATAGGCAACTACAAGGCATCTGGCCTTAAATTAATGCCTACCAAAATTCTAAAACCATGTATCAGGGCTTTAAGTCATCAAATTGCACATCTCTTTAATTTGTTGCTTAATACTGCAACTGTACCACATGATTTCAAAAGTGCAGTAGTAACTCCATTATATAAGGAAGGGTATAAACAGGAAGCAGGAAACTATAGACCAATATCATGCATAACTCTGCCAGCTAAACTGTTAGAAAACTGTGTGCAGAAACAGTTAGCAGACTATATGGAATCAAATAATCTTTTATGTGATATGCAATATGGGTTTAGGTCGGAGAAGTCTATCAACGATGCTCTAGATAATCTTTTTCAATTTACTTATAATAGCATTAATAACAAAAAATTAACTGATATGGTGTTTCTGGACTTTGACACGGTAAATCACAAATTATTATTATCAAAATTAAACGACTATGGTATAAAAGACAATCCTCTAAAATGGTTTCAAAATTATTTATCAGATAGGAAACAAAGAGTGGTTATTGATGGACATCTTTCGACCCAGAGAGAGGTTACATGCGGAGTCCCTCAGGGCACCTCTCTCGGCCCATCATTGTTTATTCTTTATATTAATGATTTAAATAGGGTGGTAAAGTATAGCAAAACAAACATTTTGCGGACGATACCGTTTTATATTGTAATAGAGATAAACAAGAGTCAAATGCTCCTGAATTACAAGGGGATCTATATAGGGTAGTAAAATGGTGCGCAAAAAACAAGATTTCTTAAAAAATGTAAAGCAATGTCAATTAACATTAAGAAAAATTGTAAGGGGCCTGAATACATGATAGGCACACAAAAACTAGAACAGGTTGAATATTACAAGTTCCTGGGGGTAGAAATCGACTGTAAGATGAATTTTAAGACATTCCTAGGGAAGAAAATAAATAGCGTTAGAGCAAAAGTAAAAGCAATGTCAAAACTATATAGAATATGTGATGCTGACACTTTGATTACCTATTATAGACTTTGGGGATGTTTTCTACCAAGGGGCTCCACAGAACTACCTTGATAGATTACAATCTTTACAAAATTCCGCCATAAAGATAGCGTTGAAACTACCGAAATATACAAGTACTAAAGATATACATAGATTGGTGCACATGCCTTCCCTTCAAACCAGGAGGAATGGACATATACTGGACTTATCGTATCGAACATCTCTAAAACAAGAGAACATTGATGATAGAAATATAAATTTACTTAATAAAGACTTAATGATGGAAAAAAGCTTAAAGTACCACATCCTAGAAATGAAGTGTTCAGGAAATCATATCTATATAGGTTAACTGAACTCTGGAATGATCTACCTAGAGAACCCAGAGACATAAAAACTAGAGAAGGTTTCAGGAGTTATTTGAAGAACAGATACCCTCAGGAATTTGATCTCTATCTGTTAAATGAAAATGTGTAACTACATTGTGAATATAGGGAAAAGGGGGGATGTAAACAGACATGTAGGATCTGTAAGACTTAAGGTTGACTTATATCGATTGGGGAGGGAATGAATGATTGTATATTGTTGAAATTGATATATTAGAGTGTTGCCTCTATATATATACTAAATTAACGATCTAGATTGATGTACAGAAGAGAATGAACTGCCCAGAGTGGAGTAAGATTCTACAGTGAGTTTATTTATAGAAACAGCTCCCTGAGCCACAGCCCTCCTTTGTCTGACTGTGGCTCCACCCAGTGGATTCCCTGGTGTACATAGCATCATAACAAAATACTGTTATGTCACTTTTATGCTATGTCGGCTTAATGGACAAGAATTTGTGTGAATGTATGTGAATTTATAATAGCATACCACCGATCGTTTAACTTTAACTCTATCGGAAGACTTTCTTAACATGTTCTTTATGAGTAAAAGTCCACTAGTGAAGGATGAAAATAATAGCATTTAACTTGGACACTTGACTTGGAAAACCAAGCTGAACATTATTACTTGAAAATCAAGTAAACATAACGAAAGAACAATGACAATTTATAATCTAGATTTAATGGATCCTACGGAAGATCTGCTCCGCAGAGTAATCTTTCCTATTCGGTAATGACGATTGATACATGATTCAATGTAAGCTGAAACTGAATAAAAGTTATTATATATATATATATATATATATAAGAGGCCCACGGAGATGGCAGGACCCGAATCACCTTTTTATTTATGTGTGAAGAGGGATGTTAAAGCAACAGATCCTATCTGGTATATTTCGAAGGCAATGGGAAAAAATTATCTGAGCAAAATTGTCAAGGACATAACCAAACCACTAGGGTCTGATTTGAAGCTGACGAACCATTCCCTCCAGAAAAACATGCAAACCCTGCCTGACAATGGTATACCTCCCACAGAGATTGCCCAGCTGACTGGTCACAAAAACATTAATTCAATCAACAATTACAGCATCGCCAGTATGGATAAACAGCGAAAAATGAGTGATATTCTCACTGGGGGACCTTCTTCTACTGCTGTATCTGCATCCAAAAAGCCTAAGCCCGAAGCTCCTATGTCTATATCTGTGGATATCTCCCTCCCCGATGATATGTCCGCCATTGCTTCTAATGGCTCCGAGCCCTTCACAATGTTACCGAAAATGGACCCTACCAAGACCATGTCAGCTATGTTCATGGCAACGTCAACATACATATTAACTATAATATCAATAAGTAGAAAGGTTTAAATAAAAGCCATTTTGTTCTGTTAAACTTACTTGATTTCTTGTGTCATCCTCTCGATAGGTAATCCAAACTGAAAATGCCCGCCGGCACGCTTGCATGAAAACAACATGCGCAGTTAGTAAAAAATCTATATCTAATCTGAATTCGTCGGAAAATCATGAAAGTAACGTTGATTATTATGAAAATATGGATTGTATTTAATAGTTAAAGTCTCAATATTCGCAGAATTTAAGGAAAAAAACGAGAAAAACATAGGACTATTTCTTGTTGCCCAATACATTCCACCACATCACTCTCCTTGCTCAAGCGCGCATTGATATATCCCCCACTCAAGCGGAAGTAAACAAGGAGGCTGGACCGTATCGTAGCTATCAGCTCGTGAGGCTTTAGTACGAGGCATTTTCTAGTGAGTTTATCGGTTCGATCCTTTTTTAGATATATTTCTATGGAGGTATAATAAATACACAATAGACTTCTGGCCATGTGGGAGGTGGTTATCTCCCTTGGGCTACGCAATATCGTCAGGTGCTACGCACCCTTACGATATTGCTACCCCCTGCAAGAGATAACCACCTCCCACACGGCCAGATGTCAATTTTGTCTATATATCATTTCCAAGTGCATCTCCCCTGACAGCCCTTAGGTTCATGGTGGCAATTGATGGGGTGGTTATCAACCACAATGTCACGACATTCCCATCGGCCCTTGCCATGTTATTTTGTATGCAGTACAACATGAATGCAGTTTATCATTCGGATGGTTACATTCAATGGATTTATTTCAGAGGTATGTACACATATTGTATAAAAGACATTATCATTTGCAAACTAATGATAAGGAATACAAATTATAGGATACATCATATTTCGCCCTACCATATATGAGGGAGCAAATCTTAAGAAATACTAAGTTACTTTATTCCCCCCCGAATTTTCGATGTTCATAGCATGGCTGCTTGAAGAGAACTGGCACGAACTTCTGTTGAATGCGGCCAAGGTTAGGTGACCAGCGATCCACTTCCGGTTCGTTCAGTAAATTCCCATATATATATATATTCGATTCTGATCTGAGAGACAAATGTGTTGACCAGATGCATCCGTCTTAACATGGGCGTTAATAAGATATACACTTTTGTGTATCTATAATGTATATTTTATTAGCTATGTACTATCAAATCAGGAGAAATACCCAAATAATCATTCTCTAACTTATAGTTATTATAGAAAAAAATCCGATTGAATTAATCAAATGAGACGTGCTCCATCAAAATGAGTCCCATGTCGGCCAAATCGATTTTGGAGTTAGCTATTGGATGGGTAAGCAGCAGGAAAGAGCTTTCCAATGATGTATAGAGCTTAATTTTAGGCCTATTGGGTATAATTCTATGGTTGCGGTGAGTATTTAAGGGACGCGGTTACTGGAGGAGCCGGAAACTGAGATACAGCCTGTTTAAGTTCGGCGAGTGACCTTCGGCGCACCATCCTTGGTTACGGGCATTTGTTATCAAGCGATTTCTATGAAATTTGGGACACACTTTACTAACTGCCATAGCCATAACATATACCAAATTCAGTTCATTTACTTAGTAACTTATCATTTTATCGCGCGATGAAAATTGGGTGAAATTTGGGCAAAATACATTTCTAGGAGACTTTTGTGGGATTTATGTCGGACGCGTCGTCATGCAAAATGACCAGTTCATATGATTGGATTTTTCTCAGATTTGGGGCAGGTATTATAGACTAGTAGGGCCACAATATATAAAAAAATCAGTGCATTTCATTTAATATTTTTTATTTTATTACCCTGTTAACACGAGTATAATAATTCTGTACAAAATTCTTCGGTGCAGTGCTTGCAATATATACATGATAACACACCTATTCATTCTAACAAAACAAAATGTACAACAGTATTCACCAGTAATAAAATCAGTAATAAAATCAGTAATAAAATCAATAAAATAGCAGTCAGCCCCTACCCCTACCCCTACCCCTACCCCTACCCCTCCCTGGCCGGCGTTGCTGAACATTTCCCCTCCCCCTCCCCCTACCTCTCTTTGCTGGAGGAGGTGCAACCTCCCCATCCGAAGAAGATTCTGAAGATTCCCTTACCCTGCCCCTTCCCCTTACTGTTCCTCTACCCCTACCCCTACCCCTACCCCTACCCCTACCCCTAGCTTGAGGTTCCTCTTGAGGTTCCTCCTCCTCCTCCTCCTCAGAAGATTCATCACCACCTAATTCTAATGATTCATCAGAAGAAGATTCCCTGTCCCTTCCCCTTCCCCTTCCCCTTCCTCTACCCCTCCCTCTTCCTCTAGCCCTTCCACTTCCCCTCCCTCTACCTCTTACTGGGGCGACTGCAGGAGCCTGTACAATGTAGCCATCCCCCCCCCTCCCTGGCCCTTCTTCAGGTACAGTTGGTTTGGGGCACATAATGTCTTTGGTTTCTTCGGTACAAAAATCACGAATAGAATTAAAAAGATACCACTGTCTGTATGCAGACAGTCCAGGAGAAGGTACAATGGGTGGGTTGTCCTGAGGGACATCACCCACATCAACAGTAAGCATTTTAAAAGTACCACTATCTTCAGGGCCTACAAATGGCCTGAAAGAAATAACACCAGGTTTGTCACTAGAAAATTCAAAATGATGATACCCTTTGATACCTGGAAAAGATTTGGAGAAAGGTGACAGGAATGCCTGCCAGTCGTACAATGGAACAAAAACAGTACCCCTTTCATCACCTACAAGTTGGGCCTGGTTGACCCCCCCTGGCGTACTGCGCTGCACACTGGCTTTTAATTGCTGAAGAGAAGAAACGTTGTCCCGACGAAATTGTTTTTTCAAGAGACCAAAGCACCAGTCGGGGGCAAACTTAGTGTGCCCAGTAATCAAAAAGTTAAGTGTAATAGACCTGTGCCTTCCAGTAAGGACACGCCACATCAAATAGGCCAAAACATACCGGTTCTTGTTCTGGCCACTACAATTGTCACAGTTAAGATCTAAATCTTTCTCCCCCAGACCATAGTTTTCAAAGTAATGATTCAGATAAGAAATAACTGCATTTGACCCCTTACTGGTGCAATGGCTCTCATCTATAAGGTAGTTAACTTGTCTAGGCATTCCTTCCATGCAAATACCGAACAGGCCTACCTTCCTCGGGGTGAGAAAATAAAGGGGACCTGGTTGCATCGGGTAAGAAGGTAAATGCACTTGTTGTGCAAAGTCAAAACTGAGATGTACTCGAATGTCACATGAGCAAGGGGCATGTTTGCCAAGGGGGGGTTCACCATTGTCTCTGTACGCTTCTTTTGCATCAGCACAAAATTTCTGATAAAGAGTTCTTTCGGCGGTTACACTGTCTAAATGTTTCTGCTGTTTCTTTAACTTGGCAGCTTTCACAACATCAGGTAAATTACTACTACAGGAAATGTCTCTGTTATTACGCTGGCACTCCCAGCAGAGGTCTGTCATGGGACGACTTGTGACTATTTTAGGAAGATACTTGCGCCATAAATGACCAAAAGTGGAGTAGGCAACAGCCCTATTGCCAGTCTCTTGCATGGCTTGTGTGTAAAGACGATGAACTTCAGCTTTTGTAGAACGGCAGGGGAGAATTAAGATGTCGTCTCTGTGGTGAGAAGATACTCTGCCTGGCAAGACAAGAGCATGTGTTTCGGCATAAGATGTGATGAAGTTGATAGTGTTCTTCAGGTCATCTATTGGCAAAGACCTCACAGCACGGTGACCACCACCCTGTCGTGAACGAGTGACCAGACCATCCTCAGCGAAGGATTTTAGCAAAACTGTCAGCAAGTTTTGGCTAATCCTAGAAGTGAAGGGAGAGAAAAGAAATAGAAAAAATAATTAATAATAATTTAATCGTTGACAAAGGAAGAAATTGAACATAATGCAGGATCTTAAAATGACAATACCAAAATATTGATTCTTAGCAAATAATCATGTTATTATGAATAGCTATCTAATGTTCAGTATTAATGGGCACCACAAGATTCATGATAACACTCACTTGTAAAGGAATTTAAAGGTAGCTTTGCAAATAGGCTTGTTATGCATCCTGTAGTGGCTCTTTGGGTGTTTTCTCTCTCCCTTCCACTGGCGCCCCTTCTTGGTTGGACTGCATCGATCACTGTTGTCAGTAACAGTATTGAAAACGCCAAAGAGTGCCATGTCGAGCTCATCTGAAACGACAGTATAACAATAATGTAAAAATGAATTTGTGACTGACTAATATCACCGACACCAATCTTAGTCTGAGTCCCTACAGTTATCCTACGTAATTAGTTATCCTATGTAATTGGGTAGCACGTGTCCTCATTATTTAACAAGCTACAGCTTAAAATACTGATTAAAATACTGAATGAGTATTATACAGGCATGTATAGGCAATGAGGCAATAGAGAAAAACATTATTTTGAAATTACCTCGATGGATTTGGTCATGTTCCGACCGATGAGAGATGCGCTGTTCCACAGTGAACTGGTCTATGCATGGCCCGCCGTTAAACAATCGGCAGTTACATCTGAAATGGACAAAATCCTAGATTTTAATTTGCCCATAATGACACAAACAAACAATGTATTTTTAACCCTACATTCCACACGAGACGAGTAAGGAATCTCAGACGTCCCAAGTAAATAGCTACTCCCCAGATCTCGAGGGCCTTAAACTCCCCACGCACGAACAACACCATGCGACTTAAAACATACACCAATTAAATTTTAGAACCTCTAAATATACCCACAAGGTATCTAGCACATATAACAGCATTGGATTATAGATTTGGAATGATTTCCAGGGATGTACATAGCATAGTTTTCAGATCGCGTCCCCCAGCATGTCAACACACACGATAGAAAAGATGGCTGCAGAGCACCAACACTTACCGAAACGTGGAGCACTTTTCCCGTTCCTTGTCCACGACTGCCTGCATGTGATCAATAATAAGAATAGGTTCTGATGCTTCCTCAACTTCTTCTTCGTTCGTCTCCGGAGTTTCAGGCTGATCAGGGACGTCTGGTTCTCCATCTGAGTCAGATTCCACCGTCTCTGTTTCCTCGTTGAACACAAAATACTCTTCGATGAGGTTACGCCATTCGGCGTTGTCGACAACACCTCCCAAATTGGCTCGAGCGATGCCATTAAGAGCTTCTGCGACGGTGGCCTCAGCTTCCATGTTTAAATAATAAACCTTGGTCCATTTAAAACTTTGTTGGAGAGTAAAACACGTCTTGTATCGTCTGGAATCGAGGAATAACTGGTCGCTTCGATTCAAATCCAAGACCACGCTAGAAGATGGCGTCAGCCGGAAGTTGATCTTTCGGAGCGGCTGGACCAATCACAGGGCTGTATCGACCCCTCGTGGGCTCCCTTGACGACCCTAGCAACCATTGTTTACGCCGAATGCACTTGGAGAGAGCTCTGTGATTGGTTTACTTACGCGGCGATTCAAAAGGGAAGAATCCCATTGGCTAGAGGAGATTCGCGGCTTTCCGAGGATACCAAATGTGCTGGGGTACCCTACGATCAAATGTCCATGGCGTACGAGTGAATTTAGTGAAAAATAGCCTTCGGCTCCTTTGTTTAAACCCATCCAACCATGTTAGGAAAATGTTTACCGGCCGTTATGAAGCGTAAATAATTGTTTTTGGTACAAAATATTTTCCAGTCTCAAAAAAAACATAATAAAGATTAATATTACGGGAAAAAAAGTTTTCGACCGAAAAAGTCCTATACCACCTTTGGAGCCCTATATCTCAAAATGAAAGTTGCCGACATGGGACTCTTTTTGATGGAGCGCCTCACAAATTCATGGCATAGAATAGGGGGATGAAAACCAAACAAAATGATATATTAAAGTTAAATATATTGATATAATTCATGCTTCCAACTCAATCTATAAGAAAATGGCTAAATTGGGGTGAAAAAATGGCTGTGCTTTTTAAAATTATTAAATAAATTTTCTCAAAATAGTCTTATTTCATAACTATAGGTTTGGAGACACACACACATCACCATTGGAAGATACTTATTACCTACAATCAGCAGAAATCCTGATAATCAGCATATAATCAGTGGAAAAAACGTCGCCGCCTGGCGACGTTTTTTCACATATTTTTTCAAATTTTATCCAAATTAAATTATTTTTCACCTAATATTTAAATATGGCTTAGCCTCAAGAATTACTTGAGAAAATAATCTCAAAATATCTTTCCTGATTTAAATACTGGGCTGTATTCATTGGGCGACGTTTTTTCTCTTGATTAATGTGATGTGTTTCAGGAAAAAGAGTTACAAGTGATATAAAATGGATTTTGAGACATTATAATTATTGAAAAGATATGATCAAGTGGATTCCAATGATGAAAACATTAATGACATCTAAGAAATGTTTCCATATTTTATGTTTGACGTATTCATGTATTCATGTTTGAAAAAACGTTTGCAATATTTCTGAATGGGTAAAGTAGCTAAATATACTCCATAGGATGATGTTAGAAATTGAAGGATGTATTTAATACACTGTCCTGAAATTTGGTACAGGTATTACTATGATCAATAGCACTAAGCACCCCAAAAATAAGAATATTCCAAGAAAGAAATCTGATGATTTAATCACTTTGAAAAATATAACTTTTGTCATTTGTAACTCATTTTTCTGTGACACATCATATATGTCTCTACTGCATGAAAACGTCACCATCCTTGAGTGGATACTGTCATGAATGACAAATTTATACAAAATAATGCTAAAACGGTCTAAAATGGGGCCAGTAATATATTAAAAACATCAAAAATAACAAACAAGCTTTATATAATTGACTAAATATGACATAGATTGGGCGACGTTTTTTCACTCAGAAAAAACGTCGCCCAAATTTGAAGCCTTAAAACGTGAATAATTTACCAAAAATTTGGTAACTAATCATACTCGGGGGTAAAAGATAATATTTGATCATATTATAACAGAAAAACTAGAACGATTTGAGAATAATAAATAAAAATACAGTTAATGATAGGATGTTTCATCTGATTGATATGGGAATCCAGTTTCTGAGGGTTTTTTTTGTCCCTGATTTGAAAAGTTTTTATACAGGAAAGAAAAACTTTTCTTGGCTATTACATCAAAAAAACAGTTAGTTAGAGAATGGAGGCATAAATAATTGATGATATACAAATTAAATAAGAGAAATGTTCATTACTAAGAAATATAGGGGTGGGCGACGTTTTTACACCATTTTTTCTACACCAAACTTTGATTACCTCCTATACAAAAAATAATGGTCAAATGTAATGGCAAATTCAGATATAGTACCGCCTATATATTACCTTCAAACCTACCAACTCTCAGATCAATCAAGCAAAATATAATTTTGACACTTTTCGGATGGGCTGCACCATTTTCGTGAGAATGGGCCATATATATATATAGGTAAACATATCTTAATACAATTTAACAATATAATTATTTTTGGCAAAAAAACTTAGATGCAGAGTAAATGCTGAACTAAAAAATGACAAATATAGCTACTTAAATAATTACCTACGTGAAAATAAGAATAATCCCCATAAAGTAGGAGAAGCCCTGAAACCCCTGATGTCCGCTGATAAAGGGAAATACAGGAACTCGGAAACTACCATTCTTAATGAAAAAAGGGGAAAAATTAAAAGGAGAAAGAGTGGCTGAGGAGATTAATGATTTCTTTGTGGGTATTGGTCCCACCTTGCCTGAAACAATACCGCATACTGATGAGGTTGAGACAAAATTTATAGGGGAGAGACAAAAACCTCTTGAAAATAAGTTCACAATTAATAGGATTGATAGGCATAACATTGAAGCAGCACTTTGGCAAATCGGTTATTACAAAGCATCTGGTATTGACCTTCCCCCAACAAGAATATTGAACCCATGTATGTTGGCCTGAAGCACTCAATTCTCCTACCTGTACCTCTCCATTGAAGAAGCTGATATTCCAGCAGATTTTAAAGAAGCAAATTTTACTCCCTTGTTTAAAGATTTTAAACTTTCCCCACTCATTCTCTCTCTCCTTTCTCTCTCATTCTCCACAGTCACTTTCTCTCATTCTCTCTCCACTCTCTTTCTGCCCTACTCTACTCTACTCTCCCTTTCGGCCGTCTATCAGTTAAAAATAACCCTTTTCTATTATTCACCTCCCAGGTTAACCTCTCTTTCTCTGCCCCTTCACTTTCTCTCTTTCCTCTCTCTCTTTTTCCTCACTCTTTATCCATCCAATCCTTTCCCCGCCTCTGTCTTTCTAATTTTCTTTCTAAACTAAGGAATAGGGGTGACTGTAGGAACTAGAATTGTGATCTACATGTGAACGGTAAGGTTATTCCGTTATGTTTCAGAAGCTGCTACATCATATTTTGAAGCTTTTTTGGAGAATAAATCATGAAATTAACAGAACATACCGACATGAGAAATGAGAGATTCTCATAAACTAATATAGTGGAGACCTGGAAGAAGGAATGTATCAAAAAGATCCTCATTGACAGAATAAAAGTCTTCTGAAACACCTATCTCTGAATATCTGAATATACTATATCATGTTTCACATCTTTCTAAATTTAGATCGGTACAGCTTATTCTGAGAATAGTATATGTGTTATTTAATGTCTGTTTCTCCCTCTCTGATTTAAGTCTAAATAGATCTCGCTTCATTTCATTATTTTCAACTGTTATATAGCTGTACTTTCTTCTTTACAGGAGCTGGTATGAAGGAGAACACCAACGAGAAAATGATGAGCCAAATTGATGTTAATAAAGCATTTGTAATCGACACCCCAATTTACATAAATACTTTACCCATAGTTAGCATTAAATCATTAAACTAGAATAAACATAGACATAATAAGATTCAAACAAATTTTACATTAAACTAGTTTACCAATAAGTTAACGTTGAGGAAGTGCACATTAATTTAACATTAATCTTAACGTTAATCTACAACATTAATTTGAACGTTAAAATGAGGTTAATATTAACGTTAATGTTAAAACCAATATTGACATCATTCTTACGTTAATATTGACGTTAAGATTCACGTTAATATTGATGTTAAGATTCACGTTAATATTGTCGTTAAGATTCACGTTAATATTGACGTTAAATTTGCGCAAAATTGAATCCACACATTCATGTATATATATGGTCGATTCCACAAAATCTGTGACATTAGGTTTTTCTCCCCTTACACTCTTATTTGTCAATTTACACATTTCTAACCAAAATAATTGTATCAGGCCCACTGAAAGCCTCAATGCGAACCCCACTTTTGTATATATGAGAAGAAAATTATTGATTTTATGGGCAAAAAAACACTATTTTTAAGTTATTTTTGTAGTAAAAATAAACGTTTCTTGATTTTGAGCCAAGATGTAGAATAATTATTAACTTTTTGCACATCTTTTTTTTGATAATTATTATTGTCATACTTTAGGATTTATCATTTTAGCAAAATAAGTAATGAGTGATATATTTTCTGCTTGGAATTCTAAAAATACTGGTGGGGTAGGTAATGTGTCCCCGTGGGTGGGTACATGAATTTAACATTAATTCAGCTATGAAAAAGGTCTTTACTTCATATTTGATAATTCTCATACATAGCACCTTACTCAAGAAAAAAAATGACTACATTAAAATAATGTTTGGGTTTGGCTTAAAAAGCCCAGAGCCCTGAACTCAAGATGGGGTAATTTGAAATGTCCCCGTGGGTGGGTACAATTTTCTTGTATTGAATTTGGAATAATATGGATTTCATGATTTATATTCTCTTCTAAGTATGGCCATACCACAACGATTTGTTATGAACAAAAAAAAAAGGTTCATGATACATTTTACCCGAAGTCAAGAGCAGAGAATAATGTCATGTCCCCGTGGGTGGGTACAGTCCCCGTGGGTGGGTACATATATGAATATATGCTTGAATACTAGTGTATTGGAAAATGAAACTCTTGTGTTTATTTAATTTTCATGCATATGTATGTAGGGATGTAAATGTACTACTAATGTATGATAAGGTATGATTCATTATATCAAGAGCAGAGAATAATATCATGTCCCCATGGGTGGGTACAGTCCCCGTGGGTGGGTACATATATATATATATATATGAATAATAGCACAATGGGAAATGAAACTCTTATGTTTATTGATTTTTCATGCATGTTTGTATAAGGATGTAATTGTACTACTAAAGCATGAACTTATTTTTATGTTTTAAGGCTCTTGGTGGTACAAAATCCTATGTACCCACCCACGGGGACACCTGTATTTGGTGCCCCTTAATTTTAAAAGAGCATAGCAGAAAAGGTTATGAAGATTAGTGTTCCCAAATCATACAAGTTATCACTGAAAACGTAGAGTACATGTAACCAAAATATAAATGATTTTTGACTAATTCTAAATTTTGAGGTTTTTTTTGCATTGTCACAGATTTTATGGAATCGACCATTAACGTAAACCATTGACGTAAAATTGCTGGAAATATTGACGTAAATTGCCGTTAAGTTAACCTCAATTTGTTACCTGGGAACCACATTTTGACCATAACCAGCCAATTCATCAAAATAAAAAATTCTGAAGAAAAATTTTCAGAGAAATATTTTCATTTTCATTTAGTGATTGTTTGGACCGGTGAAATTATTCAGACCGGTGTAATTGCAGTGAAACTAAAAAAATAAATGTACTGTGTGTTGGCTGCACCTACCTGAGGCCAAATGGGGTAATTCTAATGGTTGTGGGTCTCTTGACGCTTTCAGTAGAATAACCTTGTATGATTAGTCACTTATAATTGATTGTTTCAGCCTGATGAGGTTGAAGTAACAGAGCACATGTCTGTGATGATAGTGAGTTTCAGACTGATGAGGTTGAAGGGAGCAGTGATGATAGTGAGTCTGAGCCCTGGAAGCCATCAGATAATCAGGAGGTATATGGCCATTTCCATATTTTTGACACTTATTTTTTACCATTGGACACCATGACTCGGCTTAGAAGTAAAAAGCATTCAATTTTTGTTGTCATATTGTCCTAGTTTTTATTTGTGGGGCTAGAGATATGTAAGGGAACACAATACAAACACTTTTGGCCCTATTCCGATTTTTTAATAAAATCACAATTTTGAATAAAAAAAAATCAATTATTTACATTACCCCCCTTTAAAGCTAGGATTTTAAAAAATGATTCCATATTTCAATTTGTTTACTGTTTCTCATGGTAGCATAGTGTATTACCATTATGTTTCAGTTCTTTTTTTTATCCAATTTTTCCTAGGACTGGTAATGAAAATACGTTTGGGGTATGTCATCTAGAGGGGAAAAATTACAATTAAAGTGATTTAATTCCTAAATTAATTAAGATATCTATGAAATCACATTCTAAAATGATAAAACAGTGCATATATACATAATAATGACCACCATTAAGTATAGAGCACATGTGATCCTGCTGATCACACAGGCAGAAATACGGCCTGCTGAAAAGCAGTGGAACTGACCCTATGTCATGTGGAGGGGAAATTATTTCCACAAACAAACATATATATGAGCAATTCTCACGAATTGGGCACACTTTAGTGTTTTCTCAGTTTGGAGTCCTATAATATTGTCACATCAAACAATTGAAATGAAATTTGTATTCAAATATCTTGGTAGGAATCATGAGGATGCATTTCTTTGCATAATGCAGATAATACACTCAAGTTTAGAATAAGGGAGATGATTTACTTAATGTATGTCTGGGAAAGGTTACCTCCGTCTGGCATACAAACACTCTTGTAGCATTACAAAAAAATACCAAGAGTTGTCATATTTTAACCTGAATACATCATTTAACCAATACCTTTTCCAATAGGTTAGAAAAAATTATAATCCTAATACATTCTCTTGCATAAGAAAGAAAAACAATTCTTTTTTAAAATCTTGCCAAAATAGGGTGTTACCTCCATCTGTACAATAATCATTGTGCTATTTCCATAATTTGCTAGAATTAAATCAGAAATAGAATTATCTGATGTCAAACATATCATACATTAACATTCCAAAATATTATTCCTCTAGCTTCATTATTTCCTGAGATATTGGACGTTAGGATTCAGACGGAGGTAACATGTTACCTCCGTCTGCATCTTCAATGCTCCATATCTTAGGAAATAATGAATATAGAAGAATATAATTCACATTAACTAACTATAGTAAAATTTCCAGGACCTATATTGTTGGGAAGAATACATGAAAATATATATTGTGTACACAGCACCTAAAAAACTTTCTGAGACAAAGGTAACCCTATGACCAATTTTAAGAGAGTATATTGAATATATTCTTGCCTTTCAAAGGTCATAATGAGACCAAGGTAACCCTATGATTTCAATACGATTTGGGTGAATTTTTACTCATTTTTTGTGACACATCACATACATCTTGCATATGAGAACAGTTGCCTTTATTTTGATATAAATTATTATTGTTAGTTGTATATATTCTCAAGGTTATTTACCACATATTTCGAAGCAAAAACAGGAAAAACAATAATTTTCAGTTATTTTCCCCAAGAATAAGGGGCCTGGATATGTAAATTTATTTTCCACACCACCCTGCAACCTGAGTCAACCTTCCACTATGCACAGCATAACAGGAATTAAAGATTAGTATCTATTATATATGTTTTTATGAGGCTGGGGCCATGTCCTCCCCATAGATATCAATATTATTCCTCTAGCTTCATTATTGCATGTGATATTGAACTTTGAACATGCAGACGGAGGTAACATGTTACCTCCATCTGCACTGCAGATGGAGGTAGACCAGTAATCTATTATGTATTAGATCAGTAATCTACCATGATGCTGGGGCAATGTGCTTCACATTGAAATCAATATTATTCCTCTAGCTTCATTATTGCATGTGATATTGAACATTGAACATGCAGACGGAGGTAACATGTTACCTCCATCTGTACTGCAGATGGAGGTAATTCAATTCAATATTTCAGAGAATAATGGAAATAGAAGAATGATATTGACATAAATGGAAAGGACATGGCCCTAGCTTCATGGAAAATATAAAATGAATTACTAATCTCCCTTTCCTTTCATGCTGTAAACAATGAAAAAATGTCAAGTCAGCCTGAAGGGAGGTGGACAAAAATAAAAATTCCAGGCCCCATATTCTTGGGGAAAATAACTGAAAGTTAATTTCTTTTTCTATTTCTGCTTTGTAATATGTCCCGATTTGTTAAACAATCTTGTAAATATAGGCAACTAGTAATACTTTATATCAAAATTAAGGCATTAATTCATGCAGACGGAGGTAACATCTAGTATTGTTGCATTAGTGCAAGGTGTTACCTCCGTCTGGCACTTTCAATGTTCAATATCTCTGGATATGATGAAAATAGAAGAAGAATAATGACATCAGTGGGACGGACATGACCCTAGCTTTATGGAAAATATATAATAAATTACCAATCTTCCTTTCCTTGCATGCGGTGAACAATGACAGAACATCAAGTCAGGCCACAGGGAGGTGGGAAAAAGTAAATTAAAATTTCCATGCCCCATATTCTTGGGAAAAATAATTGAAAATTAATTTTGTTTCTGTTTCTGCTTCGAAATATGTCCCTATTTGGTAAACAACCAGGAACAATTGTAGCTGAAATAATAATATTTAATAAGACATCCTCATACAGTGAAACACAGCAGTGCAGACGGAGGTAACATATCAAAATCAAGCATAAATTTGATTTACTGCCCTGAATCAGGGAATTATCTGATCATGTAGCAAATTTTGCCACTTAACCTTTAAATACTTGCCTTTAAGGTGGATGAATCAGGAATTTGATATGCAGTGGTAAAAAAAATCCCATAACTGTCACTAAGTGTGCCCAATTCGTGAGAATTGCTCATATATAGATATAGGTATTTACATCATATTTATCCCAAAATATATTATGTTGAGCTATTTTCCCCTAATGAAATATCGCTATATGATGCATGTCATCTGGAGGGGAAATTGTCATATAGCGGGGAATGGTGGAGAAATAGTAACATCTTTGGTGACACCTAGCGTGTTTTTTTTACGAAAGGCAGTGGGAAAAACAAAAACAGACGATCAAAGTGTTGTCTTATATGTTTCCAGTACTTTTGGGACACAAATGCTGATTTTTTCATGAGAACTATATAATATAATATTCTATATGAAAGGCCCAATATTTCTCTTCCTGTAGGCGTTTTCATTATGAATTGTGTGCTTAAATCCAGAGAAATCCATGCGAACAATCAGTCATCGCAGATCTTTAGGCCTACTCTAAAGGCAACTTCTACTTGCGGACATGGTGTCCCATGAAAGGTCTCAAGTAAACAATAGCCATAATTAGCAGAAATACTTAATCTAAAACCCAATATAGTTGAAGACATAACTTTCCTTTGTGTTACACTAATTGTAACAGTTCTATAGATGTTAATCATGAATCTAACTTAATTATTATTAGAGTAATAAGGAGGAATGATCAGCGATTCTACCATTTGGTTTGGTTTGGTTAGTTTCACCTCCGCTAATAGTAATTAAAAGTTAGCAGATATACTGTGGTTTTATTATTTTATTCTGTGAAATTCCCTATTTCATGAAACAGGGTTTGGCCTGACGAAGTCAGGCTTCATTTAGGTTACCTAAATTTTGTCGTACAATTTGGTTTCCCGTAGGAAATCAAGAATATTTTTGTTCCCAGATTCCCGGAAAATACTCTGCAGTGTCCTGCGATTTTGCAGGAATTTTATTCTGTTTTTCTTGGTTGCCTGACAATGTATTAAGAGATGCTCTACACTCAGTTGAGTGTTGTACCAAAGATAATTAGTGCTGCACTGGCAATGCAAATGGGATGTTTCCAGCTTCCAGCCATTTGTGTGATGGGCCATATAGTTCTACGTCCAACTTGTCTGAGGGAGGATGGGAGGATGGGAGGATGGGAGGATGGGAGGATGGGAGGATGGGAGGTCAGGGGGTGAGTGAGTGAGTGAGTGAGATTGGTTGCTTTACGCCCTTATCAACATATTTAAAAGTGTTTTATCAAGGGCGGGAGAGCTGAGAGGCAGGCAGTTTATTATCATACCCAGGAAAAAAGATAGAGAGGAAGGGAGAGAGAGACAGAGAAAAGAGGTCAGGGGGAGCTAGGCGGACTACAATAAGATAACCCAAAGCGAGAATATATTGTCTTGAAAAGGTATAACTCAAAAATGAATTTGCTCAGTCAAAGCGAGCCTAGTCACAGTGTTGTCTTAACCATATTAACCCTAGGTCTGTCAGGTAGCTCTCAGGTCTCGAGTCTCACTTGTTTTTATTGTATGTAGCCTATTCATTCAGAATGATTTGACAAATATCACTTTCATAAATGGTATTGACTGTCATTGAAATTACATAAACATATCTCATTAAGGAACTGAATTTATGGTAAAATTACATTATGGTAAATGTTACCATGCTAAAATGGCTACTATAACTGCTGTGGATCTAGAAAAGTTAAAACAAAAGAGAAGAGAGTGGAAGCGAAATGAGAAAGCTAGAAAAAAAGGTAAACATTTCTGCTTATATATGAGTTTGAGTAGAAACGTAAGAGGATGAATCAAACTTTTGGTAGCCTACTATTTTGGGGTTATTTCAGTTATTGAAGTTCAAACACAACAGATATATATATGATATATGAATTTGTAAGCTTTCTAAGTGAATAAGCCTCATCACTACATTCCTTCAAAAGATTGAAATTTTTTGGAGAGTTCAATATTTTTGGTTTATTTTCAGCTGCTAAAAAACCAAGTTACGACAAATCCTCCTGACACTCCTAATGGTAGCAGTGACCTCAGCAGTACACCCTTGATGGCTTCTGCATCTACTACTAGCTCAGCTTCTTTCACCATCCCATGCCAACCCTTGAGGTATGGTTCCTTAAAATCAAGTTAGCTATCTTTGTTTTATTCCCTGAATTTCCATGGAAGCGATTAAGCCTGACAAGGCCCCTTGTGTACATGACCAGAAAATAAACATGGCGACAGCATGTGTGTGCAATCCGTGAAATTGTATAAGATACAGGTCTACTAATAAAAATGTTGGTTAGATTTAATTCGACAAGCTTAGATTAGACGTTCATATATTTTACATGGAATGACCGGGGGGACGGGGATGGGGACGGGGATGGGGACGGGGATGACCGGAGGCGGAGGAGGAGCTGGGAGGAGGAGGAGGCGGATGAGGCGCCAGATTGGATCTGGCGAATTTGGGCACGTAAATCGGGAGGTGAGGAGGGCGGCAGCATGGGGCTGGGCAGGGGGTCGTTTCATAACTAATAACGATCCGTAACGATTAGCGATATTAGCGATATATATCGCTATGGCGTTGCATAACTAACAATGATAACGATTTATCGTTATAAATCACTAAGGATCCGCTAAAGTTAGCAGAGATTATTTTGGGCTCCGCTAAATTTTTAATCATATGTTAGATGCTTTTTGAATGAATGAATATGTTGGATAATAATTCTTATTGATCTTTTTGGTCATTAAATTGGTGAAAAAAATAGAAAAAAATATGTAGAAACATTTTTCACATACTGATGTCGCAAATTGCCAAGGTCAAGCATAGGTGATCGCTATGGACAACATAGAAGAGCTTGTGCAGCCCCAGGAATGGGAGAGGAAGGGTTACACAGTGCGAGTAGATCCTTTTTTAGAGTTTTACTCTCCGAGGTGCTTTATGGGTCGTTTTCGACTTGATCAGGAAACAGTGAAAGAGTTGGCCGCTCATTTTGGAGCTTTGGCAGAGTGTCCCACCCTAGGCCTCTGGTACGGTGGAGGCATGAGTCATCGTGAGAGGGTGAGTTGTGTAGTACTTCATATTTCTTATTAATAAATATTCAATATTTAATACTTTATTTTGTTATTTTATGAAAACTATGTAAGAACATATCGCTAACCTAATGCTAACCTAATGCAATGGATTAAATTATTGTTCCCATGAAACAATAATTCTCAAGCTCCAGTGGTTCGGTAAGGAGGAAAGTGGGCGGGGCAATACTACAACTCAAACAGTGAAGGGGGCGTGGTCTCGTTTCTACCGCATACTTTCCCAAGGTATAAAAGCATGAGCAAACTCTTGCATTGAATAAATGTGATTTTACATGTTTTTTCCCTATAAAATCATGGGCCATAATCAGTAATCGTTGTGTTTATAAAGGAAGCTTTGAATGTCTTCTACAACCTCCACTTGGCAGTAATAATATGTTTGTGGAAATGGAATTTATATGATTTTCTGAATATTAAAAGTTTAGTTTAGACAATAATTAACAATGTGTGCGCTAAGGAGGAAAGTGGGCGGGGCAATCCTAGTGAAGGGGGCATGGCCTCGTTTGCACCGCACACTTTCACAAGGTATAAAAGCATGAGCAAGTTCTTGCCACCGTTCAGTTTCTAATGGATTAACAATACTAATTAACTCTTTGTTGACATTTTTATTTTTAGGTCTGCTTGGCATTGCGGTACTACGCAACAGGAGGCAGTTACAGCCTCATTGCGGATTCTCAAGGACTCTCACGATCGACAGTGTGCCGTTCAATAAATGCAGTGACATATTTTCTGCAGAACAACCACCAAAACTACATTCGATGGCCAGAACGAGTAGATTATACAGTGGTGGCCCGTGGCTTCTATGGAAGGGCGGGGTTCCCTTGTGTCATTGCGGCAATTGATGGTACCCACATACCGATAATGAAGCCCATAGAGGACGAACGGGTGTTCATAAATAGGAAGGGCTACCACTCCCTAAACGTGCTGGTACGAATCTTATTGTACCCATATGAAAACAGTAATAACAAACATAGGCAATAATATAAATGTCTATATCTAGAATTTACATTTACAAATGTCTATACGAATAAAGTCAACAGTAGTGTTATTTCTATGACGTCCGAATTCGATATTGCCTGCTCAGTCGCCATAGGATTCACATAGGGTTTTCGCGTCTGATTGCATTTGTGCAGTTTCTTTGCTTGTATTGCAGTAATGTGGCTATTGCCTTTTGATAATAAGTAATATTAATTACTGATGTTGTGATTGCAGTGTGCCGTGGATTCTAATATGTTATTTACGTATGTGAATCCAACTATGCCCGGAGGGGCACACAACGCATATGTCTTTGGTACCTCAAACCTCCAGGTCGAGCTGGAGAGGAACCTGGCGGACGGATATTTAATTCTTGGAGATTCTGGGTATGTACAATTAAAAACTGTGGACAATAGCTATTTATATTTCTTAATATATTAACTCTTTTTCATGCTATATTTATTATTTACACCTGCAAACATTCAAGTTCCTTCACAACTAATGGTTGCTTAACACTATCGTATGAGAAATGATTTTTGGACCACCTACACCTTAATGATTTTTGTAAATAAAATCTTGTAATCACCCAGCAAACAGGGCAGAAGAGCAGTATAACCATGCCTTGTGCACAACACGTGCAATAGTGGAGCAGGCGTTTGGCCTGATGAAGATGAGGTTTAGGTAAAAACATACCGCATCAGCACAAATTAAAACTAATATTTGTTTTGGAAAATTAGAAATCTTTGTGCTTAAAAATCGGGAAATCGTTGTGTTCAAAAAAGTAGTTTGTAATGTCTCCTGAAGCACCGACCTAGTTGTTTAGATATATCAGTGGGATTGGAATTATTGCGATTTTTTGGAAATAAAAAGTTTCCTATACAACATACGAAGCTTCCAATAATTATATAAAAACATTAAAACCATTTAATTGTTTCCAGATGTCTCACGGGCTCAGGAGGGTTCATAATGAGCCAACCAGCCTATTGTAGTGCCATGGTGATGGCCATAGCATGTCTTCATAATTTGGCCATTAGGAGGGGAGTGCAACTCGATGGGATTGATGGGAATGAAGCTGCTGTGCGATATCCTCAGCCTAACCCCAAAGTAGATGGAGTAGTTCGACCAAGGGGGGCGGAAAGACGTCATCAGTTGATTGAATATTTTGGGGACAGGGACAGGGACAATAATGTTGAATAAAAACACTCAACAAATATCTGAATTTGTATGTGTTTCATTATTTATTTAGAAAATTATTTATTACACTCTAGGTGCTGCTGCTGCTGCAGCTGGCGCCGGTCGTCGGATGAAGGACTGCATAGTACCTGGTACACCTTAATGAAATAAAAGAAAACAAAATGATTATAACAACAGCCAAGCATATTAATAAATGTATGCGGTAGCTCGCTGTATTATCTAATCGTACCGTAGACATATGATGGAACAGTAAAGTAAATAATTGTACCATGATAATAAAAGCTTATTATTTACATACCTTCAATCCCTATCTTGCCGTAGAAATCTAAGGCCATGATTTTGTTGGGGGTCATCTGATCTTTTGGGGGGATGGCCCCTGCCCCTGACTGGTTGATGTAAACTCGCCTTAGTTTGCCGTACTGGAAAAAAAATATTATTCATAGGTTATTGGACGTACAAGGTTTTTTTTACCCACATATTCCTGCAATAATCATATACAAATTACGAGTAAACCGTGTCTATCTCTGTGTGTTAAATCATTGTGCTTCTAACCCACCTTCACTGCATTTACACTATCTGTGAGGATGGGAAAAAGTCAGCAGCATGCGAAATAAATAATAAAATGAATTAAATAATCTTTGCAGTGCATTACATATATTATTTGATTTTATTATGAATGCAATAATTCGTCATGTTCCCAATAGAAGCGCAAAAATATTGATATACATATGATTACAATAAATAATGTTCCTCACCAACTATTTCAGCCCACGCTTTTTGTTTTCGGCGCTTAGTGCCAGAGTGGCCACTATGATATTCACACAAGGTTTTCTTGTGTCTCAGGAGGCCTGTGAATAGGGCCTCAGTCTCCTCCGAGGACCACCTCCGTTCGCGTTTTCGTTGCTGCATTGAATATTAATAATTATATTACAAATAGTACATGCAAACACATGGAAAAAAGATTATTTCAAGTGGGAATACTAGTGGAAATAATCAAAAAGTCCCCCAAAGCGGTAACTACATGGATGACATCCCTTTTAGAGCAAATTAAATTCGAGCAATAATTGGCGAAGTTATTCTTACATAAACCCCTGCACTCACCACGGCAGCCATCATACTTTTGTATGACCTACTTCCATGCCGCCTCAGCCGCTCATACATATATACGCGCTCCGACTTTATAGCTATGATTCACTCCAGTGTTAAAGCATCGCCACAGTGGGCGAAACGGGCTGATGCTCCCAATGTTAGAAGGAGGTTTGATAACTGTCTTTTTGTAAATATTTTATTTATTCTGGATAGATAAAGTCCCAGGGAAGGGATGTGTATTGAATATAACAAAACTCTTTCTCAAGCAGTGGGTTGTTTCCTGCGGTGAAAGGGCCGGTATTGAACATAACAAAACTCTTCTCAAAGCTGTAGGTTGTTTCCCATGGTGAAGTGTCCAGCATGCCGGCGAAGATCGGTATGAGTGGCTGAGGATTGTCTCCGCTATTTATACCAGAACGATGTGTGTGGTACAAAACAAAAGCGGTGGTGGTGCCATCTGTATTTACTGTTTATTGTAGATTTAGCATAGAGGTTTTTTTTCTTAGCGATTATGGTTTTTTTGGACCGTACCATTAGGGATTTAGCATAGAGATTTCTACATAGTGTTTATGTTTTTTTGTACCGAATCATTGGAGATTTAACATAGCGATTTGGCCACAGAAATAACACTCTAAATAAATAAATCTAGAATAATCAAAATCGAAGTGATTCATGGGACACGTTGAAATAAATGGAAATTTTACAAGCTTTAATTAGAATAGCTTTTGACGAAAGGCAGTACTCTGGAGAATATTTAGAACATAAAGTACGAATTAAGTATCAGAACACACAAGTAATCGGTTTTTAAGGGGAAACAAGACGTGAAAGCCTTCGTTTATTAAATTTAATTTGAAGAATATGCATCCTTGTACTTGTAGTAATGAACATCTATGTAAATGATATGAGATGGCGGGGTTTCTGCCTCGTGCGGGTAGGTCTTTGTGCTTCCGCCTGGGGCTCCTCCTCCAATCTCTTCTCCTCTCGCTTTTGATCTTGGTCCTCCTCTGTGTTGTTGTCATCATCAGTTGTTGTCGATTGGCCTTGCTCAACGTCTTCCGAATTGTAGAGACTCCCACTGGCTACACTTGTGCTGGGTTGTTCAACGTCTACTTTAGCTGGAAAAGGTGGACGTGATGTGTAAATACATTGAATAAGTTACAGCCTGTTCTATTATTGCATTCAACCCAATGTTATTAGTCTCCAGTACATGACATCATACTCAGTAGGTGGCGACTCTTTCCCTAGCTTGACGAATGTTCTAAGTCACATATGTATATCATAGATGGGGCCACTTTCGTTTTCTTCGGGGAATTACCGATCTATTAACAATATGGGAATAACATATGAGAATACATGTTGGCAGGAAACAGCAAATCGTGTAGATTTGAAATTAGGCCTGAAACTTTTAATAATAATTACCTTCGGCAGCCGAACGGATGGCTGCAACATCAACAGCCACACCTTTTGCCACTGCCAGTATTTCCTCTAACAGTGACCGACAATCTTGCCCAATTTGTCTCGCCAACCCTATGTTCCGGGAATCCTCCTGCAGCAGGACTTCTCCCCCTTCAACCATTTGTAGGATGGATGACACTTTCTTGTCTACTGCTGCCACCTGTTTGTCCAAATCTGTATGTGCAGAACAATATGTTTTGTCTATATCAATGCATTTACAATTAATGAAGCGGTGAATAGTATCAAGGGACTTTGTATTGCATTGAAATTAGGTTTGTAAATAATTGTATTAATTTGCTTCATATCTATGAATGTATTCTACTTACCGACCGTGGATGTCACAGCAGTGGGTTTGACAGTGGATGTTGAATGGTTTCCTGCTGATGTCTTGGGGATGGGGGTGGCCACGAAGTTGAATTTGGGAGGAGGCGGGTCTCTTTTTGGGCTCGAATGTATTCTCCTAGGATTTATTACGGGAGAGGTTGAACTGTCATTACCCATTTCTTCCTCTTGGTCCCCGATGCAGGCTGACAGAGATGTGTTAGTGCCAGTGAATGGGGCTGGGGAAGGGGCAGGAGCAGTAGCAGTGCCAGGGGCACGGGCAAAAGCAGGGGCAGAGGTAGAGGCACGGGCAGAGGCAGGGGCAGGGGCAGAGGGAGAGGCAGACACAGACACAGTTTCCTCTTCCCTGATGGGTGAGGCTGAGGCTGAGTCGTTGTATTTATCAAGCACTTCCATCCCCAAAGCCTGGGCTTGCTCGATGTCCGCACGTACAGCAGCAGGAATTGCTGGAAAATAAGGCAATAATGATAATTGTCCAATGGTTCAGTCCAAACGAGAATGGTAATTTATTATGTCACAAAACTATGTTAAATCTGCAATGGTTCGGTACAAACTGAAAAGCAAAAGCACTATATAATAATGAAAGTGAAATCTCTATGCTAAATCTACAATAGGGCGGTCCAAACAGTAATTCCAGATGGCGTCACCGCCGTTTTTTGCACCGCACACATTGTCTAGCTATAAATAGCAGGGACAATCAGCAACCACTCAGACCGAGCCTCGCCAGCAAGCTGAACACCTCCTCTGATAAGATTGAGAGGAGCGTTGCGAAGAGCTTTGTTATATCTAACACCGATCCACTGAACACAAACAAATTAACCACTGCCTGAGAAAGAGTTTGTTATATTCAATCGCCGATAATACTAAAAAATACTATATTCCAATTGATCCCATCCCCACAGTTAACTTATAAAATGAGGCTATGTCAAAGGCAGTAATACTCACACGTAATGGAAATGTTGTGGTACACCAAACACATGATCTCGGGGGCGGTCAGTCGGTCCTTCGACGGGACGGTCACGTCCAGGGAGGTGGGATAATTGCTGTTCAGTGTTGTGTGCTGGATAAGTAAAAAAAAAATAATAAAATACAGCTATATTGTAGTTCGATAATAATTTAAACCTTCAACATGCAGTAAAAATAAATTAATGACTACGTTGACTATATAATTATAATTTATATAATTATGCATTTTCTTTGGTCTGTAAACCTACCTTAGTGATCGAAGCGGACTTGAAGTACTTGAGTTTCGCTGAACATTTATCAGCGCTTCGGTAATAGTATGAAGCTGCGTTGATCCGCGCTAAAAATCAAGATTATTATGATGATTATTCATTATGCGTTGCTAATAAATTCTTCTAATGATAAAACGAGGGGAAGGGTAACTCAAAAATCGTTGTGTTCACAAAAGTAGCTCTGAATGTCTTCTACAGCCTACACTTGGCAGTAATGATGTATTCATGGAAATGGAATTTATATGATTTTCTGAACATTAAAAACTTAGGAGAGAAATAGTACAGAAATAATTAACAAAGTGAAAGTGGGTGTGGTCTCATTTTGGACAGTACACTTTCAATATGGTATAAAATCTGAGTACAGAAATCTCAGTCCAGGCAGCACTGCGCAGCCTGTGCACTCCATTAATGACCTTCTGAAACTGGAGCACCCCCAGCATTAGTACGATGAGCTCCTCCATAATCCACTTGGGTTCTCTCTTCACCACAGCCTTGCGTGCCTAAGAAATGAAATAAATAAAAAATAATAATAATAATGTATCAACCAATGAATGAAACTAATCTTCCAATGAGACTTACATATTTCCAAGATTAATAATTATAGCAGTTGAGTCTTACCTAATGTAATATTTTCCAAAAACATGTATCCCTTGTCCCAGCTCTTGTGTATGCGCGCAAAACCGAAATATTCGAACAATATATGTTGGCATTACCACAGCAAAATGTAATAAATATTAATAAATATAATATATATTAATAATATAATATATATAATATGATAAAGTGTACTTATGGGTAATAATAATATTACAAAAGCTATTTCCAAGTGCCCTTCATATAAATCACAAGTTCCCAAGGTGTTGGGCGCTCAAAACGCAAACGGAAAAAATGAAACATTGACTCGTACCCATTTGCCTCCATTTTTTCCCAACTTTTCTAAACTTTTTTCATGTAAAAAGTTCAATAATATTATTCTACAATGCTTATTTTACTTAGATTTAATAAAAAAGTAATACTTACATCGTCCTGTTGCGACATTTTGACGTTTTTCTTTACTCCGGGAATTTCAAAAGTCTTGCGAATCGTACAGTAGGTACTGCGGTGGTCAAGGTCGTGACGTCGCAACGTCCTGTTGGTTGCGCATGTGTTTAACGGCTTGCTGCTAGGTGGCGGTGCGACTAACGCAACGCCCTCTATGAAAAAAACCCTATAACTCATAGCGGAGGACAGCGATTCATTACGATCCATAACGATCTATACCAAAATAGGCTCAACGATCGATAGCGACCCATAGCGATCCATATTTTAGCGGAGCGAGTTATAAAACGTAATAGCGATATATCGCTATATCGTTCGTTATTTATTTTCCGCTAGTAACGATAATAGCGATTTATCGTTATTAGTTCAAACGACCTAACAATAAAGAACATAAACTAGACTTATGGGTATTAATAATTGATTTGCAAAATTATAAAGAATTTAGATTACTTAAAAATAATTAAACATTAATACATTGTTTTATAAAGTGAAACAAAATGGACTGAATGTTTACATATATCCTGTAGTTTGTATGAAAAATCATTTTGATAAACCATTTTAATTTTGACTTTCGGTAAAATTCCTACACGCATTCCTTTCAGTAGAATGCCAGAGATGAAGTTGAAAAGGAGTGAGTGAGATTGGTTGCTTTACTCCCTTATCAACACTTTGAAGTGGTATATCAAGGGCAGGAGAGCTGAGAGGGAGGCAGTTTATGATCATACCCAGGAAATAGAGATAGAGAAGAAGGAGGGAGAGAGAAAGAGAAAAGAGACAGAAAGGCACTTTATGGTCTTACCCAGGAGAAAAGGGAACAGATCAAGATTACCCCTACTAACACTAAGAAACCTCTTTTTCAGCCTCTAGCTAGTACATCAACATCTCAAATTACTGAGAAAATTCCTCATGGTTTTAAATCCAGGATTACCAGCACCATCAGACTGTCACGCCAATTAATTGGCGAGGAAAGGGAGAAAAAAGAAAAGAAAGTAAAGCATGAAGCAAAATCAAAGATGATAAATGATTTTTTAATGATACCAGAGTAGTGTTTGTTTTCCCTGCATCCAAGGATAACACTCTTGGCCCTCGCTTTGGTCTTACATTCACAATGTCTCATTTGTATAGTGAGTTCTCTTCCATGTTCCCTTCAATGAAGATAGGGAAATCATTTTTTTTAAAGCTCGAGACAAGAAAAAGGTGAAATTGAATAAACACACCCTGAGGTGGCAGGGTCTCTGTAAGAAATGCCAGAACATGTGGAGGATGGGGGAAGCAGCTGGGATAAAAAATCTGAAGGATTCCTCACAAGGTAGAGGCTATGGCAAAGGCGCATTTAACCCATTCAGGCTGCGTATTGCTTTAAAGCATTCCCACGCGTGTGGCCGTGTATTGCCTTAACGCACTCCCATGCGTTTGGCCGTATATTGCCTTAAACACTCCCATGCATAGGATGCGTAGTGCGTAAAAGCACTCCCACGCACAGGACGCGTAATGCGATAAAGCACTCCCTGGGAAAGGACGCGTATTGCCAAAAAGCATCATAATAACAATGTGCGTCATCCAGACAGCAGTGGACGCGGTGAAGCGTCGTCATGACGGGACGTGTTTATTTCACTCAGGACGTCATCAATTGATGTGCCTTTTCCCATGCTTGGTCATTAAGCATAATGCAACGTTGGCGGCGCTGTCCTGAATGGGTTAAGAGGCCAGGAAGTTGTAAAATTTGTCCTTTTAGTAGAGCAGATTAGGGAAAAAATTGTGGATTTAATGATTAAAGCATGAAACTTCTTCCAGTGGTACATAAGGACCATAATAACATTTTAGAACATAGGGCCATCACGATTTTGTCCCCAAACGACTATGGCAGCCAAAATGGCTGCCTTTTGTAATGGAATCCTGCCTCCAAATGCAAGAATATCACTGCTAGAATCCACGCATCTAATTGGTTTGTTGGTGAAGCAACAGCCATTGTAATTAAAATTGTGGTTAAAATATTTATTTGCCTAGCAACAGTTTGTTACCTGGATGGGTGTTTAACATGAGGTTTAGGGTTTAAAAATACTTTAAGAATATTTACTTCAAATAATATGTGTCATATGTACATGGTTTAATAGGTGTAAACAATTATTGATCATATTTTTTCATAATTTCTAGAATTTGGTCTTCAATAATTAAAATAATGGGTCTCAATTGGGTGCAATATTGCGGCAACCTTGCTCCAAATTCACTTTCCAGCATTTACATAGGACAGGTGTGTTGATTTTACGTAGGACAGGTGTATTTGACATAGGACAGGTGTGTTGTACTAACATAGGATCCTAAGATTTTGTGTAGGATCCGTCCTAAATTTTCGGGAATGCGTAGGATCATCTAACATAGGAAAGGTGTGTTGTACTAACATAGGATCCTAGGATTTTGCGTAGGATCCGTCCTAAATCCTAGGACAATGTCATAGGTGTCCTACACTGCAGACATGGACATCTATGATATGTTTTTGGGGGAGCCGGTTGCAAGGCGACAGAGGGTTTTTAGGCCACAGGTGTACTCTTTAGTAGGAGTGAGTGAGTGAGATTGGTTGCTTTACGCCCTTATCAACACTTTTAAGTGTTATATCAAGGGCGGGAGAGCTGAGAGGGAGGCAGTTTATGATCATACCCAGGAAATAGAGATAGAGAAGAAGGGAGAGAGAGACAGAGAAAAGAGACAGAAAGGCACTTTAAGGTCTTACCCAGGACCACCCTTTAGTAGGTTTGAGGGATGACCAGATCGTAGAGAATTGGTAGCTGGACCCTCAATCCATAGAAGAACTGGCTAGGGGGTATAGCCAGAGTCGCTGGGCCATGCAGACAAGACGGTCTCATGCCATCAAAGAGATGACACAGGTAAGGTCATTTATTAATTATGGTTGATTAAATGTACCAATTGAATCTTAAAGTCAAAAGTTGTTCTAGCTGTGTCTAGGTATAGGTCTGAGATAATGGAAAGATAATAGCATGGGTATAGCACAAACCACGATTATGCGTTGTGTTTACGGATGTCAGTGGTTCATTTTTTGATAGGGGGAAAGAACTGCTCTTAACAGTTGAATTGCAAATTACGCAATTGAATTCAAAGGAGCAAGGAGATGTTTGGAGATATGTTCAAAGAATAAATATAAATTGTGCACCAACTACAACACACACCAACATCGGCACCTCCTCTGTACAGATGAATGGCTTCAAAAGATGCTCAAATTAGATTACTGACTCCACCAAGTCCATCCTAACGCAACTAAGGCGTGACCATAGCAGCACAACTGGTAGCGAGAAAACTATGGGTAAGATGATCTGCCCTATGTGTGATAAACCATATGCCAACCCTTTCTCTCTGAGACGTCACCAGAAACATTCCCACGCTGACATTTCTGATATCCCAGCCCCTGTACTTCATATAAAAAAACTTCCTAAAACCAAGCTTGTGCCCTAGATAATCCTGCACCCATCTCAGGTCAAATTCAGACTTACATATGACAGCTTTGCCCATAAATGCTACACCCGATGTAGTGGTTGTACCACCACCTCTACCACTTACTGAACCACACAGCTCAAGTACACCTGCACCAGCTCCAGCAAAAAAGCCAGTCCAAGCCCACCCCTGATCATCGACCTGGTTGGTAGTGACTTAACAATGTCTGAAGATAACAACAACAATAACCTCTCAACCAGTACTGTATCTAGCCATACACATGAAGATTTATATACATACATGGCAAATTATCAAGTACTTCAGGCTCCAAAAGCCCAGTCCGGAGGAAGACAAAACAAGACAGGAACCAGTGCCTAGCACTTCTAGAGACATAATAACCCCTTTAATATCTCACTAGCAATAAATCAAACAAGGTAGAAGAATAGGTTCCGCAACACATTACAGAGAGGCCAGTACAGGCCCCTCTCTATATCCTTCGTACCCATGCCAGGAACCTTTGAGCAGACCAACTAGGGGTGGGGTAATATACAACCTCTATATACTTATCGATAAATTGGACCAGGATGTAGCCAAAGCTATGTTCCCTACTATATTCAATAAAAGTCCATGCAAAACCTAGGTATACTTACCACCAAAGAAATATTAAACCTAGACATACCATCCTTCAATGTAAATATGTTCTCATACTGTGTATATTTTTTAAAAGTCTTGGAATTGAAAAATTTTAGAATTTGTTATGAAACTAAAGAATTTAAACAAATTTATACTAAACTAATTGGGATACCTACAATGGGCTAACTCTGTATATATATTGCTTGTAATTGTACTCTAATATGAACCTCAGATGTACTATAATTTAGGCCAATCACTATCCTTTGAAAAAGGCTGAAACATGTCAGGACCTAATTCAGCACAATAAAACCAATCAAAAAAAGCTACTTGATGTCTTGGTCTATTGGGGAATTTTTTCCATCTCAAGAATAAATATAAATCATGTAAGTATTATTGCACCATAGAACATTAACAGAATTTCATGTTACACCTGATCAAATTTTGCCTGATTCTCCCCTCTCTCAAGTACAGTCCATCAGACATCAACCAGTAGGAAGCCTCTAAAAAATCCACCTAAATCCACATTATCGTATATCTGCAACAAGATACGATGGTTAGATTTCACTCTTTTCCATTGTGTACAACCCAAGATTGTGATATAAATATATGAAATGTATGAATGGAACATAGGATATACATGGAGGAATGATTTATATCTATTTCACTCTAGGGAGTCCCATAGTAGCAGAGAAGCTAAAAATTATGTCGAAGCAATCTGGATCCAGGGTTACAGAACCAAGACCCCCAGTGTACAGAAAACCACCTGCCTACCAAGATTACTTTTCTACATTTCACTATCGGCACAGGGAAGGATGTGGCGGCCAGGTTTCACTACCAAAGTGCAGACCTTCAGACCGTCAGGACTTCCGCCCTTGGAATATGCAGTAGATAGTGCAAACAAAGTCACAGAAGAGGAAGCAAGAGTAATAGCTCATGACACAAAGGGGCAAAGGAATACCTGAAAGTGGGCTAGAGAGAGAAGATGGCGGATAGCTTCCTCAACATTTGGCTCTGTCTGCAAAATAACATCGAGGAGGAACCATGAAATTTCGGCTGAATCAATACTTCATCATCCAGTCTTGCAATCCATGGCAACTAACCTCTCCACGAGCATTGAAGGTCCACCCCGCTTACATAACCAATTATTCTGGATATATATAATGGATTATTCTTATGGGTGGAATGTACCCACAAATGCCCCTTACCCCCACCAGTGCGGCAGGTTTTAAGAAACATAAAGAAAACTATCAAAATAACAATGAAACTTGTAGAATAAAATGGATCCCGTCTTTTAAAAACTCCTTATTCAGGAGACAAATGTAGATAAAGATCTTATGTATATCTTACATTAGCAACAATTTCTCTCCATCTCCGTCAATCCCTCTTTTTAAAATTCAACTATTGATCATTTAAACATCCCACTAGATATATTTATACCTGCTGTTTATTATGATATTATTCATAATGGAGTATTATAATCTTATTTCAGTCAATTAAGGCCAAACATTCAAACAATTAACATTGTTATAATATGGTTACACAGTTTTTTTTATGCGTTGCCTTAATATCAATTTTCTAGTATTTAGTACAGAAGTAACTTTTTATCTGAAAAATTCTACAAGTTTGGTCTACCATCCACGGATCCTTTATATCAACCACTACAAGAAGAACCAAGGACGAATCTGGCTTTTAAGAAAGCAAATTGACTGCCCTGTTACAATCAAGCCATATTATTGCAGGTGACCTGAATGCTGACCTTATGAACAGACCTTGTCATAATGAAACACCAGATCAAGCAAAATGTTATCAGACTGAACCCAAGTTCATCACACCACAGCAGATCACAATCCACCCAGTTGTGATATTCTACTACTCGCCTGATATTCCACAGCTGATTGTGAGGGACTCCCTTCTTTTCCTTAGAGATGACCTTGGCCATGACTACCATGCTGTTGACCATTTTTTCGAGAGGTCTGTGGAATACTTGAGAAAAACAAGAATTGTTGAGGATCCTGACATAGAACCACTCTCCCCTATTGTAGACTTTACATCCTCAGATGAGGATTCCCAGGATATCAGTCTAACGAGCATCATCGGTGAACTAGGGGATACATCTGAAGAGGTAAGGCTAATTATTACATAATTATACTGAATTAGTTTAAATTTTAGGTTTAATTTAAAATCTCACATTTTGTTTATTCATCAACAAATGGTGTACATGGTCAATGGCCTATTTCTTTTTCCCCTAGCAGGTTGTACAGGGATTGTCCAATGTTGGATGTCGGATTGTCAGAGGTCGAATTGTTGGATGTCAGATTGTTGGATGTCGGATTGTCAGAGGTTGGATTGTTGGACAGTCAGAAGTAAGTTTTAGTTTTTGTATTGAATTGTTTTCTCAAATCTTTCGAAAAAGTGTACCTGCTTACTTAATTTAAACCCAAAGTGAGTGAGTGAGTGAGATTGGTGGCTTTACGCCCTTATCAACACTTCGAAGTGTTATATCAAGGGCGGGAGAGCTGAGAGGGAGGCAGTTTATGATCATACCCAGGAAATAGAGATAGAGAAGAAGGGAGAGAGAGACAAAGAAAAGAGACAGAAAGGCCCTTTAAGGTCTTACCCAGGACCAGGCACTTTAATGTCTTACCCAGGACCACATATTGATGACCAGGGTAAACTAATGACAATTAATCAACTTAAAAAGTATTATAACATTGATGCCACCTTTCAAGAAATGTTAGATCTAGGGAGAGCTCTTCCTAGGAGTGAGTGAGTGAGTGAGATTGGTTGCTTTACGCCCTTATCAACACATTTTAGATGGTTATATCAAGGGCGGGAGAGCTGAGAGGAAGGCAGTCTATGATCATACCCAGGAAACAGAAGTAGAGAAGAAGGAAGAGAGAGACAAAGAAAAAGAGACAGAAAGGCACTTTAAGGTCTTACCCAGGACCAAGCTCTTCCTAGGGAATGGCTAAGGTTGTGTAGGGTGAACATAGGAGTTCCAGACGATAACAGAGTTGATGTACAAATTTCCAATGAAGTTATTGATATCTTAAAATGCTCGCATACAATGGTGTATCAAGCGATAGTGGAGAAGAAAAAGGTAAATCGTGTTAAATTTGATAAATGGCAGGATTATCTAGGCATATCTGATCAAGACTTTGAAAATATTGATTGGAAAAAAGTGTTCGCCAGAGTATATAAAGTGAGTATCGAAACAAGAATCCAATCATTCCAATATAAACTAATACACAACGCGGTTGCTTGTAATGAGTTTTTGTACAATGACAGAATTAATTTAACCCCTGCTTGTGAGTATTGTAACCTCAGCGACAACCCTTGTCATTTTTTCCTATTATGTAGAAAAACAGCAGAGGTGTGGAGAAAGTGAGTGAGTGAGTGAGATTGGTTGCTTTACGCCCTTATCAACACTTTGAAGTGTTATATCAAGGGCAGGAGAGCTGAGAGGGAGGCAGTTTATGATCATACCCAGGAAATAGAGATAGAGAAGAAGGGAGAGAGAGAGACAGAGAAAAGAGACAGAAAGGCACTTTAAGGTCTTACCCAGGACCAGGCACTTTAAGGTCTTACCCAGGACCATGTGGAGAAAGTTATTGAACTGGATTGTTGATGCTGACTTTTTAATAAGAATTCAAGAGATAAACCTATTATCGAAAAAGATGCTGGTGAAAAAGTTATTGTGAAACCTGTTGAAATCGTGTTTGGTATAGATGAAAACAACACCAATGTTAAGATTATAAATTGGATGTTTATGCCAACCAAAGCTTGGATATATGGGCGCAAACTCTTCTATAATGGAGAATTCTCACTTGTGAAGGTTCTACTTGAGTTAAGATACAGGTGTGAAGTATATGTCAAAAGCATGCACATGTATAATAAGGGTAGAAAAGCCTCGCTGCCTTGGAGAACACTTGAACAATACATAAGAGAGGCCACAACCTAGATTTAAACATAGCTGTCTACATAATTCTTGTTCGAAGAAAATTTTGTTCTTAGCCAGGTGTCCAGCTAAGCGAGATACGGCGTTTGCCAAGGAGTTTTTGTTCTCGCAATATGACCCCCCCCTGGGTCTATTTTTAACTCATTATGTACTGTGTCAATGCTATACAGGTTAAGAAGACAACACAACGATCATTATGTGTTGAGGTGTTTATTTTTTGCTTACTAATACTTTCCTTACCTTATAATTTAATCTCATTCAAAGACGGAGAGGGTGTAATCGACCCCAGGAGAAACCGAGAATTTGTTGACAGATTGAATAAAAGAATTTTTTTTTAAAAAAAAGAAAAATCCATTACTCTGAAAAAAATTCTTGCAAGTGTACTCCGAAAAACAATTCTTGCAAGTGTGCCAAGGTGGTGGCGAAGAATTTACACAAGGTTCATTTCGGCAACTAAGCCCCCTATTTCTCTATACTATATGAAGAATTTTATACAAAAAATGACATAACCATGAATTTTAATGTATGATCCAAATATACAAGGCATTAAAAGTTCAAAAAATCTTTTTTGAAATTTGGCCATTAGTGGGACATAACAAAGAGAAAATAGGGTGCCACGGCACTCGTTATGAACAAGATTTTGATTATATAATTATAATTATAATTATAATTATAAGTATGAGAATAATTTAATAATAGCATACGTCTTAGAATAAGTTTATTAATGAGAAACGGAGAGAGAGGGGGGGGAGGGGAAGAAGAAAGTACCATATGACAACTCATAAAATATTCTCATTAAAATACTTGCATTCACCTTGAAGGTAAACACATACAACACTTATATACATGTATACATTTCATACATACATACAGTGAAGTAGGCTAACATTCTAAATTTCAAGTCAGCATGTGAATATTAAGGAATTAGAATGACGCTAAATAAATCCCACCAGAATACCTTAAAATAGCAAATATTTAGAGGAAAAAAATATTCCCCCAGCCCCCCCCCCCCCCCCCACACACACACACACTTTACCAGTGGTTTGACTATAGTAACGCAGTAGACGGCCAATCACGGCCAACTCCCCCTACCCCCCCCCCCCCCCCCCATGCCAGAAACGTTGAGTTTGAGAAAAGGTATTACATTACCATACCATCCATACCACCCATACCACCCATAACATACATACATAGGCCTACTTGACAATATACATAGATTTCACTGACGTCACGGAGCTTCACGGCCATTGCCATGTCTGGGGTCTCGTAAGATATGGCTATGTATGCTGCGATACTTGAAAATACCGTTTTCTGGCTGTTTTAACCTTTACCAGTTTTAATCTGCCTCAACAATACCTTCCTGATAGGTTAGATAATCTGCCTTTAGTGTAGTATCACCCAAGTCTCCACTCTTGTGAGGTTTATCAACTTTGTTTTGATAAACGCGCCGTAGACGGCAACGGTAACGCTGACCCGGGACATGGTGGAAGAGAGAGAGAGAGAGAGAGAAAGAGAGCGTGAAAAATATTTAGTTTCCAGGGCTGGGAAACCATTTTTAAAAAAAAAATTCCAAGGCAATTTGCCCATAGGAACGCAGTAGGGGTCCAATCACGCAATTACGCAAAGAGGAGCAAGAGATAGAGAGAGAGGAGTAGGAGGAGGAGGAGGAGGAGGAGGAGGAGGAGGAGGAGGAGAGAGAATCATGTGATGTGTCACAAGAAAATGAGTCGACGGACTGAACGGAGGGGGAGAGGGAGGAGGGAGGAGGAAAGTGAGAGAAGAAGGAGGACGGAGAAGAAGGAGAGGAGAGCATCATGTGATGTGTCACCCGAAAATGAGTCGGAGGAGGAGTGAGGAGGAAGAGGACACTTGGCAAAGTAGGCTTTTACTTACATACACTATAGGAGGAGAAAGAGAGAGAGGGGTGGGAGAGAGGGAGAGGGAGAGACAGAGAGAGGGGGGAGAGGAATAGCAGGAGGAGGAGAAAGAGGAGAAGATGGTGGAAGACAAGAGATAAAAAGGATTAAGTTTTCCTTACAGACTTTATGAAACAGACACATCCAGCCATTCAAGGGTAGGGAATGCCATAAACGAAGTAGGGGTCCAATATTCATATCAATACAAATTTGTCCTCCCTAACTTTATGCAACAGTCCCACTAAATCCTATCACATCATTGGTTGACCAGTGTATTCTACTCTATACTGAAAGTATGTAAGTAGTACATGGAATTGAGAATTAAGCACCGTAAAGTGGATTGGCCTACACATTTTGGTCCCCCATCGATGGCCAAAATAACAGCTATGAGGACAGTCTCGACGGGGAAAGGAGGACGGAAAGACGGCCAGCCAAACAGCCTTGGACCAACACATAATAATATAGCAAGAATAGCATAGTATCGCGTATGAGGGGGACTATATTCTCCGAGTATGGCCGAAAACTACGAGGCCGTAGGCCGAGTTGTTTTTCGGCCATACGAGGAGAATATAGGCCGCCGAAGACGCGATACTGTGCTATTCTTGCTTTTATTCCATGATTCTTAACTTAAAACAACTTTATTTGCATTAATTTCATCAAACTTTGTTGTCCCCCAAGTCTCGAACGGTCGTGACGTCACTGTACAATACAGGGAATTTATATTGTCCACCTTGTGAGCGGCAAGTATATCGATTATATTGTACGCTCACGGCCAAATCATGGAATAAAGAACGAGATTCGATCTCGTTCAAAAATGGGTTTTCCGTCCATGTAACGTTTTAGCTAGCAAAATGAAATCAGCCTATTGCTATTCCGACCCGTATTCCGACCAATGGAACACTCCCATAAGGCAGTCAATCGGTATGACCTCTGGTGCGAGGGAGGACCAGAGGCTAATTATACCTAACGGCACTCTGACTGTTCGGTTTGTAATCGATCGAGACGTTGGGTCAAATCGCACGACACCCCAAAGGTTAAATTTTTCACCTGCAGTACTACAGGAGTTATGTAAAGTCAATCAAATAAGTGTTGTCTGTTTGACACTAAATGCAACGCAAATATTGCAACCTTTAGATGTTTCAGTGTTCCGGCCCATGAATTGAAGGCTGAATGGTCTGAATGGAGAAAGCTTTTGCTCCCGCTTTTGCTCGAGTGGAAGCTCAAAGAAAATCATGGGCAAACAATGTGCCTCCCCAAGGATAAGTTCCCGCCTCCTCAGAACGTTGCTTGAAAATCTTGAAGCCAGCAATTTAAAGCTAACGATCATTGCTGGCTTTAGGAAATCTGACATTCTACCAATTGATCGAGAGCAAGTTCTGCGACAATTTCCAAGACAGAACAACCAAAATGAATCACTCATGCATTGATCAAAGACTCAAATAGAATAGAATCACTCATGTAGTGATTAAAGACTCAAATAGAATCACTCACGTAGTGATTAAAGACTCAAATGCAATGAATTGTTCTTGTTTCACTTCTTGACTTGTTCGTATTGCACTTGACTATTTGGGTTTTTTTTAAATAGCTAACCTCATGTAACCTAACCTGACGACAATCCAGACGACGCTGCTTATTGTGAAGCCTTTTGCAAGTGCGCGGCGCCACACAGCGATCCGAACCGAAACCAGAACGCAGAACCCTGATTGGATAATTCGTTGACTTCCGTCCGCGATGCAAGATGGCGGATGTAAACAAGTTGTGACAGCTTGCAGTGCGTGTTGATATGTGTACGAATTTGGACGGAAATTGTCGCGATCCGTGTTCATACAGAAGAGAATTACAGTTTGGAAACGGGACCTGGCGCTAATTCTGTAAGTATACAACCCTTTTATATCGTTTCAACGGAGAAATTGCTTGTTTCACATTCCAAGATTTCATGGTAACCAGGGACGCTCTCTACTCTACGTAGCCTACCATCTACACTGAAATTTTAAGTCTTGCCCCCAAAAAAGTTACTAGGCCTTGGCTAGTGGGCTACAATTTAGCCAGAGATCGTGGACAGTAAGTTAGTCCAACTGAAGTCTTGAGTACCCCTGGATTATACAAGTGTCCGTATTTAGTTATTATTAAATTTACATTAATGATAATGAATAACGTCAATGTGTTGCCTGTTGGTTCTGGCACTTCTGCTATTTTCCACCGTCGCCGTCGGGCACCGACCGGTCGAACTGTCACACGTGGGATGATAACGATAATAATCAATATTATGTGTGTTGCATACGGTAAACAAACTGGTCACGATCTGTCTATCGATACACATATAGCTACATAATATATATTGCAGACTTACATGGCTCATCCGGCACGCACACCGACTCCAAATTCCATGATTGTCTTGAGTGGAAACAATGAGGACTCAGAATACAAACCCAAGTACGGTAGCCTTTGGCTTTACATTGAATTATTTTATCAATACATTAGTGCAGTCAGGACCATTTTTGTAATAGAAATTCATTTGCCGTAAAATATTTTATCGGTGGTAAACAACATATATATTATTCCGTTTGCATTTATTTGCTTATCATTAACATTTTGTAAAGAATCTGATTCATGCACAGCCATAAATAGCTATGATGCATTGACGGTGGCTAGGCCTAGCCTACCAATTTCAATTCGCTCCCCATTAGAAGATCGGGCTATCAAAACTGACCGTGTTCGTGTCCAGGCTGTATATCTCACCCAGTTTTGTTTTATTTTTGCAGAAGAATTTCGAGTGGAAAAAAACACAAATTAAAAAGGGTAAGTTATTGAAATGTGTCTTCATGCCCCCACGGCGGAAGAGAGATTCAATCAAGTTATCCCGTGAATGATGTTTACATTTGTATTAAATTCATTAAAACTGGAATTCAAGATTGACATATTTCGACAAATTTCAATTATACACCATATATTTCTTCTGTGCAGGAAGGTAGCACAACAAGCCTGGAAATCCTCCCACCAGAAGGTAAGTGAAAAATGTAAAAGTCATATTGAAGCTAGGTTTGGTTACCGTACTCTGCATTTAACCAGGAAGATATGATATGCCTACTAACCTGACTACTAAAGCATAATAAAGTCCGTCGGTACATGTACATTGTCCCTGAAGTAAGTGTCAACTAACAGTGAGTAACATAACCAGCATTTTTCCCCGAAAATTTGCCTTTACTGGGCTGCTATATAACTTTATTTAGTATATTGAATATACTCAGAGGAGAGCTTAATATACCTGATTAATATTGATATAGGTTTACAAGAGTTAATCATGAACTTCACTCAATTTACCAAAATGCTTTCAAAGATGTATTTTATAATTACCTACTTTTCAGAAAAAGAAAATGACAAGACACGCGGTTCTATAAAGGCGTCTAAAAAAAGGTTTGTATGAGCTCGATCGTCCCTTAAATTCTGTTTCACATTCAACAAAAATCCCCCAGGCTCGATAAGAGCACATGCATGTTCCCCGGGATAAATAAAAGCAGAGCTGTTACATACATTATATGTATAGCTCTGATAAATGTATAAATACAAGCATTAAAAAAGTGTTCTGTATGTGGGGGATATAACTATATGCCATTAAATCATGTGAAAACTTATATTACACGCCACTAAACATGAATGATGAGTCTGTATTTGGTCCTTGAAACACATGATACGTGTCCCGAAAACTCTTATTAAGATCACAGGAAAATAAGATTGCCCAGACCAATTTGATATTTTGGACAAAGGTTAATAGTGCTGCTTGCCTTCTCCTTTATTGCTATCCAGTTCTCGACCTAGCTCTGGTCGACCAGATAGCGGCACTGGAAGTAGACCAGGTAGCAGTGCGACCAGAGCTCCTCCCATCCGAGATTCTCCCTCAAGGCGACCTGGAACTCCCGGAACACCTACACGTCAAGTCAGCCTGCAAACTGTAAAAAGAAAAGAGGAAAAGTAAGGCAGAGAAATAAATGCCCCCTGATGTCAATACGTATATATTTACATGAAAAACTTTGGACAACACCCGTTTAACTACATGTATACATTTGATTGATTCCAAAACATGTTATCTTATGTTATTAAGATGAAGCAGAACTTAAAGTTAGAGCTGTTGACCACTATTACAAAATGTGAAATTTGATATAGCATGTATACCAAATAATACTTTGCGTGTGTTTTTTCAGAGAACTCGACCTGGGGCCACTCGATTGGAAGCCATCAACCGATGGGTAAGCGATCTAAGTTATTGATATCAAAGTGGCATTTTCTTCGTCAATACGAAATTCATCTGTCACACCTGTGACCAAATATCACAACACCCGTACTAACCATAGAACCCATAAATTGCTGTTACCATTAGACCTGACCCACACCTGCCAGGACAAGTGGATCGCCTAACATTAGGGGAACCATCGACAGGCGCCAAATATTCAGACAACCCCGCTAAGGGAGCCAGGTATGTGACTTATGTGAAATCACTCAAACATAGTTACGGTATGTTATTCGCATACAATCAGGAACTAAATGCCTGGTATTACATATGTCATCCCTGAGCATGGTTTTTCTTTTTCATTTTCCAAAAAAAAAGCAACTTGAAATATGTTCTCTTGCAATATATAATCAGTGCATTGATTAATCAATTGATCTAAGACCATCACAATAAAGTTAATTTCATGCATTTCTTATTAGTGCAAATGTCAGCGATAGTGATGCATATGACACAGATCTTGAGGACGGAGACGGGGGAGGCGATGAGGAGGAAGAAGAAGAAGAACCCTCCAAAGCACCCAACGAACTTTTCATGGAGGTAAGTAAGTTATCAGGTGTCACATAGCCATGGCTTATTTGTTATATGATATCTCCATGGCAGCATGAATATAATCATTTTATCTATTGATATTTTCTAGCATTTTATATTGTTCGGAATAATAAACCATTAACATAACCTTTTTTTCAGTTCCTTGATACAGTCTTTAAGAAGGAGTGGAACGTTGCCAAGAATCTGTGCAAAATGAGTAAGTTGCGAATCTCTCAGTTGGAAATACACGTAAATACAAATCCGCAGTATTCCACCTAACTTTGATCATCAGGGGAAGTGTTTCTTTTTGTAGAAAATTGGTGTTTGGCAAGAGGGTGAATTAGGAAGCTCTCAAGAGCAAATTAGCGATCAACAGGTGCTACTTCTTATGCATGATTGTGTGCTTAAAAGTTAAATTGTTTAGAGTGCAGAGGTTTTCACTTGTGTCTTTCTCTGGATAGTACATGTGGCTTAATTGCCCATACCTGTATGACGAGTACATGTACATTCACGTCATGTTTGTATTTTGGGCGTATTGGGGAAGCAACATTTTCTCTGTTTTATCTCAATACCAGGAACTGTTAATTTCCTGGGACATGATAATTCATTGGAACATATATTTTGATTAAAAAACAATTCAATGTTCTCATGCGTTCCACAGTATACATTTGAGCTGAGTCGCAATTTCGCTTGAGTACGGTATACATTGATAGTGTTGCATATAATATTGAATGAAGCGCACCTACAGTACGGATCCAGATGTGTGTGTGGCAAGTAGGACTATCGTCACAATTTGATGGGAATGAAGGGAAGTCTTGGCTTTATAGTATATAACGCTACCCCCCCCCTCCCCCCCCCCCCCCCACACACACACCCTGCTGTTAAAAGCTGGGTACTGCTGCTCCTATAGTGCAGCAGTACCCAGCGCTTGTAGTGGAGGTTTACACGAGTACGGCCGAGTGCGTGGAAGAAGGCTTAAGCATTGGGAGCTGGTAGACATGCATTGGGAAATCAGCCTATGTGCATTACCAGTACAATATAGACACTATGAACCCTGATTTTTTCTGTCTCAAACATGTTAAGGATGACAAATCTGTAATTCTTTTTTCCCGTCGACTGCGAAAACATACGAAATCGGGTGAAGTAGCCAACTTTCCTAGTCCAATTTCGCCGCTCCGAGTACCGGTGGCGCGTCCTGTGGTCAAAGGGGAGAATTAGGCAATCTCTTGGATGGCCACTGGCGCCTCGTCGTCCAGATGGTGAGTGGCACCAGGATAGACTAGCGTCACAACAAAGAACTCTTAAATTAAATAGGATATAGTATATTATTGGGCGGATAATGAAACTTTAGGCTATATTTAAAGAGCCTTCGCCGACACTGTCCCCCCCTCCCCGGGCCCCCCTCCACCATCACAGCCATGCACCCGGTCCCGTCGGCCCGTGTACATGGCACGCCGAGTAACGTTTGGAAGGGGTGATCCCATTGGCTGAGAGCCTAGCTGAAGGTTGATGTAACGCGCCCTGTGATTGGTCGATTTTTTCCCCGGAGCATACCGAAGATGCGATGCCGAGTGTTACCGAAGATGCCATGCGGCCGTACGCAGGGTAAAATATCTGTTCATGCTTTAGCATAGGGGTCGGGGACTCGGTTATTTCTCACGTATTATACCAGAAAGACCTTGTTGTATTGGAGGCAACCTAAGTCTATACATTTTCCCTAGGCCTGGAGACATTGTTTGGGTCGATTGGAAGTCGGGAAGTAGCAGTTTCACACGATCGATGCAGAGTCGAGTATAAAGCTGGCAGTTCTAGATAAAGGGGGCGTGGTTAAAATCTTAAGCGGTATGACCTATATAGGCCATAAATATGGCCACTTTTGACGCCAAATCGTCAAGCAACTGCAGGTACTCGCCCCCCCCCCCCCCCACACACACACCACCACCACCAACCCCTCTACCACACACAATCTTGCCATGTCAGTATAGGCTAGACAACATTCTAGATATTTTTGTATACATACTAGCTTCAACAGACCCAGAACGGAGGCAATATAATTAATTATCTATAATGTGTGCGGGAATGTGTGTGCGTGTGTTTGACGCCATGCAAGCAGGTTTAATAAATGGTTTGTCTATGGCATACCTTAGAGTAAATATTACACTAAGGTCATACATACTAAATGCAACTGAGGAAATCGTTTAATACTGGCAGTCCTTCTATAGTTGTGGGACCGTGCTGATCACTGTGTGATTCAAGTATCAAGTTTCTCGCGGGGTTAGCCATGGTTTTGTCCGCAGCTGGGACTCCTATAGCTGCTCTGAGCGGCAAGAGCAAGACAGTAACGAGGCGCGGTTAATGCTGCACCTGCACATTTGCCGGCAGGGACCACACTCCTCCCTTCATTGCTAGTACTCATCTGTCAGTCAACTTCTAGAAATATTCATTTTATGTCTGTCCAAAAGCCCTTCAGTGGAGTACGTCTGAGATCGTTTTGCTCAGGATTATAGCCTATATATATCGCTGTGTTATAGATTTATTTATCTGGAACTAGCCATCGGATAGCATCCTACCTGGAGTGTGTAATCCGTACCGGATTTGAACGCCTAATTGATACTAGTTTCCTGTTAAAAATTGATTGATTAACAACGGGAAAAATATACCTACTGAAATCGATCGTTGCTGCGAACTGAACATTTAAGCCACCGTTGCTGACGGGCCTTCGTTAAGGAACTCAAAAAAGGAAAATTACGTTTTACCCATTGCCATTTCAACACAGTTATTGGGATATTTTCAAAGGGACAAAATGTTGCCATTCAGTTTCATGATTGCTTCACTGTCCTATTCCTATTATTTCCTACCTGATGGTAAGTGGACCGCTGCCTACAGCTATATATAATTATTTTGGCCCTTGCATATCGTGACTCTATTTCCAGATGAATACATTAATGACGACTAGATATATCTTAATTTTATTAATATAAGATAAACCTGAATTCCATCCATGAAAATCCCTCTTTAATTCTAATTTCCAATTGACGTGTGTTATCGACTAACAACATACGATAGTTTTTGTAATTGGTGTTATACTTGATATGAGCTGCGCGGCAACTGAGATGGAAAGACAGCGCTACTTGAGCATTTGGAAGAGAAAAGCTGAGGAAAAAGTTGTTTGCTTAGCTAATTGATCTACGGACACGTCGAAACGGGGTTCTAATAAGGCCCGTGCGAACGGCGAAAGTGCCTGGGCGCTGTAACCAAACTGGTTAATGAAATTGATCCTATCAAACAAAGACAATGGACTTGGAAATTAACTGACAACCCAGATTATAGCCCAGTTTAATGACAGTGGAAAATTTAAGGATGGCCATCCCTCATATCAGTTGTTCTCCAGGCCACTTATTCTATTCTGCAACACTCAGGACGTATAGCATGTCTCATTAGAACGATTACAGAATAATTTTAAATAAATATTATCGGTCTAAAATTGTAGCCTACATTTTTTTAAACCCGAAGCTAATTTGCTGCGTTTTATTTCAGTTCTACTGTTCGAGCCTGACCATGTAGAAGCAAACAAGTTCGCTCCGCTAATTGAGGAGAAGCTTCGATTAGGTAAGTTACTGGCATAGTCACGTCCCTCTCGCCGGAGGCTGTGAAGAGTTTTCCTCTTTAATTTGACGGGTTCCTCTGATGGCTGGACGTCTTTATCTTTCTTTCGTTCCCAAGATACGTGCGCAGCTGGCTAGCACGTCTCCTTCAACTGCTTATAATCACCAATGGCAATGTTTGTTAGTTTGCTATTATATTGCTGAATACTGAAATCAGCAACACGGTGTATGAAGTGAGTGACCAGTTTCCTTAATTGGCCTCGCTGATTTTATAACTTGCATATAGAAGTCCATTTGAATCCATCAAATTGAAAATGTTACAAGTAAAGGACCCTGGTTGTGTATAAAATTTTGCAGGGGGAATATTATATGAATAAATATATACAGTGGAACCTCTCTATTGAGACCACCCTTGGGACTGATCGATTTTTAGTCTTATGTAGCGAGGTGGTCTCATTAGAGGGGCTAATCTAATAAGAGGAAAGCAATTCGGGACTGAGAGAAACTGGTCTTAATAGAGGGGTGGCCTCTATAGAGAGGTGGTCTTTATGTGAGGTTCCACTGTATGAATAACACAGGTCGGCGCCTTTAAGAGCTAGAATTAAATGACAAGTCCTGCTTAATATGACAGTGTATAATGCCATATTTCGATTTCTTGTATAAAGATGCCGAACCGTCGACTGACGACGACAGTGGTGATGACTCGGATGACAGTGATAGTGATGGCGATAGTGATGACAGCGGAGATGACAATTCAAGGTAAAATTGTTTTGTTTTAATAATGTCCAAATAGAGGAGTTAATATGAAGTAGTTTTCTAAAACGTCCTAAAAGTACTAGATGTTTCTATTTTTCCTTCCTGGTAGATACATTAATTTCTAAAATGTATTTTTTTTTTACTGGCGATGCATTCTACAGTGGTTCAGGATAAATATTTCTCGTGATTTTGGAACTGGTCTACGCATTTTTCCCCTAGTGATTTTGTATTCTAATCTTCCATGTGTAGCCCTCTTTTTTTTAGCAGTGTGAAGTAATGAATTTTGTTTATACCGACAAGAAGGGATATTTGAGCATTGTCCTTTTTATTGTTGTGACCGAATAGTTGCAGCTAGGATGTTTGCTATTTTGTGTTCTTCCTGTTTTTTCGAGATCATATATATCTGTGATCAATTGTTTTCATCAGAAGAAAAAGGAGAAAGAGAATAGCGAAGCGAAAGCTCTCTAAGAAAAATAGGCGGTAACAACACTTTCCTTGCTCCTGAATGTTCACCGTTCCGTGTGGTCGGAACCTTTGTCATATACAATGTATACCACAATGTACAGATTTAAACTGGATCGAGATATCACCGTGCATAAACGTTCATGTGAAAAGTGAAGAATTCTGCATATATCACGCTACTGTATAATATTGCCTTAAAACCTATACGTCCTTTCCCAACTATTTGGACGTCATTTGAGAAAAAACAAATTTTCTGATACTGGTAAATAGTTCAGAAAGTGAAAATGGAACTCTGGATATATGTGAATTGTTCATGTCTTTTTCACATGAAATACGTGTACTTATTATATTTTTGATATTTCATCTACATATTCTCCATGCGTTAAATTATGGTGGGTATTCAGTGGCCATTTACTGTGGTATAATCACTTATATAATTCGTCACAATTGTCTATTTCGTATATTGACTATTCGATGTTACCATGAATTTGTCCGGGATGTGCATGGCACAATATTTTGTCTTACACAATATAAATATTCAACACCAGACAGGTTAGTTTCAGAAAGCTGTGCACGTTTCTTTGAGTCCTAGATATTGTATAATTAATACTTTTTAACAACTTTCGACAATAATTATTACATGTTTAAAAGGTTGAATTGTCGGGAGATGATGTATACGCAATCTTTCAAGGACAATTAAGTAGTTCATAGAGGTGAATGAGAGGGAGGTGTGCGTTCCCGCCCTGAAGTTTAGCTGTCCTCTAAATGATGTCCTTAATTATTATTTAAGGCACCACTGAAATACACCACTGAATTAGTATTAAAACAACAGAGCATGTTTAACCAGATACGACGTGAAATATTTACTGGGTATTGAATTCTGACGTGTTTTTGTTCACAGTTCCCAGGATTCGTCTGACGAGGAATATAATCCAGAAGATGAAGAAGAGGTCACCGAGGGATCGAAGAAGGATTCTGGGATAGGTTTGTCATCCTCCAGTGGGGGTAACCCGACCTGAGGAGAGAGACACTCAACCAACAGGAAATGTTACCCATTATTTATTTTGTTCAGTGTGAAAGCATGCCCATAATATAACGAATGGATCGAAGCTAAAAATAAGGAGCTTATTGGTGCGACTGCCCATGGCTTGATCAAAGATGGAGTTGTATGATCGTTGAAATAAAATGGATGCGTTTACCACAAAGGGAAAAGAGTGGTGTGTCAGAGAAGGCTGAAAGAATGTCGAGAAGGTTGCTTGCGCGTCTCCGTTGTTGCACGCCATTTTGAGACGGAGCCTAATCGCTTTGGTGAATGTGGGTTGAATCACGATGTGTGTGTACTAGGTTTGTTTGAAAAAGGAGTCGACGTCTTTTTAGACGCAATAATTTAACTCTTTTCTGATGGCATCAATATGCAATATCTAGCTATCTTTATAAAAGTTATTATTCAAGAAGATAGTCAGACATACTGTACAGGTATCAGTTCGTGAGTGACAGTTTACAATTAAGTCCCTCCTAGTTACGTATGTGCATTTTTTCAAGATGTAGCTAGATATGTTGTTTTTTTGCAATCAGAATATGCCTCTCTATGCTACGAGGAACAGTCCCACTCTTGTGAGCTCTTATATTCTACCTATCTTTTTGAAAGATGGCACATTTAATGAATATTTAGTTTTAGTATCGCGTTTCATGCAATGAATCGGTATAAACAGTGTACAAGAACAACCCTTTAGCGGGAAATAAATTATCACACTGTTTACGTGTAATCTCAGAATCAGTTTTTACTATTGATTCTGTACTTGGAACTCGCTTCGATGGAACTCGCTTCGATGAAATAAATGTAATAGCCACCTTCAGAATCTTTGTTCGTAATACTAATAGATCTCAATACACCTTAAGCTTTAATGATATTATATAGATTGGTCCGGTCCACGTATATTGTGTCGAAATGCATTACATTTTGTATTACTTTTCATGTGGGAGGATAGACGAAATAAAGGCTATACAAAACATATAACGCCTATTATGGTATTTGTTATCTTTTTATCAAAAAGTTGATCGCTGATGCAATGATAATCTCTAGAAAAATAGCATCACAGTTACAAATATAGAAACGTACCCTGTCACATTAATTCATTCACAAACTGGATGGAGTATGTTTACCCCCGTTTACGAACACAATAAAATATTGTCATAAATTGCATAAAACACTGGTTATATGATCTACCCATGGACAAGGTATTTTTAAATATGACTCCGTAACTTTGTCCCAATCATGTATATATTTGAGTTTTGCATGGCATGACAAAATAGGTCAGTAGAATATATTTTGGAATGAATGACATGAAAAAAAATATTTTAGTGAAAGGTATAGAATTTCTGTACCGGTTTGATGGCAATGCACTGCATTAAGAGCAAAATGAGGCATGACTTCCTCGTTCAATTAGAAAAAAATCCATCTCGTAATGCACTATTCAAATTTTCCAACCTCAGCCTATAAGTATTGTCCACACCATGACGTATCATGAAAATGAAATATCAACAGTCTTGTTATTCTCTACATATCACATTCCTCGTCATTGTAGTAGTGATTGTACACGTAAAACAGATCGTCGAGGCACTCTCCCCTAGTTTGTTTTCTCCTCTGAAGTTCTCAATGTTCATCATCTATGATCCGTAGTTTGCCCCTGGAATGCGTTCGTATTTAGTGTCAGAATGTCCTGTTCTGTAGATGCGTTTAAACTCTTTACGATACGACCGGGCGAAGAAGAAGAGCAGAAATCCCCACTTCCAAGTCATGAAACACCAGATGCTTGCAAGGTAAAATCCACGTCCGTAGCCCGTTAGCTCTAAGATAAAAGATAATTATTAGGAAAATTTAAGTTTGTCAACCATTATAAGCTTTGAATATAAAAAGCTCCATGGTGATATAGCCTTGGACGACAATCCTATATAGTATACACCATTCCAACAAGTTATCATACAGAATTATAAGCGGACGTCTGGACAAAGAATTAGTTAACTCCATTAACGATATCATTATATCATGGTTTTTACTTAATCTGGGAAGAGACGTAATATACCGTACATAGTGTACTTGTATACATTTAAATACCGCCCTGATATAGCTAAATATATCCCATGGCCCCTATATTTTAGCAAATGATATAAGTGAAATAGGAAAAGCAAATATATTATTCTAAAGCATTGATACCTTGATGTTCAAAAATGGCAATTGTCAGGTAGGCAACTAAACCGCACACTCCTGCCAGCTGAACGAAACATCCTGAGACCATCAGAGGCTTCATACGATGGGCTAGAATTCTATACTCAGTACTTTCATTCTTCACATACCAAATGTGTAGTATTAAGGTAACTCCGGCGAAGATTCCTGTAAAATAAAAATGTCATCTCTTATTATTGAAGTGCCACGATCCAATTGCATAATCATTCAGGTGTAACACCGACATAACCCATCAAAATTGTATGGAGCATGTCAAAATTGTATGGAGCATGTAGTAAAGAAACTCTCCTTCTTATTTATAAAACAATGGTATTACCAATAATAGATTATGGTGATTTATTCTATGGTTCCACTACTCAATTACATTTAAATAAATTGCAAACATTGCAAAATTCAGCACTAAAATTAATACTTCATCTGCCAAAACTAACATGCACTATTGAAGTACATAGAAAATTAAATATTTCATTGTTAAAGACAAGAAGGGATGCTCATCTCCTTGACCTGGCATGCTCTAGAACTCATGATGAAAGATATCTAGACACAAGGGAGGTAAATGTTAGAAATTTAAAAACTGGAAAAAATATGAAAATTCCACATCCAAATATGGAATTTTTTAAGAAATCATATATATATCAAATGCCTATGCTCTGGAATGGACTACCAGAGAAAACCCAAAAAATTCCATCTCTAAAGGAGTTTAAAAATTATCTGAAAAATAGATATTTTTCAGAATTTGACCCATACATATCTTCAGTAGATAGTAGTCAGTGTAAATTGCCAGGCTTGTAAGTCCTGTTTGTAAATATCGATATAACGATAACCTGGGATTTAATAATGTACTTTTATTTATTTTATTGATGAGATTACACATATTATCAATGTAATATGGTAAACCCTTATGTACAGCGAGAAGTTAAAAACATTGTAAAATAATAGTTTCATATGGTTGTGTTAGGATAAGGGAATTAAAATTATAATTATTTCTTATCTCAAACAATATTTTTTTAGGACATATACATTAGATTTACTCTCCAATATTATAAAGTTAAATCTACCTATTATTAATAATGAAGCGATTATTTAGAAGATTCTTGTTAGAAGTGATACATTATTATTTTCTATACAACAACAATATCAAATTTACGATATAGTATCTTTTATAATAACAATAATTATTACAATTTGTATTACATGTTACACTTTTGTAATAATATAAGAATATTGTTTTACCAAAATTCTTGTAGTACATTACTCATTTATTAAGATAAATGTTCATGAAACGTCCATTTTTTACAGACAATAAGATTTTTACTATACTGATGTAGTAAAATCGGAACTTATTTACAGGGAAAGAATTAAAGAACAAATAAACTACAAAGAAGCACAAGAAACAACTATATAAAAGAAATATTGAGAAAACCTTTATGGAAACCAAGGACATTGGAACTCATTTAAATAGTGAAAAAAACACTGATATATAAAGTCAATTAAATACTGTACTAATTAGAATTAAGGATATAGTATCTAGATGTTAATTAAAAGAATATTTTGTTTTATGGGCCAACTGGAAGATCTATTTTTAGAGGTCACAGTCCAATTTCTGTAAATTGTTTGAACAGAATAAAAGTTTTATATATATAATATTATATACCTCTTAAAGTATCATAATTAAACATATATCATGGAATAGGTACGAGAGTAATATGAGAGCAGTGTTGATTTAGAAATAAATGAATTATAAACTATTACACCTTTAACAACTATATAAAATCCAGGGTTTAAAATCCGTTATACCAAAAATGAAAACTGTATTTCGAGATTTGATTAAATAACTTTTTTTTAGACAGTATTGGTTCCTCGGTGTTCATTTAAATGCGATTTTTTTTTATCGTTCTCAATCTCTCCTGCCCAAATATGCTTGAAATGTCTATAGCCTTGGTGTCATTTATTATAATAATCCTGAGTAGCCGCATGTTGTGTATCTTTTGAGGGGATAATCTAGTACACCTTGATCTATCTACACTTTACTTCGATCAGTGGCATATCTATAAGTGTTTTCCAATATATTCGAGTATCCTGAACAACATTCTAAAGTGATATTGTTGTTCAAGATATCGTTTAGTTATTGAAACATGATACGCGTGAAACACTATAGCATAATTATTCTACGTTTCCTCGTTGACTGTAAAGCTTTGAGTTACGATATGATATAGGTGGATACAGTATTGATATAAGACCAAAGTAGCATACAACATGAAATTAAGCAGGATAAGAATGAGAGTCATCGAACTTTAATATTCATTCTCGGACTAGGCCCATGCGGATGCATGGTAGTGGTACGACCAGAAATCTTAGCTTCATTTTTATCAGGAATACAGTTGTTTTCGATGGTGGAATAAACCGAATGCGGTAGGTGTCCCCCGGGGTGTCCCTGTATAACTTCTATCTGGTGATTTAGATAACAGTACAAATGTTCCACACTATACTTATCAGCTAGTCCATATCACATAGATAAAATCTGTTGATAAATACGGCGTATTTTGAAATATGTGTAAATGAAATATTAGGGGTTTGCATATTTCTATAACATATTACCGTATTACCATAATATATGGTCAATGTGAATTTGCGAGGACAGAAAATTGAGCTGAATATATAGCATACTTTTCTTCCTTCAAATGATAGGGAGATTACCCCTGAAATGCAAGATATTTTATAAATGTTTTGTTGGCCTGAGCAGGGCTTGGCTTGAGTCACAACGGGTTTCTATAGCATGATGTAGCGCACCCAATGCTTCCTTTTTGCCGAATTCGTGACTGTGTTTAGTCTGACGTATATGTTCGCATGACTGAGATTACACAACCTACATCCAAATGATGACATAACTATTTTCTATTTGAGTAATACACTGAGCATACTGAGGGCAGCATTCAAGTATGTATTTACCTCAATGGGAATGGGTATAATCAAATATATATATATTGAAATAGGCCGACTGATCTTAGGGCTCCTGATATAGGAGGAGGGGGGGGGGGGGGGGGTTGGTCACTATTAAAAAACACATTTGTCGAATACTCGACCATAAGAAGCGACAATGCTGATTTGTAGATTGTTTGTGTCAAATTCCCCAATACCGGGTGTCGGGTCGATCTTAAGAAAAGGCCATGCAGATTGTCGAGTCTAGAAAAAAAGGCCCTGTCGATTTAAGGCAGACGCGATTTAAGGCCTTACAGTAAGTGAGATAAAAATATGTTATATATGCAGTTGTATAGGCCTCCCGGATAGGCCTATACGTTGATCACAAATGTATCTATATTCTTCGTACTCCTACGAATAAGTAGAAAGCAATACCGGACTTATGGTCATGATTCTGTCTCAATAATGATCAATCAATCGATATATATAATATACCAGGTGGCACTAGTATAGGTGATGATAACTACACAATACCTGATAATAGTCCCCATGTAGCCGTGTGCCAGTTATTATATCCGATGCCAAAACATAGAAAGACGGATATACCAACAATTAGTCCAATAATTGAAAATGCTACGCGCGCTCGTATAGCACATCTTGATGGTGCCATGACACAGCAGATTTCTAAGTCTTATAGGAGTTTCAGATATAGTGCACAGTATGGTGGTGCAGTCTCTTTTGTAATATGTAGGACGTTCTGGTGCCGTACGCCGGGTATAGGTCAGACTCTTGCCATGAGAGAGCACATAAACATAGCCACCACTCAGTGGCGCCATCTTCTAATTTATTGCCAATACGTATCCCACTAGTAGCCAATGCCGCCTTTCGATCAGGTGAAACTCAAGGCATGGTTGTTATTGTAAGTTGTTCAGGAGATGCTCGTATTTTATTTTATTTTATTTTATTATGCTCTACGTTTCGGATCTACTGGTCCTTCCACAGGGACTAAAGTTTGACCTTTAACATGCATACAAGTTACGACCCACTAAACCACGATAAATCAGAGAAATCAGGGAGGCATATATAATATATATTATCTCCCTGGATAAGTGAAACAAGGATTTATTCCATGATTTGGCCGTGAGCGTACAATATAATCGATGTACTTGCCGCTCACAAGGTGTACAATATAAACTCACTGTATTGTACAGTGACGTCACGACCGTTCGAGTGTATAAGGATAACACAGTTTGATGAAATCAATGCAAATAAAGTTGTTTTAGGGTAAGAATCATGGAATAAAAGCAAGAATAGCCAAGTATCGCGTCTTTGGGGGCCTATATTCTCCTCGTATGGCCTCATACGCGATACTATGCTGTTCTTGCTATAGTACGTACACATTAATGACAAATCATATGAGTTTCTTTGCAGGAGAACATGCCTCGACGAGTGCACACACCTTCGAGAAAGCCTTCCAATGCCTGGAATAAAACATTTAGCAAATGGAAATATAATTATACAAATTGCTGTTAACCATTAAATGTACTTCCGTAAAATATAAAGGGGAATACATGCATATACAGTTATGCTCGCCAAGGTTGATGAATCCATATGTAAGTAGTATATAACAAGCACGCTGTGTAGCAACTTGGGGGCCGCTGGAGATAAGGGTTGCTACATCCTGGAAGGAGCAGGAGCTGGTCTAAGACAATGGGGGCCGCGGGAGATAAGAACATCCTGCACCCAGCCTAGGACAATGGGGGCCGCGGGAGATAAGGGCTAAGACAATGGGATGAGCTGGAGATAAGGGAGCGTAGCAAACTGGAGAGAGTGATATTAATTAGAAGGTATGTTATTATTATTATTATACAGGTATTGGAACTATGTATATAAACATGGAGAGATAAGGGTAGCAGGTTAGGTAAAGGAGGTTACCAAGTGTTAGGAGACACACTGACCCAGCACCATGACCCAGACAGAAGACTAAAGACAAACATACTAAGCAAGGTTAATGTTTATTAGGTAAGACATTAGTGCAGGTGAATTACATACAACATAAACCACATATTAGACTGATTATGTAAGGCATTAGTACGAATGAAAGTGGGATTACATACAAGACAAACATTAGATAATTACATAATAGACCGAGTAGAAAACAAGCACTACTAAAAAGTGAAATGATTCTTTAACAATGGGGTATTTAAATAGTATGTTCCTGTATCCTCGCAGCAGTTGCAGCGGATACATACACCTAAATCATCATTTAAGGTATCCACAAGTAAGTGGTCAATGTTTTTATCGTCGCAACACAAATTAGGATGTCCATTCCAAAAGTTTTCATCGTGTAAACTAATAGTTTCCCCACAGTAACAAGACACACTGTTAGTTCCCCTATTAAGTAATATTGTCCTCCAGCGCATGTCCTCCTGATACGCAACAGTTTCATCACCGAACATTAGAGCACGCTGTCCGTACATGATAGAGAACCTTGTATGGGCGCAGGCAGTTCCTTGGGCGTTTAAAGCTGGTAGTATAGGAACTAGCCTTGGGTTGAACCGTGTAGTTGTTGTACAGCGCTTGGGTCGAGTAAAGTAGAAAAAAGCACACACAAATGGTTCCTCCAAAGAGAAACCGTTGTAATTGAAAATGGTATTAGGTGGAATAGTTATTCCCTTTGTATCTGCACATACTTTATGAGCCAAGTAGGTTGTGTAATGTAAACCAAAATCGGACTGTGCCTCCTTGGTAATAAAGGTTAATGGTTTGGCTTTGAAGCAAATATTGAATTTGATGTAGGACTGTGTAAACCACGAGCCTACATTATCCATAGAAGAGTAATGTGATATGTTTTGTTCAGCAGCTGTTGAATATGAGGAGGCCAGGGTGTTGTTATGTAAGAACAACATAAACAAACGCAGACACTGCTGTGGATTGCTGTCTGCAAGCTTACGTTCCTTAGACCGCAGACGGTGCAGCCGCTTAAGCCTGTATTTTCCCATGTTGGATCTTTATGACTGTGTGTTAGTAGAGCTACTGGTAAATGAAATGAAAACCCGGATATATATATATACACCTATGTAGGATGCGTTGCAGCAAACGACAAATGTGTGTAGTTGGTTAAAAGGTTATGTGGGAGTCACCGCTTAGTAATGGAACATTGAGAAAATAATCTCCCGCGCCCAGTTCGCAACACTCGCAGCGCAGACACATACCATTTAATCCAATACTACGCACCGTTCCATTAAACTGGGTTAGTGTAACACACCTGACACCATTCTGTAAGCAGCAGGTACCAGTAGAACATGTTGACCAATAATTAGCATTGCTTAAACACACACTAAAGCCGCAATAACAAGGCAAATGCGTTTGATTATTATCAAGTAATTCCTTACGCCAGTCACCGAAAACCCTGTATGCAAAAAACATGTCTGCATTTAGCTCAAGGCGACGTCCGTACAGAAGGGCAAATCGCGAATGGCCGCAAGCAGTACCATTTAGGTTAAGTGCTGGTAGGATTGGGGCCATGGTTTTGTCGAATTTGGTTTTGGTTGATTTAAGTTTTGGCTGTGAGAAGTAAAAGTAAACCTTAACAAACGGTTCCTCACCCGCAAACTTTGCGTACTGGAAGACGATGTTTGGTGGGATGATAATTCCTTTGGTATCGTTGCAAACCGTTGTTGAAATAACGTACTTGTAATGGTTGGCAAAGTCCAGAGCGACTGATGGAGTTATGAAACCGAAGTCTTTTGCCTTGAAACAAATGTTGATTGCTATTGAAGGAATAGCTAACCACTCTCCCGTGTGTGGTAATGACGGATATTGAGAAATGTCCTGTAAGTCAGGTTTGGTGTAGTATTCATCTAGGCGAGTCAATTGGAGAAACGCTAAAAAAGCAGATAGGCATAGCACAGGGTTGTTGTCATCTAGACGCTTTTGTAGTTTTTTGGTACGAGCCAAACGCTTGAAGTAATTATTTTGCTTACCCATACTGAAAAAAGTATATGTTAAGAACGAGCTTAAGTTCTCTATATACCTGGTATGTCAAACTAAGGTTAAAACCTAACTTGCGAATGATAACCTGCAATTTATAAAATACGTGTATTATACTAGGTAGACCGCCTGATAAACAAGAACTGATAAACCAGAATAAATGTGACCTAGGTAAACCCTAATAGATAGCTTTACTTGTAGCGATATCAATTGTTCTAGTTGAATAAAGCGTAAACAGATAGCGCAAATTTAAGGGTAAAGGTGTGCCTTTATCAAAGGGGTATATAGGTAAATGGGTAGATAACATTTAAAAGTTAAAGTGTTATATAGGTAAATGGGTAGATATGAGGTGAAAGCTGTTATAGTCTGTATCCATTTGCGTTATTGGTAGCAGATTTAACAATCTATTCACCAGAGAGGACGTATATTTACACCTGTGATTTAAAAGCCAAAAGATAGAAAAATGGAATTCGCATATAAAAACCTGAACGTAAGTGTTGATGTGAACACCATGACGAAAACCTTTTCGATGAAGGTGACAGTTGTTACCGGTACAGATGTTAGTGTACTAACTTTTACTAATGTAACACAGAACAGCCACATAATGCCGGCGGCTCTTGTAGACTATATTGATATTAAAGCTAGGTGGCACGGCGACAAGTTCCTTGTTGTGCTAGAAGACATGGCAGCACAGCAGCGTCTAAAATTTTCAATGGACTAATGATAAAGGTGAGTGTACTTTGATTACAGTGTGGTGATGTCATTATGTATAAATAAACTATGATTAGTGAAAGTGTATAGCTATAAAAGGGACTGGGTTTTAACGTTTAGGTTGTAGTTACACCAGGTGCTGACTGTGCGAGCGTGTGTTTTATACTACTACTACCCACCTTTTCAATTAACCGATTGTTTGGAGAACCTTTAAAAAACATGGAACTCAGTAAATTTGTTTCACTGCAAAAGCGCGGCGAGGAAAACTATACACTAACCAGGGAAAAACCTGATGGAAAGATTAGGTTCGTAGTTATACCTAAAAAAGTGATAACTGAGGCACTGGCGCATGGAGACAGAATAATGTCCGAAGGCATTGTACACAAGGTAGACCTGTGGGAGGTAACACGTTCGCAACACAATGACCAGTACTACATGGCCTTTTCTAAAAAGGATGAAGAAGGCAACCGAATAGCGTAAGTACAGCTAAAAAAAAAACTAAACTAATATTACTAAACTTTGAAATTTACCCTAGGTAAACCTAGACTAAGTAGTATTAAAGTGTACGTCACTTATATTTACAGGTTTGACTGCATAAACATATCATTTGACGAATACCTGAAGATGAACGATTTGCTGACATCTAAACGTGGTTTTAAACGTAAAGCTAATGACGATGATGACTATGACGCCGTTTTAAACGGTAGCCTGGTACCATGTAATGAGGGACACGGAGCATATTCAGTATATAAATGGAAAACAGATGGTAGCGAAAGCACAAGAGAGTACCTGATAGAATCCAATTGTTTGGCTGAAGCCAAAAAAAACATGGAACCTACAGTTAAGTGCGAGATTGTTAAGCTAGCAAAGCCAAACATGACTGTACCCGATTTGTTGCGTACGACATACTTGTATTTGATGAGAATGGAATATCAGGACCGAATGAAAAAGTTTTGTTTACTGTGTAAGGATGGGACCCTACCTGCCAGCGAACATACCATAGGCTGCCAAGCTGAAAGCCTTGTCACACAACACGTAAAGGCCTGCCATTTAAGGATGTCTGTTATGCGTCTTGCCATGGCTGCTCGTAGCCTATGTCTGTACTACAACATTGGGATGCAGAGCGTATCGTTTGCCAAGGCTAGCGAAGTTCTGAAGGAAAAATACCATGCCCTAGACAACATGCTTCGATTTGAAGTTGGTGATGTTCCCTTTGAGTATGGACTGCTAGACTGCTTGTAGTAGCACCTGTTGTATAAGCCAGTCGTGTAAAAATGTAACACAAAGAAAAGAGCAAATGTTAGAATTAAGTTGTACTAAACATGTTTATTTAAAGGATATATGGAGCTAGTTAACCGGTAACCAGCTTTTTAAAATACACATAATGTTATTATCTACCTTTATTTAAAACCCCAGCATTTGTGGTTATAAATAAATGTTTGAGTAGAATATGTAAGTTATATATATATAGAGTAATCACATGAGGAGAAGTTTCACAATAAAGGTTGACGTAGAAAAAAGACATATTGTTGTTTCCTAAATACTGGGCCCTAAACGTTATAAATAAGATGTATAATGGAATACGAAAGTAATTACATGACGTGTTGACGTTATACATATAAAAGCATACAAGTAGCACGTTATATAAATAGAGGTTTTGCTGGAAATGTAATATACCCGTACAGCAACCTTTAGTTTAACATGGGACATATGGAACAATATTTAAATTAAATAAAACCTGAGAATTCTTTTGTGTACGAACATTATAAAAGACCGGACAAAAGGCAAATATATAAAAGCTAAACTGGAGGAGTTGGTGTATAGCTCAACCCGCAAAGACATACGTAAGCACAGAGACACGTTATAATATAAGACGAGTGACTATTGTTCTGGAAAACAGAACTAAACAGGGAACACAATAAGACCTAGGGATAAACTTAACATAACAAAAAAACGTCCTTTTTCTGACATTTTTTTTTCTTTTTTGCAAACTGTTCTAAATAGCAGTCGTAATAAACCTAAAGTAATGCAAGGTAAAGCACCTGTTATGTGCTTAAGTATACGAAAGAAAACAAACCTAAATAGTTTGCAATACTACAAGTACAGACTTATCTGCAAACCGATATTAAAAGTGACCATACCGATGCTTAAAATAGCACAGGAATTTTTGCAAACGGCTCTAAATAGTAGGTATAATACACCTTTAAAATGGTGCAAAATAGAGATGAAGTATGATAAAGCACCGTACGGTATTATTTTAATATGGGAAAATACAACAAGCATAGTTTACAACACTACAAAGGAAGGATCTGTACTAAAACACTTTGGAAAACGAGTCTAAATAGGGAACCTAATAAAAAAAACCCAAAAAAACCCCCCCTAAAATTATACAAACACTAGAATAGTTTGCAAATGTGTTTAAATAGTGGGCGTAGTAAAGGCTTAAAAAATACCTAAAGCAGTTAAAGCATTGCACGGTAACTTATAATGAAAAAAGTACAATACCAAATAAAAAATTTTGCAAACGGTTCTAAATATAGGTATAAAAGCACAGACAACATAGGTACAGCACCGTACGGTATATATTAAAATACGGAAAGAACAATACCAGGCACAACCGTAGCTAACAATATTACAAATGATAGTACATGTACTGGAAAAATACATACTGCACATGTTTAAAAAATACGGTTAAAAAAACCCCCAAAACCCAAAACATGTACGGCGCTGAATAAAAGTATTAAAAGCCAGACAAAACATTAGCAAATACCTGGTATTGTTCTTTCCATATTACATACATTTAAGTGAAAGGTACAGACATCTAACAAGTAAAGAATACCGCCTCATCGGCTGTAAAGGAGGAGGATGAGGCGGTGGGGATGGGGGAGGCAAAGGACAAAGCCTTTTTTGGATTTAGACCCGTAGCGCCACTTACAGGTGTTGCGGTGTAAGTGGATCTAGGGTCTGCTCCAAGAGCCAGTTGGACGAAAGGTCTTAACAAGACCTCTCGTCCAACTGTCTCGAATGTCTCATCCCCAATGTGTGGTGTGGCGATGTTGGGGGCTGAGGTCACACGTCTTAGAGCACCCATAGCAGCCGGGCTTTGGGGGGACATTAGGAGCCTCATGTGGTCGGCGCTGGTTGTGTCCATAAGCTTTTGGAATAGGCGCTTTGTCGCCATGCGACGCTTAAGCTTATGGACATAGCCGACCACACTAAAGGCTAGTGAAGCCAAAGCTATGAGGATAACTACAATCTCTGTCACAAGTTCGGCGATGTCCTCCTCCTCCTCCTTGTGGTCCTTAGCACTCGTGTCTGAAGCCTTGCCGTTGTGCTTGTTTGTGGGGGATGTGCCAGCCTTTGTTGCCGCCGCGACCGCCGTCTTCACCAGCCCGTGTCTCACAGCAGTGATCTTGCTCTGTAGAGTATAAATTGTTGGGGGGGGGAAAAAGTAAGGCACATGATACTAAATAATGCACTATGTAATTAAAGACATTACAATAAAAGTTACTACACGCTACGTTCATGTATATTGGGGTGTTGCTAATCATTATCTATATAATATCAGTATTTGCGGTTTTATGTATTCATAACATTAATAACGATAAATATATTACTGACTATATGTAAAGTATGATTAAACCTGCTAACCTTTTTTACAGCTACCTTTGATGTGGTGATGGTTGTTGTCGGTTCCTCTGGATTGCTGTTTTCCTTTTTCTCCTGCTCGCTTTCTTCAACTGGTGGTGCTGCCGGTTCTTGATCCAATGGATTCTAGGAACGAAATTGTTGTGCTGTTATGTCAATAGTGCTTAGTGCGGTAAACAGTGGTGCGAACCAATGGAATACAATATGTATTAAAGTTGTGTGACTAACGTATTCGTATTATTATCATTATTATTATTATAAAAGATTGAAATAAAGAACGTATAAAAATAACAACGTTACCTGTGGTAACTGTTCGTCGTGACCTTGCAAGCTTTTAGTTGTGTTGGTGTTGTCCTTGCCACCGGTTAGGGACTATTAAAAATAAAACATACGCCAAGTTACTTAGCATGTATATATTAAAGCAAAACAAACAAGAAGTTAGGTTATAAATATATATTATATTTAGATATAAACATGTAGTGAAAATACCCTAACTGAGAACACACACACACGCACACACACGCGCACACGCGCACACACACGCGCGCACACACACACACACACACACACACACACACACACACGCCATGTGGTTCGCATATTATATTATAACTACTGGTTACAATATAGGATAATACATAGCGATATTAAACACTTTTTAAAACAAGGTAGCTAACCAAAGAATACAACGAATATGTACTAATGACCTACCGTAATCAAGGGTTCGCACTCAGCGACTAGGACGATGTTCAGGTTTTGGATGAGCGCCTGGTCCGTGCAGAGGAAGCCAGTGTGTCGTACGTCTATAACCACTAGAGAAGGGAATACGATCTGAAGGCGGTCGATGTTGCTTTTCCTAATCTGAGTGTTTAGGTTTAGCCGCAGATCCAACCGTTTTACCCACCGTTGTGGAGACATTGACAAAAGTCCGTACGAGCCTATTGTGCGGCAGACTGCCAGGCCGCGCGTCCTGTGGCAGGAGCATGACCTGCAGAAGTCCCCTCTACTGCTGGCATTCCTGCACAGCACCCACAGCACTATGCAGCTGAGAAATACTATCTTGCAGGTAACCATTGTACAACAGGAGTACAGTGACAGCCGATGTAATGCTAACTCGAAAACAGAAAGAAACCTGATTGAGTTGTCAGTCCTTTCTTTTTTTTGCGTCTATCTTGCGTCTATCCTGCTTGAGGGTGCACGTGGAAAGAGGCAGAGGAGTCAGCTGAGGTCATGAGAGGGGCCATAAAACAATAAACATTGCGAAGCGCCAAAGCTGGACAGGTGCATCGTGGGAGTAAACAACACGTTTTTTTGTTTTTTTTTGTCAAAGCGCCGCAAAGTAATACTAACTAAGACAATATGCATTGTATCTATGCTATATAATGTAGGCTGTAAATACATAGTAATATTAATAATCCTATGAACGCTACGTAATATATTTCGCCTGCTCGAGAAAGGTGTCCATACTTCCGGTTTGTAAATACCGAAGTAAGCAGCCTTTTTTTTATTTTTTTTTTACAGAATACCGAATAACTAGTGCTAGCTATGACAAAACGCATTGTATCTGGTTTAGATAGTGTATATTATAAATATAAAGTATTAATGTTTGCCCTATAAATAGTAGGGAGTATATCTCGCCTGTTCGAGAGCGGTGACCATACTTCCGGTTAATAAGTGATCCGATGAAACTGAATCGAGTTTAACCTGGCTAGCGACTGATGTGTTCTTATTTACGTTTTGCCGAACCGTACATAGACGAAAGGTATGTAGTCGCTTCTTACGTTTCAAGCTGTTTTATATATGTTATGAATGTATCCATAGGATAGATAGAAAGAGTCACAGCGATGACTATGTTATTCGAAATGTAGTATGAGTAGCGCTATAACCATGTGACAGCTATGTGTTGGCACTAGCGGTCACACCACGTGGAATTAGTTGCACCTTGTATAGCTAACCATAAGACCTTTCAACTGTCAACTAGCGAAGGCGTAGTGTTCTGTATAATAAATGAGTTTGTTTAGTCGATCTTCTATTGATTCTATTCTATTGTTAAATGAAAGGCTATTGTGTGGTTACTATTGAGTAAATAAACCACTATCTTTTTGTAGGCGTAAATACTGACTTATCCGAATGACCCGGATCCTAATGATAACTACGACTAGTAGAAGGATGTTCATCACATGATGCGTCGAAGAGGAAGATATATATATATATATATATATATATATATATATATATATATATATATATACACACTGACAGGGAGTATAACTACATAGTATAGCGCTGTTGTGTACTTTGCTAAAAGGTTTTGTAAAGACGGTCTAGACGCGGAGCGAAACCTTGTGCACTATTTATTCTACACACACGTAGTACAACGGTTTGTGTAAAGACAAAGCAACACGATATACGCTTTTATTATTATTATTATTATCACAATGTATTTTTGCTCGGCCTTTTTGGTGATTGTTATTTGTGTGGGATACACCCAGCACAACAGTGATATAGTGGATGTTACCAAAAACCTGTGTACAGACTTTCCTGGGCAATGTACGTGTTTTGTCGACAATAATGTTCATTTTATAAGGTGTCGGATGGCTAATGACGATCCACAACAGTACCTGGCTCCCGTGCGTTACTCCATGTTTGACTTTAGGATGTGTTCCATTGGCATATTTAGACCTAGCTTTGCCGAACAGTTTAGCGAAGTTTTACAAATGGACATAAGCATGTCGCTGGTTGAAATAAACTGCACAGACGTTCAGTGTAAGGACACAAGCTATGTTTTAATAACAGACTGTCCAAAGTGCGTTCACCACCAGTCGACCACGACCACGACTGCAGTTTCTACTGCAGACAACTACAAGACCACACTGTCAAGTGTATTTCCCTTTACTAACACAAGCACCTCTCCTATATCCTCCTCGACCAAAGAACCAGTTACTGTTACTACGGATATAAGTATTATAGTATCCACGACCGACACTGTTGATCACGAAGGCACAGAACCTGCTACTAGTCCTGTTAATAGCGATGATTATGAAGGAACAAATGCTGAAACTATTGCTCTGATATCCATATGTGTTGTACTTGGACTGAGTGTAATGGCAGGTTGTATTGTTGGGATATTATTTATATTACACAGGCGAGGAATTGTTACAATCGGACGAAGATCTAATACGATATACACGGGCAACGAGGTGTACCAAAACATAGTGTTGGCTGATATGAACGACAGCTCCAGCTCCAGCTCCAGCAGCGTATGAACAAGTGGTTAATATGTATGGAGGGAATAGAAAAGCGCTAAGAACACTGTAAGTAAATAAAAGAAGCACACAGGTAACATTTTGTAATTAAGCTTTGTTTTTATTTATAACTATATTGCATTGTAGTGTTGACATTGGTAATTATATATATATATATATATATATATATATTTATTATTAATCACAGTAGCATATCAGTACCGACACACATGGTTATACATTACGGCTACATTATAATCGTTTTGGATTAGCTTTGTGGAAGAAAACAAGTATACATAATCCTCCAGTGATATGTTTGTTTTAAACTTTAACTGACAGTATAGCACACAGTAATGTCCGCACACAGAGCTTTCATGACTTTGCAGTTGTTTAATACTAAACTTGTAATTTGGTCCATTTGCAATCATTACACGTAAAATATGTTTGTGATAAAAGGCGGGAGCTCTGGCTAGGGAATCAAACAATTCGACCGGTCCGCTAACAGGAAAGTATAAGACAAACCAATGCATTCCCTTTAGATGACGTGGGGATGAGTTTACAATAAAACATGACGGTCTACTTGTGATAGTTATGGGTAAGTCCTGATAGGATATAGAACCCTTAAACCATGTTATGCTACGCAAGCAGTCATTAATGTCCTTTTGGCTAAGGCCTTCACCAAACACAAGGGACGTAGTAGAGTTAGCCTTCTGTGTAGACATTTCGGGCGTGATCGATCTTTAGCAGTGCGGGTAAAGTTCCGTAGGCCAGAAGTGTAACAGGACTGGTAAGACTTTTACCGAATGTCACCGACAGTCTTGTACTTCCCTTCTTCATTGGTGTCGTTAGAAGCTCCTCCGCTTTGTTTTTGGCTACGTCGAAAATGAAAAGCGTAAAACCCTTAAGGTACTCTGACTGGCTTATGGCAGGGAGTTCCTTTTGACTGGCTGGACGACTTTCGAACAGGGTGGCGTACGCCTCGGTAAACTCGTCTTCGTCAAAGTTCGGTTGCAGTGGCTTTCCTGGTACAGAGCGTCCGTCCACCTCCAGAGACAGCCTCGTTATGGAGAAGTGTTGAAAGTGAAAAGGGTTTTTAAGATTGGAGCCGTTGTATGCATCCGCTAAAACTAGGCCTACAATCAGCTGCTTGGGTAGGTTGTCCTGAAATATATTGTCCGTGCTCCAGCTTAGATTTGTCGTTGGAATGTTAAACGTTTTAATGTCGCTCTTGGTATATGGATATAGCACCGGTTCCTTGTGCAACATGGCATCGTGAGCCATAAGCAGTCCTGGATTTATCTTTACATGAGGCACGTGTAGAACAGCCTCCTTTATGGCAACAGTATAGTGCTTTGACGTTCTAGCCACCAAGGGTGCTGCGACGGCTTTTGTTATCTGTTTTTTAGCCTTTCGATACATGCGCTTTTTCCCATCTTTACTAAAATTTTGCCCGTCGTTCTTGTCTTTCCTTCTTTTCTTAGCCTTTTGTTTAGCAGTTGCACTGTATTCCTCCTCATTCTCCTCATTCTCCTCCGCTTTCTCCTCATCCTCCTCCTCTTTTTCCTCATCGGTTTCCCACACCCCGGTGTCATTGTATCGATTAAATTCTTCCGCAGAGGTGTTGACGTCATAGGAACCTGGTAACTTGGGGTACATTAGCCTAAACTTGTCCTGTGCCGGATACAGCTTGACGTGTAGAGGCACTCCGTTGATGAGTAGTTTATTCTGCTCTGTAATGTCACATGGTAAATAGGTCATAAGGTTTGCCTCCCGACCTTTTTTTGTTAGTTTATTACGGGCTGTTAGACCGGTGTTGGCGCTTGTTTTTGCGTCTGTATCGTCCATAACACCGGCCGTATCTTTGTGAAACCCCGCAATACTAAACCAGCTTAGGTGATCGTTAACTCCGTACCGTAGCATAGTGTCTATAACGGCCTTGTAAGCTAGGTTCGTCCCTGTTCCATTATTGACGTGACATTGCTGGAGCATTACCTCCATTTGGTTAAAGATGGTAATGGCCGGCATGTTGACAAGCGTGGCATTATCCTCCTCCTTTACTACGGCTCCTGTGTCTGTCAACAGTTGCAATTTGACCATCAGCTTTGTATTTTTAAGATCGATATAGTCTGAAGAGTGGTTCTGCACGTCGAACTGGATTACAGACCCTCCCGTAAACGTTCCCACAGGCCTAAACTCTTTAATGTAAACCTCACTGACGGCGGTGTTAAACGGGGTAACCGTAAACAGGTCAAGTCTGTTGGAGAACCCTTCCTCTGCCCCGTCCAGTACATACGTAGCCATTTGGAGTTTCTTTATTATTATTATTATTATTCGATTGGACTATGCCTTTCGAAACCTGCGCTTTGTAGTTGAACCGCCGGTTTTAGACTGTTTATTTCTACCTCTTCTTCTTACACGCTTTCGCTGCTTTCTTACTCCGCCTTTACGCTTGGAGACACGGCCACCAGCTTTTTTTCGTGTGTTAGCTTTTGCCTTGCGTCCCCTTCCGCGCGTTCCTCTTTTTGTAGAATGACCGCCTGTTTTCATTGCTGAGGTATTTATACTGTTGTACGTCTGAAACCTGTCCTCTTCCTCTTTTTCCTCCTTTTTGAGTGCAACCCTGGCTCGCTCAACTACCTGATGCTCGGGGCTAACAAAAACAGTTGACTTTTTACCGGATGATCCCTTTCCGCTGTGTAGTGTAGTAATGTTATTGTTGAAACTAGTTTTCGTAATGCGCTTCCACTGTTCTGTGTCTGGTATATAGGGCACAAACGTCATGTTCTTTGCAAATGAAGTGTACAGCGCACCTCTTTGGCGTTTACTGTTGGTACCTTGTCTGTTCCACTTCTTATATAGATACGCAGATGTCTACACCCAAACTGGTTCTTTATGCGCATGTAGTACGGAATAGCTATGGTCTCCTCCCCCTTCTCCTCCTCCCCCTGCCGTATGACTCGAAGCAAAGGTCTGAATTCATCTTTGATAACGGAGCTATGAGTCAAAATATCACTGTATACACAGAACATGTCCTCCTTGTTGTTGTTGTTGTTGTTGTTGTTGTTGTTCTCCTCCCCCTCCTCCTCCTCCTCCTCCTTTTCCTCGTCGTCGTTTTTAATAACCCTAAACTCCATTAATGACATTTCCCATAGTCTCCTACTCAAGTCTACGCACATGGGTATTTCCACAGTAAAGTCCCAAGGCTTGTTAAAAGGGTACTTTTCCTTCGAGTCCTCTGAAGAGACGAACATGTACAGGTGATTCACCTCGTCGTCCTCTCTATTGTAGGACATGTGCGTGATACTAGTGCTCATCATTGACATTATTATTATTATTATTATTATATGTCCTTGTATTCTGCCTCGCTAATCCACGAATTGAAACGGGGACCCCAGCCGTACCAACGAACGATATACCCAGGCGTTCCTCCTAACTTTTTTTTCTGTACTATTCTGTCTATCTTGTATACGGTGTCGTCGTTGACACGAACACGTTCCAACTCCTCAGTGTAAAACCTGCCCTCAATCGGTTCGTTGTTCCAGTCTTTTATCGTGTACATGGGTATTCCCTGCATGACACGTCGGTCTACGATTGTAAACAGTTCGTGTGTGTAGCTTTCGTCGTACTGCCGTGTAAAGGCGTGCTTGGAGCGAGATAAACGAACCACATCGCCTACGTTGAGCTTATATATACTTGCTGCGGCGGAGGCGGGTGCCCTCCTTCTTTTGTTCTTGGGTTGTAGAGACTTTTTCCTTTTCCGCGGAGCATACTGAATGTTCCAAAGGCGAACAGAATCAGCTGATTGTGCTTGCAACGGAGTCATACGTATGCTAGAGTGATAGTCACTGTTATAGGACCATGTAATGTCCTGTAACACATCTATCCACCGCCTAGTCTGTTTATAGTACATGTATTTCGTTAGCTTTGTCTTTAGCGTTTTTATAACGCGTTCCGCATAGTTGGCCTTGATCTCCGGATTAAGGGTTATGACGTGCTTAACGTCAACGTCCTTTAAATACGCAGCTACGGCTTTATTCTTGTTTTCCGGTCCTCCGTCTGTCCTAAGCACTTTCGGCTTTCCGTCGGTAAATACCGTTTTGAATGCTTTGACGGCCTCGTTGCCCTTTAGTGACTTGAGGGCTACCGTGGTGGTGAACCTTGTAAATATGTCAATGGCCACCAGAATGTACGAATACGAGTCATTGTTGTCCTTCCACTTTGCTAGGTGTGCTGTGTCGGCGTCGATTTGGTACAGTTTTCTGGGTACGACTACCCTTGGACGTCTGACTTTTTCCGGAGCTTCTTTAAACAGGGTATATGTCTCCTGTGCCTCTAGCCAGTTTTGAACCTCCTCCAACCTCAAATGTAACCCGTTCTCCTTTGCAGCACGTCGTAACTTAACCGGTGTGGAATAGGACGCAGGATGTCTAAGATTATAGTAGATATTAGTAAGTTGCACATCATTGCTGTCATTATTATTATTATTATTATTATTATTATTATTGTCTGCTGCTCCTACACCTCCTTCCATAATGCCGCCAGTCTGTGCACTGATGAATCCTTTTTCTGTTTTGCTGATGTACTAGCTTTTTTTTGTGCTTTTATACCGACGGTCTTTTTCCTTTTATATGTAGGTTTAACATCATCATCATCATCATCATCTCCCATACCGTAGTGGGGATGTACTATTAGCTTCCTTTTTCTTCCTCCTCCCTGTGGTATACCGGGTGGTGGTGGAAGTATTCGCTTTTGTTGTTGTTGTTGTTTTTGTTGTTGTTGTTGTTGGGTTTTTTTAACGTCTTCTTTCCTTCTTTTGACCCTTTTCAACAGCGACGCCAACGGCGTCGCTTTTTTCTCATTGGAATCTTGTAAGGACGATAGCGGTAATAATGAGGATGGGGATGTGGATGAGGATGAGGATGAGGATGGGCGCGCTGATGGTGATGGTGATGGTGATGGTGATGGTGATGGTGATGGTGATGATGATGATGATGGTGATGGTGATGGTGATGATGATGATGATGATGATGATGATGAGAATGGGATTGACGGTAATGAGTCATTGTCGTTGTTGGCTTTATTATGTTCACCTGCACCAAGCATACCGGGTAATAATGTGTTGTCACTACAAACATCATTAGTATGCTGTTGTTGTTGCAAGGTATCCATTGTCTTCATAGTCAATGACTTGTATCGGTCATATGGCACTAACACTATTTTCTGCATTTTCACTTACGTAGAGTATAAGTGTTTTAAATGACTCCAGTAGATCAAGAATGATAATTGGATGCTTACTCAAAAGTCCAGACTTTACTTTTGTTGACGTCTTTGCATCGCCCAGGGCCGAAAGTATACCTGTGCGTTGTCTTACAACCTTTTGCAAGGACGGAGGCAAGGGTAGCGTCAGTAGGTTGCGGGCAATCTCACTAAACGCAGCTACCTGCTCGGAAGTGGCTGTATCCAACAGTGCAATGGCTTGCGTTCGGCTCGGTGTTGTTAGTAACAAGTGTATATAGGACCTGTTCCGTTCTAGTGCTCCTCCTCCTCCGGGCATGACTTAACATGATAATGAATATAATGTATAATACACTCTTCTATTTATACTTTGGGAATACCTTCTTCTTCTTCTTCCTTTTCGCTCCAGTGGTTTATGTTAGAGCTGAATTAGTAAATAGTGTCTACGTCTCCATCGCTGTCATCAGAACAGGAGCAGTCGCAACCAGTCCTGCCGGACATGGGGGAGCCAACACGTGCCTCCATACTCAAGGACCGAGAGCTACGACGAGGAAGAAAACGTCGACACAATGAGCCTGGTGGGATATCGCAGTATTCTCCGTTTCCAAGGTAGACACTACCGCCTGAGCGGCACTGTTTGAGTCCATGCGACTTCCTCACCTTCCGGTTCTCTCTTGCAGGTGAGTTCGGAGGTGTAGGTACACTGGTAGTAGTAGTAGTAGTAGAAAACGGATTGTAACCTTCTCCAAACGGACCGCAAATGTCAAAGCCCTGTTTGGGTTCATCGCTAAGCACATTGCGCTGTCTGTAGTAGGGAAAACACCGTCCTCCTCCGGCATGAGAAGGGGGAGGAGGAGTAGCAGGGAAACACCGTCCTCCAGCAGCAGGAACTCCTGTTGACATGAACTGGTTAGCATTGTTGGTTGCGATAGCGGCTTGCTGTTGCGATTCAGACTTGCAATGGGTGTCTAGTTCGTCTAGTCTAGTCCGCAGCTGTAAATACTCCCTTTCAAGAGCATCCAGACGGCTCCCGACACTGTCAGCGGACCGGTTGAGGTACAAAAAGCTATCCACCAAACGTTGGCTGTTCAACCCTATTCTCATCTTAGCAAGGGGACAGTCTGGGGACAGGCGCAGGTGCTCAACTTCAACCACATCGCTTTTCTGCCAGTCGTTGATTCTTGTTCCGCACTGGTAACACTGTACAATGTCTTCATTCTGGGTGTAGAAAAATCCGTTGTTAATCATGGCAAAGAGTTCTGGTGTGTCACGTTTCCATGTCGAAAATGTTCTGTATCTACATTCCGGATCCTTATAGGAAGGATACATAGGGGATATGCTATACTTAACAATATCCTCCATTACTCTCTTCTTCTTGGCTTTTCCTTGTCCTACACAACAACAGCAGAAGAATGATAGTAACGTCTCGATTCTGTTTCTCTTTTTGTTTGTAACGTCAGCAGTAGCAGTAGCATTTGGCATATGCGGATGCTTCGGTGTAACGCTCTACACTGTTGGTCGCTGTCTCGCGTCGTCCGTCTTCATTTATAGGTAATCGATATCACTTTGTGTACACTATGGTATCTTCGTCGGGGAATATGTGCGTCATCAGTTTAAACGGTGTGTGGTTTGCGGGAGATAAGTCAACCATTAGATAACCGTAGTTTTCATCTGTAGCATCGCTGTACGCCTTTGCAAGAACGGGATCCAGACCTGTTTGGCTAGCCAGTCGCTTAATCTGTAGTATGTCTCTAGGGTTCTTGAATAGTATGTTGACGTGGGTGTTCAGCGCTATGGTTCTACTAGACTTTCCTTGGCAATATATATTCTGGTTGATGTATATAACAGATATGTTAAGGTGGTGACTACCTCTCGTAAAAAGCTCCTCTGCCTGCTTGTTGTTGCAAACGTCACTCATCAGGTCGTCAAGTATCCACAGGGAGTGCTCTTTACCGTCGGACAAACTCTCTATGTCGGAGGGTAAGCCCTTCACAAAGTTAACGTGTTCTACGTCGTTAAACGTTTCCTGCCATATACCGTAAAAGTATATAATCTTGGACGGCTTTACACTAAACAGCTTGTCGCAGTGTTTAATTAACCTCTTAACAAAATGGGTCTTGCCGCTAGACGTACAGCCACTAATGCATACGGTACTAGGACTATAGAATATATGCTCTGGAAGTTCTACCGTCTTCGTATCCAACACGGTTGCCATCGTTCCCGTCGCAATTAACACAACAGCTCGTTGTTCCTAATCTGCTCCCGCAGGTCTGTCCACGTTCTACCCAAATAGTTGTTCCCCGTGTAGTCTTCGGGGCAGGTAATATGGGCCAGACTCTTGTCTATTCCCGCAGACCAGTACCGTTCGCCCGCACTAAAGTACACAAGTTTCTTATCGTCTGTGTTGACAAGCGACGTCCTCACATTTACATTTGTTAGGAGCTTTAGTCGGGATACAAGCGTCATGCACTCGTTTTTCCCATGTTCCTCCCACTCTGGCGATGTGGCCAACCCCTGTACAATAGGTCTTATATCGTGTGCTTTTCCAGAGCTGGCTAAAACACGTCCTGCACGTTCAATGTCCTCGTGAGCAGTACACATACAGTAGCAGAACAGGTGCTCTGCCGACTTAAATCGGTGTCCCTCGTAAAGCAGAGTGCACGGGTACTCCAGACTCAGCGGATCTGCCCAACCTCCAATGGCGTAAAGGTATAGGGGTTTCCAGGGACACAGCACAACGTCCAATGGTTTTGTTTGTATGCCATCGGCCATAACTACTCGCTTGCAGTAAGTGTAGGAAAATCCTCCTCTGCTCTGCTCGTATGTCATCATGTTATTATCATTGTACAGTCTAAACCCTTTGTTTTTTGCGGATACTACCTCCTTCGTGCTTAACACGTGTTTAAATATTTCTAGCGGCTGTTGCACTCCTAGTTTGCTAATTCCTTTGCACGTGAGCTTAGTGTTGTTCTCTTCCCTGTTGTGTAAAACATAGGTCTTACTTGCAAGAGCTACCAGTTCGTCGCCCTCTGCCTCAAGTTTAAAGGCACCCGGTTGTCTAGCGTCGGTTCGTTTGTGTGACTCGCAGCATCGTCTTGGAAACCACTCGGGTTTCTGTCCGTCGCTGCAGCGGTTGTATATGCTCGACATAAACTCGCTCTTCATCTGTGGCTTAATGACATCCTCGAGAGACTTTCCGCTAATGCCAAAGTAAAGAGAGTCTGTGTCTGTCTCGCCCAGTACGTAGTCCCTGCGGTCTATGAAACGGTCTAAACAGTCGTAGTAGAACTGCAGCATTCGCAGTTTGGCGTATTGCAGTATAAAGTAGCCGACATGAATCGGTAGGTCTAGTGTAATCCTTTTTTTGACCATCTCCAGTTCGTAGTAGCTGTGGTCAAGTTCGCTCAGCTTCCTAAATGTCGGTTTATTCGCCTCTACCATGGCCTGCCTTTTGCTGTTGGTGTACGTAACGCTTGTGTGCCTTTCCTTTGACATTATAAGGCCCCCATAGGCAGAATTCCCCACTAATTTCATTGTGTCTGCAATTATGGACTGTGCCGGGTCTCTGTCGCCCCGCAGGCGGGCGTCCGTAACGTCTTTCGTAAACGAGGAAAAGCAGGGTGATGGACAAAATTCGAGCACCTGGTAAACCTTACTAACTGTTATCCCGTGGTTAATGTACCATTTCAGTAAGGGGGTGGCGATTAGCAGTCTCTCCGCCTTGGTTCCAGACACTAGCAAACGTCTGGGCTTTTGGGACAGGTCGTGCTCTCTAACATGGTTCTGCATGTGGTCGCCTATGTCTTCAAACATGACATCGGTAGTGCAGAAAAAGGGACACATCTCTGCAAAGTAGTCGTGTGGCACTTCGTTATCCGTGTCTGGTTTAACTGCCGACGGGCCTAGCCGATCCCACGATTCCGGTATACTAACGTCAATCTCAAGCATCCCAAACAGTTCGCCCTCAAAGACTGCTTTCAGTAATTGCTCTTCGGTCACTCGGCCTCTTTGGCGTCTGTAGAAGGTAGGGTAAAGCGTATTGGCAAACGCTTGCAGGTCGCGGTCTGCTGTCATCTGTTTCCTAAATTCGCACTCTCTCATTGTGACTACGTTATAACCCCACTTTATTAGGTTGCTTTTCTTCGTCGCAGTCGCCTTTTCCCTCTTTGCTCTGTTCTCTTCGTTCATACGTCCTACTTGACATAAGGCACATCCATGCCAATAACAACCGTCCAGCTCCCACACCGTGTTCGATTCGGGACACATTCCGTCTGCTCTGTACGAGGCGATACGCACCTCCTTGCCTGTGTTGCATTCGTGTCGAATTAGGGGCTGTGCCGCTTTCTTACGCTGCCTATTGAGCCACTCCAACCACACAAACATGAGCATGTACGTATGACATCTCTCAGGGACAAATCCTGTTTCCCGTTTTCTCCTAATGTAGAATCCAGTGGGCATGTCCTGTCCTATAGACCACAAATACAGCGCATTGGCGTCGTATCCAACAATCTTCTGACACAGCTTATCCCCCCCTCTAATCAATGTCTCACCGCTTGCAATGTGTCTCGTAAATATAATGGATGGTCCGCCAATTATGTTCTTCTTTACGGTGGCGTATACATCCTTGTCGTGTGGTGAGAATCTGCAAAAGTACTGCCCTGCCTGTTGTGCCGTGCGATGAAGCATTTTGCGGGCTACACCGGGTACGGATATGGCATCTTTAAATACATCAATCCCTCTGGCAAAGTAGAATGCCTGTAGCTTAGACGTGGCAATCACAAACCCTTTGGTGTCAAGATTGTTGTAGTATTCTAAAAAGTCCTTCATGTTGACCATGCTGTTATCACGCCATACACTTTGCATTGATTGATACTGCTCTGTGGTTATGTTTGTTTGCTTCAGCGTTGAAAAAAAGGCGTCGTGTGGCGGTAGCTCCGTTTCCTGCAGCTTCTCTACACTATCCATATATTCGTACGGGAAGTATCCCTTCAGGTACTTGTCCTCCACCCCGTACGCGCGTAGGTACTTGGCATAGGAACAGCCAGGAGCTAAAAAGTTGGCGATGTCGAGGAACTTGTACAAACCGTTGTCCACCACAAGGTAGCTATTGTTCCTCTTCACAACAAAGCTTCTTTGTTGTGTCTCTTCATCGGCCATGTTCAAATGCCTAAACAGCTGACGTTTCACTAGGTTAATATCATAGTTGGCCGAGTTGAAGCCAAACACAGGTAAAACTCGAATATAGTTCCTTAGCTTTCTCTTCAGTCGGGACAAGTGGCTCACCATAATGTTTATTCCCTTTCTTAAAGGTGTTACAACATTCTCATCCGCATTAACATTGTTGCTGCTGTGTTCATCATAGCCATCGCTATCGCGATCGTCTGTTCTTTCTTCTTCAGGGTTGGGATCATTTGCTTCTTCTTCTTCTTCTTCTTCTTGGACTCTTGCCGACCATGTAGCTAATAGGTCGTCCAATTGCTTAAAAACGTTCAGCCATCTGCTCTCACTAAGTCGTTCAGCAACAGCCTGGATCTCTCCAAGGCGGTTAAACATTTTGGATAGTAGGTCGTCTACATTAGCCTCCACAAAGCATATGGGGACTGTAAAACCTTCAACGTTGCTGCATACCGATACAGATATAGGCCTATGTTTCTGGTACCATAGCAGCTTGTCCGAATTTTGTATTGACGTCTTCTCCAACAAAGCCTCAAAGTCGTAGACGGCAAAGTGTTCAAATGTTCTGTCATCTGTCGCTATGCCTACCTCCTCCAGCTCTTCAAATATTGTCTTTGCTTGGCTGTACACACCTCCCTTATAGGTAAACTTCGTTCTACCGCTGCATATTCGCCTGTGTAAGGTCAAGTTGTTTAAACGCGTAAAGTGCCTACGACAAACGTCGCACTGAAACTTCTTGGCGTACGCGTTAAAGTCTCTAATATAGGAAAGGTGCCCGTTGTACATGTTTATATTCATTTTTGATTGAAAATGGCATTTGGAAAGGTATATTAGAAATACGGAATCATCAGGCTGCATGTCATATACGTTTACGTTCAACTGAAAGCATTCTTCAAGGTCGGACATATCGTTTAGTAGTATTCCCCTAAACTGCTTTGGATCGTGGCAAAGTTCAACGCTGTAGGTTGTTTTAATGTACTCCCTCCACTGCTCATATAGCTCCGTGGCTGCCTTGTTCGTAGGTTCCCTCTTCATGTGCAAGGCTAAACATCTAAACACACATAGGTTGTCGTCTATTGGTTGGTTTCGGTGGTCTTGTTTTACATCCAAACACACAAGGCTCCTCTTATTCTTAAGGTAGGCGGGACACAAACCCTTTCCAAGGGGATATTCTGTGAACGTTACAAAATAGGTTATGTTGGTAATCATCCACGGCTTCCACTTGGAGTCGGGTCTAATAGAACGTACATATTCGTAAATGTCCATGTCCCGCAGTACTGTCTTCAGTTTCAGTAGGTCGGCGTGTCGGGACACATAGAATGGCTCGGCTAAAAGCGTCGAGTTGGTGTAGGGAATAAAGTATCTAACCTCATTTGTCTCTGTGTTGCGCAGAACTGTACCAACAGATACATCAACCCTAAATGCAGTGTCTACTTCATTCGCTATAACATCCACATGGCGATCAAACTCGGCAGGGCCCTCTTGTAAATCATTGGTGGGAAAGTTAAACTGGGCGGTTACATCCCCTCGTCGGTGAGGACCCAAAATATGCTCGCGGTTAACGGCAAACATCTCCTCCATGTCCTGGTCTATCACGTTACCATTTGCTTCGCGCCATGGTGCCTGGTCCCACGGAGGGTTTTGCAGCTGGTCTCCTCCTTTGCCGTGTAACAGTTGTCTGTGTGCGTAAAGTCTATTTCTGTTGCAAAATGTCTCGTCGCACGATCTGCATTTGTATCGGTTTAGGTTGGTGTTGTGTGCAACTCGATGAGCTGTAAAGTCTCTCTGGTTTTTGGCCTTGTATCCACATTCAGGACACCTAGGTCTCTTGGCGCATGTTTGAATGTGTCTATACAATCCTCTGGTATATGAAAATTGTCTCTGACAGTGGGGACACCCTAACCATGTTCTATTTTTAGTTTTTCGGCTTTGTGTTTTAACATCTGCTGCTGCTGCTGCTGCTGCTGCTGCTGCTGCTGCTGCTGCGTCGTCCTGCGACGCTAGTCCCTCGTTGCACTATTATGAAATATCAATAGCTTGTAAGCACACGCAGGTAAAGTGTTCTGTGCAGTATATATGTAATTTCACACATAAAAGAAAACACACAAACTTTTTTAATACAATATATATCTAGCATCTTATTTTATTCACCTCGCCTCCGCCGCCTCCTCCGCCGCCTTCAACAAGTCCAACTACGCTTCCTCTGTGCGGACACATTCCAACGTGCTTATCTAAATTAAACTTGCGTTTGTATTTACGTGAGCAGTATGGACATATAAACTGGCCTTTGGGTAAGGAAAGACGCTTTTTCGGCCTCTTGTTCTCCTTATCCACTTTCTCATTGGGTGTCGTTTTCACTTCTTTACAGGCGGGAGCTGTTGCAAAGGTTTTTTCAGGCGTATCTCGGTCAATAACTGGTTTTGCAATGCTGTGGGCGCACTCAATTATGTGCTTGGTGTAGCATACCCTGCCCTTAAACACGTTTCCGCAACGATCGCACACAAACATCTAAAAATACACAATAGTAAAGTTAAGCGTATGCAGTTTTTTTAAAACATTATTATCGTTATTTACATGTTATATCACAACTGTATTATCACCATAACTAAAAGGTAACTATCTGTTGTCTTTGCAGAATATCACCAGCAGAAGCATCCCTACCGTTTGAAAAGGAGATTTCTTAAACCTCTTCTTTGGGGGTAGTGTCAAGGTCCCGTCGCTTGGATCGGCAAAACTGCACGTACTGTCCGTGTCACTAATCCCCTCAAACTGCTCTACGACAGACAGCACTCCCTCGACCACACCAGATGACAGAACCTCCAACTCCGCTCGACAAAGCATGTCTATCACGTCGTTAAAGGCTCCGTCGTTACACTAGAGAATAGTTAAACCAAACAAGGTTCAGTTACTAGTTTATATCTAAACGCCTAGTTATTCTTAGCTTTTACAAGAATACATGTAGTGCTGTAATCTCTATTTATTCTAGGTTTTTTAAAACATAATACATGTATGGTCGTGTTCTCTGGTTGAAAATTACATGTATGTAATGCATAATCTCCATGTTACACTATTAGTTACCGCAAATGAATTATGAACACGCTTTCAAATCACACGTCTAAATATTCTTAGCTTTTAAAAAAATAAGCTTTTAAAATATAATACATGTATGACCGTGTTCTCTGGTTGTACATTACATGTATCTAATGCATTATCTCCATGTTACATTATTAGTTGTATACTGTATGCACCACGCAAATGTATTATGAAAACGCTTTCAAATCAAAACTATATGGTATTCGCGCTATCACATGTATCACACAGGCTTATCTTAGTATTAATGTCATAGCGTTACCTCAATGTTTGTGTCTAATGTGTTGTCTGGACACACCATCGAATACCGCGGGTCGGTACTAGGTCCAGGCTGTGGGCTAGTAGGCATAACACAGCGACCCTCGGTTTTATTCTACATCAAACAATGAAGGTTACAAACTTATAGTAGTAGTTCTTTCAACCGTTATTAAACACATGTTGTTCAAAGGGTTAAATCGAAATTTATTCTTAATATCATTAGTACTGTATTCTATTGTACCTCAATCATGATCGTATCCTCATTTGATTTTTTCAAACCATCATCACCATTCTGCAAGTCTATCTGTATCCAAGCAATCAAATAAAAAAAATAAACTGTATTTATTACAACTCTAGTTACATATTTTATCTCTTAATATCAGTCACCAGCTAATTTCACATAATATCTGTCGGTTGCAATTACAGTTAGGTTAACAGTCTTCTTACCATTGCTAATATCGCGTCTAAGTCTGGCTCTTGACATTGCTCCACAATGTCGGCTAACGTTCTAGGATCCTGTTCACAATATAATAGTAATTATAAATAATCCCTCCTAACGCCTATACACTTTCTCTGTGTCGTACAGTTACACAAATATATAAAAGCAATTTCGTTTTCTCATTCATATACATTCGGTATTACAACTTGGTACTCACCGCATTAACTCCCTCAAATAAATCTCTCCAAAATTCAGAGTCGTGCTCTCCGTCCGTGTCCATAATCGCCAGGGTTTCCACCTCCAAGTGTATGTCCAAATTTTATGTCTCCACTATTTTATACTATCCGCTGTAACGGTCGTCTATGAATTATCTATACACGTAAATTCCTTAAAGGTACACTTCTGTTAACTTTTCAACATTTAGGTTATTGTCAAGTGTTCAATACAATGCATTCAACGGTTCTCCCTCAATCACACGCTCCAACTAAGTCACTTATCTATTACTCCACTTCTCAAGTGGCACTGCTTTCAACAGTTCGTCATAATATGTATGTGTTATCTTCTATCTCAACTAACGGTCTTAACTATATTATTATTCTACTAGGTTCTGTTTATTTACATTCACTCACTGTCCTTATATCACGCCACAACTTTCTCAGTTGTTACAACTCGGTACATTCTTTACCTCCACCTATATCCCCACCTCACATAAACATCTTCACCCCCACAGCAATGCATTGTTTATATTCCCAGTAACTCTTTCCAGTAAACCACTGTAAACTCTCTCTTATCCTTTATCTAAGGTAAAACCCATTTTGTTAAACACCACTATATACATATTTAAAACCTTGTTCAATTGCTTAGCTCTCTCTCTCTCTTCCAGTCAGTACACCCACACTCCCTTATCTCCAGCTACTCCATTGTCTTAGTTATGATCTCTCGCAACCCCCAGTGGTGTCTAATGTTGGGTGCTCCCATTGACCTAGGTTCCTTCAAACATCTCCTTATCTCCCGCAAACCCCATTGTCTTAGTCCATACCTTGCTCTTATCTCCCGCGGCCCCCATTGTCTTAGACCAGCTCCTGCTCCTTCCAGGATGTAGCAACCCTTATCTCCAGCGGCCCCCAAGTTGCTACACAGCGTGCTTGTTATATACTACTTATGTATTCATACAACATGTCCCAGAGGAAGACCACCGTCATGGTGATGTGGGGAGTAATTTCAGAAAATGTTATGATATTAATATGATGTACATAGCTCAAGAACCAGAATAAAATCGAATTAAAAGAAAATAACTATCCTGAGTAAAATAACCCCCAAGAGCTATAGGTTAATCTAAGGGTTAATTGAGGTCTATCTTTTACCTCTTAGTGCTTTCTTTTTTATATATAATATCTAACTATTCCTGACACATTTGAATGGAGATTCCACAATCTATTTTACTGGAAAAGTTTGTTCTTTTTAATTCTTAGACAAAACGAGAGTAAGATTCATACACGTATCTAAAGGACCCGTGAAGTTGGACCTCAGAGGCGGGAACTTCTTCCTCTTACCTTAGTAGTAACAACGAGAGTAAATTTCCTTAATTTACTTTCGTTGGTAGTAATATAAATATTTATTTTACTACCTTAGTAGTTGATATATTTATTTTACTACGAATGTCTTACCAACGCGAGTAGCTCGTTGCTCTTACTTGTTGGACGTGTGTCCGTGTATAGGAACCCACCCTGAGCGGTAACTTCTCCTATCTTTGGTATAACCACACTAATAGATAACACTCATCGGACTCACTGATGTCCCCTCACTGCATGATGATTTGATGTTATCGCTAATCAGATCTCCCGGGATGCCCTATGCCATATACCACTGCCCCGCCCCAATCGCCGGCAGAGTCAGGCAAACACAAACTTCCCATTATGTCGCTTAACCTCCCGCTGTTCCAGACCAAACATTCTATCATTGGCAGGTATGCGACATTAATTGATTTACACATCTAACACTAAAACACTACCCGTGTATATCTCCTATTTTATCAGCTGAAAGATCATAGATGTATGTTCTGAATGTCGAAAGGATCTTAACGGTACCTCCAATTAAGTAGACCTCTGAGGAACAGTTGAACAGTCTTCCTTTATTGTATTATAGCTGAGTTACAAACAACATTTCGCATAAAATGAGGCAAAATGCTTTGATTGATTTTTTTAGAATATGTATATTCTTTAATTGAACACAAATTATATTTTAACAAAATACATAATTTGTGTGCGTTTTCATGTACAACATGTAAACTTTAGAGTAATTTGTGTTTCCAAACTAGGACAGATCATGGAACAACATACTAGTACATATATATGATACTACTCCTCATCCCCACGTACACATCACCCCTACACTCCCAGTATGTAGGATCGGAGTGCATTCACATGAGAGTGACTTAAACCGATTGATAAAACCATGTTTTAGTTTCATCATGACATTTTATATTTTATGAACTTTGAACAAGGTATATTGTGATATTTAGGTTGAATAAATTAAAGGACTTCAAGAGAATGCACACAGTATTTTGGTTTGGCAACAAAAATAGGCGTGTTTCCGGGTTACTCAACTCCCTTTTTTTGTATCTGCAAAAACGTTACACCGTCATATTTTCAGTCATAAAAGTTGTTTCCTAAAAAATATTTTTAAAAAATTACCCCCTTGTAAACCTAATTTTCAACTACTTTAAACCGGAAACTATTGTTTGGGCCTTGACTGTCAGTATCCTATCTCATCTGATGATCACGTCGATCCTCACTGTCCTGAATTATGACTCCACCCGGTTGTCGTCACGGCATTTAAACCATTATCACTCATTCACTTGACAGTACCCTATTTTACATGTCTGGAAATGCAGTTAAAGTTGACGGGCTTTTGCCATATTGTCTGCAAACTGCTATTATTGCAAGAGTATTCCCCTGGCTTCCAAGATTGCAGTCTATAGGCTCAGACTATCAGATCCCTTCAAACCATATCATATCAAACCATATCAACCTTGGTGTTCAAATTAAGGGAAACTGACCGCAAAATCCCATTAAAATCCCATTAGGACGGTATTGGTTTGCCTACCCCAGGATCGGGAAAACCATTAATTGACATAACGATCTTATTATATTGGACAGGTGCAGGTTATCCAATAGGAAAGCTAGGCGTCAGTCGGTGGGGAACTAACTGCCTTATATTAGAGGTAACATGTAAGCTTGAAGAAATAAATGTTGGGGATATGCACAATGAGGTATAACAATATAATATTGTGATGGCAACTGGAAGGACTGTGATTTGTAATTAAATCGGTATTAGGCATCTGAAATTACATTCCAGAAGCAGCTTAAACGGAGGATTGAATTGGTGGGGATAAAGTTCTGCCGATCTGCCATTATATTTGACCATCCCTATACTCACGACCACCTCACGGATCATATGCCTTTGATATGAATGAATATCTCGGAGTAGGAGCGTGGTCACCTATCCTCTCTAACCAGGCACATTATTATTTTGTTTTATATATAGTTATTTGGATATAAAGATGCCATTTTACGGAAGAAAATACACCAGAATGGTTGCAGATGGAAATAGGCCCTCGGCTCAGCATCAAATGAATAAATCTGTCCTTTCCTTTGTCAGAACCATTGAGGAAAAATCTAATTTATCAAATATGCCTTCTTTAAAAGAAGTGCATCTTGAAATGTATTTGAAAGTTGCCAATGAAATCATTGATAATGGATTCGAATGTTTAAAAGGAGTAGGGTATCGCAACTTGTTAGCGCGTTTGCTCACTCGCCTTGATATTACCAAATGCATACGGGGAAAATGTGTTAAAATGGACGTAAAGCAACCCCCTACCCCACTTGGAATTTGAGCGTGCTCAATATAATGCGCTCCATGACCCCTGATTCATCGGGGATGATGTCTCGATGCTGTCCCATGTTATCCGATATTCACAATTATGTAACTTTTCCCCTGAAACCGCATGGTTTGTTTTGGAGGACTGTCTGGGTCTGGATAGGTTCTACTAGTCACAGCGCTGGTTGACGAAGACATGGGTCATGGGTGTCATACTAGTGTTCGTTGGTCATAACAACGAGAATACATGTATTGTCATACTTGTAAGCCAAACATCGACTGTTCACAATCATTGAATTATTAAAAAGAAGTTTACAATGGAAATATTAGTATTACTACCGTAGTACCTGCTCCTGTCTACTTTCTACTTAATGTATTAAAAAAAACAAAAAAACTCCCGGCTTTACTTCAAGTGTCTCTACATGAGAATAAAACATCTTTTACCTTCAGAATAATTTGCTACAGAAGGATGTTATAATTGTGAAGTTTAAGAGTTCGCAATCATTCTCTGAGAATAATTCAGAATTGTACCGCCAATCGTATGATGGACGGACTTTTGGCTACACGCCAGCAAATTCGGGGGCTCGTCTCCTCTTCAACCAATGAGAAGCAAGCAATATCACCCCACGTGAATAATACAGAGGTGTGTAAGCATCAGAAAAGATTACTTGATTCATGAAAATGCGGAAACCCCTGCACCGTGTCACTCACATTTATCCAGAAAAATTGAAGTGTTTATTGACAACGACATTTGCCGGGTTGAAGAATATGTACAAAACTAAGTAGAATCAATGGGAAAAGAGAAATTCATGGGATAGACATACATGCGATTCATTAGCTGGTCAGTTACTGGCTCCTTCATGAATATTCAAATGAGCACCCAGTTCCACGTGGAATGAATGAGTCAGGTCTCCCTGTGCCACGTAGGATATTGTTTTAAATATCTTCGCCTTATTATTTCTCAAATGGACTCTGTAATCTTGACCTCTGCATTTCGCCACTTCAAGAATTATGATCAGCCCATGCATGGCCAATTGGCAAACATCTGTGAAAATCACCTCATCTATAATCATGTAGAATGATTTTGTACTCGTTGCCTCATCCAAACAATGGGTGTTTTTTCCCCAAAGCGGTCTTCCACGTGGGATCTACAATATTATATACAAAATAAAAATAGACCCTGACGCAATCCATATAGCCATATAAACCCCCACCAGGCAGCCTATGAAGGCCGCTTGTCAGTCGTCGATCAATAAGAGCCAATCCAAGTAATTCTAGCCCCACCCCTGTGTGTGCATGCTTGCATCAGTCCCTGTGGGAGAATTGAACCTTGACTGGAGAGTGTGAGTGTACTGGAGCGCCTTCGCATACACCGGCCTTTTCCATACAGCCTCTGACAGGAGCTCACCATCCTCCACCTACTTGCTCCTGACAACAGCTGCTGAAACTAGCATCATCCAGATTTTCCACGCGCTCAAAGTAAGTGTTCAATGAGCAGCTTTCTATGCTGTCTTCTTTACTGTAAATACTACCTTCCGTGTGTACAGTGTATTCGTAACCCCCGATGTATCTTAAGGCAGCTTAAGGTGGGGATTTCCATACTTCCTTAACCAAGTGGAACGTCTGAGTTGTAAAATAATAACCGGGCGTTGTCGGCTGCTTCGTTTAGTAATAGGCGACCTTCAGCGATTCATCTAGAGCGTCGGCGCTCAGTACAGGTTGGGATCTCCCGGTGTCTAGGCAATGTTTTTGCCATTGGCTGTATCCAGTGATTTCCAATACACAAGACACTTGATGAATTGCAGTTCAACTACTGCACGTCGCTGACCTACTGACCGATTGCTATGGGCCTACTATTTATTCTACCATTGATTTCTTCAAAGTTCTCAGCTAGTGTCTGTCAAGAATAATGACCGAGGGCTAAATAGAAATTCGTTGATAGCCTATACCTGTGTAGGCCTACAATCGCCATCACTGCACAGGTGGTTGATAAGGCACAAGTACGGTACTGTAGATTGAAGTAAGAAGTATCTGTTTGCCAATGCATGGCCAGCGGAGACATTCGTTTGATTAACTTCCAGGAACTGTACGCACCGAACTTTCCTGGATTTGTCGTCAGACTCAGAGTAACAGAGATTATATTATCTATCCCTCCTAGATTAGTCCCACACATTCAAACACAAAAGTCAAATTCAGCGGCCTCTTCAGTTCACGAAGTTATGATAAAAGAATACCACATTTTGCTGTTGCCACTGATTAATTATTAATCATGGAAGCGAGGTGCAATAGGGAGAATGTGTTTAAACAGGACGATTGGATTTCTGTGATGAAGTATAACCCTTCATTATACATGACTGAGATAACTTTCTACGTCTCGGTTTCCTCGATCTTCCTTCGTATGACTTTATAAAGAGCTCAGCTCAGAGACTTTTTTGTGGAATACAAAATCAATGAATGAATTATTATTTGTTTGCGTCAGATAAACAAAAGTTGCACCTTGGACCATGCATTCCTCTCACGATAAGGCTGGAGCCAATCCTAGATTTTACTTTTTCCTCAATTCTAAAAAGTACCAAAACATTTTTTTTTCGTATTTAACTTCGTATTAAGTTAACCAAGATTCCCCTGGGAAAATACTTTAGCAATCAGTGAATCTTATTAATTCATAATTGCCTATGTTGAAAACAATATGGTCCGGATATTTATCCAATTATTTGGGGGAGTTATAACGATTACATGAAAAATACGATTGGAATTTTAACCTATTCTTCTTCAAATAAGTAAAGAGATGGAGGTGTGATACAGTGTCTGCGTTCATCCCAATTCCTCAAAGGAATAAATTCTCTGCTACTATACGGTAGTCTATAAAATGTAACCGAACTGTATATGTATTGGTAAGAATTTAACTGCGGGACCTGCTGTTCACAACACTAAAGATAGATTAACCATTCTAAAGACTAGCGTAGCACTGTTATGTACAGTGCGGTTACCTTGGAAACCAAAGCCTATTTATAAATCGGATTAAAATGAGGTATAGAATAATGGCATATGACAATTAGTATTAAGGCATGTTGCAACAAATCAATATTCTTACAGCGGTACCGTACAATGTGCTCTGCTACGCCTTCATATCTCGTTCGACCCCAAGCCAAAACTGGCAAAAGCAAAGAAAGGAGAGGCGAACAAATTGTCAAATAGTAGGGGATTTTTAAATGGAGGGAAGGGAGGGTAAATGTGGAGGTCGAGTAGACAAATTATTCGTCCCCTTGCCCTGTCAAAGGCTCGCCATCAGTTGAAAATTACGGGTAATTACCACACTTAGTTAGTAGTAAGGAATATTTCCTCATCTCCAAATCGTCCCCCTCTTCAAATCATCCACCACCACAGGCACAGCTGATTTTTTGTGCCGGATCCCCTCAGACTCAGTCCTCGATTGTCACCGATAATACACTTTTACTCATCTAAGTATTATTCTGAGACGCCTCGAACAGATAACTACAAATATAATAATAATGATAATAATATTAAGAAGATTGTCCAGCGAGATGTTTTGAGGTTCTTACCTATGACTATGGCTTTTCTTGCAACGTCCACTCATCGTGACCGTCAAAGTACGTTTTTTACGTAGATCACGTGACTTCAATATAACCGGAAATAACGTCACGTTGGACGACATGAGTTTTGCGTCAGGCCAGTGCACAAGATAAACTTGTCTTAAACTTTCAGGTACTTAGATGTAATTGTCAATTTCTGGTTCTTGATATGGTTTCAAAAGGTAACACAACTACAGTTATACAAGGTCCGACGTTATCCGCTAACTTTTATGAAAACAACCCTCGCTTTATTCTAGTTAACATGTGAACCCAATTATCAAGGGCGATATTTCAGAATATGGCAATATTTATAGGCCTACTTAGGCAGCCTATAGCCTGGCTAGACCTATGTTAATCACCTGGACAAGAAATCTGAATTTGTTAGTATAGATATGATTTATCTCTTCTAGGGAAGTAGATTTATTTACATACTTTTATATAGCCATGGATCCCAACCCATATTATAGATAGCATGATAGCGTTGATGTCGTTTTGACTTTGTTTTGTCTTTTGACTTATGGCTTTGCCACTTTGTCTTTATGCAATTATGGGTCTATGGCTATGACTATGTTTATATGTTTATGAGTCTTCAGATTTCTGTGGAGTCGGGTTTGAATTTTATTCATAAACAGGCCTAGGCTATTGGGGAAGTTACTTGTAGCTGAAATGCTTCATATATGTTTTTCTCTAGATGCGTGTAGGCCTATATATAATCGCCACTGCGTCTATCGCCGAGTTAAACCTAGATTTCAAAATTAAAGTCACCACTGGCACTGAGTCTGAGACATCAGAAGGCAGTGCCCGATATTCGATAGAAACGGACCTCAGCGACACGATGCACAGTGACCGAAACAAATATGGACAATTTGAATATTAAATTATTTGTATTACTTATTAAATTAAGGGGTCACATGACTACTGCCTTTAGTAGTAGGCTTTACAAATAAATTCCATAGGGGTCGAATGCCATATAGGATACTTTATCAAATTCTAAGGATGTATCTCTTATCATGAAAATAGATTACCATGGGCATGACATGAATCAGATTGAGCCCAAGTCATTCCCCTACGCTCAATTACTATCAAGGATACCGCTGTTCCATTTGCTTCTGTAGACTGGTCCTCGTGACAAAATATATGTTAGATCAGCATGTTAAAAATGTGGGAAGGTGACTTTTCGGGGATCATGACTATCACAAAGAATAGAAATAGCTTCCTAGAATGATGCATCCGAAAGGCATCACCCAAACTCTTAATTAAGACTGTTCCCGGATGTATACATAGGCCTACATACACTCAGAAGTTTTTTTTTCTAACTCTGAATACCTCATTTTGACGGGTTAATAGCGGGGTAATAGGCACCTTTATAAGTCCATCGCTGTTGACTCCACCACTCATTTTACACTTGATCCTATACAAAGTTTGATTCCAGCTAAGTTTATCGGAGATCAGTACCTATATATCACTGAACTTGAACAGGCTTTTATCGTGAGAAGATCCTAGAGTTTAATGTGTTTTACCAATACACTATTTCTTACAGGAGTGACAGAGTAACTAAGCAGTATGGCAACATTCAAATGTAACGTCCAAGTCAACAGCCCTGATGTATCTTACACGGAAGATGTCATCGAGAGTCACTACAACTATCAAACAACTTCAGTGGAGCGTCAAGGAAACAATTATATTGCAACCCCTAAAAGCACCAAATATACATTCAGGACACAAAGGAAGGTATGAAGTCACTTTATCTTGATTCAATATTTGAATAGATAAGTTGCATTTATATATCATCTTTGTCTTATAGTTTCACCCTAAAAGCCCAGCAGACCGTGGCAATATTTTTCCTTCCACGTACTTAATTGTACATATTTATACATATACAGTGTAAATTATAAATACTGGCTGTGGCCTCTATTTCACAACCACTCACTATTTCCACCAAATATGTTCGGTATCACTATTTTCAAAACCTAAATGAAAGCCCTTTGGTGTTCACAAGGCGCATACACTTCTACACTTTCAAACCTTCTACACTTGAATCTAATATGAATATCAAGTCCCATGGGCCCGTTTAATCAAACTGACTGTAAGCAGTCATTCAAGCAAAGAGAAAAGAATTTCATTTCTTTAAGTTAGTATTTCATAAGAATATCCGAAATGATGATTCTTTGTTTCAGGGGTCTGTTCGATAGGTTAACATTGATGTCGGTAGAATAGAATGATTTTGTTAGAATACAAGAAGTTATAAAACACATACTTTGTGATTTGGAATGGCTACCTGTAATCATTCACCTTCCATTTGTATTCCTTTTGAGACTTCTCTTTAAAAATGATTGCTTAAAAACTATACCCGTCGTTTGTCATGAGTGTAAAACGAAAGTAGATTATCGATAGCTAAAACAGTGCATATTCCTTGTCTTGTTTCATTTTTGTGACGAACTCGTGTACATTTTGTCAGTCAATTTCCATGGTTGTTTCTAATGTTTGTCCTTCACATATTTTCCTCTCTAGGTCCCTCGCCTTGGGGTGATGCTAGTAGGATGGGGTGGTAACAATGGAACCACGGTGACTGCTGCTTGTATAGCCAACAAGCTTGGGCTCTCTTGGCACACCAAAGATGGAGAACGCTCAGCAGATTACTTCGGCTCCATCACCCAAGCTTCCACTGTCCTTCTGGGTAACGGGCCTGAAGGTGAAGTGCACATCCCCTTCAACGGCCTCCTCCCTATGGTCCATCCAAACGATATCGTGTTTGATGGTAAGAAATTAAATGATTTTCAAGTACCTCTTGTCAAGGTTGCTATAACGTTCGTTTAGCAGTTACCATACACCTCTAGTAGAAACTCTGATCCCTCTTAGAAGTTCAGTTCAGGAAATATTCTGAGGAGGTCCAAAGGCTTCCATTGGAGGGTCTGGCTGATACCGAACATTTGGAGGTTCAAAATTGCGATTGCGTCACGTTCAATAGCATAAAAAAAACGTTGTGCACACACAAAATTAGCAAATTTTTAAAATTGCTGAAATCTACCTGCACCTTCTAATAAAAGTGTAACGGTACGATAATTTACTTGAACAATTCGCCTTTTTGAAATATCCTATATCTTGAAAAGAAAATGACTTTAGTTTTCTCCAAAAGTACCTCGTGCAAGGTGCTCGGGACAACCAATGATCCTTAATCTAAGGGAAAAGACTTTATTATAATGAACGCAGTACTGAACACACACCAGTTAAGCATATAATATCAGATGAAAATAGAATTATCAGTGAGGTATAAATCATGTCTCAAAATTTAAAAAAATATATGTGTACCTTCTTTTAGTTTGGATAAAAAAGATAATGGCATTTCAGCGATTCCAAGTGTCACTGTGTCTATACTCCATCTGTAAAGTGTACCTTCCAGGTTGCAGCGGTTAGGTTGCCTTGCCTTTCAGAAAATCTTTAACTCTCTTTTTTCGTTGGTGTGCAGGTTGGGATATATCATCAATGAATATCGCTGATGCAATGGAACGTGCCAAGGTGCTAGACTACGATCTTCAAAGACAGCTGAGGCCTCACTTGCTGCACTGCCGACCACGCCCATCTATATATTATCCAGATTTTATTGCTGCAAACCAAGCTGACAGAGCCGACAATGTACTCCCAGGAACTAAGTGGCAACATGTACAACAAATACGCGATGATATTCGCGATTTCAAGAAACAGAATAAGCTCGATAAAGTAATAGTTCTCTGGACAGCTAACACTGAACGGTTTTGTGATGTGAAGGCCGGACTCAATGATACTGCTGAAAACCTTCTTGACTCTATCAAGAAAAACGAATCGGAGGTCTCAGCTTCAACTGTTTTTGCTGTGGCGAGCATTCTAGAAAATGTAAGAAAAATATGTTTTTATACGATATCTTGAAATGTGTGTTCCTAGTATAAGAAAGTCATCTATTCCATAATCTGGTACAGCAGATTTACCCAAATAAGTACATAAGATGAAGTAATTAATGCAAATGAAATGACATCTCTACATCACTATGAAATCAATTGTTTTCCTTTTTTAGTGCTGCTACATAAATGGAAGTCCTCAAAACACATTTGTGCCAGGAGCCATCGAGCTAGCAGAAAGACACCGAGTATTCATCGGTGGAGATGACTTTAAATCCGGTCAGACCAAGTTAAAATCTGTATTGGTTGATTTCCTAGTCTCTGCTGGTATCAAGCCTACTTCTATCGTTAGCTACAACCACCTAGGTAACAATGATGGCAAGAATCTCTCTGCTCCTCAGCAGTTCAGGTCAAAAGAGGTGAGTCTAATTATGTAGAATGCAATTCATCTAATCGTATATGTAGCTTATGTATCGAACCGTTTGATTACCTGGCTGGGTTTAGGGTATTATTATCCTGTCAATAGCCCTTTTAGTAGGGACATTATGCAGGTTCGTTGGCTCACTATTTATCTTGACTTTTACCTTTTTTTATTTTAGATATCGAAAAGCAACGTCGTTGATGATATGGTTGATTCCAACAAAATTCTGTACTTGCCGGGAGAACGACCAGACCACACGGTAAGAAAAAACTATCATGGAAATTTGATATCACGAAAGCAAGTTTGACAAGAAGTACGGTGTAGTATCCAGAGACCATCAAATACTACCAGAGTTCTTATTTTGTTTTGATTCGTTTTCAATGCTCGTTAATTTAGTATTAAGACTTAGCAATTGATATAGACCTAGGCGATTCTCAAGTGTGGTTATCAGGTCATTGCTAAAATTAATTATATTGATTTCAGATTATGAGAAAAAATAGCCTACTCGTAATAATATTACCCAGACAATCACCAGGCGGCAATTATATGAAATTTACGTGAATGTACTACATGAGAGAATATCTTTTTCATCCAAACAGATAATTCAGATACCTATTTTTATTACAGGTTGTTATCAAGTACGTACCTTATGTTGGAGATTCGAAGAGAGCTATGGACGAGTATATGTCAGAAATAATGATGGGAGGAAAGTCTACGATTGCTATACACAACACATGCGAAGATTCTTTGCTTGCCTCCCCCATCATTCTAGACCTTGTTATTTTGGCTGAAATCTGCCAGGTAAGATTTGTTTTTTGATGTTTGCTTTTTTTAAAAAATACTACATTGTCTACTTCACAATTAACATTTCTGTTGATATTTTCACACAATTAAAATCCGCGTTTTTAATTGGTTTCTCTAGAATGGTTTCCTTCTAATAAATTAAACATTATCTCAACCTTATTTCAACAATCCTTTAAACCGCCTGTGCATATTTAGATATATAAGGAGGTACTGCTTTGTTTTGTCTACTTCAAGAAATAAAACCGTTAAAAAAGTTAAATCTTCGGTAGTTTCCAGCAGTACATGTAATAGAAAATGGACCTGATGTATTTAATAAATGCATTTTTTTTGTTATTTACAGCGCATTACCTTCCGTATTGGAGACGAGGAAAATTTCCAACAATTCAACTCTGTCTTGTCCCTCCTATCATACCTTCTTAAAGCTCCCCTGGTCCCAAGTGGAACCCCCGTTATCAACGCACTATTTAGACAAAAGATGTGCATTGAGAACGTCTTTAGGTAAGTTAATTGATATAGTAAAAATTATCAACATAATCATTAACTCTATGAAAGTAGCCATATATTTATCAATACCCAGAATCTATGAGTTATTTATCATTATGTGCTTACATTTATTTTGATGCCCTTTTGCTATAGAGTTCAGCCACTGTAACTGCTTTTACCCGTTTCAGGGCTTGCATTGGTCTCTCGCCTGTCAACCACATGCAACTCGAGTACAAATGGGAGAAAATTGCTCAGGAACACATTTCACAAAGGCCTAAGAATAACATTCCACAGCATTCTGCCATGAGTGAAAAATTAGCCAAGATTCAACAACCAGATCTAATCAAAACAGCGGCAGCAGTAGCTGTAAACGGATGCGCAGAGAATCACTCTTTAGTCCACCTCAACGGCGACTGTTCCCCCAACACAAACAGTAGTGATAGTGAGATTGAGAAATAAACCACATATTTTCAGCAAAACTAATAAGCATTTTATAACCACCATACGAGTGTTGCTTCGTTAGGGTCATATTGGATTGAAAGATATATGAGAGAAATTCATGAGTGAAGTTGGGTGGTTTCATATGTTATTGTTTCATTTGATTTTACTTTGAATAATTATTTAAGTAAAATGGTATGTTATTTTGTTGTTACTCGCATCGAGAAAGCTGTTATTTTCTGATTGTTTATGACAGCCACATATCATAATTATGTCTATGAGTTAGATATTGTATTAATATCTAATTAGTTTTTCCCTTGATAATAACCAATGCTATATATATTAAATTCTTCCGACGAATGTTTACCCTACTTATCTTACCATTCAGATGGTCGATGGAAAGGTATGTCAGGGAAAATTACCAACATGGTAAAACCAGAAATCCCTAGACGTTAATTAAATATAATGTTTGATCCTAATATGTTATCTAGCGGAACTCGTAGAATTAAGTAGGGTCCTCCTGATGAAACATGGCGTATAATTCCTTATCATTTTTCAAACTAACTTCACTCTTAATCAAATATAGGAAAGTGAATTGTATTTTTAACTAGCAAGAAACGGTTATGAAGAGGAAGGCTGACTGAATTGCCGCAACATAAAAAGTTTATCTATATTTATGAACTTCTTGATATGAAATATACTTATTTATATAATTCATATATGTAAACCACCAACCTGACTCAATTTGAGACTTTCAAAACAGGACTACTATCACAGTATCAGCATATCAGCTTAGAAGTTAACATATCTCAAATTTGGTGGCTATTATGTTACACAAACTATTTAGATGAGTAACAATTTAGGTTAGAATTATGGATAAGATGTTTAGGAAATTCAGTATATATCATTGTTTTAAGGATATGGCAGGGTATTTGTTGTGGGTAGGTTTAACAGGAAACTTCTCCCGACAAATTGCATATCAAAATCAATCTTCACTATCACTTATTGATTGAATGTGAGAGGACCAGTCATGCGGATGCACATCCACCGTGATTTATAGATCAGTAGTATTAGTCACCACGATGCTTAAAACACGTATTTCCTAGTGAAATCACAAAAGGACATGTATATAAGTATGACTTATTAGACTTGAAGAATTATTCTTCATGTCCAAATTTCATGTTTCAAATAATTAAAAAATATAGGGACAATGTGTGGTCCGGACTGCATGCAGAATGTCTATCTTCAAATATGCTGTAATAAAAAGTCAATATTGACGTTCATACTGCTATACCCAAAATAATTGTAAATGCCACTTATTAAAAGAACATTTTCCTATTAGGTAATTACCGATGTATGCATTCCTGTTTCCCGAAATAAACAAGTGATGTTTGTAGAACTGTTGCCTTGGTTATATTTCATTGATCCAATCACAGACCGGTTGATCCAACCCTTATTGAACTGAATGTGATCCTTCTGTCGATCTAGCAAAATTATGCACACTTAGTTGCAGTTGTGCCAACGCTTGCAATTCTATTTGACTTACGGCGAGTTGAAGTGTTTAGATTTGGATAAAAATCGCCAATTTCTGAAAAATGTTCCTTCATAATATTATTTAAAGCGCCATCAACGCTGGTGTCCCCTGGAGGTAATCCTAATCACTGAGACAGTTTACGTATACTGTTATAACTCATTGTGTCACATCGGTAATTTTAAATTTATGTGTACTAGCTCCTACCTGTCCAACAGCTAACTGTGTAACCTTGCGAAATAATTATGCAATTTAAATTATTGATTAAAATTATGAAAAGTACAGTGGCAACAGTACCCTGTAATATTACGTAAGAATTACGTGATTAAAGTTATGAAAAATTTAATTTGAATTAGGGATAGCAGTGGTTAATTGCCACGCAGAAGGCACTATCTACAAATAAGACATCTCCTTTAGCACCTTAGGACTATGGCATGGGCCCGGCTCTACAGGACGAAATACAAGATGCATAGAAAATTAACAATAATATTACGCTCTGCCTTAATCAATACTGATTCACTCAATTAAATTTTTTTCTGAATAAAAAAACATGAAGGGAATTATTTGAAAAATCGTATTAGTAAACCAAAGAGGAAGCCATGATGGGTAAATGATTTATTTCTCTACACTATTATGTACACGATGACTAAATTGCTCTGTGTGCCGATACAGAATCCGATGGCAAAGGTATAAGCGTTTACATGTTCCATCAAACAACCTTCTCTACCAAATTGACTACGGTATGCAAAAATAACGATGAACGTGCATAGCTACAATTGATAAAATGAGTTACATGTATTGTGGTATTTGAGAAGCTACCGCGGACAAATAAGCATCGGATGACCAGATCCAGATTGTCCATATATTATAACATTAATAGACATTAATGTATATGTTATCATTATACTTTAATATAATTTACCTATTTACCTAAAACGTTTCATGCATACATGTAACGTTACACTTATGAATAAATTTTGATGGCGCATGCTATGTACGAATTGTGTAATATATACATTATATAACCAATAGACTAGATTATCAGGCCTTTGCGTTATTACATTGATATAAATACATGTATGCTAATTAATGATATATCTGCGTATTTGATCGAATGTGATGCTTATCCAATCAGCGTTTCTTCCTTTTCTTTCCAGACTTTGGTTTACCCGACTTCTTTCCTTTAGATGACTTTGCACTTTTGCTTCTCTTTGATGGACTTGCACTCCGAGAACGTGTTGCACTTTTACCTACGAAGAACACATTGTAATAGTTATATTATACGAGGGAATATAACATTGCAGCCGGAGTAAAAAGCAATTTGTGAATATAAGGTTGCTGTTTATTTAATAATAGAATCAACTTTTCGGTCTTTCATAACTCCTTCATCAGGGTAATAATTATAGCCTAGTTTCCCTATTTGTTATTCTCTGAAATATCAGAAAGTCATGGGGACAAATGTGTAATCCTTAGAGGCGTACATCTCATATTCTATGTTTAATCATGTGTATTATGTAATTGGAAACTCTACCTCTAGATTTTCCCTTCTCTTCGTCTGCTGTTTTTGGCCTTGGTACATATTCAACTCTTGCCCCTTGACATTTCATCTGCAGAAATGGTAATAGAGAATTCATCCTGTTATATAATAATTTACAGAATTTAATATCGTTATTGGATAGTTCTGACAATCGAACATGGGTGTTCTGTCTGATTATATTTAATAGATTGGATTGTGTAGGTAAATATGAAATGTGTATAATTATATTAGATGACAAAGAAGACACACCTGATTGCATTTTTTACATTTAGTAGGTTCTTTCATTTCACCCGCGAAGTCCCCTTTCAGGCATTCCTTGCAATACCGCGTACCACACCATTTACACATGTAGGTCTGAAAATAGACAAAAGAAAAATATGGATTTGTTGTTATTTAAATTCTCAAGGTCGTTTTATTGGTAAACATGTAAAATGTACCTCAAAATGCTTTCAGGTAAAACGGGAAGTCTACCTCCTTAAATAAATATTTTATTTTTTCTTGCATTTAAGACGTCCGTCTAATATATACGTATTCCAAGAAGTGCCAATTTGCCCCACCCTTTCTTCCGGTCAACATATATTTATATAACGATATAGCACAGCCTAGCTTTTCATTACATAAACATCATTTGAGGTTCTTGGCAACCAAACTAATACCTTATTAGCATATGGAAATTCAACGACATCGGATTGAAAGTAAATATATATTCGATGGATTTTTGTGACGTGACGTGATTTGCTTGGATTTTTTAACAATCATTGCATGCAGGGAAATACATGAATTTAATGTTAAGATTTAAAGTTTCTTGGAATAGTGAAATTAATGTCAAGATTTAAAGTTCCTTGGAATATTCATTTTTACCCCCGCTCGTCTTTGTCGGTGCTCGAACTATTAACCCCAGAAGGAATTAACACGAGAGACTTTAGAGATATTTTAAACATCTATTTTCTAGTAAAATTCTTTTTCTGTAATGATATATATGAACCCCCATTATAATGGTATGAGGCTTGCTGATAACATATACCTCCGTCCGAAAAATAGAGTATGTAGTATTTTCGTTATGGTATAGAAAGAATATGACTGACTCATGATTTGTTTTTTTATACTTTCACAAGTGTCTGGATGAAACTTACTTAACATGGACATCATAATGATAAGGAAATATTGGATATACACTTACCGTATCGACCGTTTGGCAACCCCAACGACACATAATTGGAATATCCAAGAAACAATAACGCGTCAGAATTCAAGGGGGCTTCAACTAATGTCCAACATCAGCACTGGTCAGTATTCCTAATGTTCTATTGGTCAAGCCCATTGATCCTGAAACATAATTCCAAGCCAGATGATGATTGGAAATCGATGATTTATTGCCTGATCTGATCAGTTCACACTTCCTTGGAAAAGCCACTAGTAAATCCAGGCATCGAAGGCAGCACAATCGAAGCGAAATATTTTCGATTTTATGTTGTATTTTAGAGTGTCGAGAAAGTATATTCCTCTTCTTAAATTCACACAAGTAGGCCTACTCACTCATATAGAAGTCAATGCTAATTTCCTAACCTGTGGGCTCAAACATTTTCCTTTGTGCGTCACCGTTTCATTTCCATTTGAACGTAGCAAGTAAAAAATATAGTATAATATATACTATAGGTAATAATTACAGTCCTGACCTGGTCATATATGCTTGTAATCTCTGTATGGCAACCTGGACCGACCCACCACACCATGGCAAGGGTTAGGGATCAGTGTAACATATCTATTCTAAGATGTGTGATACGTCAAGCATGTATTGACACGCCGCATTGCCTATGCCCAGTTGGTAAGCAGACGGAAGCTAACTTTCACATTACATGACTAAATGACTGCCCTAACCCGGTCCTTATGCAAACAGCATTGAAAAGCTTCTGGAAACACATAGGATACCTCCTTACCACTCACCCCATGTCGATTCAATAAGTATAGAACATTGGACAATAATCGTGACTGTTAGCTATAACGGCTTGAATGCATGGAGCCTTGTTTTGACTGGAGTATAGGAGACCTTTATCATAATATTACTTTCAATGTGGAATATTGACATGTATGGCCTATGTCACCGTCTCTGAGATTGAAAACTCAAAATAGAACATCCTCTGGGAAGTTATGGTTGTGCAAACTTAATTAAGTTAAAATACAAATGTTATTTGGCATTTATATAAGCCATGCCCACGTTATCGGTATAATATTGCAACTTATGGTAACTTTCTTAATTACCAGGAAGTTGACAGATATTTAATATATATATAATATGTATAACCTATCCGATTTATCTAATATCGGTCTGATATCCATTTAATTAATATAAATTGACAAGCAACCTAGCAACATAAAGCCGCCTTAATTGTAACAACATAGATAATGGGAAATCCCTCCATAAATCGCTATGACATGCTCTAAGCCCATATTAATAGGAAACGGTTTAGGTACGGCAGTAGGTATTCCCAATATACAAACACATAATTGATAAGTCTTATCACAGTCTGTGTACCAAAGGACTCTAATATAAGAACAGATTCCTTTGTTTCGAAGTTTGAAAAACAGAAGCGTCTGGTTCAGATTGATTCAAATGATCCGTCTTCGTTATTGAAGCCACTTACCTTAATTGATGGTGATTTAGACGCACTGTAATTTGTTAAAGTTTGTTGCAATCTCGCCGCGGTAGACCGGTAAATATGAGTGGTAATATAGTGAACACAACGTGTAAAAACGCGTGTATACATGTGACTCAATCTATGTTTTGTGTTTTCTCGACAGTTAGGATAAGCTAGAAAGCCTCGCCTACAGCCACATGTCGAGCATTAATGCCACCGCCTACGTCTACGAGTGTTCGTTTATCGATCGCTTAATGCACTTTGAATCTTTTAACCATGTTTGGAATGACCCCATATTAGGAAATCGTTTGTACTTTGGCAAGGTTGCATAAAAAGTCGAATTAGATTGAATTTACAGCACGTTATAATGGTGTTTAACGGACCTTGGTTGAATTATTCTGCTTCACACAAATTGAATTTCAGGACTTTGTGATTTTGTTTAACAGCTAACCTTATATAAATTGTAATGTATAAACACTCTTCCAGCTAGCTCGTTTAATACTTCTGAAAACAAACATACTATTAAATGCAAGAAAATTGAAAGTAAAATACATATTGTCAGATGAAAATAGGGAATATTCATTCATTCATTTATTATATGTGCCAAAGATCATTGTTTAAAGGAAGTAAATATCTTGTTAGGGAACCATGTTTGAGTAGCGACGAGGAGAATGTTACATGCTAACAGTACTCATGAAAGCTTCAAGCACCATTGACCTACCGGAATGAGTGCAATTAAACGCATTGTGGCCTCAAATTTGAGAGTTTGCATTGGTTGCTTCTGATGAGAGATTCTCCCTTTGACTTCGTGCCAAGATGAGAAAGGAAAAAAATATTAACTTACTATTATGGATCTAGTTAGGAATGTATGTCAAAGACATTATTGAGATAATCTCATCAGCCTGAAATGATTTTGTATATTCTTCTTTTTTATTTTGTATAATTAGGCATACATCACCGAATATATATGATACTTTTACCTGTAAACCCTATGTATTTCATTTGGAATTTTTCTAATGGGATAAATGGTATTTTCAGGTGGGGTTGCGTGGAATTGTAGCATACGTCACTAAAACCTAAGCAACTCTACTATCTAAAGGAAATGAAAGATAATTGTATACATGTATTATAAGGGAGAGTGATTCGGAAAGTGATAATGCAAATATCCACTAGACAATTGGCCATGGTATGATCCTTAAATATTTCTATGAATAAAAGCTGATAGATATCCAAATCCGAAACATTTATATGAACCGAACCGTTTCCAGAATCAAAATATCTCACCAACCATAGAATAATAAAAACAACTTCAATAAAGCTGCTGACCTTCTGGTTTGGGTGTTCTATCAACTTAAGATTATTTCTATGATTGTTACATAATTCCATTTCAATGATATCTGGGAGGTACACATACCTCCCAGATAGTAGTATACCTTTCTGAAAGCTGGTTATAGAGACGATGTTTAGCCCTAAAGACTTAGTAAAAACACTAAGCAGCGATTACAGTTTGCCTATTAGAACAGCAAATCTGAGTGGCAAAAAGAATCGTTGTTTGCCAAGCATCTACTTTGCTGGAGTTTACCCACTTTGATCATGTGCACGGGTGGTCTTGCCAGTGTCGGCCATTAACGCTTCCAAATTTTCCGCGTTGTAACTCATATCCCTTTCTGAACTAAACTATGATCCAGAGAGGCAATGGAAGTCATTTCTAACTAATATCAGGGAGGCATATAACATACCCCTGCTCATATAACTTATTGTTACGATAAAAATCAACAAGGAGTAAAACAAATCCACATTTAACCTGGAAGGTAATGTCATACTGCCCTGATTTAATACCAAAAAATGTAATTAATGTTAGTTACCCTGATTTTTTTTTTTTTAAAAAAGGTATTCATAAGATAATCCTATTTAGATCGAACTGCCTTATACTAGAAGCGTTATCAAACTCAAAGGGCTTCTATAGCGTTCGCGCTAAACTCGGAATTATGGCACTTATGATAACTTCACCAGAAAGCTTTTCAATTCTTTTTATTTATGATAAGTGGAAGTGTTATTGTGTAGTATATCATATAAACAGATAGAACCCAATCATATAAATAGATAGAACCCAATGTATCGAAGTAAAACGTCCAAACCTATTTTTCACGGTATTATTCCAAAGTATGGTATTCTTCAGAAATTCTGTTTCCATATCTAATTCAAGAACAGATTGGTAATCTAATCTACGGGAAGAGGAGTTCTTTTTTCTTAAATATTAAGTTTTGAATCCATGATTAAAGAAACCCCTTAGCCTAAATATAGTGTAAAATTCTGGCTTAAACTTTGCAAAGTTTGGAATGTATTTTGGAAGTCTTATTCAGACATACCTCTGCCAATGACCCTGAATTCTTCAATAGTATGCTGCCACCTAGTGTCGACTTTTGTACATGAGGTGTAGATTGTGAGAAGCGTTGCATTATGATCATCTCCTCCACTAGTTTATACGGTATCATATAACGTTAATTTTGACGAGGTATCTTATATACATTTGAGGCTGGTATCTTATAATAACGTTCAATTTAAATTATCAAAGATCTATTTTCAGAATTTTAATATTAAAATCCAGTTTTATTATGAATTAAAGATATGCAATGGCCGCAAGTAGCTCGAATCGAAAGTATATAAATCGCAACACTAACAACTCAAAAGGGAACTTAAGTATACATTTTCTTTTTATTTACTTTGGAGACATTCCAAAACTCACCCATACGATGTAGAGTCGATTAAAGAGAATCATGCATCTTACAAAGGTAACATCCATGGAAGGAATTTTTTTCTGTTTGAATGGAAGCAAATAGGGTCCAAAAGACACATGAATATACCAAATTCTTTCAGTTCGGAAAACAATGTAACACCAATGAATTTATATTTTGGGGTGTCGTCTTCCAAAATTCACATCATAGAGATGAAAAATTGATGCTAATATGTAACCAATGTTTTAACAGGACAGGTTCTAGGCTTTGACAATGTAACAGCGTATACAAACTTATTACTTTGAACAATATGATCTTATGAAAGACCACTATTTCTTCTATTTATCACACAGAGATGTATTTATCAATTAGGTCTGCAATTACCCTCTCACTCTCTCTCTACTTGCACTTACCACAAGTGCATCCTGGTGCTCAACGTAGAAAAATACCATTGAACATATATAAAAGCATTCTCATTAATACATAGATTGACAAGCAATATTCCACAAGTCTGTTAATAAGTTATACAAAACATAGATAAGATTACAATCGTGATAATTAAAATTATCATACAATTATCATATATAATTTTATAATGAGACATCATGTTTTGTTGATAGCTGACATCGTGGTGATAGAACCAGGTTCAGATAAAAAAATATGAAGTCCCAAATGGCTGAGCTAATAATTATGTTGAGTGCACATTCGTAAATGTGTAAACCGCACAACAGTGAGATCTTATATAAAAATAAGGTAAAAATAAGATACCAAGTCATAATGAAGTTGGCAATATTTTTAGAACATGGTAATACACCATCACGATTATTCCTATCAACAAAACGCCCTAACTTTAGCATCTTTCCTGGAGATGCAAATACTTGGGTCCGAGTGGGTATACTGGATGGAATACTGCTCAGATTAACAAGACCAAGGTAGTACATTAGAAATATGCATTAATCTGTATTATACATTATTAATTTAATTTAATGCTAGAGTGTTATAATTGCGATTCACTAATTAACTAATACCAGATTCTCAGCAAGCAAATTCTTAAAACGCGTAATTATTTTTGGAAAAGATTTCCTTAAATCGCTTTCTGCCAGATGAGAGAAATAGTATACAAAATGCGGTTTGTTCTTACTAATTTTGAAACAAATTTAATCCTCTAAATTATCACAAGAATTTGACTTGAATATAGAAAAAACTGTAGTAATGGGTAATATGTTTCATCAGATAGTTACGGAACTTGTTAGCGACGAGTAGCTTTATTATTTGTATAATATATACCAAACCCCTCCATAATAGCAGTAGATATTATATCATGTTTTAAACAAAAAGGAACAATTTTTCATCCAGCATAACCATCGAACCAACAAGGCGCACAGAAGTCCAACAACTAAAACCCAGGTTAATAGTTGGTCCTATTTCACCCAGGGCTGAAACGTCCTTCTTTTTAAGAAGTTTTTTTTCTTTATGGCCATAAAGAAGAACCAGCCAACAGGACTCTGAACACATTTTCACATGTCTAATTCGTTTAACCCTATTTCTTTTATAGTTATATTCATCAACCAGGGCTTGTTGTCAACTCTGCGCCTTGTTATAATCTTTAACAATAGAAAATGTAAAGACAAGATAATATCTTTGGGTTCAGGCCATTTTTCTAAAATAAATTAACAGCGCACGTGCTTCTCATGCACTTCTTGAACTGTGAATCCCTCATCAAAGGTTCTCTGTACACACACGGACTGGGGGAGATTAGCACACATATCCGACAACCGACGATATCTTACATCACCATACAACTAGGCGGTATGCTCGCAATAAAAAACTGATATGCTCGCTAAAATAACTAACACGAAACGTCGGGTTCAAAACGGAAGAAGATTCCTACCATAACAAGTCCACACGTTTTAAAAGTGCAGCTGACAAATTCTATACAAATGCATGATTTGAGAACATCTGTTCAATGCTAGCGTGAAGTCACGATTCTCATGTATTAATGAAAACAATGATGGGGATTTAACAACAAAGAATGATTATTTTGTTGGTCTATGACTAATAATGCCTGACATCCTTCACACTCTAGGTCATGCACTGAATATCATCATCTTGTTGCATTGAATCTCTAAACCTGATAGTTTCTCTCGGTAAGTCAGATCATTGGAAGCCAGTGATGAAATTTCCATCCATAGCGTTTGGGTGAATTAAATTTTCTCCGATTTCCTTTTCAAAAATTAAGATTGGAATGGCTAGAGACACTGAAAAAAATGTGCCTATTTGTCGAAGCAAAACTATCATCCAACACGTTTTGATCATCAAATGTTTCACAACACATGATACATCAGAAATAATTCATCTAAAACCGTGCGTATAAGCTAAACATCTTATACCTTATGACTGCGGACAAGAAAATCAAAAGATATAATTTCATGATATACAACGCAGCGTCATTGAAGACGCTTGGAAACCTCATTGTATACTTCTCCCTAAAACGTGCAATATAGTCTTGAATGATGAAATACTTAAACCAGACGAGCTTCCCACTTTGTTTTGCTATCACATGACAGCAAAGCTGGGTTGTCTGGTAAAATGAAATAAGTATAGTCATGCAGCAATGAACACGTGTGATACATTCATGTCAGCCTTCCATGATAGCATGTCTGTTTTTTTCTTCTGTACATAGATTTACATGAAAAGATTTGTGCCTATGCTTGTTTGCGAAATGTTGTCGTACTCATCAATTAGGAAGTACGATGGCACACAACTGAGGGAGCCACTATACTGTTCTTTTCGTCGACACAAAGATCTAGCACCTGTTTCATACATGGCGACTTAGAAATAAAAACTTCTCGAAATTGTACCTCGTACATAAGACAATCTTATAATATTTCAAAGTTCTGTTCTTTTTTTCCCAAACAATGGTTCACATCGATATTTTTTCATTCATACATTCGGACTTTCATGATCCTCTGAACACATATTAGCAAGGTTTTGCAAACCACATTTTTACTTCTTTTAATCATTATTTCCGTTCCTCTACAAAGTTTTTTCCACAAAGAGAAACCGTCCTTATTTTCACATGTCGCCGTTTAAATTTGTTTACAAGACCTATCTTCTCTTTTTAAAATTTTGAGCTACAGTACATTGCTAATATATTTACACAACTTGTTGATCACAAAGGCATCTACAGTAAGTATACAGTATAACGGTCTCAATAAATATTAACTTTTAGATGACTATAACTATATGGGTGTCGTGAGAAAATAGACAAGATGTTTACGTGTGCTTTAGAAAGGACTCCCTTCACATGATATTTACCATGTTTCCAAATTTGATAATCAAAAAAGGTGTGAAGACCTTTATTTTTATTAAAAGACATCCGATAACGACACCCTTTTCTCTGTCTAATGCTACAAAGATTCGTCAAATGTTTTGAGCTACAACAACTGTTCTAGATTTCGTGTTTTATGTATTAACAATATAGTTTTCTTTCATTCTAGGAAACAAGATACAGAATTTATTCAGCGACGAAGATTTCGATCTCTTCCTTGTCTGACTGCGAGGCTTTGCGCTGGCGTCCAGCTCGCTTGGCTGCTAACAATCGTTTCCGTGCCTCATCGCGGGCTTTTGCGGCTTCCTCAGCCTTGGCTGACTTGACAGTTTTGGAAGGCGTGGCTGACGAAGGGCGGTTTGTTTTGCCAGACTTGACTGCTGCAGGCTTGACAGGGCTCTTCTGCAAGAGGAAATATTCGAACTTAATCCAAGAGACAAACGGTATTGACCAAGCATGGATATATGTGCCCATGTTGGAAGAAATTCACATTGTAATAATATGCAGTGATTTTAAATTCGCTTGTATAGAATTGAAATAACCCATACATACTAACTTGCAACAAAAAGCACTGAAAAAAGTCGATGAATAATGAATGAATTACTGATAGCACGTTTCAAAGGAAGTAAAGACTACGATAACATAAAAACATTCTTTATCATGTGAGAGTATACATTGACACTTGACTGTGTCAGTCATAAGTTTGCTGTAAAGCAGAATTACGCCTTAAACTACAACAGCTCTACGCTCGAATTTATTAAACGTATTTCGCCAGGAATTTTACTTACGGCTTTGGTGATTTTCCAGTCGGATCGCCTCATGTTTTCTATATCTCTGAACATTGTGTCGATGTCTGATATTTGAATGGAAACCATGTCCCAGAAGCCGGCTAAATCCGCTACCGTCGTGGAAAACTGTTCATCTTGACTTTGATTCTGAAAAAAGGGCCTCCATGAATAATACACTAATACACAGGTTTTAGCATACGAGGAGAAAAAAGGCAATGCAAAAATATCCAGAGAAAATATGGATGTACGTATATATATGCCATCATACTTACGATATTCCTATCACATAGCCCCCTGAATTGTTGGAATTTCTTGTTAACCAAAAGGTTTGATTTGCCAATCGTAGCTCTAATCTTTCCGCTCACTAAAAAAGGGAAAAAAGAAGTAGATTACTAACAGATTCAAAGAAGACATAAAAAAACAAGGCCTCGATTCATAGACATCTGATCAAAATAAAAATTCTTAATAGAACTGCCAAAAATCAATAATAAATCACTTTAGATATATGTATAAGGAACTGGTCTGGGGAAAAAATGCTAGAATTTGGATGATGACCAACCGACATTTTGGGTCTTAGGTTTTTCCTAAGTAATTAAGTATCACTAGAAACTGCGTACCATCTTCTGGTAGATTGTTATCCTCCAGGTCCTTCGTGCACTGGGCACATAACGCTTGTATCCGCGTCACCTCGCGGTCAAGAACAGGGAAGTAATAATGGCCATCCTGTAAATAGAAATATTTAAATATTTAAAATAATAATGCATACTATATGCTAAAGGCATTAATATTTGAACCTAGGGATTTGGAAGCATTCATTTGCGGGAAAGGAATGTATAGTTTTTTGAGAGATGTAATGACTTGGTGAAAACATTTTATGGACATGGGCTCAGATATTGACACGTGGATCTGGTACTCTATGGACATCCTGTCAGTAAGATGTGATATATTAGGGCATAATTGGGCCATAAATGAATTAACCCTTAATTACATCAATTTACCAGTTCTATGGCTGCGTACCAAGGCTTATCCGCCACTCAGGAATCGTTAATTAAACAAAACCTTCATATTAATGATCCTTAGCCAAGTATGCCAGGTCTTTTTATGTTAAACAAACATGTCAGTCACTTGATGAAGAACCATACTTTACTGAGTCTGATATCACGGTAAGGAATGGAGAGATAGCACTGTCTATGTCATTAAAACCAGGGATTGTAAAGTCATACATGGTTTATGGTATGGTAATCAAGTATTCCCTCCACCCACGGAGATATCGATGATTGATCTTCTCGTTCCATCAAATAAGATCACCAAAGAACCCATCCAATCTAAGGCAATGTATCCGGGGAAAATGCCATCTCTCTAGTCAGATTCCAGTCGAATTAACAGATTGTCAGACAGACAAGTTGGACTCAGAGGCTTGTCAGCACAGATCTCAACTGGTCTTCCCACACAGCCGAGGCCTTGATCCTCACTTATTTCTGAGAGCAATCTGACTGGTTCTCCTCTAGGCCACCAGATGTCGGCACATGTTTTTTTTCTACCCACGACTGAATGCACTCACTGTGCGAGGTTGGAGGTTCAGAAGTAGCTGCCAAGTAATATATCACATGCCGTCAGCCTGATGGTCAAACAGCGACTATAAGTCTGTCACCAAGGCCCGCCAGCATTACTGGTAATATGCAAGACTTCACAGATTCCCTGGAAAAAGTGAAGTCAGACGGACTGACAACCTTCAATCCTTGGCTACATTTGTCATTGATCTGACACTGATGACCACCCTTGCCATTCTGGACAGATTCATAGCCTTGCCACGTAGACTAGCAGACTGTAATAAAACTACTTTCGATGCAGATCGCCAGACTTTTAGACCAGTAAAGATCTGTCACATTCCAAGCAGCCAGATAAGATAGAGATAAGCAGGCTACAAAATGATCTTATTTTAACCATTTGGAAAATAGTTGGACCACAGCAGAAGCTGACTTTTATAGACATACTCTATACACTCACACTATAAGTAATACACATACATGTATTCGAAAGGGAAAAGTTGGGAGGATAACAATTATTTTGCCATCTAAGAATTAGGGGTGCTAATTTTCTATTATTTAAAATAGATCTAAGAAAGACGCCTAGACAGAGATCTAATGTATCATATGCTTGTCTGCTGATCCAAATCGCTGTCTTCCAGTAGTTTTACCCAGAGAAAGTATTAAAATGCGAGACATGGAACCCATGATCACGTATAAAGGCGTCTGGATGGGAACAATGTGTTTCGTATGGATTAATGACGTACGTAGACTGGTATGATGGCAATGTGGAAGTGGTACACAGTTGAATGGGACGGCCAGACCAAATGCGGGCATCAGTTTTCAAACGACCAGCATACTTTGTCCAGATGTTATAAAACATTGATTGTAATTCCAAAGAGAAAAAGAGTGAGAGAAAAAAAAATAATGACTAATACAAGGGGCTCAATAAAAAGCTCGTATGTACATCGTCTCTTACAGTTAGAAAAGAACAGGACGAATGTTGCTTGAATTACGGAATTAACATACCCGTCCAGCTATACGTCATATAACAAGGGCTAATATTAGTTTCCTTAGTGCAATATCAGATAGAAACATCTTTTATGAAAAGGGGAGATATTGCAGGCGCTTCAGACTTAAGAAAAAATTAAGGTTCGGTAGGACTAACTTCCGATCATTCCCTTATCACAAATCGCCTGATACATACTCTTAAACCAATTGACTGTTGTACTTGAGATCTTTTTGATATATACTTAAACCCGGGACAATGTCCTTGTGAGTTAGGATACGATAAGGACACAAGGGACATTGGAAATTTGAACCAGGGGTGAAGAGATCACAATTCACTGATGATCCAGTTAATTGAAAACGCGGGCTCAAGATCGACTTTGCAAGTTGCCTTGGGGAAAGAAAATCGAAAAACAAATACCAAAAGCAAACATTTCTCGCGGTTGCCACCTACGACCGGAAGAACCGAATAATATTTTTTAAGGATCAATACTCATCGACTAGGCGAATATACATTTATTTAAAGGCGTGGAAAAGACACGGGTAAATAAGCTGGTAGCTTCAATGTAAAACTATTTTATTTATTAAGATGCCTGAAGTGCAGAGCCACCAGCAAACTAGTCTCCTACTGTTTTAACATTGTTTTATCTTAAAAATCTATTTATTCTCCATGTATATTTTACAAATAATCTACTTATTCTAATTTCATCATTCTAATGTTCACTCTTCGACCCATTATTACCTTATACATATTATAGGCATACACAGGAAGACCAGTTCTAGACCTGAGGTGTACTACCTGTATTTTCTTTCTGAAATTTTCTTTGAATTTTTTTTTGTAATGTGTTAGTCATGAAATAAAAGAATTTTATTATTATGTTTAAGCGCTGATGAGCAGCTTGTTGGTTTGAGCGGTATACAAAATCTATAAATAAATAAATAGATAAATAAATAAATAAATAAATAAATAAATAAATAAATAAATGAATAAATAAATAAAAATGCATATTGATAAGTTTACCTTGCTTGGGGAGGGCGTGCTAACGGCACTTTTCAGGTCTGGTCGTCTCTCCTCCCATTGTAGATTCCGTACCTCAGGGGTGGTAGGCGGGCTACTGGAGGGTTGTAGGTTGACGGTTGCCATGGTAACAAACCTATGCCCATCACCACCGTCCTCAGACGATTTGTCAGTCCCGCCATTGACAACCACCATTTGTTCGTGTTCCCTTTGTTGTTGTTGTTGATGTTGTTGTTGGTTGTTGTCAGCACCATTTTGTATAATCCGGCTACTACTGCCATTGATAACTAATTGTTCACAGTTATTTACTACAGAGTCTACACCATTTTTCATCCCCTCCTCGACCTCATTTTCGTGCATTTCTACATCGTCTCTCCTCTTCAGCTGAGGTCTGAGGTCCCCGTTACTCCTGACCTCGGAAGAGTCACTTTGAGATGAGGATAGGGACGAGTGCGAGCCATTTTGCTCGGACAGTTTGATAACCTTTAATTTGGCCTCCTGTTTGGGCGAAGTGTAATACCTATTGTATCCACTTAGGGCACAGCTGATCTTCATATAGGAGGGTGTTTTAGGGGTGGTATCGATGGACGAGTCAAACGAAGAGTCGGTTGTGGCGGGCATGGTGTCGTCCAGCAGTGTGGGCTGACTACTAGAACGAGGTGAGACTTCTGAAGAGCTCTGGGGATGAGACTTGTGAGGAGAAGACGTTTCTTGACTGACCAACGTCCGCTTAGAAGCGGTGGTCGCTGACCTCTGGCTATTCCTACTCACAAGGGACGGCTCGCTACCTATAAAGTACATAAGAAAGATAATGATGAGTTTTTTGTGGCACTAGGTTCAGAATTAAATGGAAACACAATTAACAGATGTAACTATCTTATAAATATCATTTGGTCTCCAAGGTTTTATATCCAAGGCTACCCACATACAAGAAATATGGTTATCTGTAATAATATGTTCTGAATACAGGGAACACATTACTGTGCCCTTAATCATGAGAGCCTTGCAACTGTTAAAGTGATATATGCACAAGCCTAACTAAGCATAATCAATATAGCACTTAAATCAAAGACTTGATAGATACAAAAGACAACAAGATCGATGTAAATCAACAGTAGACATTTATAAAAGAAGTGGTATGATGTCAAAAGTCGATATACAGTAATACACTAGAGGAATCCCGAGTGCCATACATATAGTATTTGGGGACGGTTTTAGATTACGAGAAAAGGAAGTTTTTAAGGTTCTTGCTTTGTAATGACATGATGTGTTATCACCACCAGGGAGGTATACCGGTATGTAACTCCCTGTCATCATGTAAGAGTAACCACAGGGAAACCATGTCTACCTTGGTGAACCACTAAATGTCTTGTTATGGTTCAGTTAAACTTACCATAAGCATCAACCTGCATATGGAGCAGCCATGAGGCCACACTTCCGTACATAGCTTTTTTCTCAATAATACAATATATTCCAGGCTTTCTATATTAGCGAGTCTATGGCAATCCCAATGATGTAAATGCACAATGTATCAATTATATATCACGAGGAAAAAGGAGAGGGTGAGAAAAATGTCCCATAATTGAAGGAAAATAAAATACATTTCCGATTCAGAGCGGTGGTCCAGGATTAACACAAACACATATGAATCAATAATATTTACGTAAAGCAAATATCAGAAAAATGAAATGATGAGTCATCAGTTCTGGACATATATTATTAACGCTAGATGGGTCCTGCACACATGTCCCAGGGCATATGTATACATACGCTAGGCTGCCACAAAAGAGGACAATATTTAAAATCCGGGACGTCAAGCTTTCTCATTCAAATAACATTAAAAAAATTCACGATATTTGTTCTGCTACTCCCATGGATTGCGTTAAGCTCCATCAGATGATCAAATAGATATATATATATATCATAGGTTGATTTTAAATCCATGAAACAAAATGATAAATTCCCCAAAACAATATCCTATGTTCCATGTGTAATAGATGAGTCTCAGGATGTTTGTATGAACATTCAATTAAGATAAATCCCATAAGGTTAAGTCCCATGATAAAAGCACAATGCCTCTATACATGTACTGTATGCTGTATGAGAAGGCTGTATAGATAGAATGATTTAGATCTTAACAGGTTGGTCCTACAGAGTTGGACCAACTGAGCATGTGGATCGTGCCAGGCCCCTCTGCTTTGACACCAGTTTCATAACATGGACCAATAATCAGGCCGACTGTTGGGTGTTCCACCATTCAGGTTCATGTGAAAACCAATAGAGGAACAATCCTTTCTGAAAGGTATTTCTTGCATGACGAATGGGGCAATACATAATGGCATGGCTGTATTTAATTGGATATATAGAGATATTTAGTAGATTTTAATCGACGAATTTAAAAGGGAAAAAAACATGTAAAATATTTTTGGCAAGCAAAAAAGTATTCGGTGGCACCTCGTTACTTTCCTTAACTCGGGTGTCACATATGACTTCCACCACATTCCTACAACTAACACAATGAAAGAAAAGACTTTGTGTGGAGACATGTCGACACGTGGGTACTATTTAACAAAAAGAACACACAATGCTATGTATCCCTGAACCTCACCAATCTGTCTTCACTCCCCCAGTGACAATTCTTCCGCTTTAGATTATCACAATGGAAATGTGTTCCATGTAACTAAACGTTCTATCACACGGAGTGAGGTGAAAAGTCCTCGTGATAATATTGACCAAACCATAACCATGATTAGATAAGTGTGACGATAGTTTGAAATGTGAACAATTTATGATTTAGTTACCAATGTGGTGAACACATTGTTCATGACTTCAATACCTTGTCGATTGAACTGACAGGCTCATGATTCAAAATCGATAGGAGTTTTATCTAGCTGAAATTAAGAAGTCTATGAATTCTAAAGCAGTTATGGGTACATGCCAGGTGCAGATACATTGGATCGGACTGGTTGCTCATGTTATGTACTGATACATAATAGGCGAACATTTTGGTTTACTTGCAAACTAGGCCCAATGTAAACACTAGCATGCCCCTCCCTCACACACTATACTACTAGAACTTCTCTTAAAGTTTAGGAATAGTCTTTCCAATGCCTTTCAATGTATCAAAACCATACATTTATGTTTATATGTGGCCCGCTAAACATTAAATGTAAAACTTTTCAAAAACCAAGCCAAATCAATTAACATTTGGCAAGATGAATATTTTGTATAAATGTTATTTTAATTTAAAACGAGTGCAAAAGTTAATTACTATCAAAACAGCTATACTATACTAAAAAAATAATCAAAACTGCATGTACCATCGTAGAGAATTATCTTCAGTCAACGATTGACGTGAAATTGTCCTCTACAAAAGAAGACTGTAATATTGCGCTAGAAGGGGCTGAAAACCTCACATTGGCAATGGCAGGAGTGTTTAATGGCAGTCAACGATTGCAATAAAATGTTTTCAAATTTAAATTCAAATGTAAACATGAACACTGATATTTCCAGTTTCGAAATGCTTTTAAAATCATGGTATAATTTTCAAAAACCTTGTGTTACAATTAAAGCTTTAAAACAATTAAAGCTAGAGGGTTGTGTACAATATTTGCTGGGACCAATTAAGAGAATATGTAATCCAGAAAAAGCCCCTTAAAGACTTGACTTTGATCGTTGGCACACAAGTTTTATCTGGCTCGTAAACAGTAGGTTTCAGATCGGTCTATAATCCAGCATACTGTATACTTAATGATTGGTGTTATTAAGTCATGATGCACTTAATGAAACAATAGAAATGTCAACAGCTTTCACAAAGCCCACCAGTTACAGTAGCACAACTGATCATATCTGAGATACAAATGAAAATACAATTACATTATGTAGATGTGCAGATGAGTCAGAATGGACTGTTGTAGAGCTAGCATGTTTTATGCACATAAGTAAGGTAGTAGGTGTGAAGTAAAGAATGAATACAGTCGACAGAACGAAGAAACATGTCACTGAGATGTACCAAAACAAACAAAGTGTGCTGAACCTGTTTGGACTTAAAAGTTATAGACAGCAGATGACTCAGGGGTCGGAGGCCAAAGGTCCTTGACCCTGTAGTACCTGGACTCGGTCTCAGTTGACTCTTCTTTTTTTTGTTAAGCCGGGTAATAATGGAGCTAGGACATGTGTACTATGAATCTATGGGGCTACCATCGGTGAAGAGTACATAAAGAGCACTGCCATTTTGACAGCAGAACAAAATATTGACTGGTCACAACAAAATAGATAGTAGGCCTACACCTAGTATAAGATAGCATATGATAGGATGAAATCAATTTGAGATGAAGACAAACCATATCTACCGCTAGGATATGGGTCTTAAACTGCGCAAGATGTATTTGGGATCATATGATTTATCAATTGATTTCTTCATATCAAATACTTCATATGATATGGCGGAAGATTAAGTCTTCTTTTATATAAAGCTACAGTCATTATCAACATTATCGACCGTTCCAAACGGCTTGGTTTTTCTCCCACACCGGACTAATAAGCAAAAAAGTGGGACTGTAATTGTGGCAGGGTTAAACACTTGGTCCTGTAGTTGTTCATGAAGAGGATCTGCCAACAACAATGCCGGAACCGGAAGCTGGGGCAGGTCATCAGGTCACATCTGGAATCCCAAAGGGAGGGGAGGAAAAAAGTAAGGCAGGCAAACCGATGAAGGAATTTTCCAGGGGAGATGAACAGCTGGTGTGACAGTTGTAAAGAGTTTGAAAGTGTAATAGTAATAGTCACACACGTACCATCATCATGTGATCATGTACATACCCTTCTCCCTACTTCCCATCCACGGTGACAGACAGGAGGAAGAAGAAATGACTGAGTCATAATTCTCTGCATGGAGTACGTGATACTTTTTTACTTCATATCTCCCACCTCCAACCCTATCCTAACTAACCATGACCCACCCCCGCCCTGGGAAGGTGTGTGTGTGTGGGGGGGGGGGGGGTGTGTGTTAAAAAAATCAGTCTAGATGAACAAAGAAAATGATATGCAACAGAGTACGAGGGGATGAGGAAGTACTGGGCCTTTAATAATTAATATGTAAATAATAGAAATCCATTCCACCAAGAAAGTACAATGTATGCAAAAGCAATAGGTGTAGGTTTAACAATATTTGTTAAAATGATGATTAGATATGCTATCAAAGTCAGATGGGATATCCAATTTACTATAAATAGAAAAAAATACTATGCATACATTGGAAAAACTGAAAGGGCGGAACAAAAATTAAAACATTATATCAGCATTAAAATGAATTTTGATATCCTTCCAATTTCTCCTTACTCGTACCAACGTTTCGAAGAAAAGCACTCCAAGGCGACATGCACATGATATATGATAACAAATATTATCCAGACCGCATTAGGATCCGCACTAGTGCATGGAAAAGTAGGGGGTCACATTGGTAGGATCTGATTCATGTCTATGTAAACAAGTGAGAGTATGATAGGGAAGGATAGTCCACGCTAGTGACCCTGAATTCCCACCTAAGGCCTCCTTATGGGCCACATTAGCATTCAGTGCCTCTTTCCTCACACTTTCCTTCCATCAGCAGTCCAATAGACATACATCAGTTGTTGATGTTTTCCTTAGACATGAAAAACACCACCCTCCTTAACGGAACCATATGAAGCTGTTTCCTTCCAAATGAAATTAAGTGTTACAGTTAGCGGATGTTTAGACCTACAAACAAGAAAAAAGCAAATATAACCGGAAAATATGACCCATCCCAGTCGACTCCCCCTTCCTAGTTCGCTATGATATAATATTCAATTTATGTATAGATAGATCTATGTATTCGAACTTAACAGCGTCCTCAAATTGCCCAATTAAAATGAGTTACCCTAATTAAGAGTATTACTGGATAAATAATATGAGAGAGAATACCATTCTTTAGATCCTCAGTCGCTTACAACATGGGAATAGAAATAAGCGCCCTAAAATAGCGCAAATTATTGGTATACATTTAAAGTCCTCCATTTAAGCCATTCTGGAGACAAGTCTTGGAGAGACTTGGATTTTTTTTAATGCAACTCAGCACACGCAACACATGAGACCGAAACTCGCCCTAATATTTACATCTGCAGGCACGTGCTGTCAATACCATGCATCTCCTATAAGACTTGGTCTTTTTTCTTGTTTTGTCTTATTATTTACGCCGAGTATGTGGCTATTTACGACTTTGAGGCGAACGTGAGACCCAGGTGGGAGTCACCGCCACAAAACATAGGGGATGAAGGACGAAAGTCTCTCTTTCTTGTCAAAAAAAGGTCCCTCCAGAGAAAACAAGAACGATAATAAACAGTTGAAGCACGGGCTTGTAAGCCTGTATCCATGACAACTGAATGGTATCAATATCTCCTGGAAGCGTTTTGATGGGATTTAACTTTGAAGTATGGAACTCGCCTTTGAATTTTAACAGCATTATCATAAATCGTGAGATGAATGACCATTGGGAAAGTTACAGATAATATTACAATTCACATGAAAAAAAAAACGCATAACATTTTAATAAAGATTTGTTGGGTCTCACAATAGACACCGGTATATACTTTGGATCATTCTTCCTGTAGATAAACAGCAATTGCACAGCTGATGAATCGCATTTTATCCCACTTGCCCAGAGCGTAACAAGAGCTAACAATTGCAAGCTCTTCCATTATACGGTACATTCCTTTAGAGGCGGAAACGTGCTTTTTCCGAGCTGTCGAAAGGCAAGGGAAGATGGATGGTAAAATGCTCTTCCAGGCTTTGTCCTCCACAACCAGGCTTCACACACAGCACCAAAAACAATCTCTATACCATATTCAAGTGCGTCAGAAGCCGGGAGGGAGTTTCCCTTAAAACCCAACCAAAGCACTTATACAAAACAAATCCCAACCCCTTCATCCATTAGCGCTGAGGAAACATTGCCATAACAGGCAATACATTTCCTCCAGTAGATGACCTAGTGGGGACAGAATTCACCTGGAGTGTTGCCACGGCACCCATTTACTACCTGTTTCCATGCCAACCTTCTTCCCTACCTGTTCCCTCACTCCTTGTCAGCATCAGGACCACTCATAGGCCAGGCGCCTGTTAATCCCTTTATCCATGCAAGAGGCAAGTATATCATGCAAGGATTAAGTCTGGATGACGGCTGGGCTTGCACTGGATGCATTGGGGACTGTTTTATCACCCTTTAGAGCGCTCCTTACCTGGGACCACTGAGAAGCAAAGACTTTCAAATGAAGGGGAAATGGGAGCTAGTCATTGATATTTGTCGTACCCTCTTCCAGAATCTCTTCTTTGGTGTGGGAATAGAATGATCAGTAATCCGGATCAGTCTCTGACTCTCATTGGTTTAGAACATAAAGCCCCAAGTTAATGCAGGACCAACTGTAATGTCTTACTCTAAAAGGAAATTTGCTTTTAAATCTCACCGAATGAACCTTTTATTGAATGAAATAAGGCGATTCTACTTGATTTAGGGCCATGAAGGGAGATATTTTCCAATTGATCAAAACCGTAACCAGGCCTGTATGGATCAAGGTCTCAGGCGCAGCTGACCTACCATCTTTGGCATGCCCCTCATGATATAGGGGATAATTAGAACTCATTTGTTCCGACGCCTTCTGAGTCATAGATATAATATAAGATCAAATATAATTAGTGTTCTTATTTTCTTCATGCTATCACCAGACCATGCGCAGTGCAGAGTGAAATATCCCTTATATAAGCAGAATGTATAAAGTCCACTATTAATAACACTCATATTTTGCAAGCATTTAGGACCAAATAAAATGATAGTAGGCTTCCATGGACTGGGAATCGATGACACAGATATGAGAACTGCGATCTTGGATCAGGGCCGGGCAACATACCTATATAACAGGATAATAACCAGTTTTATAGGACAGTAATGGATCTTGGCTGTACAATGTGAGGTCACGTTGGCAAATAGGAAGGATAGGGTTAGATCCCTGCAATGGGAACTGTTATGTTCGTCTGATCTCAACCTTCAAGGATGACAACCACCAGATACCAATGTGGGTAGAGAATTAAGGTTAGAATAAAAGCCATTAGCATAAAGCCCTTGAAACGATAACAGAGCCCACATAACGAAAATATATCTATTCATGTATTGCCCACACACATTCATAATAAATTAAAATAGTGGGTTATCGACCTCGAACGGGAAAATTGTTAAACTTTAAGTAAAGGGCGATTCTTCATTTATTCATTTGTTGATGTTCATTTAGAAAAATATATATTTGGCCATCCCGAAAAAAAACAAAGGGAAATTTGTTAAAGAGATCCCTAGGATTTAGAGCTATATAAATGGACATAATCCCGACGAAGATAAAACGATGGATCCATGTGACACATAATGTGGGATTTATCACGCTGAGTATACATGATGGTCAACAACCAATAGCGGATCAATTTTCCAGCATTTGGTATGATGGACTCTATGGAGACATGGTAATCGACCGAGCAGAGCGTCTAAATACAGTAAAATAAAAGTGGAAAACTCGAATACTTCAACCCTGGTTGAGTTGAGGTATTTACCACACATTTCTGTTGATGTTCTCGTCTCCCTGGTGGCCACATACCAAAAGAACAGGATCCAATGATCCAGACTTGGATCTCATGTTACCATGACACTGTCAATAAAACAAGGACCTTTGTGGTTTCTATCAATATCCGACTATTGAAAACTGCGCGTGTCCCTCGAGATTCTGGTCCTAGTTCTCCAGATATGGGAGATATGGTTAGTTGGGGATTGATGGGATGAGATCCGGCAGTCACTGAGATTGAAACTGTACAGTGTAAATGTGTTGTAGGGTCAGATTTACCAATCTTGTTTAATCGCATCAAATCCCATTTCCCTCTCCAAATACGAATGACTGCAACCCATAATTCTGGGGCAGTGTCCCCGAATGCCCTTACCCCAGAAAAGCTCTTAAGAACAAGAGTTATGTTTTCAGATTGGGGTTCAATCTGTAGTCCCAAAGAAAAGCGAAATAACAGGCCCTGGGTCTATTCAAGTGTCCCAGTTTCATGAAGTTTAGGAGATGATTACTTTAACAGAATCGAATACAAATTCAGGCAATTTTACAACTCACTTTGACTCCGATTGTAACCTTATCATAATGATTTTTGTTTCTCTGCTATTTATAGCAGAGAAACAAGTGTGTTACTATGAAATACGCCAATCACTGATAGTGGATCACATCTGATAATATTCTTTAGCTGTCTGTGAGGTGTTTAAGCATGCCTTATCTAATCCTTTCGATCAGGTCCTATATTTCACACCTCTCCACGAGCATCGAAGGTCCACCCCCCTTACATAACCGATAGCCAGTCAGCGCGCTTGAAACCATAAACAGATGTGGCCCACATGGGTTGTTTTGCGCGCACTGCATGTTTACAAGTCCAACCTCAGACCTTTCTCTATGCTATCAAATATATGTTTTGGTGCCCATGAGACTTAGTGTATAATCGTATCCTTAGTACAGATGTCTATATGTTGTATGTTGAGAAAATATCAGAGAAATTTAGTATCTGGGTCCAAATTACGATAAAAAACACGCCTCTATATAGGCAGTTTTAATGCTGTACAGTGGCCGTCGTGGGTTTGTTTGGCTGAGGTAGCACCGCGTGGAGTCCCGGGAGACAGTGGGCGGAGTATAGCCCCGCTCGTGGAGAGGTTAATTGGCAGATCTACACATTCACTTAATTCTGCTAAATTAGGCTGGAAAATGATGAAGAATGGGTATATCTGAGTACCGTATATACCCGTGTATAAGCCCCGGCTTATATTAATTTCAAATGGTGATTTGACCCGGCTTATATTCGGGGTGGGCTTATATTTGGGGCCCGGCTTATAATACACTAGGTGAAAACCAGTAGATTTAGCTAAAACATATTTTTATTATTATCTTTAAATATTGCCCTGGTTTTCGTTTTTTAGACTTCAATTTAACAAAAAAGACCTATCAGAATTCAGAATCGATCAACAACAACTGACTTCTCTTATCTAAACTATCATTCATCATTCACTAAGAACTAGTTCTGGCCAATCTCTTCAGCATATTCCTCCATGTTTCCATCCAGTTCCAGGCACCCGGCTTATAAACGGGGCCCGGCTTATATTAACGTTAGGACGTGCTGAACCCCCGGCTTATAAATGGGGTGGGCTAATACACGGGGTCCGGCTTATACACGGGTATATACGGTATATTTGGTATCAGATTGGTTTAAAGTATCAGTTCTGTTACGTTAAACTGCATTTTGAAGCTCATTTCTGTCTTAAATGGGGGTTATTTGAGAGGATTGGTGAAGGCGAATTGTACATTTTCTGAAAATCTGACCCATATGCACCCCTCACACAACCATAGTCTCCCGCCAACAGATCGACTGGGGATCGGCGGGAGTGGGGGTAGGGGGTTCAGCTGGAGTGGGTGGGGTGGGGGAGGTCGGCGGGAGTGGGGGGAGAGGTCGGCAGGAGTGGGGGGAGAGGTCGGCAGGAGTGGGGGGAGGGGGGTTGGAATTGCATATAATTGCGATATAATCTCATATGGTACTGTGCCCTGAGGGAACAGTGTTATGTTTTTTGTGCAATATTTGTACTTTGAAATGTTCGGATATAAGTTAAAATGTAAACTTTGTAGGTAAATATTTTGCATTTTCAGTCTAAACATGCCTAAAGTGCAATAACTATAACTTGACATCAGGCACAAATGATTGTGGCTGAGAAAATCGTTTCCAGTGGAAACGCCAAGTATATGAATTAAGTTGACACTGATTACAAAGTTAAATATGTTAACAGTTGATCAAATCGGTGCATAACTTGATAATTAGTTAACTTAGTACTTGTTTCATTAGGCTCTAATAATCAAATGTACCCACACGCTGTATGGTAAGGTAAACACTCTATTATGTTATAATCGAAAGTCGCCATTAGCATTGGCATTGGCGAGTGTGAAGCAGAATGGGACATGATATTGCACGCCAATGTGCCCCAAAAGAATCGATTTTGGAAATGTAAAAAACGAAGACCCTGAGCAGACAGGATCAATGTGTTTGTGTGCTGAATACAGCGTAGTCAGCTCATGAGCATGAACCGGCAAGTGTGTGCTATAAGAGTTAGTACAAACTATAGACAGGTGTATATTTAAATGATAGTCAAAGCGACAGGGCCTCGAGGGGGAATGTGTAACTCTAGCTTATCCCTCTGATCTATGCTAAGCCTTCTATATATATACTATATATTACACGTAAACACGAATGTCGCCTCATTCAATTTTATAGAAAGTGACAAGAGAAGAAATGAAATGTCGATGGCTAATCATGACAGATGACCAAATAATCTATAGGTAACTACTCTAAAAATGAGAAAAAGACTATATGATCTAAGCAAACTATCTATCAATGGAACTGTGAGTGAACCAGATTTTGAAATATGTTCCCAAGGTCTTTCTTATCCTTCATCTAATGGTTGATACTTTTGTATTTGCCCAACACCTAATGTCAGGGACAAATACTTGTTATATCTCCCCTAAACTTGCAGTCTAGGCCAATAAACTTCTCAAAATGTCCTGTCTCATATATTTTTTTCAGCCACCTGTGAGGAACGGCTGTCTACCATTTACCTTTTTGATTGATTTCCTTTTAACCAACGGCGATATGTTCCAAGTAAAACACTTAAAAAAATGCCTAGCCTACAAAAGCTTTTGAGACAAAGTTTGGAGGTATAGCGAATAAAGAGGAATCCCATGCAATGCCAACAAAACACCACACATTAGCAAAGATATTAAACAAAACTCAATAAAGACAATGCCATTACTGCGAAATCACAAGCCACTGGACAAATTGGGTGGTCAGCATCAGAGCAGGTTGTGTTGATGAACTAGAAAATGATATACCTGTAAGACAATAGACCAATTAAGAATCATGCAAAACACCAATTGCAAGTGCAAATAATGATAGACGAAGTGGTGAATTGATGAGGTTGATGTACCTTGGGGGTTCCTCCGTTTATTAGGATTGTCCCAATACATCCTGGCAGGGCCTGGAGGAGGGCCTATAGCCTTCTCATCCACATCTATGTGTCCACAATACGTCCCCATAATGCTGAGAAATAAATGTACACGTATCTGCAGGACCAGTAATATCTTATCGAATATCCATCCCACTAGGAGAAGGACAATCGGTGAGTATCCGCTCTATTGTAGAGAGTTCCCAGGTCCAGAATGTTAAGAAGTTCGAAGGTGAATCCTCAAGAGCAAGGCTCAAAGGGTTGTGGTTATTTAAGGGCCGTCCGAAGATCAATAGTTAAACGGCAACACAGAGAAAATCTCTAAAGTATTTCGGCCGGCGTAAGAGTTACAATGATTGTCAAACACTCAGGCTCTGGGGTCCTTAGATAAAGTGCAGATACACCGTCCATGGTCGCCAAATACCACAGAGAGATAGCAATATACACGATTTTAGCTCTCCAACGTTGGGGAAAACTGGACTGAACTAAAATACCAAGGTGGAATCTTCTGAACCCAACTTCCAAGCCACACACAAGTGGAGTCCTCTACTTGGAATGGAGTAGGGGTGGTAGATGGGGTGGTGGAGGCTCAATCGGATAGCAGTGTGCAGGGCGGATCATATATACATAAATCCAGGTACACAATGTCAACCTAAGGATCCAAACCCAGAGCTGGTATCCGACAGCGAGTGTCCACTTTACTCTGGGTCCCGCAAGGGTTAACCTCTATTTACCCACGGAGCAAGGGGACAAATGTAGGCGGTTACACCCCTCCATGGCGTTCTCTATCTTTTACTTCTCTTCAGTCGTATACCTCAAGGTGTTTGTGTCTACCTCAGCCTGCTTTGAGTAAATTGTGGGAGAGTGTATCTTAACCAGCAAAACTCACACATTCTCTCTCACTGAGGGTTAAGACTAACCACCCCTTGGGATTGGTATAGGCTTAGGGATAAGCCTATATCTGAGGTGGATTATCGCACCAACGGCCAGGTGTAATGTGGGTACTAGATTATCTTCCTGGCCCGAGGCAAAGTAGGTGAGACCCATGTAGCAATGCAGGTCTGGAAAGAAGGGTTTCTTATGGGATATTTCTAGACACACAATCACTTAAATCTTAAACTTGGGTCTCTGAAGAAAGACATGGGTGTAATGGGGCTTCTAAATTGTCATGTAAACACACAGGTTGGAGGTTATATATAAAGATGTGTTGTCTTACATCTTAAAAGCTATGTTGTTAGTGGCAAGACAGGCAGGGGTCTTAATTAAGACGAAGCGCTCATTAGTAGCTGGGATGTATTGATATAGCGGGGCAAGGCTCCACACAGAGAGATCATTATAGGAATGGATCAACAAGTCCCACATCACTCAGTCTATCCTCATTCTACTCACATTGTTGCAAATGGTCTTCGCAGATCCAACAGTCAAAGCGCATTGGCTCCATGCAAGATTTTATTTTAATTATATTAAGCACCTATAAGTTAAAATTTTAGAAGGCATGGCGTTCCTTTCCAGTAATATAGCGATGTTATTATAAACCAGTCCCAGTGAACAGAGTGAATTCTGAATCGCTCTGACTGGGGTGTTTTCAAGCTGTTGCCAGTGACACTGGCCCTGCCAGAAGCAGAGGCGTTATTGATAAGATATCCAACCTTTGATAGTGAAAACCTAGTTCAACAGCTGGAACTGATCCTCGTATATCCGATAGTAGCTTTTCTCACTTGTGTTCTCGCACTAAGACAACCTAGTAGTGTGGTAATGATGTTGGGGACGATGATGAAATGCAGTTCCGTGACGTGCAGAATGAGACACCAGTAGTCATGTACCCCTCCTACCATATGACACAAAATAGGAAGGAGAATCCGGGTGGGTATGCCAACATACGTCACTGATCAGATCCTATCAGTTTGTACATGTACCATATAGATCCGTGTGCACAACATATATAGCCAATTTGGGGGTGGTCCTGACTCCCTAGGCTCTGTATCACTCTCTCTCGCTATTTTCTCTCAGACAAGGATGACTAGAGGCTAGTTCTTCTCTATGAGACTGCAGAGGGTCCACCGCCTCTTTTCTCCTGCTTCTGCTTCGCCTCCCGATGGAGCCTCGGGCGACAGTGACAGTGACACAAGCGGAGGATCAAGAAAGAAAGCACAGGCTGCTACCACCACACTCAGTGCTAGGCAGCTGCTTCTAGTGGAGTGCTAGTGATGAATCACCGCTATAATAACCATCCCCATGTCACAGCTCCAGCCCTCTAGTACGTTGGCAGGTTAGGGGAAATGGGAGCTTGAGAGAGGACCAAGGCAAGATGCTGGTACTCTAGTATCCTCCTGTGTTTCTGAGGTTTTTTTACATCTGCATGTAACCTGAGGTGATGTTGCAGAAGCACTACAAGTAGTAGTAGAGAGAGAACAACAACAACACTCCCAGCAAGGCAGCAGTACTGCCAGTAGTGGTGGCAGGTGATGGTGCTGGTGGTGTTGGTGGTGGCCCTGGCTAAATCTGTATCATCTCAGGATGGATCCCTGCTCCAGGGTGGGAGTACGCCTACTATGCACGCTGAAATGCAGTGCATACATATGTACCGCCTCCAGCCTGCTCCAAAAACCTAGGGTGGAGTACTCCGTACAGAAGTGTAGGGGGTTTTCCACAGTACCACCTTAACCGCGCTGTGACCTGGTTTCAGCTGCTGTGATGAAGTGGGGAATCCTCAGACATAATGAGATATTTCATTGGACAGAACTGGAGCTGGTGATGGAAGACGGGCTCTGATTGGATGACCTCACAGAGTTCACAAGGGGGAGGGGAGGTTTGTTTGGGTGGTGGCTGCTTTGATCTTCGGAACGAGCATCGACCGAGAGGAGGATCAGCAGGGAAAGAATAAGCTCAAGCCAAGTGTCAAGTTGTAAACAAAATCCTGCCAAGGCCATTGCGATAATAAGGATAGAGATGCACCCCTGACTCATGTTAAGGAACTCGATGGTTTTCTAAAAACCTCCAGTTTTTTTCTTAGCAAAGCTGGAGCAACAAATAAGATCTTGAGCCACGGGAGCTTTTTTAGTCATGCAACAAATGGTGTGATTGTCAGCTAAACTAAAATAAGTCTCACGTGGGAAGATTGGGAATTGTTGCCTTTTATGGTTTTGATTAACACTCAAAATAGTTAGCTAATATATTAATATCACTACTAGGTATACATGCAAGGTATAGCTGCAGGAAACTTCTGTGGTGTCCGTAGGGCAACATGGCAACTCCACACAGTCATGTCTAGTGCGGCTATATTTGAGATGGTGGGACAAATTCCATCTAAAAATTAATATGACAAATGGCTCTTTTTCTCATTCATTTTATACCTTACCGTTGCTGGGGCAACCGCAGCAGGTGTGGGTAATATATGATATGTGCGATACATCTCACTCTCATATTGGACTTGTTTAGGATCAAGCCCTGGTAATTGGCCACATCTTAGAGGCCACATGGAGCTTTTGATTAATTAGAATGAAAAACTTGCTTTAGAGGATAACATGAAATAATGAAACATACATGTGTGAGAGTGCTATATTAGCAGCAGGTAATATAAGCTACCGCTGGTGGGTTTTTCCTCTAATAAACCACTATTAATGGGTTTCAAGCAAATCTAGTTAACAATGTATACATGTAACGGTACGTGTGTATTGGTCCCGTATTGATGCACTTCACATATATACGTAAGTGTAATACTTGAGTGGTCTCTGTTATGATGTCTTACATAGGTTCGAGTAACACTTCCCAGCAGTGGATTAATCCCCTAACATATATGTGGGAAGGGTGGACCAATACTCTCACCAATACCTCCAACAAAAATAAATCGAAAACAGCGATAGGAATAACTTTTGGAGGGCGGGATCGTCAACAACCGATATAATCCCTTTGATATTGCCAAAAAGATCAAGGCATGGATTTATATTTCTTTCATGAACGATAAATCCAGATCAGAAAGCAGCTTTTAACAGCAGTCACTAGTAATAGTATAATGATCCACAGGTAAAATTGATATATCGACAAATGCTATAATCATTTGAATACATATAAATACCGCCTTGATTGGGGTTATTTCTTATTCATATCCTTGGTGGAGAAGTGCATAAATAATCAATTATTACCGGAAACAGTCTGTTCCCATAAACCAAGAGAAGTCTAGCCAGGAAATAACGCTCAAATGCAATCCTAGGTCTCTAGTGCACTGATTCAAATTATTATTATCATTTTTATTATTATTCACAGTAAGAGTAAGACAGCACCTGGACTTTTGAGAATGTTCCATTTCCTCATAACTCATATGATGGTCAGTAGATAACTAATGATCATCTGACGTAACATGGGCTTAGCCCAACTAATCTTTGGACTAGCGGACTATTAATAGCAACTTATCAAACCCTCGTTCCGATTATCAACAACTCTGTAGATGCGAATGCCCTAATAATGAATCATCTTTAATTAATTAAGGCAATTAAGACCCCTGGACATCTGTAAAAATAGACATCCAGTTTGAAATATGCAATCGAAAATATCTGTTGAAGCAGGGAGATTTGGGGAGGTGTGGCAGAGGCCAGACTGTGAACTTTGGCGACGCCTGTCGTAAAGAAGCGTCACCAGCGCTAGCTGACACGCTGGACAGACACTAACTAGAGTCTAGGTTGGGTTTATTACCTCCTCCAGGTGCTAGAACTGCTGTCTAAGACTTCAGGAGGCGGGGAAACGTGAAACGAAAGCATGAACAATGGTTTATGACTATCAGCACTAACGATGTTTACTACGCCAGCTCCTCATTGTAAAACTCAGGGCAGAGCAAAACTTTGGTAATGGGGAAAGTATGAGATAGGTGTTAACTTATACCCCGGGGACTTAAACTTATACCCAATTAATTACATAATGTAAATTCTATCAGCTCAATAAGTGAAGGAATTGTGAAATATAATATTGGTATTTGCTTTGCAGATGGGATATCAAGGTGATGTCCGGTATGTATTATTCTATTCAACAAAAAAAGAGTTCCTACCAAGAATATCCCCCAAGCGCTGCAAACTATTATTACCACGACTACATTATGGAATCAACATGAATGTTGCAGAAGAGATATCCCAGTGAGAGTGAAGGTAAACTACAAATGGGGACGGGACATCGCCTGAGTTAAAATCGAGATGCACATAGTCCCTCCACACCTAAGAAGGAAATACACACTTGGGCCATTCCGGGAGCAATCATTCTCCAGAGTGGTCTAAAGGAGTCAGGAAATCTTGTGTGGAATGACCAATGATCCCTCGAGGCTGCCCGAGTCGAAACCGAGTCAAGGGTATGTGACCCTCCATTGCCCCTGAGCAAGGAGTTGACCTAAGGAGATCATCATGGCGGGGGAAAGGCTGAAGGTCAAGATCATTGACTCAGTGGGGGAATGACCATTCTAAGCAGGCATGGCGTTTATGAGTGGCAAAGGTAAGTTGTATGAGCTTCCCAGCTGTTGCTAATGTGCGCTGACATACACCCTAAAATTGAAGGTATGAACCCAAGTCAATATCACTTCTTTGCATACTGCAAATGAATGGTACAAAATAATATAGCCTGAATATAAATAAAATGGATAAAACTATCCTTAAACACATAATAGCGTGTAGATATTTTACAATTTGCCCTTTTTCTCGATATTTCAATACAAGATTCCAGCGCACCGGTTTCGCTTATGTGTGACAATAACATTGTCCTCCATTTCATATTTCTTTTTTTTTTTTTTTTACTTTTACTCAGTTTTAGATACGTACCGAGTATGCCCACTCCTATCACTCTTCGCGTTGGGACAGGGCCAGAGAAAAGGCAATTTTGGTTTGACCAAGACAAAGCTTGTTTGGCTTGAAGGAACTTCCTCGATCGACGCAAGACATAAAAACAATTCCATTTCGCAGGACATGTATGGCTCTGCCAAAAGCTGTAAATATTTTACTGACATAGTCAGTAAAATTTCTGGATACCGACATAGTAAAGTGCTATGAAAATTAAAGAATTAAACCGTAAATTATCATTGAAAACATGCCACCGTGGGCTATGTTTCTAAAATTGAATAAGTTAAGCAAATAATGTTGAAACTTTAACGGTGCATTTGTGATAATTCTCCTGGGAATGTTTGTGTGGAATACATGCTGTTGACATGGGTAATCCGAGGTCATGGTATCGTGCCTCATCACGCTGTGAATATAACTAACTGTAGTATCTACAACCAACTTCAACCTATACTGCTTTCTAACTAACACTATCCAGGGCAGAGAGCCGGCAAATCCTCTTGTAAAACGAACACAGTCTGATTCACAAAGGCATGCTCGTTTCAATGTTATGACAGTGGTCTTCTAAATGCTCGATATATATTCTATTCTTGTATAATCTGCAATTAACGTTGTAATCATCAAAGCGATAAAGAACCCAATCTAATGAGTTAATCGACAGGGAATACCCACACACCTACGGATATACAAGTATATCTACATAGGTATTGAGGTCACAGCAAAAGCAGAGATTAAAAAATATTTCTCTTTTCTAGAGCAAATAGTAGAAAATGTCATCTACCAGGAATGGAGCTTTCAGTTAAGTCGACCACATTTTAGTGCCGAACGTTTATTCGGGGGCTTTGTGTAGATTAAAATGATTGAAGTTCCCACATAGTAATATATTTATGATACGATAAAATGGATTACACCCTCTTTAAAGATATCAAGGCACTGTATAAAATGGGACAGAGTGGCATGTATGTGCTCTAAATACGTATATGATTGTTTGGAATGTGTATTCAAATTACGTCAAATAATAGGGAGAAACAGGTTTAATGGGAACCTTGGACAAAGCGAGACGAGTATCGTTAGAAATCCATCAAGAATATTATTAGCCTTTGTCATGATCGTATTTATAATAAAGGCTGAAACTTATCCAATATACTTATCGTAATGGTTATGAGTTATTATTCCCTCATTTCCTAGACATGAACCTAAACCCTCTCATCCATACATACAGGGATACATGAGGATAATCGATGTGCATCCCCAAGAGTAAAGACATAAATGAGAGGATTAGGCAAGATTCTCTGAAGAAAATGTATATCTTAGAACATAGTCTCTCACCATCGATTGACTGCGAATGTAAGTATTATGGTGTCAGTCATTGTATGCATATATTTGAAGTGGGTTTATATACCTGTGTTTTATTCCGATTAAAAAGAATAGGATACTAACCATTTTCTACAACTGTGGAGTCATCGCCGTTGTTCTCATGTACGTCATTCCTTATAACGTCATCAACATGATTTGTCTCTAAAATAACGCGTTTAGCGACGGGTTTTAGCAACTTCCTATAGTCAATGATAAAGTCACTAGATTCCTTCTCGTCGTCACCTTTGATTTCATTACTCCAAAGTTTGTCATTGTTGTTAATAGTTTTACCAAGCGTTATATCCCTAATAATGGGGCTCCTCACAGAATTTTCTTGGTGCTTGAGGGCGTTATCTGTGACGTCATATTCTTCATCGTCGTGATGAATGCCATTTGGTTTTATTTCAGATTTTGACGTAGGTGACGTCACAGGTGAATCTAGAGGGGCCAGGCTGGTGAAGCGGGCGATCATGTCCCGTACGTGACCGGGGTGACCCATGACTTCAGGCTCTGACTCCACTTCCATGGTGGCGTGCATTTTCTTAATGTGTTAAGAACGAGGAAAATGGGGAGCAAATAACTTTGTGTTGTCAGGTGCAGGATGGTCGATCGGTCATTCAATCCCGGAATACATGTAAGGTGCTTCAGAGATGCGCTTGTACCTTTAGCACCATGATGACTACAAAGTCAATGTCATTTCCTCGATTCTGCCTATCGTCATTTTATATGGCGTTTTCTACCTGAAATAAGAGAATATCCACGGTTCCTATAATATAGAGGTATAAGGAATTCGATTCGTGAGCACGCCACATTCACAATACACAACCATACTGAACGCAATTTCATTCCAGTCAGACAGCATGATACATTCGCAACAAGAACACACACCAGACACAGCCACCAACTCTTTTCACATAATCTCATTCTCACTCAACCCAGCCATTCTACTCAAATGAATAAATCTTATTTCTTTCTGTCACGTTTTGTTCATTTAGCTTTCATCTGTCCCAATGAATAAGAAAGAAGCATGGCGCATCCATTAACCACTCCAACGCCACCATTCAAAGCCTGGTATCCAACCTTGCAAGTTGAGGTATTATTTTGCGATAATTCCTCACATAGGGATATACAAATCAAGTTGAACTCTGACAAAAAAGACACTATCATCACATCTACATTCATCCACACCTATCACGGACAGCCACCCATTTACCTCGCAGATGTTCGGTCCTTCACTTTATTTCCAGTACATTCCCAGCCATTCATAGGAAAATAAACAAAATATTTTAGACATCAGTTTTCAATCGGCTACTAATTGCAACCATTACAAGCCCTCCCTTTTAGCCAAAAGATACATTAACCTTTGGGTATACTATAATAATTTAGGATCTTAATTCATATTTTACATAATAAAAATCTATCGTGAAATGATATGCTATTATATAACCCCTTTTCTTAGTCCTACTGGTGAATGAGCATTACTCAACGTTGGCTGTATGAGTAAAAGTCGAAGTCGAGGAGTAGGGAGGTTGGGTAATTGACTGACAATAGACGTGCCATGTGTGAGTATACTATTACATACACATGTATACATGTATATATGTATATATCCTGCAAAACCACATACCTCTTCTCCAAGCCTCCTGAACACTTAGCTCAGCTTGTACACACCACTGCCACTCCTTCACCTTTCAGGTAACCAACCTGGTGCTCTCCTTCTTCCTCATCCACTTCTCTGCCGACATACCAAACTCTCCATTTTCCTTCGCTCCCCTTAGTGCTTTCCAGCAGAGATTTCTTCCCCGTCTACTCAACCTTGGCCCTCTCACTCTCTACTTATATAGTCAGGGCCTTCCGTCAAGTAACAATGGGCCTGGAACCCCTGGAAACGGGGTGGACAGGTGGGTGGGACTAGTCAGTGGAGGTGGTAGATTTTATTGGGATCTAAGAAATGACTCTAGGAGCCAGAGAGGGCGGTACGAGTGTTATATGTCAATGATTATTCAGACGTGAATTGGACATCGAGCCCATCCACTGTGCGTGGGAATATCGGAAAGCAACTTAAACACAGAAAACACAATATTTGCCTTAGCAGGACGCAGAATCATTCGCTCATAAGCATATGCTCCGAATGATATGCATAACTGCATTTCATGTACAGGAGCTTTGCCTTTCTATTCAGCAATTTATATCAAACTCGCTTTTCGATGGCTGGTGAAATGTTAAAAACAATCACAACTGCCAATGTGGGCTCTAATGGAAAAAATCAATAATAACGACGGGTTTTTTTTAAAATAAAACAATTCATTTGATTTTTGTAATATTTTAGATATCACTTATTCTAGGCGGGAGAAAAACGTTCTATCAAGTTCTAATTAAAACATTTTCGTAGGAAACTGAATGAGTAGAGCACGACGTAAAATTAAAGACGGCAAGGAAAGCTGATTTTAGTTTTGGGAGATCACTAGATTTAGTTGCGTCTGATCACAGCTGTTATTTTTTTACGTTAACTAGGCAAGGTTCACTGTCACTTAAACTGGTACTTTTCCCTTCATTAACTATCAGCTGAAGCAAATCCTTTTCACCTCGCTGCCTGCAAAAGGCTAACTACCAAGTCGGTCCGCATTTTTTTAAGAGAATATGCCCGGGCAATTCCCTTGGAAACAAAGAGAGGGTCCACCGTCCAGTATGAAAAGACCTGGATCGTATTTGCGTCATTACGAACTTAGAATCGCAACTTAATACCACACAGGTTGATCTAATAGATGTACCGGTATTATATTCAAGAATTCGAGTGATACAAGCATGAATATCCAGTGCTACTAAATTCCTTAAAGCAAGATCCATGTTATTATTCAGAACAGTGCAACATTAAGGCTAGCACCTTGTTTGAATACTGTACCAACATCGGAACAATACGTGAACAGCAACACTGGTAATGATGTCAAAAAAAACCTTGGAAGTTGGAGCAGGAGAAATATCAGTCCATGAGAAGAATTAATCTATCCCCAAATCCTATTAAATGTCAACACAAGAACTTACTTGATGCTGGATATAAGCGTGTGCCCTTTGGGATTTGGAGGTACGTGCTCCAAATGACGATGCTTAGCTCACATTAATGCAAAGTGAATTACTAATTATGCATTAGGGCCTAACACTGATTGTATTGATTGGCAATGTTTTACAGTTTGTCGCGCTGTGCCTGCCTTGAGTGCTAAAGCTTGACGCAAACTACAAACCCCCTACACCCAACCCACCTTTTAACAGTTGGGGTGTTTGGTTATGTCACCTTCACTCTGTAGTCGTGGTTGCCTACTGCTGACAGCGGAGCCCTGGGCCTGACTTTCACAGATATGAATATTTGAGAGAGACACTTCGGGGAATGCCAACGCTCCATCAAGTTCCATATCAGCAAAGGCCAATGACCTAAGCCATTCCATAATTGATCTGAGAATGAGAATTATGTTCTTGGGAGAACTAAGGAGCTGGCACTAGCGGGATTGTGAAACCTCCTACCAAATGAAGGATTTTTTTCATTAGGAGTATTTTTTAAAAACACAAACCATCATGTAGGATCGCGTTGAGAATCGAATAAGTGTAGTGTTTTTTATGAGTATTTCATCCTGGTCCAGGGAGATATCAATTAGAAAAATAAGTATAGGTTTAAGCTGGCTAAACGTTGCTGATCATATTCTGCCTCAGTACCACTCATCCCGAATAATCATCGCAATCCCCTAGCTGTACAGGCTTATTCCTGACTTGTAAATGAGCCAAGTAGTATGCGATATGTTGATGACAATGAGGATTACAGCATAATCCGACCTTCCATATATTATGCAATCATTCAAGATGATACATGTATAGACAAATACTTGAGCTACAATACAGAATATGCTTCAGTGTGAGCTGCTGTAAGACACTTTTGGGGACCTGCTCCTTGTTCTTAAATGCACTAATATAAATTATTCTAGTGTAATTAGGGACTTGGAACAATGTGACGTCTGAGCTAATTACATTATATTCAATACAACCCACGGAATATGAAGATTATGTATGCAGCTGGAACTGCACTTCAAATAAATAACTCTACATTAGAGGAATAACAAACGTCCCTATCATCAATTACAACAGGGGCGCTACTTGATCATGCCTCTTTTATAATATTGTTCCTATAGAAGGATTATGGAGGAAGGATGGAGATTATTAGCAAAGACCACTTAGCCCAACTGTAGACTGCATGGATATAATTCATTATCGATCTATAGTAACTGGGGAATATTCAACTGTGAAAGAACATTGCTCTCTTTTCCCAGAAACGTATACGCTGCCATACAAAATGAAAGATAATCATTTTCATTGGAAGGAACATAACCTATTGCAGTTGTTATAAGCGCTTCTTTGTGGTCCAAGACCATATTTCTGATGTAATATTGCGACTAGCACAGCATATGACAGTATTTGACCCTAATGAAAAATACTACTACTACTACTACAAGTAAACGAGTTAAATTAGTCCCGTTCAACCTATATTCTATGTCCTAGCAACCAGATGAATGTCAAGCACATGACCTTAATTCATTAAAACAAGGAATTTATTTCAGACACAGCTTTAGGAGACAGCACAACATCCTGCCTGGCGATTCTTTGATGTCTGATTTAGAGACGCAAGTGTTGCCATCTGTTAGACCTGACGAGAGAAAAGGTCATTAAAAAAATAACAGCAAATGAAAAAGTAAAACCTCTCCATCTAAAATTTCAATTGAAATAGAAAGCGGGTGTCAGGAAAAAGTGACTGTTAAAAGGGAGCAGGGAGGATATACCTGTATTTGAATTTTGAAAATAAGACCTTTTGACTCAACGATGTAAAAGGAAAACACTTTAAATGCCTCTACAAACACCTTTTCTTGCAATGGCCACTCATTTATTCATAGATCTCAATTTGATGTTGAATATATTTCCCATAACTCATGTATCTCCCTTTGAGTCTATACAATCTCAAATGACCATTTATAATGATGGTATTCACAGCTAAATACCGAGTATCAAAAACGCCCTCACGCTGGCACAGCTTGTGTTGTAATATGTTCACAGAACTAGAGAGTAGATGCAGGTGTGTGCAATGAAAGTAGAGTAGAGCTCTTATTATTAAACACCTGACACAACCCTGGATCCCATGGCTTCATTATGCCCATACACAATGACCATGGATCTCTTTATATTTTCCCCGCTCTGTTAATTACAGGCTGACCTGTGTAACGCCAGCCACATCAGCGGGGACTAGAGCTAGTTGTTATGCTAGGAGTGGTCTTGTCCTCCTCCCACCAAGTTCCACTACGTGCATCGAGCAGGGAAGAAGTATGGAAGCATTGCTGATTATAAAAGTGCCTTTCAAGGGGGTCGCACTGGGTTGCAATGCAAGAATAAGTAGTACCAGTTTTCAAACTTCCACCAACTTTAACACGCAACATGTCACAGTGTGCCAGTGTGTCATGCACAGAGATGGCTGTTAATGTTAGCACTATAAATGCACCTTTAACATCAGTTTGTACTTAAACCATGTCAACATATATTTTTCTCCCATTCCATGAATTTGTTTTCACCATCAGAGTCCATCATTCAGTATAACTATAAGTGAACTATTCTTAGAGTTTAGACCTCCCCATTTTGAAAATAAATATGAATAAAATTCGTGTTCATTGTTCACAATAATCTACTGGTGAAACATATCCAGTAAGCAACCCACTCAACATCATATTCTTAGAGAGGTTTACTGGTTTTAAAATAAACAAACACACACTCACTGGTGTCAATAGACATGTAATGTAGGGGACAAATTCTGACGACCAGCGACCTACATACCCCTAGATTAATACAGAACCCACTAACATGGAAATGTATATCCTTTTCCAAACGAATCATTACCCATTAAGAGAAAATACGGGTCCGAGACCATCAATCATATGGCGGAATGCCATGAATGATTCAACATACCAAATGGAAACCTGTGGATACTGATGTCGATTTCCAATACAATCCAGATTATATTAGTTTAAAGGTCTGACTCTCGCTATTCTAATAACTGATAGGTATCATTAATGTAAAGGATTCTAAGATAAAGGTGACTATTTTGACCGATATGAAATGGCGAGGTTGGGGGTGTTGGTTGCAACAGAGCAGCAAAACTGTGTTCATCCAAGCCCATACAGTAGTTATAAAAAAATTAGGTTTTGCATACTTTAATAATTTATCAATGTGGGTGTGATGCAAGTAACTACTTACAGTCAAGAAAATTAGCTTTCATTTGAGCTTTCATCCATTGCTTAGACCAACAATATAATCACTGCGTTCTCAATATACACCCACAACAAAATGAAAAATAAACATACGCTTGTATTCAGGCAAAAGACACCTACACAAGAAATAGACAGATGCACAACCACACCCACACACATCGACATTTTTTTTTAATTGCACATACATTGACACCATTTTTTCTTTTTAATTTTCTTTCGTTCATCTTTCCCTTCCACCTTTCTTTCTCCCCCCCCACCCCCCACCCCCCACCCAACTCCCCCCACTCGCTCTCTTTCCTTTCTCCATTCTCTCTCAAGCAATCTTTCCACCATAACAATTTGACATATATGGCAGCGGTTGTAGCAGTAGGTGGTCGGAGTTGCCTTACCTGTATATCAGATCCATTTCCCAATGGATTATATCTCTATAAATGTGTGTAATTATTTCTGTTTACATGTACACAGACATTGATATGTATGGTATGGGCTTATCAAGCCCCCTTGAGCAACCTGAGTAATGAATTCATATACGTATGATAACTCAATTGTGCTCTATTATCGTGATGAACCCTGGCAGTGCTGACCAAGGTTTATCAACGAGACAGTCCATAAATCCAGTAGTAACCCAGGCTAGGAGAGCTCTTTGGCTGATGGCGCCTTCTTCACTTCAAGTACCAGAGCAGCTTTCATATATTAAATCCACCGCTAGACTGAAGCAGCATTGATAAATAAAGATTTCCAAACTGATCCAATGTTTGCAGACCTTGTAGTAGTCAGATGTGATTTGGCATACAAGTTCACTCTACTGACCGTTTCCTCGAGAATATGGCTCCGAAATAAGTGTAATCCTTCTCTCTACTGTAGCCATTACATGAGTGTAGTATCTGAGTGCTGATTCTACATCATATCTTCAACGCAGGTGTATATAAATGCAGGGGGAGGTAAATATGTGTAATAGTGGCTTCTGACAGGCTTGTGGACCGCTGTCTGGTCCGCTGGAGCGTGTATTTATCCCAACACACCTGACACAGTAGTGAGTTTCACTGGAATTATGTGTGGTGTGTGTGTACACTCTGGCCAACAACCACTTGGCTCGATCCCCCTCCTCCTCTTCCTGCTCTCTGCTTCTGTTCGCCAATCACTTATATGATAATGTTAATAACGGGAAAACTAGAGGCTTTTAAAGGCCTCTCTGGAAAGTAGACTGCTGGCCGTGGCTTGCAGATAGGGATGATCCCAAGTGTTTTTAGAGCGAGGGAATAGGAAGAGTAGGAGGGTGGTGGTGGTGGAAGCTGGTGCTGATGGCTGATGCATTACCAGCAAGAGTTCTGAGCACATGAATTAAATATATACAGGATCTCTCTGAAATGACCTGACCTCCAGGCTCGATATTGCAATTGCGCCCAGGCTATATGCATGATGTAGTGATGCTGTAACTTATTTCTATGTAACAAGTAAGGCTCCGACAGCTGGGAAGGATATGATGTACCGTAGGTATAGAGGTCCTCGGGATATAACCGACGACTGACTGAGTGATGATGAAGTCAAACACGGTTGTGAATCGGACGCCTACAGCTCCGATATTATTACGTCACTGGGCACAATAGTAATCATAGAGACCTAATCATGCCCCGTAAACATCGCCTCCCCAGCCAGCAGAGGGGGACTGTGTGAGGGGAGGGGAGGAGGGAGGAAGGGGGAGAAGCGTCGTCATGGCAACGTCATGATGTCTGGAGAAAACACTGGACATCTGATTCCAGCAAGCGAAAAAAAAATCCCCCAACCCCCATACCACTTTTCTGTCTCGCATACACTATACACAGCTTTCCTACCCGCAATTCCCAGGCCGCCCACCCACATGGGCAAACCAGACCACGTACTTGGGAAGGGGTAGGGGTGGGGGATGCAGCAAGACTGCCTTAGGGTTGAGTGTGGTCAATAGTCAATATAACATTTCCTTAGCATTTGGGTCTAGGCAGCCAGGCGGGCGAAGGCTAAGTCCATTATGCCAATGGAGGAGACTGTATTTACTCAGTTACTGGAACTGGAATCCAGTTATTCCACATCCAGAGAGTATTTCCAGATCTGTCCTCCCGCATCAAAACCACCGAGGCCCTTTATTTGTAGGCTGAACTCCATTCATTACCAAGCCATAAAAAGTGGACATTTGAGATAGAAAATAAATGGGAAATTAAATAAGATATGAAACAACAAAACGTGCTGACCCACATGATTTCGATGTTGAAGCATACATCTTTCACTTGGAATCAAATATTCAGATGCACTGTAGGCAGTAATAAGCTTGTCTGCCAGGAAAATGTATTTATTTCAAACACACATTATATATGATTGAGATTGCTAATTGTGCACAAACCCTTCATCCAGTTTATAATTACAAGATTCGCTATGCAACCTTGACATATTTGGACGGATGCTCAACAGAGAAAGTAAAACACATGAATATAAACATTCTCATTATTTCAACACGAGGGACGAACATATATATATATACTTCTGAATGGGATATTTATGGACGTTTGCCAAGTCTGGGTCGGGACATACAGTCCTGGTACACTCCATGCATTATAAAAGTAAAAACCCCATGAGAAATCAACAGATGTCAAACAATGTCAACCCCAGATGGTGATGTCATTATGACCGGCCCTTAACAATAGCTAGCATAAAGAAGTGCCTGCTAACGAACCCAATTAGGCAACAATCACAGCATTGTTAGACCAGACTTGCGCTGGAGATCTCATCTTTATTTCATTACTTAAATCATATCTAGACATTTTTTCACCCACTTCGATTGAATAGATATGTCCGGCCCAGACTGGATTCTATTATTACAATAGGGCAAGGACAACAAAGCCTCGAGGTATAGATTCATGAATCAGATCGATACACAAGGGTTAATTTGTTCATGTAGGAAATAGTATCTATTTTACAGGGTACTTCAAAGTACTACAGCATTATGCAAAGGTGTTATAATGGATGTAACATAAAGGAGTGAAGAATTCGGTACAGTATAACGAAGCAACAAACTTTAGATTAATTTTCCATTTTAAATGAACGTGTGTGCCTAAACCGCGTATACAGAACACATAGAATGAATAATCTCCCAAACTCCATTTGCCCATAATCATGATAATGCGCCAAGGATTCTCGAGTGGTATCAAAGCAATAGGACAGATTCAGGGCTTGGGTTTCCCCTGCCTTATCAGTAACATGGGCGGTCAGGGAGCAAGATCTGCCACTCTGCTCATCTTCCTCGCTATGACTCAGTCGGGGCTGGACCTAGACTTCATCAAACTTCCGACGCAACAAAGTGGTAGGCAGCCATTTGGTAATAACTCTGACGCAGGATTGCATGCTAGCCATGGTATGATTCAGTCTCCAAATACTACAGACGATGTCTGGGCAATCATGTAACCAATCCTAATCAATCATCAGTAATGGATGACAAAAAAAACTCATGATGAGCTAACTTAAGAGGGTGAGTAATGAATGTATTGGACGTTGGTTACTGGTCCACTAAAGGCTGAGGCATTGTCTTCAGGAGAGGCTGTCATGGAGGCCTATCAGCGCTAATTATCACTTGCCAATAAAGCTCTTCTGGGTGGCAATCACTTCTTGATCAAAAGTGATGGCTCCTTGTAACGTAATCAACAATTCCACTAATCTATTGAGGGACCATTCAGAAGCTGAATCTAGAAGAGGAACTTGAAATATTGATACAAACTAATCTGTATTAAATCAAGGTGGCGAGCCGTCTGGGGTGCAATTAGTGAAGCATCCTATACTATATACTGAATATTTCCTGCTTAATAGAGGCATTGTTTTGATGGAGCTTATTAATTGTCCTATAAACTGTGGATCTACACCCTTCATTAATGGCACAAGCTACCATAGTAGATACTCTTTTCATGCCAGACTGGTGTTTAGCATTTAAGGCCCTCTATAAAGACCTAAAACACCACAGGGCCATATTTTTAGACCATCCTCATGAATAATTGAGTGATCAAGCCGAATAGCCTTATTGCACAAGGGAATCTGAAATGGCCGACTATGAAAGTCAATTTTCCATCCCATCTTCTTAATGAAATGGCAGTTGGATTAGGTGGCTGCTACCAGATAGATTGAATGACTGGTCCAGATGTTCGTTTAGTTATTTCTCAGAGAGAATATTCACACGAAGACTAGCTGCTCGGGGACAATATATTCTATAGCCATAAACTGTTATGAGTTTTGCGATAAATTGACTATATATCGAAGTAGAGACATCGAGAATATTATTTTAAAATAACGATTTGAATTGATTTTAATAAATATTGATAGATATAGTCTACTATAGTCTGTAATAACTATGGGATAAGTTGAACCGATTCCTTGAAGTTGTTGATTACATCGTAATATCGATATATAATATGGATAGTAAACCTGGATAAAGATCTGAGTTATCGTTTACATGCTTTCCCCATTGTTATAACCAGTGTAAAACCATCAATAATCCATACTAAGTGTTATACTTTACCGTGTATGGCTATATACAGACAAAACAAATGCCGTATATTGATTGCCCTCCACAAAGTTAAACAAGACCAAGGCCATGGGTAGTATCGTCACACCGTAGCTCTTTCCAAACGGGAATTATGCCAGAAATAGCTCATAGTAAAAGTAAACTCTACACTATTGCAGCCATTCCCCTAGGAATGGGGCTTGAGAGGCTATCAGCCATGGGGAAACCAACTCGTAGATAAGCGAGGTAGAAACTTTAGTTCACCCATACACATTAGCATACATAGTTAACATATAAATTACTTTCTATGTGTTTTTAGTCAGGTAAATATCATATATGCATAAATGTGTTCCGCCAAGGGAGGAGAGGGGATAAAGTAAATTTTAGATAAGACATGAGCTAAAGAGGGGAACATATAAATGATTGCTGCTTTGATTCCAATAGTGACCAGTGAATGGAAAACCCGAAACCGTGGAGCCATATCGCTGCGACCACTGAGGCTGCCATCTGTCGATTCACACTAAAACTCCACAATTAGGGGCCAGAGCTGACAGTCCATTATCAGATTAACAATCTCTCAATTGTATCGATATAATTAACTGAATCATGGTGACTCCTTCTGAAGTTTGAAGCCACATCAAGCAGACAATGTATTTAAGGTCCTAGAAAGGCTTTCTAGTCATTAATTATTAGAGAGGAATGCCCACAGGCCTAAAGCTTTAATGGAGTGAGTCACTTGTTCGGCTTTGTTTTTATTTTAAACATACTTCAACATATAGCACTTCGCCCTCCGGATACATTTTGGGTCAAAATATCAGAGTTCGTTGCGTGTATGTGGTATCAAGCTAGTTCCAGGTAAAGCATTGAGAGGAGGGAACAATAGCCCCCGTTATGAGAATTACAAGTTTGAAGTAATTTTTCTTAGACGTCACATCCAAGTTATGATTCATAAGGGAAACTTACTGCAGCTCCTCCACCTTGTTTTTTCTATAATTTCCATTATCATATCCCTTGAAACCTTCGCGTGATCGTTATGAACGATTTATGAGGGCAGCCTTTCAATAACTGCTTCCTCTAATTCAAGAAAAAATCAAAATAATCTGGCAATTTACCTCATTCAAGAGGGATAAACTGCCTCTGGAGAGCATGTCTTATTCTCGTAAAAATCCCCTCTGCTTTTACCAGTGTCGGTACTAGGAACAACCCAAGTTAAAACATGAAAAATGCCCACAAATCAGGACGGGAACGCACTACCATTGCTCAGTATTGATGGACACTCTTTCAAGGGGGATATTTTATGAGAGCGGTAGAACTGGTGCTGCAGCGTAGTGCCAATGGTGGGAACCCTCTTCCTTTGATTGACATTGTGAGTGACAAACTATCGTTGGATTGATATCAGAACGCAATATGGGAATAAACATTGTTATCAACCTGGGCTGGGGAAAGAAATACATCTTATACAGAGTGTAGGATTGATTTTTTTAAATCAGTTAAACCTTAGTAGGTTAAACTGATAAAAAAAAATGTGTTTTCAAGTGGGATCTCCATACTATGGAAAATAGTTTCATTTCCCAAATGACACTTTTAAATTGCTTTACAGCTTGCGAAATAATTCAGTCCATTTTATTGCACCGATTCTTATTTATTCTGAAGTGTTAATTATATTTAAAGTTCCTACAGAAAGAAATTTATCCCATGACCTAATACCAATCTGAGAACCAAAGTCATGCTCAGAGAATATTTCGAAATACTGTTGTTACTAGTGGTGAATAGTTTAAGGGTTTAGTTAGGACAGTTACAATAACCAAATCCCAAATTGACTCCAACAAATCACATTTGCTGCGAGCCAAGCAGCGCCACATGCCTTCGTGCTGAAAATATGGGGTCCATGAAAGAACTGCAAAGAAAGGCAATAAATGCACACACGCCGAAATGCCCAACCCGACCCTAGCGATACATGTGATAGCATCGGGATCTTAGAATGACAATGAGCGGTAACCATGGCAAAGCAATGGTCGTGAATGACAATTTAAGAAGTTGCCATAGCAACCAAGACTTACGGTAAGGGCGGGGGTGGCCCTCGATCTTGTATCGAGCGACCCTCGTGCAGCAGTTGCCGGGTAGATAGCTGTACATGTGTCCCATGGTGACTATTATTGTTGAGTACAAATCCCTGATGAAGGTATAAACACGTAAATCCTTATAGGCAGGATGGTTAATGGCGAACAATTGGTAGAAAGCTGCCTTATATTTCATACAGCCAATGTTGATGTGAATGTCAGATATTTCCCTGTTGGCTCAGAGGTCTGACTTTACAACTTTTGGACTATCTATGTCCTATCAAGTAGAGGTATTATGATAACAATATTCAATGCACTGTTTCTTATCAAGATGGTAAATCCCAAAGAAGTACATCACACTAGAACTGTGAGATACAAATGAGAAAGACTCCTGGGTGTGTATCTCCAGTGACCAAGAGGAGTACTAGGAGGAGTAATGACAAACTCTTCCATTAGTTCTCTCAATAGAATCCAACTCACGTCCACGTCACCGACCGTGGAGGGATTGAGGTAGTCTTTTTTCAGCTGAACCACCCCTATGAGTTGTCCATGGGAGCAACAGGCATAAAAACAAATGCTTCCCTCCTCCTAAGTAAAAACAACACTTGATGGCTATATATTTCCTGACAGCTCTCCCTTCTCCACGTGCTGAGGAACGTGGGTAAGAAGAGACTGGTAAGTTCCACGTTAAAAGTGTGTGGATGGAAACATTGGGGGCTCTCCGTTTTAATGAGATTACCTAATTCAAGAATTGATGCTCAAGTAATCGGATCCATCTCGCAGATTAAATGAGCCACTGATTTGCATGATGTTGATTAATATGCACTGCATGTTTCTACTTTGGGGCGATATTATTGATTTATCTCTACGAATTATAAAGTTATTATTATCTATTGTCATTTAAATCGGCTGTTGGAACTGGTCCTTGTGCATAACCTCAGGCAATATGTTCAGGATGTGTGTGCTATTGGTAAAGTGTACGTTCTATTGATGTACAGCGAACCCTGTGATAGCTTGTGATCAGAATTCCGTCCTCTTGGTGCTACCAATAGATATACACGATGATCCCTTGCCACACATACACTCACATGCCCTGCTCGCTTCTCACAACAGAGCAACCCAATATCACTACAAATAGCCTAGTGGTAAGTGAATAAACCAGTCACAGGAGGGTGAGTTAATCCATTCTGTTGTTGATAATGCCATCTCAGAGAATTACATCATATGAATGACAGAGTACATGATCCAAGATACCTCCTTCTTTCAATGTCCACCCTGCTGGGTCTTGGGGTTCGCGCCGCGGGGAGTCTGAGTGAATGGGAGTCGGTCAGCCACGAGCTACTCGCGCGAGCGACCCATAAATCAGGTTTATAGAGCCGCTAGGTGAATGAGGCGCTCACCATTGACCTAGTTCCATACTTCCAGGCAGGCTTCCTCCAGTGAGCGGAGAGTCAGGCAGGCTGAATTGTCCAGCACTTATGAGTATACACGGGTAATTTATCTCTATTTATGCGTATACATATAAACACATTCGTAGAAGCTGACGTATGCGAAGCTATGCGAGACGGATATTTTTGCAGCTGCAGATATTGAGATGTGTCCAAAACTGACATAAGGTATTGCAACAGGTACCGATGATAAGGAGCTTTTCTATTGAGCTGATTCCAAGGATATATGTTGATCCAAATGCCTCAACTGTTGTTTGTTCTGGGTTATTGATAAGAGCGCGGGGACTAGAATACGACCAGCATATTCAATGCGCCCATACGTGAGGCAGAATCCCCCATAAGTAATACTCATCAGCTTGAGATTACGTCGGGAGCACATACCATTGCCTGACATACCGATGTTTTCACACGGGACTCCCCATTACACTGGATATCCCAGCTTGGGAACAGTATATAGAAATATAAAGAATAGGGCAGAGCATCATGCATCGTGAAATACGACGTGGGTACTTAAATGAAATGATGTATGCACTCGATAATTAAAATTCCAAGAAGTCACCAAGGCAAAACAAATCCGATGGCTAGCTACGGCTGTAGAGCAGTGGTAGTGAATCGGTCCCGGGACATCAAGTAAATGGTTTAGCCGACACGATCTGCTGCTAATATGGCATTTAGTGTACCGAGCCCATAATCAATCATCCCACACCCCATCCCATGTCCTCACCAGGTCACAGGCTCCACTCAAGGAAGAACATCCATACAGCAAAGTATTAATCCCAAGTGTTTTACTTACTCCAAGCAAGAGCAGATGCTGGTGTCTCTATATGTACTAAAGTGCTATACAGGCCTTGGATTAAAGCCTAGCTTCCATATGATCCAGTACAGCTCTTACCTACTGGAGGATATGATCCCAATTGGCGCCTCTTTTACTTGTTTTGGCCATGAAAGCCAAGCGTTCCAAGCCAATCGCGTCTGAAGGCAGTTTCTAAATACAGGGCGATAAATACTAACGCTACTGCTGAGGTGCTGCACCCTTTAAAGAGGGACACACTGAAATGAGTTGGATCGATTTCAAACTGGATCCTATATGGTACACCGTGAGAGGGGTTCATATGATATTGGAGGCTGTCCCTCTGACATAACACATCCGCCTGCTGGGACTCTTTTTATGCCTACACATTATATATCGATCTGTGGTAGAAGAGGCATTCCCGTCCACAACACCTGAGTCAGTGCGCGGTTTCCCCCTTACCGATATAAATATCGAAGAAGAGTTCCTCTTTTAGCTCACTGAATGACTCACAAGTCTATGGGGGGTGATAGCCGTTGCCATGACTGCAAACATATATATCCCAATACTCTTGGAGTGGTTCAAATTAGTAGTAGAGAAATGGCAACTACTTCAATCCCAGGAACATCGGTGGTATATGTCTAGATATATAGTCTGGCGGTTTGACCATGGGGAAAATTTGGATCCTCTCACTAGTAACCTTCGTCCCCCCGGAGGTGATGAGTGGGCCAACGGGTTCGTTATGATCAATACCTGTTCATGATTTGCGTATCCAAATATCTACCCAACAATTCCCGAATCCAAGAAACCGTACAGGTGCATTCCGTATTAGAGGTAGCAATAAGAGATGGCGTTCCACTCGGTAAAAATTATATTAAATGCTAGGTATGCATACAGGTTCTATTTGAATTGGCATATCCAACTTGCACACAGAAGCATCAAAGGAAAACACCAGACAAAAAAGCCTTTCCTTGAAGAGCTGAGACAGTCAGTCAGAAATAAATAGGAAATCCTCTTATGCTCAACACCATTGACGGTAGTCAACTCTGACCCCAATAGCCTCCAAGCCAATGGTCAAATTGCACTTGTGTCTGGTCTGGGTTTAAAGATCCCTGGAGCGGTCAGAATACGTATGATCCACTTAAAGAATCCCCACTGGGGATAACGGCCTGGTATTGCCAAGTGTGAGCGAGTGAATGGAAGGATGAGAGAAGAGAAGAGGCGAGAGCAGTTTACAGTGGTCTGACCTTTAAGTATATGGATGAGTCACTCCTACTTGGGAGGAGGGAATCCCAGGGAGGAAAATACACATACAGGAAACTCTGTATATATATGCAATACCTCTCCCAACAACAACCTTGGCCTCAACTCCAACAAGACACAATTGTTCTCGGCCGAGGAGCAGGTCAGGTAACACATGCCTCTGAAAACTTGCAAGTACGAGTTTTAAGAGAACTAGGATGGCGAGACACTGCCAAGTTTGTTTAGGAGCTGGGCGTTTTACAAAAACAAATCCTTTGATGTCATTTCAATGCAGGGGACGTACAAAAAAAGTATCCTTGTGTTGATTTATTCACGAAGGAGAGGAAAGAGTCAAAGCTTCCCTGGGGAAAAGTTCAGCAGGGGGATATTCAATCCACGTGAGTGTGAAAGAGAATAAGATTTACCCATGGATTAGGGCAGAGGCTGCCTACGGTATAGTGGTTCCTGTTCTATCAAGGGAATATCTCTGGGTGTATAAATATACCGTTTTATAATCCAGGCATATAAAAGACGATGCGGAGCAGCTATAACTCCTATGTTTATGTGGTGTGTATTTTCCCCTCCTGGATGCTATATTCCATACCCTATAGACATTGTGTCTGTGTTCCGACACAGGGGTGGGTTACAGACAAAACGTCGGCATCCAAATGGCTAATGGCATTGTATTAGGCAGTGCTATAGATGGCAGGAGGCTTACATGCAGGCCTGCCTCTGATAACTACCGAGCTCAACTACCGCGTTCACATGTATGAACCCATCCATGCTTTTTAACATGTTAATAACAGAGCATGTTTATGTGGGTGTGGTCGGTATAGATTGGGATCTATTGGTGGTAGTGCTGCCGATGCTGGTAGTTATCTGTAAGGGATGTACAGTTGTGAATACCATCAAGAAATAAGGCTTATGCTTCGCTCTACGCTGATAAAAACTTGCCACAGTGACGGCCAAGTCCGGTTGATGGATGCTAGTAGTATAGGGAATAGGTGGGTTTGTACAGGCACTACCTCAACCTCCACTGCTTCCACCATCCTCAGATCCATTGCTCGATTGACAGAGCCAGAGAAAACTCAACACCGAGATAAAAGAAAAAAAAAGACAAACGAAAGAGGGTGGGAGAATGAACAGGAACGCCTCCTTGTTAGCCAGATCTATTCCTATCGATAATGTCCTCCTTGCTCCCATATATAGCATTCGATTCCCGGGATAAGAAAAAACCTGTTCTCAGTGGGTTCTTGTCAACATTTCAATTTTATGTATTTTGATTTAACTAATAAGAGGGCGTCCATGAAGGGAATTACAGTAGATTTACTCTTAGTTGTGATGTTTTAATGCAAACCTCTTTTATCTAAGCCTACTATCAGACGTTGCATCATCCTTTCAGATCAATATTTTAAATACACTGCACTCATTGATAGCAGGTGCTGGGATGAGTGCAAGGTAGTAAATAATATACTAAACTCCAGTGCATTGAATATAGCTTCAAGTAAACATTAACATTTAAGTAGCAGCCTGCAATAATATGGCAGTGGGAGGGCGTCATAGAGTGAATATTTTATAACATTAAGGATGTGATTCAAACTAGAGGGGGTTACCAATGTAGGTTACGACGCATCGAGGTAACTGCGTTAGGAAATGCCGATTCAGGGGCTGTAAAAATAGTCGATATGGAGTATTTTCTATTGTGCCACTTGGGGTAATTGTATTTAGCCCAGGCATGTAATGAGATGAAATATTGACAGTTCTGTTTCAGGCCTGAGGTACCCTCAGTGCGTCCTCAAGAGAATTTCACCTGTCTTTGGATTGAACCCACGCGCATGTTTGGTGACAGGTAGAATCTTTTATTTTAAACCTTAAATAACTGTCAACCGGTGCGATTTGATTATATATGCTGTATAATGATAACTTAATTACAGACATTGAATTTACCGTTATGATGAAATTCAAACTAAACTGGTGTCTAGCGAAAACATCCCAAACAACAAGAGGGAAAGGAATCGGGTCAATTCCTCACAAGTGGTTATATTATTTAACGAATATTTATATCTTGGATGAGACTGGGTGGCTTATTTCCCCTAGTGATAAGTTCGCCACCTCATTGTTGACTGGGTAAACTTGCTTGGGACATGCATTCAGAGATTTATACCCGCGAAACACGCTCAAGTCTACTAATAGGCCCCTACTTCCACTTCCATAATGAACATGGAGTACAGACGCTAGGCCATTCAGAGATTCCTTAAAACCCAGTCAGTGAAATAAGACACGGATCCTGACGGCAGTTATGTTCTGCGATTTTTATTTTGAGATCAATATTCTCTTTAACATCAGACGGAGAACTTTAGTTAACAGGACGGGGAAAGTTCTGCTCTAAATAAAACACTTAAATTAAATAAAAACCATCCGGCTGGTTCAGAAGAAGAAACGGACTCCCGATTCCTCAAATTAGCAGTTGCATCACACCCGACTGAATTATGTCCATGTAAAATGATATGATGATAAATTCTTCTAGCAATCATTTGCTTTTGTAGCGAATCCCAATCAATATGGAGATGAGAATCCTTGCAATTGATAAGCCAAGTGGCTAATAATAATACAAGCCTTAAGCAAGTTTATATCACCTATGAAAGAGCGGGGTTGACCATGGCAGGCGCCGCACTGTCTGCACGTGATGGCTGTGTTTGTGGGGGTACCGTGACCTTTCCTCCATGGCGGGGTCATCCCCTGGAGGCTAGCCCTGCCAGGCCTGCATGACACACGGAGGTGGGGCCACGATCAAGGGAAGGTAGCAGGAGCCACAGTACCACAAGATGAACGGAGGATCTTAGGGACATTGAATAGATCAGTGGTCAAAGATGACAACAGGTGGAGGAGGGAGAGGCGATGCACATCACTAAAAGGCCTTCTGTGATATCTGTAGGAGGGGAAGTGGGAGGAGGTTGCGGCCAGACAGGTGCATCATGCATGTAGCCAGAAACATGTGACCCTTTTAAGCTTACAGGGAGCCACAACTAATAGGGGATCATATTATAAACACCAGGCGTGCAAGAGCACTGGTATTGTGGTACACTCTATAGGCTACTCGTCCTGTAGGCAGCGGCGTGTCATAGCCTTAACGTTAGAGGGCTTTGATGTTTACTGCCTACAGGTCGCGTATAGAGTGTACATGCATGCATGTTCAACACACAGAGGAGTGAATGAAGCACTGTTTATTAAAGAGTCGGGGTCCACTATTAAATACTTGTAGCCCTACATGTCTATGAAATTAACCAGTCAATTAGTCAATATGATTAATGTTAGCTGTCCCTTTCGCTGACTGCAATTAATTTCAATTGGGGATTTGACGATGTATTGAGTCAGTCAGCCCTGTCTCCGAAAAGGAAGTTCCAGCCACAGAAGCAGTTGGGTGAAGGCAATGCAGGCCGAGCAGGCTCCGGTTCAACCAAGTTCAAAAGGTCACCGCTGATCCACTACAAGATGTATAGAAGATTCCCAAGTCCTATTTATCTCTACATGTAAGTCACCAAGCTTTGTCAGTAATTGATAAGGTGTTGTGAGTAGGCGGCTGAAGCTGAGTTATTTGTACGGAGAGGCAATAACCGGGCCCTCGTAACTGATATGTCATAAATACAATGTCTGTGGTGATGCATTATCACAACTAATTGAACTGCCAATGTATCAACCGGAAAGAATGATAAAACTACTTGCAATCGATACTTCAAGTCGTGATGTGACAAGGCTTTATCGAGAGATTCATGACATGACAGCGTAAGTGACGTAGCGGTATTGCCTCTTTCAGCTTTCAGATTCGTCGGTGAAACCAATCACAAACTAGACGAGTTATTTACTTGTTCTGGGTATGATAACTGCCTAACTACCCCAAGATGAAGTTTATCATATTCTACTATGCGTTCCTTGTGTTTACCGTGTAATTACACGAGAAGCTAAAGCAAAGAAAAGAAAATAAGTTTCCAACGTTATCTAATTACCCTTGTGACCGTGCCAATTTAGAAATAAAACACAGGGAATTAATGATTTAAAAAAGAAGTATGCATTTGATTGAATACTAGAAGGCTTGCTATTTCCAAAAGCAAGGCGCCTGAGAATGAAATATTTCTCACAGCCATGGGGGTTGACAACCATGTTAGGGCGAGCAAATAACCACTAGACTGCCTATCCGACTATTACAACAAGTATGCCAACAGAAGTAGACTTTGGGTTAGATCTGTATGCAGACAGAACCTGCCAGACCCACTCCGGGTCATAACGTTCTACGTCACAGATCTGTTCATTATTCCATAGCATGCCATGTTGCCATAGAAACTGGGTGTTAATTCTAATAAAAGAGAACCTTTGACCAAGGTCAGAGACGTTCCAGCATAACATCGTGTCATACCTCACCACTGCAATCATATAGACTCACAGAATTGTCTCGTTGTTGGGAAAAAGGCTGGTGGTCGTCTATTTTTGTTCTTATTTTACATTTTTAAAACAATTTATGGATCCCCTGGTATTACTCATAAAAGGGGCTTTTCATATGATAACTGAAAGACGTAAGCTCACATCTTGGGGTTCGGTCTGCGTTTCAGCGCATATGTTCTCGGTCTTAGGAACACACAAAATCCATTAAAGTGTTTGAGAACTTTGACATGCATCTTCAAGAAACATCGTGAGTACCATTCTCAAAATATCTTACACAGTCAAGTCATGCGCTAGTCTTTTTCTTCCGTCACCTTCAGCCGGTACGAGTAAATAAATTCCAAATAGGAGATCCTAGTAAACCAACGATGACTACGCTATAACGTTCTTAGATATGATTCCCAAAGCATTCATGTGTAAATATATTGTAAGGCCAACCCTTTAAAATCTTATTAACATGTCTAAACTAGCAGGATTCTGATATAACAATAATTCAATCTGTATAATAATCCTTGAATTAGAATATATATGCCTTTCTGAGATTGTGCATAAAATAGCTTCGGGGAATACCTCCAGAGTAAATACAGCCAAGGCATTTGTAGGAAATACCCAGAGGAAAATAATTGCTAGAACAACTTTCCTAAGGCAATGCAAACGATTGATCCCTTCTAGCAACACGCCAATGTGATTTCTTATATCCTGATTAATGTGTCACTTGTTATTATTTGGCAGCATACATTAGTTTTCGATGCCAAACCTGACATAAGCCAGTTCCCATTCACCCAAGTATCCAAGTGAGAAGTCAATGGTAATTAGATAGAGATCGATTGATATAGCCGCTATAAAAGCCGGCACGAGGAGCGAGGGCTGTCAGAGATCTCGACCTTACAGCCTTGCAACTGTGCTGGCATCTAGTGCACAGTAGCTGTAAGTCGGGGTTTCTTAGCTCAAAGGTACATGGCTAAATAAAGAATAATTAAATAAACAAATTGATGTGTGTTTCCTCGAGTTGGCACGAAAATACTCATAGGAGATTTATGCTGCAATAATGTAAACTCCAGAAGCGTGCCTTCTAAGAGAGGAATATCCAATAATTGTTATCTACGAGTAAGCATTATAAGGCCTTGGGGCTTGGGGCTAAAACTTGTTATACATATACGTACAGCAAGAAGAGTGCAATTATATCCCCAGCTTAATTTATGACCATCAAATAGTTGTATCAAAACCGAGTAATAAATTCAACAAACAACTTATAAAAGTAATACACCTTGTACTCAGAATTTCAAACTGTAATGAAATACATGTTATTTCTTCATCGAGGGACGAGTAGTAATAGCATAAATAAACTAATCGTTGTGGCGAACGGGATGGATCTCCCATTCATACAAGGATCATCTATGACAGCTCTCACAAGAGATGGAGTAATCGTTGATCATTCTCCGGCTACAACTGTTTATTACTGAAGCTGGCGGATACACTTGTCACTCACAGGTACGTTGCCCTGTGATCGAGTATCTCATAAATGAGGCTCCGCAAATAATACCACTTTCTATAGCCATGGATGTAATTACCCAATGTTTTGTTGGAGCTCACGTTTTTCCGCCAATGAAAATATCTCAACAGGTTAGAGCAGATCCCCTTACGAACCGTTATACATCCCTTTCAGGTACCCTTTCATTCAAATAAAACCTCGTATCGAAGACCCTCAGGAATTTAAAGGCTACGAGAAACGACAAGCACTTGTGAAGCTCCCATTGTTGTTGCACCTCCGTAGACTCTCAATGGTGGGCAAAGGATCCGAGTTAGCTACATTTGTGTACGGTCTGAGAGCTGTCCAAATGGTTAAAGGGGGGAAACCAATAATGGGTAAAAGGTTAGGGGCTAAAGGCGAGTTGTTTCATTTGGTTCGTGTCTAGACACGAGGGAATACAGTGAAAAGGCACACATATATTTGTATTGCCTTTACGCCTAGCTGACTTCACATTCGCAATGTTACACAGTGATCATCATTTGCCCACTCACACAAGCTTTTTGTAAATACTTTTGCTGAAGAGCCACCAGCCAAACTATTTTCGCCTATTTCTGTGAATTTTAAACATATCAATCATGCAAACAAAATAGCAGGTAGATGTGCAATTTGCAAGGATCATAGCTTTACTTGATATGTCTGCTTGCTTTTAAAACGTTCAAAACACGTAATGGGTAATACTTAGGACGTATTATATGTGTGGTAAGTTAAAAATCTTCAGAAAATTTCAAGTGTGTGTTGTGAATATATGAACTGAGTTAAAATTAGACGAGGAAGGGGACTGGAAAATATCTATATTTGTCACTAGCCATTCAAAGGACCCACCGTCACAAAACCAGATTCGAGCATGCCCGAGATCTGGAGGGCATGTTCTTCTCTAAAAATGGATTAGATAAAAATAAGATATTAATGTTGCATATTGTCATTTCGACTCGATTAAATATTTCCGATATTTTAAACTTATCAATCATGCAAACCAAATAGCAGGCAGATGGGAAATTTGCATCCAATATAATAATGGTAGCATTTCATGTCATTGGCGACTAACACCCCAAGAAAAGGTAAAATAAACCCACCCAATGAATTATATATGGGATATGACTCGGATCGACAAAGGGGCTAAGCCGATGTTGTACGAGTATACCTGGATATCCCCCCCCCCCCCCCCCCCCCCCACACACACACACCTTAAAGATAATGATAGCTAGGTAATCGTGATTAAAAGCTTCCATAACATAATTACAATGCACATAGGGAAATTCTCATTCTTTTAGGTCAATTTTCCCACCACACCCAGGGTCAAGTCAAAAGAAATCTATGGTAATAAGAGTAGTAGGGCAACATTTCCCCAAACTGATTATTTCATCAAAGAAGAAATTACAAAACTACTGGGGAGAAATATGACTCAGCTTTGTCCCACACTATCTGAGAGTACAAAAAACCTTTGATCCCCTAGAAGATAATTAGTCCCTTCATCTTACGAGGTATGCCAAGACCCACCAATCAAAGCCGACATGTCTTCGCGTCAGGAAAGATGCAAAGAAAGCTGTCGTATATTTTTAATTACTCCGAATTTATTCTGTCCTGATGCCTTTGTAATCTATGATTAAACTCGTCGGAGAACGGTTTAACAGAAGGGGGTTGTATGTCGCTCTTTGATTAGCGAGGATCACAAAAATTGACGACGATGCTAACATACACTCTGTTTGAGTCCTGTTGGGAGCGGTACCCCATAGGTTTAACCATTGGTGCTTTGACGCCCGCTTTGACGTTTACTCCCTACATGACTCAAACAGAGTGTACAAGACTACTCTCATTTTGTATTTAGATTCTATAAATATTTTAAATTTATTTTTTATGAAATCCATTGAAATCCAAAGGTACATACACTTCTAGAATGTGTGTATAGACAAGTAGAATATATACTGTCCATCTGTACTAATGGGTGCGTTTCACTAACTGGGGGGATAATCGTAAAAAGATATTCTGCCCCATTTTAGGAGTAAGGAATCACTATGACACCCTATCCTATATAGACCTACGTCTATCAGTGATGAGCAAAACAGAGCAGCCTGCACTCCATATTCAGTGGTCGGTAAAGACCTAAAATACTTATTTCGGGAGGAAATTGCACGTTGACTTCATAGGCAAACATTTTGAATTGTTTGCCTAAAATATAACCAAAGTGGACATGCATGAAAGCCTAGGGAAATTCAAATTATTTCTGATCACACTCTGGCTCCCCTTTATCCCAATAAATGGTAACCGTCAGGGCTTTGTGTGTATGTCAGACAACCTCACATTACACCTACCGTTCTCTTCAAATTGCCATCCGGATCCCAGAGCATGCTTAACAAACCACTAGCTGGGAAATTGAGGGTATTCAGGAAATAGGAACACTTTACTTCAATCCCTCTCTGTAAAGCCTCAGTGGGAAGCTTTCAATTTGCCAATCAATGGTGAATACATTGGCTGTGGTATACTATAGCAGGTTCTCATCCACAAAACGTCATATACGTGCCTGCTGTCAATAACATGTCAAGCATATTTATATTTCCATTTAGATGGCTGAATATATATTAGTGTGGGAATGGGTGCATGAACTTCACGCCCTAGAAAAACTTAGATGAGATAAAATTCCCGATATATTCACTCGTTTTAAAATTGGGCGTTTCATAAGTAAGAGTTGCAACCAAAAAATCAACGTTTTCGGTTATATTATATGCAATTTTGAAAATATTTTCGATGAATCCTAAAAGAAATGTATAAATCAGAAGATGGTATAGCTGAAATTGATTATGCTACACGTAGAAAATGGTCTGGTGAATCACATAGAGCTTACTGGTTTATATAACATGTAGCGTATGAACTACTTATGATATTGACCTTATTATGATATTCCTTGACCCTCAACAAGAGCACGATTTTATCAAGGTTTGTAGCGGATTTAATGTATATTGAGTCGGTAGAGGCAGATAATCCTATCAGAGACGTATAAAGTGACGTAATGGTTATGACAAGTTGATTTATATACATACCCATGTTATTAAACACCAGAGCAAGTGACGTCCACAATGTCAATGGAACAAAATACAAAGGAATACATGTAATGGCGAGGCGAACACACGTCCATACTATGGTTCTTCTACTATGTCCTCCACATAAAAGATGCTTTTCTATTAGATGTAATGTACGACTGGGGAAATAAGAGACTTGGAAGTACTAGCAGAGTTTAATTGGGATGACTTACAGTGCAAACATCATGAGATGGATGTATCAGTCAGTGCTTAGATACGGAGATTGGGAAATGACAATGGATGTACAGGTCCATTTGTTTACAAGTAATTAATCTGCTACGGCTATGTATATCTAATCGATCAGGTGTTGGTTGAGAACTGTCTGTAAATGATCGGTAACTGTGAGTGTAAATAGAGTCAGGGCAGAGGCAAATGCTATACAAATGTGTTGGAATCTGGCATGGGGCCATTCGATACATATCTCACAACTGTCATGTCCGTGTTTGTCATTGTTTAGGGGGTCTATTCAGCATTCAATCTCCTAATTCAAACTAGGTCGGTTTAAAAAGTCTTACCAAAGCAAATACAGGTGGAATTTTCAATACCAATCCAATTCGAACAACACAGAACAACAAAGCATGTACAGGTGCATTCTTGCAAGATGTAATCTCAATGATTTGCGAACGGAAAATCTCAATTTGAAGAAAGAGAAAAATCACATTACAAGAGCAAAAAAGCACCAGGCAAATAATGCCTATTGTTTGCCTATTCTATGTCCTCAAGAGCACAACACGTCAAGACGTATACAGAAGGCCATAAATTTAGCTTCACAGAGGCTATCGTTTATGATGATTGCCTTATTTACCGGATAACCTCCTCATTACATAGCTCTTTTAAATTCATTTGATTGTCAGTCCCCGTTATGAGTATTTTGCGAAGAGGGTTTCACTTTAATTTATAGCAGCCCGATGAATGCCTGAAACAGCGGCATTCTTCTTTATGCTCTCTATGAGTTAAGCTGAATGTAGTTGGGGAAATGCTCCCACAGGGAATTCCCACCAACTCCTCTTCTGTGCCCAGCTGAATACTAATCCCCTAAGCGTGCTAATCCCTTTTTGATATGCCTACCAATGATGAATGGGCTGACACAATGGCTAGCAGCTCCTGAGGACCAGTAAATCCCCATGGGGGATATCCACCAAAGCTCAGACTATCGAACTCCTTAAGTAAGCTCAAAGTGAGTTGGATTTCTCCCACAAATAAGATGGTCGCAGAATTTGGCATTAAGTTTATTGGGGATGGACATTCTAACTGAGTCAAGCTGACCTCTATTGATGATTAGGTTAAAAGCAATGTACTACTCAGCATCGGTGCCGAGTTTTAACGCAGGTACATTTTTGCATCAGCTTAACTCGTCAGTAGTGACTAGTGTAGGGTTATTGTTTCATGTGCTTAAATTGTAAGTATAAATGTACTAGGGTGAGGGTAGGTTGGTCAGTCCCAGGGGAGTAAAGGAATGTCAAATCCCTCCTGGGGTGCACCTACAATAAAAGTTGCACACAAATAGAACCTTTCCCAAAAGAGCCCATTCACATTCAACCTGGTTGTATTTCCAGGAACAGTATTGAGGAAATATCTGTGATGTATAAAGGAATGCTGACTGAACATCACCCAGATCCAGAAATCAGCCACATGGCTAGGGAAAGGCCACAGTATACAATACAGCGAATGGGGAAACAATAGGATAAGTCTCATTCCCATTGTTGGAGTATCGCTCGAGGTGTTGAGACCTATTGGTACATATTCAAACACACTCAACAGCATCAAGGAGCCAGCATTCGACCGTGCTCTTAAGTGAGCCAATTTTAGACACATTGTCCTGCAAGAAACACTAATGCGATGGACCACCATTTTTAAACCACCTCTATATTTAGGACCTCTAGCGTAAAGATATGTGGGTACTGTCCCAAACAGGAAAATAACCTCACATTTGGGGGGCGTTTGCTACAACACCGATCTCTATCTGGGTTGTTTGAGATCCAAGATGGGCTGGTGTCATTTTACTTGTTATGCTTTACGAGGGAGGTAATACTTTGGCACACTAGCGCGCCATGTGTATGAACGTGGTTTGATAAAAAATATGACATATATATTCCATGACGTGGATACAAGCTATATGCACAATGAACGTGAATAGAGTAGTATTCATCCTGAAATCCGTCCATAACGGCAAACTGATATACAATGTAGTTAAAAAAATCAACATTTTAAGTACCAGTTCACCTCAGGATGTGAAAAAGGTCTGAAAGAAATATTTTACAAAACAAGGTTAATATAAATATGTTACACACAAGTTAACTCATTACCCGATAGACATGAACTAGGTGAATTTTAATAGCTCAACATCACTGAACGATATAGGCCTATCCATATTGGCAAACATATTCCACGATGTCAAGTAACATATCAGTAATTAAAGACTTCATGACTGTGACTGATCATGTATTACCATATAGTATGGTATGTGGCCAGGCAACCTAAAACAACCTGAAAAAATTAACAATATTATATGTACCTTACAATGTTTAATTACATCATACAGCATAATATAAGTGCTTTTAGTTTACAACATATTGCACCAGATTGGGTCCACTCCCAAGTGTGATACTTCTGCCCAGTCGTAAAGTGAATAGCTATAAATGGATTCCCTTGTTAGAATGGAATGAAATATTCAGTCGTAACTAGACATAATTAACTCTGGACACAACATATGGTGAGCTATCTATATCATAAGCCCGCTGCTGCTGCTACCATAGGCAGGAAGAGTCGCAAGCCACCATTGTGTTATTATGGATCCAGACAACTGCCGGCCGCACTATTTAGATTGATATACCACACAATTGTATTTGTAAACTTTACTTTCTCAGACGCACACAAAACACTTTCACATTGGATATGACAGCTATAAACATTAAAACACTTGTGAAAAGCTTCTCACACAAACAACAAACCTTAACGTACATTCCGTATGTAAACTTACACTTCTGTTGTACCATGTACTCATATCCACTGACCCATTCGCTCAGGCACATTCACACGCCAATCAAAGTCAACAGCAAGCATATCAATATCAACAGACATACCAAGACAAACAACATGATCAATATGTACACAGTGGATTTAAAAGGATTGTACAGAGAAATATATCAGGAATGAATTAAATAGTCTAATATCATTCATAAATTTATCGAAATATTTTAAGCTCTTTATACTACAGAATATGTATGAGATATTTTTAAGACTATTTCAGAAACACAATAATACATCATTAAACATAGTATAGGAAACCGTAATTAAAAGACTTGTGTAATTTGTGAGTTATTAAAATATTGTCCAATAATAAATGTCAACCATGAAAGGCACAGTCAGAGGTCGGTTCGAGTTCATGTAAATAAATGCCAATAAATGCAATAAAATGGGCCGGGTGTGGTCAAGACAACAACATTCCCATGATCTCATGTTTTCCTGTAAAATATAGAACATCTCATTCTCAGCAAGCGTTCGTCACCGCGGTATCTAGTGATTGGTATCCTTCACCAGGCAATGAGGAAGTGCCAATTTATTATTTATTTTGATACATCAGAAACGCTTCACTTTGCATTTCTGTAAGTCTATGCTCTTAAAAAGTAAAGGGGAGTCATGTGTGTAAATTTCAACAAGCTCAGACGAGTATCATTCAGAATTTGAACAGGATGTGGATTCTTCAGATCAACTTAGTGGTTCTTGGTACTTGTAAATAAGGTGTTACATTTAAAAAAAAGACTGATTGTTGTGAGAATTTGTGTGGGCGTGAGCTAGTTTCAAGTGTCCAAGCATGGTACCAAATGCCAAGTATGTTAGAGTAATGAGCCATAGAGAACGATTAACACAAATGCACTGTGTAAGTAAATAATACCAAGCATTCACTGACAACTTTTCTACCAGAAACACGAGTCGATGAAATCAAGAGGAAACCAGGAGAATATTCTGGACTGACCTAGTAGGGTGTTTATGGACCTATCTAACTTCTCCATCATCATGGTAGGCCTACCGGTATCTAATCTTTGGGGATCAATTCGGGGATCAATTATAAATTAATTTATATAATTTATTGGTAGCTCAAACTATTGAATTCTTTGCCATCAAACCGATTGCGTGCAAAGATCTATTTTAGGTGCCGGAATTGATTATATACAGTACATTGGCAGATTCTGGAAGGTAGTTCACTAGTCAATAGTAGATATATTCATTATTGATTGATTCCTCTCCACTAGAAGGTGCCAACAGGCGCTTGAGTGGTAGGCTTACTGCACCGTACCTGGAACTTGAAACTGATAACTCTGCCCATCTCACAACAGAAAGATCTGTGTAAACAAATACAGAACACTACAGCATTTGCACTGATAAATATTAAGATAATAGATTAATTAACAGGAATTGAATAAACTTAAAACCATGACTCCCACATGTGTGAAATAATGCATCTCACTACAGCAACCGTTTAGAATCAAATCAGGTTAATCACCACATAGACCTACATACGAATCAACTTAAAGAGTTTTTTTTACCTTCATATGCAATGTAATTTGGACTACATGTACATAGCCTATATATATTCGCATTCAACATCAAGTCAGGCAGGAGAGGGGAAACCACAGCATTGAGACATTTCATGGCCTCAAAACTCCCAATACACCTTCAACGTCTGAACGAATATACATGACACAAGTTTTGACTGGTGAGTTGGACACTTTCCAACTACAGCGACTTTGTTTCCAAACAAATTTTTAATCTTCTACGACCAACCGATCGCAACCATATGCAGAGCCACACAGCGCCAAATAAGGCAGATCAAGGTAAACATATGATATTCTTAAAATAGAATAAGTCAAATAATCCAGAGTCAAAGTTACAAAGCCATACACATGAACTCGTAAGACCACCAAAATCTGTGCCCCACATAGTTGACATTCCTGGGGAGCAAAACTCCACCGATCTCGGCAAGAAAATCACTCACCTATTGATACACCACATCGATCAAGCTCACACGAGATACACTATTGTCCAGGCATACAATCCAGTTGATCTTAAGGAAGTAATAAGTCCAAATTGGGGAGTTTTCGGGGAGTTTTGACACTGGGAGTCTGGGCCCTTACCTCCTCGCTTGGGCCGGGATACGGGTCTGTCACTGCTTGTACGACTGTGATGGTCACGACCCAGTGAGTCCAGTTTACAAATACTTCCGGGTCACTGGCACACGGAGGTCACTGGGAGGTGAGGCTGTGGGAACTTTGGCGCATTAGCCCACAGGTAGCTATAGGCCTAGCCATAAAGTGAACCCAGGTGTATTGAGAATCTAACAACAGAGGTTTGTGTGTGGCTATTGTTAATAATTCAACGAGTATTGGGGAATACACCATAGTGAAATGTAGGCCTAAGCTTTATGGCAAAGGTATTTAGCTCGAATTTAGAACAGCCTCCTATATCTTTTAAGTTTTATCATGAGGCCTACATGTAGGCTAGAGATGTAGGCCCATGCAGCGGCGGGTAGTTGGGTTTAGACAACATGCGTACACTTTTTACATTCTACGGTATTTTTTTTAAAAAAAATTCGTGAATGTTAGTGAATTGGGTATATACCATTCTGTCAATCATCCTGAGTAGCAAGTTCATGTGATACATTTTGAGGTGTTGGTTGAGGATTGGTGTGAGGAGTGTGGACACTTATCTGGGAGGATATCTGGATGCCCATCTCTGTGTGATGTAATTCACGCCAACACTACTAACTTTGCACTTATGCAAGGACTGCTTGATTGACAACCTTCTACCATCTCTGCAGTAAATCCCTGAAGGCCAGTGTGACATCCTATTGGTTGACATTTGTTGTATTCTATTGGCTATCTTGGTTTGATTGACAAGTTGCCACTTAAGGCCACTGTATAGGTTTTGAGAGGAACCCATTTAGAGAGGACCACCCATGACTGAATCTGAGTGATCTACACCTACTACACCCTTTGGGATTTCTGGGTTTCAAGTCTTGGAGACAGACAAGCTCGGAATTGCAAAGACTAAAAGACAATTGTGTATTATTAGATTACAATATGTTGTTTGATGTCTTATGTCTAATTCCCTTGCATTGTACTTTCATGTTTATCCAACTGCCTTTGTAAACAGGGAGCATGCAACTTTCCTAGTTGTTAATAAACTGAATTTTACTTCCACTCCTGTGTTCTTCTAATACAGACATTCGAGGCATTTCAGATTACAGTACATCTGATATTCATAATCTAGCCATTGCGCACAAATAGTTGACCGTAGAATTTGTTTCCTTTGGAAACGCACAATATATATATTAACTTAAACTGATTATAAAGTTAAACAGAAAAATAGTTCATTAAATGATTGATTAACTTAATAAACTTATAACTTGTTAATGTAGTGTATGACTGAGTAAAATGAATCAAAGCTATTAATAACTTGAGATAGAGATTTTCTCCAATGGAAAATATTATACAAATGTGTCCTACACCATGTGAAAGCAAAGCAATTGAGGTTCTCTTGCATCGGCCTACACATGGAAATAAATGAAATGGAATTAATTCATTGTAGGCCTTAGGCCTAAGTACTTGACTTGTAAAACTCGCCACATGTGTGCACCAATAATAACTTTGTTATGACCTATAAATCATTAAGATTTCCCTGTAGGCCTATCTAAATTTTCGAATATCAAAAATAATGTTGATTTCAGAAAATGCACCCCCCTCAGCCTCAGGATTATTTTTAGGCTTTGCATTATCGTAGGCCTACTTTTGCTGTAGGGTGAAGACGCTTTTATTGAATGCCAAGTTCCTAATAAAGTATTTAAATTATGATAATCCATCACCTGAAATTCAATGCGTTAAACATGTTTGTGTGCTTTTATGATGTTAGCAGCGCTTTGCAGGGAGGGCAAACTTGGTATTATAGGTATGATAAGGATAAAAACAGTCAAGACTGAAGAGTCAAGACACCATTCAAAACGTTGCCCGGGAATGTTGCGTTCCAATCCATCACATGGTCTTCCAGCTGCATCGAACGCAAGACCTGACACCTACAGCTCTCTGTGGGCAACACAACGAGTCCAGTGAAAAGACTGGTATTCTGCTGATACAGGAGAGGGCGCCTTGGCTCCACTACCTGCCGCACACTCGGACTGGAATGTCTTTGGGGATCTACCATAGTGCTGTATAACATTATTGTAATGCGTGAGGATGATTGAAATAACAAAAGTGAGAGGAGACCTTGGGATATTAAAATTTTGTTTTGATTTTATATTTTTAAATAAAAGTATACAAATTGTAGATTTATATAAAAATTGGTAACTAATTGATGAGGTAAAATTTAGATGTAAAGAGATGAAATTTAATGAATTAAAATAAATTAGAATGAATGAATGAGATAATTAGAAATGAAGAATGAAATGATGATAATTAGGTGTGGGTGGGTGGGAAATTTGATGCGTATAATTTGGAGGCGAGGGGGGCGAGTTTTTTTGGGTTTTTTTTATTTGATTACAGGCCAAAGACATTTAACAAATATGACAATTCTAGTGTAAATACGTATTGTCCTCCATGGACGTACTTCATACGTTGCCTAAGTGAAAAAGATATCTCAGAAGGAGACCTATGGACATAATAAAAAACATCAGAAGAAAAAACTGTTTGAGGAAAACAGATAACCAGCAAAATTATATAAACCTCCCATCGAAAATTTGACATAGCTAAATTGTATCTGACACAAACAAAAATTCACATAGTCAGACCAAAACATTTATAAAGTTATACTCATAATTCAATTCTCAGAAGGAGAGATACAAGCATGATAAATTTTACAGATAATCTGCTTGTGGGTAAGGGTGGTAAGGGGCAAGTAGGTTTGGTTAGTATGGTCGACTGACCACTAGGTAGTGTGGTGGTCAGTCTAGGTGTGTTATGTGTGGCAATAATACCCCAGCATCGCATATAGCGAATGCTGAACATATTATAGCTATACTATACGCCTCACTCCAGCTCAACCCCTAGGAGTGAAGGCTACCTATATACTAGAGTAGCTGAGGCCTATAAATATGGGTCTTCTGGGGTCTTTTTTCCATTTATGAAGTCAACCCCATTATAATTATGAAACAGCTTTATTAGACCTAGATATATAATATAATAATGTGTGTTGGTATGCCATGTACCGCATCATTGTAAATAGAGCTGTCGAATTTTACGAGTTCATTTTTGTAGGCATAGGCCTACCTCAAGATTCAGGTTAGTTTCTCTGAATAAGATTGTGTAAACAAATCGCTGTTTATCAGTGTAAAGTCAGTGTATAGTACTTTACAATGTAATGTTCACCAAAGAAGTCCTAGCGTTGGGGGTGTATGCAAAACGTTGTTTTTAATTAATGTTATTCACAATTTTCGTCGTTATTTGATATTTAATATAACTCTCTTTGGTAGGCCTATAAAAGATAGCGTTGGAGAGAGACATAGGACATATCGGCGGGCTACGCAAACCAGTGAAACCTTACCTAAACTGCATTTACTTTGACTTTGCTTTAAATGATTTTGGATGATGTCCAGATCATGGTCTCCATTGGATCAGACCTACTCGGTAAGACAATAGGTCCCTAGACAAGCGCCCCTAATAAATCAGCTTTATACAATGCGAGGGTGAAAGAAGAGCTCGGGGAACCGCCCGCGTCATGGGATCAACACTGTTGCTGCCCTGGGGCTGGATACGCGGGAATGTTTCTCCTTGTTTCTTTCTATTATTTTACCTAATCTTGTCTATTAAATGTCTTAGAAGCCACACATTCTGTCATGATCCAAATGTAATCTAAGGTCTAAAACTGCATTTCTAGGGATTACCAAAAAGGTAATCATGAAAGGAATTATCAGGAAATAGTGTTTGCGTCATTCAGACGAGCGAGATACACAGGAACCGGGAAAGTTTAAAAAAGTTTATGTTTTATCTAAATCTTTAGTTTGGGAAAGTCTTTCTTCCTTGCCGTCATGATCCTGTAGATTGGTGATTATACAGAATACAGTGTCTTTTAAAGTCATAGCAGCAGCGATTCAAGGTGTGACGAGAGAGACTTGCAGGTAGTGTGAGAGTGTGGTATTATTTATAGATCTTGGATCCGTCTAATCCTACCATTCATAACAGAACTATTCAAAATTATAGGTAGAGATAAGAAAATTGAAAGCATGGATACCAGTATGATATCTAATCACATTAATTTTAAAAAGCAATTATTTTTTCGAACAGAAATTATATTCTATATCCTAGTTATCATTTGAAGTTATATAGCTGTACCTCTTGGTCGTAAAATTGACCACACATTTAGGATCAATCTTTTCTTTAAGTCAAAACATTAACGCATTAACTCCTTTCTGCAATTGTATTTGAGACCATTTGTTTGGGCCGTCAGAGGTTTAGGAATATCCGATGTGTATAGCATGTTGTTTGATTTACCTTTGTGGTTAGAGTGATACAATCATATATGATGAAGCGACCACATACTTTATTGGATGGAAGATTGCACGGACTGCTTAAAGCTACACTTATTAAAACAGTGGGAGTAGACTGCCACTTCGGAATGGAGTGCCTACTGGATGGTAATGGATTGTGAATGTAATTGGTCCACGCGATCCTTGCCTGAGGATGTGTGAGATTACTAAAAGGCTGTCAAGGTTCCCCGGGCCCGTTGCCAACCCGGCCCAATCGCCTCTGCACTGGGGTATCAATTGCTACTTGCCAGTGCCCGAGGAATAAGTGATCACATTGATTAGTTAAGTATCTCCGAACGAAGGAATTGGTCCCCTTGTCACAAACACCATCTATGCCAAATACTAGTACCCCCACTAAGTCAATAGCCCATATCGATGCTTCCCAAAATATGTTTTTTTAATTGTTTATTAATCATAAATATGAAATGAGTTCCTAAGATTACATTGCGTGTACGTTGGAAATCATAACAATACGCTTCAGCTGTTGTGGAATAATACAAAAGAACAACTCTGAATTTTTCACGAGCAGTGACGAGGTGGGGGGGATAGAAGAATGTCATGTCATAATTCAATAAAGGCACCTCTACCTGATATGAGCAGAGCTCTAAACATACAAACATTACATGAAGGATAGGTTTCGTGGCGGTTTGGCATCAATATCCCTCTATACTCATCACAGGAAGAAAGGGCCTATTTAGAACTATGGAGAGAGGGTACACCACTCTCATGTTCTCCATTGAAGAAAACTGCCAGGATGGGTGCGAAGGAATATGTCATGTGTAAATAATATCATGGAGCACAACAGATAATGTGAAGCTCGTCAGGTAGACAATATTAATTATCGGACAATTAGACAATCACCACTGCGAAGCAAGACGTTTATCAATTTATGTAACTTGACAACTCTCCACACATATTAATGGATTAAAGGTTTGAATTCATCGATAGTTTCTTTTCTTTTAATGTCGATATCCGCCGTGTTTAATATATGCAAATGAATGTATTTTATGTCACGGATATTTTAACTCTGGAAGTATACCTTCCTGCCGCAAAACAATTTAAGTATTTAAATTAATTTTGATTCATGTCTTCTTCAGTCTAGGCTCAGATTTGAGAGCGTCCCTCCTATATAACTGGGGGAAAGCCTCTCGCCTCGACCCACAAACGCCTACTACAGATTCAAGAAGCCATTAACGCCGTAGGCGTCCAATCACTACTTAACATACCATCCTTATCTGATGTGAGAAGCTGTAAGCCTATAGACTGTTTTCAATACATGTTATTGGCAATTAGGTAATGTCTAATTAGATCCCCAGATATATTCTCAAACTTACAGGACACACCTAGGATCTATATCCAATCAGTCCATGTCGGATTTGTTTGGGTCTATATAATCAGTACACTGGGCCACAAGAGGTTAATCTTCTGTGAAATAGGTGCAAGCAAGTCTGGTACACAATTGTATTATTCAGGATGAGGAAACACTATAGCACAAACAGAATACCTTATCTGGGCTAATGAACACTTACTTGCATGAACTCAACTCTCCTGGTACTATAGCACCATGCACAAGGATGCATCTGTCTGGGTGAAGCTATGTAATTTAGACATCGTGAGGGCTTCTAGAATTACACGTTAATGAGAGCATGGACACATATAGAACAACACTTTATGACTTCAAGATTTCTGCAATGATCGAAGCTTGGATATGAATCTACAGTGAAGGTCTATTTGCCACCTATTCGTTAGCAGGTTACTAAGTAATTCCAAATGAAATGGGACTTTTGAGTACAGTAAAGTACAACCTTAGTAGTAAAATAAATTGTACTACTTAGGTACAACCTATATTCTATATCAGGATCGCCGCGTAATTTGTCTTATGCCTTTGGATTTTTCTTCGGGGTTGGTCGATCTTTTAAAGCCAAGGCACAGGTAAAAAAAAAGGACTCCCTCAACAATAAATCACTTTTATCTGCACCCCCGGACGGGATTAACCCTCATTTTGTTTGCAGGGATATGAATTATTGCATATTATGGAACGTCCCTTTGCGCTCAAAGAGTGTCTGACAGTAGATCACAATCTGTAATGACAAGCTGAGCTGAGCGATAAAGTTCCATCAAATATAAAACAATAGCTTGCTGCCTTTGTAATGGCATACCACTGTCAGGCTTGGGGATTCCATCTATATAACTACTGGCATGGAACTATACCCCATGCATCTGAAGTATTTATATAATATGACATTGTTCCTTGGGAGCAGGAAAAACTGCGGACGGTGATAAGAGATAATAGAGACATCAAGTTGGTATCCTATTGGTGAATATTGTTTTCATGGATATCATTAAATCCACAAATAAGTTAAATTACCAGGTATCATACATGTACAATCATTTGAAAATAATACGATATTAAGTAAGAATGTTCAGAATGAGATCAGTGAAACATATGTGTTGTCTCATGTCGGCCCATTTTCATGTCCTACCGTAGCCCAAATTTTAATCATTATTTGCTAAAATATTTTTTTTAAATATCACAAATTATGTAATAAATAATGGACGAAGACAGGTACGGAGATAATCATAATGGTAAATTAAACTTGGTATCCTTGGACATGTAGAGAGTGCATTCATTCAGATTCTAAATATACTTTGAATACCCTCGAGATTGCCATTTTGCATTATTCCTCGAAGTAATGAGTAAATAATGTTTATAAATGAAATGTGAAAGGATTCGTCACCCATGTAATAGCGCATGGCCATGTGAAATCATGAATCCGTCATCTTGTAAGGTCTCTTGAAGATAAACATTCTCACTACTCAGTCCACATATTATATATAGGCCTATTCGTCGTTGATACGACAGGGGAACTATTGAATTGGACAAGAGCCGGGGAATTCCGTGACCAAAGCTAGATCCATCGGAGTCGGGTATGGCACATGAAAATCAATTGGATAGCATCCCAGACGAAATGCTGAACACCACATAGGTATCGCTCAAGATATGGCATGGACTTAGATTTGCCGGTTTTTAAATGAAAAAGGTTAAAAGGTTTGGGCATGGTATGCATGTATTAATGGGATCGAGTATAAGAATAAAGAAATCCGCATCAGACATAATTATAGACAGTTATCTAAAAAATACCTTCTACTGAGAATAGATTGGGTTATCGCGGAGAAAATATAAAGGAAAATAATACGAAGGAATGACTCGGTTTTCGTTGGACTGATATCATAGAACGGCATTCTGGAGAAAAATGATATCACAGAAAAGATAGATTGCCGGGGGAGCAAAGGCTCGACTATAGATCTTGTTCTAGCTTTTGGAGACAGGGAAGCCTGGGGCAAGTTGGGGATGAACGGGAAACAATAGATAGGGAGACAGTGAACATAGCGCTGGTGGTATATAAGCTGAGACGATGCCTTGTAGCTTATCCTCTAACATAGTTAAAATATTCAGCTATTCTGTAGATCTATCCTATTTCACACCTTATAAATGTCTCCTGTCTACATTCCTGTATTGCCATTGGACACCTCCATAATCGTTTATCGCTCTTGAGACATCAGGGCAATTCCAGTCTGGTCAATATATCAGTGTAATTCTATTATTTTGACCGTCTTTGGTCTCAGACATTCGTATGGTGTTGTGTCGTCCCGGGCTATCCAGGCATATCATCTTGATGATGCAAAGCCAAGGGCGATTTCTACTATATCAGCAGATGGAGCCTGTCATTTTGTGAATGACACCATTCTTTCAGCTAAATGCTTGAAGATCTATTAAAGATATAACTATAGTTTGTGTAGTTGAAAATAGATTGATGTCCTCTGGTCAGACGGTTTTGACCAAATGCCCTGAAAATAGAATTGCTGCAAATGGAAAGAAATTAGATTAATCTAAATTTTGGACTAACCTGAAGTATATAAATTAACGGAGCACTGGCCAATGGATTCGGCTGACATATTGGGGAACATGAAGACGTTTCTCTGGAGCTTGGCAACCTCACGTACATCCAGTGTTTTCGGAGGGTCATTTGCCCTTCGTCCTCCAGGTCCTAATTTATGGGGCACGACTAATCCTGTTGATAATGTTTCTTTCTTTCTACTCACCGTGTCCAGCGTCCCGGGTAGAGATGCGACTTTTGGAAGGTCTTCTTTGGATCTAAAATTTACTTTATCAAGCCCTGTATCCAAGGAAGGAACAGTATGATTGACATTATCTACCATATCAATGCTTGTTTGAGCACTGAGACATTTAGGAACGTTAAGAACCTCATCTGGAAACTCAACTGCTTTCAAAGCCTGAGGCTTCATGCTTATGGCTTCAGACACTCTCTTTGGTGATTGCTTTTCTTTGAATGCCTGATAAACTGTTTTATCAAAATTGGCATTATTTTCTATAGATTTCATAATTCGGGTAGATTCATCAGACATCCCCTGGGCTTTGGCAGGCGAAGTTAAAGTAACATCGCCATTAGCATCCGAACCTTCAGACGGAGATTTAGTTTCCTTATACAAAATTGCTTCATTCGAATTTGAAGCGGAGTTTGAAATGCCTTCTTTGGATTTCGATTTTCGAAAAGATTGTCCTAAGAAGTTCCTAATAGGAGAATGTCTAGGGCTCTTCTTCTTGTGCTTCCCGGCACCTGTCTGGTCATTATCAAACGAAAGCTCGTCTGCGCTGTCGCAGAAGACTGCCTGCAGACTGTTATTGCTACTATCTGGGGTAGCACTCCCTCTACTCTTCTGTGATGATTTAGACGATCTCCTAATAGATTTAGGAGACATTCTCTTGAAGAAATTTGTAATACTTGTACTGAGAGATCTCTTCACCGGTGTGCTGGCCATAGACTTATTAGCTAATAGTGTCTCTGATGGCAATGTGCCTGAACGTTGTTCACGCAGTTTAGGTGAATCATCAGGAGACGTTGGTAAACTCAAAACTCCGTACTTCCCCCTATCTTTCTTCGGACTCGTCAGCCTCCAATCTCGCTTTTTACCCTTCAACATGTTCTGTACTAATGTGTTTGTTTCCTCGTTTGGCTGTGGTAGCTTTTCTAGTTTATCCAAAGCTTTAAAATAACTAATATCTTGTGCGTGGACATATTCTCTGGTAATAAGCTTTTTAGCCTTAACTTCAAAAGTGGTATACTGGGGATCTGGACTTGTGCCCCCGTCGGTAAAGTCTGTGGATTCCATTGTATTGGAAATGGTATCCGAGTCTGTCTGAGTCAGTAATGTGCCATTAGACATTGACATGAACTCCTTCACTGACTGGTCCCCATTTACGAGAGTCTTGTTGATATTCAACTCAGGATTTGAAAAGCCTACCACGGTCATCTCTTCCCCACGAGAAGTATTCAACACGTTTTCAGCGGAGCGAGATGTGAGCTTTGAAGTCTTGGTCCTCCCTTGTCTTTCACCTCTCAGAAAAGAACTAGAATCCAGAGAGTGCTTCGATGTCCTTCCGTGGTCATAACTAGAGAAGGATGTGTGTTTCGGGGCCCCAGGTGAGGTCACACTCGCCCTTTCCGGTGACGTAACCCTGCCTGGCATTGTAGACCTGAGGGGCGATGACCTGCTGAGTGAGAAATTGCTGGGACGAGGCACCCTCCTTGGCGACGTGACAGCAGAAAAACTTGTCCGATATGGCTGTGGAATTCTAGGTACCACTTCTTGCTCATCGGCCATGTTATTCCGTCCGGGGGAAGCATGTCGGGTTATACGATCCGGACTTATGTGAATGGATCGTTCTTGGGAAGGTACTCTTAAACGAAGTGAACTGTAAGTAATGTTTCCCCTTTGTGGTAGGCTGGATCGCCCACGAACATCATCTAGGGATGTCTTTGATGTTGATGTGGAAGAAGCCATGGTTGGTGTTGTTCTAGGTATACATCAACATTGTTTGTCTCCAATTTATCCGTGGTTCGCTTCCGTTTTGATAGCTAGATCACACCATGTTCTGCAAATAAAAAGAAAATAATATATTATTAGTGACATCTACCATAAACAGAGTTACAAGAATTGTTATCAAAAGAGCTTAATTCGTTTTTCTGTGCAATGGACAAATGTTGCCGGACAAATGATGTAACAGTTCCTCTTGCAGAGCCAAAGCGTCGGAACCGAATCTCTCCTTTTACTGAGAGTATACCAGAAGGCCCTGTGGAATGCAAAATGTCATAATAGGATGAGCATTCCAGTCGATTTTCAGCGCTCTTCAACCCTCCAGCATTGGATTTAGGCAGCCCGTGCCAGCTGTCCAAGACCAGACACAAGAGACCAGGAGGTTTGGTAACCATGGAAATGGCGTCTGATCCCAGGGACCAGGCTACATCTGCTTCAGCGACTGGGCAAGAACAAACCAAAACTCATGACCGTTATTCTCAAGAGAAATCTCCAATGTTATGCGCCCGGCAGAAACACATATATAAAGTTAGATCCACTAGGATAGATTTTGGGCAGAGGTCAGATCTCTATAGATCCCACATGCTCCATGGCTCAAGAATAAAGTACGAGGGGCTTATGCGTTAGGTCAAGTATCTAGAAGAGTTCCCTCTACGTTACCACAGATCAATATAATTATACAACTTATGCTAGAACTGACAAAGCTAATTCAGTGTGCAATAAACACAACATAATAAGCAATCGCTAACTCGCCTGTAGCACCTTCTGGTATTCAGGAAGGATTCACATTACACAATTGTAGCATTCAAACATTCCTGAAATACTTCGCATATTTCCAGGATATCACACTGACTGCTGTATAGTGGAATAGGTTAGTTTCCATCCCCTCAATCCAAGAAATGATTAATTATTGCCGTTGACTAAATGCAAATATACGTAGAAAGTAGGTATCTTTTCTGTTGGCGTTTCCTGTGATCCGCCAGCATTTCCTTGGGGTGCCGTTGTTGATGCCAATGGAACCGACTATTGGTCCTATTACTTAATCCTCTCCTCTAATATTAACAGTACCCTGAGGGGACAGCCAGAGGTGGTGCTTCTGTAGATATATGTGGCAGTATGTATAGCAGCAGTGCATTTGACCACCACGATTAGATATCGATCTTTACATATTGATTCATGTCTGCGTACATTATCGTTTAAATGGGTCACACAATCTTACATTTGACTGAACTTAAAAAAATGGTTTTATTTGATAAGACATTTGACTATCTGTTTGACTCTAGCTCGCACCAGAAACAGATCCCCCTGTCTCTTCCATGTCTTTCGAGGTCCCCAGTCGGTTAAAATGTTTAGAATATTATTGGTATGTTAATACTCCCACCTGGATTAATATTCTACTCCTTATCAGATAATATAATAGCAGAAAAAAGAAGATTTTAAAAATCTCCTCTTTTAATGACGTTACACTCCATTAAATCCTTTTCAGTACTCTACACTCAACACTGCATGAGGATATTTGAATGAAATGGAAGGGTGTATAATCAATTGTATACGAGTCCAAACATACGGTTTATGTTAATACTCTATGATGGCACATGCCAAAATGCGTTCATAGTATTTCCATACAATTGCGTTGAAAACATGGTGATGTAGGAGTAATTCCGGCCGTTCTGTAACGTGTTAGCCATTGATACAGTATGTAAATCTGTATGCCGACAATGCCAGTTCTAAAACGACCACATATATTTCTGCCTGCCTCGGTACAGTGTTCAAAAGTAGCAAACACTAGTTTGGTCACATATGAATTACTGGCCTTCAGGCCGCCAAAAGCCCTATAAATCTACCGGCTTTTGCCGGTTAATCACCGCCATATCTGCCATATTGCCATCCAATCGACTGGCCATTACCTCGGTTGGCGACGTATTGGTTATTGACATGCCATGAAAAGGGAAAACTTCACTGCAGCTTCCTCGCCTCTGGTGCTGCTATCACCAGATCCTATAGGATGAAGTATAGGCCACCACTCGTCCCAATACTCAGACTCCTCAGGAAATAAGAAGACTTCGAAAATGTGGCTTATAGCTATGGAACGCATCCCCACACTTTTATCTAGAATGGCAGGGTTGTCGATGGCTACGTGCATGCTAAGACTCAAATAGAGTATAGGAAGCATTTGAGTAGAGGGTCTTTTAAAACGCGTACATGGGTGTAAATGGATTTGAATTCAAGTTCCTTGCAGAGAACTGTAATGTAAAGCACCAAAGTCCCTTTGGCACGTTTATCATAGATTATAGGTTCCGCTTAAATAATCAATGATAGTTAGATAAAAGATTCCCCAAGATCTGTCAAAAGGTACAGATCCGAAGTCTTAGAAAAGGACAATTACCAACGTTGAAATTCTGAATTAAATGTTATGGTGTTTACATCTGTAATAAATGGGGTTCACATCGGTAATAATGACCAACGTTGATATTCTGAATTGCATGTTAATTTTGTAATACATGTAGTTATTAGTTAATGCGGTTAACATAGTTGTATAGAATTCACTAAAATGGATGATATATGAGATCACATGTACTATCTAATATTTAATTAAGGTGAGCCAATTATTCGGCGGTATTGAGGACTTCCAAATATTTACATAAAAGTATGTAATCGACGTACATGGAATTGGAATGCATGTTTGGAACGGAATGGTAAGGGTTTGTAGTATGCCACTCAATTAATATGGACTTATGAGCTCGAATCCAACGCGGGTACTCTGTATTTGACTGTGATTAGAAGGCGCAACATTATGCTTCATGATTTGACATGTACCCTGTGGTGCATTGGCTAGGCACCATGTCAGCTACGTGTAGTGGAGCATCCCCACTACAACTGGTGGTGCAGCAATATGATTGCCCATACATAATATGATTGCATACATAATCCCCTTTTAATCATTGTTACTACACTGTAGTTCTCATCTCATTATCATATTCAACCGCTGTTAGCATTAAGGCGTTCAATTTTTTTTCTCTTTGTAACAAAACTCTTCTGCTGTTGTAATGAACAAAAATGCTAGATAAGACGGCATTCACAGGAAGACCTGACTGTACTGTAAAGTCAGACCTGACCAACCAAATTGTATTACCATCCTCGATTACAATAAAAGAATTTTTGAATTGAATTGAATTGAATTGAATTGAATTGTAAAGTAAACTAGGATTCTGACTTTTGGCAGATGGAAAGGTCGAGGACCTGCTATCCTACAAGGATTATAGTTGGTGGTTTATCCAGCTTACAGCACTAACGGGTTAAAATTCTGAAGACAATCAGAACACACACTTCCATCCAATAATTTGTTTTTGCCAAAATGTCTTTTACGATCCACCGAAATGCGACCTTCCCTATTATAGACGGAGTTCGACAAGCCATCTGGAGATCAATGCCAAAAACGGTGTTAGCTTAAGATAAATGGACAACTGAGTGGTCGATTTACATGCTGCCCAAACCCCAAAGGCAACGATCATGCATTGCCTGAGAGAAATCAGTCAAACGGATTCTGTTTTCCCATTACTCCATTCAAACATCATCATACCATTCACAAATTCCCTTCTGTCCCGTTGCCATTCACGGGATTTCATTAATTTGGTGCTGGGAGGGCCATTTCCCCAAAGGCTTTAATCTAGCAGGTTGGCATCGCAGTTAAAAGGGTTACTGGAGTGGTCCTCTAGGTCATCCACAAAACAGAGTAGTTTTAGTGTGGGTGGGTGTATGACATGCTAAACATCCTTGCGCTGATTGTAGGTGAACATGTCAGTGTGCATGGAAGTGATACGACCCCAGTGAATTCCCGAATCCCAAATTCAATACGCAGTGACCCTATTAATACGAATTCAAACATTGTATAACCTAATGGTAAATGATAATATGTTTTTAAACAACAATTAAGCCAGAATGAAGATAAAGATCCCTCTTTATAAAACCTTGAAGTCGAAGTAATGGATATGACGGGATGTTACATCAATGCATGTATACATAGATGTATGTACTTAGACTCGTACGACTGTATAACACAACGTTACTGCTAAAACTAGTTGATGAAGTATATCATATCGTTCTGGTGTAAAGGAACGTGATGTTGATGTTGGTATATGCGTTATTTATTCTATCCGACGAGCTAATCATTTGCATGTGACTTCAAGCGCAACTGTTGTCGTAATATACTTTAGCATGCGTGCTCAACTATCTAATTAGTGTATGAACAGTATGAATGTAAACCTCCAAAGATGGTAGCTTCATACCATGATGTGTGTCTCAAATACCTAATTAATTAAGTAGGAGGAATATTATACCTATCATACTCCATATATAGGACCCACTCCGTCCCATCTATACATGTGTACAGCGAGTGTTCCCCATGACGTGTATACAGATCGGCTTACCTCCTCTAAATTCATTCCCTGCTAGATCACTTTCCCACGAGGATTTAAGCAATTTTCTAAACACAACCATATTATTTTGTGAGTTTCAACAATCTGATACTACTTGTTCCACTATGTAAGGGTTGCTTTATACCTGACTGACCTTGATCCACAGAACATTGTAGTTATCCCTCTCATCAGTATGCAGATACCGTATAAGTTAGCCATAAATTTGGTCCATTGGATTCAGGTGCCTTATTTAGGCAAACATCAATTCCCGTTTCAGGTATGAAAGTGTTCGTTTTTTAAGGGGCCATGAACAGATCTCCTGCGTGCAAAGCAATGCGAGATTCGCTCGAAATGAAATTCATTGAACAAAAACGTCCAAAGAATTGGCATTTTAAAAAGTCTATGACAACAATCTGTTCATTCTTGAAGGCAAACAGCAGACCTAACGTGAGAACTAGATCTTGTAAATTGTCCTCTCAAGTGGGATGTTCATACGGTCATCTCCCAGGGAAGCACTGTTAGATTATTTGAGGGTAAATATTGAATGGAAAGGGGAAGTCATTGTGGATGTAGGTACAGGGTCTATAAAATCCAGTTTCGTGTTCATTCAGGAATACAAGTGCTTGTCCTGGGCGGGAAGGGGTCGGACCGGTCAGTACGTGAGGGGACTGTTTAGAAGGTGTGAGCAGTCAGGTTTTCACATGCCAGTGTTTTTAACAGCAATCATAATCGGCAATTTTAAAGCCACTCTCGTCACACGAATAACAAATGAGGTGGGTTTGCTTCAAACAGCCATAATTGTTTTTTATAATATTGAAGATTCCAATTCAATCCAGACGAGATCAAGAGGATCGGCAATTTCTCAGGACCGAAGCATTATCATACAACACCATCGTGTGGGCGCTTAGTAACTTACTAAAACACACTATTCTTTATTATGTTGTAGTGTTTAGGTGATTTTGGTACTCCCTATTAATAAACAGTGACTTCATTGATTATGGAAATGGAAAGGCAGATGTAACCCTCAGTGCTTACACAACCATGTCTCGGGTGTATCAAGCCCTCATATAACAATGAATTGACAAACCCTGGCCCTTTGCACGGCCAGTCTGCCAAGCAGAGGTCAAAGCTGCCCGCACCAACCCAGTGACATACTCATGTCCATATAGAGCCAGGCCATTCATATGATACAAATGATTATTTCCAGTGTGAATGGAGGCAACAGGCCTAACCTTATAGGGAAATATCTGTAATTTGTTGCCATTATGCTACATTAAATGCTCATCAATGCAAGGTCGTGGTCGCCACAAATAATGATAAATATCCCACTGCCATCGTAATTCACCTTTGCTCAATGCGTATAATCAGATATAAACGACGTAAAAAAAACTGTCTTCGTGTCGCCAAAAGAAAATTTGTTTGATCACGCACCTGAAGAGATAAAATGATGGCACATGCAAGAGGTAAGATAATAAGGTTAATATATTATATCTTATATCGAGGAGACTTCCATGGATCAAAGAATGGAATTTGGAATCGAGCGTTTCAGGTGTCATCGGAGGTAAAAGACCTTTCTGTGGGACGTAATCAGATATACTCCTTTAAGTTCTTGGCGAAAATATCGATGGCAGACATGACTAGCGGGGATCTTGGCGATGACCTTTTGCAGGCCCTTTCTGACCAAAGGGGGCCTTCAAGGTCTATATACCACGCAAACTACTATCGCTGCTTTCCGAGTGGTAACTAGGTCTTTGAAGATGGAAACAGGGAGAATGTGATGTTCAAACAGGGCCCTTGGTGCACTTTGATCGTCTCTCTTGAGTTTACCACATCTCCTACGCTTCTTTTTGGATCAATTCAGACTGACTAGCCTATATAAACCATGTTATATAGGTTTTATTTGAAAAAAAAATTAGACAAATACAAATAACGAAGCACTGGGGTAAGTTGAAAATCACAAAGTGGATTTAGCAGATTGAGTAATCCTCTAAAGGTTGGTGATATATTGACATTGTATGGGCATGTGCAGCCTCATGAGAGAATCAATATTTTACATGTACGTCATGTGGGTATACACACCCACTGTTTCTTAGTATGTATGGAATGGTTTATAGATTTTCGTTTCATTTATTCTAGACCCAATGTACGGTTGTATGCAAGTCATTTTATGCATAGATTGTTCTCTATATACAAGTGCATACACAGTAGATTAAATTTGATTCATGTACATGTGTACATTGCTTTTGAGGACGCCTATTCATTAATATCCATACCCAACACTGTATGTCACCCCATCATGCTAATGACTCTACTGACCTTAAAGCCTTCATCCAATATAGATGCAAATGGATGCGCTATTAGCTAAGAACCGAGAGATCAACGGTCTAGTCTGTCGTCGGGGAGACATGTATAAGAACGGAATTTATGGCCGCTAGAATGGTGTATATGACATGTTATTGCACATAAAGAAATTGCCTACCTTCCTTCTATAGGCCTAACCGTAATCCGGTGAGAGTGAGAGAGCTTGGTTGAGAGTAGAGGGAATACTGCAGGGTCCAGTTGTTGGAAACTCTCTGCTCTCTCACACCATACACTTGAACACATCTACGCCAAATAGGAGGGGGCCTTATTTATGACTAGGGGTTTGATGGAGGTTCATAGACATAAATAAAACATTCTAATAAAAGATATGCAATTGTTTATATTCTGTAAATGGCAAAGGGACATCTATCCATGTGTGGCTATAATTGTATTATTGTTATTATCATTGAATGCTTTATTGTATCATGTTCCCAATATAAAAATCACTTCTTCCAGTGATCAGACGTAACATCTAGTGTTCGAAAGGGAGAACATTAAGTTCAGTAAATTGTTGAATGTTGATCTTAGTTAAGATTTGTGATTTATTTTTTATTAATTTTCTCATTTCCCCCCTCAACTCTTAATATAGATCCATGCACATAATCTCTGCCTTCCTCTCTAACCCAATGAATCCTGACGCTATTCATGCATTCCATATCCATAAATATATATTGATACAGACAGTTGCTATTCTTTATAGCTCTCCCGTATACAAACCTACCAACATACATATCTAGTTCATTGTTTCCTGCAATGCACCGATATTATAGTGCAACGATTAAACAACATCGTATATATTCACAACACTGCCTGATCTAGACACATCGCCAAAACTAACCCATCTTGGCACTGCTCTATCTTGTATTTACAGTATATATCCCCCACTACATAACCGCCAGTACACCCACCATCCACTCACTCAATAAGTGCTGCATGTATGGACTCATACAGAAAACATTCAACCTTCTGTATCTGCCCACTGTTACAGCTATTTTAACAGCTGAGTCTAGTAGGGATAATCCGGCAACGTGCTCAATTAAAAAGCCTAATACCTGTCCCATACTATTAATCAAACAAAAGCTCGAAAGAGTTATATACGTTTGTTGTTGTTATTTCATCAGGTCAAATACTTCTTTCGGTGAAAAATTCCATTGAAGGTCAAGAGCACGCAAGATAAATATTCCAAAGTTATCAAATCATTGTAATAATAATTAATCAGTTTTCCGTCTCTTTATTCAATGAAAGAAAATAACAAAGTGTCGTCTGGACCAGATGTTTTTAAATTCAATTTCATCCGAATAAGAAAGAGCTTAGGTAATTGCCGTGGTCGTGTGGGGGTGGGGCGGTACTACAGGTAGGTTACACTATGCTCAAATTATATAACGTTGCCTGAAATATTATATTCGTCCTTCGGATAAGTCATCACATGTTCGTCTTAACGAAAATGATCAATTGATTGCCAGGTCTAGAGTTACCATTGATCCGTCGGTTCACAACTGATTTATTTTGATAAGGTCAAGCAATAATCCACCTCCTTAACGTTATCTTCACAAGGGTCGAGAATGTGCTACACACAACAGAGTGTACTATAAGACCTATACATACTGCAGTGACGTAATAATTGGTTATTAAAATTAATGTTTGCCACATAGATTGACCCAAAGTTTACCAATCAGCGAACTACGTGTTGTAGGAATTTAATTTTAATTACTCACACATATATACATCACGATGCTATAGAGCTGATTGTTCCAGTGAGGGTATCGGTTCCCCTACTCATTTCGCTGAATGAACATTTCATCGAACATGAGAATACACTTAAGTTCCAGCAATAGAGACGATAGAGCGCGGATTAAAACAGTGTGCATGCTCTATGTATGCCTTTGTTCTATATAATATATCGCAATAAATACGTTTCAATAAAGAAAGGAGAAGTACATTTCGGCAATAATGTTCATGCTGAAATGTACTTCCCATTTCTTTAATGAAATGTCCTGCAGGATAAGTAACCGTTTCGGCTATTGTAGGAACAATTCAGGATATTCATGAGAAATGTATACATATATAAAGTACTTTATATAGTATATGGTTAGTTAGACTCTTAGCACAGAGTAGAGTCAAATCCATGAATTCCTTACGAAGTTGATGAACAGGAACACAACTAGTAGGATACTACAAACAGTCTATCATTGGAGTTCCTTGTTTGTGATTACTAAACACGATATCTCTGATGCACATGGGATATTTATAAATTCTTAATATCCCTTATGTTTGTGGTGGGGAGGACAGTCGATGGTAGCCATACACCATATATATATATCACCCAAGTCATACAATTAACAGAACAAATTACTCCAAGGGTCAGCCAGCGTTAGAAAACCATAAACAGTAGGCCTACTACTAAGTGTAAGAGTCCATATTTTGGAATGAAAACATCCCCAGCAAAATTATATTACATTAGTATAAATCAAGACTAGCGATTGTAAAACAAAATAGGGACTATTCCCGGACCTTGTTAGGTGAATATCATAGTCCCGCACAAATCTGTAGCTCCTGGGGAGAGATAAGTAGCTTATACGCATGCAAAAGGACCAGCTGTAGATTCTCTGCTGTTGGCTAAACTCGTGTCTGATCTTATAGATAAAGGACTGATGTCTTAATCCCCAGCATCAATGTCCATAATGTCACCCTATTTCATACCATTTTAGACATGGTTTCCCATTATCTTTTGGTATGGATCCCCAACTGTTTGACTTTATGACTTTATGACTGGATAGTAATGTTATAACTCGTTGTGTCACATCGGTAATTTTTAATTTATGTATGCTAGCTCCTACCTCCATGAAAGCTAGTAAGGGACTGAATAATGACGCACCCTGATTGGTCGAGGCGATAGACTGACGAGATTTACCTTTCTTGCCTTGTGTTATCATGTATATTTTCTTTTTTGGACAAAAATTCTAAAAAGAATGTGAAATTTCTCTCGAATATACTATGTATTATTAATGGTTAACGTGTGAGAGCACGGCGCTGGTGGTGGGAATTTTTTTTACAAATACAAGCTATATATATACTGTATATACTGAGTATGTCGGTATAATGGTCTGTAATACTTTTAGCCTATATGTATAATTATTAAATCGCATTTGATTAACCTTTAACCGAGGTTTCTCATAGTACTTAAATATTTGATTAAATTTATTGTTGTTTTTGCTTTAAATGTATAGTATAAAATCAGGCTACTCGGAGAATACTTATACTTTATGTATAAAAATGTGTATTTGACCTGAATAAAATATTTCCAAAATCAAATCAAATCAATGTCTTGCAAGTCTAAGTCATCTGTCTCAATACATACATCCAAAATGTACCATATTAGGAAAAATCATTATAACAATGGTTTCATGTATGCAGTGCGTATGACTGTAATATTTTATCTTCAGATTGTTCGATCGTGACACAATGATCACTCTATGCCGAAAATCATATTACCGTGTGTACAATAAGTAAATGACGTAATATGTATGCCTAGCCATACAACACAGCATGAATGTAAGCTATGAGTAGACTGCTAGATATGTGTCGCTTTACCCCAGCTTACAATATTAAATCTGCCTGAGACTGAGGTTCATTTACACCCTACTCACGGCCTAGCGTGGGGACATGCAGGGAGTGATGTTTGGGAGACTCGTAGGGCCTACGGCCAAACCCACATTCAATATTAGTAGTACAGGCACAGTCTCTTCACACCATAGCCATGATAGTAAGTATCAGGTGCGAATAACAGATGTCCAAGTACCGGCTGCTCCTGCTAATGTAGCACCTACATATATATATTATATTTGACCCATATTGTTATATAGGGGAGAAGCTCTTGTCTTTGGGGATGAGAGTTTTTAAATACAGCAAAACGTGCCGCCACGGACTAGCTGCCACTGAGAAGAATTAGCTGCCACGGTAAAGAATATTGCAGAAGCAGCGCCTAATTTGACGTCAGGTCTGGGACCAGTCGATTTGAATTAGCTTACTAATACATATTGCATGTATTTACCAGGAGGCCTAAGCCATAACCATACTGCTTGTTCATATCTGAACGAATACACGTTTAAATATATATTTAAGCAAAGATAAAGTTTAGGATTGCGAGCAGTTAAGGTTTAAGGCGTCCTCGGAATTGCATTAAAACCAACCAAGTTATTTACAAATATTTTATCCACTCTGACCGAGGACTACGGAGAAAATGCATTTGTTGTTTCGGCTTAAAACAGAAAATTCATTAGTAGGCGAAACCATATCCAAAATACTTAATCGGAGTGTTTACATATAAAATTATGAAAAATGGACAATGTTTGTTAGTGTGTCCGACGAAATAGGTCGCCTAATATTCCCAGTCAACATTAACTATGTAAACGCAAGTTTACGCCAATGTTCTCATGTGAATACACCGCTTGCCACAATCTTACATCAAGCAGGGTAGTTTTGGAGTTCGGAGTTGATCGTATTTGAATAGGCGAACAGCAAATTGAGTAATAGGATTTCCAATCTGACAACTTTCCCTTGCCAGAGCACACCCTGTGCAGAAAGCATGCCGCTTATTTCAACATTTTTAGTTCTAAGGAAAAACACGATGGCAGGATTTTTACTGCCTGATTTCGGGAGCGCATTACGGCGAGATTTATTGATGCTTCGTAATTGTTCAAGCACTACTTAACACATGCCTCTTAGCAAAGAAAAATTCTACATCTGCAGCACAAACGCAAACGTATTCAAATATAATATTATGAGGACCCATTACTGACAACCATTCGCCGTAAATGAGGTAATATGCTTGAAAAGATTTATAAGACATTAAGACTGTAATTCTCAGATTATTTATATGTATACTGTGTGAATATCAAATAGACGAGACCAAATTTATACCTAGTAGAAACCCAGCATTTACATTTCCCAAGATAGAAGTGGGGCGACGTTATCTTCATGAATGTGGCCAAATGTAGTTGGCCAGTGATGAGGATCAATTGTCTCCCAGTTAAAAGGGATGTAGTCCACGGATAAAATACTTGATGGGAAAAACACAGAGCGAAATCTAGAAAGAGATCCGTTTACTCCACGCCATTTACAACAGCCCCTCCTTCCCACTGGAAAACCCACGGAATCGATCCTTCTTTTATGCAAATAGTACGAGAGGAAATATCCACATAAATCGGGAACTGGTGACGTTCGATAGCTTATGCTTATAACCCAAAGCATTATTATTCTATTCTTGAAGTAGTCAATACATACATTTATAATTATTCCATGTGCTCCTTGTGTAGTAATATTTTACTTAGATCTTAGAACAAAACAGTTGTACTCTAAGCTTAGCTTGTATATCTCACTCCCTTCGTATCTCACTCCCTTCAGAACCCTTAAGGCGTTAAGGCTTGTAGAGAGTGCTACCCCACCCCCTCCCGCTCCCACCCCATTAGGAAAGAAGCTGGTGGATATAGAGCACAATTTGACCAGATATGTTTAATTACTGAAACAAGTGTTGGACAAGCCAAGCGCTTAGTCAACATTAAGCGATGATAATGACTATAAAAATAGACATCAAGAATGGTCACACCAGATGGAGGGACCCATACCTATCAATTTCAGTATGCTAACCATTTAAAGCTTCTCTTACACATATCAGGGCAGTGTAGTGTTAACGGGTCGACGCCCATCCATCAGTTTCTACAATGCAGCTTCGTTAACGGTTGCTCATTACCCTCCTAGTTGATTTAGGGCCTGAGTCTACAGATTAAGACCCAGAGTGATTCCTGGAGCGTTCTTCTCACAAGATCCCGTGTCTAGGATCGCTCTCTCTATAATATATATGAACTATATATAATATAACATATTATGAGGAAGGAATAAATAAAGAACTTTTGGGAATGGTGACATCATTGTATATTATATTCATTGTGATATTGGTATAAAAAAAACTCCATAACCGGTTGGATTGGTTCCTGCATGTAAAAATCGTTTTAAACAGCTGACCGAAAACGGACATAGCTTCTTGATGTGAATATCGCGTGAATAGCGTTTCGAAGTAAAACCGGGACATTGTTAGAAGCATTTGCTTGGATCATTGTTTTAAATTAGCATCATTAAAAGGGTACGCTCCGTTGAGATTGACCCTTTGGCAAATAAGACGGCAGTGAAACTGCTGACGCAGGAGAACATAATTCGAATAAAGAGGAGAGAGACGAAGGTTGAGAACACGTTTTGCAAAATTATGATATTTATCCTTCGGGAACACATATACATTCGTTTCGTCTTTGTATTTAAAATCGATCAAACAAAGAAAGTATGCATTTCCAAGGAATTTACGTCAATGAGCTTTACTGCGAGGGCATGGTCAATTTGAACTTTTGAGCGTATAAGGTCGAACAGTTCTACCACTGTCAGCATGGATTAATTCAATGCTTACTGGACTCGTCAACATGGACGGACAAGCACCCACTACATCATCCTTACGATTTGGACCTAGCCCCTGCATTGTACCACCGGGTAGGGAAAAAACCACCAGGAACTCTTGTGGCACAGTTTAAAAAGAATTACTTCCACCATAATCTGAATCCGCAGGCAGCTGCCGACCCTTCCATTCACCCTGCTAAGTGATTCCCCATGACGGCTAGTCCCAAAAGACGAGGCTTAGAATTTTATTCAAAAACTCAAATAACATTTTACGCGGACACACTAATTTATTGGTCAATTCGTAGAGCGTATTTGGTGGTAGAAACCCCAGTTCAAGGGAATATATTTGTCATCTCCATTTCTTTGCAAGTGTGTCCATCACCGAGGGAGAGATAGTGAAACTGAGCTATCCACCCATAATATTGCTCCAAATAGATGGATCATTATGGGTTGCTTTTTTCATTATTCCTCCGCGCAGAACAATTATCCCATCACGCTGAAAATGTTCCTGCGTTTGTTATCAAGCCAGGATTATTTACCACGCATTGGTTGGGGGCGCGGGGGGGGGGGGGGGGCTTTTTTTGTTAAATTCTTCAAGATTCACCCCATCTTACCTAATACATGCTACCTTCGCCTCAGTAACCAGAACATGCTCAATTACAGAAAGATTTATGAACTGTTAAAGAGAAAAATATTTCCTCCTTTCAACCCTGAAGCTCCCTGAATATTGTCCACGTGTGTTTAGAACTTGCCGCGAAACCTCGAACATGTGGGCTGAGGTTATTCTGGCTCCCCTGAACACATTAAAACCCGCTGACCCTTGACCTAGAAAGATGGTAGCTCGGTGAAATTTCTAGGAACACATGTGTTGGGCAGTAGCCATACGTACACCTACTGGTACAGAGGAGGGCCTGATTGAGAGGAAGCATAACCCGCACACCTCTCTGACTCATCAAACATTTCACCACATGCAACCCACAATGTATATTACCCCGGAGAGCATGCATGTCTCATGTGGAAGAATGAAACAGTCTCTGGATGTACTTGCACCCTTTATGATAAATAAGTGTAATTATTGCAAAATGAGAAAGAATAAATTATGAAATTTGCAAGAAAAATATCAGAGCTAAATTCTGTAGAAAAAGATAATGCTCGTGCCAAGGGTACTGTCTGAGCTTTCTTTCCACTAGAATTGTTCTGTCTTGCTGGACTGATGGACAGTGTGGATAGACGGTTTTGGTATTTTAGGCAGAGAGCTTCCATTTTATACACTCTCAATTTCAGTCTTTGTTTTAGACTATACCGGTACCAATTCAGTACATACAGCTGCATGAGGCTCGGCAGCTAAACAGATTTGGATCTCACCGTGTTAAATCATGAGAAGGAATATATAGCTTGAACCCTTGGTTCATTTTATTCAATATTCAAGAACCAGGGAGACATTCGAACCACAAATGATGATATTCTTCGACAATAACCTACTAAGGGGGCGTAAAGAACAACCCGGACTTGCCAGTGGCAGTGTTTTAAGTCTATGGCACCCCTGTATAGTAGTGAAATACTGGTTCCCCGAGATAAGAGTCCAGCCCCACAGAGAGTGCACACTGAATGTCTGTAAGTTATGGTTAGACACAGCACGAAGGGAATTTTTCAAACGACCTTGGCAACCGTGGACATCACATTCATACAGATTCATTACGTAGGCCTAATGCAATATAAAATATAATAATTATCCGTGGTAGCAACTGTGTTGTGAATTATATCTTTAAAAATATTTTATACAATATTTCATGACATGAGAAAATGAATTATTACCATTTTGTCAGGCTTCATCATTTTTTGAGAGAATTCAATTTCACAAGTGAATGTACTATAGCAGTCAAGCCTAAGGTAGCTCAGGATCTGCAGGCCCAATAGTTCACCCATCCTTTGGCCTGGTTGGCAGTCCCGCATAGTCTGGTGGTTGGAGTTTATAGGTATGAGTAATTCGTGTACAGTGTTACAGATAACAGGGTGATAAGCGACAGTCGTGTTGTTTGAATGCTATTATCACTTCAGATGGCCCTAATCTCACTCGCCTACACACAATTCCTTTCATTCTCGACGAATCTCAAATCGATTGTATAGCATGACCATTGGAGCATTAATGGCATGGAACATGTGAGATTCTCACCCAGGCCATTATCGTTCTAAGGAACAATTATCGAGATCGTTCCGTCATTACTAGTCAAGGCCGCATGACAAATCACCCGTCAATGTACTGTAGATCAAGTAAACGATTGGTCAGCGAGCCTAAAGTGGGTCAGAAAATGTGATGAAAACACAGGTCTGAATACCAGCTGGGCAACTAAATGATGCTAACATATTGCTCCTACATTAATTGCGTTCCTAGCAGAGCACTGTATTGTTGCTGAGTTAACAAACGCTATCGACATAGTGCAAGTCTACTATTGCATTATTGGCAGTATACTGGCTGCGATAAAGATTTTAAGGTTATCAGGAAGGGCAATAGGGAGATGTAAACAAAGGCATGGAAGCCTTCTGTTCCCTTCTGCATTGGTGAATCGGGGGCTGCTGCAGTCGCTGCCAGGGCTCACCAACCAAGGCAAATGATTCCTCGGAGAAAATCAGTTACCAAGGCAACGACTGTAAAATACACTGAGATCCGTGACGGATAGATAACACTCACCTCACAGTATTCCTCCTGATGTAATGTGTTAGTGATGGTTAATACTATGATTGTATATTCTCATTTGCACGTCCAATAATTGAAGTTCGATAGTTGATTAATACTTGGAGCACACAGCGCTCACACACAACTGTGCGCTACGGCGTGTCTTGCCAAATGCAGCGGCGAGTGTGCGGCCAGGAAATCCCAGGAAATTCTGGGCAACTGCTGCTTGGTGGGGCGTGTTGATGTTCCGGGTGGGGGAGAGGAGCTGCTGGTGGAGGAGGTGCCACTAGTCGTATGTCTTGTCCTATAGGTTTTCCTCTGGGAAGAAGTACTGTCACTTGCTCATGGTAGATAATACCGCCATTCACCAGAGCACGAACATGACGGATGTGTAGTGCAGGGTGGCTTCTTTTCTTCAGCGATGCCCACGTCGTCACACAGTGGCATTTCTATGTAGAGATGCACCCTTTAACACTAACCCATGCAATGCCTCCAACCTCTGGGGCTGCATCCTCGGATTCTCTTCCCTAGTTTAGTAAGGTCAGTCAGACCCTATGTGTACACACGTGTACATGTACACAACCGCAATAGCAGTGAATTTACTTTGCATTCTTGTTGCATTAAAGCAAGTCAAATACTAACATGTGCTGGCTCAGGGATAAGCCTTGGTAGAAAGCATGCGAGTATCTCCAGCACTGTTGGCAAGAAGCATGCTGTGCTGTGGTTGTGGACTCCCACACACACACACACGGACGGCAATGATTGGCGTCAATCTCCACCTGAACACTTTCCTTTTCTGTATGCATGTGCATACATGTATAGTTTCTAACCACACCTGTGCATAGACAGAGTAGACTGCACAGCCAGCACAGTCTTAGTGGTGCTATGTTGGAGAAAAGAGAGTGAATGCAACCATGCGAATAGGGTGCTTGACCTAGTATTGTCCCATTTCCTTATTAACATATTCATGAGAACAAGGTGTATATTTGATAGAAGGGGATGTAGGCGGGAGAGTCAGGTGCTAAGTTACAGGTGTAACGGCGGCCTATAAATGAGGTTGAAGCAATGGATGGAATCACCTTCACTCTTCAGAAATTAATTGATCTACAAACAAAAGGGTTATTATATCGATAAACTCGTCCACGGAGAAATGGGAGATGTGAGTTTAAAAACTATTTTCACAATACGACGCAAATCATTGCATAACATTTTTACATTATTTTGTCTATTCAACGAGACTAGGGTGAATGAAATCTCGTAGATTAGACATCTGATGGCACGAATTAATTAATTTAATGTTAGGTATATTCTTCGACGTTATATAGTATGCACTACCTAGCATATTCAAAGTTTAGTGCGCAACGTCCCTTTAATGAAAGCCTAAAAAAATTCTCGCACAACTCTAATCGGAGTTGATGTGATCCTATTTTTTCATTTTTTTTCTCTTTGCAAATCAAGTTTATTTCCTGAAACTACCGTCTTGGCTCTACAATGCTAAAACAACTTCTATTTCGGTTTTATCTTTTGTGGTCATATTGTGTGTCTATGTCCTAAGAGTTTTCCATGCATTTATCCAAGTTTCGATTACATGTATAATTGTAGATTTGGCTGGCCGCGTATGATCCTCAGGGAATAGGTTCTTCACAACTTCTAAACAATGCTTTTTCTCTGGGAGTGTGTTCCTTCTAATTAAAATAAACGACAGTAATTTCCTTGGGCTACCAGATCTTCATATTATCTTTTGCCAAGAAAAAGTCACCAAACACTGTTTATTTATATCTGTGGCCTATCGCTCACGGTACGCGTGTCTAAGCGCTCCTCGCACTCTCTCGCTCACCTGTGGGTTTTTATCTAAGTAGATGGGGTTTTTTTTATCTATGTAAATAAACCTGTCACCGTTTCACAGTTTTTATCTATGTAAATGTTTGTATCTATTTTTATTTTAAGTTTTATTCAACATGACCTGCAATCGAGGCTCTTACAATTCTAATGATGAGTATGCCGTGTCCCTTACATTTTTTTGCGAGTTTTCTAAATTTGTTCTTACCTCTCCACTGATCGTTCAGTATACGTGAGTGCTTTGTTCTGAACATTATAGCAGCTATTAACCAACAGTTTTGTCCCTCTGGACTAGGCTTCGGAATCTAACTCTTTTAACAACTTGAACCAGAGATTTGTTTTTTTCCGTGGCCTTGTAGGGACATTGCTGTACTCTAAAATTCTCATATTTATTTTTACTTCGTTGAGAAAGGCTCTAAATACGATTTCATTATTATGAAAAGTTCTCTGGCGGTATATGTAACTTTTTGCTGCAGTTATAATCCAGTTGATAACATTTTTGTGAGTGCTCTCTACACTGTAACCAAGTAAAATATTAATATTATTGAAGTCGTTCGCATTAAAACCAGACAATATTTTGCTTTTTCTAACCCATGCTCCTAGCTTTTACCATATCATTTGGAACCCCGCAATGTACAAAAAAGTGACAAATTGTATCATTCTCTCCACAGTAATCACAGGTTGCTGATTTTTCTTAATTTGATCTGATTTAAGTACCCATTGCATCCGATCGTTCTGTGTAAAATGCTATTTTGTAATGACTGCTATTTTGTTACGCTGTTGCATTTATGAGGTAATATAAACCTTTCCTTCCAAACTTTCTCAGTTCCTACAAAATTTTCACCTCTTAATTAAATGTTTGTATCTATGTCAATGTATCTTTCACAGTTTCAGTTGTTTAGTTCATAAAGCAAACTGTTTTGCTTTATTTTAAGATTGTGTGTTCCCCTAGGCAGTTCCCCTTGACATTTTATGTACATGCAGTTCACTGTGTACTATTATATATATATTTACTATATCGCAGTATCGCAGTAAAATATCGAGTCGTTTTGCAAGACGTATCCACCTAGCACCGATGTTCTAGCTCAAGAAAAGGGAGAGGGTTAGTTAAAAGTGAAGCGAAGTTTGATAAATTCCACATTAATATGGTGGTAGGGTTGAATTCATGGCCCAATGGGAAGAATACATCACACCAGAGCTATCAATATACAGTGTACATTGTAACATGTATAAGATAGTATTGTATGCTAGAGCCTAAGAGGTAATGTGTAAGTGAATGGTAATTGTACGTGGAATTATAAGGTGATTCTGTAATATAATTTAAGGGATCGCAATTTAAGTGTTGTTTAAAAATAAGTAGAAAAAATCGTTATTTTAGTTATGTGTATTTCCTGTAACAACTGCTTAAAAGTAAACATACTTTAAATATATAATATATCTGAATTCAATAAAACATTACCAATTCAATTTCATTGCCATGTCATCGATTGCATTGGAATCCTTACATTTTTTTTTTATAAAACGTCCCACATTCCGATGTTCCACCTACACATTAGCTGATTAGTTGATAATGTATAAACTGTCGGCTCTATTTAGCATTCCGACTTTCGCCAGGTTAGAGGATCGAAGGCACTTCTATTACTAAAAGGCTCATCGAGTAGGAAAAGCGTTGCCATCTGGTGGGAAAGAACACAACTAGGTTCTTTGACTTTCCTCCTTCATTAAGTAAACGTTTTCATCTTAAATTCAACAAATCTAGGTCCGTAATTCAATAATAACAATATTTTTTTCGGTATACCAATACACCAGGTCAATGTCTCCTTAGAAGTCAAGAAATTTAATTCGTTTACCTTGCCGTACACTTTCATTTTTTTACCAGGGAGATCACCTCAACAGTGGTCTTCCTCTAGTACTTGCGGGGAGTTGAAGCTGTAGCCGCGCCCAGGTTCGAACTCATATGCTCATGCCACTGAGCCGACACAGCACGTTAGACCACTCGGCCACCCCACTTATTCCTCGTTATACACTTGGGATTTTCTCTCATATTTTAAGGTTCAAACACGTAATTTATGAAGTTAAATAAATGTTAATCTGTACATACAGTACTTCTAACTGGTACTGATTTAAGTAATCAATTATCATAACAGGAATGCAAATACTTTGATTTTCAAATTAAACGAGACGTACCGTAGGGGAGGTGAAGTTAAATTTTAATTTAATCGAGGACACCACAAGGGGTGTGGAGAATAAACGAGAGACACGGTCACGTGATAGGCATTCTTCAACGATACAGGAGTGGGCGAGCTGAAAAGACTAAACACATAGCAACAACAAATCACAAGTGTTTTACCGAAAGGGAAAAAATAATTTAATAAGTGAAGATCGAGGAACACCACCCTAAAAAGGGAGGGAATGGGAGGGCGTTTATTCTCCACACCCCTCGTGGTGTCCTCGATTAAATTAAAATTAAACTTCACCTCCCCTACGGTACGTCTCGTTTAATTTGAAAATTCAATCTCGGCCACCACGAGTGTGTGGTCGAGAATAAACGAGACTTTAAAGCCTATCAGCTCGCCGAATACTGTCAAATAATTTCTTCAAACTTTTAGCTTAAACAAATAAGCACTCAAGAGTGTAAATTTCAACCTCTTTATTTTCCTTTTTTCCAGAAAATCACAGTTACAATAAATCACACAATTGTTCACCTTTAGCCATAATCGGATCCCCAGTCCATGGCAACATTTAATCTTAAACCAGTCTATGTTTCCAATATCTTAACACAAACACATAATGGTTACTCTGATCTCTTTTAAGATTCTACCTTCTCCTGTTATTCAACACTACATGCCCCACCGTTTCTACGGGATCATCAATACTTTTGTTGTAAAACCTTGCGAATGTTCTTTGGTTTTTCCACGACGCTTGTCTCAATAACACGTTTACATTTATGCCTAAAGCCGTGGCCTTTGAGGCGACTGCCCCCCTTGTGCTATGACCAGTATATTTTCTCGTATCTACCCCTGCAAGTGACATCATTTGCTTTACATAACGAGAGATGGTGTCTCGTGAAACCTTTCTATGAGGTCTGAACGGGCTAATGAGAAGTTGATCTTCTCCATTACGAATACTCTCCGTGCGCTTAATATAAGTTTTTAAGCATCTCACAACACATAATTCTTTGGTCTCTTCATACCTGTACAGTTTGATGGTATCTAACGGATCACCCAACCTGTTATGCTTCAAGAGCGAGTCAAGCTTGAACGCGACCTGGTCCTCTCTCCAAACGAGAGACTTAACTTTCAGAGCTAGAAGGGTCTGACCCCTGTGGGCTGTAGTCAAGAGAATAAGAATAACAAGTTTCAGTGTCAAGAAAGACAACGACAATTCAGAGTTCCTACCCTTAGTCATAAGTAAATTAAACACTTTCTGTACGTCCCACATTTTCTCATACCTCGGTTTTGGAGGATTCAAATTGTACACCGCCTTTACAAGAAGACAGATTAACATATGCTTACCGATATCAGTCTCCCCCCAAGGGAGACAGGCTGCCGACAAAGCAGATCTGGCGGAATTCACCGCAGTATACCCAGAACCTTTCTCTGCTAAAGTACGTAAAAAATCAGAAGCTTGTCTTAATGAAGGTCTAAGCTGATCGTAACCTTTAGTGAGAGCGAAAGTCTGCCACTTTTTTAAGTAAGTAGAATAGCACCTCTTGGTGCCAGGCCTCCAAGCGTGTGAAATAAAATTAATCGTTTGCTGCGACAAGTCCGAGCTTTCTAACTTTCTTCTAAGAAGAGGCATGCCAAGACTCCGATATTGGCTATGTTCTCTGCTCTTTTTGACTCTACTATGTGGAAAAGATTTCCCTTTTTGGGACGGAATTTTAAAATTCTCGAGGCCTTTTGCATTACCCACGGATACCACGGCTGTCCCGGCCAATCTGGAACCACCATCAGTGCCCAACTTGTTCTGTCCGATAGTATCTTCTGCACGCATCGTGCAATCAAACTGAAAGGAGGAAACAAATAAAACCTTTTACCAAACCATGTCATGGCAAACGCGTCAATGCACGAGGCCCCAGGATCTGGATGCCAACTACAGTACTCAACACATTTCTTATTCGTTCTAGATGCGAACAGGTCAAAATTGGGAACTCCTACTTTTTTACATACATCTTGAAACAATTTTTCTGCTAGTTCCCATTCCAAATTATCTGCAAACTTACGCGAAGCTGAGTCCGCGATAACATTCTGAATCCCAGGAATATGTGCTGCTAACAACCAATTATTGTTACTTTCTGCCCAAGCCCAAATTTTTTGAGCTACACCATTGCATTGGGGCGATTTTGTGCCTCCTTGATTATTTACATAAGCCATCGCAGTCGTATTGTCTGTCATAATCTTTATATATGTATTCTTAACCTTACACAAACTTTGCAAAGAGAAAAGGATTGCCAAGAGTTCTAATACATTGATGTGGAGTGAACACTCTTCGTTAGTAATGGACCATCTACCGTTGCACACACCTGCCTCACCTGTGCCTCCCCAACCTTCGTACGACGCATCTGTATAAATGACCATAGTTGGGTTCTCAAGTCTTATTTTACGGATTCTCCATTTACAGGCTTTAAGCCACCAATCTATATCGGCCCAAGCTGCTTCTGACAAAGACATTTTTGCTTCAAAATTACCTCCGTTAACACGTAAAGCTTCTATCTTTTCTGATTCTAATTGTTTCTTGTGAGCCATACCGTAATCTACCGCTACTTCATATACTACTGAAAGACCAATTACTTTAGCCACCTTTCTGATTGTTAGATTTTTGTCTGTCTTGATTTCCTCAAGAGCTGAAACCATTTTGTCTATTTTATCCTGGGGTAATGACACGGTTAACTCTACTGAGTCTAGCATAAATCCTAAAAATAGAATCCTCTGACTGGGCACAAAAACTGACTTCTCTGGGTGAATAAAAAACCCCAAATCCTGTAGCTTCTCTGCTAACTTCCAGGTTGACTGGATACATTCTGCCGGAGAATCGGCCATGACTAACGAATCATCTAGAAATGCGAAACATCTGACTCCTTCCTCTCTAAGAGAAGCGTACGGGGGAGTTAGCAACTTTGTGAAATATCTGGGTGCGCAAGCTAACCCCATAGGCATACCTATATATCTAAACAACGACCCTTGCCAATAAAACTTGAAGTACTTTCTAAAACCTTCGGCTATAGGGACTGAGTAATAAGCATCTTTGAGGTCGATAGAAGTGAACCACATACCTGGTAACAGATTATCAATCGCAGTGTTTAATGAAAACATTTTGAAATGCTGATATTCTATGTGTGTATTGACCCAAGTTAGATCTAAGATAACTCTGAAGGACCCATCAGGTTTAGGTCTGGCAAATACGTTAGAAATGATTTCACCATCTTCTTGAATCGAGGGCTGTACTGCCCCTTTTTCTATGAGCTTTGTTACCTCTAAATCAATAGCTGCAAACTCATCCATAGATAGTTTAAATGGCCTTGGTTTCACCATCTGTACTGGTACTACATTAAATGGAATAGAAATTCCTGAAGCTGACTCTAAAATCCAAGGATCGCTAGAAATATCAGACCATGAATTTAAACAATTTGCTGTATTACCTGATACAAAGAGGGAGATATCACGAAGGGGGGGGTCACCTCACCCTCTACTGTTTCTGGTTCGCCCCCCCGGGGAAAACCCCGGCCTCCTCTCTGGCTGCTGTTGCTGGCCTGCCTGTTGCTGGTATTGTTGAGGTTGTTGGTACCCCCATTGCTGGTAACCTTGGTTACTGGACTGATGGCCTTGGTATTGGAAGTTATTCTGACCCTGAAACCTAGGGCCCCATTGTCCTGAGTTCATGTGCCTGTAGCCTCCGCGGCCACCTCTATTATGACCCCCTCGTCTGTTATTACCTCGGCCTCTGCCTCGGTCGTTCTTATCGTATGGGGTAAATCTTGCTAATTTCTTCATAGCTACCGACTCCTCGTCACAGTCTTTTGCCGCCTCTACTAGTTTATCTCCCATTAAAAGGGATGATGGCTCCTCTGGCCGTTTACACATGCGGTGATATTTCGGGTGCAACCAACTCTTTAACGCATCACGCCTTCAAAACTAACCAATCTGATGCCAGAAATAAGACTAGCTCCAGCTTTGCCCAATTCTACGTCTTCTATCTCACGGGCCAGAACCTCCATTAAAAGTGGTGCAATGGCTGCCACCACTCCTTCTAAATAATATTGCATCGCCTGGCATTTTTGATCGAAGGTTCTTTGGTATCTCTTAATCGCCGTCCACACAGGTCTGTTCAGGGCAGGAGGATTTAAGCATTTCAGATTCGAAGGTCTAGGAAGACCCAGAGACAATTTGTGAATCTCGTTATCCTTATTAGGCATGGTTGAGGCGGCTTTAATAATTTTCATAACAGTGTTCGAAACCGGAGCACCTTCTCCGCAACCGTCAAGAATATCCATTAATTCCTTCAACTTTTTGGCTGTGGGCCCATGATCTGCCTCAAAATCTATATCGTCTTCCCCCTCTGACTCCTCTGAGTCTGACATAGGATTGTTATTGTTTACACTAGCACTTGCGTTAATCAAAGCTTGCGCCGTAGCCCCTTTTTTCGCCTTATTTTTATCAACTTTCGGGGTATTAGGAACCAGGGCTATTATCCGACTTTTTCTTAGGACTAGATGAAGGACTAAGTACCTTTGCTTTCTTTTGTGAGGGCTCACTTTCTTTCGGGGGTTGCGAGGCCAACCAAACCTTAAACCAACTTGGCATCCGATTTTCCGAGTCCGGTTTTTCTCCGCTGCCACTGGCAGTGACTTGGGCGGAAGTAGGTTTTCCCGCCAAATCCTTTTCTACGTCATCAACAACGATGTCGTCGTCTTCGACATCTTCAATCTCCGCCATCTTTGATTTATTTGCGCGGGTCGAAACAACTCCTTGAGTCAATATCTTGGCCAAAACTATGGACTGATCTTCCAAAGATGTTACTGATTTGGTTCTTTTCTTATTTGCCTTCGGCATAACGAACTTCAGCTGCACAACCAAGACCGGTGCTATCTCGACACTCGGTGGCAGAACGGGGACTCTCTCGGAACTGCGAAGAAAATTTTTTAAAAACCGAATTAGTTATTTGAAACGCAGAATCCACCTTGCAAAAGCTATACGGCTAATGCTATATCCCCTAAATCAACGAAATTTCCATTATATAGGAAACCAAATGTTTCCTAAATCATATAAATCTATTAAAATAACGAACTTACCTGATCGAAGAATCAAAGCCTACGCGTAATTCCCGCTGAAGTGCCTATCACATGACCGTGTCTCTCGTTTATTCTCGACCACACACTCTCGTGGTGGCCGAGATTGAACTCAAGTTAACTGCAGACGAAATTTGCCTCTTGCTTTTCTTCCCCGTACGCTCATTTCTTTTGAGTGTATACAAGTTGGTGTAGAAGAAAATATATTTAAAATTGGGTAAAAACTTAATGTAAAGCCCCCCTCTCCTTCCAACCTACATTTCCCATTAGTTCTTCAAATACTTAATTTTACTTAGATTTTCAACATAATTGCTGATCTTATACCAGATGATCAAGCTCCTCACCCATACTTTTACCGTCACGGAAACACTTTTCAAAAAGAAGAGAATCAATCATGATTGATCAAGATACTACCAATCCTATCAAATTTAGTTTAGTTAGTTTATCTTGAAACTATGCGAGTTATTTTCAATGTTATGCTTTTAAATGTATGTATATTATCCAAGAATAATGGAGACCGTTTTCGATAACAGATTTTATTCCAGACAGTGAATCAATAATTCATAATCTACACAAAGCAACATTATCAAAAATAATGATGAAACAAGTAAGCACTAAATAACAACTAAGCATACTGAATTTTCTATGTAATCGGAACCGTTCGTCGCTTTCGGAGAAAGCGCGAAAATAAGGTTTTTCATGCTAAGTCAAACAATATTTCCTGATATCAAATTCTTGAAGAGCCCAGCAGCGTTGGCACATAAGTCTTGGAGGCTTCACATAGCAAACTTTTATGATGAAAAAAAATCAAGTACTGGTATTTTAAATGTAGCTTCAACAAAAGCCAACATTTCAAATCACATTCAAGTGTAATTCCACATATTAACACCAGAGCATTTGAATGATTTCGCACTGAACTTCGCCTTCTGAACCTCAATTAATGTAACCAAAACTTAATGGCAGATTCAAGTTGTGTAATAGATTCCAACGACCTCAGAATAGCATACTCAATGATACACAGGACTAAAACGACCTCTACCTAATGGAGTTATCAGAGTATCTAACAGAATCAACCACTAATATTTAAAATAATTTGAGACACAATATTTATAATGGAAAATATCTCATATTTTTAAAATAAGCAACCAGGTACAGTGTAAACAGACATTTTCATAATCAGGCAGTGGCAAGAATAAGTTTTCGTTAGTTAAAATGCTCGTAAATGTAATATTTGAAGGTGGTTGCTGGGTATCCCAGTATAGATTAATACCACCAAGTATCTAACAATACGCAGTATTTACAAAGGTAATCGATGCATGACTTTAATTTGCATAACAAATCTTTGCCACAATCCACAACAAATGCACTTTCAAATTAAACTTGGGATATTTACATGCAAGATATCAAATAAGCTATGATGGTATAATCAATACATCTCAACTGTTGGAATCTTATGTACGCTACGTATAAAACAATACTTGTATACGAGTGGTATATGGGACAATACACAACAGTATCAACATGATCTCAAATCTGGAACATCAAATCTCAAAATGATATGACAATCCACAAGAACATCAAGTCATCTATAGCGCCTTATCCATATTATACCACACGATCCGTGCCATTGCCGTCTAATAAAGTTGGTGGTTATCAATACCACGAATGTATCACACTTAATATTTGAGTGACGTGGCACTAATAATGGGATTGTACCTGAGGTTTGGAACAACCATGTTACACACACACACGAATATACTCAGCGGTGTGAGATCATTATCGTGATCATATGTACACGTGGTCACAATACGCATTTGTGCAAATGTGTGAAGATGACAAGAAATATCATTGCATCTCATGCTTCTTTAATATCTACGCATTAATATTTTTAACACTATGGATCCCAGTTGCAGTAATACCTTCTTACGTTTTTGATTGAATATAACAGTGAGTCATTTCTAACAGGTAGTGATTTTTCTCTACCGTAATATTCCTAGATGACCAAATGCCTTACAGGCTTCTTCCTTGACGATTTCTGTTTGGTACTTTTACGTTACTAAATAACTTTAATAGTCTAGTTATTTTGAAGGATCTTTACTGAGCGATTAAGTTTTACATTGGTTCGGGTCTAAAAAACCTCTAAGAAATCTCTCATCAGTTCAGAAATCGCATTTGCATGTTTTCATGGGAGCAGGTGGGAACTGTACAAAGTAATTATAGACATAATAAATACACTTAACTAAAGGAAGCATAGATGGAATACTAGTAGATCTGAAACGACTGAAATAGAATTTAGAACCTCAAAATGGAATATTTTCCTCCAAATGGTCATCTTTCAATTGTGCCATAGGAATTTTCTCGGTATGTTTTTCAAGAACAAAAGATCATCATGCCTGCATATATATCAAAATTTGAGCAAAAGGAGAGAATTGATTAAAATATTTAGATAGATTGACTCCACACATTGTATTTCTTAGTAAAGAATTGCAGAAAATAAGATTGATTTCCACAATTAGATATATGTATATTAATATCGGTTAAGAGTTTTATTGCATTGTCATGTATGTATGGGGTCTAACTTTACCCTGAAGTATGTACTCCAATTTACAGAAATGTGAAATATTTTGTGATGCAGAAAATATAGTTTGTAGCAAGGGATTACGCCCATAAGTGAGCCAGTTAAAGATACTGTTTGAGTGAAAAACAAGGGCCTCTATGGGCTTCTAAAAAGTGTCACTGCCATTACCACCGTTATGAGGGTAACACATTTAAATATGTGCCAAAAACTGGCAAATTTAATTTTCTATGTTCAATATGGCCCCCAATGCTGCAAAACCATTTAATTCAGAGAAACTGCCATAGATCGAGACTGTGGCAAATCAGGATTTTCATGACATTTCAGATGTATTTACCATGGAAACAGAGGTTAATATAAAAAAGAATTCCTTTATATGTGCAAAGTCATAGTTTCAAAAGCAGATAGTCCTGGATCTTTGCTTTTATTAGACATATCCTATATTATTTTATGATGAAAACTATTAAAATTATAATGAATCACACATAAAATAAGTTGAGGCAACTTTAAGTTTTAGTCCCTAACTTAGGGCGCACCACTAGTCTTTAGAGATAATTTGATATCGTAAAACCTGTTATCCAAAAATCGCTCCAGATCATTAATTTAGAGCAATCCGAAATTAAGGGCAGGGTAAAATTCAATATGCAAACAAATATCTACAATATATAATAATCAAGTCTTATCGAAAAGAAAATGACTCCTTTCAAATGCTTAGTAAAAAAAGATGGCACTCGGTAAGTTCTGACACAAATTGGTCCTCAAGCATAATAATATCTTGGTATATTATATCTGTGCACAATATACTTTATATTTAACCAAGCATTTTAGCCAGAATATGACATATCTAAAACTTCATTTTATGAAGTAAGTGACTCGGATAACTAGATTTTGTTCCCTCAGGCAACATATTTCAAGGAATATTTGAATGGCAGTCTGGCCAGAATTAAACTGATAATTATGTGTCTTATGATATAAATGCAAAATATGGCCACTCAATCAACAAGCATCTATTTCCATCAAAATGCATCAATACAATTCGTGCTCTGAAAAATCACCCTTGGCTTCATAAGTTCGCAAATTCATTAATGAACTATTTTTTAACCAGACAATTGTTCTCTCTGTGTGTGTGCGGCGTCGGAAATGCCATTTTGGAATGCACTGATCATCTTGAACATCCCGAAGCCATAACTATCCTAAGAGCTCTTCAGCAGAATTGGAGCTAAAAAATTCCAGCCAAAAACCCCTGCTGGCTTTCGTTTCAATCTAACATCCAGATCCTGGCTCCATAATGGACCTTCATTTCTGAACAAAGACATTTCAAAATAAGGGTAATACTGATTGCTCTCACGTAGCTTCAATTATATTCATTTTTCTTTGAAGGCGTACGTTTCGTGAAAACATAACTTCAAGGCCTGCCAAAACTTCTGTTTGATATTTACCTAGTAAAACAATCCAGGAATTTGATTAAAGAAGGGATGTGTGTATATATATACACGTGTGGGGTGGGTCATTTTGCAGGCGAGTCAAATGGGCCAGCAATTGGAGCACCTCAGTGAGGGGTGCCATGATATTGCCCGCCGGCCTCCCACCGCTCGTGTTTGACTCCCTCCACTGGGTGTGTGATGCGGATGTGAACCGCCTGGATCTTCTCATTCCTGGGAGGGATCAGGATCGTCTTGTACTCGACTTTGTCTCCGTCATGAGGAACGAACTCATCGTCGACACTGAAAAATGGTAGTTTGGAATTAGAAAATGCATGTTTTAGAGCTGGGTGACAAGTACTAAAAAGGTTTTTTTTTTATCACGCACCTTACTGTGATGTCATAGTGAGAAAGAGGCAAGTGACTGATTACTGTCATTATAGAAAGAGCAGATTTCATCCTCATACACGGTTGCGTTCTTAAACAGTGCAGCCTTGATATGAATTATAGATTTAAAGGTGGAATTTCAGTTAGTGGAGTTGATTATCTTATTGCAATCGCGATTCACGTATTTTTAGGAAAGTAAAATAAACAAAGTCCGACATTCAAACTAACTTTTTAAAAAAAAAGCAAAGCAAAGCGGTGTACTTCAATTCCATGGCTTCAGGTGCAAGCTTAATTCGGACAGACCTTTTGTATGTTATGGAAGTATACATCCACGTTGAATTCTTTTTAAAAAATAGAACATGCCATTAAGGAGAATTTAACTTTGTACTCACTCCGAGATGTGCACAAAAAGTAGGGATCCTCCTTCATCTGGTTGAACGAATCCATGGCCTTTATCTCGACAGAAGTTACGAATAATTCCTGTGTGTGTAGGTCCAGACATGGCACGCTCCGACCTAAATGAGACAAAGACGCATGATAAAAAAATATGTATCCTCCAGTCGCCATTTTTTAATTCATCTTTCAACGCCAAGATGAAAGCTGGTCATTAAAACCGTACCCGACGGTTCTAATATATCCATGGCTTGTGGGCCCGTTTCCTCAGGACGTGTTAGTGAGTACGTAAATAGGTTGATACATTGATGATGCCAGATGAAGGGCCTCATACTTGGCTAAGCACCAACTTTGAAATGAGTACAACTTAAGTTGCGAAATAAAATCAAGGGGTTATTAGGTTTGAGTAGATACTATTTTGGGCATCTGTGATTTTTTTTGGAACGGCATTACCTACCATTAAATACACTGTTGTCCGAGTGTGTGCAGTTGCATGTGCATATGATTCATGGGTGCAATTTAAACTATCATCTTTTCACCTAAACATTGAACAATTACCACATACAATCTAAAAGACTTTTTTTATTTAGCCCACGATATATCTTTGGATGAATAACCACGTGCAATGCTCTTAAAACACTTATTTAGTTACAGACCATGTGCGTTTATTTGAATAATCGAATACAGACATTTGTACCTATGTTAATTAAGGGGACAGCCTAAAAGAATTTAATTTATTTCAATGCAGGAATACAGAACAAGGCTGATTTTGGTTTGCTGAGCATTTAAACGACTACGCAATATGGAAATGAATGTCACAGAACAGTATGATGAAGATGCCTAACCTTCATAACACATGAGTTATACTGTCATAATTTGGCACCAAGACAGCCATCTGACTTTGTGCTGTGTAAATAAATACGATATTGGCTGGCAATGATTGTCACGCATGGGCACGCTTGTGAGACTTTGATCGATATGCCGGAGGAATATAACGTTAGGTACCCAACTATAGACCATTATGTACAATAGGGACCTTTAACAACAAAGTAACACTAATATATATGCACACCATGATACGGTAATATGTAGCACATTAAGCACAAAACCTAATTATGATTATGACATATATTCAATTTAAATACCATTACATTTAGCTATTTATCTAGCATGTATGGCTTGTAAGTGGTAAGACGGAATCCCGAAGATTTCCAGCAACACATGTTACGGGCTAATAAAGTTTGCACGCCTTAGCATTGCTAATGGTTGGTCATGATCTATGACTGAAACGATATCTATCAACTTAGATGCCTTAGATATAAACCATAATTACTCTCCGGGCTCCGATCTGAAATAATACATGCACACATATATGAACATTACCTTTTTTACATTTCAATATTGTTAGATTCGGATATTTTTGTAATAATTGTACTAATCTAATTTGTTTATTTTATCTACTGTTACTGGAGATGGAATATAATATTACACTTTAGGCACAGATACACCTTAGCACCTCGTGCTCATTATTTAGACCCAGTTATACCACATAAAATTAGTTAGTTAACACTGCATGAGGTCGCCTCACCTGATAACACCTGTCACATAGAAAATACGGAGAATATAAAAAACAACATGATATATTTTGCAATGACCTTTATTTGTGTCTACACTTATCGGAAAATTTAGATGAAATTCCCAGGAACTTCTCGTTTGTAATAGACATTTGTTTAACCGTAGTCAATTATTTCATTTGTTTAACCTTTATTAAATTATATCATTTGTTTAACATTGTGCCAATTATTTCATTATCAAAATAATTAATTCGCTGAACCTTCAACCCTATTGTGACACCTACCAGTCACTTGAATGGCTTGTGTTTATAGCTATATATCCACAAGCATTCACATGCATTACTTACATAGATTTTGTCCTGTTCCTCCGTGTGGGTATAGGGCTGGGCAGTAAGAAGTGGGTGCGAGGAGACTTCCCAGTGGGAGACTCCGGCACCGACTTGTGGCTCGGTATGGACACTGGCTGAGACATGCCTGTCACTAATGGTCGGTACGGTTCAGGTACGATTAATCCTTTAGAAATCTGGTCCCTGCAAAATAGAGAAAAAAAAGAGTTAGCAAATAATTTTGATCAAATTGATCGATAATCTATTATTTTCAACCGCTCATGTCCATCTCAATGTAATACACCTTGGATTCTATTAGCCAAGGATTTTTAGAATATCATATGTTGTTCTTATATTTCTTCAATGAAAAATAAACCACGATCGCTGTTGTACGTCGTCGTACTCAATTGTGTACAAAATATATATTTCGTAACAGGAATTTAACAATTAAACCTAAGATAATGAAGCAATATCAATGAACACATTGAATATTATTTTAATTCCATCAGAGTTGTCCAAGACACTGCACTTTAGAGCCCACAATCGCGATAAGCTAACTCACTGATTCTATCACCAATTTACTCCGCAAATACTGTCACTATATAGTAGAATTAAAGATTTAAATCTTTACTACACAACCCACATATAATTCGATTATTACTCCAAATAACAATAATCTCATATCCTGTTATGATATGGCAATTATTTTATAGAATTACATCAGTAATATAATGATCATGCACTGTTGATATTCTGAAGAAGAGAAGAAGGCTCTGAAGCAGAAGCAAAATAATACTGTCACTAGTAGCCTTAACATAAGAACACAAGAACAAGAACAAAAACAAGAACAAGAAAACAAGAAGAGAATTGGAGAAGCAGCAGTGGTAGAAAAAGAAGGCAGTGGATGTGGCAGATTTTAAGACCCTCAACAAATAAGAGTTGAACGAACAGGATGTGTTGTCAGACACAGAGCTCCCCGCGACGTATTCATCATGCCTAGATGAAATATTAAAAGACAGTTTCCATGGTAACAGCAGAGGCTTTCCGCTATCATACAATAAACTGTCACTTCCAGATCTCACCGGCCTAACATGTTTATCAATAAATGGCCGTTATATAACGAATGGATTGAGATAGGTCATTAGCATTCCATTCCTTGTTCCTGTGAACTTCCTATTAATGCTCTTAAAATGAATAAACCGAGAAAGTCTTAGTTTGCATGTGTTAATATTTAAACACGAACAGGCCATGAAGGAAAACCCCATAGAAAGATCCGGCTTCTAAAGATATGGGTAGACATAAGACAGGGGATAGCAGCAAAGAGCGTGAAAAGTCGTAAATAGCTGGGAGGGGACAGAGAGACAGAGACAGAGGCAGAAACAGAAAAGCATCAGATAGGTTAAGATCCAAACAAAAAATGCTAAATTTTAAGTCATAAAATGAGAGCAAATAAATGTTTATATCGGCAATCTTAAAGTTTATAAAGAATCGTATCCTACTAGGTTATGCCATAATGGTTGAACTGAAGTTTCATGAAGTAGAATTCACATTAAAAACACAGAGAAATCAGATAAATTATTATAACATAACTCCATGAATTATTATTGCATGCATCATATTATTTGAAGAAGTAAAGACCAGGTTTAGCTTTTAGAATTTGAAAGATGACCCCGAGATGAGAAATTTATACATATCAGCATAATTAAAATCATTACTATCATTGTTACACGGAAAGCTCAAGAAGAAAGAAGAAAGTCTTCAGAAACGTTGGGAATGAAATAAAATTACAAATCCAATTCCAACCACACTCGTCTCTCTAAGACTTCACAGCCAACCTTTGAGAAATGTCCTCTCGTCAGACAATTGAATTGATATTTATAAACATATCAGCAAGATCTAAGAATATTGTACCTGTTACAAAATGATTTTATGGCTGAATAAATATCTTTAAATACAAAATACATCGATCTATAATTTCGACTAGATGCACGGATTTTGCATGGATTTGAGAAGTCACTCTTCTAATACCAAACATAGCAGTACCGTTGCCTCTCGTGTAATTAGGACCATCAGATAAGGAAGTCAGGCAAGGTAATCGAGTCAAGCTTTTGTGATGGAGAATATCAAATTAGGACAAAGATTGCCTTGATTTAATCGCCTCTTGCAAGAAGGATACAATACATCATGAGCACAGCATCGTTGGTCCATAAGCCAACGCCTTCTCTCACCACTGCTCCTGGTGCTCACCATGGGTTCCTTGCAAAACGAGGCGAAAATCTAACCAATTGTCCCATAATGTGCTCCCATTAATAGAAGGTTATCCATCTGACGTGTCATGACATTGATACCTCGTGTATAAATCATCTCAAGCTCTTGAAAGTAGTATATAGAAATGGGACATTTAAGGCCTACGTGCCAACTCAGGGAGGTTGATAATATTACACCTCTCTAGCCAAGTCGACAGGACAGCAGCACGTTCTTTGACAATAACTTGAAAGCTTCAGTAGAAAGGACTAAGTAGCATATATTCTGACGTGAGTTCGTCGCTCCTCCCCTATCTGTGCTACCGGGCTTCTGAAGATTTTTGTTAGCATTTAGTATATATTGCTAAGGTCAGCGAGGAAACTTCACCAGATGCCTATTATTAAATTGAAAAAAAATTCTCTATGGTAACTCCGACTCCTTTACAATGTATTAGAAAGATATGTACCAATCCTTTCACTCTTTATAGTCATAGAGCCAAGTCAGTGCGAACGGATCGTTACAGAACACAGGATAAGTGTTTGCGAGCAAACACATGGAGGATCATATGACCAGATAGAAATAGATATGACTCCGACAATGGGGAGAAATATCGAGTGGCATATGCCCGATTTGGAAAAAGGATCAAAAGCATCATAAGGAAATGTCGGTGATTGCCGTGATCGATTTTCTGCGTCCGAAATAGCACGATAAAAATATTCCTGGATGCCATACCTATTTAAAGGTGTAAAGATTACATCCCTGGGGTATATTTCACCTCACCCGAATGGGAATGACGTTACACAATTTAGTTTGACTACTTTAGCATTTGAAAGCAAATATTATCGTAAACGATGACCAAATTGTTATCATCGAATACAAATATTCCCCAACTTCACTGCTTTAGAAACTAAACAATCAAAGAAGCCCTACTCGAAAAGAACCCAAGTTAAAATTCCATAGACTGGATGAGAACCATCAAAGTCGAAATTGGATATTGTATTGTAATAGCATGCACCCACCTCCAAGCACGATACATAGCCATGAAATATCAAGTATTTGCAAGCACCGAGAGTAATATCCAATGGATCAGGTCACGAGAGAACTCCGCAGGTGAAGATTTCCGAGATTGGTCAAAAGACGAAATTCTACTCTTGTATTGCACAGCTTTGCTGGCCAAAGATGTTTAGAGGTATGGCAATGAGCGATGCCTCTAGCTCAGGCCTTGGTTGAAACAACCACCTACTTCTATTATGTCAAATCAGCGTATGTCCAGGTAAGAGGATGGAGGAGCGTGGGACGCGGTTTATAAAGATGGGGAAATGGCCTAGTGATGTCAAACGGCTATGGATTGATGGTAATAATCAATAAAGGGACTGTCATTAACAGACAGGTAAGAGGCTAGCCAAAGAATTCTCATCTTGTGCCCAGCCTTTATCTCGTCCCTATTAATTAGCCTATTATCATGACACCTAGAATTTGTATATATATCAGATAATGTGATACAGAATGATCTGAAGAAGAGGTATAAAGAGGGTAAATAGGATCTGACTGTGGCAGTGAAAGACCCCAAGGTGCTAGCTTATGTTTAGCACCATACATTACTTCCCGTAGCTGGTCTAAATCTTGGTTAGTATGAAATGTAATTAGCGTAAATTTGTGTAAAATCGATTATGAAAAAAGTATACACTTACATCTTAATGTCACGTTTTTCAATACCCGCCAAAATCTGATTCTATGGGTACTTTCAGAGTGTGAATATAGTATAGTGCTTGAGAAATTTACTGGAATCCCAACAATGACTGGCACACACTACTGGAATCAGAATTAGCCTCTGAGATATTAATACCGGGTGGCCAGAGCATTCAGATCATTCAAATGCAAACCAATATTGCATAAATTAATGTAAGGTTGCCGACCGTATTGGCTCGGATAACGATCTTATTACCTGGTAATTTGGTTAGCACTAAAATGATCACATGTACGAGACACACACACACGTGGGTGAACATGCGGACAGGTGCAATGACAACAAACCAATTTAACATTATACGCACGCACTACACTGAAAAAGGAGAGAAAACTTTTTTCAATCGTTTCTAATGTTTCAATACATCACTGGGTTGTGGGCAGAGTAAATAATGTACTGGATAATAACAATACAGGGTTGCCTGGATTGTAGCAATTATCCTACAGAGCTGAAGTAAGTAATCAGGGTATGGACCCCGTGGAAGATACCCTAATGTCATTTACGAGACCTTGAACTGGGAATGTACGTGACAGAAGCCACATCGAGAAATACAGCAGGTCTGCTTTTGGGCACTGAGCCAATAGGAACCGTACGCCGAGTGCTATCTTATGTATTAGCGAAAATTGAGCAATAATTCAAGGCAATACGTCGAAAACAAACAATCGGCAGGGGTGTTTCACAATCAGTTTCTGGTTTAGTAAAGCCCTTAACTTGATAAAACTATTAACTAAAAATGATTTTTTTAAAAGAAGATTATATAGATTACAAGATATACTATTTACAACTATAATGGTAACGAATACTGAAAATACTCGTTAGTGATAAATGAGCCACTCAGCAAAACCCAGCCCCATTATAAGGAATGAACTTCCAAGGCGGAGGCTGTCATCATCGTCAAGGTAACCAGGTGGCGAATGTGAGACTCCAGGGCATTTAATTGTTTGTGTCTCTTTATCACGTGGGGGCTGTTTTACACAGCGACTTCCATCAGTTAAATAATCAGTGCAGCATTAATCTAGCCAAGGATGTGATAATGTCTAAATCCGATTAAACTGATTAAAACCCACATTACGAGCCATCGTGATGCGATGAATTATTTTTAAAAAGCCAAAACCTGATAATTATGCCGATATTTGTCGTCATAAAGGGAAAAAGGTCATCAAGCCGGTTCAGATAGACGTAAAAACGAGCAGGAGTATTGGGTATTACTTTACAGTTACATTCGTTTTTTTTAAATAAAGGCTTCTGGTATTTTTTATATGAAAATTAAATCTGAATACACATCCAAATTAATTTAAAAGCAATTATTCAATATATTCATGAAGGTTTGAATGATACGACTTACTACTTCTGATGCTATTACTACTACTAACACCACTACTACTACTGCGTTTAAACATAATTTTTAATCACAGGCAAACTTTAAAGTTCTTTGACCCGAAATAGTTCATTTAAATTGTTGCGTGTCCATGAATAGTAACCATTCAGAGTTAGTGTTAGCCGTGTTGATAGTCTGAATGCACTACCACAACTGAACGTTAGATGTCTCGATTTCTTAATATGTGTTAAAACAACAATCAGAAATAACATTAACAATGTCTAACTAACTTCAACACATATGTTCGATATTTCCTAGACATTCAACTCCAAATAATTTCTTTTCATATCATGGCATATATATACTAAGAAGACTAGAAGTTCAATACATTTCTTATAACTCTAAATATGGGATCCGCAGAAAAGAGCAGGTGCCCATAGTATGAACGCAATGTGATAATAACCTTTCTGGGGCAAGCAAACTAGGGACAATTATTCGTCGCCCTCAAGGTCAATACACATCCCACACGCCTCCTTTCATGGTATGTAAAGAGAAAGTTGTTTTCTCTGAGCAGATGAAACCAACGCACGAGTCAACATCCCAAGAAAATCGGAAAAACAGAGGGTTCAAAGGTAACTATAGCTATAAATAGCACCCTTTTACAGGTCTCCTGGGGAAGATCTTCAGAATTCAGACATGTGATGAAGACGATTGAACACACAAATATTCAAATCCGACATGATTAGATGATTATTTAATCCAACGTTTGATTTTTTTTTAGAAAGTTTTATTCGGTTTCACAATGGTAATAATTCTCATTTGCCAAATTGAAAAACAGATTCGATAGATAATTTAAATATTTATAATACATCTAGATCAATTCATCATTAAAACTAATACCAGTTGATGTTATATATCAGAATGATAGTCAACAACTATAATGATACGATATCTCTGTCTACCCTTTTTCAGGGGTAGAATGAGACATGAGACCTTAGACTGAGACAGGAGCCTTAGATAAAACAAAATAAAAAAATATTTAGTATTTTTATATAGCAAATTTTTCATAAATGGCAGTTGAGTTACAAACAAGAAAGCATTAATTAGCTGATTCGTTTAGTACTACAATTTAGTTGAAAGTTGGAAGTTGATTAGACTTGAGTGCCTAATGGCCCAAGGATGCGAGACCGGTACTAATTTGTCTAATTTTTCCTTTATACGAACAGTAAAGTCAATCATAAAGTCGAAATTGTCAATCAGTCAAATTAGTCCATTGATTTAATTATAAATACACTGGAGGTACACTGAAGATAAATGGGGGTACACTGGAGGTACACAGTCGTGGCTCATAAGAGCTTGGACGAAACCTTTGTCGAGTGTCATATCAAGCTAATGACTCTAACAGGCCCTGTTGAGTCAAAACACAAGGCCCGTTTTACTCACAGCAACTCCTATTATGAAGGAAGAGAGCAGAGGGAGTCATTCAGACATTTTGGCTTCATGCATCAGCTGGTATCTATCAGAAACTGGACACTGATACCGCAGCTGTTAATTGCCCTGTTCCCCCAAGTCCTGATATGGTAAACATCTAAAAATAGCTTCCTTCCACCCCATTCTCCCTCACTCATTCACTTGGTCTTTCCTCACTGCTCATTTTGAGTTTCACTACTCACTTAAAGTAGCAGTCACACTAAGATTCAATGTTGCTCAAGAGCTTCCTTTCTTGATTATATCAGTTATTTGTTGGTGTTAGTGTTGTGACTGGAAAATTTTCATCATGATGAAAAGGAAAGGGATGAAAAGGAAGTAACAGAGCTTAGTCCCAATTTAGTCCCAATAGGGGAGTTGCATGTCTCACTGTGCATGTCTGTCACAGTGCATTCTGGGATGGATTCTGATGAAATCTGACATACAGATATTTGGCAACATTTTTATCGAAAATTGCATGAATATGAACACCAATATCCTAGCTTATATAAACGATCTATAAAAACCAAATGCATGATGGGAAAGATGGGACATATGTCATAGACACATGTATAACTCATGGATATTGACATTAGAGCATTGATAAATATTCCATGCTGAACATAGCATGTTTTCTATAGATTTTAGAATGTACCACTAGTCCCATAATTCCATGCGAATCAAGATTCAAAATGGTGGCTATGCAAATCCCCTATTGACCCTAGACAATGTAGATGAAAAAAAATTAAAATAACAAAATTTACGTGCTAATGGGATTTTAATGACATTTGCGGTTTGAAACATTTGAATGGCATTTTGCGGTTCTGAGCAAGACCCTAGGCAATGTAGATGAAAAAAAAAGAAATTTCGTCCTAATGGGATTTTAATGACATTTGCAGTTTGGAGCACTTCAATGGCATTTTGCAGTTGGGAGCAAGACCCTAGACAATGTAGATGAAAAAAAAATAAATAATAAAAAAAATTTCCGTCCTAATGGGATTTTAATGACATTTGCGGTTTGGAGCATTTCAATGTCATTTTGCAGTTGGGAGTAAGACCCTAGACAATGTAGATGAAAAAAAAATGAAAAAAAAATTTGTCCTAATGGGATTTTAATGACATTTGCGGTTTGGAGCATTTCAATGGCATTTTGCAGTTGGGAGTAAGACCCTAGACAATGTAGATGAAAAAAAAATTTCTGTCCTAATGGGATTTTAATGACATTACGGTTTGGAGCATTTCAATGGCATTTTGCAGTTGGGAGCACAACCCTAGACAATGTAGATGAAAAAAAAATGAAAAAAAAAATTCCGTCCTAATGGGATTTTAATGACATTTGCGGTTGGGAGCATTTCAATGGCATTTTGCGGTTGGGAGCAAGACCCTAGACAATCTATAGGTCCACCTACCCTAGAAATGAACCCCCCCCAATGACATACCAGCCTGGGCCTGCAACCTGAGCAAATAAACATCTGTTAGACAAAATACAACACCAGACCACCAGGAGAGGGTAAGATTTTCAGAAAATGTACAATTCACTTTCACCAATCTTATCTAATAACCCAAATTTCAGACAAAATAATACATTTCAACCTAACCAAACAGAATTTCAACCTAACCAAACAGAATGCAATACAAAGCATATTCGAATTTACCTAGTATTGACCAAATTGCAGCCTCATTTAGCACTCAATATGTACAGCTGCCAAGTGTAATTTTTTTTAAATGTGACCCATACCAGTGGAAGGAGGATTTACTCTGACCCTGTCACCAGTCCAAAGTCCAAGCTCAGTACTGGGTGATAAATTCAGAAAATGTACACATAGAACAAACGAAAACTTGGAACATTTTACATAAACAATATAAAACATTCAAATTAGTTGTAATAAATATCAAGCCAACAATAGTTGCATTGGATATAGGTAGTAATTACAATTTCACCAACATTACAGGACTATTAGCAGACAGACCATTAGCATTTCCAAAAATACACAAGCCTATGGCCAGGACCTAAATGTAAACAAAGTACCACGTGCTCGGCGTCCCGGAAAAGGGTCAGATTTTCAGAACATGTAAAATTGCCAACTGTACATTCTGCTAAATTAGGCTGCAATTTGGTCAATAATAGGTAAATTCGAGTACATTTGGCATTGCATTCATTCTAGCAATCTGTTTGGTTAGGTTGAACTGTCTTTTGAACTTTATTTCGTCTGAAATTCGGGTTATTTGAGAAGATTGGCGAAGTTCAATTGTACATTTTCTGAAAATCTGACCCTAAACTTGCCTAGTGTGTAGTGTGGTATATATAACCCATTCCGCATTTCCTCTTCCTATGTATGTTAAAAAAGTCCTTCTAGTAAGGATTCGAGACATATTAACAGACTAATAGAAAAAATAGTTTTTAGTCTCGCATCCTTAACAAGCACAGACTATATCATGATTATTAATATGATCATAATAGACTTCCGGTTTGGATTGAGACTAGAAAAGGTGTCCGACAGGCGCGTGCCTATATGTCCCTTTTCTTTTTCAGTTTCAAGGCAGACTCAGAGAACTATTTTGTGGCAGTGAGCTACATGAAAGTGCAAAGAGCAACTCGAAAGGTTTATTTGTATTCGCAAACCAGACATCGCTGAGAGATTGACATTTGAAAATCCGCGCACGTGAGTCTGAGGAGTAAGTGTGGCAGCCATCTTGGCCTCCAGGGCTCCTCCACGGTGAAAGTAACAACACGCTTGGATTACCCATCTGAGGACTGTTGAGACACAAGGAGATAACAGAAGGCTCCAGTGGAACTCTGGATTATATTCATACAAGCCTATGTTCCTGCTACAGTAAAATTTGATATATATTCTACTTTATAAGTTGGACTAGTGAAAAAGACCGCCTGACATGCGCAGGAGCGCACATCCGGTGAATACACGTGAGTCGCATAAAATTGTTTGATCGTGCAAGTCGATTAACAAGCAATCTTAGGCAAAACTTTACAAAATCTGATATGGTATGAACTTTGGGACCCCGCACGGATTGGATGATATATTGTTACCCAGATCTCTATACTCGCATATTCGAGCGCGAAAGGCCCTAGGTGGAAGGTTCGGATATAGGTCAAAGTGACACAGATTTGATACCAGTCACAGCCCATGCGCAGCTGAAAGGAACCGGAAAAAGACACTAAAGCATAAACATCCGGCCATTTGGACATCGGTACAGGTTTGACAAGTTAAAAAGCAACATATAAATGACTTCTACGCGTGCAAAAGACGCTGACAAGAGACACAGAGAGTCAGATAACGAGGAGGAGAGTGGGTGTAAAAGACAGGCCGTAGCCATGGCCGGTATATCGAATGAGGACATCAAAAAGATGTTCGATGAAATCAAAGCTCAGATCGCAGGCACCACCGAGGCAAACTCTAAGTCCATCGTCAAGCATGAGGAAAGGTTTGACAAAATGGATGGGGCTAACTTCACGCGGGATGAAAAGGCAGATAAGATGGTGGTAGAGTTAGCTACGCAGAAGGAGGAGATAGAGATCATAAAGATAAACATGGTCAAGAAGGACGACCCGAGACTGGTGGCATCGGGTTCCTCCCTGGCCGCTGACGAAGAAGAACGACTACGAGAAAAGATTAAAGATCTAGAGCTCAATCTCATGTTGGACGGCGCAAGTAAGGAAAACCTAGAAGAAGATGATTTAATGTGTAAAAACATGGCAGCATTCGTACTAGAGAACTATATGGGTGTATCCAAAGAAATCCAGTATGATGCAAGAAGAATGGGCAGAGGTAAAAACGCGTCAATAATGCTAAACTTCAGATGTATACAGGATGTACGAGATGTGTGGGGAAAGCGTAGCAATCTGGAACGCCAGGTTGACCTAGAGGGGAAAAGAAAGTATTGGATAAAGAAAGATCTTCCTGAAGCCATAAGGAAAAGAATAGCCAGAGCCAGGCCCTGCGTTGCTGCAGCCAGGGCCTCCAGAAGATACGAGAACGTGGTGAATGCTCACGGGGATATAATATTGGATACCAGGCGTTATAAGCATAATCAACTTGAGATGCTACCCAAAAAGTTCACACCGGGTTTCTTGGCCAAGAGGGAGGATGAGGATACTTTCGTATTCTTCTCCAAGGAGTGCCCCCTTTCCAACCACTATATGGTTAGGTTCAAAGTAGACTCCAAATGGTATAACTGCATTGAGCAGTACCTAGCGTACTCAAAGGCCACCATTGACGGCGATATCCAGAAAGCAGAAATGGTGCTACAGTTTGAGGATCCCGTCAGGTGCAAGTTTGCACTTGGTGCATATGTATCTGACGACGTATGGGCGAAGTGGGAAGACATGAGAGAGGAAATACTACTGAAAGGGCTGAGAGCGAAGGTCAGATACAACAGGTTCATCGCCGACTACCTAGTCACGACGGGCCTCAAAACGATCGGTGAGGCCTCAGCGACCAAGTCTGACTGGGGGATAGGCCTAAGCCTCTACGACGACGAAGTTCTGAACCAGGAAAAGTGGTCTAAAAGTGGCAACTTACTGGGACAATCGTGGATGAAGATCAGAAAAGAGCTTGTCAAGACAGAAGACGAGGACAAGGAAGAGGAAGGCAGCCCCGAAGCAGTTATGGAAGTAGCTGAAGGGGGAAGCTAAGAAAATGTATTGTTGATAAATTCTTGTTTACGATAGACCTATTTTTGTTTAAATAATGGAAGGTTCTAACATCAATTTTTATTCCCTAAATGTGAATGGCGCTGGTAATATCACCAAAAGAAAAGCCCTATTCAGGTTCCTTAATAAGAAAAGAAATTCAATATTTGCTTTGCAAGAAACGCACAGTGTATTCAAGAATGTTAAAATTTGGGCCAACCAATGGCAGGGCAAGGCTCACTTTGTACACGGTCGTAGTAACGCGAGGGGAGTAGCAATTCTATTTTCAAAAGATCTAGACATAGAAATAGTGTGTAAAGGTGGTGACAACGACGGTAGAATCGCGTACACGGATGTGATATTAGACCAAAAAGAATATTCTATCTTTTCACTGTACTTCCCAACCAAAGACATGTACAAAGACCAGGTTAGCATTTGTAAATCCTTAAGAAACATCCTGGAATCGAGAGCAGATAAATCACTAATACTAATGGGCGATCTAAATCTAAATATTATCCCAGAAGAGGAATTTCTAAATCTTAGTGATAATCAACATGTAAAATACGATGGTCTTAGAGAAATGATGAAAACAATAGATGATTTTGACTTATGTGACATAATAAAAGAAATGTCGGTAGATGGGACAAATATGAATACTTGGATAAGAGGTTCTCAGAGCTCGAGACTAGATTACTGTATGATCAGCTCGCTTTTAAGAACAAGTGTAAGAAGTGTGGATAACGTTTTATGTGAACACTCCGACCATAACCTGATTTGCTTTACATTGAAATCCAACGAAGAGGTGAGAGGCCCAGGGGTATGGAAGTTCAGTAAATACCTATTAGGTAACGATGAATATGTTGAAATGATACAAGAAAAAATTGTGGAAGCTCTAAATGTTGACGGTTTAAGCTGTGCAAGAGTAAAATGGGACTATGTAAAATATATTATTAGAATCGAAACAATGAGGTATACAAAACAAATAAGTAAGCAGAAACGTATAAAGGAAAATCTATTTCGTGACAGGTTGAATGTGTTATTTCAAAAAGGGGTTCTCGATGAAGAAGAAAGCCGGGAAAGGGAAAATATTCAGGATGAATTAAGGGCTGTTCAATACGTAAAAGCTCAGGGCGCAATGGCCAGGAGCAGAGCCCAGTGGCTAATTGACGGGGAAAAACCCACTGCCTATTTCTTGAATCTCGAAAAGCGAAATTATAAAAAAAAGACCATCTCTCAGCTAGAGGTAGACGGTGAAATTATCACTAGACCCAACGAAATTCTCAGAAAAAAAGTCGAATTCTACAAAGACCTCTACAGTGAGAAAGATTCGAACCATTTAGACCACAATCCCTTTATGCATACGTATGTAGGCCCCGTTCTTAACCCTATTGATAAAGAAGCACTGAATAATAGCTTCACAAAAGTAGACATCAGGAAAGCTATTGACTCCTTTGCCGGAAATAAAGCGCCGGGTCCTGATGGATTGCCCACCGAATTTTATAAACATTTCTGGGCCACGCTCGAACCGTTATTCCAGGACGTCATGAATGAATGTTTTATGCAAGAAGAATTATCTCAAGAAATGTATAGAGGTATAATAACATTGATTCCCAAAAAAGACTGTAATTTGAATTTCATAGGTAGCTGGAGACCGATTACGCTCCTAAATACGGATTACAAAATAATCTCGAAGATGTTATGCTTGAAGTTGAAAAATTGTATTGATTCTGTGATTGATGAGGACCAGTATGGCTTTATCAAAGATCGCTTTATTGGATGTGCAGTCAGACGACTGGAAGATGTTACACAATATCTAGACAAAAATAAGAAGAAGGGGCTGTTTGTATCGCTTGATTTCAAAAAAGCATACGACTCAATATCATGGAAATACTTGTTTAAATGTCTGTGTGATTTGGGGGTAGGTAGCGACTTTTTGAGGTGGATTAGATGCCTTATGTTAGGATCCAAAGCTTGCATTACTAATAACGGGCACCTTTCTGAGTGGTTTGACGTTCGAAGGGGCGTTAAACAAGGCGACCCCATATCCTCATTACTCTTTATTATCGTGGTAGAAAGGTTAGCTTCAAGAATTCGTGCCGACCCAGAGTGTAGTGGTATTGTGTTTGGCGGCGTGGAAAATAAGATAATCCAATTCGCAGATGACATGACTATCATGGCCGAAAACGAGAGTTCACTCGCCAGAATGATGGGTATTATTAGCGAATTTAGTGAGGTATCTGGTCTAACTTTAAATGTAGGTAAAACCAGGGGCTTTAATATAGGAGAAATGATATTAACCCAGCCAATTTGTCAAAACATTAACTGGACAAACTGCATGAAAATTTTGGGCATTCATCTGGTTTATCCTTACAACAAGCAGTTACAAAACTCTATCAATTTCAAGTCAGCTTTTGAAAAAGCAAGTGTCGTTATTAAGCACTGGAGCAAAAGAGATATATCTATTAAAGGTAGAATCACTATCGTAAATGTATTAATATTACCTCTATTCATGTACGTGGCTAGTTTAATAGTCATTGAAGAGAGTAAAATATGTGAAATCCACAAGCTAGTAAATGATTTTATATGGAGAAAGGGCAAATACAGGGTCGCACATTATTATCTAAATAGAGACATAGACGACGGCGGCCTAAAACTCCACGATATCCGTGCAAAGTTAATTACCACCAAACTAAAGTGGGTGCAGAGACTAATAAACAACCCGAAAGGGAAATGGTCAGCATTCGTAAAAGAAAACCTTGGCAAAAACGTTAGAAAGGTTTGTACATATAGACAAATCATTAACGCCGAGTTTTCAGAATTCTACACGGAAGTGTTTAAAACCTGGAATAGATTCTATGGCTCTAAACAGCCGTCGAGTAAGAAGAGTGTCTTATGCGAGAAAATTTGGAACAACAGGTGGATAAAACTCGAACACGGTATAAGCAACGTCCAACTCTGGAAAAAAAAAAAAATCAGTAAAGTCGAGGACGTAATAAACTATGGTAGAACTAAAAATAAGCAAGAGATCAAGAGCGATTTCAATATAAACATCAACTTCCTCGAAGAGTTGAGTTTAAAGGGGAAAATCCCAGCGAGTTGGCTGAAAATTGTTAACGAAGGTGAGGTTTCAAATTACAATGACGAGCTGTTATGTTTAATTGGTGGTGAAGAAATTGATATCTTAACTGCCCCGACCAAGCTAATATATGATGCGGTCAAAAAGTGTTTGTATTCCCAAAAAGAGAGAAATAAGGACTGGTATAGCAGGTTCTTAAATAAGGATATCGATATCACTAACTTGGAATTTAAAAACTGGTATCAAGTTCCATTTCGTTGTACAAGAGATGTGAGGCTTCAATCGTTCCAATATCAGGTCATTAACAAGTTAATTGTGTGTAATGTTCACTTGTGCGACATGGATATCATTCCATCCAATCTGTGCAAATTCTGTGATTCTATCGATGATTTATTCCACTTTTTTATAGACTGCGAAAAGACATGTTCCTTCTGGCACAATCTCAAAAACTGGGCTAACAATAATAAATGGCTAGATAGGGAAATTTCGAGTGATCTAAACGCCGTATTTATGATTCTTGGAATACCAAATACTGAAGAAAAATATAGGGTCTGGAATTATATCCTAATTTACGCCAGATTTTATATATATAAGACAAAGCTTTTTGGTGGAAATAATATTTGCTTCTTCGACTTCCTCAGGGAGTTAAAAAGAAAGCTAAGAACTATGCAGGACTGCTCGTATATAAGCAGCGCTCACAGAAAGGAGTGGAAAGCCTGGATTAATTTATACAACAGTTTGTAATATTCCCTCTTAACACCGTGATGTACTCGATCGTGTAGGTCAAGCATGTAGAAGTTGGCTGATAATTCGCTTACAAACATATCAGGTCACAAGCGGAACTCGACCAGAGGTTGTATATTATTCGCACTCATACTATGGAAGCATACGGTGGGACATGTCCAAATTATATAACCGCAATCAGACTAAAGATGTAAAAAGAGTGGCAAATCCTGCAGCTCGGTAGCCTTATATATCAGGTTTATAGGTAGAGTTTTAACGTAAATACAGATAGATGTACGCGAGTCCATAGAAAGGAGCGAAGCGATGTAAATGACAAAACAAAATGACAACAATGACCAGTATATGTATTTGGTAGATGTCCTGTCTATTTAATGTTTGTGCATGCTCGTTCGGACACAGATGAGAAGTGAGTGTGATGTATCAAGGTGTTATCCGCTCCAGAGAGAAAAGAATTTGTTGACAAATTGAATAAATGCCAATTGTTTGGGAAAAAAAAAAAAATATGATCATAATAACATTGCTACTCAACAATGCGGTCAAGGTCAGTGATTGTAGGGTTATCGAGAGGGATGGCATAGGCAGTGTGAAGTTCCCTTGGTTTTAGTGTTTGGTTAGATGGTTTGGAGGTGGAGTCCGAAAATGGCTGCCATTTGTAATGGAATCTTGTCTCCCACTGCAAGAACATCACTGCTAGAATCACCTACCCCCCCCCCCCCCCCCAACCCCACAATAATGAACCCCAGGAATCCATCCATCTCATTGGTTTGTTGCTAGGGCAACTGGTTGCTTAGCAACAGCCATTCTAATTGTTTATTTGCCTAGCAACATGTATTTAAGTGGACTCTAGCTCGATTTCAACCATACCTACCCCCACTAAAATTGACCCAAGGATTTTGTTGCTGTTATTCCCTTGTTACTAGGGTAACTGGTTGCTTAGCAACACCACTTTAAAGTGTTTATTTGCCTAGCAACACTTGTTTACCTAGATCCTAGGTCAGTTTCAACCATACCTACGACCACCAAAATGGACCCAGGGATTTTGATGTTGGCATTCACTTGTTGTTCAGGTAGCTGGTTGCTTAGCAACAATCATTCAAATTGTTTGACTATTTCACTGCAGGTTTAACTGGCCAATGTAGTGGTAATGTGACCCAGACTAAAACCATTGACTGGCTGTCCTCATTAGTCCAGCCCCAACCTTTTGGACTACATGCATGCTGTTCAGTCTCCTCACTGGCACACCATATTCCATTCTTATATGCAGCTCACTTAGAATGTTTCACTTAGAATGTTGCAATAGTGAATGCGTGTCTCAATTGTCTTTCTCTTTTGGCAAAGTACCCCAACTTTATTGACATGCTCCAGGTCACTGGCCTTATCATACAGGATATGGTGACATGTTCCTGCAGCTGGAAATGTTGAACACCAAGCTTTACTTCTGTGTAAGGATGGCCATGTCGTGTGGTACACAGATGGTGGAAGCAAATAGTTCCTTTTGCTCACTAGATCATGCTAAAAGTCAGGTTGTTTTAACCTCCAAGATCTCTCCAAAGACTCTTTCCTTGCTTTCCTCTTAGTGGATTATTGATGCTGCTGGGAATGTATTTGCCCCATACTACATGAAATCTTTATAAGATTTTTTAATAGTTTTAGGAACAAAGACTCATCAGCGTTCTCATCAACTGTTACAATGTTGTTAGTGGGCAGCAAGTGCGCCACAGGAACTCCATCAAGTATCCTTACATCAATGGATGGGTGTCCTTGGTCAGAATGTTTAACAGAACAGATTTCTTTCTGAAGCACACTTTGCCACCATCCAATAGTGATGGGGGAAAGGGATAATTCATATCGCTGAAGTATGCATGTACTCATGCCAATTATCCTATGCTTCATCCAAATGTACATGTGAGAACAGTTCTACATCATTTTTGAGTGAAACGATTTTTCCTGCTTGTATTGTTTTGGCCTTGAACCATGGACAATGGACAAGGGGATAGTAATCCTCTTAATTTATGCATAAATGGAACATTTGTGATCAGTTGTCACTTCTTTGCAGTGCTTGGCATACTCAGCGTTTTCTAGATTAAGTGTTATTCACACCATATTCACAAACTCATCCTAAACATTCCTGTGTCTAGAGCTAGTAACTGATTACTGTCAACAAGGAAAGGGTTTGTCTTGATTGTCCGGGCACTGAGACCATCCATTGCCTGAAGGTTGAAGAATTCTCAGTCAGACTGACTGTACCCCAGAACCACCGACCATTTCATTATCTTTTACATGAGTTTGGTCAATTGGGATGGTGAATGACATAGGCTTGCAAATCAAATGAAATGAACCATATCAAATGAAATATAACCAACCTCTTTATTTGTAAAATCAAAATCAGCATATCTCTCACGATTTCGATTCCATTTGGTCATATATATATATGCTTGTGGCCAGAACTGCAGACAAGCCATACCTTGCTTGATATTGTTTTGGTTCTCTGTGCATGCATGATATCAATAGATAGAACCTGATGAGAATGTGGTACAAGGGACACTATTGCACTGTCCTCAATGTTTTTTGTGACCCATGAGCCAAAAAAACAAACATCGAGGACAGTACAATATTGTCCCGAGTTCCACATTGGAATTTAGGTTCTATAGTTACTCTCACGCTGCTATGCTTACCTTATATGGCTATGTTCAGTGTGCAACATAGTGAATTTGGAGATGAGAGACCGTCGGTCTCTGCCAAATTGTAACAGTGGAGACCGAAAAGATTTTACAGAGAACAAAATAATGTCTGGGTTATAGACAGGGTTCCCGTGGTCCATTGCACTTTGAACATTTTATTACTTGGATATTTCATTGAAGACCGTCGGGCCCTGACAAATATCAATCTCAGAAACCAACGAAAATTCTGTGGAGACCTGGGCGTCGGTCTGTTATGTTGCACACTGTATGTTTACTGGGGACAGGAAGTCATACCACACATGTTGAACTGGTGCAAATTACCACACTACTGCCGCCCATACAAATATCATGTGGTACATGCATCAACAAGGAGTAAATAACACAGACAGACACATGCATCTCTCAGTTAAGCTGTCTCTACATTAGTCCCGATACTTGTGATACTAGCTGATAGCAAATGTTGACAAAGGTTCCTGATGGTAGCGATGCAACCAAGTATCGTCGCCATTTGTCCTGAGTATCGGCATTGCCACTACATTGGCGATTACAATTGCCGACACGTTGGCGATGCACATGTAAATTCAAACATGTTTGAAATTATAGCTACAAGTGTTGGGAGGCCATCGGGAAAGGTCACAAGAGCCTCTACATTACTCCCAACAGTTGGCCGATAAAAGCATCTCAAGTATCGCCAACTGTTGGCGATACACAATTGGGACTGATGTGGAGGCAGCTTTAGTTCTTTAGGGGCACAGGCATGGAGTAATGTGTCACCACACTAGATTGGCAATAGCCCGAGGATTGGATTCGGGTGCCACGAGAGTTGAGGTCCGGAAAAGGTGAAGTAGGCCCTAATGAGAAAAATAACATTGGAAACTGGAAAAAAAGCTACGGCAAGAAGGCTATGAAACAAAGGCTACAAGCAGCCTGAAACGCCCTGAGCCGAGGCAGGCTGATAGAGCTGATAATACTGTGGGGCGGGCCAACCACAGAACAGGGTCAGATTCTCAGGGTCAAATACTTGTGTCCGATGTCAAGTTATAGTTACTGAGATTTAGTCATGCTCAGACTGAAAATGTTAAATATTTACCTAAACAAGAGAAATACGAGTGCCATGGCACTCGCTATGAATGAGATTTCGATTATATAATTATAATTATAAGTATAATTATAAGTATGAGAATAATTTAATAAGAGCATAAGTCTTAGAATAAGTTTATTAATGAGAAACGGAGAGAGAGAGAGAGAGAGAGAGAGAGAGAGAGAGAGAGAGAGAGAGAGAGAGAGAGAGAGAGAGAGAGAGAGAGAGAGCGGCAAAAATATCTATGTTCCAGGGCTGAGAAAACCATTTTTAAAAAACCATTTTCCAAGGCTGGGAAAGCCATTTGACTATAGTAATGCATCAGGCAGCCAATCACGGAAAGAGGAGGTGGAGAGGAGTAGGGGGAGGGACACTTGGCATAGGCGTTTGTTTACTTACATATGAAATAGTGTGTGTGTGTGTGGGGGGGGGGGATGCTGCCCCCACCCTAGCCCCCCCCCCCCATGTCAGAAACGTTGAGTTTGAGAAAAGGTATTACATTACCATACATACATACATTACATACAAGTACCATTCTAAATTTCAAGTCAGCATGTGAATATTAAGGACTAATGACGCTAAATAAATCCCACCAGAATACCTTAAAATAGCAAATATTTAGAGGAAAAAAATATTCGGGGGGGGGGGGGGGGCTATTGCCCCCCCCCCCCCCCACTTTACCAGTGGTTTGGGATACATGTATGTGTAAATTGAAAAAGACACTTTGCATTGAAGTGCTGCATGCTGCCCCCCCCCCCCCCCTTGCCCCCCCCCATGCCAGAAAGAGGGAGAGGGGGAGGGGGAGAGAGGGGGGAGGGGAGGGGGAGAGAGGGAGAGAGGGAGAGAGAGGAAAAATAACTATTTTCCAGGGCCGGGAAAGCCATTTAAAAAAATCATTTTCCAGGGTCGGGAAAGCCATTTAGCTATAGAAACGCAGTAGGCGTCCAATCACGCAGAGGAGGAGGAAGAAGAAGAATGAGAAGGGGGAGGAGGAAGAAGAATGAGGGGAGGAGGAGGGGGGGAGGAGGAGGAGGAGGAGGAGGAGGAGGAGGAGGAGGAGGAGGAGGAGGAGGAGGAGGAGGAGAGAGAAAATCATGTGATGTGTCACAGGAAAATGAGTCGGCTGATTGAACTGTGAGCTAGAGGAGGAGAGAGAGGGAGAGAGAGAGAGTTTTCCTTAGACTTTATGAAACAGACACATCCAGCCATTCAAGGGTAGGGAAAGCCATAAACGAAGTAGGTGTCCAATATTCATATCAGTACAAATTTGTCCTCCCTAACTTTATGCAACAGTCCCACTAAATCCAACCATAGGATTGGCTAAAATAATTTTGAGACCAAGTATTGTATGTATGTAGTAGTACATGGAATTGGGAATTAAGGGAGGCTTAGACTCTGTTTAAGCTTTTTTAACTCAACCCCGGTCCGCTGGGCGCGCTACCTCCGCCCGCGTCCACTTGCTGACCATGGGTCAGAAGCAAGCGTCAATTGCATTTTGGCAAGTGCAGCGTGAGGATCACTCACTACCTACAGCAACATGGCTGAATTTGACTTCGCTACATGGGTAGCGAATACAGGGCTATCGACTAAGGCTGAAGAGATCCTGACCAAGGAGGAATGTATCACGCAGGCGGTATTGGAGAAGCTGACCAATGGAGCTGTGACCCGGCTGGGACTGACTGTTGGCCAGAGCGCACTTCTCAAGGATGGTATCCGAATCCTTGGCAATCCATACATGCCTACTGTGCATAAGAAAACTGAGCAGGATGCTGAGGGGGATGCGGCCGAGGCAGAGGACGGCAATATCGCGACCTTAGAAGATGACTTAGACCAAATGCTGGAAGGAGCGGGTGGCGGCGGCGCCTCCCAACACAAGCCGGCGACGGGTGCGGCTATGCTGGCCTCTGACCCCCGGGTGGCCCTCACGCTCAGAGCGGTGAAGAAGAAAGCCTTGAAGATAATAAATTTCGTCCCTGAAAAAGTCACTCTTCGCCTAGCTGCAAAGAGGAAGGAGAAAATGGCCCTAGTGGAGGGAAAGAGTGGAGTATTTACCATCCAGACTGACGATCATCAACATCAGGCTTACATCTCCCTAGCTGAGTGGGGAGCAGGGAATCTGAGACTACTCCATCAATTGCTAGAATCAGGGGAGATGGGTCACGCTGACGTGGATTACTACCATGCCTATACTGTGACTATCTATGAGATGCTGGATCAATATGGGTGGGCATCCATCCTAGAGTACGACACCAGGTATAGGGAACTACAGGCAGAATATCAATTCACCTGGGGATCGCCTGTCCATTCGCTGGCCTCCTCCCTTCTCATGGCTAGGAAGCCGGTAAATAGGGAGAAGGGTGGTGACCGAGGAAAAGTGCAACACAAGAGCTCAAAGCCTAAGACAGAGCTCTGTCGTCTCTACCGTACTAAAGCAGGATGCTCATATGGAGACGCATGCATGTATGTACATGAGACAGCTCCCAAGGACCAGTCAAAAAACGGAGAATAGACGGTGAGGTGGGGGCGCTAGTATATTCAGCCTGGGAGAAACATCTAGCGTCCTCAGATAAAGACAGGAGTTACATCCTAGAAGGTGTAAAAAACGGTTTCCGGATTACCAACTTGAACACCCCACCAGAAGATGCTTTTATGGAAAACTATCACTCCTGCACCCAGGCCAGTATGTCCAAGATTGTAGAGGCTCAAATTAGAACTGAATAAGATAATGGTCGCTATATACAGGTGCCACAACCAATGACTATAACATCTGCCCTAGGAGCTATACCCAAACCAGAGGGAAATAAAATTCGTCTAATCCATGATTGCAGCCGACCTATAGGAAAGGCTGTAAATGATCGAGCTATACACCAGCCTTTCAATTACCAATCCTTCGACGAAGCATTGACCAAGATCACCCCAAACTGCTGGTTGGGGAAGATGGATCTACAAAGTGCGTAACGATCTGTGAAAGTACACCCAATAGACCATGCTGTATTAGGTCTGAGCTGGAGGTTTGAGGACCGCCAGGATGTGTGTTACATGTACAACTCTAGACTCCCTTTTGGGGCCCGCCTAGCCCCAGGAATTTTCAATACTGTAACCCAGGCCATTTGGCGGATGATGACCAGGCTTGGTTATTCCAATATTGTTGTATATTGTGATGACTTCCTCTGTGTTGGGGAAACCCAGGAAATCTGTATAAAAGCCTTGAATGCATTAATGAAACTATGCAGGGAGTTGGGTTTCGGAGTTAACTACAACAAAGTGCTTGGACCCTCAAAAAGCTTGTCTTTCTTAGGAATCCAAATTAACACCGAGACCATGTGTGTGGGCCTACCCTCAGAGAAGATAGCAGACTTGCTATCTATTCTGAAGGAATCTATATGTAAGAGGAATATATCTAAAAAAGCGCTCCAAAGTCTGGCGGGCAAACTAAATTGGGCCAGACGTGTTTTCCACGGAGGAAAACATTTTGTCCATAGTATATATGATCGGATAAAACTATTAGTAAACCCTTGGCATCGTTGTCGAGTGACGCAGACTTTAAGAGCAGATCTTATGTGGTGGGTGGATCAGGCCGAAAAATTCAACGGCTCCCTACCCATATGTGATTTGCGCACTTATACCCCGCTCACTATAGATGCATGCAACAAAGGCGGTGGAGGTTACCACCTTGGTGAATGGTTTTATGTACGATGGGAGGACTGGCCAGGCATGGCAGAAAAACACATAATTTATAAGGAGGTGCTGACCCTGGAACCAGCGGCTGCAATCTTCGGCCCCCGCTGGAGAAATCAGAACGTAACGGTTCACTGTGACTCCAGGGCAGCGGTCGGGATGATCAACAAAGGGAGAGCCCCTGATGAAGAAATCAACAGCTCACTAAGACGCATCTACCAGTTGTCTATGTTATATAACTTCAGGGTAAAGGCTGTCTACTACCCGGGCCGTTATAACATCATCTCGGATGCCATCTCTCGCCTGGAGGAGCCTGGGGGCATACATCGGATGCAAACCATACTGGCCTCAGTGGGGACACGAGATGGAGGCTGTCCTCCAGGCGGAGGTAAACCAATTCCAAAGTCAAGCGTGGGCCCCAAATACCCACAGAGCCTACACCACACACCGCCGAACCTACCTGAAATTCTGTCAAACATATGACAAAACACCTGCCCCAGCGACTTCCCATACACTCTGTTTGTATGTGGCTTGGCTGGCTAGAAGATTAGCGTACAATAGTATAAAACAATACCTGAACATTGTAAGGATAATACACGAAGAGAGAGGGTATGCAAACCCCTTACCACAGGATTATCATCTCCGCGCAACACTAAAGGGTATACAAAGAACAAAAGGCTCTGCTGTAAGTAGGAAACCCCCAATTACACCGGAAATATTGCTACTGATTAGAAAACGTCTAAATCCCAGAGAAAACAAGCACACAGCGGTATGGGCCGCCTGCCTCATCATGTTCTTTGGTTTTCTCCGTAAGTCCAATGTGTTTTGGGACCCTTTACGGCCCGAGAATGTAAAACCACTAACCAAAGAACAGTTTGTTTTTGTGAAGGAAGGCATTATGATAAACATCTGTTGGTCCAAAACGAATCAGTTTAAGGATAACAGTCACCAAGTGCCACTCCCAAGGATAAGAGGGCATGCGCTGTGTCCAGTGAGAGCTGTTTATGCTATGTTTAAGGCCGCACCGGATATATCCTCAGCCTCGCTCGCTGTCAGCTACAGTGGCAACGGGGAAAAGATAAACCTCACATCGCTAGAGTTTGTAAAGACAATAAGAAGCTCCCTAGAGGGCCAAGTGCCAGACCCATCTATATTTTCCTGCCACTCTTTCAGACGTGGGTCCGCAACATGGGGCCACAAATGTGGCCTTAATGCAGACTCCATCCGACTTCTGGGACACTGGAGGTCCAGCTGTTATGAAAATTATTTAGATCCAGATGGACAAAGCAGAATGAAAGCGGCCAAAACGATGACTGTAGGCCTCCCATAACTACACTATACTACCTGGGTTTTTGGGGTCAGTGTGAAGCCTCAGTCTGCAAAATAGCCAGGAGCAGTACTTACAGACATTGACTCTAATTGATTTGACTTCTGTATTGTTTTAATTAATTGGCTATTCATTACCTCTTTTATTTCTCACTGTATGTATGTTTCCATTTAATGTACTGGCGCACGCGCAAAAAGTTTTAGTCTAGTTGAGTTTTGAAAATAAACTCCCTTTACCCACACCCTGTGTTGTGTTAAGCACCGTAAAGTGGATTGGCCTATCCATTTTGGTCACCCATCGACAGCCAAAATAGCAGCTCTGAGGTCGGGCTCGACGGGGATACGAGGCCGGAATTACGGCCTCCAAAACAGCCTAAGACAAAGACATTAGATAGAATAGCTAGGCTTGTTATGCACTGTGTGTAATGTGCGTGGGCGTCGATGGACAGATTTAAGGAAGTGTTCTTGCTTGGTGTTTAAAGTCAATGCTGATTTTTTAAGAAAGAAAATGTCTTATGACTATCAAGAGGAGCTGGAGGGGAGATATTTCTAGCTTATATAATATAACTAGTTGGTGCATTCACACATCATATATAGCCTCTACCAGTCCCGCAGGTATGCCTACTATGATTTATAGGTTGGGTGGTATTTGACTGAGAGTGCTACTTTGACCTGACCACGACTCCATTATTGGATGAAAATTTGACAGGAACAAGTTATAAGTTTTTAAAGTTAATCAATCATTTAATGAACTATTTTTCAGTTTAAGTTAATGTATATATTGTGCGTTTCCCAAGGAAATGAATTCTACGGACAACTATTTGTGCACAATGGCAAGTCATAGTTAGCAGTTTAGTTTTTGCTCGACTGAAAATGCTTAATATTTAATTAAAAATGCTTATGCTTAATTATATGTGTAAATTTTGTGATAATAATATTGGATAAAGAACATAACACTCTTTTGAAACCCAGAAATCGCAAAGGGTGTAGTAGGTGTAGATCACTCAGATTCAGTCATGGGTGGTCCTCTCTACAGTTGTCAATCAAACCAAGATAGCTTATAGAATACAAGACATGTAAACCAATAGGATGTCACACTGGCCTTCAGGGATTTACTGCAGAGATGGTAGAAGGTTGTCAATCAAACAGTCCTAACCAATAGGATGTCACACTGGCCTTCAGGGATTTACTGCAGAGATGGTAGAAGGTTGTCAATCAAGCAGTCTTTGCATAAGTGCCAAGTTAGTAGTGTTGGTGTGAATTACATCACACAGAGATGGGCATCCAGATATCCTCCCAGATAAGTGTCCACACTCCCCACACCAACCCTCAACCAACACCTCAAAATGTATCACATGAACTGGCTACTCAGGATGGTTGACAGAATGGTACGCAATTCACTAACATTCACGAATTTTTAATTCCGTAGAATGTAAAAAGGCTGAGTAGTAATGAGGGATGATGGGAAGAAGGTTAAGTGACAAAGGTTTGGTGACAAATATCCTTGGGTACAATTAAAGTGATTACTGCCCCCTCCCATGACCAACCCTACCATGTCTGAAATAATCAAATGATATTTAAATGCAAAAGGATCAGGAGAGGATGGAAATTTTGAATTTTGATGTAGACTAGCATTTTGTTTGTGTATTTTATGAATACCGTAGTGTTGCATTGAGCAACAATTCGCATAGGTGTGCACAATGTTTTTGCCACTGACACCTCTCACACCATATGTGAGAAAACAAATAATATGGGTCAAGTTAAGGATATAATTATAGGCCTAAAGTAGTGGTGTAAAGTAGTGCAATATTAAGGCTTCAGAATTGATGATCGACTAACCATGAATTCTCCTTTTACATGGGTAAAAATTCTGCCTTATTCAACTCTCTAGTTAGAAAATTTTTTGCCTTATTTAACTATAAGAACATGACAGAGACTAGTGTTAAAGGCAAACGCTACTATCTAGTGGAAAATGAAAATAAATGTCATTTTTCTGAAACTTTGAAATTTGATTCTTGAAGTGTTTCTGGTCATAAAGATCGAAAAAAATCAATTGGTCACTGTGCTCAATTTTGAATTAGAGTGCTTCAAAAGTTGGTATCTCAAAAGAACCAATGAGGACCAAAAGGGGGGCTCATTTTGGAGTACCTCGACTTCATAGTTCATATTTGCTATTTATATTCACCCAATTTAAGTAAGGTTAACAGTTTTAGAGAGAGTATTATTTGCCCAATAATTCTATGCCTCTTTTTTTATAGAATGCATGGCTATTTTTATTCTGAAAACAACAAATATGTAATGCAAATTTTTAATTAAAAACTCGAAAATACCCACTATTTTTCACTAATTTAATAAAAACAATTTTATTTTTCTCTCATCGAAATTAAATGTCATTTTTCTGATTCTTTAGTATATGATTCTTGAAGTATGTGTGTTCATAAAACTGGAAAAAAAATAATGGGTCCCCATGCTTGTTTCTGAATTATGGGGCTTTGAAACATGGCTGACAACCCAAAAATCTGCTGTTTTCAATGTGTTCTATGTTTCCTAAACATGTCTATTTCAAACAGCTACAATTATTTTTTTAACGTAATGACATACATTTTTTTCCCTATATATGTGTAGAATATTACCTGCACTATATGTGTAGAAAATTTTGGGACATAAGGAGTTTTCATTTTTGTTTTATTCCCAAAACCGTGAAAGAAAAATGCAGCACTTCCCAATAGACTTGCATACTAAATGGGTACAACTGAGGGTACCCACAGCTAGCTCAGTTTCCCAAACATGTCTATTTCAGACAGCTATAAAAAAAAATTTAACGTGATGACATATGTTTTTTTTTCTTTTTATATGTAGTATATAACCTGAACTGCATGTGTAGAAAATTTTGGGACAGTAGGAGTAGCCATTAATTGTTTGTTTTATTCTGTAAAATGTGAAAAAATGGGCCATTTCCTCATAGACTGCAATGCTAAAGGAATAGTGCTTAAAATGCCCGTAGATTTGGTATATGGAAAAGGGGGGCGTGGCAGAGAATAGTAGCGTTTGCCTTTAAAACCCACATTCTGTGAGAGAATTCTGAATAGGCACATATCCGATTAATGTTGCTTGGTCCGTTTGAAGGGCTTTGTCGCCTATAATATTCCTTCCCCTCCTCTCCAGAGAGTGGAGAAATCTGTTGCATCCTGAAATAGCATCTCTTAGTTTCTTGTGTTATCAGCAGTTGTCTGCTATCTGTAGGCCTCTGCACACCACAGTCGGAGCCATAGCATGCTTAAATAGGCTATATATAGGCTTATTGAGAGAAAAAACTCTGCCTTTAATACTTTGTAGACGTCCTATAATAATGCCCATTGGAAGTGCTTGAACAGGCTTTTCTCAAATTGTGAATTGGTATTTTACACAATGTACGAAGGATGACAACGTTGTGTCCTTATCGCATTCTGGTTCTTTAGTACCGTATGCAGAGGAAACGTTAAAAATGTAACTCTTCACATTTGACATAAAATGAATGAATTTTACACTCTCCAACAGCGCAATTCTTCACCATAGTTTCCATACATAGAAAGCGTTCCTGGAAATTGAGGTCAACCTCCTGATTCTAGGCCTCGTTTTGGTAGCAGGCTTTGCAGGCTGGTCCTGGGGCTATAGAAAGGCCCAATACCAGTAAATAGCCAGGGCACACATTTTTTTTTCTTCGGTTTACTTCAGGTGTTTCCGTGAGGGGCAGTGTGTGGCAGTGTGTTATCAAGCGGTTATGTCAGTGAGTGAAGGGTGCAGTGTGTGGAGGTAAAGAGAGGGAGAGAGTGGTTGCATTCGGGAAGCTCTCCTCCTCTTTCTATCACTACTTTCTCAAGAGGCGCTTCCACTCTCCCCTCTCCTTCTGGGAATTTCTTCCTTCTCCTGCCCCACCTCAACCTCCTCCTGGGGGAAGGGCGGAATGAGGGGAGGAGTGAGTGAGTGAGATTGGTTGCTTTACGCCATTATTCCCCACATATCCCAAACCATATAAATATGAATCTTTATGTAATAGGTATAGTGGGGAGGTGGAGGAAGAGTAGGAGGTGGAAGAAGAGGAAGGGGGTGTAGCAGTAAGTCGGAGAGGGGGAAAGAGAGGGGGACGAAAGGGGAGGAAGGATAAAAAAAATGCATTCGTCTGTTTACTGTCTAACCTCTATCTCCAATTCTCCCCCCCCCCTTCTCTCTCTGTCATTTCTTTATCTCCCTCCCCCCACCCCCTCTCTCTCTCTTTCTCTCAGATAAAGAATGTACCCATCCACAGATTACAGGAATTCTCTGAAACGGGCAGCATTTGATTTCAGCAGGTCATTTTTTTTTAGAATAAATAAAATTATATGATATAGACCTATATGTGGGCTCAAGTGGCAAAGCCGCTTGTTCCTCAGAATTTGTGGTTGATATACACGGGATATCAACCACACGTATTTTTAACATTAACAAAAGTCATAGCATTGCTAGCTGCTTGGAATCACCAAAGAAAGATGGTGGCCGTCGTTGCTACCATATTACGTGACCAGTAGCGCAGAGGTCGTCTCAAAGAATAGCATCTATGCGACCCAGAGATAAAAAATGAAGCTGAGGCTCAAGCATTTACTGACTGAGCTATCTCCCGTTGTTGTGGTTGCGTGGCCTAGAGGGCTCTTACAAACATGGCCTGGCTGGCATGGCAGAGGGGGGGGGGGGGGGGGGAAACGTCCATTACTCCTTTATTCATGCTATGATGACTGTGTTACTTTAAAACACCAATCTAGAGATGTTGAGGGGGCGTTCTGTGGCAACGGAAATGACCAAATATATGAGTTGACTGTTAAAAGGTGTTTGGGTGCCGTTTTGAGCATGTATCCTTTCTCTGAATAGAGAGACTGGCAAGACACCGTACGGGAATTGATGGGTACCTGCGGCACCTTTGGTGGCCACAACTGAGTCGCGTTCCGTCCAGAGAAGTATAGCCGCCAGTTCTATAATGTTTTTCCTGTGATAAATTAGTTGCTTGTGACTTATAGTTACTGTTATTATTTGTTCAATGACAGCATCGATTTTTGCCCACCGTCCCGCCGCCATCACTAGCCGGGGGGACCCGGCCACTAAGCATTGTGTTGCTGTTCAGAAAGAAGGGTTGTCAAGTGTTTTGCCTGGCCATGTCTGCCGCCGATCTAATGGCATAGCCATTAGACGACGCAGACCATTAGATTATATATTTTGTTACCTTTTTTAATGTGATAATCCTAGATTCTTTACGTTTGTTTTGACGCCATTGACGTTTGAGTTGGCGGAAGTGAACCCAGAACAAGAGCATCGCGCACGCGCAGAGGAGACTACTCCCTATGGAAATCCTTATGCACGCTTACGGATGGACGCAATGGTGGGCTATTCGAATCATTTAACGGGTTGTTGGTCATAATTTTCGAAGTTTTTTACACCGAACTGTTCAGTAATTCTGACTGGCTTGATCGGTGTAGGTAGGTCCAAAGTACCGGTATGTGTTTCTGCGGGTGGCGGCGGACAAACCCGGGGGAAAAACGGAAGAAAAGTGAAATATAGGCGGTCCAGGTTCTAGTGGCGATCTTTTTGGTGTATGGGGTGCCGTTCGTAATGTTTTGGAAGAAGCTGCGCTTTTGCATACAAAAGGCGGAATTTGCACGATTGGTCAAGATCCTAATCAATGATTGGCATTCGTCAGGTTGACTCAATAATTTTTTGTTCCTTCGAAAATAAAAAGGGAACAGGCCTAAGACTTCATTTAGAAGTAAAGTGCCGTACACAAAAATTGGCTAAGCTCTATATTTACTAAAGAAGAAATTGTTGAGCCATAGGCCTAAGTCTAATTAGGTCTGGGGAAATTGAGAGACTGGAACGAATATCAATTCGAGTGAGATTGAAATATTGAGTTCCTTCACTACTACCATATTATATGCCCTTAAGTTAAAGGAACATTGAAATTCAAACCTTTGTTTTGGGTTCTGAATCGCCATAATTAAATTACGGTAGATCTAATTCTAGTTACATTTGAAATACAATAAAAAAACAAACAAACGTACGTGACGAAAAACGATCATTGAATTTGAGACAAATAAACTGCCACCCTCGGACTGCCACTATTTATGATTGACCAACCTATAATATAATATTATAGCCTATATTAGCTTATATTTAATGAGAAAAATCATCATTCACCATGAGGAAATATTTCACATGCAGTAGGCCTATCCAAGGGCATACAACAACTATCAAGGTTTGTTCGAACTTCCAAAGGTCAGTCGCTGACATGAATATAGAGCACTCCAACCCAAAACCAAGACCACTGAATAACAGGTCAACAACACGCTGGCTATGACTATGTATGTTGTAAACAACTCTCCATCTGGCATCTGAACTGGGATGGTTCATGAGTTGAGAGGAGGGGCGGAGGCCGATACCACGGATGAATATCTAGATTCAGCCGACGTCGCACACTCTAAGATACCAATTATTAGAAAGGTCCCCATGTGTAGCACTGTCAGCAAAGATTTTGGGTGTTTAAGGAATTACTCACCTAAAAGACTGGCTTCTGGTTCTGGAGTGGAGTCTGAAAGCTGGTGTCACAGCCGGGTGTCACAGGTTGCCCCCCGATGCAAATGGCGCAAATCGCAGATATGAGATAAAGCTGCAGGTGGCGTTGCTGGGGAGACCTGTTGAAAAGAAATTCCCCGAGAGGGCGCATGTGAACTGAAAGCGCGCGCGTGTTCTCAGCGTTTCAACCCGCGTTTCAATCAGTGTTCGTTTCCCCCCCCTTCCCGGTCGAATTCAATTGAATAAATAAATAAGAAAAGCCGTCTGTCGAATGTTTAATTAAATGCAAACAGTATTCATTCTTTTCCCTTTTTGATCGGGAAACTTTGTTTTTCCTCCATTAAAAAAAAGTCTTATTTGAAACGAAGTTATAAGGCCTAGTCCCCCTATAGCTATACAATTTTTAACCCTTTTCGGACTGACAATTAATGCAAATTTTGTTCATTGTCTAGGCCTATATGAACGATGATTCTAAGACCCCACCACAAATTCAATTTACAATAGGCCTAATTGTCCTTTTTATTTTTGCCTATAGGCCTAGATACTTTAGACATTATAGTTTTTTAAAAAAATGTTACAATTCGATCCTCTAGATCTATCCTATCCCAATTATTGTACTGATGAGAATAACAAATAACATTGCATTGTGACATGTGTGGTCATGTCATAATGACATGGAGAGGTCAACCTGATTCTTCTTTTTTTTAAATTATTATTATTTTAAAAGCAGTTGTAGGCCTACAAAAGTCACAGCGTCGCCTCTTGTTCATTTTTTCTGCAGCCAATAGTCAGGAAGGGGAGAGAATAATCAGTGATGGAGAAAATTAGAGGTTTTATTAGCAGGGTGGCACTACTTTTTGTAAGATATAGTGGCAAACTGATGGATTTTGCTCTACAACATTTTCAAATAATAATGTTGTCAGGAGGTTTCCGGTTCCGGTGTCTGTTCAAGTTCACTGGAGGAAAGCTCCGTTTTTTTTCAGGTCCAAGTAAAGTTGTACTTTGATCTAGTCGGAAAGAAAACAGTAGAAAGTCGTACGAATATACATAGACCAAGTGGAAAACCTCAGTTCGCCACTCAGAATAGGATTAACTTGTTGAGAGACATTTTCTTCTCGGCGTAACGGCCCCACGCTTCAGGCGCCATCTTGTCACCCCTCCAGGGCGACTGACACGGGAAGAGAAGCCACCTCCAAATCCCTCCTAGGCGGATCGGAATCCAAAGGACAATCTACCAAATACAGAGGCGCTAAGGACAAAACTAAAATACTATTGTTTATACACTACATATTCGAGTGCTCGGAGGCGCTCTTACAAAGAATATCTCCATACTCAAAAAGACTAAATAAGCACGGCAACGTGTACGAACAGTTACGAGGATCGCCCTCCAGGAGAGAGCCATCAGGCTAGTGCACCTGTGATAAACAGGAAAACGATAGGGAGCAAATATAAAAGGAAATAGAAGGTTTGGGCAAAGTACCGGAGCCACAACTTTTTCTTGACAAACTTTATTCTCGCAAAAATAACTTTAAATTTGAGCGGCAAGAGCCGGCCGGAAGTCGGACCACGGCGCATGCGCAACAGCGCTGAACCACCAAAACATCCGCCCAAGGCTAAGCCAAACGTGTATACGTGTATGAACTGTTCCTACATTCCTAGGAGTCAAAAACCATAGCCAAAGTGACATTTAATCAAAAACTAAACAGATCCTACAATATAACCCATTCAGGGGAAGTTGGAGCTGTAAATAAAGACCAACGCTTAGACACGAACCTATAATTTTAAGCCGGCAGTCGCCATCTTAGAAAAAGGTGAAAGTTAGAGGCGCTGCAATCGCCCAGCCACTTGTCTAGTACTGCGTCGCAACGGGTAGTAGCGATGGCGGCGGCACCAGCCACCACTAACGGACTGCAAGGCCCAAGTAGGAAGAAAATTAAAAAAGCTACTATAAAACAAAGCAAAGAAGCTGAGGACGAGTTCCCTGAGGAAATCGAAATGGAGACAGCTACCAATGTAAATGAGGAAGCGGAGGTAAGCTCAGAATCCGACTCCTCATCAGAGGAAGAAGGGCCAGATCTGACCGACGCACCACAATATATGATAAACCTGTTCGCAAGCCTGTCATCTCAGATCGGCAAGGGCTCGAAGAAGGCCAAAAAGTTAAAAGTAAAACATGCAGCTTTAGCCTCAAAAGTGGAAACCCTGGCGCAAGATAACGTAGTAAGGGACAACCACACAGGAATGATAAGAAAAAAAGTTGTAAAATTGGAAACGGAAGTCAAAACTGTTAAGGACGCGGCGGTCCTCAGAACGGACAAAGACTTCCAGACCTTGGTGCAGGGAGCCGAGGCAAAACTAGAGGAGAAAATAGACGCAGAAGTGGAGCTCAATGCTCACAAGTTGATACTAGAGGGTATCAAGGGAGAGAAAGATGAAACTGAGGATATACTAAAAAGAAATGTGGAAAATGTATTCCAAGGTATCATGGGCGCAAAGTGTGAGGGAATAGTAGAAGTTTTCCGTATGGGAACCGAAGCTAACGCCCCCATAAAAGTGATTTTCGAGTCTAGTGAGAACGCTGAGGAGGTGTGGAAAAATAGAGCCAACCTCAAAAACCAAGACCCAGTCAACGGGAAAAAGCCATTGTACATTAAACAAGACCTTCCTTTTGAGTTAAGAGTTCGGATGCAGCGTGCCAATATTGTGGTCAAGGCCGTAAGGAAGGCTGGCAAAAAGGCTTTTAACAATAACGGAAATGTAAAGATTGGTAACATCACGTATGATCACAATAAGTTGGAAACACTTCCAACCAAGTTTACTCTTAGCAACCTGTCTAAGAAGGAATCACTTCATACTTTTGTGTTTTTCACCAAGGAGAACCCTCTCTCCAACCAATTCCCATCCCCCTTCTACATTGACAAAAGAACCTTTCAACACGTTGAGCAGTTCTTAGCATATTGGAGGGCGCGCATTGGCAAAGATCCGTTAAAGGCGGATTATGTGATGAAGCAGACGGACCCCGCAGCGGCGAAAAGAGTACTCAACGAGTACAAAAGAGGAGAAATCGACCCAACCTGGGAGAAAAGACGTGCAGAGCTACTTACCAGGGCTCTAAGGGCGAAAGCCACCCAAAATGAAGTAATCAAACAGTACTTAATGGACACTGAAGACAAGCAGTTGGGTGAGGCTTCGAAAAACGAGGTATGGGGGATCGGGATGTCACTTAGCCATCCCGATGTACTCAAAGCGGATAAGTGGACCGCCGAGGGCAACCTTCTAGGAAAAACCTGGGAGACCATTCGAGCGACATTTGCCAAACAAGAAGACGTCCAGAAAATGTACCAGAAACCTGGAGACGATTAAAAGAATGACAATTAAATTGACAATATTTTTCCATTTGAATACCATCATACATCTTCACCATGGATAAAAACGAGCAAATAAATTTTATAACTCTTAATGTGAACGGTCTGAACAATATAGAAAGAAGAAAAGCTATGTTTGCTATTTTAAAGAAGAAAGGTAAATGCATCATAGGGTTACAAGAAACCCACAGTATAGCTAAAGATGTAGAAATTTGGAAATCTCAATGGAAACACAAAATGTTTCTATGTCATGGTAGATCCAATAGTAGAGGTGTGGCCATTCTTTTCACCCAAGGTATAAAATTCTCGGATTGTACCGAGGGTAGGGATATGAATGGTAGAATAGTTTATGTCAAAGCTTCGATTGACGAAGAGAGATTTTTAATAATCAATGTGTATATGCCTACCAACGGCGATCCTGATGAACAGGTTAAGGTCCTTCAGCAGGTAGGCGACATAATCAATGAGAGTGAATTTGACCGCTTGGTAATACTAGGGGATTTCAATATTGATCTCGAAAAAGGTGACAAGTTCAAAAACAAAGAAATTTTGGAAGATATGATTGAAAGTTTCGATCTATCAGACATAGTAAAATTAAGAAATGAAGGTAGCCCATTACACACCTGGAGAAGGAAAAACACCACCTCCAGACTGGATTACATCCTTATAGATGAAGGTATGAGAAATAGAGTGACTAACACACAAACTGAAATATGTAAATTGTCAGATCACAAACTAGTATGTATCACTGTAAACACTCTCACCCGCAAAAGAGGACGAGGGATGTGGAAGCTCAATGAAAATATCCTTGAGAATCCAGAATATATTACTATGGTCGAAAAAACAATTGTTGAAGTAAACACTGAGTACGGCGACGCTAACGCCAGGGAAAGGTGGGATCTGTTTAAATATATTATAAAATTGAATTCGATTGCTATTTGTCAGGCCAAGGCCAAAAATCACAATGTTGAAGAAAGAGAATGTATAAATAGGCTGGAGACATTAGATTCCCAGCAAAACATGAATGATAATGAATTAGATGAATTCAAATACCTCAAAAGTAAATTGGAGAATATAGAAAAGTATAAAGCCAAGGGAGCCCTTATTAGATCCAGGGCGAACTGGCTCGTACAAGGTGAACGTCCTTCCAAGTATTTCCTTAACTTGGAGAAATGGGGGGCGGAAAAAAGAGTCATTAAACAACTTGTGCATGAAGACAAGTGTGTCACCAATCATATTGAAATCTTAGAGGTAGGAAAAGGCTTTTATAAAGCCCTATATTCTGAAAGGTCTCTGGAACACCCAGACTCCTACGGGTTTACAGCCCCAAATAATGGAAAAAAATTAAGTGAACAAGATAAAAATCATCTCGACAGAGTTATCTCTGAGCGAGAAATAGTAACAGCCCTGAAAGAAACCAAGTCAGGTAAATCGCCCGGGTCGGATGGACTCGGTGCGGCCTTCTACAAGGCTTGCTGGCCAGCGATAAAAACTTTATTCATGGAAATGGTTTGTGAATGTTTTAACGAGGGAGAGATATCCGAAGAACAGTCCAAGGGGATAATCAGTGTTATACCTAAGAAAGGAGTAGATTCTCGTTATATATCTAACTGGCGGCCCATAACGCTGCTAAACTCAGACTATAAGTTGATATCCAAGGCAGTGGCGAACAGATTGAACCTTATGTTGTCAAACCTAATAGACCAGGACCAATACGGTTTTGTCAAGGGGAGATTCATAGGGGATGCAATCAGGCGCCTGGATGACACTCTGTGGTGGCTGCAGGAGAAGAACGAGGAGGGACTAGTTCTCTCCTTGGACTTCTCCAAAGCTTACGACTCCATTGACTGGAATTTTCTATTCCAGTGTTTGGAGTCGTATAACATAGGAGATAATACGATAAAATGGATAAAAACTCTTCTGAAAAACTCTAAAGCATGCTTCTCAAATAATGGGTTAGCCTCAGCCTGGTTTGATATCGAGCGAGGTATGAAGCAGGGGGATCCCCTCTCTTCAACCTTGTTTACTCTAGTAGTCGAAAAACTGGCGGAGAAGATAAGACAAGACAACGAAATTATAGGTATAAACATAGGGGAGCAGTCAAGCAAATTGGTCCAATTTGCGGATGATATTTCCCTCACCCTAAAAAATGAAAATTCCCTTATTAAGGCGCTAGAAACCATTAAAAATTTTTCTAAGGTCTCTGGGTTACATTTGAATATACGTAAAACCAAAGGGTTTAACGTAGGTAACATGGAACTCTTCAGTGAGGTGACTAAAGATATTAAATGGGTCGAGGAAATGAATGTCTTGGGAATAACTCTAGTTTACCCAAGGAACCACGATCTGTTAGTGGAAAAAAATTGTACGGCGATCTCTGAAAGCATCAAAGAAACAGCAAATGCATGGGGCAACAAAAGCCTATCGCTAAAAGGAAAAATCACAACTTGTAACTCCCTACTAATGTCAAAAATACAATATGTGTTATCATGCATTAAGATCAATGAGAGTACGGTCAAGGCCTTAGAAAAAAACATGCTCGACTTTATATGGAACAACGGTTCCAATAAGATCGGGACAAAATGGTTAACTCAGACATATGAAAGAGGAGGCCTAGGCCTCAGATCTCTAAAAGATATCATCAAGGTTAATCGTGTAAGATGGGTGCAAAGAGCACTACTCAACCCTGACAGCAAGTGTCTCAATACTCTAAGAGTGATAGAGGGTAGAAATATTCACGACATTTTCCTCTCGAGAGAAAAACTGAAAAAAAATCACAATGAGTTCTATTTAGAGGTGCTAGACGTATGGGGAAAAATCTTTTATGTTCAAAAACCAGAAACGTCGGTAGAGGTGGTAAATGAGCGTATATGGCTCAACACACACATTAAAAGCTACAACAAATCTTTCTATTTCGCCAGCTGGATTGCAGCTGGGATAAAATTTGTTAAAGATGTGTACGATAACAACTTAAAATTCCTTACAACGCAACAGTTGGAAACGAGGTATAATTTAAGGGTTAAACAACTGGAAAAACAACAGTTGATGCACGCTATCCCTAGGGCATGGATAGGCCTAATAAACCCAGCTGAGCTGAATGTAATAAATAAGAAAGTTATGGTAAAAATAGGTGACAGTAGAGTTAACGTGTTAGAAACAAACGCAAAAACTTTGTACAACTTATTTATTAAGAGCGTAAAAATCGACATTCCTAAACTCGCTAAATGGGCGACAATTCTCAATGTACAGGGAAACCTGGAAGATGAAGAAGAATGGAAGAAAATCTTTATGTTACCATATAGTATCACCAAAGACGTAAGATTGCAGAGTCTGCAGTACAAAATTTTACATAGAAACGTATGCTCCAACTCATATTTAAAACGCATAGGCGTTAAACTCTATGAGGACTGTGAATACTGCGGGCTACGAGATACCCTGCTCCACTTCCTTATCGAATGTAAAAAAGTAAGAGATTTATGGAATGATGTGCAGGAATGGATATCAAACCTGCCTGGCTTTAGTACAACTATAAGAAATCCTTTCTCGAACAAACAAATATTGTTTGGCCTAGAAGGCCGAGGTGTGAAGTTTCGCCAAATCAACTTTATTGTGCTGGTTTGTAAATCCTACATTCACAGACAAAGACTCTTTGGGAATAATCATATATTGTTCGATGGTCTAATACTAGAAATGAAAAAAAGATTAGTAGCGCTAAAAGTAGCAGCAGAGAATAACTTGTCGGCTGAAAAACAATTCAAGCCATGGAAGGAAATCCTTAAAAATTTGTGATCCAAAACCCCGGAACAACTGGGAGTGTTACATGTTATGATAGTGATTTAAAACGGTGAAAGAAAAAAGTAAAAAATCCTGAAGGAAAACAAAAAAAATACAAAATGAAGAAACACCTTCAAGAAAAGGTCCTAAAAGTAACAAGTTCCAATTGTAAACTCCACAAGTGGAGTACAAAAATCGCTCTATATTTTATCTTTAATGCTGATTCAAAAAAAAAACTAAAAAAAACAAAACAAAATGGATAAAAGAAAATTTTGCAAACCATGTATAAAGAGGCGTCATAAAGACAGCCTAGCACCAAAAAAGAAAAACCAATCATTTCGATGTCTCAACCTTCGCAATATGCCTCTTATGTAATTGTCTTCTAATGAATAAAGATCCGATGTTGGACAAAAAAAAAAAAAATAATGTTGTCATTTTAGGGGCTAAAAAATACATAATTAGATACAAATTCATGGTAAATATAATTGAACAATTGCTACATTGGCATGTGCCGTATATGGTATCCATGACAACTAAATTTCATAAATATTTCAACGACAAAGTTCCTTATGTCCCCAGGTTCTGAAGTATATATAGTTTGTATTTGTTATGAATAAGAGAAAAATCATGATAAAATAGGCCTACCCGAATAAATTAAAATGATCAAACCAGCACGATTTTGATTTGTTTTAAATGTTCTAGTTCGAGCTAGGATCCTTATTTAATGTATTGAGAACCCGATGCATATTAACCAGGCTCGCGCCTGTCTGCATCCAGACCAGAAGCTACCAGAGACCAGACACAACCCCATCAGGCCCTGCCTCTGAGTCTGATGATAGAGCGAGGATCACGTGTGGCGACTGCGAAGTGATCACCACGTGAGGCGGGAGTCGGTGCGCATGTGCGCCGTTAGTTTCCTGTTAAAAGCTCCGTAAGTACAAAAATGTACTCATATCCAAACCCCCGAAAATCATTGACTTATTTAATTTGAAAATGAGTGAATTTTGTGATTAAAAATCGTTAGATTGAATGAATATTATTTGAAAAAGTATTAATTTCATTCTGGATGGGCATCGATTCGATCTAAGGTTGTGCTCAAATCTATGTTTTTAAACAGCAAGTTATCCCTTACGGACACCATCTCTTTGGAAAACACCAGACGAGAAAATGGCGGACTCTGCTAGTGAACTGGAGAGCGATACGAGCTCTATAGATGGAAGCTTTTCCAACAAAATGCCTTCACTTGGGCAACTGGAGCAACTTCAGAAGCGAATTGAATCTCTTCAGCAAGAAAACAGGGTCCTTAGAATGGAATTGGACACCTTTAAATTACGTTGCAAGACACTCCAAGAGGAGAATCGTGAGCTGCGCAGAGCGAGTGTGACTATAGTAAGTGTTATTACTCCGAGCACGAGTGAACTGTCATGTAGATATAATTAGTTTTTATAATTATGCTCCAATTTCATGTTCTTAGGTTCATGCTTATCATACCCTGGTATATAAATATATCGAAAATGCATTTAATTGTACAGCTTTTTAATCCCTGATGATTACCACCTCGGAAGTCTTTGGATTAGGCCCTGGGCTAGACCTTTGTTTATCCGCCAAGAAAGTCCCCAAGGCCATGATTCAAGAAATTTTGTTGACAACCGTTTCCATCGTCTTAGTGACATGGAGTATAAAAACACAGCCTCACTGGATCCAAAAAATGAGGAAAACAAATCGCCAATTGCACGAATAGTGTATTTGGCACCGTCGGCTGTAATGAAAGTGCATTGCAAGATGTAAATGTTTTTTTAAAAAAACATCAATCACGGCTGCACATTTCAGACCCGTGGCGTTGTTTAACAACACTACACTGTCAACAACGTTATTTATTGCCGGGTGGCGGTGGTTATGAATGCAAGAATCGATCAAATTTCCTTTCAATTGTTTGCAGATATTTCTTCTTTTTTTTTTTTACTAACTTTCTTTTTTATTACTTGGTAATAATTTATGTTAGCATAATGTTGTATCTATTATTATTATTATTGCAAATGTACCTAAAAATAAATGTCCACGACCACGGTACCCGGTACTGACAGTTTGACTTTGATAGGGACGGGAAATTAAAAAGTCTGTTTATGATAATTAAGTGCCTGTAGACCAATGTCATAACTATTTTAACTCCCATTATTTGAACAGTCAACATGTACTACATGTTATTGTTAATTAGATTAAATTATCGGTACTATGATGTTCAGGTTGAAACCTTAACCAGAATATTCTCATTTGATCCTTATAGATTAGTCTTGGATAGAAACGTTGTTTTTATCCTGACTACACGTGTTAGGGCTTATACTGATAACATTAACAAAAGTCAAAACCCGGTACAGATATCTTGCGAGTGCATGTAAAACATTGTACTGCCAAGTGCCATGATCACTCAGATCAGTATTGTGATATCTGTGGAGGTCATCTGACGATCATGTAAACACAGCACAATGACTGTCAATGACAATGTGTTTTCCCAGATAACCCGTTTTTGGGATTCGTCTGATTGCCCAGTAAATCCCTAAAGCTAAATGCCTGTTCTACAATGTCAGTGAAGAATGATATGAACACTTCTATTTTAAAAATATTCAGTTGGATCTAGTCATTAGATTTTGGTTTCCCTAAGGCCCCCCCCCCCCCCCCACACACACACATACACACTTCCACACACTTCTTAGATTTTATTTAAAACGAATTTCGTCTCCTTATACTGTAAATCGAGATTGTTAAAACCTTGACTAAGCAGTGGACAGTAAAGTCACTGTTAACTAAAATTTGCAGAAAGGTATGAAAGGTGAATGCTAAAATATAACAGGAATGTAATTCCTTAGTAAAGTGAAGGTCGATATAACGATAAATGATTTTACTATGGTTAGGGAAAGGGTGCTGCTGATTATTATTATGGGGGGATGGTAAAGGGATGATGACGTGATTAATTGAATTGTAAATGACATGTAACGATGTAATGATTTATTGTTAACCTTGAAGTTGAATACGAACACTGATTTAACTAATGACTACAAGGACTACGTCCTATCGAAGTAATCGGATTGATGTTAAAAATTGAAAGTTATATTCTCATGATATCAAAAATGAATGTATTAGTTGAACGACGAGCCAAAATGACTATATAAACAAATAACTTGTAATATTATGTCGCAAAATCAATGATTGTTTTATATTTAGTTTGGGAGGTCGAGGAAGACCTGCGAGGGGGCAGAGGACCATAAACCCAGTTCATTATATTCATATCTCTGTAACTGTATGAATTATATTGAATAAAAGCATTATATATATATAAGTAGAAATCAGCCAAGTGGTAGATGCACTGTAGCCAGTGAAGGGTTCCGGAGTGTATATCTATCTAATTATCCAAAGGCCATTTGAGCTCAGACTGTTGTATTTTGTTTTACTTTATTTCCTTAGAGCCCGTCCAAGTCTTCGATTCTAATTCATAACGAATTTCGTCTATGACATGCATCCACGTCGTATTTTTTCATTTAATGCAAGCCAATACAGAGAGAGAATGGGACGAGCCGGCAATAATCGAAAATTTATAGGACGAGATTCGTCCACATAAGCACGATGCCATAGGCAGAGTGCTTATGTGGACGAATCAAGTCCTATAAAATTTTTATTATTGCTGGCGAGTTCCATTCTATATTTATTATATGTGCATAAAATTTGATCATATGTCATCAGATATCACTGAAAAAATACTAAAGAAGTCTCAGAGAGCCCCACTGCCCCGCTCACAGTCCCACTGACAGCCCCGCTCACAGCCCTGTTAGTATATTGATGAATTAAAACGTCCATATCATGGCCATTCCTTGAGCTACATTGATACAATTTATATCATTCAAAAGAGAATGTAATGCTCTATTTAATGATGTAGGTTTTATTATGTATTTCTATAATCATAGTACCAGAATCACAGGTGGATTACCGATCGCAGAGATTTTAACGACAGAGCTATTTTTAGACAACTACATTTCATATAGGACACGTCCTATATGAATATTTTTATAGCACCCCACTTATAGCATGTCTCATATAGAATGCGCGTATAATAATGTACCCTTTCTGAACAAGATATTAAATCAATGTTCCTCTTCCATTTCACAGCAAGCTCGTGCTGAACAAGAAGAAGAATTCATAAGCAATACTTTGCTGAAGAAAATTCAGGCACTGAAGAAGGAAAAAGAAACCCTTGCCATGAATTATGAGCAAGAGGAGGAATACCTTACGAATGACCTTTCAAGGAAGCTGTTCCAGGTGAGTACCTATGGATATATATCAAGTATAATTTACAAACAGTTTTTACAGGTATTCAGCCGAAGGTTTGTTGCTGACATGACTCAGGAATAATTTCTCAAACTCGCCTTAGCGTCTGAAAACTGCCAGTGAAATTGCATATGTATGTCAGATGAATAAATAATGTTTTCGGACACTAGTAAATACTTAACTGCTCAACAAGCCTTCGTTTCCGATAACGGTTCCGAAATTTGGTACACGGTTATCAATTCTGGGACTGAGACTGGGGAATTAGCTGTGGTCTGATTAAGTAGATCACAGCATGACCTGATTAACATATCATACCGCAGGAGAGCGATTTCTCCTTATTCGGTCCCACCAGTATATAATCTGAGTTCGTCCTCTTTATCTATGAATCGGGACCATAGCCAAGTTGCATGTTACAAATAACTTCCAAATAGGTTCCAATTTGTTCAGAATATGCATTATCAGTATCTTGGTGGGTCTTATGCGAGGATGTTAGCAGCTAATTTACCATTATTGTAAGGTTTGTCGGGATGCATGTTTTATGGAAATGTCGGAAACTGCGAAGGGTTTGTTAATAAAATCTAATGGTGAAGCTGTTGTAAATATACATGTACCACTACCAAACGAGCCTGAATGCGAGGAGTATGTGGAGGCGATGTGGCTGTGTATTTCACCACAATCGTTCATAATCATTCATGGAACACGTGCGTGTATTAGTAGTCTGACTCATGTGTCATGTGGAAATACCTGGGACATATCTCTGATCTTTTATAAAGTATCTGGAATACTCTTACAATTGTCTGTTCTAAAGCTGTCTGGCCCGGGCAAAGAAGAGTGTTTGGACGGTGGCAGTACACCCTTCCTGATTCGTGATTTGAACCAATCTGATGATATGACTCAGCTTCTTTCCATTTACCTATACTCTACTCATGTCCATGTAACCGATGGTGTGATAAACTTGATACCGGTAGCTATGTATCACCAAATATATGCATGTATGTATGTATTTATACTCCGGTATCATATAGAAATAAACATTGCCGATTAAAAACTATTTCGAGATTTCCCCAAAGAAGTGTTAAAACTAAGGACTGGACAGGGCTGGACAGGTAGACTAGTGAATATAAGGAATGGTAACTAATTGAACACAACTTTTGTAATAGCAGCAATATTACTCCCATTATACCCTCGGGGAGCTAAATATTCCCAAAGCTTGGTGCAGGGTCGCACTGACATTCCTGAGCTGTTACATGAAGCTTATTGGAAAGCTATAGAATCTCACATTCGCCAAACCCTTTCCAGTCACATGGAACAAATATAACCTTTCTAATTTGGCCAATTATGCTTGATAACTTGCCAGGATTTTTCTGTCGTGCCGGCATCTAATGTAAATAAAATACAATTGGCTGAGACCCGACCAGATTTAGTGGTCTGGTATATCTACCACGAAGAGTATGTGCCAAGCTCGATGTTCCCAGTGGCGGAGGGGGAAACGTGTAGAATACCTAGAAATATATGGTGCTTCGAGATACGTGCTCCTGGAGTTGGAGCCGGAGCTGTTGACAGAAGCAAGGAAAAGCGCCCAATGTCTGCGCGCTCACCTAGATCTATGACCCCGTTTATCTAACCACAGATAGCGTCCTGTTGCAATATTTGTATCCTATCCACTTAATGCCTTGGAGCCCCTGTGATACTATTGCACTGAAATAGCACTAGGTGTTGTTATGTTCGAAGAGGTCCATACTATTTGGAACAGTAGTTCACCATTAGTCTGGTGTTGTTTGCTGTATGGTTCTAGCCTGCTTAGCTGGTCTCAGTTCCCTGAAATATGTTGCGCAGCCTGCCGGGGGACGAATATTTTGTCTAATTCTTGGTTTTTGAGATCGGGCTGATAATTTAGTTGGTTTCGCTGAAGATTAGTCTGTAGAAATTGGAGATCAAAACAAAATATTCATGCCGTAAAGCTTTTGATGAGTAAGTAAATTATCGTCGCCGTTGTTTAAAGTGATGTCTCCCCGTCATCCACCCCGCCCCTTCTAATGTTTAGGCTTGGAACTATGTTATTCTATAAACACCCAAACAAAATACTTTTAAAGTAGATTTAAGTCGTGGAATTACAATACTTATTCGTTAATTATGTGTTATTGGTCCCAGAAAATGAGCTGCTTTTAGTTGTTGCTATACCCGAGTTTGCCCACTATACTATGCCTGAGTCTAATGTTACTTTCGTTGCACATATGCTTAATGTTGATCCCGCGTTTGCTTCGTGCTTTACATAGCTACGACAGGAGAAAGTGGAGCTGGAACAGACACTGGAGAAAGAACAGGAGTATCAAGTAAACAAGTTGATGCGCAAGATTGAGAAGCTGGAAGCTGACACCTTATCAAAGCAAACCACGCTCGAACAGGTAAAAATGGGAGGAGTGTGTGCCCTATTACATATGTAGAATTGGCAATGTATAAAAGCATTGTTTAATTAAACTCATTAATATTTACTATGTATAGTTATGCAACTAGTCGAATAGCTATCAGATATTGCATCGTTGATGTAATATAACCACTGCAGTGTATGTATGACATTGGGCCATTATATATGGCGTTACCATATTCTCAATCCTATCAAATGGGTTAGAAATTAGTTTGGAAACAAAAATATAGCATAACCAGTTCGGGATGCTGATAATGTGGGCCCGAAACGGGAGATATATCTATATGATTTAGTTCAGGTTATTCCCTATTTTGCCTTGCAACCTATTTTCTGTGATGCACGAAAAATGTCATACACTGTCCTGTATCTTGTTCGTATTTTCACTCAGCTGCGTCGCGAGAAAGTGGAACTTGAGAATGCTTTGGAACAGGAACAGGAATCCTTGGTAAATCGGCTCTGGAAGCGCATGGACAAGCTGGAGGCGGAGAAGAGGTAAATCTAAAGATGTACTTACTCAGGATCGGTTCCTACTCGATGGGAAAGCTATCCCTGTTGCAGAGAAAAATAATGAGATACCTTTTCAAATTCATTATACCGTAACATCGTCCCGCTCTGAAGACCATTCTAATCATCTTATTCAGAGATCCCTGTTTTTTTAAAAAACGAAAACCTGAAGAAATTCCAGCACTATGGTTGGAAAAAATATTTACTTAATTCGAACGCAAGCTACGACCCTTTCTGTAGTATGCAGGTTATTAGTTCAAAATCCACAGTAATATTTGTCAGTATATAATAAACTACGTCTTATTTTTTACCCTTGTATAAGAGACCTGGCACTTAAAGCTACATTTTGTCTCAGAATGTTGCAGGAGAAGCTTGACCAGCCTGTGTCCTCACCGCCCTCCCCTCGGGACATCAACAATGGTGACATGGCGGGCAATCTGACTCAACACATCCAGCACCTGAGGGGCGAAGTCCAGAAGCTTCGCAACCAGCTCATCAATGCGCAAACAGAACGTACGTCTAGGCTTATCCGTTCTATTTATTGGGATCTTTTGTCATTTTTTAATCCTGGAACATGAAACATTTTTTTCTGCGAATACATGCGTGGTATTATATCATTGCCCCATTGGCTGAAATGTTAGGTTTCCGTTAAGAGTTTCTCCACATCTACGTAACGATGTTATTATATATTGTTTAATTTATTAGTGTTATCTATTGGTAAGGATTCCACCTCAAGTATTATCATTCGGACTATTTTTTTTCTGATGAAGATATGGACATGCCATTTTTTACCTCTTTTAATTAATTACTCTGGCAATATTTAGAGCCCAAGTCAATAGGATATCCTCTCAAATGTTTCCCGAGGTCTTAATACTTAGGAAGAAAAGGGCGGGGGCGGTCTTAGAATTTTAGTATGCAGGTAATCACATCTCCTATGATTTTCTGCTACAGATGTAGAGAAGATGGCGCAGTATCACGAGGAGGAGAGACACATCCGTGAGGAGAACCTCCGCCTGCAGCGAAAGCTCCAGTTAGAGATAGAGCGGCGGGAAGCTCTCTGCCGTCATCTCTCTGAGAGCGAGTCAAGTCTTGAAATGGATGATGAAAGGTATGTCACAATTTTTCATGAAGCCTTAAGCTGCAGGTGTCTTATTTTATTTTGTGAAACGGAGAACTTTGAAACTTTCTTCAATCAAAAACCAACACATTTCAATTAATTACTAAGAAGGCACTAAGCATTTCAACAACTTTGATATCAACGTATCTATGTTACGTAACCAAGAAATCAGCTTTCCTAGGAGACCATCCAAGAGTATCCAATTAAAATCGAGGATGACCAGTGTCCGATATTACGTCATTATCTTATGACGTCACCTAGAACTCGAGCGTTGACTCCGTTCAGTGGTAGCACCGCGAGACGAAAGACCATTTTCAAGGGTGTCTATTTTAGTTGGCTTTGAACTAAATCTATTAGGGAGTTGCTTTGATGGATTGAATTAACTTTTCTTTCCATATGTGTACCTTTGACATGTAGTGTGATATACTATTTCTGACGGTGAATGCATCTACATAACTGAACCTCTTGAGATATCATAATCATGGCAGGCGCGTTTTAAATGTCAAGTCTCTGAATAACGTGTCTACATATTTACATTTACTTATCTAGGCATTTCAATGAAATGACCAAACAACAGCCAGGCTCTCGTGATTTTGCTGCTCTCCTGCCCGGCCAGGGCCATGGCCCTCATGTGCCCACCAGACCAGGAACAGTGTCCAGTCCCATCACTGTCCAGTCTCCAGGGTCTTCACGTCCACTTTCACCAGGTCAGTTCTTGTCCCTATACCTCATGTGGTCTCCTCCTGGACTTGAAAAATATCAATTTATCTCTATTCTCGCTGATTGGTCAAGTGCAATCGTTATACTGCGCAACGGCAAAGTTGACAGACACACCATAGTTATAGCTCGCACCTCAGCAGCAAGTCGAAAACCTTGTTTTCATGTATAAGAAACTTGTTCTCATGTTAACTCATTGGAGAAGCTGTCGAAATAAAGTCTTTTAAAAAAAAAATATGCAGACTAACAGCAAGTGACATTATTGTTGCATCATTATTCATAGCAATATATATTTTTTAAAAAACGAACAATAATATATATCTCAATGAAGGCCTTGATATTTCACTGTCCGTATTTTTAGTTGAGGTTAAGTGTTCGGACTTTTCTTTTTATTATTACAAATAAAGGCCAATACATCTACAATATTATACCAAAAAACGCATGTCGACCCTGTCGATGTTTTGTCGCGTTGCATATTGAAATGCTCTCATTATTCATAGTATTATTTGGTTATTTGCAGGTGTGCATTACGGTTCTCCAGCATTCAGTCCCCCCAGTCCAATGCGTGGCTGTGGCGGTATGGCCCATTCCACCCCCACCTACCTGCCAGGCACATCTCCCCCAGTATTTTCTCATATGCCACCTGCTGCTCCCTTCGGTGCCCACGAGCCGATGGCCATCGGACCAGTGAGTAATGCTACGGTAATTAAAAGCTCCAAAATTACTTTACTATCCTTGCTTGCTGAAATAATATCTACTCATGTAAATAACTTTTGCTACGATTATGAAATGACCCAAATTATGTTCTATGGTAGGCCTACACTACGTACGGTCTAGATCACTCTTAGCAATGAGCCCTCCGATGATTATTTCAATGTTGCCAAATATATTTTAACTTGTTATTCTGTACTGTAATATTTCCATCCTCTACCATACAGAGAAGATCAAGTTCTGACAAATTTGTGAAGCCTGCTGCTCCGCCCCCTAGCTCACCCTCGCCTGGACCCAAGTAGTGGCGTAATCACTATTGGAATAGATGGGCTTTGTATACATCGTCACGCGGAGATGCCATGAGATGGTGCCCTCAAATTTCTCTCATCTTGACCACCGGCTCCCTCCTTGCTGCCGAAGGACGATGCAATATCACCAATTGTGACTAGAATTTAGTCTCATGGACCGACGCTTTTTTTCTGAAGCATGCAAGAGACTGCCCGAGTTCTTTCTGCACGATCGCCGCTCTCTCTATTTCAAGAGGACAACTACAACAACCTGCAGCCGGGGAGATAACCACCCAAGGAAAGCTCTCCTGGTCGATATGCGGCCAAACCCTCAACAACAACAAACAATAACAACTGTCGGGTATCTTAATAAGCAAATACTTGTTTGCTTAAAGAGCCCGAGTACGATATTATTTAATGTCTTTGGATTAGCCTGAGATGTTGTGGTCATTTGTTGGGTGCTCTCTCCGAAGGTGTAACTATATTGTTAGGGTTTATGCACGGAGATGAGAAGGTTAACGGTACGGAATATAGGGTAAGATAGGGATGGGGAGGGTTGCCTCTTGATAACTAACTCGCAAACAGCAGTTATCGTAAAAGTGTGCATTCCATGACAGTTTTTGTTAGTCTTTTTTTTCGATTGTATTTTTTCCCCTTTTCCCCCCGCTCGCCTACGGTTTGGGTTTCTCTTGGCTGTATATCAACATTGTCGCCCACGTGTAATACTGAACGAAAGTCGTCACTCTTGAGACGTGTTGCTTGTATCTAGCCTGAGGAACTGCACGAAACTCTTTGAATGAAAGTGTTTCCGATGAGCTCCAAGTGAGCGAGAGGTTTCAAACTGATCTTATGATGATAGGATTCAATGTTGTAAAGAGATTTGGTTACAAGGAAAAGGAGGACCTTTGGTCGTCAGTTGTCATGATGCTGATTATTAATTTGTCTTGTACTTTGTTCAACTGACGATGAACGTGACAAGATAGCATCAGATGGTGCTTCAGTGGCTAGCACAACCTAGCTGTGCTGTCCACGCGTCCACGTGAGGACTGAATGTGATACTTGTTTCCTTGTGATGACGGGAATATTATATATTTAAATACTGTGTGTAGATATGTTGTATTGTGCCGGTTTATATACTCTGTATATACTGTTATAGGTAGCTTGGCTACCCTCAAACGTGACGTGTCACCCTTATCTTTGGTAGTTCACATATAGTAGAACTGGCGCTTTTATGTTCCGCTACATTGTAAGCATAACAGGGTAGAGCGTAATTTAAAAAGCCAACAAGATAAAGTATGTTGAGCCTGAAATTATTGTGGCTATAAGTTAAATATCTTGTGTTAAATTGTGATGGTTTTAACAAATATATTTGGTTATTAAATTAGTGGACAAAAGATGTGTTCCTTGGAATTGGGGGAGGCATTGAAGCAACTTGTTGTATTCCATTTCAAACATTTCACTGCTTTGCGTATTTTAATAGATTCGCTTTGATTTGCTGCTGTCTGTATTTTTAGTTGAGGTTAAGTGTTAGGACTTACATTTGTTAATGTAGGGCGTTGTATAACACGGGGCTATGTATGACCCACCCAGTCTTCTATCTTATATATAACTTAATTGAACCTGGTTGACAGTTTCCTGAGTGGTCAATTCAATGGCAGTCTTGTTTATTCATGGCTTCTATAGCAATCTAATATTTGATTTGGTTAACACTATGATCGTAGGGATTACACCGAGTTCATATAGCCACGCCTATAATGATGTAGCTATCTCTGTTACTATAACTTGTGGAGCCCTTGACCTCTTTGGTTGTGATGTATACGCTACCCAAGTCCATGCCCCGGGAAGTTATGTGATATGTGGTTTACATCTATCGACTATCCTGCATCTTCTTATTGCCAAGCTGGAGGATACGGGCATGAAACGCTCAACATAATAACACTGGCTCTCACTATACATAACCAAGAGTGTCTTCAAACCTTAATGATTTGCTGTGTCATTTCTGAAGTAAGCATTACCAATTGCGCGGTGCAATATGTAGTCTGTGGTGTATGCCTTTGTGATTTTCTTTTTCTCTAGAAAAACCGCACTTGCACTATAGCATAAAGATTGAATATTGGATGACCCTGTTGCGCTATCTGTACCTTTTGAAAACATTTCTGTCTCAAACTTCTTTAGCAGCGGTTAGAAGAATACTTTACTAACAGTTTCTGAAACCTCATAATTGAAAAAATGGAAGTTGATTTCACGATGGCTTTTAGGTTCCTTGGTACTTGGTGCCACTTACAGATATTATACAACTTTTACAGTTTCTGCTTAAAGTGTCGCTTTACTCTCTTTATATATTTGTGATAACTTCGGGAGTCTCCTGGAGTTAAAAAGTCAGCATTTGGAACGCTAGGCTCCAAAAGAAAGATTTTGACTTTTCCGGGACCAGTTGCTACCCATCTATTTTGTGAGATCTTGTATCTTCCCTAACGTGGTCATGATTTAATTCGGAGTACTATCTCTTCGGTCCTGTAAGTACTACAAGTGTGAGGCCTTTGGCTAAGTCTAAGTGTGACCATCTCTGAATTCCATACCTTGCTATTTAGGTGCTGACCATCTGTTATTTATCTAGCATTGCCACAAGGCTAGGTGTTCCTCTCAAAGTAATGGATACCGTCAGATTTTGAATTTTACCTTCATGCCCATTATACATGTATTCCACAATGAGTCCAGACGCTAGATTCAAACTGTTGATTGTATATCCCATTTATAATTATAGCATATGAATTGAGCTGTGACATCGTCTTAGATATATTATGTACTTAAGTTTGGAGGTGTTTTTTGGTGAATAATGCTGAACTTAGACCTTCGGAACCTTGAAAGATATTAGAAAATGATTTTGTTTCGACGATCAATGACTAAATGCCAGCAAGGATTTTAATACCACTAGTATTCCCGGATTCCAATACCACTCCCCCCGAAATTAACCTCGCCATTTCAGAAAACTTTGAGTGGAAATCCTGTATTACATGGTTGATATATAAGGAACTAAACTCGTGGCTCCGGACCATCTGAAGATCCTCTGTATTTTATATGTATACATGAATATATATTACTGGAGCACAGTGATCTTCCCTCTCACAACAAAAAGGTTTTATTTGGGGGATGCTGGTATGAATATCACTACTACAACTTGGAAATGTGCCATTTATTGTATTTAAGCTATCATTTGTATACGACTATATGGTGGTATTGACAAAATATGGACAAAAAAAACGAGTGAGAAAAAAACCCTCTGGTTTTGGCTGATATCTGCATGGGGAACACATTGCCATTATACCGGGAAGTGTCCATGATACGTTATAAAACCCAACATAGAAGTTGAGAGTGGGTTATTTATCAGCCTTTCACGAGCTACACCCCCATGACAATTAAACAAGATAACTGTATAAATCGTGTAACCAGACATATTTAGGTAGGTAATGTCACTAAACATCGCAGACACTTGTATATGTATGTATTTATAATGCTGCATCACTAAATCTTCATATCGGCTTCTGGTTATGAAACAGTATTACTGTCTTGGAAGAAGGCGATTAGCAGTCAGTGACAAAATCAAAGTAGTTTATTATTCAATGCATCAATGTACACATTTAGCCTGGCACCGAGTAGTCGGCGAGCTTTGATAAAATAGGTAAAAATAAATAACCGGGCACTTGGTGTGTTATCTGTGGTGCACTCACTGTGCGAGGCTGCAAGACTGGGGTAATACATGGATCGGATGATGTGTTATATATGCAGGCCCAACGAATCATAACCCGCTTGATACGATGTTGATTCACGGTTGGAACCGATTTTTGTGTCAGATTTTACGACAGTTATGCGGCAGAAAGCGATCATTTCTGATATTCTTTATCTCGAGCACTGGTGTTTAATATAAAGACTGAAGGAAGAGTTCCTTCTGGGAACCCTGCTTGTGAACTCAGTTGGAATTGTTGAATAGAGAAGTGGATAAAGATAGATAATGATGTTTGTTGACTGGAGCCACCATGCATATAAGTTCCCATCTCTCCATTTCTGGGAGCCCACTAGGTTAATCCAAGAATAACAGCAAGTCCATGAACAAATGCGCTTGTACCTTAAATGGGTTTTAATTTAGACACTTGAAATCTCAACATAATTAGACGTGTAGCAAATCCAGACTATTCATTTTCCTATAAGTTGTTCTTGATACAAAAAGCCATGTACCATCCCCCACAACATCCTTTGATAGAATATAGAAGCAGTAACACTAGGAAGTAAGAGGGGAGGAACGAATTTTGTCAGGTCTTTCTACATACTGCTATGGGTTTTTTTCCCGGCCGATATGAAATTGTAAATTACAATTAAACAAACTATCGCCTTTATCAGAAAATGGTATAAGATGTATTTAAAAACCCATCATTTGACTAGGATATTTTCATGAAATGGGTGCATGAACAAAGGGGAAAGCACCGGCCTCTATGTCTGTATTTGTTAAGGCTATGTCCATACTTGTGAAGAACTGTGCGTTAAGTTCTGCGCTCGAAAGAGTCAGTTGTGTTACGGTATAACTATTTTTAAACCCATTTAAAAAAATGATAATACTGGAGGATCAAATCAATAAAGGCTTAATGGTTATTAATCTATACTGAGTTGTTGCATTTTTGCTTTTTGTAAAAAAAAGTATGTGTTACAACCGATTGCGTTGGAAACATAGGTAACCGTCGTTAAACAATATGCGTGATTCATTTTCAGTAGAGTCAATGAACTCCCTTTATTTCTTCATTAACAGAATAATATCCAAGATTCAACTAACATACATTTATTGCATTCTGTTTAACAGTATCCCAGTTCGACACCTTTCTTTTATTATGACTAATTCATTCGCAACTAAATACCTAATTAATAAAACGGTGTACACTATACATTAACAAAATAAAGCGAATAAAGAAAATATCTGAATACCGAGTGCTAAAAGAATCTGCATGTAGATTCTATAACTTAATATTCGAATCAAACTAGGCCTGTATTTGTCCCCTCGAATAGTAACAAACATTCGGGGTCAGTTTTTTCAAGTGTGCTGTTTTGCCTAAATATCGTATTTGCTGCCCTATCATCGTCAATATGCGTTGGATCTTAAAGATATTAGTCTCATATTGTTCCCATGAACAAGGGCTTTCATTCCATGTATACTTTTCATAGGCTGTTCTAATATTTAGTGTCTTAAAACTCTGAAAACTGGATTTTTGCATCATTTTTCAACAGAAAAAACCAATGAAGTAAAATAAAAAAGATCTGCACAATGCCTAGAACATTTTTCTGCTTGTTTCTTTTCATTTCTCCAATACATCTAGGACTAAATTAGTTATAATTTACTTTTTGAGCATATGAATATGGTAACAATTTCTACAGTGGCCTTCAATAATTTCCAACATCAAAATAACGCATGAAATCCCTTTTATAACATGAATGGTTAAAAATATATATTTTTGTCATATCTATCTAAAACTGTATATTGAAGATGGTATACATGTATTGTTTACTGTATAAAAAATTCCACCTGATATTGTCATAACTTTTGGGTGACTGAGAGGTTATTGTCTGCAACCCTTATTTTCCAACCAGAAGGGATTTCATGCGTTATGGCTACAAAATAATGCATACAGGATAAACAAATAAAATAAGATAATTCATATAACCATTTTCTAGTCCCATCTCAATCTCCCTTATGGTACCACTACACAATTTGGTGATAATCTTAATTCAGGACAAATAACAGGCCAATAACCCTTAAAATGTCCCTTAGTAACGCATGAAAGCCCTATGTAAACTGGCAGTGACACATCAGCAGATATAGTAGAAAAGGTGGCCCAATATATTTATTTGGGTGCATTTCTGGTTTGAAAATGATTATAAATTAGTTGAGATTCAATTTGAAATGATTCAAAGCATAAAACTTGTTCAACTTATGTGTTATTGTGTGTGTTTTAAGCATAACGCATGAAGGCCCTTTGATTATGATTACTTCTAGGGTGGCTCAATAGATGTCAATAGATTTCTCTTTGGGTTGAAATTAATTACATTAGTTGCAATTGCATTGGTAATTATTTAAAGCAAGGTGAAACTCATTTTTATTTAATAAAAGCCAGTTCAACAAAATTACTATTGTGTTTTCCAACATAATAACGCATGAAATCCCTTCAATGATCATGATGAATGGTGGCCCAAAATATATATCTTGGGCTCTCTCTTTGGGTAGTAATAATTATAGATTAGTTTAGATCCTGTTTCAAATTATTTAAAGCAAGCTGATGCTTTTTTTAATTTCATATAGGCTGTTCAACTAAATTAGTATCATGTTGGTTTACACAATAACGCATGAAATCCCTTCAATGATTTCAATATAGGGTGACCTAATAAATATTTTCAGCTCTTTTTATTGGATTTAAAGTCATTATCAATTAGTTTTGATTTCATTTGATATGATTTAAAGCAAGTTGATATTATTTTAACTTCATGAAGCCAGTTCAACAAAATTACTATTGTGTTTTCCAACATAATAACGCATGAAATCCCTTCAATAATCATGACATAGTGTGGCCCAAAATATATATTTAGGGCTGTCTCTTTGGGTGAAAGGAATTATGCATTAATCTTTTTGCCATTTGTAATTATTTAAAGCAATAGGATGATACTTTTTATTTCAAAAAGGTTGCTCAACTAAATTAATATTGTGTGGGTATATACAATCACACATGAAATCCCATCAATGGTCTTGCCATAGGGTGGCCCAAAATATATTTTAGCTGTTTCTTTGGATTAAAGGTCATTATGAATTAGTTGTTAATCCATTTGACATGATTTAAACCAAGTTGATGCTTTTTTTACTTCATGAAGCCTGTTCAACTAAATTAGTATTGGGTTTTCCAACATAATAACGCATGAAATCCCTTCAATAAGCATGACAGAGTGTGGCCCAAATATATATCTTGGGCTCCCTCTTTGGGTTGAAAGGAATTATTCATTAATCTTTATGCCATTAATAATCATTTAAACCAATGGGATGATACTTTTTATTTCATAAAGGTTGTTTAACTAAATTAATATTGTGGGGGTTTAAAGAATAACGCATGAAATCCCATCAATGGTCTTGACATAGGGTGGCCCAAAATCTATTTTTAGCTGTTTCTTTGGATTAAAAGTCATTATAAACTAGTTGTTATTCGATTTTATATGATATAAAGCAAGTTGATGCCAATCTTATTTCAGAAAGACACTTCAACTAAATTAATATTGTGATTTTCCAACATAATAACGCATGAAATCCCTTCAATATCATAACAGAGGGTGGCCCAAAATATATATCTTTGGGTCTCTCTTTAGGTTGAAAGTAATTATGAATTAATTTTGGTTCCATTTGTAATGATTTAAAGCCAGAAGAAGGTATTTTTATTCCATAAAAGTTGTTCAACTGTTGTATTATTGTGTTTCACACATGAAATCCCTTCCCTAGACACAATATATGGAGTAAAAATATATATATTTGGCTATAATTTTGGATTGAAAATAATAATAAATGCTTATCTGTGCCCATATGAGCATCAAACGTACAGTTTATAGGTTTTACAAGCCATTCCCTTCAGTTAAATCAAATAGTTTCAATATTTTCCAACAAAATTGGGCTTTCACGTGTGACTGTATGAAAGAGGAAATTAAAAACTGACATGATAGGACAACCACAGGTCCGATTTTGTTGGAATAACATTTTCCCACAATGTCAAGACCAGTATATTATGATCCAAAGCCAGAAAATTATATTTAAAGTATTCTAAATTTTCCCCCTTTCCCAGATCCCAAAATAGCAAAACAGCACACTTGAAAAAACTGACCCATGAATACGAGAGATCAAGAAAAAATAACAAAATGGCAGTGACTGATATTCTATAACTCGGTTTTGGGACGACGTTCCAGCCATGCTGCTATCTTGGGGTGCGATTTAACTTTGGCGTTAAGAGCTTTTAGATTTGGGTAGGAGTCTAAATAATCGGGCATCATTCCTAGAAAACGCTCACACACGGCGAAGAAATGGACATCAGCCACCGTAACCTGTAAGTAAAATATCATAGATTCTTAAAATATAAGCAGGATCTTGGTGTTTAATCGCACACATTCTGATAGGATTTTATTATTATTATTAATCGACTCCTTAACTTTGTAAACTGATTTGGGAGTTCTATATATATATTGAATTTATTTTCCAGTTTTTATAATACAGTTACATGGAATAGGACAATAACTTCTACAGTGTAGGTCTTCCATTTTGCCCTTGAAATCAAAATTACAGCAAAGTTTGACAAATAGATTTACATTTACATTTACATTCAGTCATGTGAGTAAGCTACAACAATATCTAGGTGAAAGACTGTTTTCGGTATCACTTTCTTCTTATACAGGGGGGGTAGGTCACACTTGGTTCGGGACACGTGGCTAATTTGCATATATGTTGTAGAGGGCTTGGAGCAGTAGTAGTGGTGGGTTGTATCTCTATATCAATAAAATAAGGGTTTGGAGCCTTAAACCCCTATCTTCTCTGAAACCGCTGACCAGATCTCCATTATATTTCACATGCACATTGCCGAAAATGGTGCCGAACCATTCCACTATGTTTCATTAACAAATTAGGGTTGGAAAGTGGTTAAAAATGGGTTTACATCGAGCACCCCCATCCAGGGCCCCCAGCACTGCCTGAAAACAAACCTATCAGTGCCCCTACATCAGGTTTCTGGGTCACCCAATGCATGACGTCATGGACGGCACATCATTGCTTCACTATGGAACGGGAGTTGATATATTTCCACCGAAAGGAGCATCGTCAGAGTTGAATCAGTTCATAAACTATTGTTTGTGATGGTTTTTGAAGTCGAGCAGGGGGAACCCGCCCACTAATTACCTCACAATGAAAGATGGAACGGGAGAGGGAGAGGGATTGGGACAGGGACAGGGACAAGGACAGGCAACACAACAGCACGGCACTGAACAGTGACCAAAAAAAGCATCTAAACAGGGTTCCATTTGTGGTATGAAGATACTAAGTTATAGAGACAACTTGAAAGAGAAAGATAGTGGGAGGGGGAACAAGTAGAGATGAGGATGTGGGCCCCACTGCCCCACTAGCAAATCCTGTGCGTAGCACAGGTATTTGCTAGTTTATATTATATTTATATCATTATTATCCCTGATGGAAATACATAATACTGTTGAATCAAAGGAACATGCTTAGGTTACTGATTCTGTTTTAGATGTGCCTTATCTTTCTGCAATGCTAAACGTTTCTAGCTGTTCAGAGATAGTGACTTGCTCCCCCGATTTTTACCGTTTTACCGAGGTTTCCCAACCCAGGCCAATTTATGATCGACCAGTTATTTTTTAAGATGTGTCCGGGGATGTGTCACACTGGATCTTGTCATGGTGCCACATATCTATGAGGACAATACTTAATGAACTTACATTATCTCCAACGAAGTAACCATTCTTTGAATTCTTAGCAGCGTGTCTTTCGAGGAATTCCATCGTCGACGGTAATAAATTTTCAAGGAGACGCTGAGATTTAACCTTCTTCACCTCCTCATGCTTCTCCAGGACCATTGTTTTGATGATATCATCACCAACCTCCTCAATTTTAAGAGCAATGGCCTGTGCTAGGGCATCGTCCTCCAGTGTATTTGGAGCAAGGCCTAGAAGATTAATTTGAGATTGAGTATTGCAGTGTAAAAATAATTTATAATGTAACGGGCCCTTATTTCTGACATAACGAACAGATATAGCATAGGCCTACTAATATCCCTATTGATTGAAATATATTTGTTCTACTTGTTCTGAATTTCATTAAAGTACGAAACCAATATTTCAGGAAAATATCATTCCGCGGTTAATATGAAAACTTAAATACTTCAGGATTAACATTCTAATTAAATTTTAGAATTAACATTCATTTACGAAGGACTTGTATTTATATCCTTACCGTGTTTTCTTGTTATATAATGCGCAATTGCTAGTGTCTGGGAAAGCTGGTAACCGGTCGACTTATCGGTCAGAGTAGGAATTTGCCCGAAAGGCTGATCTGATAAAGAAACGGGAAAATACTGAGTTACTGGAAGTTTGTAAATATGAAAATGCCCTGTATATATATATGTGTCTTGGGCATAATTTTTATGTGGTTTAAGGGCATGGTTGACGTATGTAGAGACCCACATAATATACCATAATAAACCTCTTAGCCATGCATGACCTGTTGGCAGGTTAATGGTCGAAAGTTGTGTCCGGGACTTTGGAAGATAATGTGTTTATGATAGGTATATTCAGCCCACGGATGAGTCTTTTTTAAAAAATGCAAACAATGTTATAAGGTATCACAAAATTATACTCATTCAATTGAAAATGTATTAAATATATTGCAGCAGTTGAATCCTATGTTATCCGCAATTACTAGGGACTAATTTGCATGATGTTTCAAATCAGTCCCCATGCACAACCGCGGTCGTTCCATTTACCACAACCGCACCTCTACCCATTTAAATGGAACGAAAGCGGAGGGAGAAAGGAAGTTTAAAGATTGGGCAGCATTGTTTTACATTTGTCATTGACAATATAGAGTTATGGTATCTATTTTTAAATGTTATTGCGTGGAAAACTGTAACAAAATATATATGCGAAAATTTGTACGATAACATTTCCTGGAACTAAAGTTTAATTGTACATTAAACGAATAAATGGAATAAATATCCGCAATCTATGAGGCAGAGAAACGGTTGCAACTCATTTATTTGATTTCCTTTTAAACTTTGACAATTTTTCCACACTACTTTTCAAAACAATCATAGAAATGCGAGGTTTAAAAATACATAGCGCGAATATGGCATCCCTTGCTTTCATTGTTTTGGATTATTCAGTTGTTCAAATGCGTACTTCATATAAGTTTGAACTGCAGGAAAATGTTAGTGCAATCTAATTTTGTGCAGTCTTCTCTAGAATTTCCAAACATCACCAGACTTACCTTTTTTAAAAGCTGCCCATTCTTCTCCCACCATTGGTATACGTTTGTCTTCATATTTAATCCCAGCAAGTTCCATCAAAATCCTTAGGGTCTCGCCTCTGCCGCGAGCGTCCCAGTACAGCAACTGATAAGTCATGGTGTTTAAAAGATGAAAATTTAAAAATAGGGATGGATCTATGTGTCCTCAATGACGCCCAAGCGCGAATGTCCACTCCTTAACTTCCTGGGCATTTATATACTGTACACCAGAGCGGGATGTTCACGGTTGGTTTAACCTGGAAGCCAATGACATATCGTCCTAAAATAGAACTGGGAAAGTATATTGTACCCCGGATATAATTCTTGGTCACGATAAATTATAGGAAATATCTAGAATATTCTTGCCAAATTCGCTTTTACGCTACTATAATTTCCTCCGTCATGGATCCAAGCACTCATTATATTGCTTGAAACTCGATCATGCCATTGCATTTCAATCAATTAAATGGTAATGTATCTTATTACTTCGAATGCCCAGCAGGGGGTTTATATAAAACAAGAAGGAATACGATTGGTAAATTAATCTTTTAAAAATGATTTGAAATAATAAACTTTAATTTAATCAGTCAACATACAGAACCAGTGAATTTAAGTCCACAATTTCCCCCTTCATGAAACCACTCATTATACTGCATAATTTTTAATAAAATAAATGGTGGTGTATAGATTAATTACTTCAAATATCCATCAAGTATCTCAGTAACACCAGTGGCTTTTATATATATATTAAAAAAAACTACGATTGGTCAATTATTTTTGGATTAGAACCAGGAAATTTTAACGCGAATGGATAACGTCCGCATCCACAATGAGGATAAACTAGTCACGCATCAATACTCAGGTCAAAAAAATGTCTAGAGTATTATATCAAACACATTGAACTATGACAGGGTGTATTTTTAAAATACTATATTTACTCATAACACTTTAATCAACTACTATGACAGAGTAGATTAGAGTAAACGAGAGTCCCCTTTCTCTATATATAAGGACGGAGACAGGATATTAAACAGTGTTTTAATGGATGCAGTAAAACTGTGACAGAAATAAATAATACATGAACTAATTATACAGACGTTTATAAACTTATGAATCAATGCATTCCTTAGCATTGATGGTGACCATTAATTGTCCCACGCACCGGAATATCGAGTAATACACCTTTAGAAAGCAGGGCATTCGATTCGCATGGAAAGCCAGGCATTTTACTATACGAGTTGTGTCCCCGGACCTGGTTTACAAGCTTAAAATATGGAGAGACTCTGTGGTATTTGGAGATGTCAAAATATTTTCCGATTTTCTTCCAACGTACAGAGATGCTTATTTTATAATTTCTTGTATAAATCCAGTTGAAAGCATCTTCTGAAAATATTATATTAATTGGAGGCGAAACTCATGATTCCATTTCAATTTAATTAGAAGCAGCCAAGCGACTCGATGTTACCTCGCAAACCGCACATTTCCCACAGGAAAATACCCGAGAACTATGGGCACTTCATGGACGCATTTCAGGGACAATTACTTCATACTAACCTTTAATTTCACTTCAACGTATGCACTTCCGTTGCAAGTTCCGGTGATGCCATCTCCTTCAATTAATCATTTTATTATTTAGCTTCTATCTCATCCCATATTTCAGTAACAATGTGTATCAGAATGATTATCAAATATTCAGAGACATCGGAGATATATATATAGTGAACATTGAAATCAGTCATTTATTCATAACAAAATATGCATGTACAACAAGAAAATACTTGATGCTGTGATTATATTTACAGCATTTTATCACATGAGAATATCTCACTGTATTATTCATAGCTCCGTGCATGCAATCACCACAACGTGTGTAATCAAGTTTGTCCCTATACACTTAACATTCAACTCTACAAGTCTACCATCTCTAATTTCTTCCTACCCCGGGCACTGTCAACTTTCATAATCCAGCTAGGCGATTACGGCGATGTATGAAAATCAGAGATTGTAACATTTTCATTGAATGTGGCTTGACATTATTATTTAACGATGGATAGAGCTCCTATGGTCTTTCCCAGCTCTGTTCATATAGAATTATAACAAAAGTGCATTACACGTCATTGAGGTCACACATAAATAAATGGATGGATGAAATCCCCCGGCTCTTAAAAGAAAAAAAAGATGATAGTAGACGAGTTTGACTGGAAATATTAGATCACCTTCATTAGACATTTTACGTCCTGAACTATAGCCGTGTCTTAGGAAAAAAAATCAGAGTAGGTACCTCCCTGTTCTATCCTCCAAAGGTTTCTAGAGTTTCTATAAGAACATACCTAGGTCAGATCATATACATGTACTAATAGCCAGGAGGCCATTAGTTTAGGCAGTTTACTCTACCGCGGTTGTGACATTTCAGTGCATATTATCTTTGCAACTTCTGTTCGTAATGCGGCAGTTTTACAACCTTCTCGTCATATAAATGGCATATTTATTTTACAGGTCTTCTATGCATAATTAAGAATATTGGTAAAAACACTAACTGTACATATATGTTGCCTGCTAAGCCAGGTATAACTGTGTTTTTCAAAACAAAAAATATATAATGTAGGACAGTGTAATAAATAAGTAGAAGCAACGAGATTATACTTCTTCCACTCTCGTTGGTAGAAGCATGCATGACAAAGAGAGAATACTGCTCTGCTCCGGCTAACAATATCATATAGTGTGGCCACAAACTTGGAAATATAAAATAATACTCAGCGACAAAGCAGCCATCTTTCTAATGAAATTCTGACCCATTAGTCAATAGAATAATGTTGAATCAGAGAACATACTATATATCTTAGATATTAGGACATTCGTACATAAATAGTTAAAATCAAGATTAGGAACCGCAATTAGAACCCGATGGTGAGCAATTAAACCATGAAACAGAGTCCCAGGTTTTTTCTTATTGTTACTATCTTGAATATAAGTAAGCCCTGTATTTGATTTGGTCGCCTGGGACGATATTTTCCGGAAAAAAACATTGACACTCATTTCTGCAGTTTTCATGCCTTACCATTGCGTAATGGTGCTACTATTTACATCAGATACACATGTTCCCGTTTTATATTCATGCAATCTGCTCCAGGAATTGTCCATTACGATGTGCATCTCACCTCCTAGTACTTAAATTTCTACCGTAGCATATGCCCATCATAACGTTGATAAAATAAAAATTAAACGTTCAGTGCCATTTCGCTTAGAGCTTATATGTTCCTATCATACATGGAATCTTGTAGTATTCTGATAAAGCTTTAAATGAATATATAGTTCGTGAGTATATATATATGTATAGTATGTACATTGCATTCTTTATTATTCCATAGTTAATTCACATCGTTTAAGCCCTGTATGTAAGTCCCAATACCCAAATCTTACTTCCTAAAAGATTTCTTTAATTACCTATCAATTATGTACCTAATTATGATACAATGCCTGATACATCCATAATAAACTCCGGGCAATAGTTTAAAAAAATAGGTTTGATAATCATGCATATTTTTCAAAGGTACAACTGTACACACCATACCCCTATTAATATATATGTGAACAGATCTTAGTAACATTTCATTCAATACAACATATATTTGCTGTCTTTCTACAAGGATTATTTACACATTCATAACACAGACTGGGCACAAGTACACATGTGGGACACAGAATCAACGAACAAAACCATAACAGCTGTCTAACCCTATACAAGTCCATAATAGTTGTTTTACAGTGCATTTACTATTCCCATGATCGTGAACTTTAGTGAAAATTTCCTAGATTATTTGCATGACACTACATTTCGATCCTTGGATTATAAATCACCGTAGAATTGCAACATGGATTTTTAGGAAAACAAAGCTGCTAAAGGTAAGGCTGGAAATAATATTCTATTAGAACTCCAATAATCTTCAAAATGCTAATAATTCCCACTCCTCCTTGACACACAGGACATATTTCTGTCACCACTCATTCAATCTTTATATTATGATCACAGGATGATGTACATTGCCATAAACTTTCATTCCAATCAACGATAACCTTTTTATGCAGGTATCAAAGGATCCTGGAAAACACTAGTTATATGCTTGAATAATATGCAACTCCTTTACATTCACCTTGGTATACATGCGTTCGTGTATAATTCTATATACGTGTATCATTGCTGAAGTATATTTTCTGCCTACCCGGTATTTCCGCGCAAATTAGTTAACAACATGTGGTTTCAACTAGCCAGTATAACCAGCCCTTCCTTCCGTACAGGAACAATAAAGATGGTTATACTCCGTCTAAGTTTCAACTGCGGTAAGCTATATCGTATGGCAACATTCTTGATGACCTTCAGGCTTTCAAACATTGATTGTATCTACGCATATCCAGTGTGAGATATAAAATATTCGGGGTCAACTGTATCATTGAATCAGTTGGGAAAACGCTTTTTTCCTGTTTACTAATCCAGCTCAAAGTATCATATTGGAAATAACTTGGGTGAGGTAATCGACGATACTTCTGAATTCGAGTTTCCACCTTTTACCTCAATCATAACTGAGATTGCATGATACAAAGTGCAATCACCCGTCACCTCTTTTTTCTAATAACATCTTGAATTACAATTGACATATAAGTAATAAAAGAAAGAAACCACCGAAATTCATTAGAAACATTGTTCTTTAGCAATTGGCAACGTATGTAAGACCAAGTGAAGACTACATTGATAATAACAAGAGTCCCTCTTTCACGATATGGATAAATCAATCACAAGATAAAACTGATATGCTAATACCCTTCCATGAATATCAATAGTAAATCACGGACGACGGTGTCCATAGGGTCAACATCTATTCACTCGCAATCAATAACACAATAGGGCTTCCTCAATGGTAATCTCAATTTCAACCTTTGCCACATGCAAAACTGAAGCCATGTTGAAATAAATGTTAAAATCCGAGAATTCCTAAGCATTTTTCATGTCATTTAGGCTAATTTAGGGAATTTCGTAATACTACCGTCGCTCCATGGAATACTTAGGTTTTAGATAACTTATAGAACAGATAATGTCAATATAAAGTGTACCATTAAGCTATAATCATAACTGTATAAGTATATTGATTTTAATTTGATGTATGAAAGGTTGTTTCAACAATTATTTAACAATGCACTCGCGTGTGAATTAAGTTTTGATCTTCCCTATGTGTATTTTCCCTATTTTCATCGTGTCTGAAGTTTAACATCCAATTAGAAACCCCGGGGAAGATCATTGGCAATTTTCTGATAAATAACATTTCGAGCTAAACATCATTAACAATATTTTCATTGTATATAGAATCCCCCTTCGTGCCAAGGTACGCGGCCCATGGCTGCTGTTTTGCCGGCAGGAATTTGATATCAAAGAACGACAGCTCCTTTTCTTGTTTGTCGTCTTTTGTCTTGTCTTCTTGTGATAGTGTCACATTCATTCGCACTAGTTCTTTCCTGCCTAGTACTTCGACTAAATTGATTTTAGTGACTTCGGTCACATACTCAGAACGTATGTATGTTCCATCGGAAGCGCGGATCTGGGCTTCGCGGTCAAACATGAGAACAAGATCTAGCGTTCCATCGCCATCCACATCTCCGACTGATCCTAGAAAGAAAGTCCAATATAAACTTGAAATATGATGATTTTGAAGAGTTGGTTACATTTTAGATTGCAAAATCTAAAGTCAAAGGCAAATCTAAACTCAATACTAGCGGTGAACGTACAGCGGTGGGCGTGTCCCATGTACCAAGTAGTATAAGGAACTGGGGATCATACCCAGGCTAAACCTAGCCAGGGCAAAATGATATGAAAATGATAGAACTGTAGAGTGTGTAATTATGGTGCTATCCACCAGGCCAAATAGGTCAAACCCCAGAGTTAATCAGAAAATATTTATGAACAGGAAGAAAATAATTCATTAAGAGTGTGTGACATACTATAATCATAGACGTATTGTTACCAAACTGCAAGATGAATAACAGTAGTGTAGTAATTACTCTACATGTAAGCTAGCCTATACTTGTGAGACGTATATGAACTTACCTGTGACCATTTCACTAGCAGCCATTACTGTGCACAGCTCCCCGCTAGGCTCCGCAAGAGCTGGGGGCCTTTTCCTAAGCTTGCCCTGCGCCTGTTGTGGGTTGTCGGCAGCACTTTGTATATTAGCGCCTTGTGAGGCTCGTGCACCCGGACCCATGCTTTGCCCCGGAGGCAGCTTTTTGCCGGTGACATGGGCGTGGGCTGTTCTTAAGCCATGGTTTGTTCTCTGGGCGAGGTTGTGAGCAGGGCGAATGTGAGCAGATGGTTGTCTTTGGTTACCGGCAGGGGGCACCCCTCGAACTTGTCGGGTTGTGCGCCCTGCACGCGTAGGCCCGGTTGAGGTTCGTATTGAATCTAACATTTTCTTGTCACTACTTGTTAAATCTGTGCAAATGGTAATTAGACATTGTATTTGAGTTTTTCTTGAATCTATCTTTAGACAAACTAGTTAAGTTAAAGCCGTTGGTTTCAATTAATCTAAGTAATTTGTAAACATGGTGTTATGGAGTCATTCTATGCTCCACATATATTAATGAACAGGAATAATATAATAAAACAAGAAACTGATAAAACAAGTGTAAAGAAAAGAAAGAAACTTACTGTAGTGTAACTTAGTTGCTGGGATCTCTGTGATTTTCAATGGTGTTTTTTTCAGCGTTCGATCCATTATAAACACTTCTGTGCTGAACTTGTTAAGGTCAAGTTCACAGGGGCTGGAATAGGTCGGCGGAGTCGGGGTGACGACTGGTTGCACATCTGTATGAGGATATTAGCAGCCAATGCATTTATTTCAATATTGGATATTGGTTTGCTAGATCGTATAAACCCGATCTAAATAAATTCTCTTAAATGAGCAGAATCCAATATATTATTTTAACACAATTCATAGATGAATAAAGAAGAGAAAAAAAGAAATGATTCCAGTAGGAATGTACCATGTGGTTTCCCATACGATCCCGGTCCTGCTTTCCTACCGATATCATCAGCTTCTCCACCAGGTATGGCTCCGGCAAATGCTAGCTCTTCATCCCCGCCCGCATAACCTGGGAACATGCTGTCCGTGTCCAGGTCTCCATCAAACATACTCGGAGGTCTGTCCTGGCCGTTTGACCAACTATCACCAGCTATGTCTCCTCTTGATCCATCGTAACCTATTGGCAATAACGGTAGAATAAATTGAAGGGAAACCATTGTATGAATTACGGTATCCGGATAACTATTATTCTCCCCTACACATGAACTATCTTAGTTCACCTTGTTTTTATCTAACATCGAAATTGACACTTCTTTGCAATTTATAAAATAAATTCTACGCCATGTTTTTTTTGTGTACTAATGGATATATGATTCAGGTTCTCCCAGTAATGGCAAAAATACATTAGATATTAATTACCTTGCTGTGGGAAATTTTGATATTGTTGACCATATTTGTCCAGTCCCCGTAAGTAGGAAGGGTATTGATAGCTGGGCACGCTGGCATAATCATTGTTGGGATCATAATTGTGGTATTCAGAATATTCTTGATAGTCTCGGTCTCCTTGACTGGCTGCATGTGGCTGCCTGGTCTGAAAGTTGCATTCAACACAATATTTATTGTAGCCCTCGTATTAGAGACATTTCATAAGCTTGTATATCATAAATTACACAAAGAAAAAAACATCCCAACAACAAATCCCAACAACATAATTTCTTTAAAAGAATCATTTTGTTTTCAATATTCTCCTTATTAAAGGAAATATTGACCGGGTTTGACAAGTAGAGTCTCTTCAGTGTTTATCTCCTGTGGAGAGGAGTCCTTATAGGTGTATGGGTTTGAACCCATTCATGGTTCTGCTGCGGTGTTCTCTTATCAGGCGATCATAAAAAGCGTTTAGTCTTAGTATTAGTATTACCACTTGATGACCAGCTACAAGTTTGCCTTACCTTCGGCTGTAGAGGAGAGTCTCTTTTCCTTCTTGTGTTGCCGTATGGTTTCTTGTCATGTCTACCCTGTACTCTGAATATATAGGCGTCTCTGTGGGTCTCAGCCGTCCGCACCACCAGGTCAGATGTCATCTCGTGCTGATCTGTCACCAAACTCCACAACAATTTTCCAGTTTTCCCATCCATTATTATGACCTAAAAAGTGTATTATAAAGTGCGACCCCGGAGGTCAACCTATGTATGTTACGTATTTTCATGGCAAAGTATATGTTTTTCTTACAATTCCTACTCACTAAGTTGTATCGGTCTATCCGATAAAAAACAATAAGCATGTATATATTATTTTTTGTACAACTATTTACCTTCGAGTGGTTGAATCGAGGCCAGGATCCATGATTTAAATGCAACATCAAATCGAGGGTGTCGTCATTATTAAAATAGGCAGGCGCAGGGGCGCTGAAATAATTATTTAAAATGTAAATGTGAATGTCTAAAACATGGGATCATTGAGCAAAAATAACATTTCAGTAAATATATAAACTGTTAGCTGACATAATATCAATTAATTACATTAATTACCTGTGAGCTTCGTATCCAGAAAATGCCATTTTCCAAATCTCTTTAAAAGTATCCCCATCATACACAGCCACCGTCCCATCGTATGCGGCTATTGCAATATCCTTTATCCCATCTCCATTTAAGTCTACGCACACTGGAGGGACCATAATACCCTTCATGCTACTACTGCTCATAACAAATAAACAATGAATATATAATCAAATAACAGTGAGACTATACAATTGAAGGGTTTTTGGAAGAACCTTTAAATTTTCTAGTGTGTAATCGCGAAAAACTATCAATTTTCATCTAAGAAACCCAAATGCGCAAAAGGTTCATATAAGAACCCCAATGAGCCATATTACTTTAGACTTTGGGTTTGGAAGATCTATTAAACTTGCATAGAGATATACTCTAATGCAAAGATTTTGTATACATAATAATAATTCGTGTAATGTTATTAGAACTGACCTGAAGAGTTGACAAATTCCATATTTATCATCACAATGGATATTTGACCGACGCTTGTAAGTACCGTTAACATTTGGTACTTCCATGGTTGAATTCCACCCGCGAACATATCGGTATAAATCCGGCACAGAAATCATGAATAGTGATCCTAATAAAGAAAGAGAAGATACAAGTTTGTATGGTGCTATTAAAGATACTGAACGCAAAAACTGTAAAACGATCGTATTCATTTCAAAATTAAGAAAGGTTTCTGAATTGTTTCTGAAGAAAAGAATGATCGAAAAGCAATGATACTTGAAAAACAGTTATAAAATACATACACCACACTATCATACACACAATGGCATATACTCATAAATAAACATTTGCGAGTTTACCATCGTATCAAATCATGAAAATGTGGAATCGGTTTACTAAAGACAATTCTAATTAACACCATTAAACCGCAAAACGAATCTCCAGCCACATCACAACTATAGTTAATGTAAAACTTGAGTTCTAAAATATTCAAATATTTCATGATAGTGAAGGGATTTGATATGATAACAGTATTGAATGTTATAAACTTTATACCTGGAACCCTCGCTTCTCCAGTGCCAAAGAGCACATATTGAGAACCATCTCCTGTGACATGCATTACAGGCGGCATGTAAGTCTGGAGCTTTTTTGCCACTTCAAAAACTTGTCCAAGAGATTTCCCTGTCTTCCCACTTAAGAGAATCAATCGACCCGGACTCAACAGTGACTGAAAAGAAAATGATGGACTCGATGTAATTGCAACGATTCATGTCTCAATAAGTGAGGACAGAGAGTTTTCATATATAGTGGGTGTGTATACGCTTTGATGTGGACAAAGGTTCGAATGACTATAGAGGAGCGGTGACGAAACAGTCATGAAGCTGAATTCTCTGACTCAGGATAGTTAATTGAACCATATCTTTTTCATAAACAAATTATTGTGATCTATTTTCATTCCGTATAAGCTTACCTGTCGTTTATGCGCAACCAATTTCTGGAAAGAAACAAATAAAATAAGATAAATTAATTAATGAACATATAAGGCAATTCTACTATTATCACTATTATTCATTAGGAAATAATGAGTTTTAAATATTCAAGAAAATGTATATATACTTTCTTAAAACAAGTTTATCATTCAATACAAAACTTGGCCATAGAACATTTGAAAAACACCCTCAAGTATGAACCAAATCTAGCCATACGAAAAGACCGCATCGTCAAACAAACCGTAACTTCACACTGCATAGAGTATTATAATGACCGTGTAGCTATTAATTAATCAATCAGAGATGGAAGAGTTAGTTTTTGTAAGATTTTAACCAAAGCTTCTGTTATTTCACCTTTCCCCAAAATTAGAAGTTCGGAGGTACCACTTAATTCAAATGAGATTCATGTGACCAATGGATAGAATTTACAAACAGTTCGAAGGTAAAACATTAGTTCGATTCTGAAATATATACCTACCTAAACAAATAAATAATGCTGTAGAACAACATGTAATTTTCAAGAGCAAAACGTTGTAAATCACCTTAACACCAACATGCTTTTTACCTGGAAGTTCCTTGAGACAGGACCAATGACGATAGCTATATATGATAAATGTACATTTGTCTTAATTAAAATAACATATATTGAAAATAACTTAAAGCATAGAGGGACAATTATTATAGAAACATGAATTACGGACAAAACAGAACACTAACTGTTGATGAAACAAATACATTGGGTATACGCTTGCAGAACATGTTGGGATATAATATATATATATTACACAGAAATCAAATCAGTGCGTTTGTGGAACATTCGTAAAACAGGACAATAAGGGAGTAATAAGTGTCTCAGAATAATACACAGACGAGAAAATAACAGTGTCAACGATATTCATGGAAAAATAACATAGATACGTATCTGTAGGATGGACATCTAACACAATATAACCGTTGGTTCTAAATATACATGACACACACAAATCCATTATACTTACAGCATGAGGGAAAGCATCATCACCACCATGGGCAATCAGTATCTCTTCTACTCCATCCTGGTCAAGATCCGGCAGTATGACTGGGTTGTAAACGTTCCATGCAGCGTTTAGCACTTCTTTGTCACCATGCCACAACACAGATCCTGAAAATATCATTAGAAATATAACAAAGGCAATCGCAATTAATTTTGATATCACATTTTATCTATATTAACTTTTAGTGACAAAAGCGCACGTGTGAGTGGCAATGCTTAATAAAAATTAAGCATAGGCTCAGCATAATTTTGGTTGGTTGGTTGACTTTAACATTAACTGCTTTGTGTGGATTATAGATCATTTCCTAGTAAATTGAATACAGCACAAGCCTTACCATTTCTGGTGTCAATTGCCATGATCGTTCCCATTTTGCCTGTTAAAATACAATCTTTGCGTCCATCACCGTTCACGTCTAGAACATCACATTCTAGATCAGTTACTCCGGAGTATGTCATCAAACGCCAAAGCTCATGTCCATCCGTCCCTCTCAAGGCACGTACCATGCCAGCACAGGGAAAAGTTTGATCTAAACAATAAATATAGCTTATATAAAGTCTATTATAGAGCAGTCCTCAGAAAACCCACATCACCTTTACCACGTTCATAAAAATATATGAAATCTATGTCATTCAATAAGATGTGTAGTGAATGGAACCAATTACCAGCCGAATTAAGAAGAGTCATAACTTTTGAAAGAATTTAAAATAAGAGCGAAAAGATTACAAGGTTCGGATTGTCTTAAATTGTAGGAAATCCTGCTCTTATGATAATGTAACATAAGTTTTAGTGTTTTTTCAAGTATTTTCAAAGTATGTTCAGGTTTGAATGATTCAAAGTAGAATAATATGATACTTGGTTGCATGATGTGAGTTATGTATTTTGCCCCTCATTTACATATATCTGAATCGCGACCAGGCACCAGAGGAAGACCACATTAGGGTAATCTGTTTGTATATATTGTTTAAATATTGAACACTTCTCTTTTTAAATATTGAACACATATCATAAAAGTTTAATGTAACCGGCCTGGATAAATAAACGAATTACAGAAGCCTTTGTGATGTGGCATTCTGAACTGAGAGATTAACACCTTGATATAATACATACTCCGTTGTTTACATAGGCTCTGCATCATATCTGTTGTTGAGACTCTAAAGCCAAATTCTTCCATGAGACCAACCAGGACATCTTGCTTGCCATCGCCATCCACATCAACCAGTCGGACAGCAGACTCTGTTCCTGTTCCACGAGTGAAAAAAGAATTGAGGTGAGGTCGACACACATATGGGCAAAGCTAGCGACTACAAGCGGTGTTACGAACATGCAGAGAGAAAGCTAGAGAAAGCATCGCTCTTTGAATGGTGCTATATATATGAGTTATGCATTCCATTTCATTATAACATTAACCACTTTATCGATTCAAAATAAGATAGCGTCCTCAAACATCATTCTATAAGTATACATACATAATCTTTGGTGATTTTCATAGTTCACAACAAAATAGGAAAGATCTTAAAGGCTCTATGAGCTATGAATTTTGTTTAATGTCTAACAGCACGGCTTTTTTTTCGGATAAGGACATTTCGAAAGGAGGTCGGGGTGGGGGGTAGGGTAGTATAGAGGGGGAAGGAGAGGGAGGAGCAGGAGAGGGGGGAGGCGGTGAGGGAAGACGAAGACCTTGTGTAATTCATATTTAGAAAAAGCTTCCTACCTAAGTTAGGTAACACCAATGTCCACGGAGAGCTCCTGTGATACGTCCTCACGGCAGACCGATTCCCACTGTCTGTAAACTGTGGCACAATAAATGCAAAACCAAAAGCTATGCTGATGCCCATGAGCAGAACCGCGATAAAACAGGCAACGCGAGTCTTCGTGAGAAGGCCTGTTTTGGCAAAGCGTACCTTCACGTCGTTCCCAAGCCGGCGAGCGGTGTGGATTGTTGGCATCGAGTCCATTTCAATGCTCTCGGGCTGTCATAAACAAAATTATCAGGAGCAGATTGATTGATATTGTCTAAAGGAGCAATTAGAAACAAATGGTTGCTGAAAACAGATCCATTTATCGGTTTATCGGATACACAGTTCATCTATGGCGTCGAACATCCTCACGAATAGTTATTAATTAAATATTACAATTCTACAAACACTACGACTATCAATCGATATAATAGGGAAATACTTCTCGCCCTGAATTTTGCACATGAATTATCATTATATTCAAATATATGCTTAATATGTCTGGTCGATAATTGCACATAAGGCCTATATATAGCTGTCGTTAAAAATAAGATACAAATAAAACATACATAACATACGCAGGACTGAAAACAAATAATTACCTGATTTCCATTTGCATGCGTTTTGCTGAGGCCATTTTGTGTTCTAGTCGTGGAGACGCCCGCGACTTCAATGCCATTGTATTGGCGAAACAAAACATCATCTTCTTCCTCGTTGTCGCTCGCGTCTTGGGCTAGTTTTTCATACTGAGTAGTTCTGTGGACCGATGGATTATTTGCTGTGTATCGAAGGTAAAATTAGCGTGTATTATTTCCAAAGGTTAAGTAAATAATTCCATATATGTTCATGATACCTGTATTAATAAACATTCCAAATAATAACAATTGTAATATAATTGAGAATATACAACAGATGATTATTTCAACGTTACCTTCTCGTCCTTACACTAAATATAGACAACAGCGATCACCAAATTTACCTTATAACGCACGCTTTAGATATAATTATATCTGTGCGTTTAAATATTTATTAGTTAAACCTAAATAGCGATCGAGCAACACTATCAGTGATCATTACAATAATGTATTCAATGCCCTCACATGCCCAGGTAATTCGGTTGTGTTCGTTATGCAATTGATGTGATCGTTGTTGCATAAATGTTAGTGAAGTTCTACGGCCTACAAATATCAAGCTAGACTATACAAATGGCGATTGCTCCTTTTGAGATCGATGCTATTTTCACAAACAGAATAAATCGTTCTATGACATATTTTATAATGCGTTTCCAAACATTTAGTATTTAAGCCCACCCAAATAATTCATCGATACACATCACCTGCCACCACTGATTTTTATTCAAAAGATCTATTTATAAACTGATCATATCCTCAGGTGAAAGGTTACTTCTTTATGCTTATAATTCCAAAACATTGTCAATAAGCATCTTGAGGTTGTTATCGGAAGAATAAATCTTATCGATAGTTATTGATAGCTTTTCTTTTGAGTCTTGTTTCAAAGAGCGCTTTACAAGTTTCAAGAAAGGCCACCCGTTCAACGTGGATAAGCCTTCTGTATGTGGGTGCATATGTATGCAGGCTATAGATATCAATGATAATGGGTATGTTTGTCCCAGTTTCATCGATTTGTGTTGATATGTATGTATACTCATTTTCTAAAAGCTTTTAGTTCTAAAAATTACTGGCATATCTACTGTGGTCCCTAGTATTCCAATAGAGACTACAATTGCCTAACAAGTAATTAAACAAGTACGGTACACAGTTCACCTGATTTTAGGATCTAAAAGAATTAGTGTACGTTACTGGAGTGGCCCTGAAGAAGGACAGAGATGTCCGAAACGTTGACCAATTAAAGTCCAATAAAAAGTGCAAAAATTCAATCCACAACCCTCTTTTTCAACCAAGTCATAAGCTAAAAGTATGTGAAATTCAGACGGTTGGCAGCACCCCTCCCAACATCATATTGTACGTTATATATGAAACTGTATGTATGTATATGTACGACTATTACCTGGCTGAAGGAATATTTTGAACACAAAATAATTATATAGGCCTACCGTACGGTATATCAAAGTTTAAAAAAAAATCAATTGCTCTCCACATAGGCTTACCGTACCGGTACGTAACCCTACGCTACAATATCCATTCCATGGCCTATGCCCGCCCCAACTATGGACTACAATGGCAGTTATTGAATATGTGTAGGATAAGTTGTGTGTGTAAGCTACGGTACACACTGTAACGTTAGGCCTACATTCAAGTTACGGCACTGGATATTGCGCATAGACTTCGCAGGAACTAGTAGCAGGGTAGGCCTATATAGTATAGGGTTTGTGGCTCAGCAGAAAGTCAGTGTGAGGCAGATAAAAATAAACCCGATAATTGAAATCGTTAGGCCTGTGTGAATGTTTTGTTTTTGTTTTGTTAAATCTCTTAAAATTAAGGGAAAACATGAATACTAGTCTATATTTCATAAGATGAGGTGATCATTCAGAGATTACTACTGAAATACCACTAGATGCTACGCGAGTTATTCCGTACATCATGAATTAGGATTGGTAACACAACGTAGATCTAGGGCTAGGTAGGCCTACCATACCCGGCCTTTAAACTAGTACGGTACTGGAATGATGTAGTATGGTCTATGCCTATGGATGGTCACTAAGCCTAAGGTACAAAGTCTCCTCAAGGCCTTGGTCCTGATTGAAATCCGTCAGACAGGACTTATCTTAATTTAGGTTGGCTGCATAAACAGACTCAATAGCCACAGAAATATGCCTGCGTTCGAATCAGAAACCAGGGAGCACACATCCAACAAGCAGCAGCTGGCCCTCTGAACTAATGTCAATGAAGGCTGGAGAGTGACGAGATACATTGTCACTCCTCGAATAGTGGGCGTAAAGCCTACAAACATGTGTAAACATATGGCGTAGTTTTCATTGTATATTTGCCCTGTGTGATACAATCCTATCCTCTACGAGAAAATATCCGAACTCGAACAGCATCCTTACTCATTAGGATGTGATTGAGTAAATCTCAAGGTTCTTTGCCAACTGAGATATTTAAAAACCCACCTCCTTTCCTCAGTATGCTACCCAGAGCGGCCATGATGTTTGGCTTCTGCAAACGACAATAGCCGCCACCAACTGCTCTGCTGGATAACTGCTAGTTCCTGCAACTGACGCCTGGGGGAAATTATCATTTCCATATACTACTGACCGCCGAGCGTAGGCCTATCATAGCGCGTAGGGCCTATAATACTGGGGTATAATAGGCTAGCCTATAAAGTGCTTTTGATCTTAGCTGTGAGGCATTTAAGCATGTTCACGTAGGAAGTTGAGGAGGAAATAAGGCCTACAGAATAGGAAAAAGCAAGTGGGCCTAGCTTAGATGCCTACCGTAGGCTATAGGCCTAGCCTAGGTCTAGGCTATACCGGGGTCTACCGCTAAAGGCCACTATTACTGGCACTAGACTATAGCCTATAGGCCTACATAGGCCAATATAGGCTTTTGTCGGCGCTGTTTTGGGGATGCTAGGTCGATTCAGCAGGGAATATGACTTTAAGATGGGGGAGATGTATGATTCAGATTTCAAGCTGATTTTGCAGCTAATTACGGCTATAAAAATCATGTTTCCAAATTTACACAAAATATGACTTAGCCTAGTAGCCTACTGAATTTATCAATATTCTGCTATTGTTTTGTTTATAGGTGTGTTTCCGATTTACCTAGCTGAAAACTATGTAGGGGTCGGTAACTTTTTTTTAAACTTTTCTTTTGAGGATACAAGCAGAATGCATTAAAACTCAATATAGGGGGCCTACTAACTAATTTCTGGGGGATGATGGTAGCTACACTCTCATATATTTCTGAGGAGAACCCTGAATGGAGACCATATTTCTCCTACTCAATTAGGCTAACAACAGTTCAAGGCAGGGTTTTTATTGTGGGTTTTTAAGAGCCTTAAAATCAGTAATTTTCAAAGTACATAAGTAATTTTAGATCTGAGGCTCAGAGCCCTGTAGAATGTGCTCAACTGGCACTCATTTTCTAAAAATATTTCCTGGGGGACCATGCCCACAGACCAATCAATATATGGTGGCTATGACACTGTTGGGTCATTATTAATTTTTAAACCAGCTAGTTTTTTAAAAAAAATAACCAGTAACATTCATCTCATCTCAGGTAGCATAAAATTGTAATGTTTAATTTTAACAAGCAGAATTTTGCCAGAATCATTCCTTTAGAATAAAGAGCTCTTATGTATTTTAAAGACATTGTTTTGTGAAATCGATAGTGCTAACGGAAATCATTGCAAACATGTCCCAATAGCATTGGTGAACGCGACATTGTCGGGTCGAAGTAAGTTGTGTGAAATTAATTTCATACAACTTACTTAGAATCGACAATGTCGCGTTCACTACTGTATAACAGTGTTAGTTGATAATCTTTTATGATGACTATTGATGAGAGTGGTTTACGCCTCCGACAGCAATAGTAGAAAAAAACCCAGCTGTAATACGCTGGTAGCGAAAATTAGGATTTGAATTTATATTTAAATTTAACAAGAAAAGACCTGACTCGGAATTTTACCGAGATTGTTGGGTAAACGAAGTAATTTAAAAACATTATCCAGCACGGCATGAAAATCTCCTAAAATGAATGGATGAGACCAGCTGACGTAATCAATAGATGAATACAAGTTTAAAAAACAAACAAACAAGGCACCAGGAAAAATAAGGTTAAAATTCGAATTGATGCTGAGAGAGAAATATTCATCCAATCCAGTAGCGATTCCAGGTAAGATTCCCCAATTAAGTACCATATTTATCAACACATAAAAGTTTCTTGAATTTTGGGATGGTTGAAAATATGACTTCTGAAAACACTCATTGCCCCCATTTCTTGACAATTGGCCATTTGATAATATGTCTAAGATTGTATACATCTTTTTTTACCGAATAGACTAATAAACTTAGGTATCTAGGCCTATCCCCCTGTTTGTCAGCCATTATCAATTCACTGAACGCCATTACACAAATGACTTCAATGGTAGTAATTATAACAATGCTTCAAATTTGTAGCAACGTAGGCCCCACCCTGAACTTTTGTTCAGGTGTATTCAAAAACAAGATTTAATGATTTCTTGCGTTACCTTTAATTTGTTCTTCACGACAAACAGTCCTGGGTTTACCGATCCTCCCTGCCCCACACAATATATGGGGCTTACTATTGCTTTTTAATATATGCTCTAACCTAGCCCCATCGTTCCGCACACAATCTTTTAATATGAAATTATCTCCATACATTTCTAAACAGATGAGTGTATTTTTCTCAGTCACAATTGTTTTTAATTAACTTTATGAACCTATTTTGTTCTAGATCTATCAATGTAAGTCAATTAGTCTAAAAAAAATATCATATACCCATTCTCTCTATACGTGCCAAGATAAATGAATCGCAACCTAGACCAATGGTAAAATACACAAATGCCGAACCAATGTTTGGTAACTAGTATCCATGGAGCGATGCACTCGTTATGACTCAAACTTAGTCAGTCGACTTAATTGCTACCAGAAAAGTAAAAGTAAAAATACTTCTCAATTCAATTCATGACAACAGACTTTATTATACACAAATAATATTTCATATTCTCATATCCACGCGGATCTTGAGAGCCACTGTACAGTACTTACTGCCTACTCTATCGTGTATATTTGGCAATGTACATGCATGAAATATGTTAATGAAACCGTCCAAATGTACACCATTCTAAGTTGGGGCTCAAGTCAATGTCACATTGTAAGTAGAGTAAACTCAACCACCAAGAGCTATGCGATCTACAACCGATCCACCGAGTAGAAGACTATGGTCACGAAGCTAGAGTAACATGGCTGGTAAGATTTAATAATTTTCAGAACTATATTTCATTCCTGTTGTTCAAAAACTCCGCGATGCACGTTTTTTTGAATATCACTCCTTACGTGTGGGATAAAGATGTAGGTAAATATAGATTGAAATGTGAAAGAAAGATTTAAGGTAATTTTAAGCGTCTTTTCTATTATAATATGCAATTTAAAGCTTCTACATACAATAATAATTATATCAGAGATTTACTATTCCAGAAAGTAAATGATTATTTCGCAAATTGCCATTAATAACCAATGATTCTAAAAATGTATTTACCCTTATTTCAGCTTACAATCAGGTGCAACCCATGAATCAGGGGCAACCCGTGAACGATGGTAAGTAGGCCTACCTCTAGCTTCCCCTTAGATTCAGTGATATATTATATTGAAAGTGACAGCAAATTAGTATTAGTACATGCATGTACCTGGGCTTTTGCGTGAGACATACACATGTCAGAAAAATTAATCTTGAAGAGACTAGGTGAGTTAATTGTTTGGATAAAATCAGACCGCTGTCAAGCCAATGTTTGTACGTTCACCCCATATGCAATCAACATGGAAGATTGAGCCACTGTATATTCCAATGTTTGTCTCGAATCCATTGAACCTTTAAGTAATAGGGTAAACATAATTGGGCCGTATTTGAGTATGAAAACGTCACTTGCTCTATGTTTTAGAGATTTGGGTCTGGGCAATAACTTGTACATATTGGGAAGGTTCCGCAAGCAAACGTATCTCAATTAAGTAACCGTATCCGTATCTTTTTAGGGAACTACGTCGCATGTTTAGGTATAAAAAATAAATTGTGGGATGAATTGTTTTACTTGATATGTTATGCTACGTTTTTTTCGCCATGTCTTGCCGAACAGCTTTCTTTCTTTTAATGTATGTTTGTATATCAGCGATACGGATAGGTTTACGTTTACGTATAGGTGAGATTTGCTGAACCTCCCTAATAATTTGTGTATTTAGAAAGTAAGGGATAAATTGGCAGACGATGTATAAACCTGTTCCTACGCTCAGAGTATTATATGAACATGCATGTCTGAAGTGTGTTCCTATATAGCTCACCCAGAAACCGGACAACAGGATTTGCTGCTTACATAATAATTCTGTGCAAGTAATACTTATTACACTTCGGACATATTGTTACAACATATTAATAGCAGGGATTCAGACTAACACTCGCCCGCTCGCCCGGGGCGACCCGATTGTTATGTGGGTGAGTGAACCTTACCAAGTCTGAAAATACTGACTATTTTTGAGAAAAATATAAACTACTAAATTGCTAATTTAAGGTCTCCACAACCTGTAACGATACATCATTGATGTACTACTCATTTAATGAAATTTAGATGAACAAAAATAATCGCAATGAGAATTTTAAGTTTTGAAAATAATCCATTTTGAGATATCCCGATAAATTCACATTTAGACACTAACATTTTAAGAAAGGCCGTGGAATTTTAGTATGATTTTTCACGTCATTGATATTATATATATTACGTGTTTAAAAGTTTAGAACAGTGGTTGTTTATGAAAGACTTTCCAGTAGAAAAATCGGGGAGAATTATATTAATAAAGATATTAATATTTCGTACTGTAACTTTGTCTTTTTTGTAATATTTGCCCTGAATCTCTTGAGAAAAATTATTTAAAAAATGTTATCAAAATCAAAAACAATTGCTGTACAGTGTGTGTCGCTTCTTAGGATCTTGAAAAAACGGTATCTCAGATCTGGACATGGTATATGTATCCTTATATGCAAAGTACCAAACGCCAGGAGACTATCAGATCTCAGACCAATTTGTATCACCCCTGTGTTTGGAAAAATTCGAAAGGTTATTCCTGAAAAAATTGAACTCTTATTTCGATGTAACAAACTTGTTAACACCACACCAACATGGTTTTCGGCAGGGTAGAGGAGTTGAAACAGCCTGGAGATCTTTCATGGATATAACATCTAATCATAAAGATAACTCATTAACACTATAGTCGCATACTTGGACATATCTAAGGCATTTAACAGTATTAATATCGATCTTCTCCTGTTAAAATTGTCCATGTACAGTATCAGGGGCACACAACTTGAGCTGGTCAAATCCTTTTGTAAGGGTCGTATACAACATACTCTTTTTGATAATAAAATCTCCGACCCAATGATACTGAAGACCGGCATACCCCAGGGAACCATATTGGGCCTGATCATGTTCAGTTTGTATATTAACGATTTATCTGATCAGAACTTTAACAGTGACATATTTTTATATGCAGATGACTGTGTAATGTGTACAATGCTAGATATGCCAAAGCTACTTGAAAACGACTTAACAATATTCAATGACTAGACAAAAAAATGGCCTTATGGCTAACATTAAAGAAAAAAAAGTACAAATTTTACTTTCCAACAAAGCAAAATTCACCTAGGACATTGAAATAAAAATTAGGGGATCCACCCTAGATCGTGTAGCTACTTTCAAGTATCTTGGTATTACTATTGATGAGCAGATGAATTTCTGTAGCCATGTTAACATAGTGTGGTATAGCGAGAAATATCTCAGAAAAATAATGTCTCTGGGTCACTTGATAGATGGGAACATAGCCCTGCAGATCTGTAAAAGTTTTGGGCTGCCTATTCTGGAAAATGGTGCCCTCTTTGTAGATTTTGGTTCGAAGAGTAATTACAGCCGCCTACAGTCTATACAAAATCGTGCCCTGAGAGTAATCAATAAGTTGAACAAATTCAGGAATCTAAGCATGTTTGAATCACATAAAAAATATGGCCTGCTCCCATTTGCCCTGAGAAGGGAAGTAAGAATGCAGACCCTGTCACATGGGTATGATGAAAAGGTGAGAGATAATAGAACAAGGTACAATTTAAGGGGTGGGGCATTGAATAAGATCCCTGGAAACAAGTGGAAAAGGACTTCTCTAAGTTGTACAACTCTTGGCCAATTACCCACTCTGTGGAACGGTTTAAATGAAGATATTAGACTGCTCGAGGGGAAACACCAATTTAAGGCAGCAGTAATTTAACTCTACTGGGCTAAGTTCAATGCAGCTGGATTTATCTATCCATTGATTGACCTGTTTATTGTCGAGTTAATTGGTTGCTTGACCTAAACTGTGTATGGTTTTTCTCGTGAGGTGAATACAGTGATTCTTGTGTAAGGTTGTAGACAAAAGTGTTTTTTTTATTCTGTGTATGGATGCATGGCGTCTATGAATGTTAAAATGTCACATCATCTTTCTCAAATCACTCATTGTTTTACTTTATACCCAAAAATGGAAAAAAGTTTACCTATATGATATTATGTGCCGCATCAGAATGATGAGACTTATTTGACTATAACTTAATTATGTAATTAATTTGACTAGTGAATGTATGATTTCATAAAGTAATTTGTATTATTATTATTTAATTATGTTTATATAGGCTGAAAATGTTGTACTTGATACATGAGCTTATGAATAAAACAAACAAACAAACAAACATCTTCGAATTCTATCATGACAGACATTGGTAGATTTAAACTTTGATTCTGTACAAATTAATATGCTTAATTACAAACACTAAAAAGTATATTTATTCATCACAAATCCACCAGAATTCATTAGTTTCAGAGTATTTGTTCACAAAATTTACAGGGGGACCGCCTTTAGGTTTGTTTGGATCACAACATTCCTCCGATCTGACTAAACTTTCTGGTTAAAACACTGTTTTCCAGGCCTTGAATTATTTTTTCCAAATTTCAGGCATTTTAATCTTTTCCGGGTCATGTGACTTTTTTGCAACATCTTTTGTGAGGAGTAGTGAAAATCTAGGAGGACTGGGAATTTTGAGTTAGTCTGAACCCTTGACTAGGCGTTCGTTTGATAAAACCTTCATCTGTAGAAAATGATAACCTTTAGAACGTTTATATATTTTAGAGCGACACAAATTCCTATTAGTAGTATTACTAACATGCAACTTAAAGAGACCACAATGTGATAGCAGACCACAATGTTTAGAATAATCTTTTTGGCCTAAGGCCCCCCCCCCCCGCCCCCCTTGCCCTTCCTTTCCGGTACATGTTACAACGGCAGCATCCACAGGTCGATAACCTTGGGTAAAGCAGGCAACAACAGCACCAACCCCGGCAGCCATCATACATTGATTTAGGTCATTCACTTTAGACCGCCTTGTTGAGTCTGCTGCCATTAGACCGTGCTCCGTAATCATAACACCCGCCTTTGGTAAAGGAGAAGCCGGAAAAGTCTTTCAATAAGACGGTATAAAAAATTTACGTCTCTTTAAGTTGCATGTTAGTAATACTACTCCTATTTCAGATGTACAAATATAATACATACTTACACTTACTGATTGATTATTGTTTGCATATAATAAATAAAAGATTTGTCGACCGTTTTTTACAACCTCATATATGCCAAAAAAACCGTTAGATATATATTGCTTATAAGGCATAAGATATTTTTATCTGTTCTATGTTCATTGATAAAGATATATATCTATATTCAAACTGATTTACTTACATTATATCAGTATACTGTAATACATCTCATCTCTACACGTTCTTAAACATACACGAACTCAAATATATGCATGTGCACAGATACCAGTCTAGTATATACAATGTCCATACACGTACGTATACATGCAGAGAATGACACAGTAGGCTACATGGAGTTTACATCATTCCACATTAAATGTATAGGGTCTTCAGTAATAAAAAAACACAGACCATGCATGGGTAAGTCCTATACTATGAAGAGATATGAAAGCTCAAGAATTGAACACCCAAACCGTTACTAAAATTTACCAAATGTACATAACTAAAGTAATTAAAATTGAGTATTGAATTACATGCTTCTTCGAATATATGGTCAGTTAGGCTGAACATAAAAATACAGGTGTCCTTATCTATCGGTCGACCGCTTTCCGTTTGCATGCTTTCTCCAGGTCGCGAGCCATTCTATAAGAATGATATATATACGCTATATTATAATATTCTACGAGAATAATGTAAGGATGTATAATGCGGCTAATATTTTCCGATTTCAGAAGATGGAGACGCCACTGATGAAGAACCCGATTCTGGTCAGATTGCGGATATGCCAACCTATGACGGGTATGAGCAATCAGGCAAGTTTTTAGCACTTTTATATTTTAGGCTGCGCGATTAGTGAAAACCGACATACCGGTAGATAATGTTAGATGTCAATCCGCAACCAAGGGGCATGATATTTGGAAATGCATGGTTGTACCGGTCCGCCCTCTGAGTAAATTATAATACATTGTGCAAGGTAAAGATATAGATAGAACCTAATGAGAATGTGGTACGAGGAACACTATTGCACTGTCCGAGGTGTTTGTTTTTTCGTGGCCCACGAGCCGATTCTACTTTTCGGTTTTGCTTCTATAGGTACTGCCCTCTCACCCCCACCCACGGCCCATCCCCAGCAGGTCGTTGATGCACCACACATGCAATTTGCTGAGTGAGTATGAATAGATTAAAGAGCTAATTTTACGAAGAATGTCCTTGGATTTACTCGCCTTCTGTACTGTCACGACTATAAATAGCTCATATTCGTTATTACGTAAGATTAGGTAATCCTGTATAATCATATCATAATTCATAATTACATCTGTTTATTATTATTATCGCATGATGAATGATTAAGTATGTAGTCATGTAACCTAGCCACAGGGGGGAGCCATGCTCACATGTGTTCAGTCATGTAGAACATCACATGCTGACACACCCATAGATCACACATGGTATAACCCAGGTGTCATTACAGGTGATTGGCTAACAATCACAGGACCCTCATCCCCATTGGCCAACGGTTCCCATTGGCTAAGGTCAGCGACCTCCTGTGGTCAATTAATGAATATGAAGGTTAATTGGATAATGAGCGCGCATGCGCAATGACATTAAGGTCACATGATATGTGGTATAAATAATGGAAATAAAGGATTGCTTACTAGTCTAGAAACAGGACTACTGACTTCATGTTATTATTATTAATAACCCAGCAACATTATACTTCAACACCACTCTCTTCAACCTAGCTCTACCCCTTGAGATCGAGAGACATATCAGTACGCTCTCATTAAACCTGTAAAACGCTATCCAATAAGATAAAAATTAAGTTCCTGCAATAATGTGCTTATTTACTTCTCATTTTTAGTGCTCATATTTTAACTATATAGCTCTGCTGTATAAAAATCGATGAAAAAATAATATTAAATCTACAATATGACCAGGGACATAATTATAATAGAGAATGTTCTTTCATTAGATCCAAATTACAGTATCATTGCATCCAAATCATAGTATGACCAAGTATGAGGGGTTTTTCCCAAAGTTACCATGGATTCAAATACTCAGATTCCATACTTTAGTATCATGCACATCATTACTCACTTATTCAATTATTGAATTCCAATCAAAGAGGCGATTCCCTATATGTACCTTCTCCTCTCATAGCGCGGCATGTCTGAACGAAGAAGAGTGTCGAAAAGCTGTTTTGGGGATGGTTGCTGAGAAATTCTGCTATGGTAAAGGCTGTGCTGAAAAGCAAGAGATGCACCAAATACTACCATCCACCTGTTTGCACGTGAGAAACGATTTTTTGTGTGTGTATGATACTGTATTCTGTGAGAAACGATTTTGTGTGTGTGTATGATACTGTATTCTGTTTTGATCATACCTTCAATTGATATAAGGAACAAGCTCAAGCTATCGACTGAATATTCCAGGATGGGCATCCATTGATATGATTTTTTTGCCCCGGAAACTGCCTTGAAATTGCACTACAAACGTTCCCCCATTAACTTAAGTTATTTACACTTTATTTTCAAGTACACACTAGATACGTACACTGAATCTCGCAGGACGTGTTACGCTATGGAGCCCTACCTGGGTGGTCCCGTGGACGGGCCATCTAACGGCTCGCCGCCCCAACCTTGGGACATCCCCTGCCAGTGTAGCGAATTATTCGAGGATCAGCTATGTGAGATAGAAGTGCCCCATACATCGGAAGTCAAGGTAAACACTATTTTGAAATGTTCTTAATGCATTTGTTCTATCCGCTACCTCTAGAGTTTTAAGCGAAAGCATTTCCTCAGAAGTGTAATTTATATATGAATATTAAGAACACTTAAATTAGGTTTCGGGATTAGCGGCGCTGGCAAAGAACCCAGGAGTCCCAAGAAGCTCTGGGTTCGGGTCCCATGAGTGGGTCTGTCCAATAGCTTCATTCCTATTGGGAATTAAATAATGATATCAGCAGTTCACATTTGGAGTAGGCCTATTTAAGCCCTTTGGACGGTAGGGGGGGGGGGGGGTGCAGCTGGGTGTGTGTAGGTGTGTGTGTGTGTGGTGGTGGTGGGGGGGGGGGGGGGGGTACTGGGGGCGGTTGTACTCATATATCTGACTTGATGGACTGAGGAACATCAGTTTCCGTGTGAATCTTTTTCATGCATGCATGGTGTAGACCGGGGGTGTAGACTATTTGAAGCTGTACTAAACGCATTAGACTACTCAATAGCTGCGCCCTGCACGGCCTAATCCAAATATATATGCCCTCAGTCCTGGAAATACCTAGCTCTCTCACTAATCCTTAAATAACCACTCACCCATTCCCATCATTAAGTGATATCAACGGGAGTTTAATTTACTCTCGTTGGTGATATTCATGCTATTTTCGATCAACAGCTATAGGATATGTTTCACTAACTCCCATTTTGTCATATTTCATTAAAAGTTGTTTTGTTTTTTTTGTTTTTTTTAAAAAGTCCCCTAGAAATATGTTTTCCACTTATTATTCTTTAGAGGAAATATGTTGCCTTTTAAAGCTTTGTCCCCGTTGCCAAGGATGCAGGACTATACAATGCGGTCGTTGTCATGGGTCTGGCAGTGTGCGGTGTTCGTGCTGTAACGGTAGCGGAAGAAGGCACGAGTACCACGGAGAACACCGGGTGACTGTTTGTTGTCACGATTGTCATGGAAGTGGTCGAACAAGGTATTGATACACCACATCCCTACCCTAATTGTCTAAATCCGAGTTGTATATTGATTTTAGTCCGTGATGGACACGTCAGGTGGCGCCACTAGACCAACGCGGTCTGTAGTACCATACATGCATGCAAAATCTGGCCCAAAATGGACTAAATACTAGTTTTCAGTGTTTAGGGGTGATTTCAACACATTACGTCTACAAGTTTGATGTGGTTTCAGATGTTTTGACTCATTGAAAGAGAATACCGACTTGGGTCATCGACTCCAGCAATGTTCTATATTATGTGATGCCGAAAGAAATAACTGGGATAAATTTATGGGATATAATTATATGTCTAGGAAATATTGTGTATTATACACTCTCACTGGGAGATACGGTCAATGTCTTGTGCCAGATATAGATAGATAGGCCTACTATTTGTAATAACTTGGAGTAATAATTATTTATATTAGCCTACTACTAAGCTTGGAGTAATGATTAAATTACTACTAAGGTAATAACAATTGAATTACGTCTTAAATTACCGTACCTGTTTCTATCAAATCAGCACCAGTTTTTTGGTATTGGTGCGGTACTGGTGTCGTATATAACCAATAATATTTCTTCTAGGCTGCTTCGACGTACGCAGGAAGACCGGGAATATTTTGAAAATCAGGAGGTGATAAATAAAATAATTGATTTAATGTTTTATCAACATAGAGGAACAGGTCACCTTGAAACTTAGAACAATTTCACGGTGTAGCCTAACTACACACAGACGTAGAAATGTCTATTAATTTCGCATTCTTTTATTTAATTAATTAATTCGGGGAAAGTCGCATGCCCAACTACTTTTGGAAGTCCATTATTTTTCTATACCCATTAAAGTGTTGGATCTGGAAGGAATGAAGAACTTAATCTACATACAGGAAAACAAATTGGTTGATTATGATGGGACGTACTGCAATGTTAACATAGCATACTAAGATAACTCTTCAGTTGAATGGTAGTTTTACCTTTTTGGTTGCTGCTCAATATACAGCACATAGGTCTATAGTAAATGTATGCCCCATGCCCATTCCAGGTGTTTCCGCTGTATGGGTGACGGACGTGTAACTTGTCCTAAGTGCGTGGGTAATGGTCAAGTGCGTTGCTTCGTGAAATTGATTGTCAATTTGTAAGTAGGCTATTTATAATATTTATAATAAGAGTATAATCAATTTAATATCTTAGAATATATTAGAATCTTAGAATATATTAGTCATATATGAGTGAACAAACAAAGAAACTTCAATAGCGCAGACAGCCTATATTTGCAGTAGGGTAATCAGTAGGCCCAACCGAGTTTGAATGACATATGCAGCATTCTTTCGGGTTCTATTTTGGGCTTCTGTTCTTTCCTTCAGTGAAAATCACGAAGTGGACTATATTATGGAGAAGACGGACATGCCTGATCATCTCGTCCGGGAGGTGGAAGGCTTCACTGTTTTTGAGCAAACATTGCCCATTGTGAGTATGATTATTTTCTAATATAACCTGGCTAGCTTTTCGTGCCATTTATGAATATAGAACTGTTTCACGGGTTTCGTCTAGTTCGCGAAGATATCCCCAAATAGAATGTTATGTTAGCATTCCCATCGTAAAATAGTTTATTGAAAGGAATCTGCGATTACCCAAAATAAAGTCTCATATATATGTTTTCCACGGACAGGTACCACCTATTATTGCATACCCTGTTGCGGAGATTAATGCTAATTCTCAACGGCTGACACACCAGGAACGCAATGCTTACCCGAGTTCGAGAATACTTCAACAGGTAAGCTCCAGGATAAACATGATATTTTTGGTTTTTGAACTTTGTATCTCATGAAAATATCGCCATGTCGACGACTAAGTATAAATAAAATTTATTTAAAAAAAAACCCTCCACAAACTGCTCAGTGCACGTAGTAAAATAAAATTATAGCCTTATTTTTTTAACCTGTAGGCCTACTTCTGGATTTATATTTTTAGATGTCGGACAATTTCGTAACACACTATTTTTTCATATATAAATCGTGGTGTCTATATCTTGATATGAATCTTGTTTCATATATTCTATATGCCTTTTCAGTCCCAGCACCTTCGAGCAGTACCTGTGACAGAGGTTCACTTCCAGTGGAAGGATATTGAGGACCGTTATTGGGTGTATGGAAATGAACACGAGGTGTATTTCCCGAAATATCCGCAAACGTGCTGCTGGGGGTGTAACATACTCTAATGGAGATGATGCATACGAGAACAGAATTAAAGTGTAACTCGATGCATTTAGAGTAGATACCGAAATAGTAATTACATAACAATAACTCATTAACGAATTAAGTGAACCAGAACATACAGGTTACTGCACTTCGGAATCTGGTAGTTGGCAGTATACCACAAAATGAACAAGTGGGATAAAGTTATAAATAAAAAAAATCAGGTTGTCTAAAACATCTTTATAAAATGAAGACCAAGCAAATCCAGAAATTTTACCCGCTAGTACTTTTGCTTGCTGTACTTATTTGTTTTTGTTCTTATAGTTGGCGTTTTTCTCACCTTGAATAACACTGCATGCCCACCAGCCACCCACCCTTCACTCCTCCCTTCACATTAGAATCCATGGGTTAGTGTTTGATACCTGACTGCCTACCTGCCTAGTGTGTGTGTGTAGCCTTGAGGCAAGGCTACACACACACTAGTGGCAGGCAGTAGCAGGCAGTGGCAGGCAGCGGGAGGGGCAGTGTGTGGTACTGGGCTATGTGAGTGAGTGAAGGTGCAGTGTGCATGTGTGTGAGAGGTGCGACAGGGGTGGGAGACTAAACCAATCTTTATATTTAAAATTGCAACTTTCCTGTACCACATTATACATAAGTCGTCCCCTGAAAAGGCCTCATGAGGAACAAAACTTGCCATTCAGACGATGTAATGGTACCCATTTAGATGGGAAAACATAAAAAACAGGTCGATGGATGGGAGTTCTGTCTAACTGAGAATACCAGGGGTAATGGAGCAACGAAAGGAAGTTTAAAGGGGGTCTAAATCCGCCCTGTAGGGGGCGGGTCGGTTGCGCTTGGTCCAGAAAGTATCCGCACAAGGTATTTATTTGTAGGAAGTAAATGGGTTATATTTCAACGCTTTTAGATTGTTTTTATTTTAAATTTCCGACGAATTACCCTCCACCCACCCGTCGCGTCACCCCACGTCCCACCCGGGCCTCGGCGCTGTTTATTCAGTCAATAAACAGCGCTATCCATTTCGAATCCCATTTGCCGGTTACATTGATTAGAGTGAACGTGACTTCCGGCTCGTATGGAACGGAACAAGGGATCGGAATGGTCAACGCGATAATGGCGTGGATGTAGCTGTGTTGGTTGAGTGTGGAGGTTGAAACGAAAACCAATTGTGGAAGCGTGAGTACCTGAATCGACAATCTAAGTACGCTAGGCTGTAGGCAACAACCTAAACTAAGTATTCCATGCGTCAATAGACATTCTCAGCGGGGAAATTATTGAATGCAAGCACAGAAGTAACCGTGTGGAGTAAGAGTAAATTCGTTGGACGCTAGAAAGTCTGTGCACCGTACGAAATTGTAAATAAGAGTCATTCTGACTTCTTCCAAGGAAGAAGCGGAGGGTGCCGACGGTCCAGAGTATAAACGCGAGATATTACGATTTGTATAGAGTCTGCTATGGTTAGTGTTAGGTTATATGAATAAAGAACAACAGTTGCCGACGAATTACTAAACATCCAAAACTCCCTCGTCGGAAAAACGGCCCTTGCAAACAAGCGGGAGGGCCGGGGGACCCGGCTAAACTTGGCCACAGAAACGAGGGTTGTCTGGACTCAGTGTTGACGATGTCTGCAGCCGATCTTCTAGATCGACTGCAGACACTTTGACTTAGGATCAGACATTAACATTTTAGCAGAAGAATCGATATTTCGTTACCTTTTTAATGGAATAATCGCAGAGTTTCTACATGGATAATCCTACTTGTTTTGGTTCCCATTTTGGTTGTGCAAGGCGGAAGTGTCTGACCGGAAGGAGCCCTCCGCGCGCGGCCTTGACCGTGCTCAATACACTATGAGAAGCCTTACGTATCATTTCCCATGCATTTCAGTCATGTGGCCCAACTTTCACAGTCGGTCAATCGGCCGATATGCAGTCCCCATTCACGCTAGTGTTAACGTAATTTGAACGAAGATTGTCATTTACTTGTGTGCATTTCGGTTAAACTGACTTAACTCAAGTATAGCTTTGTTATTTTGCTGGCTATTGATGTGCCTGGATGGATACGTTTGTAGGAAAAGGAGTGCGAGAAAGCTTTTGCAGACCCGGGGCCCCCTCTCTAATAATCGCTGTACAGTTATGGCGATGCGTTCGTAGTGTTTCGGAAATAGCATCCGCTTATCGAAATAAGTGCTTGGGCATCCGTTCGTCTAGAAAGCATACCGCTGGATTGGGTTGTGTGGGATCATACTCTTAGGCTAGTTGCTTGAATAAATATGGATTGATTCGCATTTTCAATGACAGAAATAATGCTGCCCACCATCCCCCCCCCTCGGGCTGCCCCTCCCCCTCCCCTCCTACGCTTTTGTTTTGCTGTCTAATAATACACATCCTCGCACAGGCTGTGCGAGGCATGTGTACAGCCAGCGGGAGTGTGTATGCAGGGGCGCTTGCGGCGGTATTGGGAGACACCATTTTCGGCACTTGTTGATATATTTCGCGGCAATGGCCGTCGATTCGAATCCTCCCAAGGCAATGTTTTGAGCTATACCTGACCCTACCGTCCTTTATATACAATATTGTTCTAGTAATCACTAGCTAATAATGTTGCTTACTAATATACAGTAGTACTGACACCGGAGAATAAGCTGAATAAGCATTTATTTGGTGGGCAGAGACAGCTATAAATGTTGATTCTTGTAGTGTTGCGTAAAACCGTGATAGCGGGCGTGACGTCATTGTGGGTAGAGTTCCTGCCGATGGGCAGCTTCTTTCAGAAAAGAAGCGGTTGTCACAAAGTGTCCAGTGTGTTTCCAGTTTATTTCGACTTCAGCTTGAGCTCTGACACTCATTGGTGGCCTTCGCCAGGGACACATCAATAACACCCTTGTACATTAATATAATATTATATGGTTATTAAATATTAGACTGGAATGCAAATGGACAATAACAAAATACAGAAAAGGCCGAAATTTAGGCCCCAATTTTTAAAGGAATAACCTGGTGGTATTTTTCCAAAATCCGAAAGAAAATCCTATGCACGAAAACAAATTAACCATGATTATGATGAGATTCAGCCAAAGGAGATAAACAAAGGATTACATCTAACCAATGAAATAGCAGATATCGTCAAGAATTAAGTTGAATAATAAAAACGTGTAAATACTGATTGAGATGCATTTTTTTGTAATAAACATCGATGGTACAGATGCCGGCTGGTCCTGTCTTCAAGTGGATCCTCGTTCATCAGTTGTTTCGGCGCTGTCCACTACAACCTCCAGTTGGTGCACCAACTGGGGTGATCAAATCCCAGCCCAGGACCAGCTCTACTCTCTCCACCTCTCACCTCTCTTCCTCCACAGCCACATGGATGCTGTTTCTGCCTCCCTACACAGAGAGCCAATGAGCCGTTTCCTCTCCCCTCCTACCACTCCTATAGTTCTATAGTTCATTACTGTAATACAACATAACTAGGGAGGTTTTCTCATTATACCAGCTTAAAAATATATAACAATGGGATGAATATGGTGCAACCTGTAATTATCAACTCTAGATCGCTGATTTGTTAGAGAAGGCTAATTGCTAATAGTACTTTCCTTGGTTCAAATATTAATGTTCAAATCTGATAACTTTATATCATAAATGATATATGGTTGTATCATAAATCATATATCATAAATCATATATGATTGTTAAATGTATTGGCCTTCAAAGAAATGAAATAAAAAAGATAAAATTTATAATTGCCTAGGGCAAATTTATCAATTTTTCCTATGTATGCCATTTTAAGTAAGGCATGAGGAACCCAAAAATAAATAGTGTTTGATATTTGGCGTTGACAATTATACATTATAAATACGTCTGGATAGTATTTATATGAATCACATAATCTTTTGTGTGGACTGAGTGTATCACCATCTTAGTTTGTGCTTGCTTTGTCCAGGAAGTTAATTGATTTGACTGAACAACTTTGTTTTCACTGTATGTGTATTTCGGTCAATAAAAGGCAGCCTGAAGGTTCCATGAAAAGGTGATAACAGTTCAATAGATGCGATCCCTATCATAAATATTATGATATTTGTTCCCCCCCCCCAACTAGTTTCTCTTCCTCCTCCTCCTTCTCCTTTTAGTCTTCCTCCTTGTGTTCCTCTTTATCTTGTTCCTCTTCCTTCTCTTCTTTCTCCTTCTTCTCTCGTACTGCATTTTTGCTTTCTCAATGATTGGACACCTATTGCGTCCAAATGTCTTTCCTGGTCCTGGAGCTAAAGACCTTTCTCTCTCTTATATTTCTCCTCACTGTTTCTATTTTGTTGCTTTCTCCTCCTTCTCCTCTTCTCTTCCTCCTTCTCTTCACTTCTCTTCCATCTCCTCCTTCATTCTCATCATCATGTTGTAGGGCTAATCCCTGCTAATTGCACCATTCTCCTTACTGTATTAGGTCTAAAGATGTTAGGGCCCAACAACGCTAAGGCCCACTTTCGCATATTTTCGGACATATTTTCAGAAGTTAGGGCCCACTCAGAATCAGACGCTAGGGCCCGCCCACCATCAGACGCACCCGCATGCATGCACATCCCACAGGTTTAGTTATTTGGCTTAATGTGGGTGTAGTGGGGTGAAATCTGTTGGGGGTGACGGCCAGAGCGGAGGGGGTCTCCCATCTGAGGTAATTCACCTCAGACTTATTAGAGGTGTGTGGGGGTAGAGGTGTGTGGGGGTAGAAGTGTGTGGGGGTAGAGGTGTGGAGGGGTTGAGGTAACTGGGGGTAGAGGTCACTGGAGGTACAGGTAAATGAGGATAGAGATGTGTGTGGGTAGAATAACTGGGGGTAGAGATGTATTTTGGGGTAGAGGTTACTGAAGGTAGAGGTGTGTTGGGGTAGAGGTAACTGAAGGTAGAGGTGTGTAGGGGAAGAGGTGTGTGGGGGTAGAGGTGTGTTGGGGTAGCGGTGTGCAGGTATTGGAGGTAGAGATATCCAGGGGTAGAGGTGACTGGGAGTAGAGGTGACTGGGGGTAGAGGTGTGTGGGGGTAGTGGTAACTGGGGTTAGAGGTGTGTGGAGATAGAGGTAACTGGAGGTAGAGGTGTGTGGGGGTAGTGGTAACTGGGGGTAGAGGTTACTTGGGGTAGAGATGTGTTGGGGTAGAGGTAACTGGAGGTAGAGGTGTGTAGGGGTGGAGGTAACTGAAGGTAGAGGTAACTGGGGGTAGAAGTAACTTGGAGGAGGGGTAACTGGGGATAGAGCTGTGGAGGGGTAGAGGTAACTGGAGGTAGAGGTGTGAGGGGGTAGAGGTGTGTGGGGGTAGAGGTAACTGTGGGGTAGAGGTGTGTGGAGATAGAGGTTACTAGGGCTAGAGGTGTGTGGGGGTTGAGGTAACTGGAGGTAGTGGTAACTGTGGGGTAAAGGTGTGTGGTGATAGAGGTAACTGGGGCTAGAGGTGTGCAGGGGTAGAGGTGTGCATGGGTAGAGGTAACTGGTGGTGGGGGTGGAGGTGTGTGTGGGTAGAGGTAACTGGAGGTAGAGGTGTGTTGGGGTGGAGGTAACTGTGGGTAGAGGTAGAGGTGTGGAGGGGTGGAGGTAACTGGGGGTAGAAGTAATTGGAGGTAGATGTAACTGGGGATAGAGATGGGGAAGTAGAGCTAACTGGGGTAAGAGGTGTGTTTGGGTAGAGGTAACAGTGGGTAGTGGTAACTGGGGTAGAAGTAACTGTGGGTGGAGATAACTGGGGGTAGAGGTGTGGAGGGGTTGAGGAAAACTCAGGGTAGAGATAACTGGAGGTAGATGTAACTGGGGATAGAGATGTGTTGGGGTAGAGGAAACTGGGGGTAGAGGTGTGTTGGGGTAGAGGTTACTGGAGGTAGAGGTGTGGGGGTAGAGGTAACCGGAGGTAGAGTTGTGTGGGGGTAGATGTGTGTTAGGGTAGAGGTAACTGGAGGTAGAGGTGTGTAGGGTAGAGGTGTGCACTGTGGGGGTGGAGGTAACTGGAGGTAGAGGTGTGTGGGGGTAGAGGGAACTGGGGGTAGGGGTAACTAGGGATAGAGCTGTGGAGGGGTTGAAGTAACTGTGGGTAGATGTGTGTCAGGGTAAAGGTGTGTGGGGGTAGAGGTGTGTCAGGGTAGAGGTGTGTGGGGGTAGAGGTAACTGCATGTGGAGGTAGAGTTGAGTAGAGTTGGAGAAAAAGGTGTGAGGTGTGAGAGGTTTGTGGGGGTAGAGGTTTGTGGGGGTAGAAGTTTGTGGGGGGAGAGCTGTGGTAACTGGGGGGTAGGAGTAACTGGGGGTTGAGGTGTTTGCAGGCAGAGGTGTGCAGTGGTAGGGGTGTATATGGGTTGAGGTGTGCAGGTCTTAATTGAGGTAACTGGGGGTAAAGTTTGTGGGGGTAGACGTGTGTTGGGGTAGAGGTAACTGGAGGTAGAGGTGTTTGGGGGTGGAGGTGTTTGGGGGTGGAGGTAACTGGAGGTAGATGTAACTGGGGGTAGGTGTAACTGGGTGTAGGGGTAACTGGGGGTAGAGGTAACTGGGTGTAGGGGTAACTGGGTGTAGGGGTAACTGGAGGTAGAGGTAACTGGGGGTAGACGCAACTGGGGGTAGATGTAACTGGAGGTAGAGGTAAATGGGGGTAGAGGTGTGTCGGGTAGAGGTAACTGGGGGTAGGGGTAAATGGGGGTAGGGGTAAATGGGGGTAGGGGTAACTGGGGGTAAAGGTGTATTGGGGTAGAGGTAACTGGGGCTAGAGCTGTGGAGGGGTTGAGGTAACTGGGGTAAGATGTGTGTGGGGTTAGAGGTAACTGGAGTTAGGGGTGTGTTTGGGTAGAGGTAACTGGTGTTAGAGGTGTGTGGGGGTAGAAGTAACTATAGGTAGAGGTGTGCGGGGTAGAGATAACTTGGGGTATAGGTGTTTGGGGCTAGAGGTACGCCCGGGAGGTACGCATGGATACAGGTAACTGGGGGCAGTGGTGTGTGGGGGTAGAGGTGTATGGAGGTAGAGTTGTTTGGGGATAGAAGTGTGTGTGTGGGGGTGGGGGTGGGGGTAGCAGTAACTGGGGTTAGAGGTAACTGGCAGTAGAGGTGTACAGATTACAGGGGGTAGAGCTGGGTTGGGGTAGAGGTAACTGGAGTTGTACGTAACTGGAGGTAGAGATGTGTTGGGGTATAGAGGTGTGTTGGGGTAGAGGTGTGCAGGTCTTGAGGTACCTGGGGGTAAAGGTGTGTGATTTATTAGTATGTTTGCACTGGCAACAGGTTCTCACTCATTATTTCTTTGGGGATGTTGAAATATAATACTTTTTTTCCCGGAGAACTGATTTTGAAACACCAAAACTGCACAATCAGCTGGCGGTTCTGCATTGTTTTGTGCAGTAGGAGACAAAATAGGCTATAAACCTATTAGACTTCAACTGAGTTTAGATGAAACTAACATATTACTGATAGGGTTTCTTCTATAGCCAAGACTAGCTCATCTCTAAAATGTCTATGATATAAGTTTTGCAGGTTTTTGTATGTGTTTTTAACAATTTCAGTGAATTTTGTGGAGGTTGCATATGTGAATATTGTCTATGGTTTAAACAGACATCAGATATCCAACATGGTCAACTTTGTTACCCCATGATAGGCAAAATAACATACATGTAGTAGCCTAGAGGGGGGAGGGGGGCGGAGGGCTCGCTGTATATCGGGGAGGCTGGCTTGTTTAAATGATGTTTTATTTCATTTTCAGGCCAATACATTGTTCTAATACATGCTGTGCATGCTTCTCGTTGCCTTGTCTGCTTCATCAGCAGTCTTCCTCTTGCCAGGTTTCGGGGCTTAGACTGTACCTGGTGTTCTTCAAGAGGTGCCCCAGCAGAGCTGATCAGGCTCCACTTAGCGACTGCAGGTTTCCAGGGGCCGCGCCGTAAGTGAACCCCCTTCCACCTACAGTCAAGGCCATTCCAGATGTTATCCTCCAAGGCAATGCCGTTCTTTCGAAGTTGTGGTATAGGCTATAAGCGCTATGGTGTGTGTCCAGGCTTGTCTCCTATGCTGTCTCACATCCATTTCTGGACTGCATTCCACAACTTAACCTCCTGTGCAGCCCCATGGGTGTTCCGGACCGTGTTTCATGCCCGCAGAGCCCACCGGCAAAAGCTGCACAATTTGAACCCAGTCTCTCCCGGTGTCACTAGTCTTTCCCAGTTGTCAGCTAGCCTATTCCTAGTCGTCAGTCAGCCTTTCCCAACAGTCAGCCGTAGCAGGTTCGGTTGTTCTAATACATGCTGTGCATGCTTCTCGTTGCCTTGTCTGCTTCATCAGCAGTCTTCCTCTTGCCAGGTTTCGGGGCTTAGACTGTACCTGGTGTTCTTCAAGAGGTGCCCCAGCAGAGCTGATCAGGCTCCACTTAGCGACTGCAGGTTTCCAGGGGCCGCGCCGTAAGTGAACCCCCTTCCACCTACAGTCAAGGCCATTCCAGATGTTATCCTCCAAGGCAATGCCGTTCTTTCGAAGTTGTGGTATAGGCTATAAGCGCTATGGTGTGTGTCCAGGCTTGTCTCCTATGCTGTCTCACATCCATTTCTGGACTGCATTCCACAACTTAACCTCCTGTGCAGCCCCATGGGTGTTCCGGACCGTGTTTCATGCCCGCAGAGCCCACCGGCAAAAGCTGCACAATTTGAACCCAGTCTCTCCCGGTGTCACTAGTCTTTCCCAGTTGTCAGCTAGCCTATTCCTAGTCGTCAGTCAGCCTTTCCCAACAGTCAGCCGTAGCAGGTTCGGTTGTTCTAATACATGCTGTGCATGCTTCTCGTTGCCTTGTCTGCTTCATCAGCAGTCTTCCTCTTGCCAGGTTTCGGGGCTTAGACTGTACCTGGTGTTCTTCAAGAGGTGCCCCAGCAGAGCTGATCAGGCTCCACTTAGCGACTGCAGGTTTCCAGGGGCCGCGCCGTAAGTGAACCCCCTTCCACCTACAGTCAAGGCCATTCCAGATGTTATCCTCCAAGGCAATGCCGTTCTTTCGAAGTTGTGGTATAGGCTATAAGCGCTATGGTGTGTGTCCAGGCTTGTCTCCTAAATTAAATCAATAGTTAGAAAAAGACGCAATTGTCGTTCGACGACGTGTTTCGAGCGTTGCCTATAATGATCGAGAGAGCATAATAAACTTGATCTTGTTGTTTTATCAAATAATCTCGAGCTTTCGGGCGACTTGCCCTTCTTCATGAGTTGGTGGTGAAAATAACATGTAATTCCAAAAATATCCTCTACATCATTGAATGCACTAAATGCAAAGAATACTATGATTGTAGGTGAAACCTCAAATTCATTACGACAGAGATTACAAGACCTATGATGTAGATGGTACCTGTTGTGTATTTGATAGGAGTAGCGCTTACGTTCATCGCGCAGTTGTATTGGTTGCTATGGTAACAAGAGAACAAGCTAAACGCAGTCATCGGAGTTCGAGTGATTATTTACTTATTGAAAGAGACTTAACAATGGCGACGAGGGTTTAACCCACAAGGAGCAAGGTTGAAACGAACTTCATCATTGCTATTACGACTCCATAAGTGGAAAAACAGCAGCAATTCTCCTCAAGGGCAGCAAATTCAGTAGGCCTACTCATGTTCCAAGATGGCGGCACCCACGAGGCAAAAGGAAAGGCACATGGACTTGTGAGTTGGATTGTTAAACACCAGTGCAGTGGCCCCAAATACTGTTGACATTTATTGCATATATGACTATTTTGTGTTGGAATTGACTGACAGTGTGTGTATGTACTCTGTGTATATCTATGAAAGTAAAACACCATTGAAAGTGGCAGCAGGCAGTGTGACCTATATCTACTACTTAAGGGTAGGAACCACCATAGGGAACACCATTGTGAGTGGCAGCTGTGTCATTGCTGTATCTACTACTTAAAGGTAGGAACCACTATAGGAAGCACTAACATTGAAAGTGATTTGAATTACTGCTGTTATGGCGACTGCATGTCCAGGCATTGGTGAGTTTACCGATGGGGAAGACTGGGTTGATTATGTTGAGAGACTTGAACAATACTGTATTGCAAATGATATTGAGGATACTGATGACAAGCCAAAGAAGAAAGCGTTGCTTCTAAGCTCAGTAGGGGCAAGGACATATAGTTTGATGAAAACGTTAGCGGCCCCAGCAGCCCCAGCTACTAAGTCATTTGGTGATCTCACAACATTGGTAAAGGATCACCTCTTGCCCAAGCCTATACTTATTGCAGAAAGGTTTAATTTCTACACTCGTAAGCAACAAGCAGGGGAAAATGTAGGTTCCTATTTAAAGGAATTAAAGAAGTTAGCTGAGACCTGTGAATTTGGAACTTTCCTCAATGAAGTCCTTAGAGACGTGTTTGTTATTGGACTGGGAGACAAAAGGGCCCAGTGCAAACTGCTTAGTGAGGCTGAACTGGACCTGAAAAAAGCAGTACAGGTAGCGCAGAGTCAGGAAATGGCAAACAAACGAGTGGAGGAAATACATGGTAGTGACAAGGTGGTAAATAGGATAAATGCCACACCATGTTTCAGATGTGGAAAATCCAATCACGAACCAGATAAGTGTTTCTTCAAAGAAAAAGTGTGTAACTCATGCCAGGAGTTAGGGCATATAGCCAAGAAATGTCCAAATAGAGAAGGAAAGGAGAAACAATGAAAGCCCAAGAATGCTAAATTCCATAAATATGGACGAAAAAGGAAAAAATCACCAAATGTCCATGCTGTTTGTGATGAGGACACAAGTGATGACTCTGAGGAATCTGAAGATTCTTTGTACCACATCCAGGTCCAAGCCAAAACAAAGAAAGTAAATGGTAGATCTAAGGTACATAGTACATTTGAGCCCTACACAAAGCAGAGTACAGAGGAAATACTCTTGAAAGTTGAACTTAATAAATGCAAAGTGAAAATGGAGGTTGACACAGGATCAGGGGTATCCCTGATGTCATACAATACTTTCAAAAAAGTATTCTCAAGCACAAGGCTGAAATTGAAACGATCTGAGTTGTCACTCAAGTCATACACAGGCCACAGAATGAAGGTCAAAGGATTGGCGGAAGTGGATGTGGTATATAAAGATAAATTGCATCCTAAATTGCCACTGTACATTGTGGAGAACGATGGACCCACACTTCTTGGTAGAGAATGGCTCAGATCCATTCACGTGGACTGGAATAGGGTCTTAAAGGTAGAGCCTGAGAGGGTATCAGTATACGTGAGAAGTTACAGCAGATTCTGAAGCAGTACTCTGCAATATTCGATGATAGTCCCAGCAAAGCAGAGAATATCAAGGCCCACATGAACATAGGTAAAGAAGCAAAGCCCATATTTTTCAAGCCAAGGACAGTACCATATGCCTTACGTGATGGTGTGGCTGAAGAAATCAACCGACAGGTACAAATGGGAGTACTTGAGAAAGTAACATTTAGTGATTGGGCAGCTCCAATCGTTCCAGTGAGGAAACCAAATGGGAAAATAAGGATATGTGGGGATTTCAAGGTTACAGTAAACCCATATGTGGATACCCCAGAATATCCCATGCCAAGAGCTGAGGAACTATATCAGAAACTGAATGGGGGAGAAAAGTTTTCAAAAGTAGATCTCTCCAACGCATATCAACAAATTGAGCTGGATGAAGAGTCTAAAAAGTATGTGACCATCAATATTCACCTGGGGTTGTTTCGATATACAAAGTTGCCCTATTAGGCCGTCGGCCGCTCCCGTCTATCGTGACTTTTCGTGACCCACTACAGAGGGACTACATAATTCTTGATGAATAATTATTATAATTACTCAACTAAGACAAATCGACTTGTTGGCAATCTCAAAACTTGCACAATAAGCTATAATTCGACTTTTAGTGGGGGTATTTTCCGGAGCCCTCTGAGCCAATCAGCTTGCGAGATTCTCATAAGTGCGGGTCACTTTCTCCAAGATGGCCGCCACCGGCGTGGAGGTGGGCGTGTCCGCAGGATATAAACGAGCCCCTTTTTTCAGTACATATTGCCCCCAAATGAATGACAGAATTATCAACATCCACAGCATTAAGTTGTTAACTGTACAGCGAAATGGATGAGGCGTGGGGACAGCATTATCTATAGGGAACTGACATTGTTTGCATGAAGGGGGTGTGGTCAAAGCGTCCCATTGACTTAGGATCGTCGCCGCCGCCCCTGGCTGGGGTATAGGCCTACATTTATGTACCAGGGCCGCGTATTACTAACATAGGATCATCCTATGGTAGGTAGATCCTAGGACTAGGATTGTTGCTACAATAAAGGATGATCCTAAATTCTGTATTACTAACGCGATCTTACTGGAATCCTATCTAATCCTGATTCTTATGAGATAGAGAAGTTATGATTGAAAATGGTTACTTAAGTACGGAAGTGATAAGTAGGCCTAAGTAGAGTTGAGTTTAACACATATAAAACCGTAGAAATCATCATGGTGTATGAGTCTATCCACCAAACCTTCGTCATATGGTTTTTGTTCCATAGTGATGTTATTTTTGTCTATGCAAATGCAATATTAGCACAAATGTAGGCCTATCCCCTCTTCAAGAGCAGTCGATGGTATACCACTTTTATATGTGTAGTTTGAAAAATGCATAGCCATGCATAATAATTGAGTATGTAAGCATGTTCATATATGTATGTATGCATGTTCATACATGCAAGTATGTATGCATGTTCATACATGTAATTATGTATGCATGTTCATATATACATGAAAGTATATACAATGCATGTGCACACACACATATATATACATGTTTACATATATACACATACATGTACACATACACACATGTATACAAACGATAGATACATGCATGTATGTTTACATACATGTATACATGTAAAACATCACATAGTATGCATTATAGATACATGTATTATAATTTAGTATAATTATGCATGTTCATACACATGTGTGTACACATACACATGTATATTATATATATCTATTCATGTATACATACATACATATAATTACCGTCGGCGACGTTAAATTGAACAACCAGTTTATATCAAGATGCTTAGAATACTGGAAAGGCTAAGATTCCTACACAATTTGTATGGCGCATAATTATTATAATGTTATTATAAAATACAGTAACCTTGAGATATATCCTAGAAATAAGTCGTCATACAACATTGTTGCCACGTTATAGCAGATTGTCAAATAAATTCTAGCATGATCAGCATGGTCTTACCGTCTAGCATGATCACCTAAGCTATGATCGGCGGAGAACTAAAATTAATTTGTGAAAAACGTCAGGCATTGTCTGAAGATATAGCAATACTCTACAGGGTACGGATCATTGGGCCCCGACCCCATGCTGGACTGAAACCTATGTCCAGAGACCCACAAAATATGTGGGCGGGCTGCCTGGGGCCCAAACAACCAAGACCGGGGCCCAAACGTCATTTAGCTGGGGCCCAAACGTCCAGACCCTAAGCCCAATGACCCCGGGGCCCAATGATCCGTACCCTATAGAGTATACAAACCAGTCCTTATAGAAATCTGGAGGTGCTTACAATATTCTTGGATATTATTTCAGCATGATATATTTTGCTGCAAGGTGGAGGGGAGTGGTGCAGGGGATAACAAATGCAGGGAATAACATCTAAAATACCGTACCTCACAATTGCTTGAAGTCAATGAAAAGTAAATCTATTTATTCATATTTAATATTGGAAACAAAAATCTTTTCCTTTATTTCTTCGAAAATTAAAAGATAAGTAAAACAAATAGAGTACACCTCTCTGGGATCACCCTGGGGACTGGACGATTTTGGGTCTCATAGTGAGGTAGTCAGGGGCTCTAGAGTTGGCAGGGGGTGGGGAGGGGCGGGTATTGAGGATTATTTAAAGTGGTTGGAATAGAATTGTCTGATTTGACGAAATAATTAAAATATGAAGTTCTTGACAAACTTTGCTTAAAAATATTATATTATATTGTTTAAGGAATTATTTATAATATCATAGTATAATAACCAGAGCTCTACATAAAAATATATATGTATTACACTGTATTACAGCCTGCTAGAACGTTTGCAAATGGCCTTCGATTTCACAATTACATATCTGAAAATATGACATTTTTCATATTATGTCCAGATCCCCACCTGTGAGCACACTATCCCCCATGGGAAGCTAAGAGCAGCCCATGTGACCCAGCAATGACTTAATCAATCTCCTAACGTAAAAAAAACCCCTAGGAATCGCGAGACCTGTCAATCCCAGCCTTCCTAAGTTTGGGGCCTCTGTTGAAAGTTAGGACATTAATCTATTCATCAGGCATTTGTAAGCACAATGTTTAATTCACATATTGGGAAAAACAAACATTCAATGTAAGCTTAATTTAATCCCATAAATTCTACTGCTAATTCACATACACACACATACATTCGAATTCAAATAGGATGGTTCTCAAAATATATTTTTAGTGACTTATAACTCATCTTTCTCCAACAAACATTTGAACTTAACTGTCAAGGGAATAGACCAATAAGTATTCCTATATTATTATTATGGACCTTTCCCTATGTTTCACCCTATACTATTTCCAGTACTGGAGCCCTAATTAATTTATCAGAAATGGTCAATTTTTACTAGAAAATGACAAATAACTCTGAATTGTGCAATATTTTGAAATATCAACATGCCGTTTCAAATTCTTGAGGTGTCAGTATTAGGTACCAAGTTTGTTCTTCTTTCCAATTATATATTTTGTGAGATTCAACCTAATATATATTATTGTAAAGAATTCATGAGTATACGTGATATTGTGAAATATTGTATCAGTTTCTGCTTGAAGTATATCAAGCTAAAAGTATTTCGGGGCAAGACTCAGGAGTGTAATATTTCAACAACTTTGAATATTTCTTTAGCATTAGATGATTTTGCCTCAAGACTTTATAAATAACATGAATTACATATAATATTTTTATTGATGTTGCCGTAAGACATGAAGCTAGCTACATCTAAATTAGTAACAGAAACGCCATGAACAGCAAATGAAAGTCAATGATTTATAATATGCTCTCTGACGTGAAAGTATATGTATTTTATAAATAAGTTTGTACTTTGTATTTTGAATTCAAGTGCTTCTAAACAGTTCTTATATGCATATATATGTATTATATATAGAATCACTCATTTCCAAGTATTATACATGATTGGTTCATACAAATAAACATTTAGTGATTTTTTTTCTTAAAAAGTATTTAAATTTGATAATATTTTTAAAAAAAATTATGGATTCATTATTTTTTACATTTCTTCATCTGGCATTATGTGTCAGCTTTGGCAATACCATGTTTGAATATATTTGGACCGAAACTGACAAAGTTATATAATATTTCATCCTCCCTGTACCTAACTTCAAAAATGTTGATTTTCACTCAAAAAAGTCAAATAACTCCAAATTGCAAGATTTGGAAGTGCCAACAAGCAGATTCGGATTCTACGGCTCAAAGCGGTCTAGAATCAATCATCTTTATGTAGTTCCCTCATATGGGTCACGAAAATGTGTTTTTAGCCACATTTAGGCAGTGCGGCTCATGGCCTATATGGTGTCAGCTGTGCTCCTCTGATTTTCCAAGAATATATGGACAAAGTGCTACAAGGAGTTGATTGTGGATGCTTGATGGATGATATCATCATAACAGGAAAAGATGATGACCAGCATAACAGGAATGTTGAGTCAGTATGACAAAGGTTATATGACAATGGATTGAAGTGCAACCTAAGCAAATGTGAATTCTCAAAGGCTGAAATAAAGTATCTCAGCTATAGAGTAAATAAGGAAGGTTTGCATATGACAGATGAGGCAATCGAGGCAGTGAAGAACGCACCCAGACCTACTTGCCAGGCGGAAATGCATTCTATCATGGGGTTGGTAAACCATTATAGACAGTTTGTACCTAATATGTCTAGTATTACTAGCCCTTTGACCAATCTATTGAAGAAGGATACCCCTTGGGAATGGTCTCAGAGTTGCGAGGAAGCTTTCCAGACAGTGATCAAATTTCTAACCTCAAAGGATGGCATTCTGATTCACTACGACCCAAATAAGCCTATTGTTCTAGCTGTGGATGCATCTCCATATGGTATAGGAGCAGTGATGTCACATGTCACTGAGAAAGGGGAGCTCCCAATTGCATATGGCTCGAGAACTTTGACCCCAGCGGAGAGAAATTACTCACAGATTGAGCGTGAGGGATTAGCTATCATTTTTGGAATTAAGTTCCATCCTTACCTGTTTGGTAAGAAGTTTATCCTAGTGACTGACAACAAGCCCCTAAGTTACATTTTCGGGCCAAGAAAGGGAATTCCAGTGCTGGCGGCAGCCAGAATTCAAAGGTGGGCCATTCAGCTGGCAGCATATAGCTATGAGATTAAGGTACGTACATCTAAAGAGAACTCGAATGCAGATGCCTTGTCTCGCTTACCGCTACAAAACCAAAAGGATGACACAAATCTCAGAGTGAAGTGGACAAGGGAAGCAAAAGCAATGAATGTCGCACAGGTAAATGCATTACCAATAACAGCCAAATCTATAGGCCTGGAAACACAGCATGACCCTCTCCTATCAAAAGTGCTGTTCTTCACAGTAAATGGATGGCCAGGGGAAGAAGATTTAAACCCAGAGTTACTGGACTTCTACAAGCGTTGTGTGGAGATCACTACAGAAGATGGATGCTTGTTGTGGGGTCTGCGAACGATCATACCCAGTAAATTCCAAGAGGGTATGCTAACGGAGTTACATCAGAGCCATCCCGGTATGGTGCGAATGAAAGGACTTGCCAGGCTCCATGTTTGGTGGCCAGGAATCAATGAAAAAATTGAACAGGTGGTGCGTGACTGTAAAATGTGTCAAGAGTCGCAACCAAAAGCTCCCAAGACAATAGGGAATCCATGGAAATGGCCATCTGGACCGTGGAAAAGAGTCCACATAGACTTTGCAGGCCCATTCATGGGGGAAATGTTTTTCTTAATGGTTGATGCATACTCAAAATGGCCTGAGGTGCACAAGATGAAATCCACGACTGCATCAAAAACGATCGAAATTATGAGACAGGTGTTTGCTCAACAGGGAATTCCCTCGGAAATTGTTTCGGACAATGGTCCCCAGTTTGTAGCCGAGGAGTTTAAGACCTTCTTAAAAGCAAATGGAGTAAGACATATTTTATCGCCTCCGTATCACCCAAGCACAAATGGTGAGGCAGAACGATTTGTGCGTACATTTAAGAAAGCTATGAAAGCCAAAAACACAGGAAATTCCTGGAATCAAAGAATATGCTCCTTCTTGTTGTCATATCGGACAACACCCCATTCGACTACTGGCAGAACACCAGCAGAGCTCATGGGAAGAGCACTGAGGACAAGGTTAGATCATGTCCATCCACAGCTACGTGACAAAATCCAAATGAAGGGATCTAGTGGTGCTACAACCCTGCCTCGGTGGTTCAGTGTTGGAGATCCTGTTTTGGTACGTGATTTCAGACATAATAAGGAAGGGTGGGCCTATGGAGTTGTACAGGAAAAACTGGGCCCCCTCACTTATATAGTTGAAGTTGAGGGGCATGTATGGAAGAGGCATGTTGACCAGCTCAAGAGTCGTTCAGCATCACAAAGGGAGTCAAGCGTCATACTGCAGGGCAATATGTCTACAGACAGGGCAGAAGAGCCAGGTCTGTCCCAACCTCATGGATCAGGTTCAATGATACACATTGAACAACCATCACAACAAGAAAGGGAGGTCACAAACACCCATGAACCCCCGGAGAGGAAGGGTGCAAATATCACATTACCAGAACAACTCAAGACTCCTACCAAGGGACACATAATGCCCAAAGAGCTCCCAATGAGGGATGAGCCAACTCTGAATGCAGCAACTACAGACAACACACCAGCAATAATACCAAGGCCCAAAAGACATCATAAACCTCCAGAATATCTCAAAGAATACCAATGTGGCTGAAGAACTGAACTATTATTATTTCCATACAGTATCTTATATGCATATTCTATGAAGATAGTATTAAAGATCGATTTCCCTCTTAATGCTTAAGAACAATGAACTATCATGTACTGTTTTAAGATCATCAGTAACATACCTGCTGGGGGAAGAGTGTTGTGTATTTGATAGGAGTAGCGCTTACGTTCATCGCGCAGTTGTATTTGGGGTTGTTGCACTCCCTGCAGTTGCCAAAGATCTTCAAGATGCACATAATCGTGGTGAATCAGCTTTGAAGAGTTTCCTCAGTGATAGAATCCAATCTGAAAAAGCTGGTTTTCATGAGCCAATCCAAAAGTTGAAGCTACAAACCTTTTCGGAACAACTCAAATTAAAGACCAAAAAGGCAGGGAAAGAGCTTGTTCTACAAACTGACAGAAAGCTGTTTGTTAGGCTCCTTGTACTTGGCAAAAGCAGTGGAATCGATGTGAAGAAAGTTCTGTCATATTCATTGGGGCCAGTGTCCTATCCACTGGCATCAACAAATGGATCCCTTGCTAAGACCAACAAAGCTGCCCTTCTTCATCATCTGGAAGAACAGTTTGGTGAGTGCAGGATCAATGATATGCCTTTAAATTCTACCCTTATTGTGGATGGAATGGCTCTTATCCATGGCATCCCTGTCAGCTCATTACCAGAGACCTTTGGGCAATTTGCAATGCAAGTATTAACAAAGCTACTGGCACAGGCCAACCGCTACAGCCATTCATGGGTGGATATTGTGTTTGATAGATATCCTGATATAAGTATAAAATCAGCCGAGCACATTCGCAGAACAAGATCTGCTGGGTCAAATCCACATCTAAGGCACATTTTTAGCGATGACCAGAAACTTCCCAAGCAGTGGGAAAGTTTCCTCACCAATGGGAAGAACAAGGAAGCATTGATTGAGTTTTTGTATCATTGGATGAGTAAATGTGATGGGCATCAGCTGGGACAGGTTCACTTGTATGTGACACATGGAGAGCACTGTCATAGAATTGTAAAGGAAGAGCAGGGTGTTGTATTAGAGAGTGTGCCAGAACTATCATGTGACCATGAGGAAGCCGATACAAGAATGGCTCTACACTGCAAGCATGCCTCCCAACCTGGTCATTCAATTATAGTTCAGAGCCCTGACACAGATGTTTCCATCATACTCATATCTCATGCCAGTCATGTACACTCGCTTTTCTTGAGCACTGGAATAAAACAACATGCCCGGATCATCAACATAACAGATCTGTCCCAGAAAATCGGTCCGAGGTTATGTGCTGCTCTTCCTGGCATTCATATTTTCAGTGGATGTGACAGCACAAGTGCCTTCCATGGCAAAGGGAAGGTTCGACCCTTCACCTTGGTGAAGAAGAGCAACAGTTTCCAGGACTGTTTTATTAAACTTGGAAATGACTTCGATCTGACGGATCAGCTGGCTTCATCATTGGAGGAGTTTGTCTGTACACTCTACGGTCAACCTGGCAACAACATCGATGAAGCCAGATACAAGGTGTTTTGCACCAAGTCAGTATGTGAACAGAGCCTTCCACCAACAGCCGACAGCCTGCGACTTCATTCTGAGCGGTGTAACTTCCAAACTGCTATTCATCGTCGTGCCATGAATCAGTTTGTTGAGGCTCCAAGTCCTGTTGGTCATGGTTGGGTGGCAGGGGCAAATGGGTTGGAGGTGAAATGGATGACCAAAGACCCAATCCCAAGTGAACTAGTGGACAAGATAACATGTGGATGTAAGAAGAGTCAGTGCCAAGATAAACGATGCTCCTGCCACAATAGAAATATTTCGTGCACTGAATTGTGTGGGTGCATTGACTGCAATAATAGGGAAGCCACACCTCCAGAACAGTCACTTTTCAACGACCTATCTGACACTGATTCTGATGAGGATCTGTGAACTGAACTGCAAACTCTATATTAGTGTCTGCATCAAATTGAAGATCACATTTGAAGTATTCTGCACCAAAAGTCAAAACTTTGATGTTGGCCCTACTGGTGGAGTTATACTGCCTATAGGTGCAGACAATTCAATGTTCTGCTTGTGGTGTGGAATATTTGTTTGTGTAAGATTAAATAGTCTACTATGGGATATTCAGCATAATATGATTACAGTTTATGTACATGACAAGTTTATTACTGCATTGTGCTGTAATTTAAGAATACCAAATTGAAGCATTTTGCAACAAAACTTCAGAATTGCCAGTTTTGCTTGTGGTATTGATATGTTGTATATTATCAAAAAATGTATTGTTTGTTTTGAGCCTAATAGAGTGAGGTTTTATGCATCAATTATATGCCTATTATATTATGCACATTGGTATCAGTCTCTGTTTAAAGTATATTGAGTTAGACTCATTTCAGATGAAAACTTGAAAAGTTTAAAATTTCAACCTTTTTTAACATACTTTAAGTATGGCGCTATTTTGCCTCAAGACAAAATAACAATAAATTGTGCTTGCTGTTGAGAAAACATCAAACAGATTAGGATTCCATGGTGATGAATCATTCATTTTCCATTATTGATACTTGATTAGATTAACGAAAGTAAAAAGAAGTGATTTTTTCACAAAATAAATAATTAATATAATCATATTTCTTGAAAAATGACGTTTTTTGTTATTTTTCACTGTTCATCATTTGCCTTAAGGTGCCAGCTTTAAGCATATCAAATATGAAGATATTTGAACGAAAACTTACAGTTATAAAATATTTCGTCCACTTGGACCTAATTTCAGAAATGGTCATTTTTTTCTACAAAATGTCTAATAACTCCGAATTGTGCAAGATTTGAAACTGCCACCAAGCAGATTCGGATTCTACGGGTCAAAGCGGTCTAGAATCAATCATCTACATGTAGTTCCCTGATATGGGTCACGAAAATGTGTTTTTAGCCACATTTAGCATAGGCGGCTCATGGCCTATATTGGTTGCTATGGTAACAAGAGAACAAGCTAAACGCAGTCATCGGAGTTCGAGTATAGAGTGATTATTTACTTATTGAATGAGACTTAACAGTACCGTACCCACTCTGTTTAATACCATTGCCTTAAATTAGGCCTAGGCCTAGGCCTATATTATAACTTTTTATGGATGCCCTGGAAGACCTACGTGTCGAAGGTCCTGCCCTATTCTGCATGACCATAATTGTGAATGTACGGTACCTAAACTGAATAAAAATTGGATTATTATTATACATATTTGATTTACATGTTAGACTCTCGTTGGTTAGTATAGGGCCTAAAGGGAGTCTACATCTAGATCTAAGGTTAGGCCTATCAGTCAGGAGTTTGGGGGCATTAAACAAAACAGACACTCCTTTGTTATAAATTGACTTTATTCAGAAGTGGGGTAATTATGAAGATATTATATTTTATTTTTATTTAATTGATAATAGTCCGTAGTAGTCACACACAGTTCTTAAGCAGTTCTGTTGGCCCAGAGCCACACTCTACCCCTTTAGGAGTACACGTAGTGTATACTTGTATGTATATTTTATTTCTGAGTCTTCAGGGGAGGTGGGTGGGATTTAAAAACACGCCTTCACTCTGGTGTAGATGTTGGTCAAGTGGGCAGATGTGCGTGCCTGTGCGCAGGAGGAAGTGGTCTGGAGGGGTCAGTGGTGTTGTGGGTAGCCCTCCAGGCTTCCGGGACGTAGGATGGCAGTTCATTCCGGTCTGCGTTTAATGAGTGGGAATTGTTGATAGCAACAATTCCTGCCCCATTAAACAAAACAGACACTCCTTTGTTATAAATTGACTTTATTCAGAAGTGGGGTAATTATGAAGATATTATATTTTATTTTTATTTAATTGATAATAGTCCGTAGTAGTCACACACAGTTCTTAAGCAGTTCTGTTGGCCCAGAGCCACACTCTACCCAAGCGTATATTCACAGGGCTTGCAGGGCCCTGTGAACAGATGTGTGGCATTGGGCCGAGGGGCGTATATAGGATCTCACCGCGTCGCTTGACCATGTACCGTGGGTCATCACGTCAGTGATCATCGCCCCGGCGTCATGGTATGCGTAGGAGGCCCCGCCCCTACGCAGGCTGTGCATGGAGATTCTAGCTGGGTCGAGTCCTGCCGATTTGACTATGGCTGCCCACTCCCTCCTCATGAACCCGGTTGTCATGGGATTTCCATCATGGAACCTGAAGAGTGGGCTATGAGGGGAGAGGTGGCGCGAGTTCTTCAACAGCCTTTGGGTAGCTCTTAGTGGGCATAGGTCATCGCCAGGCTTGGCGGGGAGGAATATCTGCATGGCTGTTCTTGAGCTCTGCATAGTTTTTGACCACTTTATGGCCACTGTGACGCCCTCTGGAGATAGACGGACATCAGAATTGGTTAGGTGGCGTGTTCTGTCAAAGGCCTTCTTTGAGGCAGGGAATAGATTCGACTGCCTCAAGAAGCCCATAAACATTAAGAGGGTGGCCGCTCTTACTTCCCTATAGTAGGGGGAATTGTGAGCCTGCCTCATGCAGGCTCTGAGCATGTCAGGCGTTATTGTGGCCTTTGGTTCCGGGACATGCCTCACAGCTAGCTGTACGCCTCTGAGGGCCATACATACTTTATAGTGACACAGGGGGGCGGGGTCGATGCCTGCCATCCTGAAATACGTGCGTAGTGATGAAATGTTGTTTTGCATGGTCGCCGGGGCCATGCGGCAGGAGGCGAGGTATTCTATATACCAGCATATATTGAAGGAGGTTGGGTGGTCGTAATCCAGCCCTACTCTGAGGCAGAACGCCACGTATAGCCTTATTGCAGATTCTCGATTAGCATTGGTCCCCGGCCTATGCGCGTCCCTCTGCCTCTTTACTGCCAATATCGCTAGCCTCGCCTGTATAGGTCCTATAAGAAATCAGATACATCAAAGTATGAGTCATGTGATTTTATGGGAGTTAATTGTAATTCGTCTATGATAGTTTGGGCTTTAAGGCGGAAAGAGGGGGCAGTGTGTGCTCTGGAGAGGGCATCCGGCAGATCCATCAGTCGGCCGGGGATGTGTACATACTCGAACGCTAGCTCTCTCTGTGCTGATATGTACCATAGCGCTCGAGCACACGCCGCCAGGGTGTGGTCTCTCGGCTTCCCTCCCTTAAACGCCTCGACAGTAGCCTGGTTGTCACAGCAAAGGCGTATGATCCTGCCTTTGTCAGCTGGTGACGTTAGCATGGCTGCAGCTGCTGTGCAATTCATTGCTTCGAGGTGATTGATGTTCTTTCCCTCGACTATTTCTGGCCCATACCTGTGTGCATAGTATTGTTTCCCGTTGGTTGCACCTCCTCCTGTGAGGCAGGAGTCAGCCCAGATCGTTCTGGATACTGTTCCTTCTGGGATTATTGAGATGCCATTGTATTTGATGGTAAATTTGTCAAACCATCTTAGGTCTGCTTTTACGAGCCTGGAGATGACAACAGGGCCTCCCCTCGCTGCTCTCAGGGCGTCTAGCATTCTCTGCATAAAGAGGGTGGCAGGCCTGACGGTCTTGGCTAGGTGGGCCACCCTCCCTATGATGCTTTGCATGTTTCTAGTTGATATGACGTGTTTGCTGGCTGCTGCTGCCAAGGATGTTTTAATTTCAGCCAGCTTACATGGAGGGATTGACAGGGTGTTGTTGTTAGTGTCTATAATGATCCCCAGCCACTTTACACGTGTAGATGGCAACTGTGTTTTGTCACTTGCTATCTTAAGTGATAGGGCGGTCATGAGCGTTTTGGCGATGTTGAGCGCGCCACTTAGGCCCACAGTGGTTTTGTCGAACAAAATCAGGTCGTCCAAGTACATGAGTGATTTTATTCCTCTTGTGGCTAGCGCACGAACGATGAATGATGCCACCATTTGCATGACAAATGACGACATTCGTGCGCCAAATGGGAGGGACCTGTCCAGATATACACTTCCATCGTGCGAGATTGCCATGAGGGGCCAATCCAGGGGGCATACCTGGAAGTGCCTGTAGGCACGTGAAAGGTCCAGTACTGCCATCGCCACATTCGAGGGGCCTATATCTTTGATCAGTTCTGTAGCCATCGATATTGTAGGTAGATTATGTGTCGCTGGTATTGTGTTGTAGTAGTTTTTCGCCACCCATGCATTTACCCCACCGTCTGGGAATGAGAGATCGACAATAATCCTGCGGTCTGTGGGGTCTGCCTTGGGGCGAGTCATGAGTGGGCTGACGTGGCACCATGGTACAAATGGGGCTGATGTGAATGGGCCAGCCATAGCAGATAGTGTGCACTCCTTTGAGATGTATTTCTCGATATGGGATGGGAATGTCAGTGCAGAAGGGTGGTTTGTTGTCATACCTGAGTCATAGCGTGGCCCACCGGTGTATTGGAGTGGAAAACCATAACGGAGGCCGTTGAATATTATTGTGTCATCACTATGGCCTGTCGAGTATTTTTCCCAAACCGAAATGTCCATATTAGTGGGTAGTATTTGCTTAGCTCCTCTCCAATTCGGGAGTCCAACTGACCTAACTTTCTCGTATATGTCAGCCATATCCTGGGGTAGAGAGAGCGATGGATAGGGCCATTTCGAATAGTTGTCAAAATCTATGTTTGGTGGTGGTTTATCGTGTGTAATTTTGTCATTGACCTGGGCCAACGCGTCCAGCCGGGCTCGGATTCCCCCTTTAGGATTTGTTGGAAGTGTTACATCGGAGCCGTGCATAGTATCACTGTTAAATTCAATTACACACTCACCCTGGAGGTTGTCTGTTTCACTGTTAGTTGTAGTAGTTTTGTCAACGGGCCATGTCGTGCTGTGCGGCGTAAGCCGTTCCACAGCTTTGGCCTGCTGTAGTGTCGCACGCTCTCCTTCCAGGCGGTCGGCAGAGACGGTGCTAGCTTGTTGCGTATTCATCATATTTACTTCTTCTTGGTCTTGTTCGTTGCGTATTAGTTTTGTTTCCTGGTGTTTACAATTGGTTTGTTCAGAACCAACCGCAGGGGGCACAATCTCTGAATTAGTGTTGTCATGGATGTCAGAAACTGCATCCCCGGAAGTAGGGCGGCCATCTTTGTTGTTTACCATCCGCTCCCCGGTATTAGGCCTTCCGGTTCCTGTTAATGGCGCCCTGTTTAACGTGCTTGAGGTGATGTTTAAATCGGAGGTTCGTGCAGTAATAAAATGTGGTAAGAGTGGATGTTTGTTAGATACCTGATGTTTTGGTGTGTCCCTGGTTGAATTGGGACACACTATGAGTTTTTTGAATCACCTTTGGATGAGTCCGACCTGTTGTCAACTGCACCTGAGCGAGACCACTCTCGCTTCGGCTTTTGGTCCGGCTTGGTGTTATTATTACTACCATCACGACTCTTGCGATTATTGCATGACTTGGCGGTATGATTAAACTCTTTGTGCTTTGTCTGGAAGTAACACCAGCCGCAGCAATGGAGGAGAGTAACAGTACCGTCCGTATGAGATTCCGACTTGGTGCACTCCTCCGAGTTGAAAGGAACACACAAAGAAACTGAAGCACTTTTCTTTTTCTTGGTCGTGATAGGCTTAACACAGTTGTTCCAGCTAAGCCTAGCCCTCTGCTGTTGGATATAGTTGGCATCCAACCAATCTATCCTTCCTGCAACCATGTGGTCGATGATAGTTTGGGACCAGAAGATAGCATTCTCCGGTGAGCGTGCAACTGCGTCCTCCGCCACCTCAGCGGAGTGTTGGAGCAGGAGTTGAAGGGGAGAGTCACATTTGGCCTGACGAGATGCCATCACAGACAGACCGCACAAATACTCAACGATGGATATTTCCCTCTTTTCTGCTTTCACTAGGGCGAACAGATCGGGGGGAAGTGAGTTTTCAGGGGTAGAAGTTAATTTCTTTTTACCTTTTGTGCGTCCTTTGGCTCCATATTGTTTGTGTAGTGCCCTCTCTGCCAGTTTATGGTGCTGGTATGATCTCTTTAGGTGTTTCGGGGAGGGAAGAGAGGAGTCGTCGCTTGAGGAAGCGGAAGAAGACTGGGGGGGGTCCCTGAAGGGATGGAGCTTGCTGGAGGCTGATCGTTTAGCCTTTTTTGCCTTCTTCCTCTTGTTCCTTTTCCTCTTAGATGGTTTCCTCACCGGGGAGCTCTCCGAAGATGATGAAGATGAGGAGCTCGAGGACGAAGAGGAGTCACCAGACGAGGAGGAGGAGCTGGAAGCGAGTGGACGCTTGAAGGCCTTTGTTCGCTTGCGGTGGCGGGAGGAGGAGGCCTTATGTTCCGCACGTGGCCGGGAAAGCTTTTGCGGTGTGGCGCCGTACTTTGCCGCTTCTACAAGAGCTTCAGCAAGTGTTGAGACTACTCCCGTTAATCCTTGTTTGTCTGTCGTGTTCTTGCTTTTGTTCTTTGCAGGAGTCTTTGGGCGATTCTCCAGGGCTGTCTTCTTCCCCGGCTTGGGAGGGGATTTGTCGCGTTCCTCGTTGGAGGAGCCGTCCTCCATGGTTGGTGGGAGGAGTTCAAGATCAAGTTTGTTTTGAGCTTTCCTTGTCCTGGATTTTTTCTTTACAGACTTGGGTGTTTCTTGGGTGTCCCCTTCTGCCAGCTTCTTATAGTTCATGCGAGGGCCGTCTCGGGTGTTCATGAGGGCCCTGCTGCACGTGTCCGGGGGGAGAGATTTAAAAACACGCCTTCACTCTGGTGTAGATGTTGGTCAAGTGGGCAGATGTGCGTGCCTGTGCGCAGGAGGAAGTGGTCTGGAGGGGTCAGTGGTGTTGTGGGTAGCCCTCCAGGCTTCCGGGACGTAGGATGGCAGTTCATTCCGGTCCGCGTTTAATGAGTGGGAATTGTTGATAGCAACAATTCCTGCCCAATTTTTTGTTCTTGAAATTTTCCCAGAAAATCCCAAGTAGCCTATCTTTTATGTAGGAAGGATGAATGGTGGCCAGTGGTTTCAGAAAATGGTCAATGTATTCTGATACTCTATAGGATTTACTATTCACTATTAGGACTACAATCTGAAATTATGTGCCTTCCAGGAGGCATTCTGGTGGAATTCGGCCATAGATAGATCTTTGTGGGTTTTTACTTAGAATAGTCGTGGTCTGGGGTTATCTGGTGGTTTTAGGTAGGCCTAGGCTAATTTATTTGGTTATTTTTTTAAAGATAAAGGTTCCCTCGACCTAATTGTCTGAGGATTGCATTAGTTTTCTTGGCCGTTTCACTTTCAGGATAGCCTAAATAGATTTGTCTATTTCTAGTAAAATTTGTAAATGTTTACAATATCTTAAACCCATAGATACGATGCTCTCATATTTAAGATCGGGTCGTACGATGTTTTTTGTGAAACATCCCACAGATCAGGAAATGTGAGGCTGCGAGGTGCGAGGTGCGAGGTGGCGTTCGACATAATTATGGTTCGAGTTATCCACCATGACCCAGCAATAAAGTTCCCCCCTCCCCCACTTGCGCCAAGGCAGGTCATGTGACTGTTGGCCGTACAAAAAACCTTCTCCTGTCAGTGTCGCGCTGGCCGAAGTCTAAACAAGATGGCACTTCTTCGGATGGGGGTGACAGTTAGTGGCCGGGGCCTGTTAAAACTGGGTTCCCTGAGACCCACGACTTTGGTGTTCAAATCTACGTCTTCGACAGATCTGCCAGACTTCAATACAAATGTAAACATCCACGAGCATAAATTGTCGCGGCCAACAAAGCCTCCTCCTCGACGACCGCGATGGAAGGACTTGGAGAATCTGGGAGAAACGACTCAGGTATAGGCCTATAGTTTAGCGCTCCTTTCCTTTATACTAAATTATAGGGAAGGGGGAAGGGCGGAGATGGTAGGGGAGAAATGCAACATGCTTTGACCAATTTAAGTGTCATTTACCGGTAAGTGTCCTTCCCGGTCCCCGCACTCATATACAAAATGTAGGACATATGCTCGTTCCACCTATCAGGAAACTAGTATGGAAAGGCATTTGTGTCCATATAGATACGGTACTATAGCAAGAACAGCATAGTATCGCGTATGAGGGGGGCTATATTCTCCGAGTATGGCCGAAAACTACGAGGCCGTAGGCCGAGTTGTTTTTCGGCCATACAAGGAGAATATAGGCCTCCGAAGACACGATACTGTGTGCACTCTACATCTCTGAATTGAAGGGGGAATCTTTATGGATACAAATGCCTTTCCATAGGAAACATACCCTTTTCCGCGGATTTTGAGCTGAAAAAGTACCCCTTTTCCCATGAAAACGCCGACTTTTCAGCCCTAAAAAACACCCCTTTTTTCTCAAAAACGCTGACATTTTAAGAATTAACCCCCTTTTCTTAAAACACTGACATTTTAAAAGACATAAAATTAACCCCTTCAGTAGTCAATAATTCATTCATTTTCATACTGCAAATACTCTGTGAATGACTGATGAGTTACAAACAAGCAATGCACAATGTACAATAAAACTTAGGCCTATAATCAATTGTTCTACACTATTATGCCACCACTACCCCTGACATTCATGGAGGAAGGTTACTAGCTAGCCTACTACATAGACCTAATTTATAAACTGTCCTGTGCCCATTCATTAACATTCAATTTCCCAGTAAAAACAGAAGTGACCAACCCACATGTATGTAATAGATGCTCTGAGTTTCCTGTGTTAAGAGCGATTTATCCCTTATGGGATTTAATCCCCTGTGGGCAAGATCAAATGACCAACACCCACACAGTAGAGCGAATTTGCTCCCCTGATTATCTCTATCATAACTTTCCCAAGCTTTAATGTCACACAAACTTTTCACTTCACCACCACTTGTTTCCATTTTTGCGAAGTCCTCCAGAAAAAATACCCCTTTTTTCCATTTCCGTGAGGTCCCCCACAAAAAAGACCCCTTTTTTATAGGGATTCAAGGACATGCGAACTTTCCCCCAAGGACCCCCTATGTCCGTAGAAATGGGAACGAGCATGCGTGTCATTATTTGTAGGGAGTGCGGGGACCGGGGTGTCCTTAAACGTCGGCTATGTCGCCTACCCGATCTCTTAACGGTAGGCCTATGTCTTAAAAGAAATACAGAGGATTAAATCTAAGACAGGAGGAACTTCTCCTAAAAATTGGGCCGAGCTGTTTTTTATTAGGATGTGAACTGATTAGGAGGGACTAATGGAATGCCTTCTTCCACACCTCGACGAGGCGCGACCGACCCGCCCTCTATGAGAGTGGAATCCCATATCCGAAATTCCTCCCGTCGCCCTATAAATCAGTGTCCACTCCCCATATATGAACGACCCCTACTTATGGCCTAACTTTTGTTGTTATCCCATGTAAGTTGCAACCTTATTATCGTCTCAAATGAAACTTGTGTTAGTTACGAAGCCTTTTTATGGGAGGACTTATATATTATACGCTGTAACAAACTTGTACTTTTAAATATAAGAATTTGTTTAGACTACCACCCCTCTCGGACCTCTCACACACACTGCACCTTCACTCACTGACATAGCTTCACATGCCCCAGTTCCACACACTGCCCCTGCCGCTGCCTGCCACTGCCTGCCACTAGTGTGTGTGTAGCCTTGAAGCAAGGCTACACACAGGTATCAAACCTTAACACATGGATGGTACCTTGCCCGAACACGGTGTCTTTCCTCTGCTGGGATTCCAGGTACTCGTGCTACTACTGGATCCCTCTGAGCTGGGACCTCTGGAACGGCAAGTGCCCATGTTCTCGTCTTGTATATCCTCTTTGCCTCGCGGCCCGCAACATGGAGGAAGAGCGAGGTCTTCTTGTTCGGTAGATCCACGCTCACCGCGTCTGCATACCAGAGGAAATCCTCCTTATAGATTTCCCAATTCTCCGCAACATTCCCTGTGGAGAATGACATTTGCTCTGGTGGCTTTACTCCGTCCATTTTGCGATCGTTTTTACTTCTGGTACCATGTAGTAATACTCTAGTATGAATTGACAACCGTACGCCGTGTTAGTTCTAAGTCAACTGCCTTTATTCCCACTCTCCAGTGGTTGGTCCGTGTGGCCGCCACCAGTGGCAGCACCTGCTAGGATATCTAGACAGGAGGAGTGAAGGATGGGTGGGTGGTGGGCATGCAGTGTCATTCAAGGTGAGAAAAATGACAACTATAAGAACAAAAACAGAAAATAAAATAAGTACAGCAAGCAAAAGTACTAGCAGGTAAAATCAGAGAGGAATCCCCGCACTATAATTACCCTGCCATAAACTATGTATACACTATAATGCACTATATGTGTAATGACCCATAGTTCCCTGAGGAGGAGAATAAATAACACAGAAAACTGTCACACTATGTAATCACCCCACTCAGTACACCTGTACTTATCCCAATGTAGTAGGACGATTGAGTGACTATTATATAAATATTTGAAATGTTTCTGACATTCGTATAGGGTTCTGTGGCAATCCTTACACTTAATAGATTAACCAACAGGGACTTCTCGTTGTGTACTTTTAATATGTCATTCTCACCATTTTTCTCCATGGGAGCTCAATTACTACCAGACCAAAAACAAAGATGATGAATAGTGAACATGAATTTGATTCCATGTTTTTCCTTTCTCTTGTACCTGTATAGGCATGGATGAATTCTCATGATTATTACATTTATATAATTTACACAAGCCTTACTGGGTATGACCATAAAGTGCCTTTCTGTCTCTTTTTCTGTCTCTTTCTCTCTCCCTTCTTCTCTATCTCTATTTCCTGGGTATGACTATAAAGTGCCTTTCTGTCTCTTTTTCTCTCCCTTCTTCTCTATCTCTGGGTATGATCATAAACTGCCTCCCTCTCAGCTCTCCCGCCCTTGATATAACCATATTAAATGTGTTGATAAGGGCGTAAAGCAACCAATCTCACTCACTCACTCCCTTACCACGCAGACGAAATTGGAATGCCAGCAGGGTTACCTAGAGGAATCCTCGCAGTCTTAGCATTGAATAAATGTGTGTTCAAGCTATCAAAGATTTCCCTGTTCCCTTTTCACTTATCGTATTACCAAATATAGCCTGTCATTGGGTAGATTTCCAAAGATGCACGTGACCACACAAATGGCATACAAGCACCTATATATAAAATCAGCTTTCACATTAACTGCTCCCAATGATCCCTCATGTAGACAATCTTATGAGATTTTCGCCATTTCATGGGGGAGAATTTACCAGGCCAGACAATAATGCCAGATAAACACCATACCTAGAATGGCTTGAGTACCTTCTAGGTGTGAGACTACCAAGCAGGCTTTTTATGGAGTTTGCCTCCTCTTTCCATTTCAAATATTGTACAACCCAGTGTTTCAATTGGATCACCTGCCATATTTTAACCCACATTTGTGAAGCGTCCAAAAAGTGAGGCTTGCAAGCGAGTGATTCATAGAATTCTCATAGAAACCAGGCTGGTTTGAACCCCAGTATCATACAGAAATTCTCCACACATTGCTCCTATATCAACGGGTATATACCATTTCATTTCCACCAAAAATGGCTTATATGACTCAGGGTTTTAGATTCTTCATAAGGATCTGACATCATCTATAACATGTCCTATATCTGTCGTGATATGCACTTATGCACTAATAAGACCAAGGTTATAAGTATACTCCCCTCCCCTACATATACTATCCATATCCAAGATAGCTCGAGGAGAGATAGAGTCACTTCCACTATCAGCTGAGATTTCGATATAACATTAGGTGCCTGAGGTTGTACAGCCTCTATAACTTCCCCATGAATACAAATCACATTTCCATCAGAATCACCACCTTGAAAATGATATATAGTTTCTGGGTATCTCATCATAATTGTTTTCACAATTACGGATTTTACATACAGATACTCTCATTTCAATCTGCGCAGGTTTCATGCATTGATATCACCTCATATAGAAAGACCAATATATGTTGGTAGTACGTTTTACTGCTCCCACTATGTAATCACCCCACTCAGTACACCTGTACTTATCCCAATGTAGTAGGACGATTGAGTGACTATTCAACAGCAGGAAAGGGCATGCATACTCCCCTATACATAGCACACAATCAGCAGGTAACAAGGTCGACATTGTCATACACAGATTCTAATAAAAGATTTCTCTGTGTTGGCAGTCCTCTTATACTCTAACTTCAATCTTTAATATTGGTTCTAAAGAGAGAAGGTTGGCAAAAAAGGAATTCATTTCTTTGAATCTATCACCTAATACTGAATCAGTACTATAGATCAGCATATGCATTCTGAGGCCTAGGATTATACCAGCCTATAGCAACACCAAACCATACAAGTTTAGCAATACATAGGAGAATTGACTCTCCCATATGTCCATTTCTTCTGCCTGCCATACCAAGGCCAAAACTATGTATCCTAGCCTGTAGGGTCGGCAAGAAGGTTGTCATGTTGCCTATACACACCTCTATCAATTCTAGCAAGGGAATTAATACCTTGCTGAGTAAAATAGAAGGTAAATTTCATGGGTAGTTCAGAGCCAGAACTCCCATCTTGTTCAAATAGTATACATGAGGCAGACGAATTGGATTCATATTGGTCAAGCACAATGCTAATATTATTACTCTGAATTTAATGAAGCAGAAGGCGAGATCTTGGTATATTTGCAGTGTCATACATAAGGGTGTTTGAACTTGGTACATGATGACATTGGTAATGGTATAAAAGGGAAACCCAGTAAATACATAGTTATGGCACACAGGTCCATCTGGTGTTAAATAGTAGCAGTATAGAGTAGTTGTATAGAGGTTTCCAATAAAGTAGTATATGGAGTGTTTAGTGTTACTTCATGGCACTACATATGCACTATAATTACCCTGCCATAAACTATACATATAGGCCTACATACATGCTGGATCCAGATACACACCTTTTTACTTAACCCCCAAATGTAAATTGTTTACCTGGTTAAACGTCGCAGAGATAAACGGGTTGTCTATCTATGTTGTGATTTGTGTGATGCTCAAATACTATAATATAGGCCTACATAGTCAAATTACTCACATGACGATTTTCACGGTGCTGTTAGCCTTAATTACTGTTTAGCTCTGTTTATTGTACTAGTCGATCGAATAGCAAGGTACCAGTAGCTCAAGGTGTCAATTGTTTTACAGTTTTGTAAGATCAATCCAGACTAACACCAGCATAGCCTATACAATGTATAAGGAAATTTTAACCACAATATTATAATATCATAATGTAATCTAATACCACACATGATTATTGCAATTATCCGTAATGTCGAATTAACTCACATGATTGTAAAAAAAGATGTCCAGGATGAATATGTTGTCTTTTCATAGGGCTCGCTTATCCCTGATACCTTGAAACAAATGGAGGAAGACACAGAATTCAAGGATACAGTTCAAAGATTGAAAACTATGGGACAGAAGAAAATGACCAGGGAAGAAAGGAAACAGAGGCAACGTGCTATGAATAATCTTAATATACCTAGTTTTCTGCAGGTGTGGAAACAAAAGAGAGAGGAAGCTGGTATCACCGGTAAACAAAACTTTAATATTAGGCCCCTATTCTTACTTTTGTATTATCTATCATGACTTTTGTAATTGGCTTTTCATCTTATCGCGCATAGAAACTTTACTATTTGATATACCTTTAATTATTGATTTCATTTAGTGGATGACCTTCTCGTTAAGAAAAGGAACATCACCAAGTTCGGAGTGAACATCGGTCTATATTGCAATCAGGCATGCAGTCACTGTCATGTAGAATCGTCTCCAAAACGCAAGGAAATGATGACCAAGGAAACAGTCGATAGAATCCTTGATATACTCAAGAAAAGTCCTGGCATCCAACTTGTAGATATCACAGGTAAGATGTGGTCTGCTGCATCGACAAAATTTCCTTTTGTATTTACATGTGTGAATTTAAGTTTGGTTAAAAAACTGATGCCTATTTAAAAAAAGGTTATGAATGGGGATTTATTTCAGAAAGAAAGAAAACAAATAAGAATTATTAATGATGCAATCATCATCATCCATTTGGAACATATCGATGATTCTGTTCTGAAGTTTTCATTCACAATCATAATTACATTGCAGGGGGAGCCCCAGAATTGTGCGATCAATTCCGATACATGGTGAGCAGTATCCGCCAAATGAGCAGGGATATAGACATTGTTGATCGATGTAACCTTACCTCTCTTCTTGAGCCAGGTTTGTAAAACATTTCCTTGCAATATCTCTTGAGAGATCCACCTCTACTACTATATGTATGACCTAACGCAAAACTTCTTTCACGTGAAACCTGTACATTTTCAGAATAAAAAACCCACTAAACCATTTACTTTGGGAATTATTCCTCGCCACCAAAGAAACTAAAACGAAAATCCCCGGGATCCCCACTATACAGCGACAACCTTCTCCTCGCTATATCTGTTAATTTTCATCAAGATCTATTTACTCCAGGCCAGGAAGATACTGCTCAGTTTCTCGCAGACAACCGCGTTCAAGTGATTGCATCACTCCCTTGCTACACGGCGAAGAATGTCAACACGCAGAGGGGGAAGGGTGTCTTTGGTAAAAGCATCCAGGCCCTACTGACTCTGAATGAATTGGGATACGGTCAGCCTGATACTGGTCTTGAACTTAGCCTTGTCTACAACCCACTAGGTATAATCTATCCAAAAGCTAATTCGATTAGCCGTTAATACTGATCTGTGGCACAACCCACTAGATATAGTTTATCCAAAATCCAACTAGGAAAGTCGTGAATACCCATCCGTTGTTCTTGATAGAATTGATGGGATATTGAAACATCAATCTTTTCTATCTTATGAAAATAAAAACAAATCTGAAAAAAGGAATTGTAACACTCCTAGTTGAACACATTACATTATTAAGAGGTTTGCTGGTCACAGATAAATTCTATCCAGAATGACTTACAAAGAAAATTTGAAAAAGCGTCTGTTATTTTACTTCTAGGCAACTACCTTCCACCACCCCAGGCGGAATTGAAGGACCAGTACACGACACAACTTATGGATGACTTTGGTGTCGTGTTTAATGATCTTTTCACCATGGTCAACATGCCTATCAAACGCTTCAATGACTTCCTCTATCGCAGGTTTGTTAATAGATTTCCATTTATGGTGATACTGATACATCTTTCAGTACGACTAGTATCAAATTAAGATTATATACCATAACGCCGGTAAGCCAATGCAACTGAGAATAGTACCGGTATATAAATATACCTTATACTTGTCTCTATTGATAGGAATGAATTGGAAGGTTACATGGATCTTCTTGTGAGGAACTACAATTTAGACACAACAGAAAAACTGATGTGCCGTGACAGTTTGACAGTTAACTGGGATGGACGAATCTATGATTGTGACTTCAATGGCCAACTTCAACATAGCATGCAATACATCGGTATCTATGATTTATCAGTTGATGGAAACGACGTCCATGATTATAAGATATGCATTATTAGATCATTACATTTACTTTCATTGAAGACGAGTAGAAGCTATAAACCCCAAAGAACGGATTTTATGTTTGAATATTCCCATATGAATAAAACAGGAATGTGAAAAAATAGGGAGGATAGGCGCACACCGATTCATCTATTTTTGTTTCTCATCCTCAGCAACTGCTTTCATATCCGAATTTTGATTTTCAGAGGGCAACACGTCGAAGGATGGTGTCTCAGTATGGGATATAGATAGTGTTGATCGTCTGGAGGAGCAGACAGTTGCTGTGGACAACCATTGCTTTGGCTGCACTGCTGGCATGGGATCTAGCTGATACGGGTCCACAGTCTAATGTGTTTCTCCTTACAATCCCAAGCAGCTTGGATCAATACAGAGCCCATTAGTTTAACGTCTGATATCTCAATCGGGCTAGATTCAAGGTATGCTTGTAAGGATGAAACCTTAGACTGTGGTAAATATTTTTGGGAGAACTTATGTTTTTCTTGCCACGCACTGACCTCATACCAGTCTGTCACAAATATTAGAAGACTATTGCGTGTTATACGATGTCTGATGCGTTAAATATATTTTGAATTGAGTTAATATCTCTGATGACTGGTATTAGGACCGTAATAAGATTTATAGAGCGTATGATGCAAAGTTTAGAAACCATAAGGATTAAACTTTGTTGATAGATTTCTGTGATCTTGGCAGTCAAGCAGAAAAGTTCCCCACCTCGGTATTTCAATCCTCCTCTTTCCCAATGATATATGACCCTATATATATATATATATATATATATATATATATATATATATATATATACACAGATTCGTCAATATATGGGGCAACAAAGTGAGACATAGATAGGGGGCGACAACTGAGACCTTAATGTGGGGCATTTATTATAGACCTCATAACAGGGTTTAATATGTAAACATATATAGCTCACAGACAGCCCAATATATATAGCCCACAAACAGCCTGATATGTATAGCCCACATATTTTAATATATATATAACTCTCAAAAGGCCCATATAATTATCTCATCAACAGATTCCTGGTATAGTTTTTGGACAATAATAAATATGCAGGCCACATGTAAGGCCTATAAACCACATTTTGTGGGCTATATAAACATTGGTTTAGGAGCTATAATATATAGTATGCTGTTATGAGCTATATATAATCAATTTGTGGCTTTTGTGAGCTATATTGAAATTGGTTTAAGAGCTATATATATATGGTATGCTTTCATGAGCTATATATAAGCCATTTGTGGGTTTTGTGGGCTATATGAACATTGGTTTAAGAGGTGTATATGATATGTGATTATGAGCTATATGAAAGCCATTCTTGGGTTTTGTGAGCTATATAAACATTGGTTTGAGATATATATTATACTTTATGAGCTATATATGAGCCATTTATGGGTTTTGTGGGTTATATAAACATTGGTTTAAGAGCTATATATATTATGCTTTTATGAGCTATATATGAGCCATTTGTGGGTTTTGTGGGCTATATAAACATTGGTTTAAGAGCTATATATATCATGCTTTTATGAACTATGAGACATTTGTGAGCTATATAAACATTGGTTTAAGAGCTATATATGGTATGCTTTTATAAGAGGTGTATATGATATGCGATTATGAGCTATATATGAGCCATTTATGGGTTTTGTGAGCTATATAAACATTGGTTTGAGTTAAATATATTATAGTTTTATGAGCTATATATGAGCCATTCATGGATTTTGTGGGCTATATAAACATTGGTTTAAGGGCTATATATATTATGCTTTTATGAGCTATATATGAGACATTTGTGGGTTTTGTGGGCTATATAAACATTGATTTAAGAGCTATATATATTATGCTTTTATGAGCTATATATGAGACATTTATGGGTTTTGTGAGCTATATAAACATTGGTTTAAGAGCTATATATGGTATGCTTTTATAAGAGGTGTATATGATATGCAATTATTAGCTATATGAAAGCCATTTATGGGTTTTGTGAGCTATATAAACATTGGTTTGAGTTATATATATTATAGTTTTATGAGCTATATATGAGCCATTTATAGGTTTTGTGGGCTATATAAACATTGGTTTAAGGGCTATATATATTATGCTTTTATGAGCTATATATGAGACATTTGTGGTCTTGTGGGCTATTTAAACTTTGGTTTATATAGCCCACAAAACCCACAATGGCTTATATATAGCTCATAAAAGCATGCATGTAACATATGTACATTTTGTGAGCTATATAAACATTGGTTTACAGAGTATACATGGTATGTTTTCTGAGCTATATATATGGGCCTATAACCTACATATGTACATTTTGTGGGCTATATACATTGGTTTAAGAGCTCTATATTCAATGCTTTTATAAGCTTTATTATATGCGCATCCCTCTTGAGAGGTGCAATAAGTGGAGTGCAATAAAAATATACTTATGGTATGCATACTATAAATATGTAGTTGTCTAAAAATAGCTATACGTTGTATTCTCTATTGAATGGTATACGTTTTATTAATGTAGCTAAAAAAAATGGCCGCGATATGAATGTTTTAATTAAAAAATGTCAGTAAATACCGCAGGATCGCACAGGGCTCTCAGTGGGGTTCTCAGAGAGTTGTTTCATATTTTTCAGTGATATCTGATGACATATGATAAATTTTATGCACATATAATAAATATAGAATGGAACTCGCAGGCCAAAATGGAAAAATTAATTGGACTTGATTCATCCACATAAGCATTCTGCCTACAGCATTGTGCTTATGCAAACAAATTTTGTCCAATAAATTTTCAATTATTGCCGGCTCATTCCATTCTCTCTATATATATAAGCCATTTGTGGCTTTTGTGTAAACATTGGTTTAAGAGCTATATATTGTATGCTTTTATGAGCTATATATGAGCCATATGTGTAGGCTATATAAACCAACAAAATTATTATACATGTGTTTTATAGGCCCACTCATAGTAAATTGCCCACAAATCGTTGATATATATATAGCCCATAAAAGCATACCATGTATACCTGTTAAACTAATGTTAACCGTACATACGTGTTACATGTAGCTTATAGGCCCACCAATAGTATGTTTCCCTCATAATGGCTGATATATATAGCCCATAAAAGCATACCATGTATAGCTCTTAAACCAATGTTTATATGTCCACAAATTGTACATATACATGATACATGTACCTTATAGGCCCACCAATAGCCCGACAGGCACTGAGTGCAATTGAATGTGATAGCACTGTGATCATTTTGTGATTGGCCGCAAACTAGTGAAGTGTGATGTGTATGTGATACTCATGGCTTTGAATCACAGTGAAATGGACATGCCATTAGCACCCATTATGTGAAATCCATTGCGTCTATTTCCTCCCATGTTGTTGGTGGTCTCACAATTGTGTTGGATCAAGTTCTCATTCATATTCATTTATGTTTGTATTAAATATGTCTTCCTCAATCAATTTTATCTGCGAATACATGTTTGTATTACTCGTTTTTACAATGAAGCAACAAGAGGCCACAATACACTGCACACTCACCTGGCATTCACAGCTCACTGTCGCACATCTGACACTCTAGGCTCTGACATTCACACTTAGTCTCTAACACTGAATCACAGAAACCCCTACACACAACTAAACGATATAATACTATCTCCATATTAGCCAAATAATTATTCCTTCTCAACTTCTCCCACGGATTTAATTCACCCTTTTAAAATTCCCACCATGTTTTACATCTGAAATTACTGCCCCTGCTCAAAAGTCGCCAACTTAACAATAGGCCTATAACTCCATGGCAGATCCTATATGGATTGTGATACGTTTTCATATGGTATTATATAACACCAAGACAACCAGAACAATATCAGAATAATACTTCTCTGATATATATATTCACTCTCATGTGTGATCTCAATCGCACATATAATGCGCATTTAAAATCGTATCTAAATACACTCACTCAATTGCCACACTCATTATTGAAAGACAGGTGGCGCATTATGGTTTATTTGTGTAATTTAGTTGTTTGATATGGAAAAACGTTTTGATCAAAATACCCGCCATCATTGCATACATTAGGTCAAGTAGACTGAGCCACCAAGATTATTTAAGTAGAACTGGAATAACCCTTCCCAGGAATGCGGATGCCTAACAGGATGGAAATAATGATAAAACAATTGATGTATTACCATGACTAATTAATGATGAGTAATTCCGAATTATATTATTCTTCAAATAAAAGCCAAACCATAACTTGGCATAAGATGAAAATTGTGCATGAAATATCCCGCTCAAATGCCATAAGAATTTGCTGACTTTTGCACCAATGTTGCATTATACCTTTTGCGTTACCATCTCGCAATCATTGCGCAATAATTATTGCGTGAAAAGCGTCCACGCTCATCACTGAACTATGGCGAAATGATTGCGCATTAAAAATCACGTAGAATCGCGTTCATTTGCCCGTCGGGAGTATGTTCCCCACAAATGGCTTATATAATATAGCCCATAAAAGCATCTCATGTATACCTCTTAAACCAACGTTTATATGGCCCACAAAAAGCACATATATGACACATGTGACTTATTCACTCAACTGTAATAAATTGCCCACAAATGGCTTATATATATAGCCCATATAAGCATCTCATGTAAAGCTCTTAAACCAAAGTTTATATGGCCCACAGAATGCATATATGGTACATGTGACTTATTCGCTCAACTGTAGTAAATTGCCCAGGAATGGCTTATATATATAGCTCATAAAAGCATCTCATGTACAGCTCTTCAACCAAAGTTTATATGGCCCATGAAATGCATATATGGCACATTTAGCTTAACTGTACTCTGTAGTAAACTGTAGTAAATTGCCCACAAATGGTTGATATACATATATAGCCCATAAAAGCATACCGTGTATACCTCTTAAACCAATGTTTATATGCCCACAAATTGTACATGATACATGTAGCTTATAGCCCCACCAATAGTATGTTTCCCACAAATGGCTGATATACATAGCCCATGAAAGCATACCATATTATATATATAGCTCTTAAACCCACAAATGGCTTATATAGCCCATAAAAAGCAATTTCTTTTCGTAGAAACTTGTAATGGTTGCTAAAACTTGAGGTTTCTTGCATACCAATACTTCTAATTATGAAAGAAAGGTAAGGTTTTCAGCTAAACTAGGCTTTTCAAGGGTCAGAAATCCATTTTCAACAGAATAAATAGGCTTTGACGATTGCCAATAATCTTTTCAATATGGCCGTTTCATGTTTAATACCAGGATCACATGTTTAATTGGTCACCATGGCAACAAGCTTTCAGTGGAATTTAATTCTTTGATAATATCTATTTGACTCAAAATGAGAATTTCCACATGAGGGTTGTCCTATGAAAATTGGATAATTATTCACAGAGATATGACCCAAAGTGTCAAAAGTACAAATGTTGCCATGGCAACAGTGAAAACTAGATATTCTGTCAAGACTGAAACAGGAAAGTTGTCAGACATGGCATAGTTGGTGAACCCTAGAGAATCATAAAAATCAACCAAAGATAAAGTGAAATTATCCTGCATTATGTGGGAACTGGATCAGTCTACAGACAGGTAAATTTTCATAGAAACTTACAATGGTTGCTAAAACTTGAGGTTTCTTGCATACCAATACTTCTAATTATGATAGAAAGGTAAGGTTTTCAGCTAAACAAGTGTTTTCAAGGGTCAAGAATCTTTTTTCAACAGAATTAATAGGCTTCAACGATTGCCAATAATTTTTTCAAGATGGCCGTTTCATGTTGCCAGGATCACATATTTTATTGGTCGCCATGGCAACAAGCTTTTAGTGGAATTCAATTCTTTGATACTATCTATTTGGTCCCAAGTGAGAATTTTCCCATGGGGGTTGTCCTGTGAAAATTGGATAATTATTCACAAAGATATGACCCTAAGTGTCAAAAGTACAAATGTTGCCATGGCAACAGTGAAAACTAAATATTCTGTCAAAACTGTATCAGGAAAGTTGTCAGGCATGGCATAGTTGGTGAACCCTAGAGAATCCATGAAATCAACCAAAGATAAAATGAAATTGTTCTGCATTATGTGGGAACTGGATCAGTCTATAGACACGTAAATTTTTATAGAAACTTACAATGGTTGCTAAAACTTGAGGTTTCTTGCATATCAATACTGCTAATTATGATAGAAAGGTAAGGTTTTCAGCTAAACAAGTGTTTTCAAGGGTCAGGAATTCATTTTTAACCCATTTGTCCCTAAAGGGGTCGTTTTCGACCCATTTGAGCTGTTTTTTCAACAGCATTATTATATTGATTATAACTTAAATAAGTAATAAAAATGATATGTATGGAAAGTTTAGATTCTCCATATTGCGTAACAAGCGTTACCATGTCAACGCCATGACAATGCACTATTTTAGGTCACGTGACCATCACTGCTGTCTGCTTGCTACAAAGAAAAGATATCTAAACAGAAAAAGGGACTCAAAATTGCAAAAAAAATAAGTAATTTTAGAAAAAAAAATCATAGAAAGAACTAACCAATATCTCAGGCATCCATTTTCATACTTGAACTAGAATTATCAAAATTTAGTGAGAAAATAATGGAGGTTCAGTGAGGTTGGGTCGAAAACGACCCCATTAGGACAATATGGGGTCAAAAAAGACCCTATCAATAGGGTAAGGGAGAACTTCTACCAGAACCCCTACCCACCATACACTAAACTAAATTTGAGATATTCTAGGTAGAATTTCTTGAGCTTTCTGAATCTGAAGAGACAACAGCTGAAAAGGCTGAATGGAATTATTTTCCCAATTGGCCGTTTCTATGGTAACTCCTGATTTTTTTAGCAAAATTTGCTAAAATTCTATTTTAGCAAATAAAAAGGTTTTTAGGGTTCCATTACTACACTTTTACCAGCAATGTGACCAAACTTGGTATTATTGATGGTACACATAAGGGCTATCTATAGTCTTAAAGTCAATGACCTTGACCAAGGTGGATGTCACTAAATATGCATATTAAGCATATTAAAAGAGTGGTTGATACCGGGCATCCCCACTTCAATCCTTGTACCCTTGACTAACTCACTAGTGAGCCTAAAAATCACCATAAAACTTACTTTGCCAACATATTATGTCTTACTGTATATATGGATGTGGCTTTATGCCTGATTTCCATGCAATTTATTTGAACTTGATTCAGAATCATGATACCGGGCATCCCTGAGCATCCCCTGAAAGGTAGAATTATTAGCATAACTACTACCCATGCACATTTATCTTCTGTATTTTTGGCTGTAACGTGGCTTGTTCACTCCCCTAACATGTGAGAACATTAGAAATGAGATATGAAAAGTTTTATTTTATGTTTTCAACCACCATATAATTTGTATTAAAAAATGTTATGATCCATCACATTGCGTTTTTATCATTGATTTTAGAGCCTGTATTCATTGCGATACATGTTTCCTATGTAGTTACTAAGTTTCATGTGATTGTGCCCATTTAAGTAGCCACAGTGAGATGTTAAATATTATGTACTCTTCTGGGGATGCCCGGTATATAGAGGGATGCCCGGTATATTTGAGAAGGTGTTTGTCTCAGGCCAAGTGAGGTGATATTTAGTCAAGGAGTGACTTAAACTTAGATCAATTGTGTTCCAAATATATGCTCTTAATGTACTTGCTAGGTTTAAAGTGGTTTTGTTCACTATTGTAGCCACAGTGAGACATCAGATAAAGGGTACCTTACTAGGGGATGCCCGGTATTATGTAAAGGGATGCCCGGTATCAAAGATGGCTTTCTTTTACCAATTTTCTCAGGGAAACTGAATATGATAAATTGGTTATAAATTGCTATATTAATGGAAAGGATGTATATGTTGCCAGAAAACAGGTTTTCACCCTGTTTATAGCAACAACTACAGCATTATCGAATTTATATTTGAATCATATGTTTCTGATCAAAACACTCCTGTTTTGGGGAAATGTAATCCATTTACTTTCATGTCTCACATAATAAGTTGTGATGATACATAGATATGGATTGGCATGCTAGTAAATGAACATTCAATCCTTGTAAAGAAGTAGTTTTTATTTGGAAATTGAATTATTATGTCCTGAGTAATTAAGGGTATAAGGAACTCACACTTTATTTGATACCGGGCATACCCTAAAAAAAGATCACCTTGTTTCAACTACAATAAAAACTGAGATATAGAGAGTTGGTGAATATAATTGGTGTTTTGAGGTGGTGGGGACATCTATGATGCCAGTCAGAGGGAATATGAATTTATACTATCTATTTTTTTTTCAATCTTCCTAAATCTCACAAAATCGCAATTGTACATTCTAAAAAAATTTGACCCATATACCATTGATATTCCCAAGTTTGATGCTATTCCTGACAATAGTGTAGAAATTGGACCATAAACTGCCATTTTTCTGACTTTTTGGTCTGCCTTTTTTGGTTGCCATGGAAACCACATTTATATTTCAGAATCATAAAATGATAGAGGATGATCAAATTTACCTGTTTACCAAATTCCGTGGAATTGTCTCAAAATTAGCCTTTGGGGGGCCTAGACTAACTACAGCAATGTGACCAATTATTACGCCTCAACTGTGTATTACTTACCTATTTGTCCCCATATTTGCCCCAATATTTTCCTAAAGGGGTCGTTTTCGACCCACCCTATATCTCAGAACTTATTTAAGCAAATTTCACCAAATTTCTTCTATGTACTCCCAGTTCCTGTCTAATCATTCTATTAAAGTTTTAAGATGATTAAACCATTTTTGCAATCTTCGGTTTAAATGGTTTAACAGAATTAATAGGCTTTGACGATTGCCAACAATTTTTTCAAGATGGCTGTTTCATGTTGCCAGGATCATATGCTTTATTGGTCACCATGGCAACAAGCTTTCAGTGGAATTTAATTCTTTGATAATATCTATTTGACCCCAAGTGAGAAATGCCACATGAGGGTTGTCCTGTGAAAATTGGATATTTATTCACAGAGATATGACCCAAAGTGTCAAAAGTACAATTGTTGCCATGGCAACAGTGAAAACTAGATATTCTGTCAAAACTGAATCAGGAAAGCTGTCAGACATGGCATAGTTGGTGAACACTAGAAAATCCATGAAATCAACCAAAGATAAAATGAAATTGTTCTGCATTATGTGGGAAATGGATCAGTCTACAGACAGGTCAATTTTCATAGAAACTTACAATGGTTGCTAAAACTTGAGGTTTCTTCCATACCAATACTGCTAATTATGATAGGAAGGTAAGGTTTTCAGCCAAACTAGGCTTTTCAAGGGTCAGAAATCCATTTTCAACAGAATTAATAAGGTTGGATAATTGCTGACAATTTTTTCAAGATAGCTGTTTCATGTTGCCAGGATCACCATGTTCTATTGGTCACCATGGCAACTAGCTTTCAGTGGAATTTAATTCTTTGATAATATCGATTTGGCTCCAAGTGAGAATTTGCACCAAAAAACCAATGTTAGTATGTCCCCCAAAATGTTACATATATAGGCCCACCAACAGTAAATAATTGTATATTGCCTCAAAATGGCCCATATATATAGCTCATAAAAGCATGCTATATATGGCTCTTAAACAAACGTTTATATGGCCCACAAATTGTATGTTACATATAGGATATAGGCCCACCAACAATAAACATTTGTATATTACTCCCAAGTAGCTCATATATAGCTTACAAAAGGATACTATATATGGCTCTTAAACCAATGTTTATATGGCTCACAAATTGTATGTTACATTTAGGATATATGCCCACCAAAAGTAAACATTTGTATATTGCTCCCAAGTAGCCCAAGTATATATAACTCACAAAAGCATACTATATATGGCTCCTAAACCAATGTTTATATGGCCCACAAAATGTATGTTACAAATAAGATATAGGACCGACCACCAACAGTAAAGAATCTTATATTGTCTGAAAATCGCCCATATATATAGCTTGCAAAAGCATACTATATATGGCTCTCAAACCAATGTTTATATGGCCCACAAAATGTATGTTATGAATAGGATATAGGCCCACCAAAAGTAAACATTTGTATATTGCTCCCAAATGGCCCATATATATAACTCACAAAAGCATACTATATTATGGTTCTCAAACCAATGTTTATATGGCCCACAAAATGTACATATGTTACATATTGGATAGAAGCCCATCAACACTAAACAATCTGATATTGCCTAAAAATGTCCTCTATATATATATATAGCTCACAAAAGCATACTATATATGGCTCTTAAACCAATGTTTAATATTCAATATGGCCGTTTCATGATGCCAGGATCACAGGCTCTTAAACCAATGTCTATATGGCCCACAAAAAGGATATATCATGTTTCATATAGGATATAGGCCAACCAAAAGTAAACATTCATATATTGCCCCCAAATGGCCCATATATATAGCTCATAAAAACATACCATATATGGCTCTTAAACCGATGTTTATATGTCCCACAAAATGTACATTATATATTGGACATAGGCCCACCAATAGTGAAACATTTTTGCATATTGCCTCAAAATGGCCCATTTATATATAGCTCATGAAAGCATACTATATATGGCTCTTAAACCAATGTTTATATGGCCCACAAAATGTATGTTACGAATAGTACAGTAAACAATCTTATATTGCCTCAAAATGGCCCATATATATATAGCTCATAAAAGCATACTATATATGGCTCTTAAACCAATGTTTATATGGCCCACAAATTGTATGTTACATATAGGATATAGGCCAACCAATAGTAAACATTTGTATATTGCCCCCAACTAACCCATATATATAGCTCGCAAAAGCATACTATATATGGCTCCTAAACCAATGTTTATATGGCCCACAAAATTTATGTTACAAATAAGATATAGGACCACCAACAGTAAACAATCTTATATTGCCTCAAAATCGCCCATATATATCTCGCAAAAGCATACTATATATGGCTCTCAAACCAATGTTTATATGGCCCACAAAAGGTATGTTATGAATAGTACAGTAAACAATCTTATATTGCCTCAAAATGGCCCATATATATATAGCTCACAAAAGCATACTATATATGGCTCGAAAACCAATGTTTATATGGCCCACAAAATGTATGTTACGAATAGTATATAGGCCCACCAAAAGTAGATAATCTTATATTGCCTCAAAATGGCCCATATATATATATAGCTCATAAAAGCATACTATATATGGCTCTTAAACCAATGTTTATATGGCCCATAAAATGTACATATGTTACATATAGGATATAGGCCCACCAATAGTAAACATTTGTATATTGCCCCCAACTAATCCATATATATAGCTCGCAAAAGCATACTATATATGGCTCTTAACCCAATGTTTATATGGCCCACAAAATGTATGTTATGAATAAGATATAGGCCCACCAACAGTAAGCAACTTTATATTGCCTCAAAATGGCCCATATATATATAGCTCACAAAAGCATACTATATATGGCTCTTAAACCAATGTTTATATGACCCACAAAATGTACATATGTTACATATAGGAGATAGGCCCACCAATAGTAAACATTTGTATATTGCCCCCAACTAACCCATATATATAGCTCGCAAAAGCATACTATATATGGCTCTTAACCCAATGTTTATATGGCCCACAAAATGTATGTTATGAATAAGATATAGGCCCACCAACAGTAAACAATCTTATATTGCCTCAAAATCGCCCATATATATAGCTCATAAAAGCATACTATATATGGCTCTTAAACCAATGTTTATATGGCTCACAAAATGTATGTTACAAATAGTACAGTAAACAATCTTATATCGCTTCAAAATGGCCCATATATATATAGCTCATAAAAGCATATTATATATGGCTCTTAAACAAATGTTTATAAATATGTCCCACAAAATGTACATATGTTACATATTGGATATAGGCCCACGAAAAGTAAATATTTGTATATTGCTCCCAAGTAGCCCATATATATCGCTCACAAAAGCATACTTTATATATGGCTCTTAAACCAATGTCTATATGGCCCACAAAATGTACATATGTTACATATTGGATATAGGCCCACCAAAGGTAAACATTTGTGTATTGCCCCCAAATGGCCCATATATATAGCTCATAATAACATACCATATATGGCTCTTGAACCAATGTTTATATGGCCCACAAAATGTATGTTACAGGGTATAGGCCCACTAAAAGTCAACATTTGTACATTGCCTCCAAATGGCCCATATAATTATATAACCTATGACTCCCCTTTACCCCCACTCGCTTCCCTATTTCGCCCACTCACATGCCTATTACTCCCACTCACACCCACTTTTTAACAAATTTTATTGACAATTTCACATTCGTGATAGGTTTCATGTCGTGAAAAATATTACAGATGCATAAGCTCATACAGATTTACTAGATTAAATGATAATTACATCAGTTCCGCGTTTGTTAATGGTTATTTAAACATATTAACAGTGCTTGTATTATATTTGATTCTTTTAAAGCACACCATCGGGTATAAATTTGACAATTTCTGCTTAAATCTTATCTCGACTTTGGCAGCTTTAGATCATATTTTATTTCAGTTGCGTGCCATTACCTCTTGTTTAATTCGTTGTCGAGTTTGTTATAACAAAATTACCTTATTATCTCTCAGTTTTCATACCAAATTTTTTGTATGCCCTACTAAAAACATTCACTCTCCATTACCATCACTCACTCCCCCATTACCCCCACTCACTGACGCCCCATTACCCCCACTCACTGTCCATCACCCCCAATTACTCTCCATTACCATCACTCATTCCCCCATTACCCCCACTCACTTCGCATTACCACACTCACACCCCCATTACCGCTACTCACACCCCCATTCATTCCTCATTACCCCCATTCACTCCCCATTACCCCCACTCACTCCCCTTTACCTCCACTCACTCCCCCATTATGCCAACTCACGCTCCATTACCCCCCCTCACTCCCCTGTTACCCCCACTCACACCCCCATTACCCCCACTCACTTCCCATTACCACACTCACACCCCCATTACCGCTACTCACTCCCCCATTACCCCCACTCACTCCTCCATTACCCCCAGTCACAACCCCATTACCCCTACTCACTCCCTGTTTCCCCCACTCACACCCCCATTACCCCCACTCACTCTCCTTTACCCCATTACACCCACTCAAACGCCCATCACCACACCCACACCCGATTATCCCTATTCACACTCCCCTTTACCATTGTTCACTCCCCATTACCCCACTTACTCCCCCATTACCCCCACTCACTGCCTATTATCCCCACTCACTCACCTCTACCCCACACACTCCCCATTATTACACCCCTGTGCTGTTACTTCCTATACCTTCAGCATTGTATGTCACACTTGGTCAAAGTGGTGCATAACATGTGAGTTATGTCACCCTGGGGACATACAACAAGTAGGTCCGCCCAAAACGTAAATTACTTCTTTTATTTTTAATTATTTATATTTTTTATTTATTAATGGGGTGTAATAAATATGGAACAAAGCTCGGGTGAAGTCTGTACACTGACCTCGGGAGCACAGAAGATCTCGGGCTAACGCCCTCTAACTTCCCGCGCTCCCTCGGTCAATAACAAGTGTACAGACTTCCCCCTTGCTAGGTTCCATCTATTTACGTCCCCTCACTCCCCATTACCCCCACTTACTCCTCCATTACCCCCACTCACACCCCAATTACCCCCACTCACTCCCCACAAAGTCCCCATTTCTCCCACTCACTCCCCACTACCCCCACTAACTCCCCAACACTTACTCCCCATTACCTTCACTCACTCCCCCATTTCCAACACTTACTCCCCTTTACCCCCACTCACACCCCCATTACCCACACTCAGTCTCCATTACCTGCACTCACTCCCCTTTACCCCCATTCACTCTCCTATTATGCCCACTTGAATGCCCATTACCCCACTCACACCCCCTGAAAAAATCCATGAATCGATGGGGAAAACAAAGGATATACATGTATTAACTTTTCTCCATGAAGAGCAATCAAATCTTCATTAAATAGTACTGAGAATCAAAGAAAGAAACAATTGTAAAGGATGGGCCAAATTTTATTCAGCTGGGAATCTAATATTAACATAAATTTTGAGACTATCACATATCAAGTCAACTCCATCCACTGCCCCCCACCCCCACAAACCCCCACCCCAACTCCCACCCAGCCCCAAAATGAAGATTGACTGTCTAATGTGTAATGCTCAAGGAGAACTGAGGGTGGAGGTATGAGGGAGGAGGGTATGTGGGAGGGGGGTTTAAGGGAGAAGGGTCTGTGGGAGGGAGGTTAGTGGGGGGAGGGTCAGTGGCAGGAGAGTTTGAGGGAGAAGGGTATGAGGGAGGAGAGTTTGAGGGAGGAGGGTCTGGGGGAGGATGTGAGGGAGGATAGTCCAAGGAAGGAGGGTCTGAGGGCGGAGGGTCTAAGCGAGGAGGGTCTAAGGGAGGAGAGTGTGTGTGGAAGGAGAGACTAAGGGAGGAGGGTCTAAGGAAGGAGAGTGTGTGGGAGGAGAGACTAAGGGAGGAGGGTGTGAGGGACAAGGGTGTGAGCGACGAGGGTCTACCGAAGGAGGGTGTGAGGGAAAAGAAACTAAGGGAGGAGGGTCTAAGTGAGGAGAGTCTGAGGGAGGAGGGTCTGAGGGAGGAGGGTCTAAGGGAGGAGAGTGTGTGGGAGGAGAGATGAAGGGAGGAGGGTGTGAGGGAGGAGAGTGATGGAGGAGAAAAAAGGGAGGAGGGTGTGAGGGAAAAGAGTGACGGACGAGGGTCTAAGGGAGGAAGGTGTGAGAGAGAGACTATAAGGGAGGAGGGTGTGAGGGAGGCGAGACTAAGGGAGGAGGGTCTGAGGGAGAAGGGTGTGAGGGAGGAGGGTAGAAGGGTGCAGGGTATGAGGGAGAAGGGCGTAGAAGGGTGGAGGGTATGAGGGAGGAGAGTATGAGGGAGGAGGGTCTGAGGGGTGATGTGAGGGAAGATAGTCTGAGGAAGGAGGTTCTGAGGGTGGAGGGTCCAAGGGAGGAGAGTGTGTGGGAGGAGAGACTAAGGGAGGAGGGTGTGAGGGAGAAGGGTGTGAGCGACAAGGGTCTAAGGGAGGAGGGTGTGAGGGAGGAGAGATTAAGTGAGGAGGGTCTAATGGAGGAGAGTGTGTGGGAGGAGAGATGAAGGGAGGGTGTGAGGGAAAAGGATGTGAGGGAGGAGAGTGACAGACGAGGGTGTGAGGGAGAGAGACTAAGGGAGGAGGGTCTGAGGGAGAAGGGTGTGAGGGAGAGAGACTAAGGGAGGAGGGCGTGAGGGAGGAGGGTCTGACGGAGGAGGGTGTGAGGGATGTGGGAGAAGGGAGTGAGGGATGTGGGTATAAGGGCGGAGGGTATGAAAGAGAAGGGTTTAAGGGGGAGGGTATGAGGGACAAGGTGTGGGAGAGAAGGGTGTGAGGGATGAGGGTATAAGGGCGGAGGGTATGAGGGAGAAGGGTGTGAGGGATGAGGGTATAAGGGCGGAGGGTATGAGGGAGAAGGGTGTGAGGGATGAGGGTATAAGGGGGGAGGGTATGAGGGAGAGGGGTGTGAGTGAGGAGGGTATAAGGGGGGAGGGTATGAGGGAGAAGGGCGTGAGGGATGAGGGTATAAGGGCGTAGGGTATGAGGGAAGAGGGAGAAGGGCGTGAGGGATGTGGGTATAAGGACGGAGGGTATGAAAGAGAAGGGTGTGAGGGATGAGGGTATAAGGGCGGAGGGTATGAGGGAGAAGGGTGTGAGTGAGGAGGGTATAAGGGTGGAGGGTATGAGGGAGAGGGGGGTGAGTGAGGAGGGTATAAGGGGGAAGGGTATGAGGGAGAGGGGTGTGAGTGAGGAGGGTATAAGGGGGGAGGGTATGAGGGAGAGGGGTGTGAGTGAGGAGGGTATAAGGGGGGAGGGTATGAGGGAGAAGGGCGTGAGGGATGAGGGTATAAGGGCGTAGGGTATGAGGGAAGAGGGAGAAGGGCGTGAGGGATGTGGGTATAAGGACGGAGGGTATGAAAGAGAAGGGTGTGAGGGATGAGGGTATAAGGGCGGAGGGTATGAGGGAGAAGGGTGTGAGTGAGGAGGGTATAAGGGTGGAGGGTATGAGGGAGAGGGGGGTGAGTGAGGAGGGTATAAGGGGGGAGGGTATGAGGGAGAGGGGTGTGAGGGAGGAGGGTATAAGGGCGATGGGTATGAGGGAGAAGGTGTGGGAGAGAAGGGTGTGAGGGAGGAGGGGTGGGTGGAGAAGGGTATAAGAAAGAAAAACGATTTCAAATAAGTTTTATAGGGATGAACTGTCATTGATCAACCTAAATGATGCATTTCTCATGGGATTGCTCATAATTATCAACATATAATATCAACTTTATCAGAAATGAACATTTTAATGAATGAACTCATCTGATTAGGTCTCTATTATGATGTGTTTCAGCAAAGTGAGTCACAAGTGGCGGAATTGATGTCTTTTGGGGAATGTTTTCATTTTGGGGATACTTTTTTTAAAATATAGGCCTACTTTAATATTATCTAATAAAGGAATTGAGGGCTAAATCTTATGTACCTAGTCTTTTTCTAATATATTTGGCAAACCCCTGTTGATAACTCAAAATGCATGTGGGATATTTTCTTTATGGGAATCGGTTGTGGTGCATATATATATCTATATTTGGCAAACCCCTTTTGACCAATCAAAATGCATGTGGGATATTTTCTTTATGGGAATCGGTTGTGGTGCATATATATATTTCTATATTTGGCAAATCCCTGTTGACCAATAAGAATGCATGAAAGTGTATATATTTAGTACTTCCGTTTTTCTAGTAGGTGGCAGTAGTGAACGGTAGTAAAATAAGTTGTATATATAGTTTCATTGTAAATACCCCACAATTTCATAATTTCAGAGAATAGTCTAGAGGGCGTCCTGATGATTTTCTAATGGGAATTACTTGTGGGGCACTGAAAATGCCCCACAATTCTATATATGCCCCAGAGAAAGGGTCTTATAAGGACGAATGTCCCACATCTGTACCAGTGTCTATCTATATATATATATATATATATATATATATATATATATATATATATATATATATATATATATATATATATATAGATAGACACTGGTACAGATGTGGGACATTCGTCCTTATAAGACCCTTTCTCTGGGGCATATATAGAATTGTGGGGCATATATATATATATATATATATATATATATATATATATATATATATATATATATATATATATATAATTGGAAAAGAAGAGGATTTTGTTTTTTCCTGTCAATACATACCGGTATGTATATTCAAGAAAAGCACCTTACAGCTATGAATAGTTTATTTTTCTTAGATAAGTCACATAGTCAACCAGGTAACGGGAGCAAGCTTTGAGCTTCATGATTAAATACTTAAAGTATAGAGTCAGCACCTTTATACCAAGGTCCCAAAGTTTAAATGAGTTGCAGTATTTAATTAGCCTTGTATACGTTACAAAGTCAAATACATGTGAAGCTAGATCTTCAGTACGTATACCGGTATTTTCATGCTGCTATAATAACCAAGACTGATTTTCCAAATGGCAAATATTTAGTATTTCGAATTTATTTTGTTCCCAAAATAAAGACAAGTGCCTTACGTGAATGGATATATTGAACTAGTTATGTACCAGCGATTTCTATATATCATATCTAGTTCCAAGGCAGAATTGGCTGTATATTTCTCTCAAGGTCAATAAATTTGCTGTCATGTTTATGTATTGGAACCGGTTTTTACTTTTGTCTGCTGAGCTCCCACCCCTCGCCTAAAGTAAATTTAATCTCTAATGCAATCCAATGGTGTTCAACATAGTATTCTCACATAGAAAATATCATTGAAGAAATACTCGCTAGCCAAGGAAAATAGTGTTTGACTCAACCTCCAGAGAGAGGTAACTCAAGTAAGCGGTATACAATTACATACAAGTCTGCAAGGCTGAATGCGTTCTTTTTAATTAATACGTGACGAACTTATCACATATCGCACTCGTACATCTTAATTGTCAGATTATGTTGAGGGTCTAAACTATTTTCTACTCTAAGAAAATTAATGTATGTTGACACCCTAAATTTACAATGAGAAACCGATAAACGCACAAGAATTGTTAACATAACAAGTACATGTGTATGAATCAAGAAAAACATGTGAAATATTCGAGTATCGCGTCAAGACATCTATTATGCTGAAAATCTACCGCATTGTGTAAACATGCTTTCATAAAGCCACAAATATAATTCACAATCATCAAAATATTGGATACACTTCTACGTAATAATGCATACCATTGCATGATAGAAATGAAAATAAAATGCTTCATTCTATCATAAAGCACCAAATGAAAAAGACAATGTTATTGAGAATAAAATATAATTCGTGATTATGATGTATAGCAATAAACAACATTATAATGGGAGTAAATTGATAAGAGTATTAGATCAATGGCAGTTTCAACAGGAACTGACAAACGAACAACTTCTTTGACAATCTTATGGAATACTTAAGTACACATAAGTTGGTGCATGGTCCACTCCAAATCTCGGCCTATTCTACATCTAATATAGATGATATAGGTAGGCACACACGCGTACAAATAAAGATCGAAAGATACATCATTACGTTCGGTGAGTCAATGCATTCAAGTTTCTTAAGATATCGGAGATTTTCATACCACTTCAGTGTATAATCACAGATCTCTTCATCCCTGCCACAGAATTTCCGTACTACGTGTGCGGATGCTTGTAATATCATGTAGTATGCAGTCTCATAACGTACATAAACCACGGTTTAGTGCAAGACTGGTGTGAGTGAAACTATGGTCTCTGAAAAGATCACAAACGGACCAAGTCAACTTAGACACAGCTTAAACCAGCAGGAAAGGGCCAATGCATATGAATCTATCGATATCTGTCCATCAATACTGGATTTCCCACTTGGTCGGTTGTTCACATTTCTTCTTTTTGTCAGGACATAAACAGTTAAACGTTTGCTCAGGAGAAAACCCCATTATCTCTCGTTCTTCGTGGATTCTGAATGAAAATGTTGATATCGCGGTGCCCACAAAGATTCTATGGAATTAATAAAATACACCATATATTAGAAAACAATAAAAATAGATAATTCTAAATGTAAAAATTTCTAGTATATTGAGTCGTTTGATCAGAACCATGAACCCGACAAGGGAAAAAAATTCAATGCAAAATGAAGTATTTACCGCGCATGAGCAGCTATCCACTGATCTATTATGGCGACTCCACCGTCCATATACTTCTCTTGCACTTCAGGAGTTGGGATATATCGCTTCACTTCGAAGCCTTTTAAGTAGCCTTTTAATTCGTTATATTCTACAGAATACAAACAGGAGCAGATAATATTGTTGGTGAATTTTAGAGGTAAATTTCAGAAAGTATGGTTGAAAAAAAATGAACCTGTTAAAAGACGAGGGAAATAGAAATCGAAATGAATCCAAGTGTTGACACGACATTTTTTATTTTGGCAATCAAATACACTAAGAACCCACCTGACTTTGGAGCGTCGGTCGCGATAAAAACTGTGGTGAGATTGTTCCTCTTTAGGATTTTTTTTATTTGAGAGGCAGCACCTTTAATAGTAGGCACGTCATCAGAATGGCCATAAAGGAAATCTTGTCGCCGCAAATGCACGGCTACATAGGGCCCACCAATAGCTTCACCATGCCTTCTCTGCAGAAAGACAAACGCAATTCTTAACAAATGAAGATTTCGCGTCTTTTCTTTTCTATATAAAATTAAATATTGTATTGGCCTTGAATTGAATAAAAAAAAGATAAAGATAAACGGGAATCGAAAAGATAGAACCAATACGGTTTTTAGGCTAAGTAATGAAACAATAGTAGTTGACGGTCTAATGACGAATTGAAAATAAAAGTAGGAAGAAAGTAGCAGTACCTCCATTTCCTTCCAATTATCATCTAGAATTGTGTTGTCCGTCTCATCTGTAGAGTTGAGTTCAGATGCACGGAAATCATTGCCTATTTCTCTCAAATGTTTGGCGAAAACCATACTTCGCCGAACCTGTGATTCAAAATACACATCCTCAATGTAATGATGACAGAGGCGTGAAATGTATCGATGTGTATTAATATCTACTATTTCGTTAATTATTTATTGCTTATACATGTATTTACTTTTAGAGAAATCATGGTAATATCCATGGGAATTGAAAGTTCAGAAAATACAGATAATATGGGTAAACATGCAAGAGAATAAAAAAATATTCAGAATATAAGATATACTGGACAGCTTTTAAACAAAGATTTGAGACGCTTAAATTTAAAACATAAAACAACCCTCATGTATGCTTACAGTCCACCACATCCGACTCCATTCAGAGTATTGTCCATGAATGAGCTGTTCTGCTCGTGGAAGAAAAACACACCTGGGGGTCGAAAAAGAATCCATAACAGTGAATAACTACAAAACTGAGGAGGGATTAAAGTGTTGGTTCGAACATGCTGATCGTTACAATTTAATTGGGATCTAAGTCAAGAGGGGCCCGTCAAAATGAAGTATCAACAGGCCTTCCATGTGAACACAAAAATGATTGTCGATACAAAATCATGCTTTCGGCAAGTGTCATTTCCCAGCGTTGAATATCATACAACTTACTGCCCAATATTCGGCACGACCAAATAAATGATGAAGCAATGTCTCAGCATGGACAATCATCACACACCTAAAGTTTGCGTCCATTAATGGAATTCAAGGCACATCATTTCTTTTAATATGATATTGGTAAAAGCATAGCCTATGGTTCTCCTCGACATCAGAATTGATCAGGTATTTCATATGAGGACTAGTCCGAACGTTTTGATAATATAAACCTTCTATATTTGTGAGGTTCTGTCAAATCTAATTAATCAAAATGTATAACATCTACTTACATGCCAGTTGTGTTCTTTTGCAGGAAAGCTTTTAGAAAGACTGACTCGGCCTGGACTGACAAGCACTTAAACTTCAAACCGCGAACTTCATTATATCCCCAAAACCACGACCTCCATTTTCCATTGTTCAGCTTTAAGAGGAAAAGGGTTTAAATTATCAAAAATGAAATCGCTTATCAGCGCACATACACTTTGTGTGCATTGTTAAGGCTATTCTATGAATACAATATTGAAACTCCTCATATAAACCAGCAGTCACACAGACAGATTTCGGAGACTATGTACACAAAATAACAGAACTATTACCTAAATTAAAAATAAGTTGAAACAATGCTATCAAGGTCAGAATCGATAGACCCACAAAGTGGGCGATTAAGACATGCAGCCTATGCATGGCGTGGCAAGGCGCCTAAAGCTTAATGGACTAACAGCAAACAACTAACCTGTTCGAAACCAGTCCTGTCCAAACAATCACGCTCGTCTAACTTTTCCTCCCACTTTCCGTCGGACCAGCCCTCTTTATATCTTTGTAAGTAATAAATCTCGTCAATTAACGGCTCTCCTCTAACTGAAACGAATCCAATATTTAACAAATTTGATTAATAATATTGCGCTGGTCATAAAGTCTGTTAAATATATGAAAATGATGACAAAATACATAATCTAAATATTTACAAATTATGGTTCATGTGGAGAGGTGTAATACTATGGCACTCTAGCAATAACCTTGGAATAAACCGAGACAGTCCTACCTTTTAAGTAATCCTCAAAGTCAATGACGGGCACATGGCGACTAAGACTTGGTATATCAAAAAACGTGGACCACTTAATTTTAAATTGGTTGCCTCCGGATTTCCAATGGTAAAGTTGTCCCCAAGGTGGAAGCACCAGGGTCCACGGTTCATCTTCATTCAGGAATTTTACTAAATTGGCAACTCGCATGTAAACATCCCGACGAAGATTAAACCCTTCCCCAGGGTTTACGTCATAAAGAAGAAACCTGCAAATTAAAAATGGTGATAAATTATAACATGGCTTAAAAATGTACACCAACGATTTGTATATGTAAAATAAATGTTCAACAACTTGACAGAGAAAGGAGGTATTTTATATGTTCTTATCAACAACCCATGTCTTAATAGTCAAGAGATAATTATATGGGGTTCAATATAACTAGTGCAAACGTTGATGCATTAGGTCGTCGTCAGGGCTATATATATCCCTCGAGGTCGAGATGATGATGATAGGTAACAGCTGGTTAACACCCGAAACCATAGCAACAACACACAACCCAGGACTAGACTTAGTAGAGGACTGATCGACCAATACAAACATATGAATCCATGGGAATGAATAATTTATCACAGGCAAATACCGTAGGCCTACTGGGTTATGAGGTAACTTACTGAAGTGAAGCAACACGAATAAAATAGTCGTCGGCAAATATGTAGCCTACATAGCACATAGATAGAGCCAATACTGATAGCCTAGGTAAAACATTCTAGACAGATTTAATATCATGAACCTTAAAAATTGCATTTGTAGCTATTTGTTTAGAGGCCTATGGCATGATTCTACTTAAATTATAGCATTCTACTTAAATTATACAGTCCCCTTTAGTAAAATCAAGATATCCCGCTCGTATTTCTACATAGACTGCCATAAGATACGCATAGGTAGGCCTAAATGTAGGTAGGCTACAGGCTCAACCAGCATAGGACTAGGAACCTATAGGAGACTATAGGATTAGGAGTGAAGATGTTAGGAGTTAGATGGCACCCTCCCTCACTAAATAGGATGCCCAAGCGTTGTCATTTATGGCCCAAACTCACCTAGTTGGACGTGCTTCGCCAAAAGAGAACGTGTTCCCATTACCAGCATCAAAGACTCTTTCGTCAAGAATATCTTCTGAATTGATGAAAGAAAAATAAAGGCAAAAACAAAATAATAACAACTGCAGAGTAAGAAATAGTTGGCACGAAGTCGCCATCATGCCGCTTTCCGTTGCACTGGTACTATCTTCCAATCATAGCCTGCGTTCATTCCCAGTGTGTGCAGCCGCTGTGCTATTTTCCCATTTCTCTCTGACTATCCAATGGTGAGGGCGATTACAACAACCCTGTGGTGACAGCGTTCGAAGAAACAGCACGGACGCTCCTCAGCCTTGGCTAGAGCGGTTCAGAGGTTGTATTTGTAATGTTTAGGTGGGTAGGTAGGGTATAGCCTACCTCCCTGATTCTAAGGAGTCCAAAGCTATTATTAAAGGCGAACGCTACTACCGGTATCTAGTGGAAAATGATAATAAATGTCATTTTTCTGAAGCTATTGTATTTTGAATTCTTGAAGTGTTCTGGTCATAAAGATGGACAAAAATCAATGGGTCACCATGCTCATTTTTGAATTACAGTGCTTCAAAATTTGGTATCTCAAAAGAACCAATGAGGACCAAAAGGGGGGCTCATTTTGCACTACCTCAACTTCATAGTTCATATTTGCTGTTTATAGGCCTATTCACTCAATTTAAGTCAAGTTAACAGTTTTGGAGAGAGCATTATTTGGCCAATAATTCTATGCCTCTTTTTTTTTGATAGAGTGCATGGTTATTTTTATTCTGAAAACAACAAATACGTTATGCAAATTTTAAATTAAAAACTCAAACCTACTATTTTTTAATTTTAATTTATAATAATTTTTGTTTTAGGACTAATTTGATAAAAACAATTTTATTTTTCTCCCCATCGAAAATGAATGCCATTTTCTGATTCTTTAGTATATGATTCTTGAAGTAGGCCTATGTGTGTTCATAAAACTGGAAAAAAATTAATGGATCACCCTGCTAGTTTCTGAATTATGGGGCTTTAAAACATGTCTGACAACCCAAAAATCTGCTGCTTTCATAGTGTTCTATGTTTTCTAAACATGTCTTTTTCAAACAGCTACAATTATTTTTTTAACCCGATGACATACATTTTTTTCCCTATGTGTAGAATATTACCGGCGCTATATGTGTAGAAAATTTCGGGATATTAGGACTGAAGTTTTCATTTTTGTTTTATTCCCAACACCTTGAAAGAAAAATGCAGCACTTTCCAATAGACTTGCATATTAAATGGGCAGGCCTAAAATTGAGAGTAGGCCTACTAGTACCCACAGCTAGCTCCGTTTCCCAAACATGTCTATTTCAGACAGCTATAAAAACATTTTTAACACAATGACATATATTTTTTTCCCTTTTTATATATAGTATATAACCTGCACTATATGTGTAGAAAATTTGGGGACAGTAGGAGTAGCCATTAATTGTTTGTTTTATTCTTTAAAACGTAAAAAAATGCCCCGTTTCTCCATAGACTACAATACTAAAGGAATAGTACGTAAAATGCCCGTACATGTATATGGAAAAGGGGGCGCGGCAGTGAATAGTAGCGTTTGCCTTTAAAGTGTCAGTCTGCTCTATCTGAAACATTGTCTATGATAAAAGAAATCGGGCCTACAGGTAGGCATAATTTTAATTTTATGGCTAAACATATGACAGTACAATTTATCAGTTTGGGATGAATCTACCATAATCTATGTATAAAAACGCAAAAGGAACTTCAACAAATAAAATTAAGCTTAGTTAGCTTAATTTCCCCCTTTCCCTTTTTCGTGGCTAACAAGATAGCTCCTCATACACCATTTACTTGCTAATGTGATGTTTGGTACGTATTGTATGCAATGGAATTTGAATAAAAGGCTTTCAAAAACAAAAAAAGGCTACCCGGGAAGACCAGCAGTTGTTGAGGGGTACCACCTGTTTTCTTGTCAAACTATTGTAATTACATCTGAGAAATACAATTTTTTTGTATAATATACAAAAAAAATGTCATTAATCCTTTATATTATAAAGGATTAATGACATTGTGTAGGCCTATAGGCCATACACAGTGCTTTATAGGCCTACACAGTGCAACAGCAGGCCAGAAAATAAGGTTATTAATCCTTGTAGTCTCTGCCTTAGAAGTTAGATTGTTATAGCTCCTGTGACTAAGGGAAATTTGCTATTCTAGCCTAGCCTATTTAGATCTATAGTAGGCCTATTAGGCCTAATGAAGGCATAGGACCACATCTCCATGTGAAAATTAAAAAATTAGCCTATAGGATTAGGTGAGCCTATTAGACCTATCGTAAACCTAGCCATGCGTCTTATTCTATAGATCTAGGCCTAGCTAGCCGATACCCTAGGCCTAGGGCCTATATATAAGACTTTGGGAGATAATGCAAACATGAGGATTGCGACATAGCCTATTATTTGTATCAATGCAGAATAAATTATGTAGCCTAGGCCTAGGCATGTTTATATGATGTTATTTCCACAAAATAGTCGCTGTGTATTAGGCTACCTAGGCCTAGATCTAGGCCTTCTACTGGATTTTCCCCTGGGTCTAAAGGTCTGATTTTCACCTAGGGCCTACACATCTATATTAGGCTACCAGTACCGTTCAAATAAAACACACTCACTTCGTATTGAACAGAGTATTTTATTGTAAGACTAGAAAATAAATTGAGTGTAAACCTGGCCATGAGCAACACATTGTCCGAAGTAGGCCTAGAGTAGCCTAAAGATAATGAATGAGATAGACCTACAAAGGGAGAACAGGGCCTATATAGACTAGGCGTATAGGCATACAGGAGTATATTTAGTACAACGTAAAAGGGACAAATTTGGGATAATTTTAAGGAAAGTTTGGTTTGCACTGTACAATAGGTTTCACTGTAGGTGTAGACCTATATGCTAACTCAATGGGGAATTAAGACCATGGAAAAAAAGTAACGTTAACAAATGAGGACTTAGTTTTTGTCCGTTATCCTATTTGCATTTTAAGTATTCTTCCTTACAAAAGCATTAGGCCAGTATTTCAAGGTTATTGATAGGCCTACCTTAATTGTTCTCAGCAAAATATTGATCTACTATAAAAAGAAATCCTATGGAAACAAATTTTAACCAAATACATAGTTTGTCGCCCGATATAAATCATAAATTGACATGATTTTTTCCCGCTGAAACATTAACAAGTATATAAGTATGTGCTCAATTTCCAATTCTTGCCAGACCGATCAACATTAACAGTACGAATCATTTCTTTCCTGTGTTAATCATGTCAAAATGTTAGGATATATAATCGTCAATTGACTAAGGTTTCTTGAGAAAATATTGATTTTTCAAAATCAAAATGTGTGGTCTCAGAGAAAAGGTCGAAATGAGGAGAACTCAGAGAACTTCAAATATCTTCAGTTTTAGTAGTATTTTTGGTCTTTACTATCTTTAAAACTGGTTTAATTTAACGAGGGAATCATTTAGACTCGGAGGAGTAATGAAAAGAAATCCCCAAATTCCCCTTGGAAGGCGGGGCTCGAAAGAGTTAATCATATTAAACAAACTTTCACGGGGTGAGTTGATATGTTCGATGGTCTACCAATATTTTGTTTATTTATTTGACTCAGAGGAATGTACTCAAATTAATATTATGGGTTAAATATACCGCTAGAATAATAATTTAAAAAGAGCGAGTTCAAAATAGTAGAACAAAGTTTGAAGATAGACTCAAAGAAAAAGAATGACTTATTAATATCATAATTATATATGCTTTTTAGCTAACCACCAGATGAACGCTGTCAGAGTAAAGGTATAACATTCGGACTCGGACCCATATAAATATTTTATATATTAACAGGAAGGTGCAATATAGATCGTAGCAGCCCTCATACTATACCGGTAGTAATTTTTATAGGAAGATTTTAACGAAAATATAGGACTTCGTCTTATATCAGCTATAAAGGTCACCTTCTTTGAGTATTTTCAATTATTTCGTACCTTATTTAATTAAGAATACATCTCATGGGTAAAAAAGAAGAAGCAAAAAAGAATACATAAGTATTCATCATGTCAACAGAGCTGCTCTCCTGGTGAAGAAATCGCCCATGTGCATGGGTATTAACTGACATGCGGTATCCTCCAATTGTTGTATTTCGGTGCACCGATAATGATTGATACCACAGCATCCCATCCAAACTCTTTCACCGCCGAACATCGATCCACCATCATTTCATCGAAATATGATTTAATGTACGAAGCAATTGGAGGGGCAAAACAGGCAAACCTTTATTCCAAAATTTTTTAACTACCGGTATATGAAAATATGTCAAAATATAGGACTATTTCCAAATATAGGAATATCTAGGGACGTTATGAGGCAAATCTTAGTTACACCCCTCTGATGTCACATAGTATGTATACACATCCATCCGCGCATCCATCCATCCATCATACAATTACAATATTCATTACGTAGTATAATAACATATGACATAGAATAAACATTTAATTACATTAATGTAACAGAAGTCAGATGTCAGACATAAAGGTACTCTAGAATGGAGGAACATTGAGTAAATTTATATAATAGTTTCATATGATACAAAGGCAAATTGCGTTAAAGATTAAAGCACTACATGTGCCTGCATGCTGTGTGTGCGAACTTCAGGCGAAATTGTCCTTTGCCCAGATGACACCATACCAGTACTATTAAATAATAATAATTGCGGATCAAACAAGCCGAACGATGAACCAGATAGATACCTGCAATAGACGATTGGCTAAAATGAAAGACTTTTCGAAAATTTCATAGTGATGTGATTGAAGGTAAATATTTTAGGTCAATTTATATTTGAAACGTAAGCAACACATTCTTATTTTTTACCATCTGTAAACTTACTTCTACTCCAAGGTAACTCTTCATGAATAAACAATATCGCTGGAAAATGGATCAGGGAAATCCAGCAATCGGACCTGGCAATCCGATCCCATACTACTGTTGGATTTCTGCAACGAAAGGGGGTGAAGATCATTCATATGTTCACCGAATATGATCATAATGAGTAATAACGATTGGTGTATAAATATTGGCGATGATCTAAAGAGTCCTAACACTCAGCACAATATCACTCCTCTTCTTTATTTAGCCAGGTAAATATAATCATTAAACCTGATAGAACTACGAAAGCGGTGAGGACATACATACCGGTATTGGGAATGGCCGTGTGACGAGAACATACGTGACGACGTTTGCGGCTTTCTTTCGTTTTTGTGAGAGGGAGAAAGTAGCTTCAAATGTCTCACTCTGATTCTCTGTGTTTGGCTTTGTAAATATGCGGAATTGAACTGAAGCCCCTATGCCTAAATCATTATACAGACACTCTGAAGTCATGCTCTGTAAAAGAAAAATATTCCAACAGAACGTAAAAGGGATGTGTTAAAGAAAGGATATCAGAGTAATATATATATGCCACAGAACTTCTACACATTTACTTTGAATTTGCCTGCTTATAGCTCAAACTTATTATCAAATTTACCCTCAGACGTTGTCCTTCGTGTAGTGTCCAGGCCCATTGTGGCCAGTCAGCACTTATAAGATTCACCCTCCAATCTTTTTCGTTTATCATTCTCATTGGCAAGGGTTGACTTATACACATGCCGCCATTCTCTTCTTCCTCAGTCTTCTTGAGATGCTGCAAACAACGAAATCGGATTGTAAAAGATAAACATGCAATCTGACGATAACTTCGATGGACACCAATGAAACGTTCAGAGTGATTTAAATATGATGAATTAATAGGCTATTGATAGCATTTGCCATCAGGATGATTGCACAATCCCAAATTGAAGTAGATACTATTATGGTAATTTTGGATAAGTATACAATAATAAACAATTATAATTACCTGGATTGCTTCCCTGAAAGAATCAATTAAGAATACTTTAATATCAACTCCAGTCTTCACTATTTCTTGCCCCGGTTCAGGCTCACAGGTTTGTGGTGGAAGAGGATAGGCATAGGCAACAACGGCCACATTCAATGGTCTCTTTTTACGGGTACCAGACCCAACTGCACAGAATAGTCCAGGGAAATAAGTCTTTAAGTAAATGAAATCATTGTCATAACGATAGGACACATCATGGCCCGTGGTTTCATTGTTCATATCCTTAACACCATCTTTCCAGTGCAGTTTGTTGATATTATTCTCAGCTGTGCCACTATATCTTAAAATGAATTCCCAGTCGTTTTCTGTGTATAAGTTGGCTCTGTGTGGTAATCGCAGTTCTATGGGTTTATTATAACGGGTGATGTTCGGAGATGAGAGAATCAAGAGTGGAGTAAGCTGAATTTCATCGCCGCTGGTAGTCACATTTAGTGGGTTAGCACCGAGAGCAACTTTAATTGAACTTTGCCCTCGTGTTTTGGGTAGGGCTGCTGTTGGTATGGTCACCCTCACATCTGAATCAGGGACACTCCAGATGACATCTTGGTATGCAGGCACAGCATCTTTTAATAAATCTACCTGTGTATCAATATAAGGTTCGTCCGTGGTGGATTCTCCTCTTGTTTCTCTATCTATCTCATTTTGTATTTCAAATAAAGACTGCTCTCTTGCATCTAAACCGTCATTAAGCTTGGATTCAAAAACAAAAGGAGTGGCAAGGAGATTCAAAGCACTTTGAGTGTCGTCGGAGACGATGCCCTCTTTGTAAAGGAAAAATTCTCCGAGAGGATTGTTCTGGAAAATCGCAAATTTTGGGTTGTCTGTAGTGAGACTAGGCGCGTCACCGCGTTCTCTGCCCAGGTCCTTGCCCTTTACTCTGCAGTATAACACATAAGCAGCGATGGCAACAAGGATAACACCAAGCAGAAAACATGCCACAGAAGGTAAGATGATATTAAGATTTTGATTGTTATCACTGTCATCAATAAACTGGGAACTGGAGTTCGAGCTTTTCGGAGGAAAGTAGAGACCCCTGATTTTGGGTACCAAAGTTTTGTTCAGGAAGTCTAGTTTATCTTCTTCTGTTAATGCCATCACTTCAATTAGTATATAGCCATCGGAGTGGTCCAATAAATATCTTCCAAATGAGAGTCATTTCTAGACGAACATAGTTACAGAGGATGAATCAGTGAGTTCCTGAAATATATAAACGCGGGCTAGAGTAAGGTACAACATTATAATATACATACAACTTAATGCCGTTATTAAGCTTCGTTGGATATGTGGCGCATACACATATATTTCACAAATATGATCTTTTTGTACAAAACTCCCACACAAGGGGATATTCATATTGGAAATGAAGAGATTACCATGCCCAGCAATTCAGCACATGTATGTGTTGATCAGTGGGTAACAACAGCGAACTGCAGACAGATGGTGGACACGCCCTGTCAAGTGTCACTTATACGTGCAGACGAAGGATGCAGTTCTTAAAACAATCAAAGATTTGGAATAATGTAGCAATATATTATATTCATTTTAACCCTGGACGAATATGAATTAATTAATAGGCTATGAACATCGGATTATTAAATAGTTGTAGCGGATGTATATTATTTTCAATAATACCCAAATTGCTTTATGACGAAATTTCGGAGAAATTTAAGCCAGGAATTCGTGAAAACAATTAAACAGGAAGTACTAAGGAATGCAGTCACTTCCTCTATTTTATACTATATATGACACGTGCAATGGAATTATTGTAAATTACCGCTCGTGCATTTATTGTGTATTATATTATTGCATTTAATCAGTCGTTAGAGACAAGTGAGACTATTGTACCCGGTCAAGGTAGTTCATGAATATGATGCAAAGTTTATGAAATGTGTGAAATTAAGAAAACGTTTTGTAGTCAATGTTTGTAGTCAAAGATTAATGTGGCCGGCTCTTAATCTTATTCTATACGGATATAATGGGTATACTTGTGTGTCAAACCCGTAATACTGCTGAAGGTTTGAAGGTTGTACATAATGTAGTAGATAACCGTTTAAACACAATGTCAATATTGAGTCTCAGTGATGTTAAATTACATTACGAGTTACGTTTGCTACGGCCGGACTGTATTAGTGTAACCTTAACTAAATGAAACGAAATCCCCCAAAGATAAGGATTTGGCGGTACTTACCACAACACTAAGTGGGATGAAAACAGCTAACGGTGATAATATTCCATCAATCGTATAGCTTCAGAAAGATGTAGAACGGGATCACAAAACTATGGCTCGGTCATAACATGGTTTACCCCGCACCTACTATGGCTGCTATGTGCCTCAGCAGGGAAAAGTGGGACATAGACTTGCCTATGGTCCTTAGACCATAGAGCAAATAGTATATTAAAATACGCCGCGAGATAGTGTAGAATAGAGCTCCTGGCTACTCCAAACATATGACAGGAAAGTTTGCTTGGCAAAGTAAACGTTCATACAATTTTCAGAAATAATAACAATTCTCATGAATTTCTCAAATGAAATCAAGCATGTCCTGCATTAAACATCGATATAATTACGTAGCCTATACATGCATGCATGTATACGTATGTCACGCCAGACCCTCTCGTCGTAATTGATGTAATCATTTTAGATGATTTAAGAAATCGTTTACTGTAGGACGGTACATTCGCTCTTGAACTGCATTAAAATCGTTGTTGTATAACAGATAAAAAGCAAATCAAATTACAATGACTTGTATCTTGATGGGAACTTAAACGGCGATCCTGGACAACTTTACTGCCATTGGAATAGAATCTGACCTAGATGATCCACTGTCTGCGTTTTGTGGCGACATCTCGCCTTAGTGGCTGCCACCCACGCTACGGCCGTCGCCCTCCGTCTATACATCATTATGATCACACACTATAGGGGAATATCCGCATTTCGCTGCAGATAATAACTATATTAATTATATAGCGCAAAATGTACTATTGGCAATAATGTGTAATTGTATAGGCTACATGTTCATTTTCAATTACAATGTAACGGAATTTCTGAAATTATTGTATTCAGGCTGAAAAATTCAAAATGATAACTATTGAGATTTCTCGGAAATTAATTAATTTTATTAGCATGAAAATAAAGATATAGATGGCCGATGGTTTTAGACCGTCAAATTACATTATTTTCTATATTTGCGGCAGTGGAAACAAAACGTTCGGTGACGGTCCTCGAAATCATTTGAATCTATTGGAGGTAAATCATAGATATGATGAATTAATCAATATGATCAACTCCGCGGTGAGGAGGAGAATAAAAACAGCTATATCAAAAAGGGTTCTGGCTCCACTTTTACTGGAGGATCCATTGCAGAGGTTGCTGTTGCAGCATGCCTTATAGGCCAGAATATGCTTTCCATTATTGGCTGTTTCCGACCCGGGCTTTTTGTCACATTTCCAGCGTTCTTCGGGGATCGAGACCTTCTGACACCCGCGCCTTGCAAGAGGCTCGCCGTTCAACACAAAATACTCTGTCTGAAAATTAGTATATAGTTGTGCCTTAATTTATTGGCGATTGCTCAGTTTTAATTTAATATGCCGAATTATTACAGATGTTTTCCTATACTTTCGGTTACACATATTTATTAAGTTGTGGTTTTACTACAATTAATTGATAAATTATTGAAAATGACTATCGTGATTTTGCCTTATAAGTGTCCATCTAGAGAAGGTACTGTAAAGCATAATATATTTTGATTTCTCTGCGATGATTCAAGACAAACACGATCGATGAGAATGACATGCACGAATAAAACAAACAATCACAACTCTTCTCGATTCTCCATCTGGTCTTTTTTATATTCCGCAATGAAGATACGTTGCGGTGTTTAATAATATAAATGTTTTGATTTTGGTTTTCGAAGCACACATTTGTCACAGAATATATTCGATTATCTTTGGATTATTTTTTAACAAAGAGCTAGGAAGCCATGAATTGGATATATATATATTCCATTTAACTCTTGATAGAGACCTGCTTATAGAAGGTATAGCTTTGGACATAAGAGTTAGAATAGTTACAAACAATCATCTTAAATGATTGCTCATTTTCACAACAGAATGTTTTATAATGCTTACAACACAAACATGTTTTCCTTTATAAGCAGGGTCAACTTCCCTGCATTTGACAGTAGTGTGGCAAGGATTGTGGAAACAGTCCTTCATTTTCGTCTCATCTGATGAGTCCAATCCACATTGGTAGCACAGTTCTGGGTCTGATTTTGCCACCAATGGAACCACTGTGTATCAAAACAGACTATCAAAATGGTTTCCTGCATACATCTTAATGAAAGTGAACCACACAATATTGTTTAAATGCAAGTAAATGAGTTATGATCACACTAGGGTATCTTTTTAGTATGTACTCATCTGCATCAGTAGCATCACCTATCTTTTGGATGCATATATACGATAATTTGAAACGCATTATCTTATCGACAGTCGCAGATAGTCGAACCTAGAAGAATAATCGAAATGAACTTACATAAAATAAGGATGGCTTGCAGCAGATATGGACCTAATCGCATGATCCCTTAAATATTTCGGATAGATAGAGAAAGGTATCCTGGTATCCAATTTTAATTATTCCCGGAAGATGTGCAAAGCTCTTATGAATCAATTCTTTTCTGCATTACCACCTGTGATGTTATTAATAAAATATCAAGCCGCAAGAAACGTTATCTCTTCATTATCTGTCACAGCGATACTTTGTGCATGTGTCGGTTCTCATCGATCATCATCTATACACCATGGAGTTAAATTCCACTATATAGTCAACACACATATTATTATTTTTTTGGCAAATCCATTTTATTTTCCTTCTCCTGCCGTCTTGGAACACATATATGTACATATAAGACTTAGAGATGGTTACACATGTTATGGAGAGACAGAGAGAGATATTAAACAGTATCCCACTTTTATAGGGCTTTTGGGTTGACACTTCCGTGGCTTGCAGGAGACATATAGACCTGATCTCATGATTCCTTACCTTAAATATTTCCTTAAATATATTTTAAAGCCATCCTGTTATCCAAGTTTAATTATTCCGTGTTATTTGTGTGGCCACATATATGAAATATTAAAAAACATTAATTTGTTATTATTAAATATTAAACATTTGTTTGACCACAGATGTGAAAAATTAATATTATTAACTTGTTCCCCTTGGCGGAAGCTCATATTGGATAGCCTGGTCATCACCTCTCTGTACGTACTCTGTACATGAATGGGTCAGATAAGGCTGACTAGAGCTCATGGACACTCTTGGAACGAGCTTGTTTCCTTATCGCCCATGTGCCCAGGGCTGGTTCCATTGGTACGGATACGAATGTTAGTACGGATACGAATCCGTCATGCGGATATGGTAACCTATTTTGGAGTGAACCCATACGTCTAGAATGTAATGGCATCAAAGAGGGAAACCATACGAATGGAGTACGGAAACGTCCCGATCGCTACATGGAGCGATCGGTTTTACCATATCCGTATCCGTACCTGTTGACGTGTACGGATCCGCACACATGAAAACATGCCTGTATATTTTAATGTGAGCGAATTTTGCCGTATCCGTATCCGTATCCATATCCGTACCAATGGAACCAGCCCTTAGTGTTGGGATTCCCTGGAAGAGCCAAATGTATGAAGCAGCATTTCTTTCTGATTAAGGAATATGGGGAAATTTGATTAAGGCTTAAATTTACCAAGCATGTTAAATGGTTATTTAGTTTACCATGCCTCATAACACATAATCTTTTGTTTAGGAGGAATCGCTCCTACACTTTTGGGTTCCCTGGTTGCCATAATCATAATTATGGTAACATTCAACATAATCAGTGAAATAAACCGAGTTTAGTGATACATATTTAGGGAGAATCTTCCTTTTCAGGGATAAGAACTCCCTCCAGTCCGCTTGCTCCCGGTATAGCACGAGGGGCAGTCGGCTCGTGAGATATGCTAATCTTCAGTCGCATGCCTCCGAGATAAGGGTCAACAGATAAGGTGGTGCATCCTTCTTCAGTTACAACTTTATTTGGCCTTTATTGCGCGGATGTTGCTCAGTACAACCGACTCTCCACTCTCGAGAGTAGAAGTGGGATATATTTTCGTTGGTACAACGAGAGTGCTCAGTATACCACCCTTTTCGGATAAATCATATTAAAGGACGTACCAATTAAATCAGGGAGGTCTGATTAAATTCCAATGTGTCTTTTATTTTGTGATTTAAAATGTTATTTTGATATAAATAATGAATATAAATTTACATTTCATTTATTCATCACCTCTTCGTCCTGATCTTTTTAGACTCTAATACCCGTTGTTTCGACGCTATCATTATTACATGTGTTAAAATAGCATTCAGGGAATAATGAAGAATAAGAGTTGAAGTCGTATGAAGTTTCTTGTATTCAATTACAGGTATATATACAGGTTAGATATATAAGCAGCAGTTCGTTCCTGACTCATTCAGCAGTTACAGGCTGATTCAGAACTTCCAGACTAACTCAGAGGTTCCTAACTAATTGACTAATACATCAAAAACAGCTATATTTATATGGTCTAGCATCCTAGTCAAAAAAATAGTACTCATGGCTCTAATAAATATGGTGATATTCTATGGTATTCAGTTCCTTACGAAACAGTTGAATCAAAGTCCGGTAGATATGAGGGGACACTAAGGAGCAAAAATTGCAAGAGAAACTTGGGTCAGCTGAACAGTGATGGCACATGCTTTGAGTGTCTTTCACTCCTGAAGATCAGGGAAATGAAAATGCGCATAAGACGAGCCCAGAAAGGTTAAAAAAGATGAATGTAGGTTCAGATGGCACTGAGAATTGTCTTTTCGGCAGTACTAATGATACCCATTTAAACAGGACAGAGAAACGAACAAAATTAGAGCACTACAGAACCAAATTAAAAACACAACGGCATCGGGCACCCAATGGAAGACCTAACTAAACAATGGTTAGATAGTTGGACAACCCTACTGTATAACATCTTCAGCAATAAAAGAATCCTTGAATTGAATTGAATTAATCTGAGACTGGCAAAGCAATTGGCTAGATGCCAAACTAGGAAGAAGAGACTTTCTGACAAGATTCGGGAGTATGCCAACAGGGGTGATGTAAGTGCCATCATTGAAAATCTGAACAGAGCATATAAGCAAGGTTGCCTCTCTGGTTGCAGCAAGACACTCAAGTTCCTCAGTAATGTCACTGCTAACATGACAAAGGCTTCCAATGGTAGACAATATGGAAAATTCACTAAGATGATGTATGATGCTCTCCGCATAGTTGGTGGACCAAGATCTAGTGAATTGATAGCAAGGAATCTGTATGGCCCGAGCAGTAGGACACAGTGTAGATCCCGTGCCAAACACAATTACAAGCACAAACCATGCATGCCCAGTGAGATACAATTTCAGAACTGTGCTTCTCTCTATCAGCAAATAATGGCATCACGGAATATCTCAGGGCCTGTACTTGTGGAGACTGCTGAAGATGAGACAGTGATTGTTAGCCAAGTATTGTGGGACAGTGGAAGTGATGAATGTTGGGGGTGGTGTGGCCGCATTGGAGTAGAACATCAGTGTGATCCAGCTTTTGTCCATGTCATTGGTGATGGTCCAGATGCCTATGAGGGATTAGTGCAGGCATTCAGGGACAACAGAATTGCAGGGTTGGCACGTGTGATAATGTTTAACCCTCTTCACAAAGAACTTCCTCCAATGGTTATTCTTTTACAGGCTACCTGTAATACATTCACCCACGAAATGGTCAGGGCACAATGGCAGCACATCACAACATACTACAACCAGTATTTGTTTCCTCTGCTTGGACCGCTCATTGGCCATGCATCCAATGGTGACACTAGGCGAAGGAAACTTCACTTGGAGAATGCGCTGGCTCGTAATGGTGAACGATATTCCATTGATACAGAGAACTTTTCAATGAGCGGTAAAATATCTTTTATTGATGGACAGAGAACTTTGTGCAATCTCTCAGACCAAGATTATGTGCATTGTGAAAAGAAGCTAATCAACCATCTTAAACATGCATCTTGTGTTCTAAGTATTGGTGGCAATGCATCCCATATGCATCACCTGAAGTTGGTTTTAGATCGTTGCAGCAGATTTGAACATGGCCTTGAGCAATCAGATGTTGACAGAGAAGATCGCATGAACTGGGAAAGTGCCCAGCGCTTGATGTTTCCAAAAGTGACATGTTTCGGATTCTAGGAAATATGAATAGGTATGTATGGGTATAAGAACCTCACTAACCAACTTTGAGTATTCATGATTTGATATGTATTTTGGAATATATATTAGACTAATATTATAATTTACTCATATTGGATCAAATATAAATTTGATATTATGGTCATCTATATCTCTTCTCCCAAAGTGATGTGTATGATATATTTCATGAAGTGAAATATCATTTCTCATACAGTTATTATTATTATTGTACTTTTATGCTTCAGGAGATCCTTGCTGATCCGGATGGTCTCGATTACGTCCAAGCTTCTAGACGCAGAGGAGATAATATCTGGCATAAAGGATATGTAGATCCACCCGAACCTCCCAATATGGGCGACTTCCCCACAGATGAGGAAATGACCAAGGCTTGGGATGAAGGTCTTCAGCTGGCCCAGACAGAACTCCATCAAGTTGGAATAGAGCCCAATGACGATCTTGACAACACTTGGTTTTTCAGTCCACACCTGTACACAGGTGTTACTGATGCACAGCTGGATGCTGATGGAATGTATGTTGATCGGGAAGACCATAACCAGGTACAGGTTCATGCTGTGGCCTACCAAGAAGCTGGGGAAGGAGCTGGTCTCTTTGACCAAGCAACTACTACCACATTAGATGCTGGAGATGCTACTGAGTTACGTGCTCACTTTATAGATGTTGCAGACGCTATCTCTTCTGATGATACCCATTCTGATGATTCCCCTAAAGTTAATACAGTATACTTGTCCCCGATTATGGTTGTGTGCACAAAACCACCTTGGTTGCCAAACTGAATGCATGTCCCAATCGCAATCTAACCTGGGACAGAAGTCTGCGAGTAAGGTATGGCAAGGGAGGCCAACCACTTCCAGGGGTAACCACCGACGCCGAGGACCAGGGGCAAGTTGGCCTCTTTGATGATGTTGCATTTGTGAATAAGGAAAGATATAGACCTCGGGAATGGAAGTTAGGAAGAATTATTAGAATGAGGAATAAAGCTTCCTCCACTGTGGACTATCTTCGACCAGTAAACATAAATGACAGCCAGAAATATTCCAAGCTAAACCTCATGTTGAATACATATTCACAGAATGAGGAATTGTTTGAGTACACTTTCAACTGCACACCTCAAGAGGTACTCTTCAATAAAATTATAATGAAGGTCAGTCTGACTTTGACTGACTCTGGTATGTATTCTCTTTCCCAGTCTGACAGAGCCCGCCTGAATGAGTTCTTCCAAGATACAAAAACAAGCACTACCCAGAAGAAAGTAAGCAGAAGAAGAAATCAGGAGAGTGCTGTGTCAGGTGAAGGACTTGTAGTCTTGGAAGTGGAACCCACCCCAAGCACTGCCAATGGTCCTAGGGTGTCTAAAAGGCAACGCAGACAGAAAGTTTTTCTTTCAATATAGCTATTGTTGTTCAACAATAAAAGTGTTTATTTCATTGTATTCAACTAAGGCATGCAGAGACTTCATGCTGCCTATATCATCCCACTCGAACTGAGGCATGCAGAGACTTCATACTGCCTATATCATCCCACTCGAACTGAGGCATGCAGAGACTTCATGCTGCCTATATCATCTCACTTGAACTGAGGCATGCAGAGACTTCATGCTGCCTATTCTTTTATTTTTTATTTCATTCAGGCCAATATCATATTTGATAATTTATAAAAGATGTGCTATCCTTCAACAATGATCTCAGGTGTTCCCTCTTAAAAATCTGGTGATGAATGTCAGGGGTATCGGTGGCCATAATTGAGTAGAACAATTGTACTCATAGTACTCATCAGTCATTTACAGAGTATTTGTAGTATAAAAATAAATGAATTATTCACTACTTTGGTATTGAAAGATGCAAATTGTCTGTGTTATATTATGAAGGAGGTTATTATGAACTCAGAAAGAACAGTTATACATGTATGTCTTTAAAAATGTCAGCGTTTTTAAGAAAAAAGGGGTGTTTTTTAGGGCTGAAAAGTCAGCGTTTTCATGGAAAAAAGGGTACTTTTTCAGCTCAAAATCCGCGGAAAAGGGTATATTTTCTGATAGGGGGAACGAGCCTATGTCCTACTTTTTGTATCTGAGTGCGGGGACCGGGATTCTAGTACTCTCAAGTAACCAAGGAGTAACCAAGGAGAATTCCTTGAAGCTAATCCATGATTGGAGGGAAAGAGTACAGGGGTCAGATCATTGAACAAGCTAAACAGAGAAATATACCCAGGGGTAGCTGTGATGCTATTACAGTGCTATTTAGCATGAAAGGTGCTAAAGCCTATATCCCAGTCGCCCAATACACAATTAAGAGATAATCCCCCTAGCTTGTCTGCTAACTTTACTTATTACCAAATATCAAATCAAATCAAATATAAAGTTCCAACATATATACGCGTATTAAATTCAAATATAACTTTTTACATATGGGTTGTTTTCTTTTCGCCATGCGCAAAATAAATAAGTCGAGGATGAAAGGGGTATTTTCATAAATAGTTTGTACCTTTCCTTTCATGATGTTTGCTTTGGTTAAAAAACGATTAGGACCTAACATACGCGTACATATTATAATAGTATAGTCTCGCTGGGTGAAGCCTGAAGGATTGACCATGTTACAATAATTATAAACCCTTTTGTGGAATATGCAAACAGATGTTTAAGGCATGAGGATATCTCCCTTATTTAGCTTGTCTTGACATATTGTACATGTTTTTCATCACAAATTAATTAGCAATACACACTATGGATCGAGTATGAAAGATCATTCAGCGGTCGAGTTAATCCTCTCTTGTAGTAAGGCAGGTGCATAGATCTGCATCTTGATTGTGTCAAATCAGGCGTGAGTCAACTAAGCTTGCATAATTTCTACGTCGCTGAAAATTTAATGTGTTTGCTTTGATGTGACTAAGCTGGATAATGCCCAACTGAATAGTCTTACGTTGTGAATATATGCTTCTAATAATCGGGTGTGATATGTATACAAGATTTCAAATAATAATTTCCTGGGATTTAAATTCTAACTAGAATATAAAACGGGTTTATCTAAGGTAGAAGCCCGGATCTATCCCCTTTATCACAGGTACGCCTGCTGCGGTCTAACGAATAGATATACAAAATAAAATACCTGAATAACTCGGTCTCCGGTATAAACTGTATGCGTGTGAACCTACCCTCTACCAAACATCTTTCAAAATAACAATGTAAAGAAAACAAGCGCGACTAGAATAAACAATGAGCCCACACGGAAGCCTTCTTTACTTTTGTTTCCTAGAATGTTCAGCCATTAGACCTTACACCATGCATGTACCCGGGGATGGTTTAATTCGCTCGTTCTGCCCACGCGCTTTCACGGTCTTGTCACCGAAGCGTGACATGAAGAATGACCTACATAATATACATGCCCTACAATCCCATAAACATGTATATTTCTTTGATTCATTGACACACTTTAAAGCTATGGTTGGATGGTCTCCAGAGAACCCACAGCATCTATATATACCGTAGGTTTCCACTTCACGTCAGGTCACACCAGAAGGAATCACTACCAACCGGAGTCATCTCCAATAATACTAACAACAATGTCTACTTTCCAGAAATATCAAGTAAGTTTTAACTGACTTTAGAGGGATTTTTAAAAAAATGAGATCAGGCTGATGTAGAAATCGTGATGAAGGTTGGCAGATTCCCAGAGAGAGTGTATTTTTAATTCGTGACTACGTTGTATATCGTATCGCTCCTTGCCCACTGTACACCACGGCAGTGTTAAAAATGTTTCTTTCATTTCAAAAGTAGACGATTAGTTTTGACTACCTCGATTTACACTAGCCTACATGTCTTAGTATGTAAAAGCCAAGAAGGCAGGAATAAGAAAATAAAGAATTTGAAAAAAAGACTAATGTGATACTGATATACATGATAATAATATTATGTAATGCCGAGAAGGACGTGCCAATGGCAACACAATTTATACACCATAGTTATCGCTAGTCATATTTTGTATTTGTAACTAGAAGTATTTATTCGGGTTTATACATTTTAGATTTAGAACTATTTGGCCCATAAAAGAATATTTTCGCACCAAAAGATATTTTTATCCCAAATTTAGCATTATCAAACCTCAAAGTTCCATTCCTTAACGATACTCATTTGCCTACAAACATACAATTCAGGACATTGAGGTGATCTTGTTGTGCTGGTATGTCATAACAGTTGGGGCGAATGATTAAGGATTATTATCATTGTCCCGGTCGTACCACTATGACATATGTCACTAAAACCTGTACCAAAACTACAGCGTGGGTGTAAGTAACTACGTCCTTTGCAATAGATGTACTCTTATTTATAAAAATATGATACGGACCGAATATACACAAATGTGTTTTCATTAATTATTCATTTTCGTCTTTATTTATGTGATTAACCGTACAATGACCTTTGTTTGTAATAATAATATACAAAGAATAACACCTCCCTCATCTGATCGTGTTATTCTATTTCTATATAGTAATAATAGCCGGCAACATTACGGTTACATTTAACCTATTTCAACAGCCCTTTGTTGAGATCTATGTTTCCATGGAAACAGATTTTGATTTTAATTTTGAAATTTCGTGCTACAAGCTTCAAATTTTAATTCGTTATATTTTTTCAGGAAAATCGACTTCACTCGCTAACATGTATACTGATGTCATTCTTCACGTGCACCAATGGGCAAATTCCTCCTCCTCTTCCTCTTCCAACGCTTGAACTGCCGCCACTCCTTCCCCCAGTGCTTCTAACAATTGCCCCACCAAACAATTACTGTGAGATAGAAGATAAACCCTTGGATCCACCGTTACGTACTTGTGGAACATGCCAGAATCGATGTGGAACACTTCGCAATTTCTTCCCATATCCAGTATACAAACCACCTCGTTACTGCACTTGCGACAGTAAATGTATAGCCTATGGGGATTGCTGTCAAGACTTTGAAACAGCTTGCCCGAAAGAGTTTTCACAAGGAGCAAGATTCAAAGACACATTCGTATACAATAGAGTAATCTGTGAAAGGATCCCAACTGTTAGGGGCACAGCTGAGGCAGGAATTATTTCGTGGGATGGGGAATTTCCTTCATTTCCGGAGTATACTTTTATTGGTGGTTGTGGGAAAACTGGGGAAATTTGTAATAGGACCAGAGAGAATGATATTCTCCAGCCCAACCTCGCCATACCCGTCACAGATCTAGAAACAGGGTTGAATTATATCAACTACCATTGTGCCAGATGTAATGGTGTGAAGAAGATCATTTGGTGGCAACCACAACTTTCTTGTACTGTAGGATGGGGACGACCTGTATTTATCAATGCATCTACTACTACCGAGGCCCCGAGAAAGACTTTAATCGATACTGAAGAGGAATTGAAAGAATATTTATCACAATGCTCGGTCAACTACATAGTACCTTCTGGAGTGAATCCTAGATACCAATGCAAGCCAATACAGAGACAATGTCCAGAATCATGTAAAAATGAAGCACTCATAAAGAAGTGCGAACAATCCTTTGTGGCAGATTATTTGGAATTCGCAGGTTCTACGTATGATAACTATTATTGTGCTCTATGTAACGGAGAAGAACTTTTCGCGCTTCTCTGTCCGGAAATTAGGAAATTTGAAGTTCTCCCCGGAGGGAGACAAGTTGCGCAGTTTTCCTTATCTTTGCTCTTTGACTTTGATCCTTCAAACGGCATCGTGGTCGGAAGACGCAAGTGTGATAGATATAAAGCCAGGGTCGGGGGCTCAGGAGAATGCCGACAGATAGCATGTCCTGAAAGTCAGAGGCTTGTCGAGGAAGAATGTCTTCCTACACATGTAAACGTCACTTTCTTTTCTGCCACACTCCGTGTCAATCGATCAGCAGATGCCCAATCGTTATTGCTCATCCTTTCTCGCAGCGACATTGCCAAGCAAATTACTGAGGAGCTGAACATCAATTTAGAAAAACGTTTTAATTCTTCGGACAAAAAAGAAGTTTTAATATCTGTTTTGCAAGGCATTGAATCGGATGGAAGTACCGTCTATCTTACTTATATTGCATCCTTCCAATTTGACGCTAATTCCACATTTAATCTAAAGGATGATTTAGAAGCAGTGTTGAAGAACATTTCACTGTACGTAAACGATCAAATTATACTGGTTTTACAGCGTCAGAAAATAGACCTGAACAAAGTGGAAATAAACGTGAATGGCTCATTTACATTTGCCAAAGTAACATCCAACGATTGCTCATGGTTTCTCTTTGAGATGCAAGAATTCCAAAACGAAAACTCTACCCTTAGAATCATCTCTACCAACAACAAATACGAACGGGAAAACTATCATTTGGTTGGCGATCAGGCACTAGTTTGTATAGCCAAGCAAACAACAGATACATTAGACCTTGATGTCTCACCAGCTCTCGGCATTATGACACTGGTTCTCATATCACTATCTATTATTTGTTTGCTGGCCCGTATCATCCTTCAGTTTATACTTAAGTATTATAGAAGTTTCGCCGCCAAGTTACAATTTCATTTATGTGTAGCACTATGCTTAGCTTTTCTTATGCTGTTGCTTGGAGGTACTGTAGCATTGTTTGATATCTTTCCTCTATGTGCTGCCTTTGGGGTTCTAATGTACTGGTTCTTCATGGCGGCTTTCTTCTGGATGACAGCTATATCATTGGATACATGGTTAATCTTCCGACCATCCAGACAATTTGTTAAAGCAGAGGATCAAGAGAGAACTGTCACCATGTATGCGATCCCATGCTGGCTTTTCTCTGCCATAATTGCATCCATAGTTATTAGTCTGGACCATGCAGATATAAATGCTTCGTTCCAGGCCCAATTCGGCGCCAAGCTCTGCTGGTTCAACATGCGTTATGCACTGTTACTATACCTCGGAGTACCGGTTGCCTTGTCAACGTTGATGACGTTAGTACTCTTCATCCTGATTGTCGTACATTTGCGAAGGACGATTCAGGATTCAGTGAGGACCTCTAGTGAGAAAAGCGGACATGAAGTATCTATTTATCTCAGGCTTTTCGCCCTCATGGGTATCTCCTGGATATTTGGATTTGTGGCTGCATTTGCTGGGCACGACGCCTTGTGGTTTATCTTCATCATTCTCAATGCTTCACAGGGGATTCTCATATTCATAAGTTTTGTTCTCCGACGCCCAGTGTTAAAAGAAATACGAGGAAAGACGAGATATTCTTCTAAGTCTACAACCCAATCTACAACATCAACTTCTCTTCATACAATACGCAGTACAGAGGATAAGCAAATAAAGAAAGCACATAAGACTAATAAATCTGCGGTCCTTTGACGCGTTCATGACCCTTATATGTGCCATATTTAATACGTTATATTTCCTAGATCATACCCCACAGAACGGGTTAACTGTACAAATGACATGTTTTAGTCATCTGATTAAAGTTAATCCCTTCTCAATTCAACAAGGTAAATTATACTAAGGTTGGTCGTTAGGTGATGCATATACATTGTATAGTTTTATAGGGCTACTGAGAGAGAAAGAGAAGTGTCTTTAATGAATGGAGAACCGTGTTTCTTTAATTACTATGTGACGCGTGCCTGTCTTGTTTAAAAAGTATTTTGAAAAGTCTTCCCCGTGAATTTAAATTATATGAGTAAATATAAAGAGAATATGACAGTATGTTATAGGCACATGTATAATTGAGGTTATGATACACAGCAATACAATAGCGGCACTCATTCTATCTGATCTTACAACTACATAAAAGCGTAACTAGTATAATACCAGTACAGCTAAATTCTATATGATGTACAACAAAAAGTTTATTGGAATTATATAATTTTATTTGAAAAATTGTAACAATGTCCGTACACATATGAACGGTAGTGATAAGAGTTATGCTATATTTACAACAAAAGATGTTTAAAATCTTTAGAAGAGTAAATGTAAAACCAAATCAGAAATAACCAAGGACAACCTGGAAGAACTGTGAGTTCACAGAAGGTTAACAGATAGTCCCTTTTCCATTGAAATAAGAAATGTAAATGTATAATCAGAAATAAAACTTACAGTTATTCTGAGATGCGGAGGAGAATTAGTGGCCTATGTATCAATAAGTATGTTAATGTGGACGAATGTGTACAAATCTCTTCAAGAAATATAATCGGGATATAAACTTAAAATTAAAGTGACTTTGCTTGACGAATGAAACTGTGTAAAGATATCGACAATGGATGATAGGAAGTGCTGGTGCTGGTGCTGGTGCTGGTGCTGGTGCTGGTGCTGGTGCTGGTTTTGAAGGGTTCCAGGGGTGGCAAATCCCCACAATTTTGTATCAATTATAGCAAAAACTACTGCAAAAATAAAATGTTCGCACAGAACCCCAAAACTGCTAATGATTTCGCCCGAGTATATTTAAAACCTACAATAATATATGGAAATTGCCCACCAAAATGCTCTCTCTTTTTCTTTTTTTTAATGCAAAATTAGTTTACGGTATTTCCTATTAAGAGATGTGGAGAGTGTGGAAAACCATCTAATTAACTGCACTCATCTTGTTCGTTTATTGTCATTATACAAAAGACAAAGCATTTTATCGTTATACGTATAATTACCGCATGTTCTTTTCCTTATAATTGAAGCTACAAAATATAGTGTTGAACTTGTTTCAACTAAGCAGCTAGTTCTGATGGCCCGGAGTTTCTGTCATTGCTGATCTATCAAATTCCTTGCTATAGATTTCATTTGACTTGTATAACCATTGAACAAGTCTGAAACATCTTCCATTCATATTGGTTGGACGATTTCGACGACGTTAGTTCAGAACCCAAAGTTCTGGGCATAGCATGGAATGCAAGATCAGCGAATCCACTTTGAAAGTTGTGAATGCCACAGAGGACACAAACCAGCTGCAAGTGTCTAATCGCTTGTATGGGACGCTGCCTGTAAACTGTAAAATGATGTGCTCGTGGCTACCCTGAAGGAGCTACTCGTCCAAAGCATTACCTCATCACACCCGAGAGACCTGCCCTGTCAGAGAGCAGGTGGGGGGAACTCACCACATCTCTACATCGTCAATATCGGCCCTATTATAGAGATTGCTAATCTGTGTAGAAATAACAAAGTAACTTATTTATAGCTGTATGGCCATTGACTGTTCATGTATTGATTCGATATTAAATTTCGACTATATGTGATTCTCCGTACGCGTATTTTCTGTTGCAAATTATATGCATGTGAGCACCGTGTGTAGACAGTGATATCTCTACCCTTCGAGATTCGCATGTGCGCGCGATCTTTGTTAATTTTATTATGGCTGAAGGAAAGGCAGTGTGAATGGGAATCATAGATCGAATTTCGAAGAACACATTTCACCGATACGTGTGCATTATTGAGTTGTGGTACCCCCAAACTAAAACACGCGCACTCACTTACAAACACTTCCCCTTGAGCAATTCATCGAGTAGCTCTTCGCTTTGGCATGAGGTCTGATCTACTCACAGTGGTTAAACTCAGAACATAGCGCGAGACTTACAGAATGGACCTCACAGAACACCATTACACTGAGAGAAACATTCATAAAGGGTAATTTACGCATGCCAGGATTTTATTAAATATCCTGATAATCATCCGAGTCACAAACACCTCGTCATCCACCTGACAGGTATGTATGGTGTTTCCAATTTTCTCTTTGTTTCTGACGAAGTAAAGTCTACTGGTCACAAATTCACTCTCAATCTGCAACTGGGATTTTTACTGGAGTCTAGCCGCAGACCGCTGCGTGGATGGTACCACAAGTTCCTGGAAGTTTTGTTTCTACAACGCAAAGCACCGCACTAGACCCTTTTTTAAGTCACAGGCGGATTGGAAATATGGCATTCCCAAACAAACCTGTCAATATAATTCTTCCTTTGGGAATTCATCGCTGATTTCCACAGTATGCCGACGGCGTAACTCTTAATTACTCACGGCAACTAATGGTTTTCGTATCAATTTAGATAGGTTATCTCTGTAACGAGTGTATAATAAATTGCTATGCAAAGGTTTGATGCATGGCGTACGTAATCACGCTAATGCTTTGCAGGGTGATTGGTAAACTATTTGGCTCACTCTTAAACAATATTGTCGAAATAACACTTTATGGAAAGGGGAAACACAATAGAACACAATAATCATGAAGACAGAGGTGGCGTTTTTGTGGGGTTTCTGTTGTTGAGTGTTTCTATCCAAAATTAAAAATTCTAATATGAGTCAGACTATAGTAGCTTCCTCTGTTCAGGTAATCAGTTAACAGACAATACACTTGGGATTTTGTCTACATCTTGTTGGTGATGATAGGTGATAGAGAAGGATGGAGATGAGTGATGAGGATGAGAAGATGGGTGAAACAATTTTCTTTTGATCAGGTGGTTGTGTCAAATATATATATATGCCCTGAAACTGTTCCTCCCTGGGTCACCGCTCTGGAATTTAAAAAGGTGTTTTGGAGAAGCTCGGGTTGTGCTCACAAAATGGCCGGAATCCTAAGCTGTTAGTGAATGAAAAGAAATCACCACACATAATTTATAAACATTTATAAATATGTGTGGACTGTCTCGTCAATTGAGAACAATATGAATATACCTAGCGAACTGTATGGGAATCGCAACATATGTTTTGGCAGAATCACCGCCACCCTTCCACGATGAGACCCGGATTCGACCCACTTGATAGTTTGTTTTGGGCGGAGTTCGGATCCGAGGAATCATCAGTTCCCATACAATTCATACACCTATTTAGATCCCAAACTCATGTCGACTAAATTCGCTTGTGATGATACGGTAAGGTCAACCGAATTAAGGCAAGTTAATTTTCATGTATATTTTTTAAAGCTCGACATTCATTCGTCGTTTTCTTTTCTCCCCGAACTTGGTTAACCTTCCTAAAAACGTCGCGACACATATACAACTGTCGCTATATTGCCATGTTGGAGAAGATGAGGCTTTTGTTCTTATGGATGGATGAAGAAGACATGTATACATATTTTTGAGAACTTGTTTTTTTTATACCATAGCTATTCTTAAAGTATACAACCACGTCGAAAACTAACAATTGCAAAATTAGGTTCTTGGTGGAACCATGCATGCATGTGTTCAGTGCCGTTAGGCACATAATGTGTAGGAGGGGTAAAAGTTCATCCTGAGTTCTTCAGGTTAACGTTATCGACATTTAATGTCAAACACATTAAAACGATCCGTTAACCAGTAACATGAATCCTGAGGTGGTTCTGAGTTGATGGCGAAAGGTGTCATTCTGAGGCATTTCACCCAATGGTCCTATCATGATCATGAAAACCATCATAGCTCATCCTTGCCCAGCAGTGAACATTCTAGCTGTACACGGGAGGAGTGGAGAGATGTGTTCCGGGCTGACCTGGAGGGGTGGCACCAAACGGACGGTTAAATAATAAATGAGAATGTTAGCAATACTGTAAGTAGGTGATCGATATGGGGTAAAGAGGGTCGAGATAAGAAGTTGTTAGCTACAATATGTCAGAGACGGGAATGGTGATATGTATGGCATGAACAACACTCTGGTGGTATTTGTTCTTTTATAAGAACTTGTTGCTTTTTGAGTGTACTGAATCGGTATACGTTATTATCCAGGTAATGTGATTTTTTTGTTTTGGAATATAACACAATACTCTGATAATTTATGTTATGACTCTTCAATGGTAGTCTCAACCATCCACACATATATAATACTTTTTTTTTTAACTTTCCCACGAAAAAAAAACAAAAAAAACTCGCCACAGAATATTATATAAGGGCAAAACAGTACAGCGAATGGAATATAAAAACTGGATATTGATTTTATTAAAACGCGAAAGACTTCTATTTCCTAAGTTTCATTTTCCACTAAGATTCCTTGCCCTCCCAGGAATACTGGCACGTGCGATTCACCCAGGGTTACGGATTTACTAATGACCACAGCATGCGCATGCACTGTATGGCTGTTGGGAATGTTTGTTGTTTTTCCTCCAGTCAAATATCACCCATTTCGAGGAAGAAATAGCCAAGCTCAGCCCTGGCCCATGCAATGTTGGCGCTGTGATTTTTGATAAGACTCTCAGGTCGTGATATAAGCTTCTGATTGTATGTAGAGTCCTCTTATCGTGCACGCGATAGAGACTTGATGTCTACACCCCCGTAAACAGCTGCTAAAGCATATTATGTACATGTGATATATCATTTGGTTGCCAATGTATACACTAAGCAGATGAATGATGATCGTTCCGGCTTGAAATCGGTCCTGAGAATCGGATCTGGCATGGCGTTCCAAATATATTAACCCTGTTCCCAGGGATGATATCCGAATCGATATGTCCATTAAATTTGGTTGGAAATGCCAAGAACTCATATATATTATGATGCCAGGCGATGAAGTCCAGAATACCTACAATAATGGTGACACTAAAATGCTTTATGACACAATATTAACGAAGTATATCGAAATACGTGTGTATTTTCAAGTGAGCGCAACGATCCTTAAGCTCCATATGATCGTTGGTGAGCGTTGATGTAGCTTTTGGCAAAATATGAAAGCAACGAGTAGCTTAGACTTGAGAGGAGCCAATACGCTAAATTCCCACCCTTAAGTGTGATATCACCAAGTGCATTTGTAAATCTTCATGATTCATTTTCTTTATCTATAATTTGGAGAAAAATGTACCAATTATCCTCCCAAATAGCGATGTTTCCTTTGAACGTGAACCCGAACATGAAATAAACTACGAGTGGAGGCATACCGGGCGGAGGTACGATTACATCAAAGTTTTGACACGATCCTGCCATGAAACTGTAAACACCTCATAACTTCGGCTCATCCCTACTATATGATCTCCAAGAAAGACAAAAATTGTTTATTTAAGCATTCTGTTGCCAAGTTCCTATAACCATTAAGATACTTAGATGGTTTTAACAATATCACTTTACACTAATAACATAATAACAAGCCTATTCAAATACATGTATACAATATGATAGTATGCAGTCACAAACAAAATTAGACGTTCTAAAACTTCAAGTCCAGTTTCTTGTTCCCAACCTTATTCTGGATTAAATATTCGTTGATATATATCTTTTTTTTTGTGCAAAATATGACACACATATGTTTTCATTGGTTTATCCTACGAACGATATTAATTCATGTACTTTGCTATTCTTAGTAATCGTAAGCATTGTACATGTATGAAGAGGGACTGAACAAATTATTCAATAACACCACAACATGTCACATTGCTTGTTTTTATAGATACGCCATGGCTACTTCGCCTAAAATCAACTTCGACAAGATCGATTACAACCGGAAAATGTCGCGGGTGGATGTACTGAAAGAAAAAATGAATCTGCGACGCAAGTCGCACGCTGTCGGTTTGAAAATGGCTTCCACAGTAGCAAGCGTCATGCCAGAATACAGGAAGCGTCTCATCAAGCATGGCAGCACCGACCTCCTGGCAAATGGAGGCCGTCCTCCATTTCTTAACAGTATATCATTAATACGAGTGAGTATGCATTAAATATTTTAACGAGAGTAACATGGAAAGGCGAAAACATAATTATATCAACGGTGAACCAATAATATTATGTGCTTGCGCCAAAAATGTATACGATAATATTATAATAGGTAAGTTGCATGTGCCACTGCAAATGTCTGTTACAGTGCATCCTGGGATGGGTTCTGATCAAACCTGACATATAAATATTTTGCAACGTTTTTATTGAAAATTGTCCGAATGTTTTCAACAATATCACAGCTTGTATAAATGATCTATGTTGACCAAATGCATGATGGGAAAGATTGGGACTAGTGTTATGGAAACATGTATAACACATGGATATTAGCATTATATCACCGATAAATATTCCATGCAGAACATGTAATAAAATATAGATTTTATACTGTACCATTAGTCCTAGATATAGTTCCATGCGAATCTAGATTTAAAATGGCGGCTATGCAAATCTCCTATTCTCAACATGCAGAGGACACCAGACTTGTCACGATCCTTCCGTACAGGGAGAGAGATTCATCCATTTGAAGGTTGTTTTCCCCACGTGAGCTTGAGTGGTTTTCTGTCCGTTTCCTAAAACAGGGAAATAAAAGCTATTTAAAGAGTGACACGAATGCTCAAACTCATTTTGAACATTCCAATAACTGAGGATTTTCGGACAACCGCATGGAAACAAATGTAGCCTAATGTGTTGTTCTGGCGAGATCACTTCGACTTTATTGGCATTCTAAAGCACCAGATGAGATCCCGACGAGAGATTTAATTTGATTTTTCTATGGTAGCGAAGAGAGAAGAGCCTGCAGTATTAGCAAGGTCAAGTTGTCAATTCTTACAGTAACTCTATTGCAAGATTATGAACTGCTGACAGAAGCCATAGTGCTAGATTAGGACTATCTAAATAAAGTCTCCAGAGCACGGTGCTGGAGCATGTTGGCGTTGGCTATCTGTGGGCCTACTGTAATATGGTGCTATCTGCAAGGATGTTACCAGGGCTCTGAGTGTCTGATAAGTAATCCTGCCGCATCTGGTCTGCAAGGCTCAGCACATATAGTGTGCTTCAGTCTGACTTCACAAGACTACTGCATGGGCGCCCCGCGCCACAGTCCCACTCAAAGGAATCCTGGCTCTATACAATCCCAGACCCCAGGATGATAAACATTTAAGAGAGGAACCTCATGCGATTCCAACAATTAATTCCGGCCCAGCTTATTTAGACAAGGAGGCGTTTCGTCAGTTCTTAAAACAAATCCAATTGAGAGTACAAACGTACTTATATACTCTAGGGATATATACTTGCTTGCATGCCTATCCCGACATCACCCTTAGAGAACACCTCAGGGTGAATAGTTTGTGTAAATTACCTATAGGGTACTTTTACATTTAGGAAGTAAATTGTTTAACCTACTAGCAATAGAAACGATCTGATTAAGTTAAAGAATAATATATGATAAGCTGATGGGGTTTTGATCAAATAACACTTTACTTATTATTTTAATTGTTCGATAAATTGACATAGACAAAAGGGTAAGACTATGTCAATTTGAATTAGAATCATTAGAGTCCATTACTCAATCATACATACTGTCATATGTAAAATGAATCATCTGTCTGTCCAAAATGAAGTCTGTCCAATTTTCCCCTAATTAATTACTAATTCCTGCTTTCCGTTTAAACATGTTCATGCATTCGGATTGGATCTTCCTATTCTTGAATATGATTCTCACTGGACGGCTATATGGCGTCACGAGAGAGAAACTTCACACATCTTCAGACAAGTTCGTTCACCCCTGGTTAGAATAAGCACAGTCTGCATTTGAGGCATGACTAGCTTTGTGCATTATACGCCGCGGGTCGCGGCCCTAAATCCAACCAGGCCAGACTTGTTTTCAACACCCAAAGGTTCTGACAGTCAGGTCTATATTCTCACCGCAAATTAGCTTTACAGCAAGGCTATTACTTGGGTGCTTATTATTACTTTCGCCAGACACCCCAACTTATCTATATGATAAGTGCCCTTCCTAATTATTACTTTTATGTTATTCAGCTCAATAATTCGGCATTTGCCGTTTTTCTCAATTGATCAGGAGAGCGCCATATTCGGGCGTCAAATATTTGCGTACCAAATATATTTTTCATTTAAAAATTTGGTGTAAATGCTGTCTAGAAAGATGCCGAGGTTTCTACAATGCAAAAGCACGTGTTTTCCCCGCGGCAATGGAAGATGGAAGTGATACGATTTCCCTGAAAACATATTATAGAGGGAACTCTGCGGGGAACTATATGCCATCCTGTGTTGAATCTCCACACACGGAACTCAAGCACAAGATTGGTTGAGAACGTTGACGGTTGAAGTATATAAGATGCATGGGGAGTAATTAAATTGAGAAAAGGTCATTATTATAAGCGATATTATAGAACTAACCAACCGTGCACATTAACTTGTTTTAAGTTAAAGTTTCCGCGAAAAAATATAAAGCTATAATCAACGATTCTATAGAATCGTTGCTATAATGTCGTTTTGCTGACGATAGAATATTAAAGTGAAAATAACCATAGCACCAAATTAAAATAAGTGTACATTGTTGCTGCAAACTAGGTAGGGGTAACATTTCTTTTAGGAAAATATGGACCGTTCAGGAACTGAAAAAATGTCTATTTTGTAACAATAGTTGTTTTAGACAAGAGAAATGTTTCTAGTTTTCTGGTTAGGAAGGGCTTGTGTTCCTGTTGTAATAAGTTTTTTGGTAAGAAAAAAATGATATTGGGGCAGTTTTTCTATGTAAGGTGTAAACCATTTTTTTGACTAACATATATACAAAGCTGTATTTTTTAGATTGAATTAACTATTCTATTTTGGAAACCGGGGAGTTAGGCGATGAATGTATTGTATGTTATATATTTATTTTTTTATTTTTAAAAACCTTTTATTCAAAAACACCTGCCATTTGGTCTTCTACAATGCTAAGACAGAACATTAAAACTTGCACATCGGTATAGATCAGAAGGTGTTTCTCATCGCAACCAAAACAAAATGCTACGGCTAGGGTAACGTCACTCCATTTAATCGCAAAGATTGATAAAAGAGTCGCAAAACAAAATACAGCCCATTTCTTAGTTATTTTGTTACAAAACAGTTACTGCTTGCTTACATACGTTTCAGCAGTAGTACATTATCTAGACACAGTGTAATAAAAAGCACACTGGTATGTATATGCATGTGAGGATGGGAGAAAAGAACAATATCCATTACTAGATGCTTGCAAGCACTGGGAATGCGTTTGTAGCTCGACCCAGATATTTGTCTATGAATGTGAGCCACATGTTGGTGATGATGCTCCTCCTGGATCCAATCTAATCGCATTATTGTGAGTAGAAAATAATTATAATGTTTGTGTGGATATAAATAACTCACGGCTAAATGAATAATGTACCGGCATAACTGTGGTTCAAATGTCTATTTATTGCTAGGAACCCTGTTCCCTGAAACACTCAGCTTATGAGGGACAGACACTATATAATCGGTTTATCCTTACTGTAAATGTTTTTGTCACTGAAATTAGTGCCTTAATCACTTGTTGAGCATATAGACAATACGTCTAATGACATGCATCCAAAACAACCCTTGAAAAGGGATACTACGTTGTCCTTAATGTATACTAAACTTACATGCCCGCATAAACATTGAGGCTTAAATCTATATGCATATAGGCATTGTACGAGAAGTCTTAGGCCATTGCATACATTGTACTCACATTATGTGTCCCTATGTCTATGTCATTTCATAGGGGGAAAAGATTACACTCAATGGCCATACTTTCCTGGGATAAGAACGCAACAGTGAATATGGATGAACAGTCTCTTAATTGAATCTCCATGGGAATCTGTGAATGACACGTACGTCATATTACATTTGGGAACTGTTGGTGCTGTTGAGCGCATGTGAAAATCATAATGGAAAACAATCCCACAGACAGGCAAGGTGAGAGTACAGCTCTAGAACTTGGAGCTATCTATTCAGGAGCTCAAGCGGATTCATCCCATTCCATAAAGGATGATGGCTCTAAACCAAAACGGAGGTTATCGTTATGGAGAAGTCTGTCTTCATCTTCCAAGGGAGAGAAATCAAAAAATACTTTGAGTGTGGATGAAGGGGGGTCCACTAAAAAACACCCAACTAGTGCGAGGCATCTTCTAAGTAAAGCTATTGCACTTGGTGCCTTCCGTGGGAGGAAGGTCAAGATAGGTGCAGTAGTAGAAGACGCAGATCGAAAGGATGAATCCTCTTCGCAGGGTCTGCTTATACAGGTGATTAATGGCTGATATGATTATGAGATAGCATCTCACCTAATACTGTATGAACACTCAATTAATTAGTGTTTCAGCTTCTACAGAAAATGCATCATGTGCCAATAGATATTTCATGACATAGTCCAGGAGTGTTTAGTTAACGCCTAATAATGTACGGTATTCGAACGAGTATAGGAGCATTTCGATCCTTTGCCACATTTCATTTTATCATTTTAGCGAATGTTCACAATCGCATTAAATTTCACAGAATGTCCTGCAGATTGTGGAGAAAAATTACCATGTCAGCATAAGGCGACCTTACTTTGCAATTGAGTTGTATGCTATTGTTTGTTGGAATGGATTCGTCCAATTGAGTGGTTTCCACTCAATTTTTCAACGGGACATCCTGCCATGCAGATATGAAAAGCTACCTTCCTGTGAATGCTATATCATGTTCTAAATCTGAAAGTGGAAGATATATTTTAGACCCTTTAATCGCGTTCTGGGTAAATATGTATTGATCTCGCATTAACCTAGAAATATGATACACATGAAATTTGATATCAAACCGGTTTCCATTATTCCGTATAGTATATATACATGGTACTTTATAAACAACTGACTCAGCATATCTCTAATATAAATCTCTCTAAACCGTTAAATGTCTAACATCCAAAATATCTTATTCTGAATAGTCATATGTCTAACAGCCCACGCTTACTCAATTAAAACAATTGAACAAGCCTATACTTTATTATCCTATCATTCCTACCAGGCCGCTCGAGATGGGATGCTGGACGTTGTAGAGAGTCATTTAGCACTGAAGACAACGTGCCCGCATGACCGCGATGACGATGGATTTACTGCACTACACCATGCAGCAAGATACAACAGAGCTGAGGTCGTCAAGGCCCTCGTGGAGGGTGGCGCAAGTAATTTATTTTCCTCCACCTTGTTTGGGCCTCTCGCCCACAAAATATGCTGCATTGATTGCTTTGCTTTATTTATCAGAGGCAGGCGATGTGTATCTTGATGTCTATATCCCACTGTTGTGCTCGGGGCTTGAATCATTTCCATACATGCAGAAATCCATACAATTTATAATATTTACAGCCATCGATTCTCATTCTAGGTGTATGTATTTACCAATTTCTCCCAAACTCTACTGTCTCCCTCTGAGCTGACATTTTCCTGTTACTTTGGCGTTTTGGTGTTGCCTTCTATGCAACCCCAATAACCACATACACATACACACACGCCACCACTACCAAATAAAATGTCAGTAGTAGTCACATCCTTTCATCTAGCTTATTATGTGACAGGTTTATCATCCGTAGGCTGTACGTTATAACTTATAGTTGTAAATATAATCATGTATACATATCCAGATACTGATTCATTTTATATGCATAGAGATTGCTGTGGAAATTAAGGCTATTATTTTATTGCGATATCCACATAGATGTTAATCTTGGTGGAGGGACGGACGAGCAACGCCCATTGCATTTGGCTTGTCGTTATAACTCCCTGCAAGCGATCCAAACCCTGCTGGCGATGGGCGCTGAAATTAATGTCAGGGACGCCAAAGGCCGAACCCCACTTCATTATGCGACAAGACGAGGCCATGATGTTGTTACCAAAGTCAGTATCAATATTATACGTGTAATGATATGAATCATATCACGTATAGGGTTTCATGACTTTTCTTAGTTTTGAGGATGCCAGATACTTTAGTTCTATCAAAGTCAGTAATACCCAAAAGACTAGGTTAAAACTGATAATTGTAGAAATCCAAAAGCCAAAGTCCCTTTTCTAATCATTATTTACCATAGAAAGTACATAAATTATTGTTCCAGAATATGGCTTCCTTTTCTAATCATTATTTACCATATGAAAGTACGGTACATAAATTATTGTCCGAGCATATGGGCTGCATGTTTTCTGTTACTTTGGCTAATAGTACTCTTAGGGCTAAATTCACTTGCCAAGATACACAACTACCGGTTATCTTTATTTTCCGACAGATGTTATTAAGTGTGACGAGTTGTAATGTAAATGCCTCGGATCACGACCTCACTACTCCCCTTCATATGGCGGCCATCCAGGGGAATCCTAAAATCTGCGAGCTCCTGGTGAGGCTTATCTTTGCGCTTGAACACAATTTTTTAACCTTCATTTTCTGGCGGGGGTGTTTTATATATGCGTTGTACCAGTCCTCCCCAACCAATGTTTTTCACAATAAAGAGATCTGTATATGTAAAAAAAAAAGGCTCAAAGACACACTCTTCTTATGTACTGGTAATATAAGTTTAAAATGAAAGTGCTTATTCAGCACCGTTTGTTGTTTACGGTCAAACTGACAGGCAGCATAAATGTGCTTACATATTACTAATAAGTCACAAGTAAAATTGGTAGTACCTATTGTTCCATATATGGAACATTTAATTTATACTTAGTCGATGATGGTATTTTTTAATATTATTCCTTATTCCTCGCAGATTTCCAGGGGTGCGTATGTAGGCGCACTTGACATCAACAATGTGACAGTTTTGATGTGGGCTGCCGCCGAAGGGCATATATCTGTAATCGATGTTCTTCTAAAAGCAGGTGTGTCTCGAACCTATTAACATTAATCTTAGATTAAATAACATTCTTATGAGCATACTTTCTACGACTGACATAACATATATAATATCACTCTACTTGAAACAGAGATAAATGAGAACGATACTTTTCATCAAATATACACCAGTGAAACCATCTCTAAATGTCAGGAGTAATTAGAAGGAAAGCGAGTCCTGTTTTGAAGCCGGTTAAAATATTAGCTTTTCAATTTGATTCAAATTGGCCATGATTAATCCTCTTTGCAAATGCTTTCTTGGGTGGCAGCCAATAAACAGGGCGCCTCGGAGCGGAAGTTTGTTCAAGCACCTGATAATGAGGGGAACACGGCGCTTCATCTGGCGGTGCAAAACGGAAAAACTGAGGTGAGGAAAACACTGCATTGACTATAGACAGCAGTGCGATTTGAGCATAAGGGTAGCTAAGGGTTGGCGAGGTATACGAGGTGCCGTTACATAGAGGGAGCAGAGGGACATCAGTCTCAGAGATAAGAGCCCAATGCAGGGATAAGAAACAGGAGTATCCCCACACAAATAAACCTGAAGATGAAATTACCCAAGCTGTTATGTATATGTGAAGTGGGTAGAGATGTTGGGTGGATTTTCGGATGAAAATTTAAAGTTATGAATTAAAACGCCGGAAGATCTCCACACGCATTCCTTGAAGCTATTTTCTCTCCCTTGCTATATCCACTGTTGCTAGTGATGGAAAACGATGATTGTTGAGGGTTTAACGCTCCAAACGACAATCCTGTTGCTGATATCTTTTTAATAATACTCGAATATCCTCCAACATAATAGCTGCCTATATTACTATACACATGTAAAAGAACAATTGCTAATAATCGAACAGAGTCGAGTATCGCATCCCGTTAGCGTGTTTCCTTTCTGGCCCTGATATAACCAAATATATACGCAGTGTTGGAGGCGTAAAGCAACCAATCCTCCCGCCCCAAAAAGCTATCCGGACATACATATCCATCAAATACTTATAAGTATTTGATGGACTTCGATGGATATAATTAAAAGTTAATGCAACGATGGTAATTAGTCTCCATTCTTTGTAGGCTTGTGAATACCTATTGGATAATTCTGGTGACGTAGACGGTCAAAAGGTATGTGAACATGAATATGCCTAATTTCAATGAGTAGGCCTACGTTTGTGTTTAATTTAATGATTTCTGTCGACTCATAGATTGTTGCAATACCAATTTCCCCGAAACACATAAGTTGACTTTGTTATTCGACCGTTAGATATTAGAAGGTACATGACCACATACATAATTACTCGTCAAGGCTCCTGATTTCTCAATATATGTAATTATATGATTAATTATATGATTTTTCATTGTGAAGTTGTGTTGAAATATTGTATTATATTGAGCTAAAAGAGTCTTCTTTATTTCCCATGTCTCAGCATAATAAAATGACACCACTTCACCTTGCTGCAATCGCCGGTAATTTAGACATTGCTGAGCTCCTCATATTGAGAGGCGCAAGTGTCAACCTAGCTGATATTGATAATATGACACCGGTACACAGGTACGAATAAACCTCCTTATAATCGCTAAATCATTAAAGAGAAAATAGTTTACATTACATAAAGTATCCCCACGCTTTTTCGTCAATTAATTGTTGTTATTTTGACCAGCTGTGGATTGTTTATGTAACTGCTTGCTACAAATTGGAATCTGAATTTTAATTTCAGAGCTGCTCTGTATAACAAGGTGGAAATGATCAAGCTTCTTGTCGCACACGTAAGCAACCATTTATTCATATCTGGTGGGTGGGTGGGTGATATTTTAGTACAGGTTTGCACTGGCAAGATGTTCTAACTCAGTATTTCTTTGGGGATGTTGAAATATAATTCTTTTTTATTTTATCGGAGAACCAATGTTGAGAAGTTTATTTTTTACCTTGCTTTTTACCTCTTCAAAATAAGTGTTATATGGGTTCCTGACATGACTAAATATACTGCACAACCGGCTTGCAGTTCAGCATTGTTTCATGCAGTGGCAATCGAAGATGCTATAAACCGAATGTATTGCACATTGCATATCCTTCGGTTTAGATGGAACCACATATTTGGCCTACTCCTGCATCCCAAACACTAGTTAATCTCTTTTGTACGTTTTTGTATATATGTTTTTAACGATTTCATTAATTTTGATCGGAAATTTGTCAATAAAAAAAATAAATAGATATTTGATTTAGTGATGAATAAAGTAATGAACATGTGAACCTTATATACTGTTGCATGTAAGCAACCTACATGCAATGTTTGGAATGTTCTAGTTTGATCTAGATCTATCCAGTGGATCTTTCCAGAGGGAAAGATCCATGTGATAGATGGCGCAATGTACATGAATGTTCTAGATCCCTGATATAATGTAATGTACCCGAAGGTTATAGATCATGGTAGAAGTAATGGTCAACATAAGGTTGACATGGTATGTAGTCTATATTTAAAGAATCAACTAAAACCGTTACCTTTATCATTATAATCATTATTTATTCATAAATCATACTAATTAAGGCTATGCCTTGTTATATAATCATACAACGCCGGATATGACAGTATTATATAACGCTACAATTGAAATAGTTCCCATTTCTGTCAATTTAGTATTCGTTCCATTAGGTTCAACAGTGTTGAGTGCCTGTATCCATTTGCCTTCAATTTGGAGACTTTTTATATGTTTTTCCCCCTTCTGAGCCTTGATCAAATCTTTATTGCATAAAACACCCTTCCTCTCCTCTGCAGTATGGTATATATATCATTAAAATGTCCAGCAACTCCCAAGAGAGGATTTGTTGACAAGCTGAATAAAATTTATACCCGGCGTTGGGGGTAAAAATATCCAGCAACTGTTTTTTTCTAGTTTGTCCGAATACCATTTAGTAATTTTGAATCTCGTAATCTCTGTCTTCATGAATTTGAGGATTCCCCTAGGTAGTGGGGAGAGAGATCGGGGAGAGAGGGCCACATCCCACCCACCAACCCATCCACATCCACAACAACTTAACCATCCGAAAAACTGCCATCTATGAAATATTACAGTAAAAGGAAAACTTGTGATTTGCAATCATCTCATTTGAGGATTGATAAATTATTAATAAGAGGCATAAGAGTACTCAGGATGGGTGGTAATATTCCAGAGGGTGAGGGTGTGTGGGCGGGGCTCAGTAAGAAGTGTAATAGAAATTTGCTCCCTCCTCAAGGTATATATTTCGAACAAGACTCTGTAATCTAAAAGTGCTAATTATGTTTTTAATTTTCATTCCATCCTCGGTAAGGGAGCCGACCTAAATGCAAAGGACAAGAAGAATAAATCACCTTTGCACTGCGCTTGTTGGAAAGGGCAAACAGATGCGGTGCTTTATCTGCTGGACGGCGGGGCTCAGGTGGCAGAAGTGGACACTAGTTTAATGACGGCCCTCCATTGGGCAGTTCAGTTTGGTCATTACAATACGATAATGGCCCTCCTCAAGGTACGGATGGTAGTTTTCTCAAGCATTCCATCGCGTTTATAACCGTTGGTATGAAGGCGAAGGATGTAGATTCTACAAACAAAAAGCCCTTTTGTATAATAAGCTAAAAGGAACTTTAACATAAACAAAATAACCTAAGCGGTAGGAATCTGTTGATTTAGTGCAAAATAGGCCATTATATATACGTGATAATATGCTGTGAGGCTAGACCTAATTAAAAATAATGATAACCACTGGCTACAGCCCCATTGGCAATCTAAAACAATGACGTCCAACTTTGCAATAAAGAAGAGCAAGAGTTAAAGTCAATCAGTGCATTCCTATCCTTCTGCAGCACAGTGGAAGCGCCCTAATAGAAGCAACGGATAAAAATGATCAAACGGTTCTTCACTACGCCGCCCACTCTGGCAACGTGCTGGTAAGGTTCATCCATTTATCACCTGTCACTAGGCCATCCATTCTAACTACAACGGTTCCGACTGAAGCATACGAGGGAAAACTTTCATTTGTCCTGACAATGTCAGCAATTGGTTAACTGAAGCGCTTCTGTCCCCGCCGATAAGTCATTAACCCGCAGTGGAGCCTGTTGAAAGACTAGTCCTTAAAGCTGAACAGTCCACACTTCACTTCTTGTGTAAAATACTTGCAATATACCTAAAACAGTACTTACAAATAATAAAACAAATCTAACACTGAGCTGTAACCGCTTGTTCGACAGGTTATGAAGACATTGATGGATCATGGTGCAAATCCAAATGCCAAAGATACAGAGGAGCGGACACCCTTACATGTAGCAGCCCAGTAAGAATTGCATAAGCTTCAAAATATTATGTAGACCGATAGAATATAACACAAAACACACTTCAAACACCACACCATATTTCCATAGTTTAATGGTGGGATTGATTTGTTATTACAGATTTGTTCGTACATAAACAAGCCCGTGTCATCATTTTCCTATAAATGTGAAATTGTACATGAATAAAAGCTTTTGATAGTGGCCGTTGATATAGGAAAAACGCATCATTCAAGAAAAAATATTGAGAAACTTGTTAAAAAGAAAGACATTGGTATATTTACACTGCAGCCCTTACTTTCTATTCGTATTCCGCTTCCAGGTGCGATAACGTTCAATGCGTGGAAGCACTGATCCATGCCAGCCAACACGAAACAAATGATGACGATTTGGATGGAAGGACACCACTCTTGTTGGCTGTAGCCAATGGCCATTCTCAGGTCGTTCAAGTTTTACTATCTCTGGGGGCAGACATCTCAAACAGGTGAATAGAACAGCTATATGTACAGCTTCCATTAACCGCATTCGTCTGCTTTAAGCTGCTCGTCCCAGTTCTCATTTATGTCGGTGAAGCTGACACCTTTATTATGGTAACCTGACAGCAGACAAATTTGTTTTCAGCCCCCATGAGAGGTGCATGGAGCCCAGGCGATTGACAAGGAATATATAAATGTACATGTTCCTAGAGCGAAACAATATACATACGATCAAATGTAATTGACTTACTGCCTTGTCTACCTATGTTCTATGACAAACCCTTAGGTTAAGTTTTTTTTCAATTATTACTAATACTTTAATACATTCAGCAGGGGGAAATAAAATGTAAAAATGGGAAAGGGGCTGTATAGAAATCAATATTTTCTTTCTGCATAGGGCAGTATTTTTTCCGAATCAGTAAAATAATATGTGTAAATATGTAATGTAATATACACGCATGTGTAAACATCAATGAAATGTAATGTTCCCACTTAATTCTAAATCAAGGGATGATGAGCATCGGACAGCTTTAATGCTTGCTGCAGCATCTGGTCACGTGTCTGTCTTGCGAATCCTATTGGACAACCATGTTGCTGTCAATGATACTGACAAGTTGAAGGTATAGCAATAATTTATTCTTATAAACACTCCCTTAACTTAGTTGCCATGTTATGATGCCCAAGTTGTTCTAAATGAGTTGTTGGTCCAAAGTGATGTTGGGTTTATCTCTAGATGCTTGAGATGCTAATACCGCAATATTCTTATCTCAGTTAGACCCAAGAAATTAAAAGCCATCATTGCAAATTCTCTAAATTGACCCAATGTGTAAATTTGACATACTATATCTCCTTGGGGGGGGGGGGGGGCGAGTAAGTGAGTGCGCCAGTGGTTTCTTTTTAAAAATATGTTTTTATTTCTATAAAAGTATAACAGCATATGATTATACATGGACAATAATGTTGTTTATTCATATTTCATCAACCAATTCCTCAACTGATAAAGGGATATAATTGGATGTATAACGATGAACCGTGCTCTTTTAAACAGAATTCTGCTCTCCATTATGCATGCTCTGGAGGTTATGTTGAAGCAGTGGCTCTCCTCCTAGGCAAGCGGGCAGATGTGACGCTGAAGAACGCCTACGACCAAGCGCCCCTCGACCTGGCGATTGACAATTTACATAATGAAGTGGCAATTACAATGATGAAACACAGGAGGTAAAAACAGGCTTTGAATTTTAAAACACAGCACAAGAGCTACAGAGATGCAGCTTCTTATGGGCAAACTGCCATCTGACTCCCTTCGACGGAAATATACACGGCAATCAATTTCCATATACTACTTACGTCCTGGTATTTGACGTGTGCGGTGTCAATTTGTACAATTGAAAAGAATGTCAATAGGCCTACTTCAAAAAGGAGGAAATGTCTGCCGAGGGCAATACATTGCTACGGTAACATCAAAAGTAGTATATGTACACAGCATACATGAGCATACAATGGGATAGACGTATGCACATGTTCAGACTATATTTAGTTTAGTATGATTAGAATGTATTTCTTCTTCGTTAAATAAAACCTATCACTTCTACGTGAAATTTCTTCGAAATACAATCTGTTAAGTTTATAAAAAGAAAAAATGCACATACCCAACACTTGGTCATGTGATCTCGCACGTGATGCGCGTTAGTACCGTCTATTATGGAGAATGATAACCCTCAGCGGGCAACCTCGCCTCTCAAATGTGACCGCCCCTTGCAATCGGCTATCTATGGCCTATGCAAAGCAAACAATATTAATCTGGGGCTCTCATAAATATGACAGCTGTTTCTCCCACGTTTATGATGTATAACACTAGAGGAAAGACTGGGTGTTTCATAGAAGTGAATAAGTGGTATCACAAACACTACGAATACCAGGGCCTTTGACTGCATCCATCCCTACTGTGGAATAAAAGACAACCTCACGTACATCGACCTCGAATCTCTCTTTTCTTTGAATGAGAGAATATAAGATTCAGAGACATGTATAGAAAGGTTGTGCAGGTGGTTACTTACATTTCAGTACCTTCCTTACAAACTAATATAACACTACGCATATTTTTCCAGTTGGCGTGATAGCATAAATGTGAGAGATGCCGCAGGTTTCAATCCAATGGATCGCTTGGTCGCACGAATCCCGGAAGCAGCAATGGTAACAAAATATGACAAAGCTCTCTTGTATACATAAGATACATGAATTAGACCTTGCACATATGATTATCTTGCAATCAAATTTGCTAATTACATTTGGCTAAAAGTCGGAAATATATATATGACAATACTTCTACATTCTGCTCAACAGGTGGTCCTAAATCATTGTGTTGATCGATCCTGCCGCGATGACGAAGATGTTAATCTAACGGTAGGTTGTCAACTGTATTATCAAATTTAGGTCGCTAATCATGATATTAGGGGGAAAAATCCAGCGACAAATAGCAAATGATAAATAATAGTTTCCTCATTTTTTTCCAAAGATGACGTTCGATTATCAACACATTGACACAGGACCGGATGATCCTGCTTTCTCAAGGAGACGTTATTTGGCACTCAATGTAAGATTCCTTAATTCATATTGTCGATCTTGGTGAGACAAGTAATGTATACAAGCACAGGTATTCTCATATTACATGTACTCACAGATAGTGCATTCTACCAGTACATGCCGTTAATCGTATCATTCCAGGTTATTTTACAAAGTGTTGTTTGAGGTTGGATAACTTTCCTCATGTAATACACGTATGGAAGTTTTCGTGCGTCAGTCCTGGATATTTGATCCATAAATAAATCGACCAATTGTCCTATCCTTCATCTTCATTTAATGATTTGCCAAGCTCAAATTTCCCTTTCATCAGCATCAGATTGTGATCGGTGATTCGCTGTTGATATCCTATTTCAGGCAATGGTGGAACATGAAAGGGATACACTTTTATCTCATCCGCTTTGCCAAACCTTGCTCTATCAAAAATGGTAAGCATCACAAAAGAGACCACGGAGTTTGTTCATCCAGATCAATATGACATCTTATACATGCTACCTTCATTTGTATCGTGCTCTTCTCCCATCATACAAAACGAAATACAGACCTGTGCTTCACAAAAGCAAATACTATGAGAACAAAATTCAAAACAATCTATTGTTTAGACTCTTGATTCACTAACCTCCTATTCGCGAATGTGGTCATGGAAGAATTGTCCCAATATTTACCCACACTTATTTATCATCGTAGGGTCAGATTTGGGAGGTTAACATTTTATGCAAATCTCATCATCTACGTCGGATACCTCTGCTGCCTTACCTCCTACACAGCTCTTGTGGGGACGACCCTGGGGGGAGCAGTAATAGATACCCGTGACTTCTGTGCCCTGTTTTTGAATGAAAGTCAACTAAATAATACAGAGTTTGTCAATGAGATTAGGAGGGTGAGTGTATATGTACCCCTTTGCGTTTTTCATAATTTAGTGAACATCTAATGCGGTATCGAATCAAAGAAAAGTCAGAATTATTAGGATAATTTCATGAATATGAACACAGCTATCATATTATATTCTAAATGTCTCTTTATCCTAAGAATCCGCCCCCAGATCGAGACCTGTCTATCAAAGAAGAGGATGCAAAGGTCATGGCAGGCTGGGTCACCATCTTCATCATTATATTCCTGCTGAAAGAAACTTTCAAGATTTTTCAAAGGGTTAGTATCCTATAAGAAAGGTACATTGACAGGTCTTCCAGCTGTAAACTGCTGTCTGGAATGAGGAAATGGCATGTGGCCTAACATACCAATCATAGTGGGTCTGCTCACATAAATGTGTACACGCTGACATCACAAAGTCTTAATTAATTATATTGGGAGCACACGCAGATGAATGTATGCAATTATATAGTTCTGGAATCACGTACATGGTCAGTAGAACACATTTGATAATAATAAGAATCATAGGACGTAGAATAATGGATTTGTTTGGTTTTATTTTTGATTGTCAGAAAAAAGTTCCCATTTAATCATATGGAAATATTGACGGACGGAAATAATTAAAAGTGACCCCTGATTTATTCTTTTTAGGGAATAAAATACTTCTTCAATGTGTTTAACCTTATTGCACTAATACTGTGTGCTACGACGTATGCCTTCCTTCATCCTATTGGATATTATCCTTGTCTCGCACAATGGAGAGCTGGGTGGATAGCTCTATTTCTGGCTTGGATTAACTTCATCATGTATCTCCGAAGGTAATCTATTTGTATAGTGGTCAGTGAAATGAATTATCCGCTTTATTTTGACAACCCATTTACATTTTCATCTTCATCTTTTACATCAATTTCTTTTTGCATTTACTTCAGGATTGACTTTGTTGGGATATATGTCATCATGTTCGTTACTGTGCTTAGCAGTTTACTGAAAGTAAGTTCATATTGTGATTCAATTGTAGGGTGAAGCTATAATGATATTACATAATTGTTATTGACATTAACGACATTATTGACGATTTTAAAAATGATTTTCTCTTTGCAACGATAAAAATGATGTTACAACAGCCTAGCGTAGCATTTAACATTCTTTGAGGCCCAGGAACAATTCTGGGGTCTAATAAAACGGATTAAATCGTGTCGATATGATTTTTATGTTTGGTCCTATCAGTGAGGTATATTGCACTTCCATAATTAATTGATGGAGTAAAATTAGGATCGATGCATCAAATGGTAGGCATTTTACACCTTTCTCATAAACTATCACATTGTGGCTGTTTTCATTATTATTGTCGTGGTTATTGTTAGTAACATACCAATTAGGGCAAGGAGACTCTCAAAATAAACTCCACCTTCCAAATTAATAAACGTTACAACAAGATGATTGTGCCACGGTAAGCTAAATATGTGAAGTGAGTTGAAGAGTCACTGTGTGAGGTATTGATATAGTAGGAGCAGTTTTATATCATCCACCGGTCGGTGGCTAACATTGACATTTTCAGGTGTGTGTCGTTTGGTTCTTTTTCTGTTGGGCATTCGCCATCGCCTTCTTCGGTACCATGTCCAACTCGGTACGTGACCAAAAGGACCGTCCTCCACTCATGGGAAATCTTCACGATAAACCCAGCGCTTCTCTCCTTTTTGCGCATGTCGTCTGAATAGCAACATTTTATTTGTTCCATCAGCCTGTATCCCCACTGAAACCCATGATGAGTTCCGAGATTTCCTGTAGTCCAGAAATGCACTGCGCAAAAAGGATAGAACGCTGGATTAGTGATATGGTTATGGCAATGACTAGCACTATAATATAGCAATCGAAGTTGCGCCAGAAAAATCCTTTGACAAAGCTTATTCATACATACCCCTATAATTGTCCTGTTTTGCTCGTCTTTGATCTGCAGGCAGTGATGGTTTTCCTTCTTTTTTGTGCCGCTTTTGGGGAGTCGTTTTACGTTCTGATGAATTATTACAATCCGGTACGTCTGTATAAAAAAAACCTGCTAAGATTCCTCACTTGCAGAGTGCGTGGTGCCCAAACATTAACAAGGCCTGAGACCGTGCGCCTTGAAGAATGCAGCCCGGCGCGCAATAATGCACAAACAGGCCATCGTGTCTCTATCTTTACATATAAGTGTGCCTCTTTGACATGGAATTAAAAGCAAACATTAGCACATTAACATTTTTACCTAACACGAAACACTGGATTAATAAGATAAACTTAATAATATTAAACGAAATGTTTGTTTTACCCTATATGTATCACTTACTACAATCCGTTAGGCAGTGCTCCTCTATTTCTTCTTCTGTTGGGCTTTTGCCGGATCATTCTTCGCACTAATGTTCACCATGGAATATACTCCTGACAAGGACCAGGTGGGTGGGTATTTATAAGTGTAAAGCTTATGATCGTGGCCCACAGAGCTTGATCGAACAGAATTGATTTGGGTATATTAAGGTGGCTGATGAATGGCGGAATATGAATATTGAACTAATCGGGCAGGTGGGAAAATGTCCTCCCGTGATCAGAATACAAATTCACATCCAGACTGGACTCCATTCCCCTAGAATGACGAAGAGTCGAGGCGGTGAAGCACAATCCTCCTTGGTGAAAAAGACGATCAAAAACTCCCTTGCTCGATTGCAATGCTACCCGCAGCTTATTGATATTGGTGCATGGGACTATCGTCAATGCTTTGTGTCAAGCATGCTGAGACGCTATTACCAAATATTACCTTACATTATACTCTTGGATCACCCGATACACGAATTCGTTGATTTTCTCCAAGTTAACTTCATATTCACAAAAGAACTCAAAATTATTTTTGTTCATGAACTCATAGTGATATTCATCGGTTGTCACACGTGTTAAAATTTTTGCTATTAAATTTGACATTTGATATAATATGAATAAATAGATAGACCAATCAGCTTAAGTTTAAAACTCTTATATCATTTAATAAAAATACAATTCATGACATTAAGTAATGCATATCTAAACCTAAATCACCTATAAGGTGGCCACATACAATATGAAAAATGAACTAAATTTTACTTAAACATCGAAAATATTCATTTAATCCTAAGGACTTCCATGTTCACATTGCAAATTAGATCCACCTCCGATAAGTTAACCCTATATGTTTGGCTCAACTCATTATTTTGACACTTTACTCCCTTTGATTATAACACTTCCGTGTTATTGGACCTGCAACTAACATATCATAAGTTGTTCTCGATATTGTCTACACAAAAATGCATGTTTTTCTATCTTGCTTGCTTTTAATTTCTCATTGCCAGTATGTCTACCAACAACTCCACCTTTCATCCGAACCAATATAACCTGTCTATCAGAGTACTACCCTGTGTGAGCAGCTTTCCCCGCGCAACATATTAATATATGGTATTATCACCATCGAATTCTAAGCATGTTGAACCCGTATAATTTGACTTGTGAAACGTGTATCCCATTATAACATAAGAATATTTCTAAACTGTAATCTCAGTTCAGTGTCATATTTATTCTGTATAAAGTAACAGTTTCGTTATTACACATTTTTAAAAAAGAAATTCTTAAAAAATTCTGGATCCATCGACGAGAGGACATCTCTCTGTATGATGTACATGTATACACATTTGTAATCATTCTCATTAAGTATTTGTTGAGAGTTCTCGTCATTTATCGTGTTTTATGTGTATACTGTGTACCAACAAACATGGATCTGTCTATATTATATTTATATTCTGTTACAGGCTGTTTTTGGAACTCTAGACACTGCTGTGTTGAATATATTTGTCATGACATTGGGAGAGATCGAATTTGTGGACAACTTCGTAAACACCAACCTAGGTCCATTCAAACCAGATGTTTACATACTTCTCGTTATCTTCCTTTTCCTCATGCCCTTGGTGTTAATGAATCTTATGGTAATACTTTGGCTAATACATAAATTGTCTAACACTTCTACAATGATTTTTCAGAATTGCGTATTCTATACCAATATTGATTCTTTGAGATATACACCGATACATAGCGAGAATGGCACGAGGTGCTAGTAGGCTAATTGAATATTTATCGGACGAGATTGCGTAGCAATCGAGTCCAATAAATATTCAATTACTAGTACCGAGTTCCATTCACTATTTATTATATGCTCCTAGCATAGAAGAATTTCGAAATATAAACATTTGGTTTTGGTTTTGAATCGTCATAAAGTATCTAAAAGCTAAAAGAAAAACAAATTCGATGTTGTTTATCGTACACGTAACCTACGATAAAAATATTTTTATTACACCCTACTTATCGCACCTCTTAAAGTGGAATGCGCAAATAATAAAACGTGTCAGTGCTTCATATTTCTACACACTTTTTCTTTTTGAAAATCATGTTTCCATATACTCTATGCACAAGAAATATTTTCGTTTTAAGTGGTACAGAATAATGTCCAAGAAAGATTTTCCTAATTACCGATGCCTGAAAGGAGTTGAAAGGAGAAAGGAGTAAAAGTATGTTATTGCAATTCAAATTCATAGATTGGTATTGCGGTAGGGGATATCGAAAAGATTCAACGGAACGCATACCTGAAAAGAATCGCTCTACAGGTAAACGGTTATAACCTGTATACATTTAGAATTCGATTGTACATATTATTATCCATTTATTCAATGAGCTTAATTTTCTTCATATTTAACATTGATACATGTCATTATCGGCTAAACAATTTGTATTGCCCTAGGTTGATCTGTTGTACAATTTTGAGAATACTATGCCTAAATGGATGCAAAGAAAGGCTTATGTCCGACGAGTCACAATCAAGCCTAACGAAGAGCAGACATACTGCTGGCATAGGGTAAGGGCAGGCTTATTCCATGAGGATTTATGTTATTTTCTATAACACATATCTCAGTGACGTTATCGCGGTGTACTCATAATTCTAGTACACGGGTATTAGATTTAGATTTAGAAACATTTATTTCAATCGTAGATTGGTGTATCTATGTAGTGTACTTGTGATTTAATGACTGGAGACTGGACTTATTATTAGAGAAATTGAATATTTTAAGAGTCGGTATTTTCTTCAAAATTCCAGATCAAACAACTCGCATTGGGATCTAAGAAAAATGTCCAGTTTATCCAAAATGAACATAAGGACAGAGTTATGGGAAGAATAGATAATATTGAGAAGGAACTCCAGAATCAACAAAATAGGTATGTATCATTCCTGTTCGCATCCTACTGCTTGCCTTTTCCTCCACCAATTACAATGGTAAACTACCTGCCTTCTACCTGTAGAGTTGACTTTTGTCTGGAGATGTGAAAGTACATTTATATTGGCACGTGATGGAATCGGAATGTTTTGGTCCAAACCCAGTAATATTCCATCTATTGTACTAAATATTATTTCGGGTGTATTGGTGTATGTTTAAAGCCATAACTTATATAAAAAATAAACGTGGGGGGGGGGGGTATATTTGAAACTGGGGGAATTACTTTCAAATCATCTTTATTTTCTTCATAATTATTATATGTATACCACAGGGTATTTACGACTTGCATGAGTGGATAAAAACAATTGCTTTGTAAATGTATACAAGTACATTTGATACATAAATATTGTGTTGATGCAGATCATCAGAAAACAATTTTCTTGTGCTCGTTACAGACTGAGGCAAGTCCAGGAGAACCAGGGGAAACAATTGGCTCTCCTCAATCAGATCGGTGCTCGGATGAAGATCTACAACACTGGGGTAGCACTCGACACTACATCAGTTATGATGAATGCGGCGGACCAGCTTTCCGTTTATGATAATAATCTGGCAACACAGTCAGCATTCCCCATGCCCCCTCTTTCTCCAATTACCTCGAGGGCCAATTCTTTCAAGAAAGATTTCCCATAGAAAAATGTTCACATATATTGAATAGGAAAAAAAGTCGACGAATGAATGAGTTACAAATTAATTATATATAATTGATTGCATGTATAGTAACCATCCGTTTATGCCCTTGTATTTATACCCACGTAAATTCCTTACGTATTAATTTCTACGTATTACTTATTTTATTTATTGATTTTACAAGGGGATGATACATATATTATGCGATTCATGATACATATGAACACGTTTGTAGAAGCCAGAATGGAAGTACATTGACAGAAAGGTTATAATACCACACAGCAATAGATTGTATTATGGACGCACTGAAAATAAATTCAATAGAAAATAGCCCAGCGTTACAGGTGATTGTCAAAAATACATATGCCAAAGTGTAACTGTGGAGCAAAGTAGAACCAGAGCCATGGAATAAGCAAGAAATTGTCACAATACAACCACATCCGGAAACCATATCGATGTTACATTCTCAGATGGAAAAAAGCTTGTGCATAATAAATAAATGATTCAATACATCAAGTTCCCAAGAATTGTTTTGCACGAGTCGAAAATCTTTCTTACGACTTTTTCTTGGTATAGGTAAACTCATATACAGAGTAATCAGAAATTCATGGAACGAGAAATCTTGTTCCATCAATTTCCGATTACTGAGCCGAGAGCCATTCTATATGTATTATATATGCCCTTTATTAATCGATTTTAAACTCATTTGTTAATGATACACCTCGGATAACATGAATACATAATACACGATATAATATTTACCGAAAAATGCTGAATTCAATCATAGCTTCGAGATAAATCAGGAACGCATTTTTATATAAAAAAAAATGGAAATGTTTCCCCCAGCCACCAATAATGGTTTGCTTAGTTCAATATGTCATTGTTATAATCTCGGGTTAAACGTTATTGGGTGTTCAGATCGTTCATGTTTATGGAGAGTAAAAACCTAGTCTTTAACTCGGACAACGCTAAACTTTTGCACTGTGCTCTCAGCGAAATGTCGATACCATTTTGATGATGACCTTCTTTCAAGGTAGGGTATGAATGTAACGAATGAATAAGATTTTCCTTAAATATCCCCCTCCTAAAATGAACTCTCGCTACTCAAAATCATTGCAACACATATTTATGTTTATTGCAATGCACCATAATAACACAATACAGTTTGTTGTGCATGTTGTCATATCAGACATACATATGCTATTTCTAAACCTTTAGCTTTGTGAAAGAATACAAACAATCGTGTGATTTGCAACCTGAATAAATATATATAAAACTATCATAATACAAATTATGGGTCTTATATCTTAATTACAAGTATCAGTGACTGTTACAGGAAACAGTTTCAGATTACTGTCAACAGTAACAGTGGGTTACAGTTAGCAGTTGATTTGTAGCTGTCTTTCGGTAGTTCACCATAATTGCGTTTCACGAGAGGAAACCTAGCAGAAGCGTATTCAATCTTATCCGTATACTGGTTACAGTATGATAAACATTTTGCTAATTGGAATAGCTCCAAAATGTCCATTTTAAATTACAGAAAGATACCCTCGCTACCAATAAATATTTAAAAAGGTTAGACATGGCAGAATCCAAAAGATGTTCCTTTTGTGAATAGATCGACAACAGTCCTGATACCTCATTAATGTGAAAAAGACTTGGCTAAATGGTTGCTAGAGGAAATAGATTTGCATATGGAAGAATCTGATATTTTGTTCGGCTTTGTTTATACAGACCAACAAAATGTACACAATGTTACATTCCTATTTGGAAAGTGTTATGTATAAATATAAGACCAAGATCTACCATAAACAAGAGGCTAATTTCATAGATGTTTTATTGGAGATTACAAAATACATGTTGTCTGCAAACTTGGATCAGCTGAAAGACAAGAAAAACGCAATATGGAAAAGAATACTCAAAGCTTTATCCTAGTTAGATATCCTTGACTATTATGTAATAAATATCACGTTTATACCGTATTTTCACACCATTTTCCCCTCTTTATACATATACAAATATAAGAAGGAGGAGAACCAATTTCTTTATATACTATCTCTAAAAACGGGCAAGTCGTCCGAAAATACCCCATAACTATTCTGCTTTATTTCTTGAATTACTTGGAGGTGTAATTTAGGATGTATTTGAATAAATTGGTCAACATTTTGCTTTCTATTTTGAATATTATTTTGCTGCATCTGGCCATTTCACACAAAAGATTTAGCTAACGCATAACAGATGAAAGTAGATATGACATTAAAGGTACAGATAGATAAAGACCTAAGATTATAGTGAGGGGGTGTTTCTCATGTTATTATTGATAATAATTTAACTTCCGACTTCTCCAGACACTACTTTCTACTCCTCCACCACAAGTCAATAAGTAGTTTCTGTGAGTCTCTACTGTCAGCTCTAATTATTACTTCTCCTACCTCTCACGCTGCCCTCAAGGTTACCAGCAGCATTATATATACATGCTGTTTTGTGTTTTTTCTTTTCGTATTTTCCCGAATTTCTTTGTCTCAAAATATCAGTAGGGACACAAGGTAATACATCTACTGTCTCCCCCATGCAAAAGAATTTGAACCAAACATAACTAAAAGGATGTTCTCCGGGGAGCGTATTAACGTATGCAAGAGGACTAAATGTCTCCTCACTGGAGAACCGCAACTTAATATATTCTATTATATTTATATATTTTCCCGAACCACTCTCCAAACACCGTTGTTTACTATTTAGCAAATTGTTTTGTACGACATCACTTGAATTGCATGTGGGTTTTTGAATATGGACATAAGTTTGCCTTTATTATTGTCTGTTCAACTTTCTTATGAATCTCTCGGTTTTCTAACAGCCTTCCACCCACGGAGTGGTGAACTTTCCTCGTTTGGGAGCACCGCACGGCAACAATTTAAACATTTTTCATTTAATCTATAATATAGACAAACCGACCTACATGTAGGACGGCAGAATAGGAAATCTAAATCATGGAAAAAAATCTTTCCCTTAATGTTGGTTTATATTTCAATGCAGTAGATTATCATTTTTCTTTGCCCTATTTTCATGAGAGAAAATAGCAAGTCACATTCCAGAATTTTACTATTTTAGTATTAAAGGCCATATTTGTGGACTTCTATAACTTACTAACAATTTATAGTGGATGTAGGACGGCTGATATCTCCGGTCCTATAGAAGGTAGAGGTCTGAATTTTTGGAGGGACGGGAGACTGCTGCTGGATCCATTAGCTAGCCCCTGTCAATATAATATATCATGTCTACATTCTATTTTCTTTAAAAACAAACTTCTTTGAGTCTCATTAAATTGTGAACTGTTCTAGGTCGAGGTCGAGGTCTGTTCCCTGCTACAATATTCAATATTTATGATCCTTTATTCGCTGATAATCATGCATTTTATATATCTCTGCGACTATTTCTGACGACTTGTTCTTGAATAAATATCTATATACTGTATGTATGGTTCAGTGTGTAACATTTTTAATATTTTCGCTTGTCTAAAGTCCAGTCGCCTTCTGTTGATTACATAATATTGCATACTATTACATCTTATTGTATAAATCTACGCATGATTTATGACCCCACGTGTCATACGGGACATTAGACGCCTTTATTATCATTAGTTCTTATAAGTAGAAGTGACCACTCGCGAGCATTAAAGCTGAAATAACCTTGAGCGTTTGGAGCGCCAGCTGCACCAACCACGGCAGCCATCATACTTTTGCCGTCCGGCCAATCGCGACTTATTTGATGTTCGCATCCTTCTGCTTTAATGATTTATTTAACTATTCACCGTTCTTCTTTATGCCATATCAATATCTAGATGGGCATTATAACTTCGATTACGTAATACTACGTGATGTATCTTATCTTTACACCGAGTATTCTTAATTTTCAATTATTGTATAGCTTCTAGGGTTACTCGTATTTTACCTAATTTTTCATTTATTATTTCCTTCCTGAACTTTAATTTTCCAATTATTGTATAGTTTCTAGGATTATGATTACTTGTATTTTACCTCATTTTTTAATTTAAAATATATCCACACCTATGCAAATTAGATTTCACCGAACATACCACCAAATTAGTTCACAGACAGTTATATATTTGTATTAGTACAGTATTTTGGCCCGCATATAGGGTACATAGAAATGGATATACAAAGGAGTGATATGCTCTTCTTTGTACAGTTTGTACTGTTATCTGAACAGCTGAATCCATACATTAATCACGCACAAAACATTGACATGAGTCTGGTATAATAATGCGTCTATGATCCCTGGTTGGCATGCCCCGGTCGCACATATAGACGTATGTTGTATATTATAAAATCCAAATTAATAAAAAAAATTGTTCAACGCACATCGCCGTATCCCTCTATTTGTAAAATTATATTCACTGTAACTTAGCAATTAGCTCCTTGATTCCAGGTTGTTTATTAGTCGTGGCGTGCTACTTGGAAATTGACCAAGATAAAAATGCAGGTGGGGGTCGGGGTGGATATATATAATTGTGTCGTCCACCATAATAACACAACACAGTTTGTTGTGCATAAATCATTGCAAATATATACGTTGCCCTAGGTCAATGTATTCCTAATGACTCACCCGTTCTTACTATCGCATTGGCACTGCTGTTCCATCACTTATCCAAGTGTCTACATCATACACATATAATAATGCCTGCCCCTGTCCCAATTATCCTTTTATGCGATATCCGGCACGCTCGTCATACAAATGTCATGGATTGCATTATTCATGAAGATACTCTACACAGAGAATAATTTCCTATCATCAAAGAATGTTCCAATATATACTTTTGATTAGTTAATATTTCAGACTTTTACCAAGAATCAAATTCATCCACGCGGTATTGAGCCGTTGTGGTTATAAAATGCGCGCAACGGGATCTTGATGAGTCGCTGTGAGTATGACCAATGCTGTATACTGAAAATGATCTAAAGTTGAACATAAAGCCAGAATTGTCACCATTTGAAAGACTTATTAAGATATGAGTAAAATCAAGTAGTAATAAATTGTAATAGAAAGGTCATCCAGAGATGTAGATCTTGTAAATACTTGTATAGGTTGTAATATAGATTCATGAGAAATTGGTCATCAATGTTCACATCAATAAAAGTAAGCCTAAACAGCTGCATGGAAACTTACAGACATCCAGAAAAGAAGGAGGGGTATCAATAGTGAATTCTGCTGTTAGCTATTGAAGTTATATATTGTCCCCTTCTTGGAGTATGTAATCCCAATGACCACTCAGAGAATGAGGTAAACTATTAGAAAATACATATGTATACATGTATAGGTTTCTCCACCAATATGTTACAACGAGGGTAACACAAAAAGTAACGAAGTGATATAGTTGTAGAATGGTCTTTATCCCTGGTACAGGTGATGTATATGATGATATAACCTTGGTGTTATTTCCTTAATTTGTCAAACGTGCCTTTAAACAGTCGGGCTTAAAATCCTCACACTATTTGGGAGATTAGTCCCACTGATGGCCCTTGTTTGGCAAATAAAGTATCAACAACAACAGATTGGGCAGGTAACTAGTTAATTAGTAGGTGAAACCCAGGTTAAATAGAAAAGAGGATTAACTCTGCACCTCATTGGCAGGTGCGGGCCGACCAATGTTAGGCCTGCATCTGTAAGTGTGAAGCTAGACTCCACACAGGTAGGAGCTAGGGTAATGATATAAGCATATGGCTATGAAGAAATTACAATGTTGGTAAATTAACATATTATGACACAAGTAGGTATAATAATGACAAAGAAAAATATGTTGGTAACACCTGAATTTAGCCAGATCGATGACGGGTGTGAGTCGTAGCTATCGTTGATATCCGAAGTTTTCGTATATTTTATTCCGTAGAATTTGATACAAGATGTCTCACACAATATTATTTGTCCAACCGGTTGCAAGCCGGAATCAAGAACCTACTCAGATTATGAGTCTGTTAACGAGTGCCTATAGAAGGTGAGTGCAAGATTCATGAGGAATATCTGAAAGGGATGAACCCAACTTCTCCTTAGACTTTTAAAATTCAGGTATTATTAACATTACAATACAGCTTTAATAACGTGTGATATTAGTCAGCTGTTTGATTTCATCGATCAATGGGCAGATTTGTCGTGCTTGATCTATCACAAGACCACTCAGACCTACATACCCCATAATGAAGAATGGACCAAACAGAAAATATGATTATGAATTGTTGGAGGCAAGCAGGCCTATATAAGATTTGACATAATATTCGAGACTGAAAGCTAGGATGTTAACACAGACATTGCTCGTTTTATGGGAGGGTTCTGAAGCTGTAAAGTTTTGAATTTGCTTTAAAAAGAGATGTTGTACGTTGCAAATCATGTCTAAGTAAACACGTAATGTTACCCTAACTCAAGAGCAAAGCAGAAAACTTTGTCCCCGCGCAAGTGTGCTGGTTTTTAGTGGAAATTTGCCCCCTTCCGCAATCAGGTATAGTTCTTTATATGTTTCCTTTCATTTGTATACATTTCCCCATATCCCAGTTCAGGAGTACTCAGCTGGCATATTACTGCAATACCTCACCTTGCCCCTAATTTCCATGCATATTTCTTTTGACTCTACATGTATTGAAGTCTTATACTCAAACCCGGTCGGTCTAACTAACAATATCAGACTTTACTAATCATTGCACTCTTCTCATTATTATGTACCACTGGTACATTCTCCATCACCAATAGGTTAAACATATTTGTGTATATCGACTATTTGTAGGTATGTTATTTCACATACATAAGCTGACACTTAAAGATATAATTATAGTTTTTAGACAAAAGCTCAGGGTAGGACGAGAAACGCTCCAAAGAGTATTACCTTAATAAAGAATTTGATAAAACCCAAACCCATATAACTTTTGAATAACAAATAATACCCATCAACTTTTTTTGGGTCCAACATCGGATCTTTATTCAAGAGACAAACAATTTTAAAACATATTCGATACATCAAGATAATCTTTTTCTTTTTAGATGTGACACTTCTAACAAAAGAAAGGGCTTTAATTAGAACTTTACCTTTATGTAAACATTGTTATTTCATTTGATTAATAATAAAGAATAATTTAGCTTGGACACGTTGCTTTTCTGAAGGATTTTCTTCTTTTTATGTTTTTTTTTTCTTTCGACACACATATAGAAATAAAAAGAGTTGAGCTATCCCTTGAAAGCTAGGTTTACAAGTTGTTGAATATGTTTCCCAAGGTTGAAATTGCTTCATCGCAAAGACATTGTACCCGGCTGCCATTTTTAGCCTGCTTAGTCGTTTTTTTAAAGTTCCAGTAAATATTTATCATAGATGATATTATTTTCTCCGAAGAGCCTTTGCCTGTGTATATATATAGGCTTTAGCTGCAAGGATGATGAAATTAATTTGTTTAGTTTTACCATTTTTACCTTCAATTCCCAAAGTATTTGTTTAGGCGTGAAAGCCTGGGACTTGGGTCTGATGGATGCATAGAATTCCTTTCCATATCAGACTGTAGCTGAATTAAAAATACGATTTTTTACCTCTATTATTATTTAGAATGGGGGGCGGGGCGGAGATTGGCAAAATGAATTCAAAATTTTATTTCAAAATTTTATTTTTGGCAAAAGTATTAGTTTTTTCCAGGCTGGATGAGATGAATGGTTGAAAGAATTGCTGAATTGTGAAAACGGTCGGTGAAGGACGGTTTACATGGCAACTAACTAAGTAACCGGCTTTTCAAATAAAAAAATTGTATATTTGGAAAACTGTTGCTATGGTGATATCAAAACAGGGAATGTGTAAACTAGTCTACACCTTGTAACATTTAAGCCTAGAGCAGAAAAAATACCTATACATAAACATAATAATATAAGGCATTGTTCCGATTTGTCTCTATACATACCACACCTGTTTTGAGATGGTTAAATCTCCTTTTAAAACCGCTATTTCAATTAATAACTAAATCGTATATTTCATTTATAAAGACATTAAGGCAATGGAGAGAGAAGTGGGGCAATTGATTATTTAAAAAATATTGGAAATCGTCTTTAGCACATGAAATTGATATTTTTAACTATTTTAAGTATTTTAAGCTGCATATATAAATATACTGCATTAAATAATAATGATAGCGACATTGTGCTGGCCCGTGGACTCCGTGCCATGTCTCTGAGCGGAGAATCCATCCACAGCGTGGGAGCGCCAATGTGAGCGTTGTAACGGTGTATCCACATATTGGATCTAGCGTGCACCATTTTTAGCAACTTCCGGCATGGAGGGTGGCTGTGATTGGCCAGAGGCAGATGTTGTGGTGGAACGGGCTAGCTGCATTCATCTCACTTCTCTTCGTTTTATTGATAAATATGGACTCTACATGAACATTCTTTAGTCGGTATCCGACGCCAACATTAATCCTTAGTTATACTTCGACAAGGACACTACACAAGTTCTGGTTCAGTCGGTAAGTTTCGCCTATCTGTATTTAAGTTCGTTTTCGTGAGGGAGGTTCATGAGTCTTCTCCTCGTCGTCGACCTTTTGTGAAGTAAAGCGCAGTCGACTGGATGGAATGTTAAATTTCATAAATTTAAAACCAGATCGATGGGCCTGAATACCTCTGGTGGGAAGCGTGACCCATTCGTTTCCATAGGGCTTATAATTGTAGCTTCGTGCTGACTAGTGCTCGGTGTGTATTGTGTTAAACTTAATGGGTTGGGGATCAAAATATACCTTGGCACTAGTCCGGGGTGCCGGAGCGCTTCTCTCGGCCCTGCCTCCTCCATGCGTGCCATCTCGGTTACTTACCTCGGGGTGGTGGTGGATGGTATGGTATGTGTGTTTACTGTCAGCACAAGCTGACTATGCCCAAATTTCCCTCGCTGTATACACACTTCTAATAAGACTGAGTTATACTAGAGGTTATGGGGAGCCTAATTGGTCTTGCTTGGCCTTGGGAATTGTTTTGACAGATCTAGGCTAGCATAATACTGCTCGCGAGTTAACTTGTAAGATAGCGAATGTGAATGCAAGATTGGATGACCTAGCTGCCCCACTCGCATATATTGGCATAAAACGTACTAGGGGCAGCGATGGATGTCGGTGGTCGATACAGTCACTCAATCGTTTCCTACTGTGTCCGGTTGTACTGGCGAAATAACAGCCAGACTGCTGATTGCGTCCACTGCCCAACATTACTTTTCCTCTCCAAATGGTGCTGATCCCCCATGTGCCTGCCTAGTCGCTCTTTTATAATATTAATTAAAGGGCCTAGTCATTAATTCAGTCCTACGGACAAAATGCAAGCTAATGCACTTATACTATAGAATCAGGGAAAAAAACGGTTCATGTAGACATTGTAGTGCTGGCTGTTATCAATGTTAGACCCAGATAGTAAAGAATAGTATAAATATAGTAAGTTCTGGTGAATGTCATGCTTCTCTTTTATCATGGTAGACATAGTCATAGAGTACGGTTTCAACTTACATGGTATCTATCTCTACTACATGTATACATCTGTCATCGGGTAGCAAACATTGGACTTGAAACCATGATATGTGTGTGTGTGTGTGGGGGGGGGGGGGGGGGGGGGGGGGCAGGCTACGCTTATTCCATTGCTCCATTGCTTTCCGGGGAGTCCTCTCCACCAAATGATATACCGTAAAAAAAATAAAAAATGTCAAATCTCTCTCCTTATAAAAAATAAGTGGCCGTCCCCTTGCCCCGGCCCTGGACAGTATTACCAATCCTTCCATCCAGGGGACTCTCATATGCTACTTGTATTTCTTATGACTGCATGCATCATGTGCTGTAAATTTATCTTCGATGGATTTGGACATATGATATTACAGGGAAGTTCTCTGTTGCATACGAAAGCGTATGCTGGAGTCCGAGTGACTAGTTCATATACGGATGTGGTTAACATTTCCCAAGTCCCTGAAGAAGGGCATAAGTTGCCGAGAACGTTGGACATAATTATATCGGAATAAAATCCAAATCATAAGTCACCCTAACTGATTCCACAACCCACATAACCACCCAGTTAGTAGTGTGACCCCCACAACATTAATATGGGTGTGTATTTCCTTATGAATATCGATATAAGGAAACTATCTTTAAGGTTCTATCTTTGATACCGTAATGGTTTCGTTGAATATTTTGTGGAAATAGTAGATTGATGGATGGAAAGATGACTAGGTCTAAGCTACCCTATCATGGACCTTATAATTATACGAGACGAAATAGTTTTATAAATCTTACTTCAGTCATTATACATGTTTTGCATCTTTGCTCAGAGATCTCTGACCAATAATTTTCTACAAATAATATTAATACATATCTTCCTTCCGTCGCTGTGATGCCATTTTGTATTCAATTATTGGATGAATTCATCCACTATTTCTTAGATATAGACGCATGGTATTATTATCTATCCATGTTTAATGTCTCCCCAGACGTGATATCCCATTTGTCACCATACCATTTTTTATGAGTAAAACATTTTATTCTAAATTCATGTTCTAAAACAGATCAGAGTACCATCTTAACAATTAAATTTATTTTCATATTGCAGTAGGGTTGTCCATATGTTTACCATATGTTAAATCCTTGGTTACCACAGAAAACTAAAAGTAAAATTCCCTGATGTTTCCTTGATGTGTTTGTATTTTGCCCTGATTCAGAACAAATATAAAGTGAGTGCTAAGGAAACTAATTTTCCGATTTGAAAAAAAAAATTAATCGGGGTATGCCGTGTGGCATATTTTTCCCGATTTTCCATTTTTCTTTATAAATCTGAATGTCACCGAACAAGATTCTGTTGAATTTTCAAATTTCCTGATTTTTTCTTGATATTCTCAACATTTTCCAACTCCGTGATTTTTCCCCATGGGGAATTTTTTGGAAGTATTTTCCCTGTTTTTCCTGTCCTGTGGTATCCCTGTAAATCATATATATTAGAGACTAGAAACGTGACATTTTAATCATGAATAGGATATTAATTATTATCCCATTTCTCACCTGTCCCAGTCTTCTTTGGTTCTTCACCGAACAGAGTATCGCATTATATTCCGTATATTGTGGGTTCACTCCAAGATGTCCGCTTTACGGATCCACATTATGCATGTCGGATCCGTATGTATGGAACCGTAGCTAGTGTTACAAATTCTGTATAGATTCTTCCGACCTTTGGTCTTGCAATAAGACGATACGTTCAAAATGTGGTATTAGTTCATGAGGCCCAAGAAGAGGAGGTAAACGATTATGATTATCGGAGAAAGCTAGTCTATATACGTGACAATCACCCACACATAATCAGATACCCCTGAAGAAGATCACTATTCTAAGATCGAAACGTTGGGTGTCAGAAAAAATATCTAAAACAACTCACCGCGAGATTGGCGGTCAAGGCAGTTTCCATCTATTTGTTTAAATTGATATATCAATAACCACCTATTAATTAGGTAGCATGCCTGGAATATTATTTAAACATACCCTCATACACCTTTTAAACCTGTATTAATCCATTGGCCAGAGGCAACTAAACCCGATTAGGACAGGCAGAGAAATATCCATTTGTGGCGCTTGCTTATGATAACAATCGAAGTGGAAAATTGGGACTGAGCGATTACTCCGATAACATTATAAAGTAATAGTATAGATTGGTGACTGGATGTTTACTGGTTGTTCGTAAGTGTGCACCAAGTGCCATTACTGTTAATAAAATACCGGTAATGAGTATATGCACATACCCATATTGGCGTTCAATAACTATGGCAGTAATTATTTGGAATAGTTTGACTGGGAATTGCATCCACAAAGACCCTGCCCACACTCAGCCGATTTGCCTCCCGATGAATCCTATGATTTAATTAAAATCCTGATTAATCCTTTTGAAATACCATAAACCAGGACTGAAAATCAAATCCAAGGATTCATTGGGAGACCAAAATCGGGGGGCAAATCGGCTGTGTGTGGGCAGCGTTTAATACATCGCACCTGCACATGAGGAATAGTGCTTTGTCCAATCCAAGCTTAATTTCTCTGTCATCGTCATAATGTATGAAAACCTTGGTGGGTTCCCGTCACAAAATGCTAACTAAAAAAGAAGCGCTTGCTTTTCTGCTTTCTGTCATATATAACGGCTTGGTTCGCATCTCCCCGTTTCACTCAAGTCAAGCATGGTGCATTCGTCACCGAGTACCCGAAACTGAGATTGCCGTTCGCACTCTCTTCGCTTTGTTGCTATTAAAGAAGCAGCTCCATCAAACACTGCGCTTAAACATAAAGCCTTTATGGTATCGAAGGTACTTATATCACAATGACCTCATAGCTGTCTAAGCTCTGAACTTCACTGCAGAACACAGTATAGGCAAGGATTTTGTTTCCGATCAAGATCGTACCGGAGACCCCTCAGGTTTCATTATAATATGTTTCATCGGATCTTATCGGATCTTAATTGCTCCTGATCCTATTTGATTTTCACTACCTTCTGGCGCTCAAGGTTTCCACTTACGTGTTTAATGTTGTACGAGTTTTTACACTTCACTTTCATCATGCCATCATGATCTCACGAGTGTAAATCTTTGCACTACACCTATAATCGGATTGGATCGAGTCCAGTTACTAGTGTACTAACATACTTGATTTCTTGGTAAGAGTTTTTTCTTCCTGTGTATGGCCCTATAAATATGCTCTGATAGTGTCAATGAAACATTGTTTTCTTTGCTTTGGGCATTGTCTAACCCAAGGTTATATACCGTTGACGTACTTACGTTTCAAATACCGCCGCCCGTCTGGTGAACATTGTACGATGTATTTTGTTTACATATTGATAAACATGCTTTCATGTCGCCAACTCATCCTTGGGATCCATTGTATTTTTCAGACACGTAGCTATGGCTTCACGGATGTCTATTGATAGAAGCTGAGATTGAAGTGATAGATCAGCGGCTACCACCCATTCAATGCTTCCAGTCGTCAGCCAGAATTCATCTTTGAGCAGTTGAAGTTCAGGATAATGTGGAAGCAAGGTGGTCCCGGGGGATGACAAGGTGCTGTCCTCTGCCCTTGACATTGTCTACGCTACACGCATCCGTTCAATTACTACCGAAAGAGGTAATTAACTCATCAAAGCGCCAGGGAGAACAACAAAACGCCATGATGTTGAGAATAGGAAGAGTTGTGTTCTTTCTGAAGAACCTAATCGCTCGCCTTTTCTCCGTTCGACAAATGACTATAACTCGAGGGTTAGTGGCTGCATTGATATTCAGTGTAACCTCCCTTCTATTTCTGTCTTACTATGTTTCCAATAACCATTTCAATTCTGTCGGTGGTCGGACACCACCTCAACCGACCGTCAAATGCCGGGCCAATCAATCAACATATAGTCTACTCGAGAGGACTCCTCCAAAGGACCATTCCTCTGTGGCTAGTCTTAGGATTCACAATAAGGTTCTTGTTTTCGTAGAGACACAATATTCCAAACGAGGTGTTCAAATACTAGCTTTATTGGAATCGAACAGAATAAAGTTCAAGTTCGAACTAGCTGGAAAGTCTTTACCGTTCCTGACTAAGATGGACAAAGGAAAGTATGGAGTTATCATATTTGAAAATCTGCAATCATACTTAAACATGGACCAATGGAATCGCCAATTGTTAGATAAATATTGCCGAGAGTATCGTGTCGGTATTATAGCTTTCACATATCCAACCGAGAGCAATCTTATCAATTCTCCACTCAAAGGACTGCAGATGTCTGTGCATACAAATCTAGCCTTGAAAGACTATGAAATCAACCCCAAATCGGATATCCTTCGCCTGACAAGAGCTGGGGAGACACTCCATGGCTTCTTACCAGGAGATTCCTGGTCTGTTTTTGTGCCCAATCATACTACATTCGAGCCCCTCGCTTATGCCAAGACTCAATCTGCCGAGCAAGTTAGTCTTTCTAGCAGTGTGGAGGAAGTTAAATATATCACGGCTGTCCAGGACCTGGGTCTTGCTGATGGAATCCAGAGAGTGCTCTTTGGCAATGACCTTAACTTTTGGCTACATGGTTTATTATTTATTGACGCTTTATCGTTCCTGTCTCACGGGAAGTTCAGTGTTCCGCTTGAGCGATACGTACAAATAGACATCGATGATATATTCGTTGGGCGACAGGGAATCCGCCTGGTGCCATCGGATGTCCAGGTAATTATTCTATCATGTTGTTTATTCGCACCACAACCTATTTCCAATCTGGGGTATGTGGGTCTCTAGTACACCAATAATACACATGTGTGTGATTTCTGTTCTTTTTAGTATATATTATATTGTATGATATTATTTATGGCTTCTTGTGTTGCGCGGTTGCAACTCGTGCGATATTCCCGCTCCTTCAGACCAAACTCGTTGTTCAGACCCACTAGTAACTTATCCTGTATTTATATATCTTTGACTTATAGGGTACATTGAAATATATACATACATTTGTACATTGTTCGATGGGAATCGGTTCTCTTATACATGTGCATACAAAATGTCAAATTTCATATTTCGAATTTCGGAATTGTATGTTTTTTCCGCCTAGTACTAGTAGTATATTTCCGAAACTGATAACATTAAAACTTGCTGCAAGTTTGCTTTAAATAATGTGTAACCCCCCTCAAAGAAAACATGGAACAGAAGTTCTAATCCAGATGCGCAAAATTGACCCTCAACAAAAAACATGCATGTCCTGGAATAACCAGAACATATAAACACGATACAGTCCGGGGTGAGCATTTGCTCCCTTGACAAAGGACAGCGCGGAAACGGGTGATATATGGTTTTATTACATTGTTATTTGGTTCGAATCCCATTTCCCGTTGTCGCGGTGTTATAGTAGTGGACATGATTTCTTTGCCACCTCCGACACCTAGTATTACTCCACTGAGCGCAGCTACGGTTACATATTGAATACTCACTGAGCGTGTAATTGTTTTATCGTCCGTGAATCTGCAATGGTTTGCCCTGTTTTCCTTGAGGAGCTCAGGCGAGCTGCAAATAAATATCTATTAGCTGGATGGAATGTCTACGAATTACCTTATTTATAGCTCTCTGTAAAGAGAGAGAAATGCATAAAATATCAGAATCAGATATGGAGCTTCCGACAAACGTTAATACGAGGTGGTTTATGCAGTTCTGGCGTTGTAGGCATAAAATAAATGACTTGGTGGAATGTTAAAAATGAGAGGAACGAGGCAGAATATATATATATATATATATATATATATATATATATATATATATATATATATATATATATATATATATATATATATATATATATATGTATTTCCATGACAATCTCTCGATTATGATGTTTGTGCGGTAAAAATAATGCTTTCTCATTTAGATATTCCATGTACCTAATGGGAATTGTAGCTTTGACGGCCCCTTTTATTGATCCTAATCTTTGTTTAATGCCTACCATGATAGCGTTTGCGTCCTTGATATACCGATAAGGATTTTAGTGGAGACGCAGCTGCCGGGACATCTGATTAAACATCATTGCATTGATGCCGATGTTTGTCATTGCATTCATGGATATGTTCATGCTACCTGTGTTGTCTTCCCATTACTCACCTATAATCTCCATTGCCCTCATGCAGATATTCAGCTAGCCGAGCCGTGTATGCGGCGGTTCTATAGCTTTCTATCTCTTACCTCACATCCCCGTTTGCGATTTCTTAGAGTTATAAATATTGGCAGTAAACAGTAATTTATGAATTTGTTTTTATTCAATCTTGTTGCAAGCGACTTGACATACAAAGGCAGTACACGAATGAAATTCCGTTGCAAAGCGAATCACTACAGCCTAATCGTTTATATTTTAAAGCTCAAGTAAACTTATGCATAGAGAACTGGTACTGCGGTGGCACGAGTACTTTTCTGCTAGGGGCATCAGCATCACTGTTGCATCATTTCCATTCCATTCTCCACCCCGTGTTCTGCATTTAATGAAACCCCAGTGAAATAGCACCGCGCCATTCCTAGTGAAACAAATCTCACTTGATTGGCAGATGTAGAATCCAACACCAAGTTCTAGCGACTGGGAATCGGCCTATCAAGAAAGTGTTTTTTGGACCGTGATAAATTGCTTTTGTGGCTTGCTCCAAGATAACGATTGATAGGGATAGGGAATGTGAGGGGAAAAACTGACGTGGACTGGAAGTGATAATTACAGCTAAGCGCTCAACAATATACCTCGTCCAGATTACCCGACCGGTGTAACTTCAGCGCTGATCGCTTAATTTGTGTATAGTAGCATTCTAGACAGTCCTGTAAATGTTATGAACATAAAAAGAAAGGCATGAAGCAACCAAGAAACCAAGAAACCACGTTAGGGATGTGTGGGTTTTAAAGTAAGATTATGGTGGAGAAAAAAAGAGAGATTATGGTGGACCGATCGCATCCTTTGCATTGATAAATTGCGACTTATATTACGGCCGGTATTGAGAAGTACGTATCCATGTATCTTTATCACCTATGGACATCCCTGTCTTGGTGTTGTTAGGTGGGGTAGTACTTGGTATTGATATTCATGGTAACTGTCCACTCACAATTGTTGTGGATGCTGCAGGATCCATCGGTAGGGATGGGACGTGGAGTCATTGTTGTTAGAGAGTACAGAGGGGTTTGTGGATGCTGTAACAAGAGTAATAGCGCTCCACCACCAGCTTAATGACGCGATGTGTACAGAAGATTGATAATAATAGCCCTTGGTCCTCCTGCCTCACCAATACTGCTTGTACCACTACATTTTCGAATCTATTTCAGGCCCTTATTAGTGCCCAACAACGAATACAAGAGTATATACCAGGCTTCCATTTCAATCTTGGCTTTTCTGGAAAATTCTTCCATCGTGGGAGTCCGGAAGAGAACAGAGGAGATGATGTATTATTAGGTAAGTCCAGTGAACGCACACATGCTTTTGATATTTTCTGTAGCATTGAATATTTTTAGTATTGCAAAATCTGATTTATTTAGGAATGAACAGAACACAAAAACATTACTATTTCTTTTGTGGATCTAACCACATTCAGAAGATACGCAACATAGGAACTGAAAGCATTGAGTAGATGAATATAAAGAAATAACCTCTATCTAATACATCTAAGTATTGTTATGCTTTGAAGTTAGGCTTTTCTTCACATTTAGAGCTCAACTAATCCAACATTCTATATCAACTAGAACCTTTTAGTATGAGCTTTTTCTTAGATGTAAGTGCTTTTCCATGTCGGGCACCTGCCATGGTTCTAGATGTCATGAATGGACAGAAAAAAAACTTACTGAAAACGCCTACTTGGCAGTGGCGGTCTTTATTATTTTCTACTGTGTTACACGGCTTTGTTAAGTAATGTACGCGCAAGGTTTATGCAAGATGAAAATAGCCCAGACGTAATGGAAAGCGATGGTATCAAGGGAACCGTTGAAACATGCTCCGCCCATTCGTTTTAAGTTGTATTTTTATTCATGTGGCTGACAGATTTGTTAAATAATTCCTCTGTTGAAATCTGATACCGAAACATAATTAATTCATTCATTTCAAGCCTTCTGCAAAAATAATGGCGAGGTATGAGTATCAGTTTCAATTCAATTTGTGTAATGGGATATTTGATTACAAAATTAGATTTTTATTTTAATTTAGCCAGGAGTTGGTTTTTTTTTCACAAAAGACAATATAGACATAAATGAGCAAATTATAATAATAATTCGTAGTTTGTAGTGCCACCATTCTAAATAATAAAACCAATTTTCTCTAAACGCTAGGTGGTCATACTTCTTTTCCAAATTGATTTGATGGAGCTCGCTATTATGTCACTGCTGATATTGCACATTGCTGTTTTAAGCATCATCACTCTTTTATCTAGATGGTCAGGTGATAACGTTCAGTTACCGCCAATGGAACAGAGCCACTTGTCTCATTTCAGCACGGTTGTATAACTTGTACTGAAGACAAGAGGAAATCTCATGAGCGTCTGCTACTCTTTTTTTTCCAGCACTTCGGGATAAGTTTTGGTGGTTTCCACATACGTGGCGCCACATGCAACCTCACAAGTTTGAAACTATCACAGAACTTGAGCGAGAGGTGCAATACAACTACGTGTTCGCCCAGGTAAAATTACATAAGAACCAATAACAAAGTATGAGGACGAAAGAAGGCTATTTTCACGGGCTTATTTGTGCTCATTTACTTCCGCGGGGATGCGTTTAAGAAGCATACGTTTCAGTCTGTCCAACAACAGGGTTCATTCATCGTCTTGCAGTATTATCTTGCCACGCCCCTTTATATATGTTTGTTTTAAGATTCTACACGCTCGACCGGTGCTTGTGATATACATATTTGTGGTATTTTTTGGTTCCGACCGTTTTACTACCTGATCAGTACTATAGAGACATTGTTTTGTGAATCCCGCATGCCTACACTTGGTCCGTTTTTTCCCTAAAAATATACAAAATAAATGAGGTTCATTGATAAGGTGCTTTTTTTGGTCGATCGAAGATGTCTTGCATCGCTACTATTCCTTCCTTTGGTTTGCCCTGCTCGCTGATACACCTTTGATATTTTCTAATACCAATGAACTTTAATAGCTTTAATTCTTTTCGTATTATTCCATTTTTGAGTATGACGTGGTAGTGATTATGTGAGTGTTTCTGTTATATAACAGCTCACAGAGGCGAGTTTCATTGGTTCGCCCACTCGTGGGGACACCTCCAAGCGCACATACTGGACAACATCTCGGATGTCTTTGACGACATGCTTCTCAACGTACAATTTGCCAAGGTAACACTGGACTCATGGGCAACCAAAAAAAGAGAGAACTCTTTGTGTATCTTAGCATTCACTCCAGCATCATGTTGTTCTTCGTTGTATTTCAGATGTAGATGCACATATATTATATCCTTATTATCTGTCCGTATTGTTTAAAGAATTAAGGGTGGGATAACGGTTAGAGTGCGAAAGAGAACATCATATTTCCTGACTTGACTGCAGTAGTTCTATTTTGTTTTGCGGGATGTTTTTAAATCATTTATTATAGTTGTATTTTGGCATATAATGCATGCTCCCCTTGTCGGACACTCCTACAGACAACTGTCCTGACTAGTTCTCTATTACTATTTCTTAAAATTTGTAGTTGTGCGTATTTTCATTTAGTCAGTATAGTATGTATACATGTGCCATCACCTAGAACTTAGAGCACCAATCAACTTATCTATGCACAGTATAACTATAAGTTAGTCTGGCTACGTTATTGTTGGTAGGAAAAGCCTGTGTTCGGGTCATCGGGGCCACGACTTAGCAGGTGGTCTGCCCATGTACCGAGTACCGTATCGCAATAAGGCCACCTTATCTTTAGGTATTAATATTGAATATTATTACCTCGGCAGCTTTCCCTTCTTAGACCAGCTCTAAATCATTTGCTTAGCGATACAAGACATAGAATGTGTAGCTAGAGCCTTGCTGTTTTGCATTGTTGTTCTTGCTAGAATTGCTTTACTAAGTGATAAATGATGTTGTTTATCACTACGCACCGTGATTAATCATAGAAATTATATTCTTTTATTGGATATGCTTTGGTGTGTATGGAGACGGGGATAGTCAGAAAAAACTAACAACTTTGCTTTGCTGCGTGGAGAGTGTAGCGCCTACCATACAGTGAATCACAGTAGTACTCAACACCAATACGCTGCAACATAGCCTCCTCCCGCGGTACAGCCAGTTCATCTACGGTAGCTGAGTGATCTGTGCATGATAAAGAGTAATTCCCTCTAAAGTGTCGAGCGTGAAGATCGAATTCATTCCATATCGTGTTGGACGGATGGGCACACACTAATCTGGTACCCTAAGCCATCCCCACCCGTCCTCCTATCGTTTCCTATCTCTTGGGCGGTTGTCGTTTACCCAATTTACATGCCTTAAAATTAAGACCACAGTATCTCTGTCTCTACCGTTATGCTATTATAAATGCCCGCTATAATCTTATGGAGGGGTATTAGCAGGAATACTGATTCTGAGAGTATTTTGACTTTTTGTTTGATAAGAATTTCATAAATCAAGACAATCTCGGGTTTTCTGCCATCAACTAATCCCATGGAAGTATTTGAAATAAGAAAGAGCAAGGGAAAGGTTTTGCTTAGGCTAATAAATCGTCTTTGCTCATCTCTTATTCATGTGGGCATACCCGATATTGAAACATTATTGATTGGAACCCATCTTTCCTTTAGCCATTGGTTATATGTGGGGAAATAATATTGCCACCACTTGCATAATTGATTATTGGCTAGCGTTGCATGTAGACGGTCGGGTATATATACCGCCCTTAAAACAGACTCCTTTGTGTTATTTTCTGTATGTACATTGGTTTGTGGACACTGGGGGATATGTATATTACAACACAGTTACACTAATAATGCACTTGATACAAAGTGATAATGCACGGGTGTGTGTAGGGGTGATAATGCACTTGGACGTCTCAGGGCCATCAATTTATTGAGAATGATACATCGTAAATTTGCACAAAACAAGTCTTAAAGGGCGGTAAAAGTTGATCCCTTTTCCAGCCTGTATCACCCCAGGTCCCCTGTAGTTCTTAATGGCGGAAATAAAACTCTTATCATATTATATGGCAGTGGTGTGCGAGTTGCCCCAAAACAGTGAAACAGTGAAAACTCACTTGCCCGACTCAGAAACTCGCCTGCCCCAAAGTCTGGTCTATGATATAAAATTGGTAAAATACCTGTTCACGGGCAAGTCACTGAGGATAATCCACCTGGCCGCACTGAAAGTCGGGCAGGTCGGAGCGCGGGCGATACAACTTGCACACCACTGCAATATGGCATATTTTATCTCTGGTGATTGAACCATTCCTTCGTCATTTGATATAACCTTTGTTTTGAGAACATTTTCACCCAGAATCACCTGTCTGTCGGATATATATTTAAATATAATTTCGGATAGTCGATAGACTACATTGGATAGCTATCTTGAGGTTTGGTTTTTATGGAAAAGTCAGTTAGTCACTCATTTCTCCATTGATATTCGTATGACAAGACTACTACTAGGATGATTGAACCCTGATTGGATTGGGGGGCTAGACTTGGACAACAAATATTCAATTACCTCATCTCCCTTCAAATATTATACTTGTAAATGCTCGATGATCAGCCTTCTTGGTCTTCCTTTTCATCGCCTAAATATATTTCAATTCGTATTTCTTTGAAATTCCCATACCAATATAGTTTTATGTTTAATGTTAAATCTGTTAAATATGAAATAAATTTCATATATTTTCATGTTTAACCTATAATTATTTCATTTTTCAAACAACCAAGGAGCGTGGCATTGTTGTTTCTAACTCCTACGCCGTGGCTCCCCATCATTCCGGAGTTTTCCCTGTCCATGAGCCTCTGTATGACGCCTGGAAACGCATCTGGAATGTGAAAGTAACGAGCACAGAGGAGTACCCTCATCTGCGACCTGCCAGGAAGAGAAGGGGTTTCATTCACCGAGGAATAATGGTAAGTTTCTCTTCCATTCTTTAAATTGAAAATGTTGCTAGTGCTACATTTTAATATGTTAGAAAAAATAAATCCCAGGTTGCATTCATGATGTGATTTATTCCCCGTTTTTCCCAACTTTGATAGCTTGGGCTTATATAGATTATTTTTCTTTGGATTATATAGAATTTTACGTATAGTTTGCAAATCCATTTTCAAGTTTTTCATATTTCATATATGTTTCCTCAATCCCCACCCTACGTTTCAGGTACTACCTCGACAGACGTGTGGGCTTTTTACTCACAACGTGTTTATAGATAAATATCCAGGCGGTAGATATAGACTGGATGAGAGCATACGGGGTGGTGAGCTGTTCCAGACCATCGTACATAATCCCATTCTTATATTTATGACACACATGTCCAATTACGGTACGTTATCTTTATCTAAGCATTCATTAGAACTTGCCGTTGCTATGATAGGCGTTGACATTTAAAATCGTTGTTAAGCGTATTGTGGATTTTTTTTAATATCTTGACAATTATGTGAAATGCCAACGTTATGCAATTATCTTGATTAGTATTCTGCTGGGTTGTGGTTTCAGGCAACGACCGTTTGGCTTTATATACATTTGAGAGTGTGTTTAAGTTTATTCGGTGCTGGACGAATTTAAGACTGATATCTGTGCCTCCCATGCAGCTTGGGCATAAATATTTTGAAATGTACCCTGAAGAGCGGGATCCCGTTTGGAGGGTAAGTGTTCAAAATTCTTCTTTTTTTAAGAAATTTTGTTTGAGTTCATTTTCAATTCATAAAACTCAATTCTTGATATCGGTTAACAGCTGATACCGGCTTCATCCATTTGTAGTAGTTTATGTTATATATAATATATATTTAATCTTAAAACAAATCCATTATTTACATAGTTATACATTTTACTTTGTGTACCTAATTGTAAATGCTGAACTTACAGAACCCATGCCAAGACAAGCGACACTTAGCTATCTGGTCTGAAACTAAAAATTGTTCCACGCTTCCTCATTTCTTGGTTATCGGACCACAAAAAACGGGTAAGTTACGATCTATATTTCGGATCAATTTACATGAATTGATTTTTTTTAATGTTCCGGATTGTTTTGGATTGTGTTCGCAATGGGTACATCTATCATTTTCCAGCTAATCAATAAAAAGACATTACCTGACTCAAATATTACATTTTCGTCATGTTCCAGGGACTACGGCGCTATATACTTTCCTTACCATGCATCCTGCTATAATCAGTAACTTAAAGAGTCCTTCTACATTTGAGGAGGTACAATTCTTTAATGGACGCAATTACTATAATGGTTTGGACTGGTAAGTATAATCTTACTGTGTGATTTGAAGTCTCGGCCATTGCTAGATCACATCCCAACAATTTCAATTCATTCATTTCACCAGTTTGAAAAGTAATTTAAATCAAGTAATTCATCGAAATGTAAGAAAGCAATGAAAAGTCGTCTTGTGCTTTTCGTTTCCTTAAATGTTCTTATCTTCGGATAAACCGATGTCCTGTGCCTCTTATAAATGCATATATACCCAATTGGCTGCCCTCACTATTATACTTACCGGTATAGGAATTATATATTTCTTCAATGTCTCTAGTCTATGTTCATGTAATCTTTATTTCAGGTACATGTCTTACTTCCCAAGCCCAAACTCTACCACAACGCGTATATTTGAGAAGAGTGCCAACTATTTTGATAGCGAGGATGCGCCGCGGCGTGCTCATGCCTTGCTCCCAGAGGCCAAGCTCATCTGTATTTTAGTTGACCCTGCCAAGAGGGCACACTCCTGGTATCAGGTGAGGCACTCGAAACAGAATGTTAAATTGGTTCTTATTCGATCTCTTGTGATCGTAGTACTAGTATCTTCACCAATTAACTTCTAGTTCTTCAGTCAGTCCACAGATGGACTGAACCAATGGATAGGCGACCATTACGTCTACTGTTATAATTCCAGTATATATTTATGCTCCTGCTTTACTCTCTATGTATCATATAAATAAAATCACATGGGCGTGTTACTATAATCTGGTACCGTATACAGTTATTGATATTTTTGGCAATATCAATATTTTAGTACCAATATTAATGATAGGATTTCAGTTGTATTGGATAGGATCCAGGTAATCTAAGCAGGATCATATCTGGATTATGGGCATTGTCTAACATAAGTGATACCATGTTTTCAGCATGTGCGTGCCCACGAGGACCCTATAGCTGTAAAGTATAGTTTCTATGATATCATCACTGCGGGGGCGGATGCCCCGCGGGCGTTAAGGGATGTGCGCAACCGTTGTCTATACCCGGGTATGTACGCCCAGCACCTGGAGCGATGGCTTACATACTATCCTGCTCCCCAAGTGAGTTTCTCGGTTTATTTTTATTTTATTTTTATTTTACGATCTCAAAGTTATCAGTACCTCTAGATGTTCTAGCATTTTAAAAAAAGAATGAAATTTTGTTTTGTGGATTGATGTTGCCACGCATCTAAGGTAATATTTGTAAGTGTATGCCTGATTATGTAAAACGTCTCTCTTTAAAATAGAAGACTGTATATTGCTTTTTCGGTGTGAAGGTTTTTATAATGTCAAAATATTTCCATTTGCAGTTACTCCTCCTCGACGGAGAACAACTTAAGAACGATCCAATAGCTGTCATGGACAGAGTACAAGTCTTCATCCAAGCTGAACCTTATTTTGATTATTCAAATAGATTAAAGTAAGATATTGTTCCTATGAATTTACTTCCCTCAGAAAAAACAACATGATATTTTTAATCTCCGCTGTGTTTACGACCACTAGGTTAAAGGACTTGAATTTGCCTAAAAATATTTATGGTACTTTCGTTCGTAATATAAACACGTTTCTATTATCGCATAAAAAGAAGCTGACTATTCCAATTCATTTTTCAACGATTTTTTTTTATTAATATAACGCTCGCCATAGCTCATCAAGTTTGTTGAATTTTTTAATTACCATTTTTAATGTTTCACACTAGCTCAGAATTTATTATTCCAATCGGATGAATCCAAGCAAAAATGGCAATGCTTTTACGGAGATCTCTTTACTTTTCTTCCCGTATCAGATCATTTTATTTTTGCACGCCATCATAACCAACTATTTTTATTTTCAGATTTAGTCCTAAGAAAGGATTCTACTGTCAGATCCTGAACGGAGATCATACCAAGTGTCTGGGCCGCAATAAAGGGCGCATATACCCTCCCATGGAGGTCAAAGCCGAAAAATATTTACAAACATTTTACCAGCATCATAATATACTTCTTTCAAAAATGCTTTCTCGACTAGGTCAGCAAATTCCACAATGGTTGTCAGAAGAACTGACTGAGGTTCAATAAATTGGTGACGCTGTGGTAGTCAACAGATAAATGTTATATATTTAGTAAAGTAAATATTCATCTAGGTCACTGATAACCCATTGTATAAACTAGGAAATTGCGGATGCTGATATAAAAAGTACATTGGACACTTTCATTTTCAATGATAACCAATATAATCCTATATGATGTCGAGTAGGAGTTCTAGCATATACTACATTATGTTTTTTTTCAATCCGTCAGTCCTTGTGCGCTTTCATGTGAAAGTATTTTGCTGAGTCATGTTTTAGTTCTAATTTACGAAGGCCATGATCTGAATGTGCTATAAAGGCTGTTCAGTTACTCTGTTTAGGAACGCGTCTTTGTGAAAGGTGATTGTGCATTTTAGATCGAATTGTTAACGAGTTCTGTATGTGTACCTAAAACGTGGAACGGTAATGCATGTTTTTTGCTGTTTACAATGTACAAAATGCAAATGGTGCTAACGCTACGTGTTGTTAGTTTTTATGCCTTTGACTTGTGTACAGAGAATGATAGTGATTTCGGGAATGATTTCGTTGTCTGAAAGATGGTTGTGGTGCCTATCTCTAGTTCGAGTGTATTTATCAAGACAGATGGGACAGATTCTTCAAGTATTCGTGTCCAGGCGCGAGACATCGCCCGTGAACAGTTGTATGTAACTGGACTATGATATGAATGCCTACATTACTAATAGTTTGATGCCTATGTCAGGCTAATTGGTTTTATGGATATCTGTATATAAATATAATTATTACTGTCAGTGGAAGCTGACAAACAAGTGGACCAATGATTATGGTATCCAGCCAATTCATCGTATATATATTTCACAGTGAGATCCCCTTTTACTCTGTGTAAAACCTGTTGTGATTTGTCTAATTGATTTGAGTTGAGAGTATGTACACTCCTTCGCTAGAGGATAATCGTCTGATACATGTGTTGGACATTCAGTGGGTTCTAAAGACTTACTCCCTTCCATGCCCCAAATATTATAACTGACTCGATATAGATATTGCATTTCCTGTTAGTGAGCTGGCGTTAGCACTTAACTTATGCCATTTCCCAAGTATTAAAATATTATATTTCACTATATTTATTAGTGATATTGAACACGTTCTTGTGTGGAGGTAGTGAGTGATGTACATTTCACCAGAATAATAATTATATGCAATCCCCCTGTAGAATACTCGCATTTATGTTAATCCCTTTATTACCATAAACTGTACTAATGTTAATTATTTTCTATTCGCCGACCCCTAATATTTAGTCATTAGTGTGATATTCCCTAACATTAAAGAATTTTAGCTATTTATTTGTTAATACGTCATGGAATTACTATACCAGATTGAACTATTCTGTGTTTTCCCACTAATTATTTTCTCTCCAGTCCTGATTTTATGATAGTGACTACTTTAAGATGTATACAGTGAATTTAAGTTTTATTGTGGATTCTTTTTTCTGTAACAAACTATCCTCAATGGAAGTCATCTGCGTATGTGAATTCTACCGGTTAACCCTGCACTAATGGTTAGTTTTGTACTACACGGTTCAAATATTCCCAAGCGATAAATATCTCTTGATGGAATGAGTGAATATAATGTTATCGGCCATTTCTATTTTACCTTTCAATCGAACGTTAGCTGTTTTATTTCCCTATTTGGTGAATCTTCAATTGTTATAAATAAACTTGCACAGTATGACAATCTAGTGTACATTAATACCCCTCAAAGTTACCTTTATTCACCCTCATGCTTCTATCAGTTGATTTGCATCTTGTATAGCTTATCCCTAGACTGGACTCACCATTCCCCTTACTTCTTTAGCACCTAACTTCCATGGTAATATATGAGATAAGCAATGTTTTGTATTTCACTTTTTCATTGCCCTTTCATTTTTATCCTCTTTGGAAGATTTTTTATCGTGGCATTTCGGGTACGCCTGAGGGAATAAACTTATGTTCTTTAGCATAATTAGGTCCTGTCACGACTGGTTTTCGGTGTATCAGTCTTTATTTAAAGCGATAACAGAGACTATTGCTTACACAATGTAAATCCATCACTGGTATATATATTATATGCAGTATTGTACAGCCTGCTGGCATAGTCGCAAGACATTCTTTGATGTACCTTCCATGAAGATACAAATAAGCCCTCTATATAGTCACTGTGTGACTTGGTATGTTAAGTATACGGTATATGTGAAACGAGAAATTATTGTATGAGGATAACTGATTGCAACTGTGGGAATTACTCATTAGCAACTATGTATTATTGGGCATGTTTATAATAAAACATGGAAAAATCTTACTTTGACTTGAGTTTTTTCTCGTTATAAGCTGAGGCTATCTTAGATTTTATATTCTGCACAGGCAAACAGTATAAGGATTCGCGAAATATTGGCGCCCGAATAGTTTTACTATTCTTGATACTTTTCCTGGTCCCAAAAGTCACAAGCAAAATTTGTTTACAAAAATGATTTTTATTGTCCTTGTAATTAAGGAGACACTTAACCAATTATCTCTGGGATAGGAAGGAATCGCGCAAACATATTGGAAACCAGTGGATAAGTTGGAGTATTGACACAGTTCAAGAATAACCCCGTTTGCAAATGTCGGGATACATGGTAAAACACATTCGTAAATATGATTATCAGTCTACAAATCATATTTTATAAGGCAAGTGTATAGCATATGATCTATAAAAGATTCATTGAATCAATAATATAAGACTTCCAATCGATCATATTTCACAAATGAGACATCAAGTTTAATCAACGCGGATCAGAATTACAACTAATCAAGAAAACCCCAATTAGTTAAATGAATCAATATTAATGGTATTTGCTTCTATATATAACAATAAAGAAGTACATAGGGCATTATGTATTATTAGAGGCCGGGGTATAAAATACAGTATGATAGTTCTACCAGACGACGCACCATTTCAAAGCTGCAGACATTCTTTATTTGAACATCAAAACTGCGAAAAGGTAAGGTGCGGTCGACTGCCGGAAAATTAAGGAATGGTTAAAACGAAATCGAATTCGACCTCTCCTAAACCTAGGCGAACCTTAATACCTATTAAGTAACTTATATCTTGCAAAAGGGAATTCCAATAGTTAACCACATTCTAATAGGGACTACAGGAAATAGAGAGCTGCCAGTTGTTGACATTATTTTGACATAGCTCCTTAGTGTTAAATGCACTGGAGACTTATATGCAGGACGGGATGAATAATAAATCCCACGTCCCCAATCTTATCAAAATAGTTCAGCATATATAAACTATGTACCTTTTCCAATACTGTCCATGATAAAAGTAGAAACTGAATTAATTGGTCTCGCCAATATCAAAACAAAACAAAAACGAAATACATTTTGCGGTATGATAATCATGGTTAAACAGCGTTGATAAACGTTACAGAGGGGCAAGAAATCACTGACTGAAACAAAAGAATCTACTTCGCTATGAATGTTATTTTGTAATCAATGGAACCACATCGCGTGTTGAAAGGCACAGCATGTAATGCGACAAACATCATATACCGAATCAAATTCAAAGATCACAATGTTCATTTCAGCGTAGTGTATTTCCTCATCGAGTTTAGGTATAGCAAAATGATCAAGTGAATTGATACACTATACTATAGTAGTGAAAACACGCATAAATATGAGAAAACCATTAAAAAGTACAAAATGTACTTTAGAAATATATCATTCCCTATACGGGTGAAATCTGTGGAATCACATATTGAACGAGGATGAAGAAAATAAATGCGACATTCCCATAGGTGTCACCCAAGGACGTCTAAGGCCAGTCGGGTGTCATAAAAGACTGAATCAACCACAATGTATTAAGCCACTGAAAATATAAATTAAAAGCAGGCCACAACAGTTTAATTGGGGGTAAGCTTGATGCAAAGCACTACAGCGAATAATGAAGAGCCTTGCTACCAAAGATGGCCAAGACTATTCATCTGAGAACTAATATATAATAGTTCAGTTCATGCGTTGACTCTTTTTATGTATTAAAACAGTTCAATACGTTGAAGGTGTCTGAAAGTACCATTCTTGAAAAATAAAGGTGGACTAAGACTTTGAAGCAAACATTGTACAAAATTTAATGAACATATAATACACTAATGTATAAAATATTTTCATACAGGATAACAAAACTAAAGGTACGTATCAAAGATGAGGAATCAATGGTGATAAAGGGAATGTTTTTGTCGGTTAGCGGTTAATAAAGAAGCACATAGGTTTACTCTAGCGTCTGCCTGTCATCTGCAAGATTGCCAATGAATCACCGTTAAGTTGAAAACATTATGTGCCACTGACTCCTCTGATTTTGACTTCCATTGTGTCACAGAAGGTTGGTGTGAATGGAATACAGTTGAAATACTTGCAACCAGAGCAGGTGTAAATTGGCGCAACGTAAAAGAGGACGATGAGAACAGCAGCCAGACCACAAGCAAGCAGGGAGCACACACTCAACGTAATAAGTCTTGCAGTCTTTGGTGACATCCCGGCTCGCTTGAAACGAGCAAAGGGCAGAATTGCAAAGGATAATAGGAACCCGAAGAAGAACCCGAATACGTGGGCATAATTGTCGACCATTGGAAGAAGACCAATGACGAGCAATAGAAGGAGGAAGAGTAAAATCTTCCACGCTGCCTTCCATGGTTGCTCAGTGTAAAGGATGATCATTACCAGTTGACACGCGAGCAGTCCAAACTGTGATCCGGAGGCTCCAGCCTGAAATAGAAATATTCTTTAAATTGAAAGAAATTTCTTATTTATTGCATGAACTATCGATATTGATTCCAATTTGGAGTAATGTTTCCCAGAATATCCATGAAAGTAAAAGGAACATTATCTAGAATATATTTCTGTGTATTTTAATATATCCTGGAATAAAGTCCTTTATATTATTTTTTATAGAATCTTTCCTGATAAAGGGCCCCTTATAGGGTCAAAGGTCAATCATAATTACGATAGATATACATACCTCAACATGGTATGGTACAAATATTGCTGACGCCAGTGACCCACACACGCCACTGCCCATATAGATTAGAACCACACGAATCCAGCCGATGGTATACTCGATGGAGAGCATAATAAGCAGATTAAAAGCTATAGTTACAAGGACGTGGATCAACCTAAAAAGAAACAAAACAATTTCCTGGTGAACATTTATTTTATAACACTTCTTGATAAAGGGCTTATGCCGCCTGAAACGTTGCCTCAAAACAAAACAAACTTCAATATAAATAGACAGCTTTTGCCCTTTTTGTTTTCGGATTCTGCCAATTCTGCCACCTCCCTTGAATTTACACTGTCACTGGATAGATAACATTGCTTATATTACCACCCTAATCCGACATATATAGCAGCATTCCAATCAACCTCAAATATTTCTTTACTGATCTACTATACTCAACACTATTTCGAAAATACACATAATCAATGAAAATGATTGTTTACATGCGTCGCCAAATATGGGTTAAAAAGCCCAAGTTCTGGAACCCATTCACTGTCGCAAGGAATGAGTCATATTATTTGAAAAGAACTGACATGGATATGTGTTGAAATGTTCTAAACTATACCCTCATGTTGACACCATGAAGGCAATCTATTGACATGCCTCCATGATAAATATGGTGGGTACATGAGGGTCAATGTATAGGAAGGCACGTGGTAAGGAGACTACCGTATTTCCTTGATAAGAAGCCGGGGGTCTGAATATAAGCCGATGGTACTGGCAGTTATAGTTAAATAGAAGCCGGGGATATAGGTAGGGGAAAGATTTATACCTATATCGGTCAGAGTGCATAAAGAAGTAGCCTTCCTTGAAGACATTGGGTTGTAAATCTGTTCACAATCAACTAATCTTACCCACATCCTAATATTTTTAATCAAATACAAAAAAAAACCATGGTCTATCAGCCTAATCTGAATACATTCTCGCTGTGAATCTAATACACGATGTTTCGTGAATCATCAGAAATATTTTCAGAATCGATAAGCAAAAAAAGGGCAAAAATATAATCCCTTACCCAGCATGGAGGAAGAGACAAGTCCATAAGCGATAGAACTGATCGGGATAATCATTTCTACCAAACGGCAGCATGCCACATATATCTGACATACACGAAACCTGAAATGACCAGAAAAGGAAAACGTCATTAAGTGGAAATGTTTTACAGTGATCCGACAACTAAAATTAAGAGATAAGAATGCAAAAGGGGAAAGTGATTGAAGCTCTAGTACCTGAGAGCAAAGAGTGGCTTCTTCATGAAAGTGACCGTGGTAGAATTTACAATGTTCTCTAGTAGTTATTACACATTCTCCTTGGATACCCGTACAGCAGGGACGTCCCACAACAGAACATGTCATATGGCGGTTGTCCTCGCTTTTATAAGCAGTTTCCGGTTCAGTACAGATCTGTTAAATGGATAAATGTCAAACATCCTTCAGTAAATACAACACGAATATTGATAATCAGCAGCAGCTAAAAAAGAAAATTGACATTTTTCTCATTATAACAAATGTAAAGATAAAATCATATGCATTAGTGGTAGAAGAGGTGAGGAAACGTACAGGCCACTGAGTGATATCATCAGCCCATGCAAATGGGGCCTGGGAGCGAGGTTTCTTGCACCACTTGGGGTCCTGTCCACACACGCTGCCGGAAAAACGTTTTTGGCCATTTTCGCGGATCCCAGGCTTATTTAGTTTCCACTTTGCCCACGTCGCCAATGTATCCTGAAAATGAGAGTGCACCATGTAATCAGGACAACCCACTTGATTTTTTTTTCAATGTGGCATAAATTGCAGAAGAGACGACAAGGATATTTAATCTAACAATTTTTGTCCCAAACCCATTGCCTTTTAAAGTCTTTAAAATAAGACCTGAGTTAGGAAAAAGACGTTTGGTCCCAAGTAAAAACTGAACAAATAAATGTGTTACTTACGGAACACCCGGCCTTGTTCGATTGTACACATCCAGAGCCATCGTTATTAATACAACAGGCCGTGTTTCTTTCCTGACCTTTGTCGAGATCGATTGCAGCATAGACATTAGAATCTCTCCGCATGCACGGTGAAAACTTGGCGCCTAGTTTGATCAAATCAGCCTGTAACACAAAATATTGATAGAATAAACGAAACATATAATACATAATTAGGAACAGGAATTATCCTTCCAAATAACACATAAGCTTGTTCAATACTCCAATGCCCATTATTGAAATTTGATGAAACTGACCTGTCGAGGGCCAATCCATAAGTTCTCTTTCACCCGGTAGGATTCCAGTTTTAATGCAAGATTAGGCTGAATGATCTCTTTTGAAACGGTGCGTTCGTCAAAGCCAATAGGGGCTACACCGTACACACTTATGGATACGATAAATATGATCACTTGTACGAAGGTCATCCAGTATGTAAACATAGGCCTGCGGAATGAAACGGTACTCAAGTTTAAAGTGAATATTATTAGGGGGGTTAGTCGAGGGTAAAGAGGCTTGCATTCTGTTAAAATATCTTTTTGAAATTGATATCCATTGGCAAAAGAGTTATGAATTTACTCAAGACTAAACCTGTGTTCACTTGCTTTATATACTCCTCCCTGATATTACCTAGGAAACTACAGTTCTAACCAATAACATAAAAATTATCGGACACTAAAAATGACTCGAAATTAAAAAAACAAATTCAGTGTTAAAAAGGACGAAGAAATACCAATACCTGTGTTTGTGGGAATTTGGTATTTTGGCAAAGGAGAAATCAAACAACCTTGAGAGTATGCCTTCGGTTGCTAGGCTTTCAAACCACCCCATATTTTCCTTTCTCCTGTCTGCGTTGCCCATACTTTCCGGAATGCGCCGATCGAATTCTCTTTCTTTGCGGCGGCCTCTGTCTTTAACATCCACGGGTCTCTCAAACCCCGCTTCAAACCCCAAATTTTCATCTCCGATGTGATGTGCCATTCCTGCACCCCTATGCTTTTTGACCATCCAAGAACCTCGGTGCTCTCTAGTGAGGGAATTAAACATAACAATTTATAACATCCAGTGTTTCTTTATGCTTCACGCTGTCTGATGTGAGAAACATTTTTCAAATACGTGTTCATAGCTTTCAAATGTATAGGAATCCATTCGAATTTATCCTAATTGCAAAATAAAGTGTATCAACCAAAGCAAGCTATCGCCAGACATACCCAACAAAACAATGGAAACGATTTAACAAAATTCACTAACATTTACTTCAATGAAGTAAAAATAATAATTCCATCTATTGCTTACAAGTTTTGAATGCCCCATCCACCGTCAACTTGATCTTCGTCATCGAGGTCATCGCCTGCTCCTGCTCTCTTCTCATCATCCGGGGTACGCAGTTCCTTTATCTGATGGTACATCATGCTAGTGCCCACAGGAGCCGAGAAAAAACGGTCGTCCAGGACAAGGCTACCCACCGCCCCACCGGAATTGGACTGTCCATGCTGCATAATTGAGTGCGACTATTAGGATTCAACAGCCTATCTACTTTAAGCTTAAAGTAACAGTTTAACTATAAAGGCAAATTATAGGTAATTATTGGTTTCATTATCTGTATCTCCATAGTTTGATATTGACAATAGAATTTTGGGTTTTTTTCCCCCGTTAATTATACCCTCAAATGTGGTTAGTGGGCTGCCTATATATATTCCGAGGGAAAATATTTTTATGAACTTAAAACGTAGAAACGTTAGTGTAACTCACCTTGCCAATATCAACGTCATCATCTTGATCGCGGTATCCAAGAGTCCCACAGTGTTCGTGGTAGGCAGACGGAGCAAAGCTTCTACTGTGCGCATGAGGTTTTCGTACAGACTTCTTAGATTTCGTCTATAAATCATAAAAGCATGTCAGGGTAAAGAAATATAGCAATCACTATGTTATAAACATCTTGGTTTGCTCGATGCTAGCGTAGCGGATCTCGTCATTAGGTGGATTCTCCTTTATTTCATCAGGTTGTAAAATTCGAGGCTAAACTTTGATTTACCTTGAATATTTATTTAAGTTCTTATTCAGAAATGCATCTGCCCCCCAAAATAGTGCTGTCATAAAGGAGGCAGAAATTCGTATATCAGAATAATCCTTAGCCTCCTTAATAAACTAGTGAAATCATTTATGAATATGACAAAGGAGATATATGAAATGTCAAGAATACTACAAACGGTTAAACGAATCAAATTATTGTTAAAACATGGAATTACCACTAAATCTTTGCATCCTTCGATTGCTGTTGATATAAACCCAGTTTGTTTTCTTTCCCTAATGTGTAGCCTACTGCATCTCCAACTAGACTGGTTGATATAGATGGGATCCTGGGCCGACCGACGAGGTCGAGATGCATCCGTTTCATCTTCTTCAGGTCTTTCCTTGCCTTGACCAATAATTTTATCCGATGCCAATTCGTCAAATCTAGCTTTCCATTTGTCTGAATCCACTTGATCTTCATCAACCAGTCCACAAAAATTGGCAAGCGATCTTGGGGGATAAAAACAAATCGATCATAAAACATTATATCATTTGATTTAAACGATTCAATAACAAGGATATAAATTATTATACGCGGGACGTGAAAAGCCCATGTTGCCGCCTCTCAAATGACTACTGCATCCTCTACACACACAGTGGTGTAACAGGTAATAACATTTATTACATTACTTTAAGTAGGGTACGGTACGTACAAAGTGCGGGGTCTAGGCCTACGGTACTAACTGTACTTGAGTCGATCATAGGTTATCATAACTTTTAAAGGCAAACGCTACTATCTAGTGGAAAATGAAAATAAATGTCATTTTTCTGAAACTTTGGTATTTGATTCTTGAAGTGTTTCTGGTCATAAAGATGGAAAAAAATCAATGGGTCGCCGTGCTCATTTTTGAATTACAGGGCTTCAAAATTTGGTATCTCAAAAGAACCAATGAGAACCAAAATGGGGGCTCATTTTGCAGTACTTCGAATTCATAGTTCATATTTGCTATTTATATTCACTCAATTTAAGTAAAATTAATAGATGTGGAGAGAGTATTATTTGGCCAATAATTCTATGCCTCTTTTTTATAGATTGCATTGATATTTTTATTCTGAAAACAACAAATACCTGATGCGAATTTTAAATTAACAAGAAATTTTGGCTGTGACCAAGGAAACAACGGTTTCCCCTGAATCCCCTTAACAAATATACACCCCTCCCCCCCCCCCCCCCCCCCCTCCTGATCGATCCCCACTGCACGCGGGAAAAAGCGTTGTCAAGGACTCCATCAATGTGCGTTACCAACGTTGCAAAAATTAGATGACGTCATTGCGTCGTCGCCGGCATCGGGCATTAGATGGCGAGAAAGAATGCCTAGGCCTGCCGAAAGGTTTCGCTAATATATGCCTTATAAATAAAGGCTGAACTTGATATTATAAACACATATTTAGGGGTAGAAAAGCATGCTCTTTCTGAATTTCATATTTTTGGCAATGTATTTCGAAGAGAAATAGCGTTTTTGCAGGCGAATTGTACATTTTCTCACAACCTGACTCAATAATGTAGGCCTACTTTGGCGATATTTTTGTTTACTTAGGCCTACTGAAAGGTTTTGCTCACCTATGCTTTATTTTAACAACTGACCTTGATATAACACATATTTAGGGGTAGAAAAGCATGCTCTTTCTGAATTTCATGTTTTTGGCAACTTATTTCGAGTAGAAATAGCTATTTTTATCAATTTGCGGGAGCGTAAAATCACCGCGATGTGTACGCAAGTGCGTCGGAAATTAAGGTGGGAATAGGCGGAATGGGGTTTTCCTTATAAGGGGGCAACGCGGACGCCCAAAGAACAGGCGGCAACAACTGGAACCTATATAAGGTTTCCCAGTACAAGCGCCTTCGGCGCTCGTACCGTCTTCGGCGGGGGAAACCTTAAAAAACTAGAAAAAACCCTATTTTTCACTATTTTTATAAAAACAATTTTATTTTTCTCCCCATCGAAAATAAATGTCATTTTTCTGATATTTTAATATATGATTCTTGAAGTATGTGTGTTCATGAAACTGAAAAAAAAATAATGGGTCGCCGTGCTACTTTCTGAATTACAGGGCTTTGAAACATGGCTGACAACCCAAAAATCTGCTGCTTTCAACGTGTTCTATATTTCCTAAACATGTCTATTTCAGACACCTACAATTATTTTTTGAATGCGATGACATACACTTTTTTCCCTATATATATTTAGAATATTACCTGCACTATATTGTAGAAAAATTTGGTACATTAGGAGTTTTCGTTTTTGTTTTATTCCCAAAACCGTGAAAGAAAAATGCAGCATTTCCCAATAGTCTTGTATACTAAATGGGTACAACTGAGAGTACCTACAGCTACTTCTGTTCCCAAACATGTCTACTTTAGACAGCTACAATTATTTTTTCAACGCGATGACATATATGTTTTTTCCTTTTGATATGTAGTATAACCTGTACTATATGTGTAGAAAATTTTGGAACAGTAGGAGTAGCCATTAATGGTTTATTTTATGCTATAAAACGTGAAAAAATGGGCCGTTTCTCCATAGACTGCAATGCTAAAGGCATAGTGCGTAAAATGCCCGTATATAATTTGGTATATGGAAAAGGGGGGCGTGGCAGTGAATTCGTGTGCAACATAACTCAGAGACCGACGCCCAGGTCTCCATTGAATTTCTGTCGGTCTCTGATATTGATATTAGGCTGAGTCCGACTGTCTCCAATGAAATTAACAAGTGATAAAATTATCTTTTCTTATTCTGGGTTATTTTTTAATTACCATATAATACCCCCTTTTTTCGGTCTCTGTAAAATCCTGTCGGTCTCCACTGTTACAATTTGACAGAGACCGACGGTCTCTGGGCTCCCAATTAGTGAGGCTTTTACAAATTCGATAAGCAGAGAACAAAAAAGCATATAGGCTTATAGTTGCGCTTACCCCAAGTAGGTGCTATCTTTGCGTTCAAATGTTAAATTCCAATGATCTATAAATTATTGAAACTCACGATGTAAATTTGTCCCATGCGGATGGATCCTTTGGCTTAGATCCCATCGGAGCGTCATCAACCATGAATGCCTGTCTCTCACGGAGCTCTATATCATCTTGAGAGAGCGCCATGTTTAAAGAATATGGTTTCCTACAAATCAATAAAATACTAATAAACACCGTTAAAAACTGGAGGGAAAGAACAACCGATATTATACTTCTTTCTTATATTATGTCATATATGGAGGTTACCGTACGTAGCCTACTGTTAGTGTTGTGAGCAAGAGTATATTGGACTGTTTTAATTATTTACGATACCGTACTTGAAGTTGTTTTTAAAAATTATTTGCCTAGTCTTTTTTCAGGGGTCGTACAGGTTAAAGTATATATCTCCCTGCTTGAACCTACAAAAAATTCATGTGGTGGAGGCTAAATTTAAAACCGTATACATGCGGATTCGAAAGCAGAGACCATGCAGAGTAATTTCAATGACAATGTGTATGCATGGTTTAACAGCGTGGTATACCGTGTCTTCCTGATTTAATGTAGGACCTAAAAGAACCGAGAACGTAATCGGTACAGCTGTTCCAGGTGGGTGAATACACCAGTAAATATCCGGTGGTAGAGAATAAAAGAATGAAATTAATGCATGCCTACTACCTACAGTCTAGGCCTACCGGGTTAAGTTTAAACATGCATGTTCTCATAATGCCATGCCCATAGCATAGGGTACCGTACCATAGGCCTGTAATATATTTGCTGAGACTAAAGAGTTGCATGTGATTAGCCAAGAATAGCTTGGCCCCAAGTAAACATGTCAGGTAAAACTAAAGTCACCAAAGAACAAACCGTCACAGATCAGTGCAGATCAAGCCCCGGGATCAAGCACATCTACTGCTTTGCTGTGTGAGTTTGATCAGGGACTTCCCACCCAATGATCAATCTGCATGTGTAGCTATGTGTTTGACAAAAATCTGAGACTGTGAGAGTAAACTAAATTAAATATAAAAGTCAAACAAAGCGATTCAAGGGTGCGTTATCTTATTTACCAAACAAATGGATCTCCAGCTAGCCCGAGCCTCCAACCCTGGCTTTTAGCAGTGGTGATGTGAGATCGCGGAAGTAAACACAAACCTAACTAGCCTAGGCATTAGCGAGCACAAGCGTTGTGGTCGAAGTCCGATACTGAACTAAGTAAAGCAGGAAGGGTCCGGTATCAAGCCTACTTACAGCAGCAAATGTGGTTAATGCTACTTGAAAACGCTGAACCTAGGTGACCCACAACTAGTATTGCTGAACATCAATACAGAACAATTGAATACGCAACAAACCTGAGGCAATGAACTCTTCCCGACCCGACTCACACCATAATATCTTTAACCGAAGCTGACCTCATCATGCACTGCCACTGGGTCCGAGTTGCAAACCCACAAGGCGATGGTTATAACTGCCTCTAACTTCCAAGCCTAAGTTTAAATTAGGGGACATGAGAACAAAACCAGTATAGATGAACATTCTATGTATATATCCTAATACGAGAAGTCTGATTTTAGTACTATAGAAATCAAGAAAGATGGAAAGCTGAAGACAAACTCACCGACCGCCTGCAGACGCGCCTTGATCAACCTCTGGTATAGGGGACGCATATTTCCCCCGACACCACCTTAGCAGTCGTCAACTTCCGGTGTTTTGTAGTCACTTCTATAGAAAATAATGTTGTGCAACCGAGTGCATGGGAAGACTATTTGGTGACTGCTACTCCTTGCATTTTGATATTAATATTGTAACCCCAAGCAGGCACCCCGGAATTAGTCTTGTAAGGTGTGTAACATTTCGATCTTTGCTTTTATCTGCCATCGTCAGACTATATCATCTAGGGCAGACTTAGATAGTCTGCCGATCTCTATACACAGTACCTGTAGCGATATAGCACTTGGTTTGGTCAGCCTGCGCCTGACTAGGGCAGACTAGGCTATCTAGCCTAGGGCCTTACTGCCCTTAGGCTGTAGGGGATGGCGAACACCAGACCTATAGGCCCCAGTCGCGCAGGCCCAGCTCTGGACCATATTTCTATGTCTGGACTTATAGGCCCCAAGGCCCGTTCGCGTTGGACTTATAGGCCCCGGGACGTATAGGCCCAGATACGTCAGACTTATAGGCGTGTTCCACAGGTCGGAATAACCTTATGTCCCAATCGGTTTTACCAACGAAACAATGCTACGGTTTTTCACGGTTTGCATCGGTTTTGTGCGCACAGGTTGTTGTTCCAACCAAACCGAATGGAACCAAACCAAGGGTGTGTGCAACTGGTCGTTTCTCATCGACTCGGAATAAAATAGATTTATTACGTCAATTCCAGACCGAAACTGTCCTAGCCTATTCATTCCGATGGTAAGCACAACTGGTCGGAACGTCTGTTCGGTTCCATTCGGTTCCATCGGTTCCATCAAAAACCGACCAGAAACCGATGAAAATCAAACAGGTCGGATTATCGTTTTTAGCCCTTCGGTTCGTTCGGTTTGCCTAAAATATTCCGACGGTGATATTCCGTTCCGATTGGGCCGAACCAAACAGATTGCGATGTGAACAACAGGTCGGAATTATTCGGTTCGGCTCCATATCACCGTCAGAATATTTTAGCCGAACCGAGCGAACCGAAGGGCTTAAAACGATAATCCGACCTGTTTGATTTTCATTGGTTTTCTGGTTGTTTTTTTCATGGAACCGAATGGAGACGAACAGACTTCTCGGTCTGGAAGTGATGTAATAAATTTATTTTATTCCGTGCCGACAAGAACCGACCAGTTGCACATGCCCTTTGTTCGGTTCGGTTCGGTTCGATTGGAATAACAACATTTGATCACCCAGTGCGGACAAAACCGATGCAAACCGAGAAAACCGTAGCATTGTCAGGGTATCCCAAATCACTCAGAAATGTGGTTGCCCGGTGGGCAACCAAAACCTCAAAAGTGGTTGCCCAGCCATTGAACATGGTTGCCCGGGATTTTTATTAAGCTTAAGAAACTGTAAATCAAAGAAGCAGAGGATGTTTTTTTAAACAGCAGATAAAATTCAAAATCTTACATAATTATTGTGTAAGGAAACAGTTGATTTTTTAAAACAGCCATGCCAGTAAAAACTGTATTTAAAATAGGTGCCTTTTGATATTGCTCCCAAATGTAAATTTATCTTGCCAACATGTATCTTAAACTTCAGAAATGATAAAAAATATTAAAAATAAAACAGAAATTCATTGAACAATTACTGGGCGGCCTGGAAGAACTATAATGTAGAGGGCTCAGTCCGATTCTATACTGTTCTTATAACATAAGAACTTGTATCTGAGTACCATCGAAATATCTATGAACACTAATGTTTGATATCTCTAGTAGAATTCGCTTAACCTTTCAAGAAAATCTTTGTTATATTGTATAGTGTAATTTATACACTATCTAATCATATTTTATGTGTTCAAAAATCTTTTTTACTGCGGCCAGTAACGCAACTACACCATTCTGTGCGGACAGTTATGTCACGTCCCACTACATGTTTTTGTACTTAAGCCCCCCTCATTGGCACTGTAATTAACACCTGATGAAGCCCAATCAGCGGCGAAAGCTTGTGATTTAATAAATAACAAATAATACAAGACAAGGGTTTATCCTTGAACACCAACCACATCACCCACACCGGCAAACCAGGTATACTACGTTCCCTCTCCCCCCTTCTTCTTATAACAATACAATTTCAATATGTAATAATGTATAAAGGTAGCGTTGCAACCCTAGGCCTAATGTTTTTGTAACAAGTGCTCCACAAAAGATACACTGTAGAGTAGATTAGCTGTACTTTAGTACTTATGTAAGAAACAAAAAAAGATAGGCATGGTCTGGAAGACCTATTTGATTAATTTAAAATATTTCCCAACGGCAGACTTTGCAGCCACATATATAACTTGATATGATTTCATAATTTTGCTACACGGAGAATATTTCATTCATATTACCCCCAACTATGTTCCAAATCTTAGCACTTAGCCCAAAATGTCCGTTTTCCAGGCCTTGAATATATCTTTGAAATATTGTCCAAAGATGTTCGAAAATGTTACTGATAGAAAATGGGTAGCTTTCTCAATGCTATATGAAAAATTAATGTATCAATCTAATGATAGCATCGTGATACATGTATAATGGAAATAAATTAGTTTGGTTTGGGCCAGTTGCCCGCCGGGCAACTGACCATACATTTTTGGTTGCCCAGACAAAAAATATGGTTGTCCCGGGCGCCCGGGCACCCGATTTGGCGGACCCTGATTGTTTCATTGGTAAAACCGATTGGGACATAATAGGGGTGTTCCACAGGTCGGAATAAGCCTTCGGCTGTAATCGGTTTTAATAAGAAACCAAGCACATCGGTTTCCATAGGTTTCCATAGGTTTCTCACGCAAATATATGCTATTCCGACCGATCCGAACCTACACATGTTGGTCTGTTCACCTGCTCGGCTCGGATGAAATGCAACGTCGGTTTTAAAAAACAAAATATACATCGGAACCATTCCTTTTCATTCCGTTTCATTCCGATGTCGCTCATAAGTTGTCCCAACTGCTCGGAACGTCCGTTCGGCTCCATTCGGTTCCCATCGGTTTCATCAAAAACCGACCAAAAAACGATGAAAATCAAACTGGTCGGATTATCGTTTTTAGCCCTTCGGTTCGCTCGGTTCGCCTAAAATATTCCGACGGCTCGGTTTCGTTTCGTTTGTTTGTGTATTCTATCAAGTTTGGGGTCGGGGGGGGGGGGAGGTCTGATCTATCATTACTCTACCTAATAGGGGTAGCCGGACATGTGTATTCATGCAGGGTCAGTCAATACACACTAGTGAATATATATGTGTATTCATGCTGGGTCAGTCAATACACACTAGTGAATATACATGTGTATTCATGCTGGGTCAGTCAATACACACTTGTGAATGTGTATTCATGCTGGGTCAGTCAATACACAATCATACAGGAGGAGGTACAGGGGCATGTACATGGGGACGTACAGGAGGAGGTATCCTCCAGTAACATGTACATGATACTGTATTACATGTGAGTAATATTGCTAAAATGAAAACAGAATACACAACCCAAGTGTAAAATGGGGGAAAAAAATCCCCCCCCCGACACTCCCTCCACCCCCGCCCCCCAAATTGATTGAATAAACTTAAGGAAAGCATTAACCCCAAGTGTAAAATGAAAACAGAATACACAACCCAAGTGTAAAATGAAAAAATAAAGTTTTTGAAGCCGGGGCCTAGAAGTCCTACACCTCTGTAACGGTTGGGGCCTATAAGTCCAGAACTGGGCCTATAAGTCCAATCGCCGGGACCTACCGGGGCCTATACGTCCAATGCGCGGGGCCTATACGTCTGGGCCTATAGATCTGCACCCCGGGATGGCTGCAGAGGGGGGGGGATCCCCCACAGACACAGTTTCGGGCACAGGCACAGACACAGTTTCGGGTACCGGTACCGTAACTTAATTGAGACAGATGTGGTTGTGGCGGGCTTTGTGGGGTACTAGTAAATAAACTTTAACTGACTTCTATTGTATGCCAAAGACTATACAGGATTGTACCGTATGCCAACACATCATCGAACACGTCAAACAAAACACTCTCCAAATCTGGCAAATCACCAGTCACCAACCTACTGGAAACAATTAATGTCTGGAGCGAGGCACTTCAACACCACCTGCCCATAGATGTAATATACCTGGACTACCAAAAGGCTTTCGACACCGTTGCCTCACAAAAGACTGATACAACAAGTGCAAAGTTTTGGCATCAATGGTAACATCATCAAATGGATCTGTGGATTCCTCACCGGCAGAAGACAAAAAGTGAGTGTAAACGGCAAAACATCCAAGTGGACTCCAGTCATAAGCAGAGTTCCCCAAGGCTCAGTACTTGGACCAGTCTTATTCTGCCTATTTGTGAATGACTGCCCCAAGGTTACAGACTGCAGCATAGGGATGTATGCTGACGAGGACTGGGCATACAAGCTGCAGATGCGCTTCCATCCCGACAAATGTAAAGTGCTAAACCTAGGTCACAACAACCCAAATCATAGCTACACCATGATGAATGAGAAGGAAGAACAGCAAGAATTGGAGACCACAACGGAAGAAAAAAATCTGGGGGTCACAGTAGACGAGAGGCTGACCTTTGCAACCCATGTACAGAACGTTGTCCAGAAGGCTAGCCAGATACTAGGTGCCCTGTGGAGGAGGTTCAACTTCATGGGCCCAACCATGTTCCTACAACTCTACAAAAACCTGGTTGTGTCTGGTCGCCATCCTATAAAGACCTCAGCAACATGATTGAGAATGTACAGCGCAGGGCCACCAAACTAGTACCACAGCTGCGTGAACTCCTCTATGAGGAACGACTCCACCGACTCAACCTCCCAACGCTACAATACCGAAGAAGACGGGCTGATCTCATCCAGGCATTCAAGATAATTAACAACATCAACCTGCTAACACAAGACACTGACTGCAAGGTCTGCGTGTCGAGACAGATGTTCGAGTTGTCCTATGCCAAGAATACAAGGGGTCATAACAAAAAATTCCAGGTCCAACATGCCCATGGACACCGCTCCCGCTTCTTTGCAACAAGGGTGACACCTGCTTGGAACCAGTTAAGCTAAATAGCCGTCAACTCTTCTACAGTACTCCAGTTTAAAATAAATCTCAGCCATTGCCCAACCAAAAAATCACTCCTATACATCCACTAAATTCTAAAATGTTTAAATTCAATACGCAAAACCCACCATGCGCACACACACTAATTAACGTCTAGCGTCTAATATTATCCTTAAGGCATATATATTGATGGATACAGGTGAGATGTCATGGCGAATCATTAAAAGCTAATCGTCATAAGACCCCACAATATAACAATACATATGGTACCTAGTGAGGCTATAGGGCCTACCTATATAATATAAGTATTGACTATTGTTGCCTTATTAGTAATATTATAGATGGCTCTAAAATTACAACCCCCCCCCCCCCCCACACACACACATACACCAGACCTGGGGTAACTTGAGACAGCTTAATATTGCGCTTTTTTTCTTTGATTGAGCACTGTTTAAAGATTTAGGATAAAAGTTGATAAAAAGATCGTACCGGTATATTTAGAGATCCATGCCAAATAATCACTGCATGTTTTAGATTTAGCTGTAATCGGTATGACTAAAAGGTGCATGCCCCTGCACGGCCCTGCATGCCCCATAATTCATGGTTCATAATTCCCATAAAACTACTTTGCTGATGTAATTATTCGACATTAAACAATAATGAACCGTATTTGATAACCCCATTACCAGTGGTCGAAATAAGGAATAAAAACAGGTTGCTACTGGCAAGCTACAGGCAAGCTACTGACAAAATCAAGTTGCCCGTCAGAATTTTTGGTTACCCCCAAATTTTCCAGTGTAATTGATATCTTATATTGTATTTTAGTTTGATTTTTCAAGGCCTTGGAAGGCATATCTAATGTTTATTTATATTCATAAATGGCTGTTTATAGAAGTCTTTCCAGCGGAAAAATCATGCGTAATAAAACAGATATTTTTTACACTATTTCCAATATTTTCTAGAGAAGACAAAAATAAGTTATTTGATAATATGTACCACCAAGTCCCCTAGGCCAAGTTATTCCTATTTATTATACACGCATTGCTCTGAAAACAACGTATCTAGAGTGATTTATGCATAATGCGTATTTCACTATAGTGATTTACTGGGGTTGTCATGGGAACCAATCTGTTTTTTTTTTACTAAGATTAAGGTAAAATTAAAATTCATGACTCGATCTGTTTCTATTTTCATGATTGAAAGCATGTATAATAAATCTGTTAACTAACTCAATGGTTTCAGTCGCTTAGAATATTGCATTAATGTCCTTAATATATATTTAACAAATACGGCAATAAAACTATCCCAGGAAACCAATTTTTACTATCTTTATTTGCTGCAGGTTACCTCAAGTAAAAGAACCATCGATGAACTAATGACTCACATGACTTCCAGTTTGGATTTTGAGGTGGTTAGACGAGGGTGAAGCGTCCTCCCCTTTTTTAACTTTTTTTTCCAGATCAGGGTTACATACTTCGGTAATCTTGCGGATAGAGATACGTTTTGATACTGGGAACTATCAGATCAAAGTTTTAACAAAGAACTGGAAGTAATTATCTGTATATCCAAGAAACTCTTGTCGACAAACATGTGGTGAGGCAGGAAGCCATTGCTGCTCCCAACGGTTTTTGAATCGGAGGGAAAAAGGGGACTACAGCAGAATTTGATACCTAAAAACATATCGAACATTTTGATAAATACCCAAGGTCACATAATATCAAAGCTTATTAGTAACAGACGAAGGGTTTCAAGAGAAATACAGTTTCTTATTCCCGCCGATCGTTTGATTTGGATTAACGTTCACATATTGCTTGATCAACTGGAATTATCGCTCAGATACACCCACACTATAGCTTCAATTTGAGCAGTGGAGAACTGTCTCTCTGACTTGCATATACTTGGACTAATTGTTGTTTATATATGTGAAGACATCGTGAAAATTATGTGCATTATGATAATCTAGCCAGTGAAGCAGGACTTACTGGGATCCCAGCTGAGCGTATATTTGCCTAGCCTATTGACATAGCACTATACCAGTGGCACCACCCGGTGTTTATTGTTGGAAGTACATAAATAGTTGTGATTATCCTCTGTAACAATGGAAGCTGCACTCAACTTACAATCCTTGATTATGTCTATGCCATTATGTCTATGGCAGATCAGGCTGAAATATACCACCAAGGACAGATGGACTCCTTTGCCCAGCTGTTCCGCCTGTTGAAGGCCAAAGAGCGGCTGGAACAGTGTGAAGAAGAAGTTGTGCCCAATGAGAACATTGAAGAGGAAATTGTGCCCAATGAGAGTGAGAACTTTGAAGAGGAAATTGTGCCCAAAGAGAACTTGACACAAGATGATGGATTGGAGGAACATGAAGGAGTCATGCACAATGAAGCCGCCCAACAACTTGTACAAGGTGATGTGGAGCTAGTGAGGGACACACACTGCCAGGGAGAAGTAATCCAGAAAATTACCGTGGCAAGACATTTATTTGTGGAAAGTAAATTGGTTATATTTAACCAGATCTGAACGCTTTTAGATTGTTTTTATATTTAAAAATAAAGGATCCTTCCCCCCTCTCTATCCCTCCTACCTACAATATCCATTTGATTTAGTGTTAAATACTGTAGCCTACACATCACCAATGTAATGAGTAGGCTCCAACACCCGCCCTATAAATAGCTTACATCTTGTCAACAAGCCTGTGAGCACAGGTGGCGAGGCAAGCATGTCAGTGGTGTCGTGTGCTAACCGCACTCAAGTTTGAATGGTTCATAGGCATAGGACCAAAAGAAGTGCTGATCCTGATGTTCCTGTACCATGAATGTATGTATTCCTCCAATAAAAAATGTATCATACGATTATATGTTTCGATTAAGACCAACCAATATGCCGTACGTGTTGTTAAAGTTTGTGAACAGGTCGATATATATGGCATGGGTATTACTGGGAAAGACCGAGAGATCATGCGACGGCTTCAATTTTTAGTTCAGTGGCAATCCGCCTCTTCTCAGAGGGCTGGGTGGTCGCGAGTGGTCCAGAGTATAACCGCGAGATATTACGATTTGTATAGGGTTTGCTATGGTTAGTGTTAGGTTATATGAACAAGTAAAAACAGTTGCCGGCGAACTACCCTCCACCCAGCCGTCCCGTTCTCCACCCCACCCCACCCGGGCCTCGGTGCTGTTCACTCAGTCAGTGAACAGAGCTTCTAAGTTCTAAGATCGCTAGCCACAGCGGCTGTTCCATGCTGCTTCCCTGCCGCTGTCCCATGAACCCTTTGCACACGCACCTATAGCGGAAATGGCGCTCTTAGGGCTCCAACGTGGTGGCGCAAATGGCGGTTGGCAAGTCCCAACCCATCCCCATAGGATTACTATAGGAATATCGAGAATCTATTTTAAAGCCTAGATTGATTATTTCTTCTGACAAAACTTGGAGAGGACATAATATAATTGCGATTTCATGGTAAGGATGTTGACTATAGGTATGTTTAATAGGAAAACGGCATGATCTCCGTGAGTTCTCTATAGACTTGGGTCTTGACCATGAAAGCCTGGGGCGACGGAAATGAGTCTCAGGCGGTTTTGGTCGCCGACCGTCCAGGAGAAATGGAACATGTTGGCTACAAATTTCTGCTCCCTAAGTGTCATTCCAGAGGCACATCAGCATTATATTGTGTATTCACAGTATTGGCTCAATAATGTAACCTTTCAATTTCTCTGGGTCCAGTTTGGGCCTGGAGGTGAATGAATATGTTTATTGTGTATCTAGACATGTTGCCAGATCAATAAAGTGAAATTTGATTACTGTAAACGTATTTATTTTCGCGCACTAAGGCCTTTTCGCGCGGATTTGAATTCGCGCAACAAGGAAGTCGCACACCTTGTTTATGCAATAATTACACCTTTCGCACAGGATTTATTTTCACGCACAAAGGTGGGTGCGCGAAAATAGCGAAAATAAATACTGAGCGAACATTAATACGTTTACAGTATGAAGGGATAGTATTGGTGCGATAGCCTGTGTATTTTTCAAAACAAATGTCTAAAGGTGAGAAAAGAAGTCCAAGAAGATTGGGGAAAAGTATGTGCAGATTTATGTGAAGCGTACAAATGGTAGAAATAAATACCAAAAAGTGTAATTTAATTTGAGACCATTGTAATCAGTTGTATGGCTTGCCATATATTTTTTTTCTGTGCTGACGAATTGTGTTCGGTCATAAAAAGTTTCAAAGCAAAATACATGAGCTGAAATCAGAAAACAGTATTTCCGCTAAGGAAAAATGAGTTGAAGGTATTAAACCATATGAATGTACACAAGACAAGGAGGGAGGGTAAGATGTAACCTAGATGTGATCTACCCTGACAGGAGACGGTTATTTGTTGACATATTGAATAAAGTTGTAAAAAAAAACAAAAAAAACTAATGACTCTCTCTCCCCATTACCCCCACTCACTCCCCGTTATTCCCGCTCACTTCCCTTCCTCCTTATTATCTCCACTAACTCCCCATCACACGCCAATATCTCTAGTAGAAAATGACTTAGATTGGACAAAAATGTCTGGTTTGAACGTTTAAAGGAGATTGCTTGGGGCATGCGCCTTTTAGTCACACCCGCTGTAATTAGAGGGGCGGGACGGAAATCACAGTTTCGGGTAATCGATAATGCTGTTTGTGTGAGAGTTGATATATAGGTACCAGAGCTACACATGCAATTGTACTGTAAATGCATGTAACGTATTTGATATATACAAGAGAGGAATTAGGCTGACGGAGTGTTGGATTTTTTACCAACACAGCGTTAGCTAATAGGTTGGGTGTTTATACATTGGTAAAGAGGGATATGTTTTCAATTTAGGCCAAAAAAAGGCAGGGAGGGGAATGTTTTTCTATGTAGGGGGTTGGTGGTGGGGGTAATCGGAAACACACCTATTTTTGGTGGCCTTATTGATTTGACCAGTGAAAATTAAGTATTATTCTATTACTTGGTCATGAAACTAAGTACAATTACATTAAGTTATATTTCGATTTCATTCATGATATATCCTAAGTATTATTCTATTACTTGGTCATGAAACTAAGTACAATTACATTAAGTTATATTTCGATTTCATTCATGATATATCCTTGTGGCCTTTAAATGTAGGCATATATAGAATAGTCAATCAGAAAGTCAATCAAAAAGTCAGAAATGTCATTCGTCAAGTCAGAATAGTCAATCAGAAAGTCGAAATAGTCAATCAAAGTCAATCAGAAAGTTAGAAAAGTCAATCAGAAAGTCAGAAAAGTCAATCAGAAAGTCGAAATAGTCAATCAAAAAGTCAGAAAAGTCAAAATAGTCAATCAGAAAAGTCAAAGTAGTCAATCAAAAAGTCATTTTAATCATTTAACTAGTCAAACAAAAAGTCAGAAATAGTGAATTGAAAAGTCAAAATAGGCGATTGAAAAGTCAAAATAGTCAATCGTAAGGTCAGAAAAGTCAATCATAAAGTCGAAAAAGTCAATCATTAAGTCAGAATAGTCAACCATCAAGTCAAAACAGTCAATCAGAAAGTCGAAATAGTCAATCGAAAAGTCATGAAGTCAGAACAATCAATTGGAAAGTGAAATAGTCAATCGAAAAATCAGAATTGTCAATCAAAAAGTCAATGGCATTTTGCGGTTAGGAGCAAGTCCCTAGAGAAGGCAGATGAAAAAAAAATGATAAAAAAAAAATTCCGTCCTAATGGGATTTTAATGACATTTGCGGTTTGGAGCATTTCAATGGCATTTTGCAGTTGGGAGCAAGACGCTAGACAATGTAGATGAAAAAAAAATGATAACAAAAAAATTCCGTCCTAATGGGATTTTAATGACATTTGCGGTGGAGGAGGAGGAGGGATGGAGGAGGAGGAGGGATGGAGGAGGGGGGATGGAGGGTTGGAGGGTGCAAGGTCAGATGAGTGGTTGATTTCTGGGAAAAGTGGTGGCACCACATTAGAAACTATATATAAATGTATTTTCAGTTCTAAACATCACACAGTTATGAAAGAAAGACGAAAAGATATTGTTATGATCATTAGAATACTTCTGCATCAGAATTATTTTTGTACATCCTTAAATTAACAAGAATTACAAGCATAGGCTTGTGTATAGCGGGCTTTTAATTATTCGAATTAAATATAATTGTAATTATAAGTAAAAATTAAGTATATTTTTTTATTATAAGTATAAATATAGGTCGATTAGAGAGAGAGAGAGAGAGAGAGAGAGAGAGAGAGAGAGAGAGAGAGAGAGAGAGAGAGAGAGAGAGAGAGCCTGTGTCTGGAATCCGTGAAAAAATGTTCCAGTGTTAAATCTCCATAAAGAAAATTATCGATCGAAATGCAATCTTAAAATCGCCAAAATCTCTTAAAAAACTAAACTAAAATGAAATTCGTGCAATAATCCATTTAATTAGCCTACAACCTAGAATAGATACATCATAACACAGCCATTTTGAAAGATATATGACCCCCCCCCCTCTATGCTTGTACAGACCTAAAAAATCTTTCGCCGAAATTCCAGATAAATCCTAAATCTCCGATGTTCAATTCTGATAATAAAATTCCATTTCGAACCGATCTTAAAAGTCAAAGTCCGACGAACATAATGATATTTAACTGCTGAGAATTTAACAGCAGATGGTCAAAACAATGAAATGAAGTATTTAAGTTGTTATATATGATAAACCACCGTGTGGCCGTCGTCTACCATGATAAAAATCGCCATTTTGACAAGCCCTCTTCTCAGCACTGAAGCTTAATTATGGACCGACATTAAGAAACCGAACATCGTCGAAAATAAACAATGTCATGATCATTCAACACAACTAACATTTAAATCAAGACAAAATACATCATATGTAATACCTTTGGCGATATCATTCACAATACTTCCACCGTTTGGAACCAATAATTATCTGCTCAATGAACGTAGCTGAACGTCGCCGAATACATAGTCTAGAGTACCCAACGATCAGCCATACATATGTATCGAGGATCGTTAGCGAAAACCCCCCATTATCGCCCACTCTGCGAACCAAAGAAAACACCTTTAAAATTTATTTAATGAATCATATAAAGTAACTAAAGAGATAGGAAGCTTAATATGACTATTATTAAAGATCCCAAATGAACGATTCTGTTCATAAATGAACATTTCAAAGGAATTGGAGACTAGGCCTGAACGGTAACTAGTGAGTGCTATGTGTAGTGTCAGGCCTATACACGTGTGTCTACGCAGACTGCACCGAGTTAGTGAATGCAATTTCCAACTGGGACTGATAGCCGAGTGGGCTAAGGCGTTGGACTGGCACACACTCCATAGGTCGCGGGTTCGAACCGCGTGAGCGGACGGGTAAAATTTCTTTAGGTAAATGACATAGGCAGAGGTGAGAGAGAGAGAGAGAGCGAGCGCAGTAGGTGTCCAATCATTGGGAACGGGGAGCGGGAGCGGGGGAGAGAGAGAGAGAGAGAGAGAGAGAGAGAGAGAAAGAGAGCGGGAAAAATATTTAGTTTCCAGGGCTGAGAAACCATTTTTAAAAAAAAAAATTCCAAGGCAATTTGCCCATAGGAACGCAGTAGGGGTCCAATCACGCAATTACGCAAAGAGGAGCAAGAGATATAGAGAGAGGAGAAGAAAGGAGGAGAGTAGGAGGACACCACTTGTCAACCCTAGAGCTTTTAATACATAGGGTCTACAGAAGGATTATGGAAGGCCTCTGAGAAGGATTATACTAATTTATAGGAGGAGGAGAAAGAGAGCGTTTGACGACGAAGTAGGGGTCCAATCACGCAATCGAACCAGTTCAGCTGCAAAACGCAGCACCAAACCCTACCTATGCCTACCGAAACCAGAACTAAGCCTACGATAAGCTTACATAGAGATTATAACGTGGAAATTCTGTGAGTAGTATATGGCATTTTAGGATTGCAGCGTAAAGTGACGGCTCCCGGCAGACCTGTATGTCGACGCGTCCCGTCAGCCGCAATTGCGCAGCATTCGGATTTCCCCTCAGATCTAAAGGCAACGTTGAAGGTGGCGATCGTAGTGAGGGCCGTCCTCGGGCCGACCCATAAGCTTATAGCGGGACGAGCCCGCTATAAAAAAGTTGGACATCTGGACTTTATTACTCTGTGGTCAACACTACCCCCTAGCTTAGCCCTGAGCCTTTCACATCACAAACTATTCAGAGGGTTTAATGTATAAAATATTATCTTGGCTTCTAAACAAGATAGAATTATGGAATAAAGACCAAAAGTTTTCTTATGTTAAGGAGAATATATTTACACATGACAAATTTTGTACGTCCTTTAATTTAAAAAGATGTTGGTTGTGGGAACTGCTAACCGTGAGGAAGGGTGAATTGTTGATCGTTGAGTGGGTGAAAATAAAGACTTCTGGGGAGGAATCTGTATTTACACTTTTCTTATTTTTCCAGACTTATAACAAATTGCCAACGTTTCAGTACTCTCATACCTTCGTCAGGGCTTAAGTCCAAGTGACTGGTCTCTAGTACAGACAGCTTTATATACTAGTCTAGTGCATGATGGGATACTAGGTTTAGGTAAAGTCAGCAGTGCAATGTTACAATTAGTTGTAGTACAAATAATTAAGTTTCATGTTGCAGCAATAGTTTCGCATTAAATTTTCACAATACATTTTTGTCACTTTTTTTCTGTATAACTTTGGTTATCAAAACACATTAAATAGATTTAATAATTGGCAGGCCATTAGTAATAGTTGTGACAGTAGTCATTCATTCATTTTTTTAAAAACAGTTTCATAAGGGTCTAGGCATAAAGAGTCTAGTGACTAATTCAGTGGTGAGATATTAGAGATATGGTGGTTGATGTTATCAGTCCTTATGGCGACGTCATTGGTAAATAGATATAAATAGCGTTACATTTGGTCTTCGTAAAGTTTGGTTAAGATCGTGAAATCCAATGCTAGTGAGGGATTCATTGAATTCAATGTTTGGGTAATTCCCACCAAAAAGGCTTTTTTAATTTTATAGTCCTTGGGTCTCAGATAAACTGGTGGCACTTCGGGACTTGGTTTAGGTGCGTTTAGGTGGGTGGTTCCTGAGTCTGGTGTAGTATGGACTTCGTTGGTCTGTTTTGCGCTCGGCCAGTCTGTGTTTTGGTCTTGTGGCTCCGGAGTTTGATGTGGTGTGCTGGAGTTGGAGGAGCTGGAGGAGCTGCAAGAGGAGCTCCCAGAGCTTGTGCTGCTATTGCAGCTGGATGTACAGGAAGAGCTTGATGGTGAGGTGGTGGTTGGGCTGGATTCATATCCAACCAAGGACACGATGGGGGCTTGAGTCGGTGTTGGGGCTGCTGGTGGAGGAGGCTCATATGTGCCTTCATCGGCGGCAGGTAGTAAGTTCAGAGAGAGGATTTTGTGGGCTCCAATCAAAGTGTTGAGGGATTTGGTAGCCTCTATTTCCTGGAGAGCTGTTAGGTTAGTTAGTGGAGTGGTAGATGGTAAGTTCTTATGGAGGCCTAAGTCATGATAGTCGTTAACTAATTTAAAAAGTTGGACATCTGGACTGTGGACATCTGGAGTTTATTACTCTGTGGTTACACTGGGGTAACACCACCATCCCCACTGGGCTGGCGCTGGGCCTAGCCTGGCACTGGGCTGGCGCTGGGCCTTTCTGGCCTGTCTCTGATCTGATAAGAGGTAAAGGGCCTGCCTCTGATCTGATAAGGGGTAAAGTTCTTAGTCAGGTGATCATTGCCCTAATGAGTTTCTCTGATGTGACCCATTATGCCGAAAACAGAAGTAGGAAACACTCCTGAGATATAAACTGAAATGTTATGCCACTAGGTAAACGACCGAAACTTTTCTCTAGGGTGAGGAATAGAATAGGAAAGACAGGAAAAGGGAAAAGGGGGAGAAAAAGTGGCTCAAACAGTCGGGGGCCACGTTTGTCAATATACAATGTCTTCTCCTCTTAAATCCATAGTAAAACGCTACCGCGAATAATCCCATTTCGGTTGTCCGAATAACTCGTTTTTCTCCCTATTTCTTTGCAGAAGCTAACATGCCAAAAAGAAAATCGGCCAAAAAAGGTGAAGGAAGGCAGAGTAAGTATTTTAAAAGCAAAGACGGACACAATAACGGAGACGGAAACCCTCCAGAGAAAGGATTGCACGTATCGGTATCAGCATCAGCATCTCACAATTCAGTGCCTGTATCAAACGACCTCTCAACTGTTTCGATGAGATGTGACCTCAAGTTTTTTGAGAAGCCATGCAAAGAATTGGCAAGAGCTTTACTAGGAAAGAAATTAGTGAGGATTCTAAGCAACGGAGAGCGTCTTTGTGGCACAATTGTTGAAACAGAAGCATACATCGGGGGCGAAGACAAAGGTTCTCATTCGTTCCAAGGAAAGAGGACTGCAAGGAATGAAGCAATGTACATGACACCTGGCACTGTCTATGTCTATCATATCTATGGAATGTATACCTGTATAAACATATCAAGTCAAGGTACCTATATCTAAGTCTTCTATTCTTACTCTAGTAGTGTCGTGTTTAAAAAGACGGTTATTAAGAAATTTTGTATGTGTATCTAAAAGGAATATAGTGGCACGAGTACTCTTTTTTTCAATTCTTTATTCAGACATTTATTTATCATCAGGTTTCCTTTTTTATAACCGATTATTAATACCTATTTCAGGAGATGGTGCTGCTGTATTGATTAGGGGTCTTGCTGCCATTGAGGGACAGTCAAATATGCGAAGCTTTCGTGGAAAGAAAAGATCAGATGGTGGAAAGAATCTCAAGGAACATGAACTCTGTAACGGACCTTCTAAACTCACTCAAGCACTTGATATATCCAAGGCTCAATTTGATCAGCAAGATCTAGTGGCGAATGCATCTTTGTGGGTTGAAGAGGGTGACTCCATTTTGGATACTAATATCATAAGCTGCTCCAGGATTGGTATAAATTATGCAGGGGATTGGGCTAAAGTGCCTCTTCGATTTTATATCGGGGGAAACAAAGGGGTCAGCGTCCGGAACAAGGAGGCAGAAACATCTCATTAAATCAAGGGAGTCGGAAAGTACCGTGGTATATACATCATACAACTTTTTTTAAAAAAAAAAGTATTTCGTCATAATAAATATATTTTATTCAAAAAAGGAAATATTTTTCGTTACACTGTATAAACACGAAAAGCAAATTCATAAGAGCACACGTACAATGTAAAAACAAACAGAAAAATATACATCAGGACACTTTGGTACAAAAGAATCTTATTCCAGGTCCTGCGACTCGGGATATGAAATGGAAGCCATATTTCTTTTATGCATGTAGAGAGATTTCTCATATACACTGGTATACTACTCCCATAAACAATTATTCATTGAATCACCAATAACAACAAAAGTCTCGTAATAATTATGAACTATACCCACGAGGATAAATAACATCTACAGTACATTCACTTCTTGACTAAGCAACAACAGAAAATATTATGTTAAAATTGAGTTGAAATTGGTCTTTCATAAAATATTGCCATTATTCACACGAAGGACGGATCATATCTGAATTTACTCAAAATTCGGTGTCAGTCAGATGCATGACACGTGTTTTACATTACAATTCAGAGGATACATATATCTAAAACATTACAGACGGAAGCACTTTACTAGCATAAATAAATACCTAAAACAGCTCTACCCCTTTTCAACAAGGGAAGCATCTAAAACAAGGGCTGTAAATTTCCCTTGGATTAGGTGAGACTAGAGACATAGTTGTAAAAAGACACATGTACCGCGACGAGCTTAGTCCATACACACCCTTTATAATCTTGTATGTCATGTGAATACTGTGATACGTGGCACGGTCCAATACTTCTAAGCGGAAACTCACACTTATTCAATGGTCATTCTTGACAAATTCGAGGAAGTTGACCAGCAGTAATATTCACAGACCGATACCTGAGTCCATTTCACTATACACCAGTGGGTACTCCAAAAATACGTGGGGGTACACAGATGGAACATTTGATCACTGAGAAAATCTGACCTCAATGTTAAAATACTGGATTTCTTTTCGGACCCAAATGGATATAGGTGATTGAATGATGACTAAAGCAAAAATGTCAGTGAAACGAGACCCATGAATAAAATCCTCGGACGGAACAGTTTGGTTAAATTGGATACATATCTCATAAAATAAGTTGTCATAAATCCATAGCGTCAGCAGCTACTTTGGAATTATAAGACCTAGGTAATAAATACCAAGGATTGATATGTGCAAAATACGCATGTTTCATAATATAGTTCATGGCAGTATGATATAGAGTATTTAAAAGTTGACTTGTTATGTCACATAAGGCACCCAAAGTTACAAATCAGATTATCATGGGGTAAAATCCAATGTTGACCATGATCAAAACAACTCGCTCTGGAAATAGTTAGGCCAATGCGGCGTGTGTGACTTTCTGTACAATAACCTGTAAGATAGCACAGCGATCCTGCAGATTTAATGCCTTAGATTTCACTTCTTTCTCTCGTTTTTCTGTCTCATAGAGTGATTTGATTAGATTGGCATTCTCGACATACAGATCCTTTATGAGTAGGTCTCGCCGACTACTAGCTTCCAACTGAAAAAGAAGCAACATTAATCTTAGGGCAAGTCATTTTTGTGGTAATGATGAGGATATCGTATATAGTACAGTACGTTATGATTTTAAAAGATGATATGGATCATAACAATTAAAAGCTAATAAAAGAAATGCACCTACATGTTCGCGCAATTTGCGGACTTGGGAGTCGAGTACTTCTTGTTTTATTTTTAGCTGCCGTCCAAGCTCATCCCGTTCTTCTTCGAGTTTCTTAGCCAGCGCACGATGACTTTCAGAAGAACCTATGGAAGTGAATTTCAAACCAATTAGCAAAACCCACCAGCACAGAAAAAACCCTCGAATGTTTCGGGTAATAACAAATAGAAATCATAATAATAATAATAAAATTCTTTTATTTCATGACTAGCACATTACAGTGGATCAAAAATTCAAAGAAAATTTCTGAAAAAGAAGAAAATACAGGTAGTACACCTCAGGTCTAGACCTGGTCTTCCTGTATAATCATAACATTGGTAGGATATGAGTTCTATTTTCAATCGGGGAAAGAAATGGTGCCGTAAAACATCATCTAAGGTAAGAGGAAGAGCGAATAAAAATAAACTGTTGCCACCCCGTCTGCATAGGAGTTACACATTTATGAAGTATACCTTGAATTAATTTGTTTGTTTCAGACGCACGCTGCTCCCACATGAGTTCGAACTTCTCAGCTTTCTTTCTCATCTCTTCGAGAGCTTTCTGCAATTCCGAGACTTGTGATGCGGGGACAAGGTTAGAGAAATCGGCTTTTAATTCTCGGACTTGGCGCTGGTATTCCGACTGAGCTAGAACAAGTGCTGTTTCTAACTCAACGACCTGCATGGGTAAATAAAAATAGAGTGAATGTCGAGCCAAATCGAGAACGCAACTATATGAGAGGACTAACCATACACTGTAATATTTCCAGTCACTGAAGGGATTACATAATATTCTTTATTGGATAAATATAACCAATAACATACGAAATATGACGAGAGGCTCTTAAATCTGTGAACTTCTCACAGTTGTAGTTGCCCTGCTGGGTGGACGACGTACCTTTCAAATCAAAGCTATAGTTTTATCTAGATTGTTGTACCAATGCTAATGATATATTCGTTGATAGGTGTAGCCACGATATTCACTTATATACATCTCACCTTCGCTGATGTAGATTCGAGTTCTCTTATCAAATTTTCCTGTTCCTTTCGCAGACTAGCATCTGCCTCCACTTGAAGTATAGGTGTGGTGGCTTGGGTCTGTACAACGACAGGCTTTTCTAGACTTTGGCTCTCGATAAGTCGCTGCTCTACATCTTTGAGTCGCGCCTCTAAACGGCGTCCCTCCCTGTCCTTCTCTTCCAATGTCTCGAAATGAAGTAGAGATTGCTCTTTCATGCGATCTTCCACCAATCCTTTCTCCGACTTTAACTGTTCGTTAACTTTGCTTATAGTTTCGATCTGCTCCTTGTATGAAGACTCCATGGGATGAGGGCGCCGTGTTTGCTCTTCCAAGATAAGTTGATTGAAGGACTGTTCCGTGAGCTCCTTTTTCAAGAGACTAATCTGTGACTCCAGTTCGGTCCTCTCTTCAGCATAAGCGTTGCGAAGACGCTCAATCTGAGCCAAAAACTCCTCCTGAAACAAATATAAATTCTGTTACGAGGCTTCTTTGATATAACTATTATTTCTATCTCATAAATATTTCTATCTCATAAATATTTGTTTGATGTAACTATTATTTCTATAATCTCATAAATATTTTGATCGAAAATTGTTTGACACTAACTATATTATTCAAAAGTGAAAGTTACATAAAGCGGGTAATAATCTAAAATACGTCAACTTTAATTTAGAACATTTAAGGACTTGCCTCCACTTGAGCTTGAATATCGGCTTCAAGCAACACCTTAATTTCTTCCCTATCAACGTTCTCATTGGTCTCTTTCCTCACTTCTTCTACCTGACTCTCTAAGGTGCGTATGGTGATTTCGTATCGACCCTTCGTCTCGTACAAAGATTTCTCAAGCCTTTTCCTATTCTCCCGCTCAGCTCCGGCGAGGGTTTGAGATGAAATTAACTCTTCGCATGTTCTGGCCAACTGATCTTCCAGAGCCATTTGTTCTTGTTCATGCCTTGACTTGAGCTCATCAATGTTTTTCCTTTGCTCCTTTTTGAGTTCAGTCAATAGTTTTTCATGTTTGAGCTCCATTTCCATGATGAACGCCTGATTCCTTTTTTCTAGGTCCTGGATCGCAAGACAATGCTCCTCGTCATTAGTAGTAACATCCACTCGATGTTTCTCAACCATCTCCTCGGAGTGTCTCTTATACTCCTTCAGTAACTTATCCTTTTCATCAGTCAACTGTCGAAGGGCGCTTTGATGATCAGTCAACCCTGATTTTATACGCTTTTGTTCTTCTGTGGTAATCTGAAGTCGATGCTGGTCAAGTAATCTATCAAAGTCTTCCTTCAGTTTGCCATGCAATCCATCCTTTCCCTGCAAGTTATTCACTTGATAACATAACAATGTAGAGGTTTGGGGAAACATTGGACTAAGTATGAGAATATAGTTACACTAGGGCGGTGCCCTACATCCCAGTTTAAACTAATCTTTTATATTTAGGGTTAACAGATGAAATAGCATAACTCAGGATCAGGATCCACGACCACTCAAGACAGGCAATTCTCAAGTTTGGCTATGATTGACAAGAGATCTTGGAAACCGGAATAAGTGTACAGATCAAGTAAGGCCTGGACTAGATTAATCATACAATGTGGTTTTTTGGGGGGGTTTTATTTTTGCAATGTGGTTTTAATTTACTTCCCCAGTTAACTAAATGTTCCTTTATCTTGCAGTGTGCTATTTATGTTATGTTATGTTATATATTTTTCTAAGACCCAGTAACCTCGAAATTAAAATATATGTCAGTATTCATGACCGCGGGACAACTAATATGACTGGGATATACATATATATTTACCAGAGCAATTGAATTTTCTATGTCGAGGATTTCTTGTCGGTATTTATGATGCAACTCATTTTTCTGCTTCTCACACTTCTCTTCTAACGTGCGTCTTTCCTTACCAAAGGCAAGCTCCATCTCCTCTTCCCTGAGTTTCATCTGAATAAAAAGATTGGAAAGTCAGTATCCAGTATTAAATAGCATAACATGCTGTAAAGGAAACATTCCAAGTCATTTAACCTCACACTGGTCAACCCATAACGTACGTATTTCCAATCCCACCAAAAAAATCCATATGATACATATATGGATTAAGGAATGCTGTCCACTAAAACCAACTGGAATCCTATGACATAATTAATTTTACCATGAGTCTACAAACCTTCGGGCGTATATTGTTGACCATAAAAGAAGACCATTTGAAGGAACTAAAGAAACAACACACTTCATTGAAAATACCTTAAGTTCAAGTTCAGCGATTTTCTTCCGCAAATCATTGGCTTCATTCCCTTCATGCGATCCTCGAACTCCATTATGTTGAGAGTGTTTTTCTTTAAATTCTTCTTCCAGTTCAGCCACTAAACTGAAAACATAAACAAATCACACATAAATAGCTATACATATCTTAGAGCAGGTACCAAAGATATAACGGCTTCTTCTATAGTCGAAAGTAAAGATGTTATAAAAAAAGAAAATTTTTGTTGTGACAGTGAAGCAAATCTGGTAGGAACCTTTTCTTAAGAGCTGCCCTTTCCTCATTCAATTGTTGCTTTAAATAGTTCTTTTCGGACTCGGCCTTTATCAGGATATCGCGCTTTTCCTCTTCCAACTCTTGACGCATCCTTATTTCTAGGTCTTCACAGTGTATCTTGTAATCATCTTCCAATTCCTCCCGCAATATATCCTGAAATTAGAGGGTCGTATATGATAATGTTAGGCGAAAGTATACTATTATAGAGTACTATGAAGTTACTACTACTATAACCAAGTTAGTAATCGCTATTTCTAATATGAAAAGAACATAGTCTAAAATCTTCACATTCATTCATCTATTTTCTTCCCAGGGACAAATTACCCTGTAACCCGTCTTCCAAAACATGTTACCAGGGAGATATATCCTTAGTATAATATACCTCCCTAATATCAACGTTGTACGGATAGTTGAGCAACCATAAAATCTAACTTCTCTGCAACCACAAAATGTTTGAGATAAATCATACTACTTTAAACGGGCTAATATAATGACCAATCCGCAGGAAAGATAAAGTTATACCAACCTTCTCCCTTTCAAATCTTTCTTTCATGTTGTTTTTCTCACGAATGTGATCCTCTTCTAAGTCAGCGATTTCTAACTTGTATGTTTGTTCCAGATCCTTTCTTTCGATGCTGAAATTTCTGGTCAGGCGCTGGACCTTCTCCTCGACACCAGTCTCCAATTCTGAATTCTTTTTTACAGTTCCTTTCAGTTCTTCATTTTCTTTCTTTAAGGCTTCTTTTTCTTTTTGAAATTTGTCTATATCTTGTAATAGTGCCTCTCGGTCCTGAAGGCTGAAACTGGCGTTTAGTGGGCTGGGAGCCGTTGGCAGTTTCCTTCGTATCCTTCCACTGTTGGTCAAGCTTCCCTCCTCGTCTTCAGAGGACACTGTGTCGCTACTCCGCCTCAGCAAAGCAGGTTTTTGATAGTCTGATAACACAGACCCTGTTCTACTAGGACCACCCGGCTCATACGACCTCATAGCCCGACTCTTCTTCCTAGTGGTAGCGAGATGCTGCCGAAGTTCCTCCACTTCCATCGTCAGCTCATCGTTTTTGTCCTTCAGGCCGTTCCTTTCAGTTTCTAGCTGATTCAAACGTTCAGAAACCCATTGATTCTGCTCTTCAGCAATTTGAGCTTGATTAGATTCCAATTCTTCGAGTCTACTTTTAAGACTAGAGGCTTCCTCCAATTCTTTCTATCAATACAAAAAACACAAGACACATTATAATTTGTGTGTGTGTGTGTGGGGGGGGGGGGGGGGGGGGGCGGGCGTTGTTCTTGAGACACCACAGGTTAAACTTTTTCTTAGGATATTTATGATATCTACAGTAAAGGCTAATAATAGCACATTATGGCAATCGTGCGGCAAATATATAGAACAGCTTTTTACATAATTTCTAAATGCGAAAAGATCTTATTGAGATGACAAAATATACAACGCACTTGTTGTCTGTTGTTATTTCTCTCAAGGTCAGCACATTTTCCAGCCATCTCGAGAATATCGTTTTCTAATCGCTCCAGTTCTCGTTGTGTTTGGGAAAGTTTCTCTCGAAGTTTGACTTCGTCTTCCTTTAGACGAGTAACCTCATTCTCTAGTCGAGTTCTCTGATGGGCAGACTGCACGGTGAGAGCCTCTTGTTCTCCATCGATTTGGCTTTGGAGGGCCCGTATCTGTTCCTGGTACCTATTGTCCATAGATCTGAAGGGATAATGTACAAAACTTCAATTAACTACTAAGTTTGGGATATTCTACTTAACCGGAGTTCCAGATGGTTATGGGGCAGGACACCATATGTACATCATTCTATGTAAAAAAGAAAAACAACCCCAAAAACGATTTATTTTATCATAACAAAAAACTAGATTTGCACGATAATTTGATATCAAAATGTTTTTAAGATAGAATGAGTTCCATATGTCCCGGTGAAAATGTATTACCAAAACCACAACATAATCAATAATGTATCAGCACTTACGAAAGCTCCTTTTCTCTTTTTTGGTCACTAGCTGCCTGACGTTCATCGCCTTCTTTTATAATCAATGCTATTCTCTGATTAGCCTCCGATAAGTCCTGTTTCAATTTGTCCCTTTCAGCAACAGCTGTATCACTGATTGTCCTATAATGGAACAAGTGAAGAATGACAGTAAAATATTATATTTGATAGTATATTATTCGGTCAGATTTAGTTCATAGTTTGCAAAAATTGGTTACGTCAAATACAAAACCTCAAAATCGATTAGTGGAGTGGATTTTAAAAGCTTTGATGTACTTTTTTTGTTATTATCATTATCTTAATTATCACTTTGAAATGTGCTTACTTCAAATGTTTCAACTCGTGCTGAAAAGATACAACAGCTGCCCGGTAAACAGCATTATCCTCTTCCACAGTTCTCATTTCTTGTTCAAGCGCCGAGGAAAGTTCAGCGAGAGATATCTTCGGATGACTATCGAATTGAAGGTACTGCAAGGAGGTATAGTAAGATGCATAGGTTCAATAGTTTAGCCATTAACACACTAGCACACACAATGAAGACTTTGCGTGAAAAGGCACTGTGCAAACAAAACTACTGATATAAGCTGCTAATATTCATGCGAAATTTTCTTGTACACGAGATGTAAAGTTATAACTCTTATGAATTACTTTAGCCTTTTAATCTAAAACATTTTTATTTTCTACTACATTATGACTCCTCTTCCAAAGCAAAGATAAAAGCTTCGTATATTTTGTTTATTCTATAGTGGGTTACATACATCAAGGATCTCCTGTCCATGCGAGACTCCTAACTTTTCCCATAGCTCTACTATGGCCCCGGAGCTGGCGTATCTGAAGGATAAGATGATGGAATGAGTATAGACAATCATCCCTACGAAATCACAAACATGTATAATGGATCGGGGAATAGAGAGGAACATATCTTTATCATCTTACCCAGTGCCACTGCTGTCAATAGTTGAAAAAAGACCAGATATAGTTCCCACAAAAGATGGAGTCTGGGGTCGATCATAATTGGGTGCAATAGACATGCGTAGCTTTTGTCTGGGGGTTGACTGGGGACGGACTGGAGTGGCGGATGGGGTAGCAGGTCCGCCATGTTGAAATAATCCATGCAGAAACTCATTGAAGCTTACTCGACCATCAGAATCTACATCCAACTTGTCAAATAGGTGCTGGATTTCCTGAAGACATATTTACGGGTATTAGACAAAAGATACCAAGTGCCAATTCAAGTTAAACAAAAATGTTTATCTGATAGATTTCAATGTTATATCCTGTACCCATGTATTCAATTCAATATAAAACATTTTAACAACGTTTTCATTCATGTATGTGGTTCACTGGAGCGTATTTACCAGTACTGACCTTTCTACATCTGAATGTGAATAGTGTAGATGGGTACTAGTATGACTATAAATGTGAGATAGGCTATTATTAAGATGTGCACCAAAGCTGATATTCAATAAGCCAATGACAAGGGTGAAATAAAGAATGTTACCTCGGAATTCATTTCGTCCATGCCGATATGATCACAGACAGTGGCCAGCTCGTTAAGCGTAAGGTATCCATCAGTGCCAACTTTAAGGTCGCGCCATATTGCCCGCAAATGTTCCTCCTCACTAACTGGATCCAGGGCATTCTCCATTTCAGCGATTGACTGATTCAATTGGCCTGTGAAAATTGGAATGCATTGTATTACAAGGTTTTACAGCATTTTAAGAACGATTCAAGATACATGGTACACAGAAAAAGTATCTCATACCCCAAGGCTACAGAGGCAGTTCGATCAATGACGATATGTACAAACCCCACTAAAAATGTTAGATATTTTATTTTCACGTGGTTTTAATGAGGTACAAAAATCGACCACGAAAATATAGAATGAAATGATAATTTGGCATCTTAGACAAATGAGAAAGGGAATTTCATGCAAGCTTGTGTTTAGTGGTGACATTTCTTAATGAATTTACTTAATTAATTTCTTCAACAGTAAACATTCCCTAACGCAAAAACAGTCTTCAGTCAGAGTAACTGTAAACTACTGGGTTATACGTAGGAAGTGCGAAATATTAGTTTGGTGCATGTGAATTATCAAGAGTGATTCGCTTCTAACGTCTTTTAGGATAATATCAAGTTACACTTGGTTCTTTTTTAAGCTTAAGGTATCAGTCATATTCTTTGTGGGTGGAAATTGTTACGCCAGTTATGTGCGTTTAGTAGCCACTTAAGCGAATTAAACTACCATGATGGCAACATGATACCTTCACGGCACATAAAGTCTCCTTCAATATTTGTTCTAATACCAGTACCCATGCTTATTTTTTTTTTAAAAAAACTTATGATAACCTTATGTCTCTAAATACTTCTCAAGATGTGTATGTATGCCGGGAAATTACAATTAGAAATCAAATGCTTACGTCCTGAAAGAGAATTATTTGTTAGAATGAGACCAAAACAGAATTGATTAAAAGAAACCATAAAATGTAAGTGAACCTACAGTATTTGTAACCCATGGAACATAACAATATTTCAATGCGAACAATGATAGAAATGTGATACCGGTACCAGTGACCGTAGTTGAAACACTATGAATTTAAAATAGTGCAAACAAATTCAATGATTTTAAAAAACATAGTTACAAAAATGAAACATGAACGTCGTTTGAAAATCAAAACAGTGTGGATGGTTACTGTTTAACGTATGTTCTCGCATCTAAACAACTCCTGAGTGGCACAGAAAACTTGATTATGATATAATAAAATCACGCATCACTAAGATTTAAATGATCATAATGCATGGTTTGAAATAAAGCGAGACAACGGAATGAAAACCAGAAAAAATGGTAGGACAATGGATTACCTAACTTGGATCCGTTTCATCAATAAGTCACCCGAACCTGTGATGTGTTTTTTTGTAAATGTCCAAACAATAAATATGAATGTACTAACCCACCGAATACTTGGCTCACCATATAAGATATACGGGCAGGCGTTAGGATTATCGCCAGGGACAAGGCCCGTTAAATCGGAGTATAAACATCGTGCATTTTGTATGACCATTAAGGGAGGGATCAGTAATCACAAATTCCATATGCAAAATATTTTACACTTAACTTCCCAAGCTCTTTTAAAGCATTCGATTGCAAAATGATATTTAAATATGATACATTGATAATTGATTTGATCTCTCATAATCACCAATTTAAACAGGGGTGGGGGATTCTTAAACCCGACACAAAACTATAGATACTAGTATTTTTTTCTTTTCTTTTTAAAATATCAAATATCTACCGGGCCCGGAAATATATTCTAATATTCTTAAATAAAATGTTTACATGCGACCCAATAACCGATTCTGCCCCTTGGTTTAACTTTAAAGTTATTATGGCTATGAGGGATTATTGCTCCCGGTTACAAATAATGACCCTCCCTGAGCTATGATTAGGATTATCTTGAGTCTTGTATGGAGAGCTGTGTGTAATTATGTGTCATGGTGCACAATAGCAATAAGCACTTCAAGTCTCTGTTCTATATATATAAACGGTATGTCAGAGGTCGAGTTATTGGTTCAATAGAGTGAATTTATATGCACAACTGTACAATAGATTTGTCGTTTTCGCATTCATGCACGGACTTGGAACTGAACAAATTCTACGATCACAGGGAGCAACGGATTATTAAGGATTCGAAAAATATATAGAGAACCATGTGGGGAGGATCCCACCACACCTCTCTACCTACAGAACCAGCACAGCGACAACGATCTACATGAACCATGAAATTACTTTTTGATTATATATACATTTATATGTATAGTGCGGTGACACTCAGTGATCATTTTAACTCAAGAGAATCTTAAATAAATGCATAAAAATGTATGACTTTACAATAAGCGATCGAAACGAAATCACTTTTGTGTCATAACTGCTACAAATACAGTAGCCCTTCATACGATGATTGATGGAATACATATACATTGTGTATGCGTAAATATAAAAAAATACTCCAAATACTCTCAACAAAATACCTAACTTTCTTGAGTTGCTAAGTAATATGTTAGCTATAGGGACATGTGTTTCAAGTTATCAAATGACAAATCTATTATGAATATATGATGAAACGTTTACCTTCGGCCTCAAATGTTTCGGGTGGATCCAAGTCTTGCAATCGGAGGTCTTCAAAATCATCCTAAAAGTAAGATACTTGTAAGATACACATTGTGCGATAGCTTATGACTACAGGGAAACATGAGGAAAGGAGATACCTTTCTGGTATGATTACATTACATAACATTACATCACAGAACTATTATTTTCCTTAACAAAAAATTAACTTGTGATCTAACGAAAAATAGTGGTGCCTATAGGAGTTTAAGTGATTTCAACTCACATCATCATCTTGGTCATCATCAGTGGTTTTATCTGGATTTGGTGTCATGGGGGACTTTGATTTGTTTTCAGAATGTTTGTTTGACTCAGTGGAGGAGGCACCAACGGGACGTGATCGTCGCCCATACTTTTTGCTACCTTTCACATATTTAGGGGACACATCATCACCCTCGTCTAAAAAGGAAGATAATATAAAAGTTGTTCACAACATGAAATACACATCATGGAAGCTTAGGCCTATAGACACTCTCAATACCCAGACCCTTTGGGGCATTATTTAGGGAGTGTGGTTGGATTAAGAGTAGACCTACTAAATAATCTAATATCCAGTTTATTGCTCTTACTGGCATATATACCATTACTTTAAAAGAGGTGTTGAGTAAGGGCCACATTTGTAAATATACATGTAATATAGCCTATTACCGGAGAGATCGTGGCCAGTGCTGGGATCATCTTCTTCGGACGTTTCTTCTAAGCCATCAACTGATTGAGCGAGCACAGCGACAAATCCCTCTTTGAACTCGTCAAAAGTAACCTTTAAAAAAACACATACCGTATATAGGCTACTATCTATAAAAGGAATACCGTACCGGTATTATTCATAATTAGGCTATTGTTTCATTATCATGGCATCTTCACTAAATGTAATTGCCCATTAGAAAAAAATACACATCAACACACGATTTCAAGGCAAATGTAGGCCCTACGACAATAAACGTACAAGAGAAATGGATGGAACGGATTTAGAATAAACTCAACTAACTTTGCCATCCTTTGTATCTCCAATTAATTTATCGGCTAGAGCGCTCGATTGTTCTTCCAGGTGGAGTCTGGAGCAGAGTCTGGAGAGTTGTTGTCTTCCCAGTTTCCCAGTTCCATCAGTATCACAGCTATCAAAAACTTCCTGCAGCTGTGAGACGTAAACATCATGTTCTGCGTCTAGGTCAGCCATGCCTCTTTTTATATAATTTAAAACCTAGAGTCTAGGGAGAAAAAGGAATAAATCATAATCATTGAATGACGAAAAATTATTATTAAAAAATGATCATACTAGACCATCACATTAATGGCAATTATGGGGAAAAATAGAAAGGGTATGGGCAGTGACTCGTTACCTTCATTGATTGTTTATGTAAGTAACAGTATTCTTATTTATCTGCGACATTTATAATAGGTGATTCAGGGATATTAGATAGCGCAACTACCACACCACGCATCCCCATATCCGCGAGCAACCGCAGCAGCTGAGTCCCAGGTAGCCAATTTATTGGCAGATACCGTATTTACTTTAATAGTCTTTAGTTATAAATAGAGCATTGCTACTGTTATGGTACTAATTATAGGAAGAATCAATGAATATTTGACTGCAATATGCGTAATAGATTTGGTTCGACCTGTCAGCGTTCCATGTGGGACAGGTCGGAGCACAGCATCTAACTTAATTGACACGCCAAGTAGCCTTCCCTAGTTTTTAGTAGGCCTACCCGATCTTGCATTCCACTCGCCTCGGGTTGCAAAAATCGCAGGTGAATTGATAAAGATAACAAAGCAGTGAGCTACATTAAATAGAATATGTAGGTTTTCTTTGTTATGAATATCCTTAATAACTACTATTGGGAACTTTTATGGACTTCTCCTCACCTAAAAGGCCACATTGTTGTCGGGGTTTTCGACTCGCAAACAAATCCATCGGCATGCCACCCGCGCCATCTGCTGAGAGCAGCAGATGCACAACAGGAATTCAGGTGACCAGATGCAATTTTACTAACTATATTTATTTGTATCAATTTATTCAAAACTAAATGTATGATTGTGTGTAGGTTATCGTAAATACATTTTTAAAAGTTTGTACAAACATGAGAAGTATATCAGTTAGCGGTAAAAACTGACAAAGTCAGAGTATATGTCCCGATCAATAAATACTATAAATTGGTACCTAAATATGGCGGGACCTTTAAAAAATCTCGCCGTTCATTTTAGTTGTGTTCTTTAGTTCACGTCGGGAGGGGGGCTTGAAATGACATCTTCAACCAAGGAATTAGCATGGTGAGTATAAGTAGCACAGCTTTTCCATCACCAATACGACTTTCGTGTGGATGTTTTATTTTACCACAGTACTAATGAACAACTATGGACGACCTCTGGCTCTACTGGCAGACGTACTGGGAGTGCCCTTTTTTCGCCTCCCTTCTCCCTCTAGGCTCTACCACTCTATTATCAGCGAACCTGCCTCTGGCTCTGCACCTCTCGAAAATCGGGAGAGGCAAAATCAGGCTGACTATAGCCCCTCCTCCTGCCTAGCCAGCATCACCAGCCCTGCCCATCACACATATCACTAGGTCTAGGTCTAGGCCTAGACAGAGTGAAAGATTAGGCCTAATTCAAATTGTTACCAGAAATTATATTATGGTGACAAGCTTAGCCTCTAGGCTACTACCACTCGTTATAATCATGAAAAACAACATGTTTGAATTTGATCATTCGTTTGGTGTTCCATGTACTCATAGCTACTCATGCACCTTTGTTTTTATTTGTGTACAGGAGGTTAGGACTTTTAAGGAAGCGGTCATCCTCAATCAAAGACCAGGGATTGAAAAGGATAAAAAGAACATGTAAGTTTATACGGTACTTAATTCTTAAAGGTAAAGTTCCCTTTCCTTGGCTTAATTAAGCCTTTATTCCTAGATGTAAATGACAACCCGCTACTCATGTCAATGTCAATGAACCACATAAAATTATGGATTAACTGAAACATCATTTTTCCGTATTAAACATGCTTTTGTTTTTTAATTTCAGGTCAGGAATTTGCTTATCTCATTGTTATTGACTTCGAATCAACTTGTTGGGAAAACACTAGAAGCCGGCCGCAAGAAATAAGTTAGTTTTTAATTCTATGACAAATGTATTTTCCCTGTTTGTTTTTCAGTCACTATTTGATGTACTATTAAAGGCCGGGCACAGCATATATAAACGGCCTATGGCTCTGCCCAGCAGTCCTCCCTATACATTCAAACCATAGACTCATAACCAACTAGGGGTAATATTCTTCCACATAAGATGAATTATAATGAACCACTTACCTACAAAGTTCCTGGACATATACATGAATGTATACAGGTCATATCCTCATAAATAGTTGATATTGAGTTGGATATCCCCTTCTTATTCTTCGGGATACCCTATTTTTGTTCAGTAGTATAAAAACACATGCTCTCTGTCAGACAGTCAGCTAGGCCGGCTAGAGTCTCCTCCTACTGACCTAGTTTGACTTATACTGATTTTCATCAGTCCCAGGGCTCCTGGACACCTGCAGAGCTAGTATCACCCATAGGCTCTGGCCTAATTCTGTAGTAGCTCTCACAGGGTAGCAGTCGTTGAGTGACTGAATCTTGACCAGGTGGCATGATCTTCCCATTAGGCCTACAGATGGCGCCTACGCTCTGGGTGGGAGCGGGTTGCAGTGAACTGTTACTCCCCAACCTTGGTGGGGTTCGAACACACAACCTCGTGATCTGGAGTCCGTCGCGCTACCACCGGTTATAAATAGTTGATTTAGTCATATCCATAGAGAAGTGTAAATTCAGTTTTTTCATGAAAAGTTTCTAGATATGAGAACCGTTAGCCAGGGAATGATTGACAGGTAGGTATCCATAGTAACCATGCAGCGTGTGTACATACATACACAGAGATGCCAAGTGTCCCGATTTGTCCGGGACAGTCCCGGAAATCAGTCCCGCGTCCCGCGTCCCGCCCACAGACAACTTTGTCCCGGAAAAATGTAATTTTGACCAGATAATATTTAACCCCTAAAAGTACTTAAGATGCACCACAGAGCTGCCAACTTCTACGATTTCACCGTAGTTACTACGATTTCAGAATCAAATACGATGCTACGATCTGTATGACAAAAACTACGTTTTGGGACCAAAACATGTTTTAGATGAATACTGTAGTTTATAGGCCTATCCACCGCCCACAGCTTTTTACCATAGAGTGTTTTTAAAGTATAAACAGTTACTATGGCACCAGTATGTATATTCAGGCTCTATTTTACCTGGAAATTCAGATTCAGGTACCGGTACCCATCACTTGCCAAAAATTAAAAAAATTATTTTACTGTGTGACTCAAGAAATTCTCCCATTTCTAAGTCGATTATGGGTAAGATTACTCCCAGAATGCACTATTTGACTCCTAATTTTCAAAAAAAAATCCGGGGGAGCAGGACCCCCCTAGCAGGGCTTCGCGCCTTTGGCGTACGGCACATTCGGCTTCCGCGAAAAACTAGAATTTGGGATCTTCCCAGGTTGGCGGCTCTGCAAGTAGAATCTCTTAGCTTCTGGGGCCCTAGGCGGGCCCCGGGCCCCAGACCCCATGCCACATGGGTTGAGATACCTCAAAGCTCATGTTCACAAATTGAAAGGGAAGTAACGAAATTCCAATCACAATATAGCAATTACCTACATAAAGATATTCAAAATGTAATTGGTCAAAAGTAAATAAAATGGAGCACTTTTTTTTATATTTTCAGCATTATTGAATTCAAGTGTTCATAGAACAAAAACTGTTTGTCTGATTCTTTTTATTCTCGCATGAGATGTTGTCCCATGTCTTGGGAAGATCGGGTCTTATTTGTATATGTCGGGTCAATTTATAAAAAACAGTTATAGATGGTTTAATCACGGACGAATTGGTGCGCTACCAACGTGATAAAAATTGATGTATGAAAAATCGACAGAAATAATTCATTCATGTTAACTCTATTAAGGGCTAAATATGAAAGTTATTATATCTTCGGTGAAAAGTGGAAAACATAAAGAAGTGGATTCTGAGGATGAATTGCTCCATTTTTTTTATTTTGACCAATTAATTCATGTATACATTGAAAGTGTTGGGGTTGGGAGTGGGAGCATTTTAAGTATGATGGAGTGGCCCCCTCTCTGACCATATTCTGCGTTGAAAAAGTATTGCAGCCGGCTAAAAATCCTAAATAACCACTTTACACAAAACTTAGTGACATCCCTGGATCTGCTAGGTAGAAGTGAAAAATCTATAAAATTGTAGCACTGAAGTCTCTAAGGAAATTATGCCGAAAATACACCAAAGCCACCATTCTTCATGTAAAACTAAAAGTAAAAAATTGTAAAAGTACAAGTCTACATTTTTATTTTTTTATGCAAATCAAAGTAAGAAGTTTATGTTATCATTTGGACAATATTTAACCCCCAAAAATGCTTAAAATGCACCAGAGAGCAAAGAAAACCCTCTGGCTTCTGGGGCCCTAGCCGGGCCCCAGACCCCACGCCTTAATGGCTGGGATAGTGTCCCGCAAGCCTGTCCCAAAAAGTTGGCATCTCTGGTGTATGTACTAAGCACATGGCTACTCCATGTGCTGCCCCACCCCTCTCACTCACATCCCTTTACTGCCACTGATGGCCCATGTATGGGAGAGGAGGTGGGTTAGAAATATTCCAAATGACTCAATGCCAAACTATTGTAGGGGCTAGATATACATTCAAAATCCACACAGCTCAGGAGTGTATCTCTCAATAGTCCTGTGTATGCCCAGAAAAGACTTCTACCAAGTCCCAGGTCCGAAGTGAACTGACCTTACACACAAGGCAACACACATGGGATAGGACAGGAATTATATATAATTATACAAACTTGAAACACTAAACCTAGTCTTAGACAAGAATCTAAAGCCATGTCAGACAGTGTATTCAATGATTTACTTTGACATTGAAACTGACATGGATAATTAGATAAACATGGTTGTGTGCCTAAATGTGAGGGGGCAGATTAGGCTGTGACACTTGTAACTGATGAACAAACATTCCCAACGGTTGTAGGCCTACTCTCTAGACTCAACTACCCAAGATACTCCAGTGCAATCCGACCTCTTTATTTTCGTAATTAAAGACCTCCAATCACCAGATATTAATTGATATTAAAGTGCACCTCTGTCTATATGCTACTATGCTGCAGCAACGGCCACTACTTCTCCATCCAAACCCAAAACAATGGCTTAGTAGCGAGGGGGGTGATGGGATAGGGTCAAAGTTTATCCCAGTCATATAAGGGGTGTGGGGAGGAGTTAGACGTTAATCCCCGACCGGTCGGTCTACAGACGGATCTTGTGCCCGGCCTTTAAATTAATATTACTTTATATATATTGAAAAAGTCATAGTTTAGTACCAACCAAGAAATCTAGTATTATAGGAGATAATGTGATATATGCAACTATGTGATCTCATTGTGCAAAGGGTTCCTATCTTTTGACATATTCATATTGACTGTACTGGATTTTATCTAGGATCTAGGATCAGGACGTTGTACGTTCGTTGTACTTTACAATGATAAACAAGGGTTATGTCAAAGAAAGACGCCAATAGACTACTAGTGTTCCGTAATTACAATAGCTGTTCAAATTCATATTTTAAACGTGTATCTTAATACTAACCAAAGTGACCAAGCTAGCGCCTGACGAGACCCTTGGAGGTCAAAACCACAATTCAATTGGCAGGAATTAAGCTGGAAAACCTTTAAAGTTCACATTATATATGTGGAATATTCCAGTTACTAATTATGTAACATATGTCATCATAATAACTTAATTTCTACCCCGAAATAAAGCATAAACAGAGATATATAATCTGTTTGAGGCTATTTTGGGTTAACCTGGATACTGTTGCTCTGCAACAACTCCAGGTTGCCAATTGACACCCTTATGTAACAACCATCCTCCTTGATAAAGGCCTCACGCTGGCCCCCAATAAACACAATTCCCAACCAACCAACTAGTCCCTGTCATCCTTGTTTATAGGTAATACTACCATCTTAATTCGATTTCACTAGGAATCTTAATTGTCTCAAGACAAGTAGTATTGACATGTCACTGCTGCCCTCTGTATAAACCACACTTACATTCTTTCCATCTTCAGTCGAATTCCCAGCAGTGCTTCTAAATACCTCTACCGGAGTAATTGAATCGGAATTTCACTATTATGTCCAGCCTCAAGAACACCCTACTCTTAGTGACTTTTGTAAGGAACTAACTGGCATCAATCAGGTAAAATAAACCTCTTCACTCTACTCCCACGTTAAAAAAATTAACATCCCGCTTTATGTTGGTCAAATTTCGGCATAGGGGTGTGTGCGAATTATTTCCGCCTCATAGTGGTCTTCCCAAAAATGTACGATTTGAAAAGGATTCCGATTTTGATTTTTAGGACCAAGTAGATCAGGGAATTCCACTGGCAATCGTTTTGAAAAAGTTCTCAGCATGGCTAAATCGTCTGTCAACGGAACTTGGACTTGTGTACGATCCTTCTTCGTCTGAGCAGAATAAATGCACATTTGTGACCTGGTCTGGTAAATATTTCTTTTAACGATTCAAATGGGATGATACTACCTGTTGAGAATAAATTTACACACATACTAGCATAGCATTCCAAATCTACCATCTGACCAAAGCAACTGGCTTTTTTTTCTCACCAGATTGGGATCTTGCCGTTTGTCTCCACTACGAAACCAGACGGAAACAACTACGCAAGCCAACTGAACTCAATAATTGGATTGATTTGCGTGCGACATACCGAGTGAGTGTTTAAACTTTCCCCTTAGCAGTATGGTGCTTGTGTTTCTTTTGGGTGATAGATGTTAATGTATATGTATCCCAAAATCAACCAAATGAATAGCTTCCTGCATTCTCTATTAACTTAAAGGTAATTATTTATCGTATCTCTTTTAACTCACAATGCATACTCTTTGATGTCATACATCCTGAAAAATAATATCTCGCGATCTTTTCATCTTTAATTTACCAGAAATTTTATCAACGACGACCTCAAGGACTTAACGGGGCTTTAAAAGACTTAGGGATAGAGTTTGAAGGACGTGAACATTCTGGTACGTAATTTATGTTTATCCCTAGCGAGTGTAAGGTTGCTTCGAAGTGTTTCAATGAACTGATATTTAACCTAGAGATTTCAGAAGAATATGATTGATTCACATCCAAATTATAGGTGTGTGCGATGCAAGAAATACAGCAAAACTGGCCTGGAGAATGATGACGGATGGCTGCATTCTACAAGTTACAAAATCCCTGGGGAATACGAAGGTATATATTATTTCGTTGTAATCTTTACTTAATGTTTCATGGAACGCAAGTACCTCATACCTAAAGCAACTTCCCCAGCAAAATGAACTGTAGATACATTACATGGGAAGTATTATATATAACCTCCCTGGTATTACGTATAAGAGTTTTTCAAAATCAGAAAAATAGTTGAGATTATTATGTTGTTTTCCTTCAGTAATCAACATTGAGATGAAGGGCGCATGCCTGTAAGTTAATGATTGATTTACAATACCTTTTTCTAAGTTACCGATTAAACAAATTTGACCAACTTTCGAATATATTATTGAAAAATTCTTATCAAGAAAATCGTTTAATACATGCATTTTGTTCCAGCTTAGAAACTAATCTTTTCTCAAGACAGTTTCGTTCTTTGATATGGTTAATTACCAAAATAGTCCATATAGGTCTATGTATTCATGTTTTGATACAGGTCAATACCAAGATTCCGGTTGCTCCACTCCGAAACATAAAGAAAGCAGAAAATGCAAGCTTGGGGACAAAACTGTCACCACTTCCTCCAGAGGCAAGTTATAATTCTACTGCTCTTTAAAACATTTTGTTGAGTTTTGCATTGATTTAAATGTGACCATCGGCTTGTTTTCAACCGATATTGAATATAGAGTTAAGAAAATAATTAGAATTGAATTATACTTTTAGGTCGAAGATCGTCGGGAAGGAGAAACTAAGCATTGCAATGGATGCATTAACATGAAAACTCACATAGACGAAAGTGCTCCAACCAAACCGTTTAAGGGAAGCTTTGCCCCGACTAAAATTCCAATCTATTTAGATAGTCGGACATCACCGTCAACTCCTAGTGGCCCCACAACAAGCATTCCATCTACTATATCCAACATCCCAAAACACAAAATATGGGACAATTCTCTGGGACAGCAAGCCAGTGACTTTACTGGGAAAGGAAAGGAAAATATTACTCCACTTTCAATTCATTCAATGAGGAAAACGGGCAAGGAGTACTCGGTTAATAGTAGTCATATGTCAAATATTAAAAATGAATATCTCTCAACTTCTAATATACACCAGTTCAGAACGCCAAATGAAGGGCTAACAGCATCCAACAGAAAACCATTTGGAAGTCTTAATACAATGCGCACTCCAGTTGAGGGTTCCATTAGGAGGGCACAAGTAACAAGCCTGTATAAGAAAACCCCACCACTTTGTGAATGCGGAAGGAGGACTCATCGCAAAATTGTACAGAAACCTGGTCCAAATCAAGGTCGAGCATTCTATGCTTGTCCAAATGGTCGAAATAATAACACTGCCAAAAAGGCATCTAGTGTAAGAAATGGGCGGCAAGAAGGGTGTCGCTTTTTTAAGTGGGAAGTGCAAGGTAGCAATTCATCAGGGACAAGTCCAGCATTTGCAACCTCCAGCTTTCACAACAGGAGTTCTTCAATTAATGGCAATAGTTTGTTGGTTAAGATTGGGCCATTAGTCCAGCCTAATTTCGAAATAACTAGTCCATGGAATAATGGATCAACGGTACACCTCAACTCACATGCGATATCTTTCTAATCATCAAGCAATCATGTACATGTATATCATAACAATTTTGTGTTCTACAACGCTATATACAATGGTATAGAATCAAGAATGTTTTCATTATACACATTTATTCTGCTTTAGTACTGAGTACATTTCAATGATTAGAATGTGTTATTGCTAGTCATTTACATAAACATTCACTCATGGCTCTCCCATATGTTAAAAGTGGTTTCGTTTCGCACTGAGACCTTGATGTACATGTATTTTGTTCTGTAATACTTAGTGATATTGGAAGAAGAGGAAAAGCTTTTCTCCAATACAACCTGCATTATCTATATTAGTGGTTCTATGCGTACTCCTGTCAATTCCAAAAGATTAAATGGAAAAAGAAACTCACAGCAGTAATGACAGATAGTTAAAGTTCATCACAAAGGTGTAAGAGATAAAAGTATTCCTGTGTAAGAGGGATTGATCCTCAAATTCATTTGTTGCTACTGTTTCATATTTCATATTCATTAAGAGGTCATTTTTTTAATTTGAGGGATACTGAAATGACTTTAGATTACAAAGTACCATTCATTCAACCAACGATCCTATAGCTACGATCGTTGATTCAACTCAACATAAGACACATCTCTGAGTTTATTTCTACTGACCTATGAAATACAGAAATAGTTGATGCGTAAAGAGTGATGCATTTAAAAAAAACTTTGTAAAACAAAGCTTCATCTGCGATCTCTTATGTGCTCGCCCAAAATAAAAATAAATATAAATTAAGAAAGTATATCTCGAAGATTTATTTTTACGTGGCCCATTTTTCTACATACCGTTATATACTTAAACCTAATTTTAATGGAATACTCATGGTATGCAAAAAACACTTGCTTAGTTGGGCCTGAGAAAGCGTTACCATAACTGAGGAAGGGATGAGACGATGAGAGAGCACCTGTGTGAATAATGGACATACTAGATTCATACTGGTTGCCAACAAAAAATCGGATGCTTTCTGCCGTGCCTAAATGATTTCTAGTATGTCTTTATTCTGCTTGAAGAAACAGAAAATCGTTAGTTCAAACCACCCATCTTTGCAAAATGGATTCAACAATTAATCTGCAGCAAGGCCGTGTGTTGTAATGTTGTATAGTTCATAAACAAACACAAATCAAGGACGCATTTCTTCAAGTTCATCTGCATATAGATTGAGTTCCGCTTTTCTGCATGCCATAATGAGAGGTTTTTTATCAGATGTTCTGTTGTTAGTGGCCCACTCATTAAGTACGTAAATTATCTGTTCTTTCAAGTGTCCTGGGCTTTTTTCGCAGGCTTCATCAAAACTTTGTTCAGTTACTCCGGGTAGATTGCGGCACATTTGCTTCCACTGACGTCCTAGATGCTTCGATAGGTAATCAAACTCTTTGTGCAGACCTATAAATAATCAAAATATAATTTGAATGCTATGCATCATAATGTAACTGACGACTTGGACAAGGCAGGTATAAATCTATTTCGGCCTTGGGAAAGTTTAAACGTAAATAAAATTATAATTATCTTCTCAACTTAAAATTTAATGCATCAGGCTGATATCTTAATCAATGGTATCTTATCAAAATAAAAGGTTGGGAAGTTCCAATAGGTATTCATAACCATTAATGGTACTTTGCCATGCTATAGCTAAGAATTGCACCAGAGCCATCTCTCAAGTATAAGGCTCCATTATAGCTATAGCTGTTTGGTTAAATACAATGTTAGTATCGGAGGTACCGTTAAAGACATGATAAATACGGAAATAAACAAACAGTACTGTTTGTTAATTATTTATTCATCACACCTTTCAGGGTACACTAGCCAAACCAGTCCTACGCGAATAACATGCAATAAAACACAATGTATTCACCATATACATATGATATATAAGTTTAACGTTAATATAGCTCTCGTATGTCTGAATCGGAAATATTATCACCGTCTACAGATGTGACAATGACATATTTTGAACTCCTCAATAATATCATTAATCATTTCGTCTCTTACGGCTACACTTACCTACTACGGCTGGCTCCTCTCTCCGGCTGTCGAAAGACTGTCTGTTGTCAAAAGGTACGGTTCTGTTTTGTGGCATTGTATTATCAATCAATCTAATTAGATTCACCCTGCCTTCTGATACTACTTTCAACTTATCTCTTAAGTATGTGAGGTTGTCTGCTGATAGCTGGTCTCGCTTTTCCAACTCACTAAATACATCGGTAGCTGTCTCAAACTCTTCCAGGCGGGCCTTGGGTATCGTCCCATCGTCGAGGAGAAATTTCAAAGACTTCAACTCGACCTCGGTCATATTCTGACTAATTTTTAGAAGGAGGCGTTTGTACGTTCCTTGATCCATCATGACCCACGCAGTATAAACCTCCTTTTCCTATGTCAACTCAACATAAGGGATATCCCTTCTAATTGCGGAAATGTGATATTAAATCGCAGGGAAGGCCGGCCTGAACTGATCAGTAAGTTCCAAAGTCTGTGTCGCACAAACGGGTTTGGGGTTTCCCCATCGACTATTTATAGCTCAGGGAATTCCTTCCGCCTTCAACGGAAGGGCTTCCCCACAGAGCCGCTGGTGAAGGTAGGCGTAGATAGCACAAAATGGCTGACAGAACGGGTACACTTCTCTCTTTGGCAGTTTTGCTTTTATGCATTTCTACATTCCACAATGCCGATGCAAGTAAATATTCTGCTGACATGAATCCGGAAAAAACAAGGGATCTCCGGTCACCATTCCGTATGCAGAAAGTTAATCTAGTATGGCAGAAAGCTATGAAGGTTAGTTATTGAACTTTATCTTTAAATTATTAAGGTACCGGATGGGGTACCGGACCGGTACCACGAAATTAAATAGCTCTATCACTATCAATAAGTATCATTTACAATAACCGGTCGTACAGTATTGCATTTTAATCTTTGTCATAGAAACTTACGGCGGCCCAACAGGAAGATCTCTACGTCGATCTGAAAATTCAAGACAAACTTGAGATGGAAACTAAAAAGAAAGTGTCTGGGGGACTAGATGAGGGTGGAGACGCGGAAGCCTATGCCAGAGAAAAGATGCGAGGTTGGTACTGGTAGACAATATTTGTCGAATTATTATGTTCTAATTCATTAGATACCGTACTAAGGTTGGTGTATTATTCTTCAAATGACTTCAAGTTATAATACATCGCGAAACCCTGTGGATTCTAAATTAGTCTAACGTTAAACCAGTGCACCTACAATTAAAACACTTTAATAAAGGGACGGATTTAATAAAGTCTTTATTAAATCCGTCCCTAAACTGTTAATGAAGTTAATACGGTAACCCGCCGTCGACTTACTGCTTAGATGGCGAAAATTGGCACTTGACATTAAAATAAAATAAAGTACCATAGGCATAATTCATGGAATAACGTTCTTTATTGGTATATTTTTTTACTTCCAATTTCATGAGTGCATGAACTTAGGTATAATGTACATTTTGGAGACTGCTGTTGTTGTTTTTATCTTGCGTGGATAAACAGTTTTCCATTTTTCGAGGATCAAGGTTCTACAAATGCATTAGATATTGCAGTACCGTATTACATTGTGGTGACCAATGAGTACATCTACAGTACAGTATATCTATATCAAGTAGGGCACTTTGCCAGAGCTCATAGATACTGTCCTGGAACATCCCATTTCTCTCGTTCCTCTCTTCTTGCCCCTACAGTATCAGTTCTTTTTATATTGACACAGAAATCCTGATTAGACATGACCTTAATGAACACTTTGGAGATAAAGATGAGAATGAAACTTGGTTGAAGGAAAAATATGGCGAGAAGGATACCCATATGAATAAACTGGACCGGAAAATCGCGAAGCTTTGGAAAAAGGCGCAGGCATCTGGTTTCACAGGTAAATCTTATAACCTTTCCCTCTCACTTAAAAATATAATATTTTAACAAGGGGATCGTGGTTTTATAAGAAAATGAAGGGAGTCTTAAGGAAGTACACCATATGGGACCAGTGGTTTATTTGCATTTTATGTTGTTTTGTGGGTTATGAAGCATGAACTCTTATGTTTAGTTGATGACGTCTCTTATATCATTCGTAGATGAAGAGATGGCACAGCTTAAAGTGGAACTCTTACACCACAAGCAAAAGATGGACGAATACAATGAGTTAAAAAATGAGATCGATACCGCTGCAGGTAATGTTTTTTTATGCCCGATATCTACTTATATTTACTCTGGTATACTAAGGATAACAGAACAGAAGTTGACGCTAATCTCCCGATGAATGTCAATGTTCGCAGTATGAAATTCATTTATTTGATCCTGTTCAATTAGTTTGATTGCAATGTTTAGCTAATTTAATCAATGTCCAAATTTGTTTACACAGGTATCCATGACAATTCCGTTGATGGACTAAAGAAATTAGACCTCGATCTTAAAGATCGCAAAAAACAAAATAAAGAACTCAAAGCAAAGTATAGGGACCTAAAAGATGATTTGAAAAGATTGGAACGAATTTCGACCATGCCATCTGATAGCTACGAGTTTACAGAAGATAAAGTTCTGGATCTATGGCTCTTGGCACAAAAGGCAAATTTTTCAGAAGAAGAATTAGCATCTCTTAAGGTAATTAATTGCAGTACGGTACATTACATGTTTGTGTTCTAAATAAAGCTTACATCAGGGATTTTGGGTTCGTTTGATTAGATTTCTAAGTACTGGGGAACCTTTGTCTCGATTTCACCTGTATCTGTATACATTAGATTATATTGCAAGTATTGTGTTTGTCATTGAAGGTGGAATTAGCTCATTTTGAGCACAAGGTAAAGAAGCAGCAGCATTATGCGGAACAAGTGCGTTTAACCCAAGAGAATCTAAAAAAGATGGGGAAGACAAATGAACATCCCATGGCACAAGATAAGCTTGAGCAAAAACTGGATGAATATGGTCGTAAGGTATGAGGATTAAATGAATAGAAAATAATATTGTATAATTTATACTCTGAATGGGGGTATTACTGACACCATTTTTAATGAAAACATCGAATGCATAATGAAGTTTTACTCAATGGATGTCTTCTATCTCGTTTATATTTACATGTATTTACGTTCAGTATCTTACCACTCATATTTATATATAACACTATACATCTGAGCATTCCGATTGATTTGGTTTGGAAACACTTTTATTATACAAAGGATAAATCAACATATACAAAGGGTAAATCTGTGAACTGAAATTGTTCGTTTCGATTGCGGTTGTATTTAATTTAGTCTTAGTCGTCCATTTCTTAATTGTCGTACTTTGCCTGGCAATATTCGGGCCACAAATTTAATCTATCCGCCATAACAGAAAAGTGTTTATTTCATTCAAAACCATTTGTTTCTACTTTTCAGGTTGACAAGTACCATCGTGAAATCAAGAAGCGTATATCTAAATCGCTTAGGATTGATGGGGAATTGTGAAAGACTATGCAAGTAGGACGCACAAGACCGTGATCTTTCAGTGTGCAGTTAGCACGTTTGTTTACAGTGTATATAGAATTTAGCGTAATATCGACTAACACGTTTTCTGCTCTGCAAAAGAATCTCCAAAATCGTATTTTATAAGATTGACACTGAATTGTGTATGTCATAGCACTGCTTATATGGGGGGCGGGGGGGGGGGGGGGGGGATCAATGTTGATGCTAGATTAAAAATCGACATGCCTCAACGCTTGCCCGTGGGAACTCGAAGACATTCTCAGTCGATTTCTTGGAAAGGTGGAATAGCATCCGATATTCAAGAAACCACCTTACCCTGACATAGTACCTGTCTTTACTTTCCATCCTTACGCACGGCTTAAATGTGCATTTTCTTAGTTGTTATAATGTTGACGAAGTCAATTTCTTCTATTACACTTACCCACACTTGGACATTTCTACGAAAGAATGTGATAGATCTAAAAGTTAATATAAATAATAATAAGTAAGAATGTATTATTTAATGAAGCTCTGGGTGAATTAGAATTTGTAAGCTTAGATACCTCAGGTCAAAATAAATTTTTATACAAATTCGGAGTATTAGTTACTTTCTTTCCAGCTGGTTTCTCAATGATACTGAATGATTTTAGATCCTGTTTACCCTTAATATTCATGAAGAGATTAAATGAACGCGAGTCCTTGGTTGTAGCGTTAGGCGTTCCAGCTATGAGCAAGAGACACCGGTTGAGTTTAATGTAAGATTAAATGAGCGTAAATTAATGTAAGATTAAATTTATACACAACAATTTTATTTACAAATATAAACAGGTTATTTTTAGCATTGATATTAGTATGTCATTCTGTAATTAGGTAAATCAGTTCTTGTTGGAAATGACGTAGACATCCATTTTGAACTTTCGTGAAAACGAAAAAAATCCAGGGAGCCAATTTTTGTTTGGTGTTACGCAACCATTACTTCTCCTGTAAATTCTTTTCAAACTTTTCGAATTCCTCGTTTGTAATATCGTCCACCTCATCCTCCACCTATAGGAAAGATGCAAATAGATTTTCTTAGTATCTGCTAAGGGGGTAAAAATCGGTAGTAGAAATATAGTGATTTTATCCAAACTTCCAGACTAAGGATAAATATAATACCTGTTCCACACCGCGGACTTCAGGGATGTAGAACTGAAGCATATTCTGGACTCCACTCTTAAGTGTGACAATGGAACTGGGGCAGCTGGTACATGATCCTTGCATCTTTAACTTCACAATACCGTCATCAAATCCCTGAAAACAATTGAGTGCCAAACTAAAATTCAATAAACTAAAGTATAATATATCTATATAGTTAACTAAAAGCTGTTTTCATAATGACATATGTAACCTTCTGTGAAGAAATAATCTATAGTACAGCAGAGGAGGTGGTAGATTGGTTGCTTGATTCACTAAACACTAATGGACTTGTATTGTATATTTGGTAATATGAGGGCGAGAGAGGAATGCATGGACTTGGGTACACTTGGTGTCAGGTGAAATGATACTCTGGTTAGGCTCTCATCAGATTCAAATATCGGTTAAGTGTCCATGAACTACAAATTACTTGAGGAAAAACCGTTATGCTTACCACATATAATATATCACCACCATCTTCTTGTACCGTTGGTCTAATCCGGGTATCGAGGAGTTCTTTAATCATTGCAACAGTTTCATCCTCAGCTTCGTCTTCTGTGGCACCCTCTACAAATAATGCAACGTATACCAAATATTAGCTCACCTGGGAATGTATTGCTCTTCATATGAAGATAGTAAAAACACCATAGATAAGGAGATGGGCAAGGGTGCAAATAGCGGTAGACAAGCATCTCAAGCATCACCAATTCTCAAAGTCTAGTTTCCCCTGCTGTATGCCCCTCTCTCCTGGCGCACAAGACACTGTTATTACAAGTTGGCAGTCAGAACCATAACAGTTTTATCTGGATCTCACGATTTTATCTGGCTCTCACGATCCTATCGGGACAGATCTACTCCATCAGCTACAGTCTATTACTTTAGCTACTTCATTACTCATGAGATGCATGAATTATATTATTTCTATGAGAAGGTGAGACATATCGGGAGTTATGATTTACAAGAAGGAGTGAACTTTATAGGTTGAGCACATTTATTTTTGGTTAATCGACTAAAGTCTTCAGTAAAACTGAAGCAAAACGTTTTCAGGATATAACTTTCCCTAAGCTATATAGTTGAACATAGTCAATCGAAAAGTCAATCGTTAAGTCAGAATGGTCAACCATAAAGTCAGGGAATAAAAGATGGGTCGGGAAAAAAGTTGGGTCGGAAAAAAAAGTTGGATTGGAAAAAAAGTTGTACATCTCTGCTCAAGTATGTAAGTGGCATACCTAATAATATGTAAACACATTCCAGTGTACACTGACTTCAGATGACTTTAAGAAAACATTACCCATGGCTTTAACAGTCTCCTGGATTTTACTTTCTTTCTTTTTACTTTCTTTCATTACTTCACTAAGACCCAGACTCACACCGCGCTGTTGTTTGTTTATATAGTTCACTATGTAAGCTACAACACTGTAAGCATCTAGACAGATTTGACAGTCTACATTAGCTTCCCATACATGAGGCAGGGTGTGGCGGGGGCGGGTCATATATCACAGCATGCTGGGAGTGGCGGGGGCGGGTCATAGATCACAGCACACACGGTAGGCCGGTACATCACACGGTAGGCGGAGGGCCGAAATGTCAACAAACGCACGTGAAATTGTACATCCAGACCTTCAGAATATAGAGTACAATATTCGGGTCAGATCCAGTTTGGTCCAGTTAGATTAAGTTTAACAGTCTAACTGATCTATCTGTATGTCCCTCATAATTAACTAGAAAAATGTTCTCTATTCTGGAATTCTGCATTAGCAATAACAATATTAGTAAATATGTTATTTGCCAATTTCTAAAAACTTTTCAGGAATCTTTTGCAGAAACAGTCGGAAAATTTGACATCTGTATTAAAGGGATATAATGCGCGGATTGACCAAGACCTAAGGTCACCCTCTGTGGTATTCTGTGGAACCTGCTTTTGGTTGCAACTCACCTGACGTTTCTTGGGGTATATCTTTCACAACTGGCAGGCCCGAAGCGAAAAAATCCATGATGACACCAAACAACTCGGGTTTCAGTAGCTTCCAGTCAATTTCATCATTCTAGAAATCAAGTTGAAAAATATTACCCACAAAGCTTTAAAAAATATCTATATTCCTTAGTTCCTAGATAACTGTGTCAGTGTTACTATTCTACGATAGATTTGTTCGCTCTGAAATGGTAGGAACTCATAACAACACTATTTTATTCAAATTAAAATGAAATAGTATTTCCGACCAGCAACTTGCCTTGGTTATGGTAATAAATTCAGTACTTAAGAAGACTCCACGCACTCCTTGAACCCTAAAAAGTTGCCTGAAAAATATGGATTATTCGAGTTAGCTTTTAACAGAACATTCAATCGAAGATATTAATTTAATCGTTTTATTTTATTTATTTATTTTTTATTTATTTTTATTTATTTTATTTTGGGGGGAGGGGGGGGGCAATCTAAGACCACTTTTGTAATAATTTGCACCACACAAATACTAAGTATGCAATGTCTTTTATATCTCGTATTTGGAATACCGTAAAGAGACCAAAATAATTAACATGATGCCATCTCATTTCGCCTCTGATAACTTACATGGCTAATGGCGAATGTTGCGCTCTCTTTACATTGGGAAAATCAAGTGTACCACTTTCAAGCACTTGAACACCGGCAAGGAACTTCAAGCTGTTTGGATTTGGTGTTTCTTGCGTCTGAATGAACATGTTCCTCACTAAAAATTTAATGATCACATTGACTAGTCATACAAGAGAAAATGTTTCCAAGCCAAATAAAATACGGTCAAACTTCACAAAACGGTATGCGGGTTAATAAAGTTAGGTTTGGAAAAAATATTTTTTTAAATTATGTGAATTTGTACACCTTAGGAGGAAATTATGTACCGGTATATTTATGTATGAATATAAGCATTCGCCTCTAGAACATGACGTGAATATTAGAACAAGAATCGGCGACTACACTATCAGGAGCTATGATAGTAGTAACTAACCCTGCGTTTTGAAACGGGGGAAACGAGCTTGACATAGTAGCTTAGTTGATAGGTTCAGGGGATTGGAACTGGATGCAAGGCCTGTAGACGAATCAGCGAATTTATGAAAACACCTACAAAAGAAGACAGAAAAACAGTGTGACATAACATCGAAATGGTTAAATCGAGGATGTTAACTGTTAACTAGGTCTACAAAACAGTCGATCTAATCAATGATAAGTACTACTATTGCGAGATGGAAATAATATCCGTAGGTTATCATATTTCAACAACACCATGATTGGAGTACATCATTTCATTCAGATTTTGAGTCAAATTGACCTTCCATAAATAAGGGCCTTTTCATACCTCATAAGCATTTTGCCATTTTATTACTCTACCTACCAGTCTGATTTCGGAATTCTAAGTAATATACCTTCCAATTATTGGACCTTTGGATTTTTTGCATGGTAACGCCCCAGAATCATCTGATGAGAAGTTTAGGAATCAAACGACATGCTCATTATTGATCCAAATGTTGATAAATGTTTTTACCAAAGCAATTCTTTGGAGGACTTCATAATTAGCCACCTCACCCATCCTGTGTCTGTTAATTTAATACATTACATCGCGTGTCAATATAGTGTTATTAAATGGACAAAATTCCAGAATTTTAACTAAAATATTCAAATTTTTGTTATCCTCTTAATTCCTCCCTGATTTCCAGAACCTTTGCCATGGCAACGTGCCAAAAATCACATTTGATACGAATATTAAGAACCGAAATTAAAATATACTTCATATTCGACATTTATCTTTATACTTGTTAAATGTGTTATACGGGAGAGGGGTCTAATTTTTGGAAGATCATTATATTTAGCCAACTATTTCTTGCCTCCTTGACGGCTGGAGGTAGGCTATGCATTTTTTTCTAGTTTACTAGTTGCTATGGTAACAGTATTGGCAGTGGGGGAATGTCAAAGTAACGATTCTTCGGCAATTTCTAGAACCAAAGTAAATTATAGGCCCTACACAGATAGTTAAATAAATCGGATGATAGGCCTTTTCTGAGTTTGACCTTGATAAAAATGACCTTAATTGACCTTTAGGAAACGTCAAATGTTGCATTTATTTGACTGTGAAATTGAATGTCTAGGACTATATAAGATTATATAGCTGTAGGCCTATAGCCTATTTCAGTAGAACGGTAGGCTAGGCCTATTCAGCTATTAGTAATACCGTACTACTAAAAGACTATTTAACCCGGGATATTTAATCAGTCTATGTATAGCCAATAGGCCCTATACTATAAATTTTGGACAATAATTAACTAGCTTATCATGGCAATCGATAACAATTTTGGAATTTCCAACATATATACCATCCAGGTACACTAGCTACTAGACCTAGGCCCTAGGTAGCCTACAGTATATAACCGGTAGGCCTACATAACAATAAGGAAGGGCTGGCGAGGCTATTTGATCAGTGACCAGTCTGTCAGTGTCTGATTGATTCCCACCACGCAGTAAAACAAGCTTCTGTTCAGGGAGATTCGGTCCAAGGACTTGAGTCACGATCTTGACATTTAAACTGACACAAGAATATAGAACATGTATAGCAAGAAATATTGGTTGAGGAAACTCTACCTAGGACTTGCTCTATGAATATGTCGAACATGTTTGCTAATCGCAGCCAGCGGTACAAAACTGCGAATTATACCCCGACAACCTCCAGACACCCCTGTGATGGCCGCCATGTTGCTTGATAGTGGCGTCCACAAGTGGAGAGCAAGAGTATGGAATTATCCACTAGAGGGAGCTGTGGTGTCATCATTTATAAGCGCTGTTCAGACGCCATGGCAGTTGGCACGTGGTGGCTTTCTTAGTTTCTATAAGCTACGATATAAGCTCCTCGGACTCCTGTCAGATTAAATGAATGAATGTTAATGGTGATTGTATTCCAAAGCTGGACATAATGCGCATAAACGTGCATGCGTGCCTACAACTAATGTGAGAATTAGCAACACCCTATTAATTTGATCTGAAGTGAGCATGGAGTGAGCAATAGGCTACACTTTTCAGCTGTAAATTCGCCCGGGAAATTCGCCCTCTCCTATTTACAACCTCTAAAGCACTATTATTATGAAAAAATTGAAATAGCGTAACATGTAATGACTAGGCCTAGGCCTAGGCCTAAATGCTTTAACATAGGCCTAATGCAAACAGAGGCACTGCAAGCCCCTATACCATATATAGGCTATTAAGGGAAAGGTTTAATGTGTGGAAACAAAAATTGGTTTGATGTCTTAGAAAATTTCCATAAAAGGCCGAAGGAAGATATTCTACTTGCCAGATTTAAACCTAGTTACCACTTGAATACATTCTATAAGAATCTCTTTAAAACATGGAATGAATGTTATTATAAGCTATCACCTGAAACGATCGAACAAATCCTTAAAGAGAGAATATGGACTAATAAAAATATTAAACACAAGGGAGTAATGCTAAGGTGGCAACCTTGGATAGACAAAGGTATACGTGTAATGGGAGATATATTCGACGAAAATGGTTCTCTTTTACCAAACGAGATATTCTTGGAGACCTTTAATTTTGTACCATCCTACTATGAAATTAGAGCGCTGGAAAAAGCAATCCCTGCACAATGGTTGGCTAAAATAGCAAATGAGAATCCTCAGAGGTGTAATAATGATATAGAATTTAATGTTGGAGGAAAAATGTTAAACCTTATAAGGTGCCCAGCAAAAATGATATATTTGAGTCTAATACAAAAGAGAAAACCAAAATGGGAGAAGTTCTTAAAGTGGAAACAAATCCTAAGGTTATCCGATGAACAGTATGAAGGTATAGCATGGAAGAAAATATTTACATTACCGTATAAATGCTCTTCGGAGACTAGATTGCAAGTGTTGCAATATAAAATCCTACACGGTGCTCTGACCACGAATAAACTGTTAAGTGAAATCGGTATTAAAAACAAACCAAAATGTGACTTCTGCGAGAAAGAAGATTCCCTAAATCACTTTCTAGTGGAATGTAAAGGAACCAGAAAGATCTGGTCAACGGTAATAGAATGGTTGTACGAACTGGAATACATTAACATAAAACCAAATGGTGAAAGATTCTTCCACAAGGAAAGAAATAAGGTCGTGTACAAAGTACAAGATATTTTATTTGGTATTGAAGTAAATAATGTGCAGTCAAAAATCATCAATTGGTTTATACTCCAAGTCAAAGCTGTCATACATAGACAAAAGCTTTTCCATGATGGCGAACTCAATATCATCCCAATACTGTACGACCTAAGATCAAGAATTACCTTAGAAATCATTAATACGAGCAAAGGAGAAAATAGAAAAGAACAAAACAGAATATGGTCTAACCTAAAGGTGGACATAGATAAGTTTATTGATAGATTAAAACGATGAGAAAAAAACAACAAAAGGTAGAAAATTTTTTTCATATAAAGAGTGACAAGATACCATCAAAGGAAACTTAACAGAAGCGAAACAAAGAGTTTATCCTAGATGTAACTTCCATCGATTCTCTGTCTAACATGTGAAAGAAATAAAGGTTGTTGCAAAAAAAAAAAAGGTTTAAGCTAGCCTACGCCGAGTTCCGGGTAGCCTAGCACTACTAGTTGCATTAATAAATTATTATTGTTGAACGGATCGCAATTTCATAACTTCCTTCAATGTCTGAAGGTGTGTCTCAATCTATTGATCCAATATTGCTGCGTAGCCTATAGGTCTATATATGAGCCTAGGCTATAGGCCTATAAAAATATGTGTTTAGAAAAAAAAGCTAAAAAAAAAGTAGCGACAATGAAGCTCTGTTTACCAAGAGCTGGGACCAAGAGTTCCCTGGTTTGGTTTGTTATATAAAATAGACTGGTTTGAACAAATTATAGGCCTTTGCGTTCTCGCTATAAGTATATATAGGCCTAGGCCTACGTGCAATAGGCCTGGGCCTAAATCCAGAATCACCATCTTACATTGAAAAATTAATTTACCACTTTGATGTATTAATAGAATATCACTAGCCTACTTGTATCCCCTTCTCTAGATGTGGCTTATGACAGAAAAATATTGGAAGTTTACACGTAAAACATAGTACGCGTACAACATTAGGATTGTACAACTAAATTTATTGATCCTATATAGGCCTAGGCCCTATATGCTTCGAAGCTTGTAACGATTTGTCATGACATAGGCTAAGGTTTGGCTTCATAGCACAATAGTAATATGGTGCCTTTATAGATTGTAGTGAAAGGGTAGGCCTATTTGATCACTGATAGGCTTGATAGATGTTTCTCCTACTGTGTTGCTACTTAAAAATATACTCGATTGTTGAATTACTTAGGCATAGGAGGTATAGGCCTATCTTGTATTGACATTGAAATATTCTTTATTTGCTAAGAAGGTATACAAATGGGTTGCGAACATCTGAAATTGATTCAGGATCTACCAAATAGGCCTAGGTTAACCTATTATATTTTACGTTGTATATTTATAATAGGGCCTACCTTTTGTAAACCTCTTTTCTCAGATCAATTGAGATTATGGGCATGTTATGCCTATGTCGAGATATTGAGCTGAATAGGCCTAACTCTCGCATAACGTTGCGCGTCTTGAATCGGGATCATTGATATCATCAGAGCTATGCATCCTAGATGTATAGCATATTATGAAAGGGTTACATGCCTAATGACTGGCACAATTAATGAATAAAAAAAAATCTGCCAATGAAAAATTTAATAAGGCATTAGGCCTATGAAGGAAAATCATAGAGGCCGATATAGGGAAAATGCAAAATTGAGAAATCATATAGAATGCAATCTTCGGTATAGCCCACTGAATAGGCCATTATGTTAAACAAGTGATATGTCTCAATTGGCTATACCAATATTATGTTATGATCTATATCTCCTAGTTCTGGATGATCAATGATGAAATTCTTGTGCATGCATGGCGTGCCATATGATTACCAGCAGCGACCCCCTTATACCCCCCCCCCCCCGACTGCACGCGATTAAGAAAGTTCCGATGTGCCAATATACCTGCGGGGATGGATAAACCACCATTAGATCTCTTCTTTAATACTGCTAACCTTGAGTAAAGAGAATGTATAGCTTGATGGTGCCACTCTATGACTGGTTTCATCACCACATGGGATATTATAGCCTACGCTTTATGGAAGATTAATTTTGAAGAAAATATTATTAATGTGAAGGTCAGAATGCAGTTAATTATGTAATGCAGGTCGTTGATGTTTCGTGTCAAATGTAAATACTAAGCCTACGATCTTATACCTAAGCAGTCACAGAGAAAAAGATCAATCATTAATTTAAATAATTATATATTTGTTATTTAAGAGACGATTACATTAAGATACATAGATGTAGTAGATAAACAAAATTATGCAGTATGCCGTAGAACACGGGGATGCTAGGGAACAATTATACTGTGAGCAAGGTTCAATTCAATTCAAGGATTCATTATTGCAGTAGATCTTTTTACAATAAGGTGGTCCAACATTTTAAATAAACAATTGTTTAGATAGGTCTTCCGTTGAGTGCCTAAGTTCAATTTGGGATTATTATTTTCATGAGTTGTGTAAATTGGGGTTATTCTAGAGCTTGGGATCTTCATAAGAGAGTTCGTAGATCATCAACAGTCCATATGTATTACTAAGAAATCATAAGAACGGTAAATGAAAAGTAACATTTAAAAAAAATATGTTTTATTTGCACTCATCATCAATACAACTCGAATTATAGGCCCCCTATGTGTAAAATACAAATATTTTATTGCACCCTATTAATTACACGGGCATAATAAACACTTTTAGGCTAAATTAATAAATAATAATATTGAAAAGAAGCCTAATCGTCACAAGTAGTCCTATAAGGCTTATAGATAGTCCGGCCTTGAAATAAAAACTGACGTTAATCTGAGGTATCAATCAGCAGGTGTGTGGTTGTGATTATGTCTCTACAGGTGATCCCTTTGGTCAAAATTGGGATCAAACCCAGGGCCAAAATCAAAGATATCCGTCATTGTGCTGTAGCCTATCGTGTATGCCACGAAAACGTGGTCATTATTTATGGACTGAAGGTCTATTCAATTGAAAATTCAATTAATTTTAAATGAAGAAATATAGACACTTTTCTTATCGTAGTTAAGTTCTTATTAGGGTCACGAGAAAACCCTGTATTTTGAGATAAAAGTTTGGGCTAGTACAATGTTTCTTGTGCATTATTTGCAACTCTGTCTCTGAATTACCGGTAGTGAATCATTAATCATTGAATGCATAGGACTATATTAATAAAGGCTACTAAGTCGCCTAGGCTAATTGTATAAGGTAGCACTTTAAAAATAGATTAACAATTCTCATTTATTAGGCTAGTTATCACACACTAAATGTAAAATGGCGAAATGGTGCCTCAAAAAATCAGCATGACCATGCAGTGTATACATTCTACAGGGACTCGAGCAGTATTGATCATCTTGTAAACGCAGAACTCAGAAGGTAGCGGGAAGCCAACCCACGTGACACAGTCCGTGACGTCACGCCTCTGGCCCTGTTAAAAGTGTAGTGAAAACTGACGGGTTGGATAGACAGCCATCACACAGTGCGGACGCCGAGGAAGATATTCTTCCAGGGCCTCGGACGCCTTAAGAAGCGTCCTGATCACGGACTTAAGGAAATAATATCGATCATAACATACTTTCCCACTAGTTATCGATACTTTAACGAAAGTTTTCGTGTATTGGTGTACACATTTAGCGGACATAGTTTAGTGTTTACAAACAGTAGTTAGGTAGGCCGACATGTCTTCTTCACGACTTGGCTCCGGCGGCCAACGTCCCCAGTCGGCCAGATCCCGGTCGGCATGGGACGATGGTCAGGACGGTGGTGGATATGACAATCCTGGAATGCGGGATTCCCGACAAAATGTCAATGATGGCATGGTTGGAGCAATGGAAAGTGAGATGTACGACCCAAGTGTGACTGTGGACGCCATTCAACCTCACCGACCCCAGCCAGTTGTGCAGGTGCAAGACCCACCCCAAGGCTGCTGGTACAAGTTCAAGAAGGGGGTCCGATGTAAGTAAACTTAATAATAATTTACTGTGCCTGTGGCGGTCTACGTATTCTCTTTAGTTTAGGAGATCCAACGAACGTAGAGATGCTTGTATGGTAGGCCTACCCACTAGGGCTCGTGCCTTATCTATCTTCCATGATAGGGCTTGGATATAAGATTTAGATCTAAGGATATATATATATATAGGCCTATTTAATATTAATAGTCAGACCAAATTGAAAGTATGTCGCAAGATATCTACATCTGTTTAGTTGTATCCCCCCCCCTTTTTTTTTGAATAGGCTACTAGGCCTAGAAGTAAATGCTGTGTTCTAGAGTAAATCCAGTTTAATTTTATCCCACTCCCCCCCTCCCCCCGTCCCCTCCCCCAGGCCAGGCGTCATGAATCTCTAAAATTGGTCTTTCTATGAGTATCAACAATAGTTACTAGTAGGCCTACGAGTAGAAGATAGGCCTACATATTGTCTCAGTATTACAGTACGGTACCCTATATTACAGGCTATAATTATGAGAAATGTGGTAGGCCTAGATATAAACCTATTCTAATTTTAAGAACCTCGCCCAAACTTATCAATCATACACAAATACTAGTTAATTTCCCGACAGGATCATTCAAATCATTATATCATTTGCAATGTCACCGCAAAGAGAATAGGTAATGCTCGTTGACAATTTAGGTAATTGTCAATTTGCAATAGGCCTGGTATTGATATACTATATATTTTAAGATCCTATGTATTTGCCGTTTGATAAACGGTGATCAAAATATAGAATCAGGTGAGGCCATTGAAAGAGTTTCTGTATGAACCAAAAAAATTCCCAAGAGTACATAATTCAGTGACTTTAGTTTAACCTCCTCACCCACCCAATTGTTGTTAAGCCAACAGGGCAGGAGTTGGCAGGGCCTTATAAATCTGATGTGGATTTGTTCCTAACAAAATGATTTGCCAAGTACCAAGTTTTAGATCATCTATGATTATTTAAATGTGGCCCTCTATTGATTGTTTGTCAAGTGTTGGCATTCAACTTCGATGGTATTGCTATATGGAAATTCAATGGGCACCTGGAAATATACATAGGGAATAACACATCCTACATTCCCTTCCATAATAATGTTAGAAGTTTTCTAAAGTTACTTTTGGCGATTGAGGGTAAGGAAGCTTGTTGAAGCAATGAACCTATTATTCTTACTTCCACATTATGACAACACTCGTTGATTAAGTTTTGCCTAGAAGTGTTTCGATCTTATGCAATAGGATTCGGATAGGCCAGTGGATTCCACATATTCGGACTTGGAGCAAAAGATTAACGTGTTCGGTGTTGGCCAATGAATCCAAGCGAAAACAGAATATTTAAAATATTGACCCAAACTTCGGCCACTTGGTTTGATTATTTTCATTAGAGATTTCTTTTCTTCATGCCATTCAAAATGGCATCATTCAAATTGCTAATACTCCTTTGTGGAAACTTATTTAGCATTTGCTAACGCTTTCCTTTTACCAAGGACATGACTGTAGATTGCATGGTCTATTAATTAGAACATTATTCGCCAAAAGTCTCATATGACACACCCTTTACACAATTAGGCCTAAAGTTAAATTAAAATCCGCTCAGACCAAACATTTATAAACTCACCTCAATTTTCTTTTAAAAAAAACTCAGGTACGGTCTTTTCTTTTGGATAATATTGTTTAATTAATCGTGAATGGAATGAATGACCAAAATAATATGCAGGAAGTTGCACAACGGTTGGTCGCATCGGACCTGCGTTAGGAGGCCGTGAAAGAATCCTGCGACGAAATGTTGAATAATTCATTTGTTTATCTTACAACCTTGTACTCGCCGACATTATATAGGACGGGGCTGCCTGCTTCACATCTTCCATACCTTGCATGAATGTTTTATCATTAATTTGTTGTTTAATGTTTTAGTGGTTTTATTTATGAAATCTATTATCGTTCGTATTGCAAACTAGTTCTCACTGTTCAAACTTTTGGCATTTTAACAGCGCATTATACTCTTGTGTTTACTGCGTTGGGATGCTTACTTGTATCCATTTTTGTTCAATTCAGGAAAAAAATGTCTCATTGGTTAATGAATCAGTTGATGCATGAATCGGTGTATGTTTGGTTCTTTAGTTATTTTTGTAGTCACTATTTTATGAACTCATTCGTGGAATTTAGTTTATAATAAATCATTATGTGGCTACCTGTTACATATTATTTTATAATTTTATAAGTGCCATATGGAATGGCAAGTGACAAATCTTGGGCGCTATCCCATTCGTTATATGGGCATAATTGAAGAACATTTACGCTTGGTTGTCCCAATGGTTTCCTTAGCGGCCATAAACCACCAGTTCATGCCTGAGTGACAAGGTTGTATTGTAAGCATATAGTACAAGTCCTTGCTCCCCGATCGGATCTCTAATTGTTGAGGTTTACATAGTAGTTGATGATGACATTTCATGAACACATTAATCTAATCTTCCCTCCGATTTCATACAAGATAACTTTTACCGTATATGTCCAGTAGACCCCCATTTCCATCTAGTTATAGGCGATAGAGATTAGCTGTTCGTCTCGGTAACAATTAACTGGGCTATCTCCAATTTGGCCATTTCGATCCTTGAAAAATATGTTTCATGGTGAAATCAAATTGGAATTTTTTTATTTTGGTATTGTTTTGTTCAATCATATTCATGCAATTTGTGCCACTGGTGTAATGAGTAATGAAGTCAACAATAAAAATGTTATCTGAAATTTTCAAAAATGAAATAATTCCAAACTAATCTTTTTTAAGAATGATTATAAATGTTTTTTCAAAAGATTCCTATCAGAAATATGATTCAAAACAACAAAAATCTTGAGATTCATGAATTTTGTTGTTGTTAGTTTGTTTGATACACACCACACCGAGCTGTCCTCTCCTAAAACAAGTGCCCATGCTTTTTCTTAAATTTTTTATAACACAAAACACTTACAAAAATTTAGAAAGCTCAGGAAACAAAATTAATTTGGATTTTGACTTATTTGTCCTAATAGTAGCCTTCACTTCAAGAGACAAATTTCAAATATATGCCAAGACGAGATACATAAAGTTGACTTTTTCTTTCCTAGGCCTTCTTTACTCTAGCGCTCTCATAAATTGTTCAAAACGAAGCGAACGGAAACCTAGCTTTGTATTTTCCTTTGTGAACCTTTTGTCCTCATCACATTTACCTGTCTTGTGTGTATGCCAAGGGAACAACGGCTCCTGAAACGGCCCATCCAAAGTTGAAAGCCATGTATGGAGCGAAGCGTAAAGCATACTAACCCAGTTCCTTATTTTTTTTTGCCATCCCGCATTCAGTTTTGATGTGAGGTATATTCCTTGAGTATGACCACTTGGTTACTTTGCCTGGTAAGACTTTCCTAGCAGGAGCAATTTATGCTCCCGCTTTGCTGGAAATAATTCGGCATTTTCAGGGAAATCCCTCGCATATCTTGCGTCCATTTTTTCCAAACAAATAATTCGGCATTTTGTTTTGCCTTGTTACCTCGGTTTTCCACTCTCCCATCTGGATCCCTCAGCGCCCATCTTCCCTTCTTTCTCAACATTGAACACCAGATAATTGACACGGGGATGGTACATACTTTTACCACCTTCCAAGTTGAGGGTGCTGAAGTGGGGTTAAGTACAATAGGGCATAGCAATGGAAGTAAAGACGGGGATCATTCTGCCATCATTCACATCGTTATTGTTATACACACTATATAGAACAATATGCTGTCGACTCTTGACGCAGTCTCGCTCTAACGAACGTCCACGAGGAGTTCAAAAGAAGGACATTCTGTGCTCATGGGTACAAGTTCATATATACACCATATAGTCCCCACTGACAATAGTTCAGTGTGAAAGTGGGACAGGTTACTTCTCTCTACATTATTTGCGGCTATGTACCAAACAGTCCTGTCTGGGCTATCTCCGCGTCCCCAATGTTAATTCATTTTCCATTCTCTTGGATCTAGACGGATCTTACGCTCCCGAGTTGGCTTTTTGTCACAGATCTATAAAAGGTGTAATGAAGAAGATCATGAATAGTCAGAAAATTATATTAAAATGAGAATGTAATCACCGATTTTAAACTTTTGCTAAACAGGAGGGCTTGACTTTGACTATTAAATGTTGAAGAAAACAGTTTAGATAATTTCGAAACAAGTGGGCTGAAAAGAGAAGAATTTTTGCTTCATTTTGAGGCTTGTTACATTGTATCGAGACTGTCCTTATGCTATGCCTGGTGCCCCAGAAAATTGCATGATTTGGGCTGTTAAGACCAGTAATGGGCCTAAATTGAGGTAGAAGAAGTTATCCAAAGGCTAGACCTGTTTCTTGAAATTCTACGTTTCATTAATGCTCGGTTTCTCACCCTCTTCCTTAACAACACAGGGCCTTGTATGGAGGGCAATTTCAAAATTATTGAGGGTGGGGTGAACATACCGCCTGGTCATATTTTATTGTTGATTCCTTTATTTAGTGAGCAATCAATCATCGCCTACTACATTTTTCCATAATATTCGTCACTTTTGATCACAGTATAATTAAAGTGAGACATACTTGAATGTTCAATAACAGTTACATATGGTATCTGATATTTAATTTGATAGAAAAGATATCTTCACTAAATGTTTCGGTAATATCAATCTTGAATGCAAATCTCGATTAAATATAGCAGCCATCTTGCAAGGAACCAATCATTCCTTCGCTGAGAGTTGCAGCATTAATGCAATGGGTGTGGGACAGATTTTAAGCTTTATTAAAACATTTTTAAATACTTCACTGTCATTTAAATCTGAACTAAAAACATTTATAAATAAATCCATACGGAGATAATAGTGCGGGTGAAAAATAAGCCCCCCCCCTCCCACACACACAATAAGTCAAAGCATTCAATTAAAAGGGCATGTGGTATCTCAGGGAAGTAATTCCTTGTATAAGGATTCATAAAAAGCATAACTAGTGATTTATCTCTCAATTGAAGCAATTAAATTTTCAAAAAAATACACGATGAAACTTTAGGAGTCAAATGTCGGTCCAATTAGGTGAAATTGGTTGTCAACAATATTAATAGCCATCACATTCTGGTTGTCAATAATAATAGGCGTCACATTTTGGTAATTAATTTGGTAAAATAAACGTTGCCTGTTTTATAATAACATCTTGATAGTCTATTTATGTTACGTAGCTCAAAGCGTTAGCAAGAGCTATTAAACGTTCAGGAAAGCTAAAATGTAAGGAGAAACTCATTCTTCAGGGCAGTCAAAAGTGCTTAGGAGACACCAGATAAATATCAGCAATAAATTATTACGACCGTGCCCATGATGGACGCATTAAAAATGCCCCCCCCCCTCCCCCCGCCAAAATATGCTGTAAATTTTCTAATTCATAATTGTTATGTGCTGCGGTAAGGCTAGAGTTTTGGTACATGGCCGGTCCCACTGCACAAACCGAGATACTGAAGATTTTTCATTCGAAAGATAGTGAAGAAAGTTGTCTCGCCCATAGATTACCCGATAGATAAGTCAGGTCTATACTTATAAATGGTGCCGCACGTAATATGATGGGACCTCAGTGCTATTGTTATGTTCTCTCGTCAAACCGAAGCCACGCCCTCCGTCCAACATCCATTCCTCTGATGTCAGCTAAGATCCCACTTCATGTGTCCGCTTCTCATTTGGACGTTCATATTGACGATAAACTATGTATAATAACATCGGGGACTTATCACCTTCTCACCCATTACAACTTGTATTTAATTCATATTTTGAATGAGCTGTAATTGTCCCATGAGCTAAAAAGAATCCTTTTCTGGAAAGTAGGTCTGAGTGGTCAGACTGACTTATGTGGGCAACTTTTAGTGGCAGATTAAGGTTAGGGCTGTTATAAACCTATAGATATACAAGTATGACTGATATATTTTCACAGAATGGTGGACTCTTTATTTACTGTTAAAGGGCTATTTATTATAAGTTTGAGTTATCCACTACATGGGTTCGACTGTTTGAGCTTAGAAGTTAGATATCATATATGCACATATTTCCTGTTAAACCCGGTGGTTCGGTGTATTATTTATAAATACTGCCATAATATATGCTGCCGCATGACGTCATAAAGTAAGTGTACAATGCACATGAACAAATAAAGGTATTATGTGTTTAAACGCCACACCTTCGCTTAAGTTTCCCCATGAGAAATGCCACGAAATTTGGAATGTATAATGAAGCATGGGAGATTTGTTTGTCAAAATACTGTACGTGTCACCCTTAATGCCTCTCTTTGACCCAGACGTTGATAAACTAGAGTGTTGACCCTTTAGGCCAAAAGGACGCTAATCTTGGTCCTATACTCCGAGGAAATGAGCTGTTTTAAAAGTCTATGACGATTTTGAAATGTGGAATAAATTTATTTTGCATTTCATTCAAAGAAAGGTTACTGTCAAGGTAAATATCTAGGGGTTATTGATACAAAGAATATAATCAAAATCAAATGACGCATTTCAAGTTACATGGTTCATCGTGAGGTATACAGTATTGGTTAGCCGGGACCTTATCAGGATGTGATAAACGAAAGATACTTGATATTGATTTGTTTTGTTTTTACTATATTGTGTTTCATATGATTTTGATTTTGACCCGACCTGGTTTCTAGAATTATATTCTTATTGTTGAATTCATGTTTTAACTTTTCTATATTAAATGCATCTGGTAATTGTTAAACTATAGTATAATGCCCGTTGCAGAGTATGCACTATACATTTATAATAATTACAAATAATACTTCTTTTTTGTGATTTAAATAATGAATTCTCATTTTCCCTTTCAGCTTTGTGGGCGACTCGTCAGACTGAGAACACTAAGGAAGACAAAGAGCTCCATGTGAAAACCACTTTGAGAGAGCTTATTATCTACATAGTATTCATCATTGTACTGTGTGTCGGTACGTACGCGTTTCAGTAGTTGTCATTTATTTCAAAGACCTTTTTATTTTGCCTCATCAACCCATTTGTTGTGATGGCTTGGATTAAAATTGTGGAGCACAGGATATATGGATGGTCGTATTTACACGGACCCCCGTCGCCCTTGTGGTGAACTTTTGGGGTTAGTCCTGGAAGTTCCCCTTCTTCGTTATTTACCCATAAGATTTGCCGGATTCTTATACTCTTCGTTCTGCACGCCTTTCATTTATGACCATATGTTTACCCACCCGCCTTTTCTATTGAAATTGAGGGCAACAGCTCATTTCTCAACCCAAGAATACTTTACTTCGATTCAAAAAGCGAAATATTAGGCCTTAAATAGATGTTTTGATTGCTTTGGTTCCCTAGATACTCTACAATAATATTTACGAATACGTCTTCTTAAAATGTTTCCCAATTGAAAAAGATATGGTCGTAGAGAAGTAGTTGGAATAATATAGATTGATCTTCACATAGAGGCGTGTAAGGTCTTGGTTTTGTTCCAGTAAGAGTCTCGGGAAATATTCCTTATGCAAGACTTAGGTGAATGTCCTCCGGCCATCTATTGAAGTGTTGAACCAAGCATTTTACTCTCGTTGAACTACATAAGTGCTTTGGTCCTCAAAATGTTTATAAATTAACTCAATTTACTCTTCGGGGAGCATTCTTTTCGGTTTTAACCTAAAGCTGACTCATTGACAAGGCAGCCTGTAAGTTCTGTTTGTTTATTCCATCGATGGATGAATTAAAAGAAACAAGCACGTCATCATAAAGTAATCTTACTGTATGTAAAACAAGTCGGGTTAATCCCATTGTTACTTGTTAATACTCCACGTCTATTCTTTTTTTATACCCTAGACATCTTATGGTTAATATACCGTAAATGTGCAAACAGATAGATAAGTATGATGGTATGAAATTGTTTAAGTGTCAGAAAAGGACTTTCTTTAACGGAATATATGATATGGTCACTTTTTTTTTTATGCCCATGAATAATTTCAGTTTGGGTGCAAGTACGGGCTAAGTCCCATTTTAGTACCTGTATACAAATTGTTTTCCAATTATCAACGCTAAAGACCTCACAATGAAGTCTCGAACCATTCTTGGTAATCTCGATCTGAATCACTAGATTGGCTGGATAGTGGAACATGACATATGTGATCAAGAATAGTTTGCCAGAATGTTGTTATTGTTGAAAGCATTTTTATAATTGACAGAGGCAGGGTGGGGCTTAAACATTCAGCCAGCCTTCACCAAGAGCAGATTAAAAATGCTTCCCAGGTGGCCCCTCCTGTATGTACAGTGCCATGCCCTACGGGAGACTTGGTAGCTCTGGAGAGAGCTGGAAAATTAGGCGAGGAAATCCAATGTAAATCCTGTATGAATGAGGTTTTACCGAAGTGGTATAATCCTAACCCGTACCAAGTCGATCTTAAGACTCCATTTTCTCAATTTATTATTCATAAAATTCCAAAAATAGATGAGATTGTCTTTATTCATGTAAAGGAATGTTTAAGGAAATTGATTTATCAAAAGTACTTCTTAAAAATGTGTCCTTAAATGGCCAAAGAAATCCCATGAAAGGCTTGAGCAATTTTATTATTTTCAGGCCGCGGCGTTCCTTTCTTTCCTATCTTGACTATAATTGCCCAATTCAGAAAAATGGTTATTTAATGCTTTTAATTATTTGCACTTTATTTGTTAATATGTTATGATCCTATAATTGACAACTTTCCATGTGTCACAGGGAACCTTTCCTATTTATCACATTACCCTGAGAATAAATATCACGAACCTTGCGACAAAGCTTCAGTCCCACCCATGGTCGCTCTTTGTGCACATGGTAGTTTCCAGATTGCTTGTTGAGCTTGCATAATATCTATTAATCATTGCTTGGTGTTAATAGACTTTGTGAGTTATAAAGCAGCCTTACGACGGACCAGTTATGAAAGAAAGGGATAGAAATTTGAAAGAACAAGTCTTGAAATTGTTACAATGCGACATATTCCTGGAATTCGATGAATGAAATGCATGGATTCATGAAGTATATTACCAATTTCCCTTATCGTCCATTATTTCAACTTTAAATGACTTGTTTAAAACTAGAAGGGATACGTAATGTCTGATTTGGAGGACAGGTTAATCTTTGTTCATATTGTGGATTAACCTGAAATATCTCACTTCAGTGAAAGGTCTCTGATATACACGTGAATTAAACTGGTGACTGTTTGTACTTCTTGTAGAACTACGTCATCAAACCTTAATCGAGGCAGTATATGCAAAAGGTACAGGATACCCTGTACTTCAAATATTTGTTTGAATGTAATTTCTCGTGTGTTAAGTTTGCAGAGTTGGTTAGACGAGGGAATATAGTCACACTGTTTGTATGCCCACATGCCCTATAAATCGATGTATGGCGACGGCCTAAGGAGATTATCATTTTTTAGTATATACCCTGCTCAGAATATTTTTTTGAAAACTTAGTCAGAACACAAAAGATTTCTTGTTTGGAGTCTGTCTTTGATTGGGGATAAGTGGCAAACTACTGTACATGAACGACTTGGATATAGCATGACTAGCTTTAATTATGGTGATCAGGATGGTCTTGCTCCCGCGTCAAAGGCTGTATTGTACATGGCCTGTCTTGGTGTATGAATCGTGTTACATGCAATGGACGTTTTCAACATCAATCCTCATATCTTTAAGTTTTCCATGCGAATGTGCTTTCCATATAGATGATGGTCTGATCTCAATATGAATAATGTTGGATGTCATGATCCACGGAAAGTTTGTTACTCATGCAATGTTCGTTATCTTTTGCTAGAATTTCAAGGATTGTTTTTTATGGCGCCTTAATGGAATAAATCATTCAAATGAAATTAATATTATTAATTCCGTAACTGATCGTTGTGTACGAGATGCTCATAAAAGTACAATGGTACTTAGGCTATTACTGTACTTTAATACTCGGAAGTCACGATAGCTTACTAGTAAGTTTACCTTTATTTTAGTGCACAAAGAAAAATAATATCCATTACCCTTGAATTCTTGCAATGGTCTTTTCTGGAGCTTGAGGTTTTGGTGTAGATTTAAAGATCTTTTTAATTAGCACGAGCCAGGGACTTCATGTTGCTGTTACGTAGACTGAGGGGACCTGTCTTCCTATAAAAACACCCATGTGAAACTCGGGGCTTTTGAATCTTAGCATGCTCATGTGCATGCCTTGTTGAACAACATTCTGCTTAATAAGCCCCGGCTTCTTCTCATTCAATGCCACGTTGATACATATAATCGACATTATATACCTGGGTGTAGTTTTAGTGGTCTAGAAGCTTGCCGGTGAACCAGCAACCATAAAAATAATGAATTATTCACCTAAATTTTCAATGGTGCGGTACAAATAGGCAACTTTATTGATTCAATAATGAATGGTTGTTCTGGTCGCAGGTTGACTATCCATGTCACCTCGAAGGTTCTGAAGATCATTGTTGCTTAGACATAGGGTCCAAAGGATACAGTTTTGCCGCCACCCATTAAATCAATGAAGTACCAAAACATAGGTGTCCAAACTTTCTTGTGATTTAGCAAAATAATCCGAATAAATGTTATTTTTAGTATTGAGGACACCAGCTTCTATTACATACGATAATAGATTGACATGATGGTTGATATTTGTTACACCGAATAGTTACTGTTCGAAGTTTATTTTCCTCCAGTTGATTATGGCCTAACCCAGCCCCATTTTATTAGCTTATTTGTTTTTTTAATCCAAACTCGTGTTTGGTTACAATTCACAGATTGTTAGCGACGTCCGATTGAGGAAGGTCGTATTCCCCAGAGGATAGTACGGTCGTTGATAACCTGATTTTGGGTGAAAAGATAGATGCTCCAGCGCTTCATTTTGGTGTACCGAAAATCAATGATACTGCTTGATATTTAATGTCAAGGTTGTTTCATTTTTACTTCCTCATATCTTTTATTAAGTGGAAGCGTGTAATCGTCGTTGAGAGCAGTATCGTAGCATGTAGCAAAATAAGCATAAGTTAATGTGACACTACCATTCATGTATGAATTACTTCCGGGATTTTTAATATCATCCAAGTTTTGTAACGTTTTTGCGGCTCTAGGTAATTTTAACAGCAGCTGGGAAGGATATGCAAATATTGCTGTGGGATATGAATATTAAATCAGCGTATCATATGGGTGCCTGACGGTTCCAGAATCCATCTTCCAGGTGTTGGTACCGCGGAGTGCAATGTGTATGTATCAAGCCTCTTCAAGTGGTACGGCAGTTTGCCAGACGTAGCTATGGCTACAGTCATAAAACTTTCAGGCAACCACTTGTTGGACATGGTAGGACATGGCTTCATTTTGCAGCATATATATATCCAGATCAATAAATCTATTAGACAAATTTGCTACCGCCGGAGGCTTTAGCTATTGTTTGTGCCTGCCTTGCGTAGCTGCTTTCTCGGTCGATCAAGGCTCGTTTTTGACGCCCAGTGCAACTGCTCAGCCTCCCTTACATTGTTTCAGGTCTGATCAACAGGTTGTTATTGTCATAGAGACGGGCGCCGTATATCAAATGGCCTCCTTCCCTGCGCCATCAATACATCGGTGATTACAGGCTTAGTCCTTGCCTTGTGATAGCACGACCCCGGCTGAAGCAGAATTTATTCTCGTGGCAGATTATGGGTAATATTGACTGGAAAATAAAGGCCTTGGTAGACAATGCATATACAAATGTATATATGAAAATGCCACCCATTGGGTCATTGGTCATGGACTTCGTAAAATATTGATCGTGGCTACCTGATGCCTGCATGTCTGCAACTTGTCAGAACCTGCCAGCATAAATCCATACTTGTTGGGTGAAAGCAAGATGCAATAAATACTTGTTGAATGCATATCATATCTCTATGAATTTTTTTATATACATAGTTTCAACTTTGTTTCAACACAGAACGTGGTTCTAAAAGAACGTCTGCAGTGACGCCAACCTACATGGGTGGTGGTGCGTCAGACTAAGTACAATATTACAATATATTATTGAAAGTGCTACAGTACTATCGTAAAAGAGTGCTGTTGTTTGTTCCCACGTCGCCGTCCAAGGTTGGTACTGCAGAAAACTATTCAAGGAATAAGCAGAGAACCTATTGAAAATCGTTCCCTGTAAAAGCTCTCCATATTAGTATGCACATGCTTAGCCAATCATTCGTTCTCATACCAAGTGTTTACTTTAAGTTTCCTTAAAATTGGAACAAATAATTGATTGGGTGTGTTAATTTACTTTCATGCCTCGATACATGATTTGGTACTACCTTTTCCGGGTTTGTCGGAACAAACAAGGTATTAATTTATCGGGGGAGCTCGTCTTGATTCTCTAGGGACATTGAGTTTGGGCAACTACAAGGAGCTGTAGTGCATTTACTTGAGTCGAGATCACGATTACCAATACAAGTTCTTATTTTCGCCCTCGAAAAAGAGCAAATTAATCTGAAGCACTCGAGGAAGTGATCAATCGTCCCTCTGAACACGAACCAAGCAATTCCCAAGAGAGCCCTTTTCTTCGTTCCCTCGAGTCTCTAGGTAGATTTCATACAATATTTAAATCCAGTTAAGAATGCCTATGTGTTGAAATACTGCGTCATTCTCTTGTATATTCCCCCCGGCTCCTGGCACGGTGTCCATTCACCATGGAGACCTAATAGAAAGTGACGTCACAGAGGTCCCTAAGGTGTTGAGCTGGCATTGTTTGATCCAGATGATCAAGGCTTTGGGATTAGATTTTAATCTCACAAGTGATGGATTATGGATAAAGCTCTTGATTAATTCCCTTGTAAAAGGACCTAACACTAGGCGGTTTCCCAATAGCGGGTGGGGCAGGGGCGATCACAGGTGTGCGTATAATTTGATGGTGATGGCTGATCAACAAGTGTATGCTTCCTGTAGCGCAATCATTCCCCCTGCTGTTGAAATTAATTTGCTCCCTGGAATGTGCCCCGCTGACCCCCTGAAAAGAAACAAGTTTCTCTTCTGCAAACAAACCCGATGGTACCTTGAACAGATGTAATGTATCGCGAAGGGAAGTTATGTGGAAGTGATGTTAATAGTTGTGGTGAATATTTGCTACTGTTCGCTGGGTCATTCATCGAGCTGGGAACGGGGACAATAGGAAAGTAGTATGGCATAAAGCAAACATATAGATGAAGACAATTTATGTACATTCTATTCTTCGGAAATATCCTTGAGTACACTAAAACCGTCCCCTTTATTCAATTGCCTCCGTATATCTATCCTTTGGACTTCCATCTGTTGTTAACATTCGATAGTTACCAATAAAACAGGATAAAAGGATAAAAAACAATCATTATTAACACATTTTATGTACTTATAAAATGTTTTGTAAAATCCAAGAATACTTGCCTAGACCTACATTTCTAAAGCAATGTCTGTAACACAAAGTATACCCTCGACAGTGTCTAAGGATACATGTATTAGTATCAGCAAGTGGTGAATTCATCACGACCTTTATGTCGCTGGAAGTGGTAGGGGGACGGAGGCTGCCCCACCCTTTGCCCAGCCCTCTCCTTTATCTAGGCTACTAGGTTCTCCTTACATACCCTCATCCTTTCTAACACTTTTTATCCCATTTTACTTGACTCCAGTTTCATCCGCTTACAGGCCCTGCCATCACTCCTATGGTGGAAAAACCTACTGAGAGGAATGATAGTTCAGTCCTCTTGAGTTCAGCCTCTTTCCCCGCCTCTTTCTTAGAATGGGAGATATTTATTAGATATCCTCCTCCTGTCTCTCTGCGATCCCAGTTAAGAATTCAGGGAAATCGCGAAAGACGCACGGTCTCTGTACTAGGCGTATAGACAGGAAGAATATTTGTTTTTTTAGTAAATCCTATATCAAGTCATGGATTGGTATTACTGTTGTTGTCGCCCGTTGTTTGAATGGCACTTGTAATATATATATATATAATTTAATCAAAATTTGAAAGGCGAAACATTTCACTGTTTCATGTAAGCCACTTAAGTTTTTGTTATAGATATTTCATTTTATTTTGTATTTTATCTATGCTTTATAGATCTATGTGAATACCCTAAATGCATTTTCTCCATGTGTGTGGGGAAAGTGAATGATTTTGTTAAGATTCTTACTGCTTCCTCATTTCAAATAGTATGATGATTTATTTTGGCCCGGAAGAAATTGTTTTTAATATCATTGTGATGAAAGCCAATGAAGATGTTGTCGCCGAATCATTCAAACGTGGACTGTTCATACTTTAAGATTAGTTTTTCTCTGTTTTTTTTCTGATGTCTTTCCCGTAGGGCATGGAATGTTGTTTGGATGACGCAAAAGTGAAACTATTATAGGAGGTCTTTTTGTTAGCTTCCCGGCCTACGTTGCAACAAAAGGACAACACACATTTCTCCTGCACTGTTATGAAGTTGAGAGTTTGAGCCCTGTTATGGTAGTCAATTATGTACCCACTTGTTGGCCAGAGACTCGGAGATTTTTCCTGTGACGTCTAAACTCAACCCTGTTAGCCTCTATTTCTTTTCTTTAAATGTTAGCGCTTCTCTGGTATGAATCCATCTATTGTTCTTTGGGTTGTTAGATTAAATTATACAATGCTATGTAACAATTCTGTATGATGTGGGCTTAAGTTGCTGGTCTATAATATTATATGCACCACCCTTGATCCCCAGTCATCATTATGATGAAATTCCTCACAATATATATGAGAAGTATGCTAGTGCTCCAATGTTTGAATATTTACAGACGTCCCCTGTTTTGATGAGAACAGTGCTGTGTGTACCATATATAGATTATATTATAATGTTATATGTTGGTTGCTGCACAGACTCTTGTTGTTGACCAAAACGAACCCCGGGTATTATTCATATGCATAAGCGAGACGGATCTGGAGTGAGAGGTAGGGTGAGGCGGGGGTTAGAGCGGGGACAAGCTAATGACAGCTCTATTGTGTGTAGGCATTCCACACAAGCAGGCGACTCGAACCAAGTCCACAACACATTGTCAGCGTAGAGACTATTGTGCGCAAAGCTCTGCGTGAGTGATCAGGTCGTCTTGGGGCCTGAGATCAAACCAGTGAAGAAAGGGATTTAATTCATTGAAAGTCTATTTATAATGCACAGGGATTTATCTGTGTGGCCGAACATGTAACTGATCCAACTCGATGCAATTATCATTTCCACTTGTCCATGTCTTTTCTTCATGCCATGGATTTCCACCCATAGAGAAGATGTCAATGTTGGGTTTCTCTTCCCACCAGGTGATGTAATGTTTCTAACTGGGACACGCGGCAATTTATAGCGCCCTTGTGCATTTTATTTGTTGCGACGGGCATTAGTCATGAAGTAAGAAAATGTTCGTCTATTGAGTCCAAGTAAGAAGATAAAGAATGAAGCCCCCCACCCCTTTCCACACACGCACGCACCAAATTATGAATAAAAATACAAGCAATTTGGTAGTTTTTTTAAAAATGGCCAGTTTGTGTTGTCTGTCTGCTGTCTGGCGCTCAGAGGATTGTTTTCTCGTGCTCGTTGTTAAAAGAAAAATATGAAACTACTGGACCCCGACACGCCTATATCTAAATGACTATTATTCAGTAGTCTTCAGTAAATATTTGTTTATGATTATATATATTTGTCTCCAACATTATTAGTGTTATTTATAATTAGTAATAAATAGTAATAACAACAGCAATAATATTGTACTTATCAAAAAGTCAGTAATATAAAGGAGGATCCCTCGTCAGTTGGTGGTGAAACCCGCCTTTCATTTTTATTTTTTTAACAAATTTTCCAGACACCGAGCAGTTTCTAGTTAGATACGTTTCAATGACAAACTGTTTAGCTTCAACCAATGACAATAAGTAATTTTTGGTGATTTTTCTTGCAGTGACCTTTGGAATGACATCATCGGATATGTTCTACTATACGAAAGTGATGACAGAACTCTTTGTTGATGCTCAGTTCCCTGACACCAAGAACACATTCCGTGGAATGACAACAATGCATGATTTTTGGAGGGTATGTTATAGTAGCAATGATATAACAATTAATAATAATAATAATTTTTTATTTCTCAAGCTTCAAGCAATGACAACAAGGTGGCATGTATCTGACATGGAGATTCAGGCCTTGACTCACCATTTGAATGCACCTGTATTTTAAAATCGCTATTTGAATATTTTAAAAATACCATATAATTATACATTTTTTTCTAAAGATCAACGCGAAAATATAAAACTCCCATTTTTGGATCGTTTTTTCCATTTCAGTTTTCCGAAGGTCCTCTTGTTGACGGACTCTATTGGGAAACTTGGTATAATGATCGGAACGTATCGCAAGATGAACTCGGCTACATTTTCTATGAAAACAAACTGCTCGGTGTCCCCCGTCTCCGCCAACTCAAGGTCCGCAACGACTCCTGCACTATTCACGATGATTTCAAGAATGAAATCAAATCATGCTATGACTCCTACGCTCCGAGTATAGAAGATAAAAGTGCGTTCGGGAAAATGAATGGGACGGCGTAAGTTTTCTTCCTTTACATTATTTTCTCTTCAGCCTTCCTATTTCACCTTCATAGCAAGCAATATTTTATGATACACGAAATGATCTACAAATTGTATCCATTTAGTCTATGCGAATTCGAATATTCGTTTTGAGTATAGTGAAAAGTTTATATTGTATAGAAGTGAGTACGATTGCTCGCTACAATAAGCGAAAGCTACACTTCGACTGATAAAATAAATGTGATTTAATCTTGAATTTCTGTTTTACAGGTGGACTTATAGTTCCGAGGATGACTTAGATGGATCTTCACATGATGGTAAAATCTCTTCGTATGGAGGGGGTGGATTCTTTGTTGACCTCACAACGACCAAGGCCAGTTCGCTCGCTACCATCCAAGATTTGAAGGCTAACCTGTGGCTCGACCGTGGTACTCGAGTAGTATTCGTCGATTTCACAGTGTACAATGCCAATATCAATCTCTTTTGTGTCGTCAGGTAATGTTCTATATCATCTCATCTTTGTCATGCAACAGATTTGATACTTTGAATAGAATTATGAGAGCTGAATCAATACGTCCAAATATATGTATTTATTCAGACTTAGTCCTTAGGCAATTAAAATACAAGCTGACCTGGTTATTCATTTTAACTTGAACTTAAAATCATGTTCAATGCGGTATTAATATTTGTCGCAGTGTTTTGTCTAATAGTTCCCTAATAATATTATCTGTTATTTTACAGATTGACCATGGAATTCCCGGCAACTGGAGGTGCAATTCCTTCCTTCACATTCCGTACCGTGAAGCTCATTCGTTATGTAACAGTTCAAGATTTCTTTGTGATGGCTTGCGAGTGCATTTTCATGCTCTTCATCTTCTACTATATGGTTGAGGAAATTATTGAGATCAAAAAGCACAAGCTGAGTTACTTCAAATCTTCATGGAATATCCTCGACATCCTGGTCATCATGATCTCTCTGATTTGCGTGACCTTTAATGTTTATCGTTCGATCGCTGTCTCAAACAAATTGGAGGAACTTCTGGCTAACCCAGAAAGCTTCCCCGACTTCGAATTTCTCAGCTACTGGCAAGGTAATTTCAATGCTGCAATTGCCATCACCGTGTTCATGGCTTGGGTCAAAATCTTCAAGTACATCAGTTTCAACAAAACCATGACCCAACTATCTTCCACTCTGGGTGCATGTGCTAAGGATTTGGCTGGTTTCATCGTGATGTTCATGATCATCTTCTTGGCCTTCACTCAACTCGGCTATCTTATCTTCGGAACCCAAGTCAAGGATTTCTCTACCTTCTACAACTCATTGTAAGTATATGTTAAATCACCGATGATTCAATAGTAATAGGTTATGATACACCGTGAGAGTTTGATGGACTCCTAGAAGACTGGCTGATGAAAGACCTCATATCCATGACATAATTTATAACAAAAAAAAAATAGAATACAAAAATATGTTTACAATCCGTACGAAAGTTCTTTAAAAGAATGCAACCGAACACATCTGTACCACCAAGGCCATCACGGACCCGGATGTGTTGTCAGGGAGCCCTAACACATACATTATACCCTGTAATATAATTATATTTAGCCTGGTAAAATAATATGAATCAAAGCTATTTTGGATGTAATTATGCTATGCTTGATTACCGTTCTAAAAGTTGGTCTTATCACTCTTTAATTTCAGCTTCACTCTCTTCCGTATCATTCTGGGTGACTTCGACTTCCACGAGCTCGAGGAGGCACATAGAGTGCTTGGCCCTGCATTTTTCCTTCTCTACGTGTTCTTCGTATTCTTTGTCCTCTTGAACATGTTCTTGGCCATCATCAACGACACTTACTCTGAGGTAAAGGCAGAGATTGCCAACCAGAAGAGCGAGTTCGAAATGGCTGACTACTTCAAGAAGGGATACAACCGCATGATGGATAAATTAAACTTCAAACGTGACAAGATCGTTGATATCCAGAAGGCCCTTCATTCAGCTGACATTAATCAAGATAAACAACTCGATTTCGAAGAATGGCGTCAGGACCTCAAAACGTAAGTTGCTGAAATGGATGTTATTGCATTGTAAAAAGACTCCATTAGTCTCTATTCATCGATATCGCCATGGAGGCACTGTTTGCTATGTGTATTTACACCATTCCTCCCTGCTAGCACGAACCTTATTGAATTAGTTTCTAATCAGTTATGTATTAATTGAATTATTTTTTCCCTTAGGCGTGGTTACGCAGAAGCTGAAATCGAAGCCGTTTTCTCCAAGTATGATCTTGATGGTGATCGCGTGCTGGATGAGGCTGAACAAAAGAAAATGCAGGCTGATCTCGAAGGACAGAAGGAAGCTCTCAATAAAGAATATGATGAATTAGAGGAGAAAGGTACAAGACCAAAATCGGCTCGCAGCGGAGAGGGTGAAAGTGGAGAAGAGAGTGACGACGAAGATAGCGGCACCAAGTCATCAGGGACCGGCCGCGTCGTCAACGGTGTTTCATATGAAGAATTTACAGTACTGTCCCGAAGGGTGGACCGTATGGAACATTCCATTGGAAGTATAGTTAGTAAAATTGATGCTGTCCTAGTTAAACTCGAAGCCATGGAACGGGCTAAGAGCAAGAGGCGCGAAACAATGAGCAAGATCCTCGACAGTATTACAGAAGTAAGTTCTAAAGTTCCTCCAATTCATTATATACTTTAACTAGACCGTATTTACCAATATCAGTATATTATCGATACTACTGTATACGGTGCTCTCTCTTTGACAAACAACCTTGAAAACAATTCATGGCTTCCACTTTGTTTAATTTAGAGCGATGGAAGTACAGATGAAGCCAAGCGTGAACAGATGGAGAGGTTGGTAAGGGAGGAGCTCGAGCGATGGGATTCTGAGTCCTCCATTGGCCAGCCAAGTGGCCGAGGACCCTCCCCCTCAGGTAGCGGCAGCGCTAGAGGGATTCGGTCTAGGTCACGGCCAGCCTCAGGAACCGGCGGGGTAGGTCTTGGAACATTGTTTATTCAATAGTCGAAGAATAGAGATATATTTATATGCAGCCATCCTGTTTATTTTATTTCCCGCTGGCTAAAACAAAAATGTGAGAATTCACAATGTATAATGCTTCGTAGAATAAAATTGCCTGCATTAATTTTAAATTTTGCTATTCACACCTGATAGAATATTTTATTTTATTTACATTCGCAACTTTAAGATTTGTTAAAAATAACTCGTGGTCTCCAGATCTAAATAATGCATTCCTGACATCCGACACAGACTTATTTGGACTGGTTTAACTGGTCGCAAAAGAATTCATCCGCTTTCAATTAAAATGCATGCGGCATAGAGGTTTGCAATGAATGATTTACCAATTCAGTTTGTAAATGTGCTCCCCGAAATCCTCATGTAAACTATTAACCGCTGCATCCACATGGTTAATTTCAATATTCACCTTTTGTTTAATTCGATACGACATGTCATTGGTTATTTGCTTTTTCTGTTTTGAATAGTACAAATTCTAGACGTAAGTGTATCCAACATCGACCAAAACAGTTTTGTTGGTTTCGCACCTTTTTACAAAACGCAAGCAATTTTATAATCTTTGCTGTCTTCCGCTTTTCACATTTCCCAAACATTTTCAACAGAACTAGGTACAGTCTACTAGTACATTTCATTAGAATAATATGAATTAAGGGTAGCGTTTCCTTTCTCACAGTGATATTTCATCTTAATTCACCTACGCGATCATTTTGATTTAAAATAGAGTTCTTTGACATAAGATAGTGATTATCTTTAAGATAATTTTGAAATAAGGCTAAGGCATTTATTTTGTGATTGACAAGCAGCAAGGACATTCAGAAGTCTAACCCGGTAAATCTAACATTCACATCTTGTACACTTCATTTCACTTTTGTGTATCATACTCACTGTTCTTTGCTTTGTTTTGTTTTTACTCTGACTTGACGATTTAACTTTTTGAATGGATTTATCTTCGATATGATAACAGGATATACTGCCTGCATAATTTCAAACATTACATGTGGGTGACACTAAAGAATGCACAAGGGCCCCATACATACTCTTTGGGCTTTACATTCCAAAAACACAACGTAGCTGACATCTTTAGAGATATTTTTCTCCGACATTATAAATGTTTTCCCAATCGACCATTCAGACTAGCTTAAATGTACGTGAATATTAACACATCCACTAATTTATATCTATTCAATCAGGGTTTTTTCCCATTACAATCTTATACTGAATAGATTTTCGAACCTTTCTCTGTGGTAATGATCGTGATGCAAAATGAATTACTGACTCAAGAGCTGTGAACATTGTATCGAAACTAAATTCAGAACAAATTACCTGTTTGACCCAACGTAGCCTTCGTTTCGTCACCCACTAGACGTTTGCCGTACCCCTACACACCTTCCTTGATTAATGTTCATCATATTTAACTGATATCCTTGTTATATATGTGTGTCTATGGTTGTCTTTGGTGTTATATTGTAAATCTGACTAATCATTGTATACACATACAATTTAACTGCAAGTACTGCATCTCTTTTTCAAGTTTTATCACTTACGGTATATATATATGTCCAACAAGAGATGTTTCATAAGTAAACAAGTTGAGTGAACTACCTGTTGCAATTTATTACACTCAGATATAAAACGTGCAAATTGTATATCAAATATATCAGGGGGATCTAATGTACTATACATAGTTCGTGGGATTAATGGAATCAGTTTTGATCCTGCCTTCATAACATATCTTTTTGTAATATTTCAGGAACTCTTCGACAGATTAAACAGCAGTAGTGTATGACCCTGAGAGCAAGAGGAGTGGGGTAGCACGGCGGTGAAAGCTTTAATTTCAAACCACAACATGTCATTTGTGGCATAATAACCGGACCAACGACTGAAATATTTATTGCGTATTTTTTAAAAACAAACTGCTGTTTTTGACCAAACGGTCTGAAATACGAACATTGATCATGTGAATGAAAAGCGATTTGAAGAAGCCTCTAGTCTGATGTAACTCGGCTTACTGTGAGTGACATTCGGTGGCATGAACATCATCTGGTGTTGGACCCTCATTGCCTCAGCCGGTCTACCTGCTGTTTCAAATACAGAACACCTATGGTGGATGATTGGATTTCTTAACCTGATTCCATCGGGATATAGCAGTACACGAACAGTAGCCAATATTTATTTTATCTCTTGTTACAGTGTTTGGAGCGTGTTACTCATAACAAGCTCTCGTTTGTCCCACAGATATCTATAGCACGGAGTCCCCTCAGCACAAATTCTTATCTACAATTGCCCATGCGTAAATAATGATTGAAAGTACGCGCATAACATAAAACCCCAAGAAAACTAAGCCTTAACTCATAAACTCTGTTACTCTTTATAATATGGGCTAAACAGGGAGGTACATATATTTCCCTGGTATTAAGAGAAAGGCGTCTTTTAATATCTACACAGGTCTTTTTGCGGGGTTTTCTTTTCATTTTATCAAGTTACGCAAACCTTGATACCTGGACAAACCACGAGTCAAACAGACCAGCGTTGTTTATATCTCAGGATAATGTATATATTTGGTCGCTCTATTACTAGAAACCACATGCTATTCACAAATGTAGCCCCTAATTGGGGAAGGAAACCAATGAAAATTCGGCAGCTTTAGCATTTGGTCCGAAAAGTGGTATTTAAAAGCACCGAAGTGCGTTCCAATCTAGCAATGGTGAGACATCGGCGTGAGCTTTTCTTGTTACTTGTACCAAACCTTGAAATCATGCCATCCTAAGTGGACCATGATTGGGAATTTTCGTGATGGGTTGAGGGGCCATTTGTTCTACATTATGTAGATTATGATTGCTATTTAGTTTTTTATTTGTAACTTGCTTCGGTATCATTTGCACGTGTCTTAATCAAAGCGTCTGTGATTGATAGATTCATTCCTACATGAACCTATTTTTATGAATTCGATACTTTAATGGGTGGATGCAGTTCACTGAACACCTGTTCATATGATAAGGTTCAGTATGCCCAGATATCAAGGTATTTTTTTTTCAATTTATTTCATTTCCAATCTTTGTGCACTCTTTTTTATTATTATTCATTTAAAGGCCTATTCTAAGGATTACAAAAGGGAAAATAATCGTGTTTGTACTACAAAACAAACTTCTTGTGGCTACAGCCTAAGTTTTAGAAGTGCATTAGAAAATATTTGTAACTAAAATTAAGAACTAGTGTCATTATATCTTTCTGGTCTAATCAGGAATTCATTGTGAACCATGGCAATCTGCCGAATTCGTATTGGAGAAAATGAAATATTAATCAGGTCAGTTCATTTTGGCCTGGAATTGATCCGTCCATTGTCATGAAATTTTCTCACTAATTCAAGTAAAGCAGAGACCAATATTTTAACCACCAACAAAGCTGTGATGTTTTGTATATTTCTGAGTCATATTGTGTACATATAGGTAGGATCTGTTGAAATAGAGACCCCAATTTGTCTCTAATACTTAAATATTACATCATTCGATGGCCGGTTTCTGATAGCCGAGTGATTCACCAACAGCTTCTGTACAAATACGTGTGTAAAATAAAAATGTATATCATTGTAAGAAATATCAATGCCGTTTCAAGTTTTACTGAAGTCTTTTCTATTTAATTCTGTAAATTCATTTTTTATCGTGTCGTAGATTCACTCTACTTGCACTGAGAAAATAGAGTAAGTAATAAAGCATATCAAGCAGATTTGACAAGAAGTCCTTCTTCAAGTACCGCATATCTAAAGTATTCATCACTATTTATCAAATCCGTTTAGGTAACTCGTCTCAATTCTGCCCATAATTTAGTGAGATCTGCCAAATTAATTCTACTTGAGTAAACAATAAAATACCTTTCCAGGAAGTAATACAAATATTAATTGCCTCATGAGTAATTAAATGACTACACCCTTAATATTACTCTTAAGCTACACCCAAACGTATTATGAATATTACGTAGGCATACTAACTCCCAATGGATTTGTTCAGAGACAACACGAGGGGAACGAATTAGTCTAGTCGGTATTACACCATCCAATTATTCTCTAAATGTTTACAATTATCACTTGGGTAATCGTTCATCACCTTGGTTAGTCAATATCGGTACTGAATTCGGTGTGCCTTCAGGCCAGTCCAGTTGTGGCGATGAAAGAAAACCATTCCATCGTCGTGGGAATGCATCGAAATAAGAATAGGAATAGGACAACCCTGCGATATTCATAGCTCTGGGTTCCCAGCCATCCGGGAAAAGCTGGAAGATGCGTTTCCGTCTTTAGGGATTTTGGCGAACGTGCCGCCAATCAGGGAAACATGGCCCAAAAGAGAAAGTGGTCAGTCTGTATAAGTATTTGCTATGAACTAGGATGGCGGTCTATTGGTGGCTACTTAGTATGGAACTCCCTTTAACCATGTTCACCGCAACTACGGTGTGAACACTGACTATGTCAAACATAGAAATAGGTCGTAATATTTATCATAAAATTTTGACAATTCATCTGCGAAAAGTGAGGGAATTTTGTTTTCATCAAATGCTGGGAAACCAGTAGCTGCATACGTCATTGACGTCATGACGACCGATAATTTCAAACATCATTATTCATGTATGAGACGAGCCACTTCCAGCAAACGTGACCGTAAAACAGCTATAAATAATCCTGTTCTATAAATACAGGCTTACATTTAACGGAAAATAACCGAACATGAAAAGCATTTCCTATCGATCCTGGAAACCTGCGATGAAGGATAAAAGTCGAAGCCACATCAAATGCGCATGAAATACATCTAGGTTTGTACGCAAGTTGTGTATGCTCAAGGCTAGTGAACAAGAAATCAATAAATTGGTAGTTTGCTGCTTGAATAGGTACCACATCATTTGCCTTATGTTAATATTTACATTAGCCATAGGCTTTGAAACAGTGGAATATATTGTGGAGAATGCAGGAGGAAAGTCCTTAACGGGGTCCCAGCGAGTGAGGTTGGATTATAGAAATTGGCGACCCATCATACTAGCAGTTAATAGGGTATATTCTACGTTCGGATAAAAGTTTTACAGGTCAACGAAGGTTAATCCAATATTATAAAAATGGGTCTGTGAAAGTACTAATATCCCCATATGATATACATGACGCAAAAGCAACATTATCATTCGATATCAATTTACAAGAAATCGTTAAACCTAACAGGAACTTCTCAATTCTACACTTTAAAACGGAAAACGTCAAAAATAGATGTTTGATACGTTTATTTAGAACAACAAAGAAATAGCCCAAATATAGAGGTCTATTTAGATTAAAATGTCAAATAATGGTTAGTTTTTATAACGAAGTCGGTCATCTGCCTTTCCCTCGGGCACCTGTCCTGCCACCACGGCCAGACCTCTGTCCCTTTTGGAAGGATTTACCAGGAGCGCGTCCTTTGGATTTCCCGAATTTCCCCTTCTTATCGAATGAGTCTTTCTTCGAGAACTTGTCAGGCCGTTTGCCTCTAAGTCCTTGTGACTCGCCCCTCTTTAAAAACCCACCCCTTTTTCCTTTATCAAATCCAGTGTCTCTGTCCCGTCCCGGTTTCCCTTTGAATCCTGATTTCTTTGAATCGCCATCCGCCATCCGTCTCTTTTTGAATGGCATGCGCGGTCTATCGAACCTCTTTCTTTTAGCTCCTTGACCCGACGATAGTTGCAGATCTGAAAGCAAAGAAAGGCAGGACATTCTTAGCGTGCTGTAGGGTGTCGCAGCAATCGAAAAACATGTAGGAATGAATATATTCACTCGCTATTTCTTTGAATGGAAGGTCTTTTTAGATCAGTGGGCAATATACGCCTACTGTAAGATACAATGCTAGAGAAGAAATTTATTAACAGCGAGCAATTGACCATTGGAAGAACAAAGATTTAGGTCCAACGTACCTTTATCCGGCGCTTCTCCAACCTCCTGAGTGTAGTATGCAACGTCATCATCTTCACTATCGTCTATGGAAAAGAAAAAAACCCGGACCGATTGGAGAAACAAAGGGATTCAGACAAACTACAGATAAATCCTCCCATATAGGTTATATAGATATGCTACCAGGCTACTGAAGGTCTTGGAATGTTTTTCAGCCGTAGTTTACCAATACCTCTCTTCCCTAAGTTTAAGCAATTTAGATTGATAATGATGGCATCCAATAAATGTGGATACACGTGGATAAATCAATAAAATCATGTACACTTAATGATTAATATAAATAATTATTTATCAATACTGTTTGGCTCAACCTGGTTTCACTTTCTATAACAGAGTGTGGCGGCCCCCGTACTCTTTGGGGAAAATTGGGTTATAAATATTGAATTTGACAATTTTTATCAGTTTTCAAAAATACGGATCAGATTTCAGTAGAAATACGGAGGATTTTATCCCCGATTACTGACAACCCCCTCAAAAATATTAATTTCTGATATAGTTGGATCAACAGTATTGGTATTTGGGCAAGAAATTAATTTAAGCCGTTTTCCTGTATAGCTGCTTCGGGGGAATTTCACCTAAGAGAAATTAAAAAACTAATACATAAGCTAAATCAAGACGCATACTTTTAGGTTCGACTTTCCCCGTGTCGTCTTCATCGTCATCTTCTATTTCTTTGTCTTTTGATTCTGACTCTTTCTTTTTCTTCATTCCAGCTAATGATAGATCTTTCAGTCGTTGTTTTTCCTCTTCCTTTTTCTTGATGTTCTCAGATTGAATATTCTTTCTCTTTTCCTTTGCAAGCCTGAAAGTGAAAAGATATTTAGTTCTTGACTCACCAATCTCTTTTTATGTACGAAGTGAAATTTGTCGCTTCTAATAATTTATCCGAGAATAGTAACTTTTTGCATTAAAGCTAGTAATATAGGAGAGTATTATCAAGGGTGGGGAGAATTTCGAAATACATTACCACAAGAAGGGTAAATGTAAAATACACTCTAAATATACAAGCCGATTTTTAGATTCAACTAAGGAATACAAATTAATCCTCTATAAGATATTTGATGGAAAGAGTGATGAAGGACGACTCTAAACACCAAACTTACGGTTTGGGTTTTATGTTTATTCCATCTGGATTTGCCCAACGTTTCTATCTTTGTGTGGTCTTCTTCAGGAGTAATTGGAACATGTTTGAAATTGATGACAATATATATTGGATATTGGATTACTTGGACAAAGGTACATGTACTTACTTTTTCTCTTTTCTTCCAAGTTCTATTTCCTGCTGCTCTTTAGGTGTAAAGTGTTTATATTCATGATAAAGCACAGCTCCATCAGAGACTCCCTCTTCTATTTTTACTAGTCTTAACGTTAACCTAGGGCCGATCTCCACCAATCTGAAAACGTTAATGAAAATCTGAAAATGAATCCTAATTCCTCTACGTTCGTCACCTCTCCATGTTTCAATGACAGAACCTAAGCGACACATGGTCTCAGTTTAATTTGCGAGGTCCAGATATAACATGGCAGATATTTCACAATACAGCATTGCGTCAAAAATGAATATTTTTGTATTTGCCTAGAGTTCCATGTTAAAAAGTATGTCAAGATATCTTAACTTTGACCAATCGAGTACCCACTGAATTATACCTGGAACAATGGGATGGATTATACCCATCCTTTAATAAAGGACATAAATGAGAAATGTTTATAAGATTTATCAAGAATTAGCGTTATCTCAGATTAGTGGTAGCACCGCAAAGCGACAGGTCGTTCTCAAAGATTTATCAAGAATATTCCTACCTGATAGCACTTTTTGATGATTTCACGTTACCTCTTGAACCGAGGTCTTGAGCTAATACGATTTCGTTTTGCGGCCCATCGAGCTCAGCTTCACTTTCAGATAATTCACCGGCCCTTTTTGGATGAAATAATAATATAAAATGAATATTTCTTTTAACAGAACGCCTACAATGTAGTTAATTAATTTCAGACAGTTTATGAATTACACATGGCAGAAGACTCTTTACATTGGGTCGAGAACATAATAACAGCAGACTTTATGTGTACATGTATTTCAGACGATCGAGGATGAACCAAAAATGAAATTGATTTTGCTACTTTTTATTTTCCACCATGTTTAGCCTGCTATGTGTGTGTATGTATGACTGCTCCGTGTGTGCAAAACGCGTGCAGTAAGTGAAAATTCATCCAGAGTGAAGTAGAGGAATTCTAAGAGGATCCAAATGAATGCATTGTTGGACAAAAACAATATTGTTAAGAGAAAATCATAACATGAATATTTTAGTCCGGAAACAAACAATACGTTATATCTTACCTGAGTAGAAATTCACTGACGTCCTCATATCGGTCCAATTTCGGGACGTGGGCCTTTAGAAGCTTCTTCACACCTTTGCTCATACCTACCGGCACAGCTTTTATGGAACTGAAAATCAATAGAAACCGGTCAGTTTGAAAGAAATATGTGCCATATAAAATGATATGAGTATGCTTAAAAAAGTGTCACACAAGAAAAAATCCCTTCCCTCAGATTTGTTTGGTTAAAAGAAAAGAAAAGATCACTTACTAATGACGGAATTCAATAGTTTTGTCCTCAGCATTATAGTTGAATAGGACACACCGCTTGATGAATGATAGTCTAATCTGCAGGACAATAAGACGAAACATTATGTTACTCATGAGTAACAGAATGTGTATTGGTCTAATTTATTAAGCACTAAGTAAACACCAAACAATCACGAAACCTACACAATGCTTTTCACCCCTGAATTGTTATATATCACCAATTTATAACTTTTTCATGAAGGCACATTTTAGAGATGTTACGTATTGCTCACCTTGTTGACATTAATTGATGGAAACATATTCTGGAAGACGGTGGCCATCAGCTGAATCTCTCGACCTTCTCCTGAGAAATTATTCATTACCAAGAGCGGATGATGCTGGAATTGCTTCTGTTCCATATTAGGTCGTCGAAGGGAGGATATGACATCTTTGGACAAGGTATACTGATTCACACGAAACGTAAGGGTGGGTCCGCGGGGCGTCTTTAAAATCCTAACGTTAGTTCCATTTTCAGTCTTGGAAAAGAGCATCATATGAGTAACATTGAGGAGGCCTGCTACGCTCATGAAATCCTTTAGTGAGTTCTTCTCACGAGCCTGGAATAGAAAGGTAAATGTCAGACTATGCCAATCACTAATTAGATTACAATGGTTGGATGTTACACTACTAACTGAACTTGAAAACCGTTTGACTTGTTGATTTCTTGTTGCGTGGGAAAACGATGGATTCGTGGGTTTGGAATTCGTGATTTTATTGTGCCCAACGTTTCGGTGCTCTTTGCACCTTCTTCAGGGGTGCCGTATACAATAATTAGATTAATTAGATCTATGTGGACACTAAGCTAGGATAAATAGTCGGCAGTCTTATCAATCACCATAATTGGCATAAACCTTACCATAGACACCATATGATTTATTTAATTAATCTTCCACATTTCTCTGTAAACCTTATCACACGGAATAAGACTTACCTTAAGTTTGGACGCAGTATAGGGCTCCATAACTTGACGCATATCTTTTATTAATTGTCCAACATTTTTTCCAACGTTCCCTCGGTTGAAAATAAAGGTATGGGGAGCACTTTTTGCATCTTCTTCAGGGTCAGTGGTTGGGGCATTTCCTTTCTCTTTCCCCGTGTTGTGCTAGAGTCAAATTAATTGATATTTAAGTAGAACGCAAATATATAGCCTTTATCAATAATCATAAAATAGCAAAAGGAATCTTATCTTAAATCAAGTATGCATGGCCATGGGGGCACACATAAAATCTACGGTACATACGTATCGTCACAGTACTGGTACATCATAATTGCATAAATGTAAAATGACATAATGAAGACATAGATCCATAATCTTACATTAGATTCAGAAACAGAACTTATGTTTCTGAATCTAATGTAAGATTATGGTATCTAATAATACAGAATAATGTCAGAACCATTCAGGCATTCTTAAAAGAAAGAAAAAAAATCCGGGATAAAATCCTGAGTACCCTACATTGTAGACCTAAAGGGCTCCAGACCTATAGGCCTCCGCGATTGGACGCCAAGGCCTAGCTCTGGACTTATAGGCCCTGGCCGTTACAGGTGTTGGACTTGTAGGCCTATGATCAGATCACCTATGAGGATCCCCGGTGAGGATCTTTCTAATGTCTTTTGCTGGCCCATTTAATATACTATTGTAAATGAAAACACTTGTTGACATAATTATTTTTTTGAATGCCGATCCTCCCGTTGATTGGCTACACTTACTAGCATTATTAATAATTAATTTATGAGGTTTCCTGGTTTCCCCGACATTTAAATAGTCATAGGTTAATATTCAGTGACCTCACAAGTGAAACGTGCACCTCCCCCCCCTTTCATATTACTTATTAGTCTCTGCCCTCCCCCTGTCCTGTCTCCCTTTCCCCTCTATAAACTTAATAATAAAGTATAATGTCTATCTGTCCAATACATCCAGGACCAGAGGCCTGTAAGTCCAATGCGAACGGGACTTGATACATCATATTGTAAAATACTATAGAGAACTCTCTCCCAATATTATAGAGTGAGATTAAGGCCAAACATTTCAATTAAAGAAACTAACAAAAACGCAAAACCTTTAACATTAATAATGTTAAACTTAAAGGTTTTGCGTTTTTGTTATCATACATTGGTGGCAACAGGATAATGGGGTAGGTGCATAAATTTCATGTAAAGTTACGTGAGTCACTTAACTTTAAGTGTGAAAAGTTACAATCTCTACGTGACTCACGTAAATCCTGGTGCCAAAACAGGCCACGTAAGAATCGTAACTTTAAGTGACCACGTAAGTTACGTGGGTCACGTAACTTACGTGGTTCACGTAAAACGATAAATACGCCATCTAGATTTTACTACAGAACTACGACGTACTTCCACCGGAAATAAATTGATATGGAACATGGGCACTGGCTCAGTAATTTCATGTAATTTCATATGCTCTTGTTCATTCTTGATTCTCCTTATTTGATGCCGGGAAATATACTACATGATAACATTAATAGGGAGGATCCTTTTCACGGCTTACTTTACATTGTAACATTCTTCTGGACGGGCTTCTGGATCTTGTTAAATCGTTTTCTTTTAATAAATCGACTGTTCATGCTCGTTGACACGGCCACACACCGAGTGTAACTAAAATGTACAGGCTGTAGGCCTTCAAGCAACGATCCTATAGCTTCACTATAGGATCGTTGGTAGGCCTACAAGCATGGTGGGATGGAACTACGCATGTGGGATGGGGGCAGCTAGGGCTCTCAAGTTGTGAGATCAACCAATCCAGCTGGGGGTTAGGTCTATACGTAGTTAGCGTTCAGCACTGCCACAACTGCCATTTTAATAATTATCAATTAATAAATATCAAATGGACTTTTGTTTTATAATAATGATAAATATCCCTCCATCTCCTTTAATATTTAACCATCATGGATTATTTCAAAGTTTAATAGATATTTATGACTGCTGGTAAATGCATCACATTAGGCCTATCACATCTTTATGTAGGTAGGCCTAATTATCATATTATAAGACTCTGCGTTTTTCCTATGGAAGGGGCTTAAAATTCTCATTCTGAATATTTGTGTACACTGAAGAAATCGCAATCCCATTATATGATGGAATATAAAGACAATCTTAAACATCAAGAAGATATCTCATACATAGGATGATTGCAAAAACATTGGATTCTTAAACATTGCTGAGCCATTCTCAGAAAAGTCTTGCATTTCAGGGTTGGAAATAAAAAAAATGGAATTAAGATGAGAGGTTTGGGGGTTATATTTCCTGAAAATATATACTCTCCTCTATACAATCCTACAAAAATTGGCATTTGGGCTCAAATACTAAGGAATTTAGAGCCCAAAACGTGGGGGAAGGTGATTTTTGCATAGGAATAGCATACAAAATCGCGTATTGTGACATTTTCACATATTACTTCATATGCCAGGCAAAATTATTGAAGTAGAATTATTTTCTATACCTATTTAATAAGGCTATGATGGACTAAATATTCACACAATTGAAATAATTCCATATTTTATAATAAGCCCTGGAGGGCCGTCGCATATCGTGACATCCTTAACAATTATGTACTTCTGTCCCGTCTTCAAGTCCCTACCAGGCCTATGATAATAAAAGGACGATCATTTCATATAATCATAAGAATACATTGATGTGAGGGTAATTAATTCCACCATATTTGTTATGAATATAGACTTAACTACTGAGCACAGATCATCTAAAGGCCACATTGAATCGGCAGACAATATTTGAAAGATATACTAACCTTACTTTGTTCGGTGAAGTATATCTGTGATTATTGGAGGAGCAGCCGTTAGGTGGGGGGGACACAGGAGACGCGGAGCGCAGTAGCCAGTCCTTTAAACCGGGTGAGCGACTTGAGAAATATTTTGACACTGGAAATAGTGATTATAGGAGAAAAACATAGATAAAATATATGAACACAGAACATATATCAAACAGAGCAGCCGTAAAAGACACAGAGGGTAAGGGTGGGAGGGCCTGTGTCCCCCCCACCTAACGGCTGCTCCTCCAATAATCACAGATATACTTCACCGAACAAAGTAAGGTTAGTATATCTTTCAATTATTGTCCGTCGCCGCCTCTAGGTGGCGGCAGGACACAGGAGACTTTAACGTCTAAAATTTCTCAAGCAACATATCATCATCTCACCTATTAATGCCTCCGGGACGTACTCGCTGTATGGTCAGCGAGAAGAGTCTCCGTAGAAGATTGGGTGACGTTAATGGGCTTTTGGTAAAACTTTCTAAAAGTATTTTCGTCACGCCATAATGCTCTCTGCATGATAGTCTGGATAGGCACGTGAAGAGAAGCAAGCTTTGAAGTAGTCGCACTTCTAACCGAATGAGCCTTAAAGGTAGAAGTGTCCAGGCCACTGGCCTTCATAGTACAACGAATATACTTAGCAATAGTGGCGTTACCCACAGGCTTGTGTGGAGCCGCAAAACTTATAAATAAAGGTCCAGAAGCTGAACCTTGAGCATCCTTAGGACGATATCTTGCTGTTCTCTCAAGATAATAGCGAAGACAGGAAATAATACACAACTTCTTGTTCTGGTGATAAGCTTCCAAAGCAATCGACCCAAGAGAACGACCCACACGTGAGGTCTTTATCATTTCGGAAAGTAAAATTGTAGCCTTATTCCTAGAGAAAACAATGTTCTCGCACTTAATTGTCTGTAAGGTCTGAACTCGCTGACTTGTAACTAACATAAGTAAAGTCGCAGTCCTGTGTGTCAATTCAACCAAAGATAAGTTTGATAGAGGGAAAAGCGTCTCTATGTGTGACAAAACAATATTCGGATCCCAGGTCTCTGAATATCTAGTCTTAGGAGGACGGACCCGAAACATTCCGTCCACCACACGACGGACAACTTCCAAAGTTCCAAAGGTGTTGTCACCAAACTTTCCAAAAATAATAGAGAGTGCACACCTGGCACTTCCAATGGCCGCAAAAGAGTGACCATCGTCAAACAAATCACAAAGAAACTCAATGCCATGGTTTATGTCCTTGGTCGTATCGCTGATGTTATTAATGTAACAATACATCCTCCACTTCCGGAGATAAGTCTTATAAGAACGGCGGGTATTCAACGCCCAGCTATTTCTGACGTGCTTCCTAGCACGGGAAGAAACATTAAGACTTCGAATATGGCGTTCTAGAAGAGAACAGCGAGAAGTGGTATTCTTTCCATCTTTGGATCTTGAAGCTTCTCCTTGTGGGGGATCAGATTTCTTGGACGACGCCTGAACTTCAGGAGCGCCCTGCTTTCCGCTATAACTTGGGAGTACCATGGTTGACCCTCCCAATCCGGAACCACAAGAATAGCTGCTGCCTTCTCCATCTGAATCTTCTGAAGACAGCGGCCCACCAGCCTAAAAGGTGGGAAAATATAAGGAAGATCAAACATATTCCAATCCAAAGTGAAGGCATTCACAAACGAAGATAATGGATCAGGGAACCAACTGGCGAACTGATCCACCTGATAGTTGTGCCTGGATGCAAACAGGTCAATGTCTGGAGTACCTAAACCTTCAATAATGCGCTGAAAAATGATCGGATTCAACTGCCATTCCGTATCATCAGAAAGATGTCTGCTAGCAATATCTGCTAAATCATTCTCAACTCCAGCTATATGAGCTGCGGACAGCCAGTTATTCTGCTGCTCCGCCCAGCTCCAAATCTCTCTTGCTACCATATCACATTCCTTGGACTTCGACCCACCAAACTTGTTGATATAGGCCACCGTAGTGACATTGTCACTCCTAATTAAGATATGTGTATCAGACACATCTCTTAAAAGAGATAACACACCATACTGCACAGCAAGAGTCTCTTTCACATTGATATGATGGAGTTCTTCTACATCAGTCCACAGGCCTTTAGCGGTTTGGGTGTCAAGCACCGCTCCCCAGCCAGTATCACAAGCATCCGTAAACAAGGTGATTGTAGGAGAGAAGGTACGAATACTCCTGACTCTCCAAGGCAAATTCTCTGCCCACCACAGAAGATCATCAAACGCCCTTGAGGATAATTTCATCTTCGCCGAGAAATCTCCAGAGTTCCAAGTAAGAGCGGAAGTCTTGTCACGCTCCAAAAACCTGTAGTGAGCCATGCCGTAGTCAATGCCCTTACACAAATCCACAAGAGTACCTATTAGGGAGGCAACCGCCTGAATAGTATGCAACTTTCCTTGATTGTCCAGGAAGAAAAGAACATTGCGAAGAGCTGATTGTCTTTTATCCTCTGGAGGATAAACTTCCATTCTAGCTGAGTCCAGGATATAACCCAGAAACTTCATCTGTTTCTGAGGAACTAAAGAAGATTTCAACGGATGAACGAAGAAACCAAGTTCATGAAATAGTTCTAACACAATCCGCAAGGAGTTGAGGCAGTCATCAGTAGACTGGCCCCAAATAAAACTGTCATCAATGTAAGAGAAGGCATGGCCCCCTCGAGCATGAACTTCTGAAAACACTGGGTGAAGAATCTTTGTGAAGATATAGGGAGCTGAAGTAAGGCCGAAAGGCATACAGTTAAACTTGTAAAACCTCTCCTTCCAAGGAAAGGTAATGAATCTCTTAGCATCATCACGAAGAGCCAAAGAGAAATAAGCTTCCTGCAAGTCCAGTGAGCACATAAAAGAATGAGGGCGAAGCATCTCCACGGCAGTCTGAAGACTATACATCTTGAAGTGTAGCTTTTGATGAAACTTGTTCAGTTCAGTCAAATCAATGATCAAGCGCCACTTATCATTGGGTTTAGGTACTACAAACACATTCGAAAGGAATGAAATCTCTTTCTCCTGAATCACATCCACCACTCCCTTGTCAATTAACTTTTGAACTTCAGAGTCCACTGCCTGTTGGCGAATGGGGCCAAAATTATATTGACCTTGACGATAAACTTGCACAGGTGGCTTTACAAAATTTAGTGACACTCCAGACACTAAAGAAATGATTTCAGGATCAGATGTAACAGTAAGCCAGTTGGTAATATAATGTTGAATATTCCCAGGCACAAAACGAAGAGGAACGACCCCCGAGGGAGTCAAGGTGCCTTGAGAACTAACAGAAGAGGAAGTCTGTTGACTAACTACCTCTAATATCGTCGGTTGTCGGACCTCCGGTCGTACCGACTGTCCCTCCGATCGTAGTAGCTGTCCCGACGGTCGTAATCGTCGCGGCGTCTGCGGCCCTGATAACGGTACCCCTGTCCTCGTTGACGGCCCCTTCCACGAGAAGGGTTGGAGTTTTTTGCTCCTCCACCCTTCTGTTGTCCAGAGTTGTTGCTATTATTAGAAGAGCCCTTCTGTTGACCCTTATTAGCAGACTTAGCACCCTTCTGAGCAGACGTAGTAACAGAAGTATCCACAACCACAGACAGCTTCTTACTCTGGTCCATGGACTTAATGTTCTGTTCAAGATCAGGACCAAACAGATGAATAGGCGTCGAAGGAAAACGCTTAGTATTGGTCGCCATCTCCTTGTAGGCCTCCTTGATGAATGGAGACAAGGCTGTGCGCCTAGACTTGGTGAGAATATGATGTGAGTAGAACCCAAGCAGACTCACCCCATCAGCAGCTACAAATGCAGTGGCCTCAGCAGAAGCTTGAACAGAAGCAGTAAACGCTTCAGTTTTCTTCAAAATTGCCTTAAGGTGGGCAGCATCTTCTTCCTCCGCCTGGCAAAGAAGCGGAAAAAGGGTAGAGAGCTCCTTTAGCAGATCTGCCTGCGCCATGGCTAAATCACGAATAGTCATCAAATTGTCACCACACTGCACAAAAGCGATATTGGCTGAGAGAACAGTTCCTTGCAACTTTTGAAGGCCGTTGTCATCATTTTGCGCACTCCTGTTCAAAGCACCCCAAACTTCAGTTGGAATAGAAGGGATACGCAACTCCTCAACATTGGATGGACGTTTGTACTTAGCTTTCATCTCGTCAAGTACTTTACCCGTAGGCGGTGCGTTGAGAATACCAGAAACAAAGGTGCGAAACTCATCATTGTGGACAGCCACACCCACTGAATCATCAAGGGAAAGTTGAAGAATCCGATCCCCAAACAGGCTTGGCTTGGGCGGAGGGTCTACCACTTCTCCGTCCTCGAGCACCTTGTCCTTGTTTACATCAGGAACGGAAGCGGAAGCAGTGACAGTAGCTGAAGGCTTCCCAGAAGACTTAGGAGCTTCCGCCTTGTCCGAGGATTTTAATGGCGGACTTGGTGACCTACTTATATCATGAAACCCACGTGCGCGTGAGCGATAAAGGGGGGACCTCGACCTAGACCTAGAACGATATCTTCTAGGGCTCCTAGATCGGAAACGATGACGATCAAAGTCCTCCTTATCATAAAGAGAGTACTCACAGTTGCGAAAATAATCATAATCCCGAGACCCCGGGAACCCACGAGGTGGCATGGGAGAGCTAGGCTCACATCGACCAAGCTGTTGAGAGAGCATCCGACGATCCATGTCGGCAACTCTAGCAGCCAAATCAGTAGAAAACTTGTTATTCTGGTCGAGAGAGACCTGAATAGACTTCAGGCTCTCTAAGAAAGTGGACATGTCCATAGAGTTCTTACTATTCGCAGGTTGAGCACAAGTAATATCCTCTCCAGAAGTGATGGCAGTCGGCGGAGGAGTCGACGGAACTGTCTGAGAAGCATCCATGTCTAGAAGTTAAATCCAATGAAGCACAACGAAGAAAGTCAAAGTCAGTATGAGAACTAGCCTTCGCAAGAAGAACTAGGTCAAGTCTGAAGCCACGAGGCTGAGGTTGACAGGGGCTAGGAGAAAAGTATTTCCTTCCAAAGGACAGAATACTACTCCACCAAGAATTAGGAGGATAAATTTCCACTCCTAAGAAAAGGCTTAGCACAAAATGTCGAAATTCTAGAAGAAAGTTGACTTGAAAACGCTAAAAAAGCGAAAAAGGTGAGGAGTTCACACTGTAAAGGACCGAACGCATGAGCGCAATCCGGTTGACTGGCTACTGCGCTCCGCGTCTCCTGTGTCCTGCCGCCACCTAGAGGCGGCGACGGACAATAAGTTTAGCTTAAATTGTGGGAATTTATATATCAAGGGAAAAAAATCGTCATCTTTTTAAAGGTTAAGAATGTTTTCTATTGATTTATGACCGTTTTTTCATGCAATTTTATTTTTTTGATATATTATTGCAGCTGTAAATATTGAATATCTTCCTGCGGACATATTATTTACAGGCGGGTTACAATACTCACCCCCAAATGACCTTGATGTGACCTTCGATCGCAGCTATACCAAATTTTACATTAAAGAAATGCTTGTGAATCATAGAATTAATATTCAATCACAGAAAAGCAATCACTATATTTTTCTCAGCTTCCAAGACCCATAAAGGTCAAAGATACCATTTCTAGACGTTTTTGAGAATGGCCCTGCCAGTTTTCTGTTTCCCCTGTTTGGTGTAACAATTCACTCTTTTTTGATTTTCGAAAATGTTCAGCATTTCTAGGGTCATTCTAGGCGGCTAAATTAGCTCTCTCTCACTCTCTCTCCCGCCCCCCCCCCCCATCCCCCCCCCCCCCACACACACACTTTGCCTCAACGAATTTATGAAAATACATGGAACAATAGTGAATTGAAATTTTACATAATATACGAACAACAACGACATCTTGTCCTTGTATAAGACTTGTATTTAAGTGTTACCAATGATATTTTAAGGGTTCTTTCACAATAGATTTGCTACGGAAAAATATGCACCTCAAAGGGTTAAACTAATGTTGACTGTTGCATGAATATGAAACATGCTAATTGACTATCTGATTGATATTTAAAAATAAAGGGGTATTTTGATGTGTTTTTTTCACGAAATTATGACAGCTCTAGCGGCCATTTTGAACTATATGACTGACAGCTACTGTCAAGATATAATTCATCAATTAATTACGGTGATAATTCTTAAGTTCGTCATTGATAAAGGTTTTCTTAGGGTAATAATATTTTATTATTTTAAGCTTAGCCTGTATTGATTGGGTCTAATATAAGGAAATTACTTCAGAATTTATGAGTTATGTATTCTTATGGCCAATAGCTTAACGTAAATTGAACTATGATAGGCATTTAGTTATGTGAATGTGTAGGACCTAGAATAGCTACATTATTGTGGTTATATTTCTTTTAAATGTTTAGCTACCCAGGGATTATGTTCATGATGGTGGGAGGGAATGTTATGTTTGGGTCCATTGATGCTATGACTAAAAATTGATAAAAATAAATAATAATGTAAAAAGTAAACTGTGTTAATCATTTGTGTCAGTAATTCCACACATAAGTCTTTGATTATATTCCCATTGACTGCTTACGTTCCCTTAGATGAAGGGGGTGTAATGTTCAAGGATGAGGTGAGGGGACTGTTATGTTAGGGGATGGGGATGTTATGGTTGGGTCCATAGAGGCTATGACGAACAAAAAGTAAACTAGGCTGTTGAAATATCATATAAATTATTTATTTCTTCATTAAACACAAAATAACTTGTTTAAGTCTAACTGAATGAAATTTATCGTAAAAAAAATCTGATCTGGGGATATTCTCCTCAATCAGAATAATCCCATGACCATTATAGCGACTTGAGACTCATTTTCCTGTAACACATCACATATACCTATGGATGAGGAGATATATGGCAAATTAGTGAAAAATTATATCTTCTTGAAACACATTTATTTTTATATGGCAAACAACTACAGTCGTGCTGGGTATATACTAAAAAAATGGGAACGTTATCCTCATTATTAGGGGCCATTTTCATTATAATAATGTGCATTTAAGCCCTTAAGTTGCCTCCCCTGGGCAACGTAATTTTCAGCCACTTTACGTGTCACTTAAAATAAATCTTACGTGAAGCCTATTTAAGTATTCTGCACCGCGATTTGAACTACGTGAGTCACTTAAAATTTAAGTGACTCACGTAACTTTTAAATTAAGTATTTGGCACCCTGATTGGACTTACGTGGGTCACTTAACTATTTACGTGACTCACGTAACTTTTAAGTGAATATTATGCACCTACCCCAATATGTATAAAACAACAGAACTATTAAAAAATATACCGTATATATAAAACAACTATTACAAATATACCGTATGTATAGCCTCAGCATAGTATAGGCTATACATACGGGATATGTTTAATAGTTGTTTTATATATATATTATTGTATTGCTTCACCACTTAAATAACAACGCAAAACCTGTGTAGTAACGACTAATGTCATTACTAGGCCTACAGGCTATACCGGTGTGTTTTTTAATAGTTTTTTTTCATCATCTTATTCCTAAGACTCTAAATATAGATTCTGGTTCCTTAATTGTCTAGCCAATACAATGAAGGCCTAAAATCTCAGAAGTGGTTCTCTCACTCTCGTTACTAGATTAGTGGGCGATATTATCAGAACTTTCAAAACCATTCAAATTAAACAGGGTTTTAAGATATCCCTGATTTAAATACAATGGTCATTAAAACTTACCCTTCTTCGCTTCCCCATTCTGCAGGGATGTGAATATATCGTGCGTATAAGGTTATTATTTAGAGGAAATACATCCAAGGATTTCCAACGGCAACACGAAAGAACCCACGTGTGGAGAGTAACCGGAAGTTTTAATCCTATTCAGGGCGGACCATAATGTATAAGTCTTTGCTTGGGGGTTGTATAAGCAGTAACTAAAGCCAATTTTCCTTTTAAAAAAAGGATTCAGAGTAGTGCAAAACTGCCATTCGATGATACAATTTGGAATTAGATGAGTTTGCTTGTCAGATATTTGAAATAAAGATATAATACCAGGAACATATATACACCGTAGGTGGCAGCACTAAAGCTACTAGACAAACCAGAAACCAGAGGGAGCCAACGGTCGGTCCAACCAGGGGGCGTGTCGGGGCTATAGTTGTTACATTACTCTCTGACCTGTCATACCATGAAAATCATTTGTTTCAGCTTTTATTTTCCCATTCCTTTATACACAAGAAATCTTCATCTTCTGTTCTATTCTTTTCTCTTTTAACATATTATTAGGTATATATTTCTATTTTAAAACACCAGCTATAATTCTTCCATTCCACTTCCTCCTCTGTTCTATTCTTTTCTCTTCTCCTCTTACTTAGAAAACGGTACATGTTGGAAGACATGGAAAACCTTTTTTCGGAAACATGTAAGTGTAAACTATTTTGAGCAGTTTCAACTAAAGAATTCTTAGAAAGGCGGTTTCAATATTTATTCTCATGCTATAAAGTTTGTTCTCATGCTTTACACGTTTAAAATGAAATGCTTAGGCCTACAATCAAAATGAGTAAAATACTAAAATGATAAAAATATAGTATAAATGACAAAATAAAAAACAAATTTTTAATTCACTCCTGTCACGTCCATATGGGCACCGTAGGCCTGCACAATGAAGAAACAATTTTATAAGACCGGTCAGTTTTGGAAAATATTCTCGGTTTTCCTCATCAGCTGTCAGCGCCCAGAACATGATAGAACAAGTTTTTCATTTCACGCCATCGTAGGCCTATAACGTAGAGAAAATAATACGATTATTTTAAAATACATTTGAATACATGCTTATTATAGCTTAAAACAATAATTCCATTAAAAAAAATGCTGCAACCAGCAGATTTTTGGGCATCGAGTTGCATAAGTCTTCTGCGAATTAAAAATCAAGACATATCTGACCAACTAATAAATCGGATTCACCCAAGGTGAGGATGGTCAAAATACATGTTCGATACGGGTATGTAAATGATATCTCCATGATGTTCTATATGGTACCGGAACTATATCTAAAAATCAGTACTGGTAATGAACATTTATGGCGGGAAACGAAAGTTTCAACAGAGCTATGTACATATTGATAGCTCTTGTTTCAATAAAAAAAAATAAAGAGAAGAAGGGAAAGATTCCTCAATATTGCACATTTAACGCTAGAAATAAATACCGTATACAAAACCGAAATCTGCAAGGATGGAGAAAATGAGTAGATAAAACCGAGATAATGGATAAATTTTCGATAAAATCCATGACCGCTAACCAAGCTGAAAATCTATGGTTCAACTTTCCATGGCAATATCACAATATTATAATTAACTTCCATTTGGTGGTAGGTATTTGTAACTACAATGACAAATTCATCTAATTTATATACCATCATGACCACAACACCCCAACATACAAGGTGGCATATATACACGGAAATTTGTCAAACTTTCTTACAGTTCATACCAGGAATGTGATTTTCTAAGATAATATTTGCCTATTTTTTCGATTGTCCTGAAGCCTCACTTGTCATTAATACTGTTGCACAGATCACATGCCTAAGCGCCTTGTACTACCGTATTCTCTGAAACATACCTTCTTAAATAAAACGCGATAGGAATAATGTAGGACAAACCCACATAGGGTACTTAGTCCTATGTGCCATATAAGTACTTAAAAGACCAAATTGAGTCTTTTTACTAGTAACAATGTTATTATCCTGATTAGGGATTAGAACAATGAAAATCTCCCTGCATTTTGATAAGTTACATACGAAATCGACTTCCTTCATTCACTCATGGCAACAATTACACATCTCAAGGTGGCTGAGACCTATTACAAAAACAATCCTTTTAAAATCACAAGGATATAAAATCTAATGGCACGAAGATTTGGAAATGATTCTAATATGAAGATCAAGCTTGTTGACAACTGGAATGAATCGATTTATCGATTAACCAAAGCTTTCTTTCTTCATAGAATCATAACACCAACGAGTTGAGAATATAAATTCTACCGACACTTGAAGCAAACATTCGGAATAGTTACGTTAAAGATGACATATCGACACCCATACGATAGATAAGCATCTATTATATAGGCCAACTATCTTCTGTGGTGTTACTTAAATTGAAGCTAACATTGATGCAAACTAGGTATTAATGGAGCCGAATCCACCGCCGTCATTAGTTAGTAAAGGATCTCTTTCTGAAACTTCATCAGTGTATGTAGGATCTTGGGAAATTGATGGTTCATCAGGAACCGTCCGCAGGTGAGTCATCAGACGTTTCTCGCGACGACTCATGTTTAGAAATCCGCCCTGGAATTAGTAGCGCACATATAACAATAATTTTAGAACAAGTTCTCATCAATTCTATGCAACAGCTAGGCAAGATACTAACGATGGTGTAAAATTCTCATTTATTTTGAAAACAAATACAATAATGATGCAAGTGGAAAGAATGTGAATCTCAATTTTCAGGAATTCCAGAAAAATTCAAAACTTTTTAAAGTAATTCCGGCGAAACCTTACCCTTCTTTGATCAATGACATTTAGTATAGATGCAATAACGACGCAGAGTAATGTGTTCCCCAGTAGGAATATCATGACATATTTCCATCGGAGGAGGGTCTCAGCTTCTGGTAGACTGGAATGAAATTATTCAAAATTTATTGAAAACATCCATGATGGATAGTGCGGGTTTGAAAGATGGATAGTGCGGGTTTGAATAATTGTATCAAATAGGATATTGGCCTTCAATTAAAAAATATATAGACACTAAACAAAGATAAGGGTAGCTACCTACCTATCTTTAGGACCAAGAATTTGCCCAACAACTAGATTAGAGATTCCTATTCCAACCATTTGTATAGAAGTAGTAAGTCCCATAGCGGTACCAATCGTGGCTTGGCTGACGACGAGTGGGATAGAGGGCCACATACTTGCCTGAAATTCAAACATTGTTATTTCACAAAGGCACCCCTCCAATTAAACTCTTCTACAATCACAGTCCCTCATTACTAACTCCTAACAATATTTTGTAAACGTGGGAGTGAAAATGTTCAAAAGGAGATCAATCCAGGTAGATCGTTCTATTGGCGCCAGAGCCTCAGTTGTGGTAGCCATTTCAGGACTGCACCACCTCCTAACTAACTCTTAACAATATATCTTAAAGTGTTCTTTGATTATCTAATATATTCTGTATGAGTAAATACTATGTACCTACAGAAGTTTCGATACTCACACTGCACCGATTTTGGTGGGAAAGTTTCTTGCGAATTATGGATTAAATGCGTTGTCAGTAACATTCCACGCATTTAGTAAAAAGGACTAAGCAATTATTAATTATACATTCATATCTTTAAAGGTTGAATTTTCCCAACTCACCGCAGCAAAGGAATATGTGAATCCTAACCAAAGTGTAAGCACCACTGGATATACATAGGTAAAGGCGAGTAGTCCAAACACCGGCAAAGTCAAGACGGCACAGGAGACAGCGAGATACCCACGTTTTCCAAATATATCCTATAAGGAATATAAAGATGATACGATGGATGATAATCATATAAAAAGATTGACAGAAATCAACAAAAATGACCCATTTACATTAACTTGCAGGTGTATGTACCAATAACTTAGATCTATATACAAATGGTTCGTGTCCATATTTAAAGTCAGTTTTGTCACTGGCTTTAGACCATGGTAATTAGTCGTTAATAAGATAAGGGATGTACATACAATGATGAAGCCAAGGAATGGCGATATGACCATTGAGACATCGTACACGGCCCCAGCCATGTATGAAGAGACATCCTTGGAGAAGTGGTACTTGTCCTGGATGAATTTACTGGAGGCAGTGAACAGAATTGGTTATAAGTAAACAAATGCCAGGCTATGTTCATGTGCTTACTATATTTTTTTAACTTAGTCGACGATTTCGGGACATTTCGCACGACTGGAATATATACATCATGTATTCTTTAAACCATCGATCTCAAAGCAACAGTGGTAAGAGAATGCTTCAAATATATGTACAACAAATACACGCGTCTCTATAATGATTTTGGAAAATGTGTATTGTGTCTATTACCTACCTGGCGTCAGCTACAAATGGGAATATTCCATTGTAGAAGAACATTATCGAGAAAGCAAGAAGCCAATATCGCAGTGAAAAATGTCGAATGTCGGTGAATTTCTGAAATAAGAAGGGGAGAGAGACTTCAATTTTGGACAAGTTTAATAATTGTATTACACTAAAACAACACACAGAATATAGTGATAACACGCAAAAAATCAATTCAATGAATGAATCTTTAAAATTCAAAACCGAGTTAGTCTCACCATTTTCTTGGACTCGAGTTTAATGTCATTGTCAAGGCCTAATTCCTGCATCCCTTTATGATCCAGGAAACTGACTATTATGGCCGAGATGAATCCAAGGGAACAAAGAATGGCTCCTGTGTATAACAAAAATATATCATTGGTAAAAAGACGAGGCTTATCTAAAAGCATCTTTTCCTTTGAAAAATAGAAAAATAACTAGTGAGTTGCTCCATTGTAATTTTGTATTATTCAACATATTTATACAGCAAGATATAACTATTTGTCATTTGCCTGGTGCTGTTTCAAACTAATACAAGTAGTATTAGAATAGAAGTACTCACCTGCCCACAGGGTCCACGTCAAACCATAAGATGCAGCAAAGCCAGGGGTAATGAGAAAATTTAGCACACTACCAAGTCTTGAGAATGCCAAGGTAAAACCAAAGGCAAGAGCTAGCTCCTTGTCTCTGAACCAGTAGGTTGTAATTCTGTTCTGTACAACTGAAAGTCAAACGGGTTAAATAGATTTAAACCTGATAAAGAGCAATATTCGCTCGAAAGCTGGTTGAAAATAAAACTGAAAATTTAGGGGTATTTTTCCTTCCTCAATGAAACCAGGACGATCAATATAAAGCGATTATCTACCTTCGTAACAATTTAAACAAGCAATGAGCAACAAAATAAATCTTACTTGTAAGTGAGCCATTTCCGGATCCAAAAATCAAACGAGCTACTAGCATCACAGGCAACAAAGCTGGGGTACCTTTGAGAAGTGCTCCGACGGCAAATAGCGACGATCCAATGAGACAGAGGCTCGAAAACAAGAAGGCTCCAACTAGAAACCATTGCAAAGAACATTGATGAATATCTGTCTTGTTATTAGGATCATGTTTCTGGTGGCTGTAGAAAAAAAACTACCGGTAGCTAATTGTAAAAAATAACACAATTAAAACTTCCTGTACAGTAGACAGTACATCGAGTTACAGCGCAAAATTCTGGATAAACTTATATGAATTCATCAGTAGGAAACCATACGATTATTAATAGTTTACCTCCAAAATTTGTTCAATACAATACCTCTAATAATGAAAATTACAACTTTGATTATGATGTTGAGAACACAAAAATGAAAATTCCTACGTAATAGAAATATTTCATAATGCAAGCTAATTGGTAACTTGCAAGAAGGAAAATGTCTAAAAGTATCCTTTCCCATCTATGAAATACACTACTGTACCGTACTTGAATAAAGACTTACATCTATTCCCAAGTTTATCAATGAGAAAACCAGCAGCGATTACCACAACAGCATTCCTGTGTGAAAATAAAGGGCAAATCAATCCTAGAAACCAGCGTGTTTGCTGATGAAGACGCAACATTTACAATCGCTCTTAAATATAGTGGTTCTTTGTCCGAGTCTACATTATTGCAGGAACATTATATATTTAAGTTGAAATAATACTTACGTCCATGCATAAATTGCATACAATAAATTGTAGTCATCTGGAGACATTCCTAAACAATCTTCACAACAAGTAGTGTTGGGTGAAGTTTCATTTTGCGGTGGACATGTAGAATTCTAAGAAATAAAGAGCAATCAACTTTGAAGTTATACTAATAACTGATCCAGTTTTCATGAGCGCGTAATTTTATGACACTTGACACTGATTAAAGTTATGCATGGTTTTCGAGATCTATATATTAATAAAATAAGGGTTTGGAGCCTTAAACCCCTATCTTCTCTGAAACCGCTGGCCAGATCTCCATTATATTTCATATGCACATTGCCAAACATGGTGCCGAACCATTCCACTATGTTTCATTAAAATTAGGGTTGGAAAGGGGTTAGAAATGGGTTTACATCGAGCACCCCCAAGGGCCCCCAGCACTGCCTGAAAACAAACCTATCAGTGCCCCATCACCAGGTTTCTGGGCCACCCAAAGCATGACATCATGGACGGGCACATCATTGCTTCACTATGGGAGGGGAGTTGATATATTTCCACCGAAAGGAGCATCGTCAGAGTTGAATCAGTTTATAAACTATTGTTTGTGATGGTTTTTGAAGTCGAGTGGGGGGAACCAACCCACTAATTACCTCACAATGAAAGATGGAACAGGAGAGGGAGCGGGATTGGGACAGGGACAGGGAACACAACAACAGCACAACACTGAACAGTGACCAAAAAAAGCATCTAAACAGGGTTCCATTTGTGGTATGAAGATACTAAGTTATAGAGACAATTTGAAAGAGAAAGATCGTGGGAGAGGGAACAAGGAGAGATGAGGATGTGGGCCCCACTGTCCCACTAGCAAATCCTGTGCGCAGCACGGGTATTTGCTAGTATAATTTTAATAGGGTAGTGATTATGTAGCATCATGTAACTATACATTTTGAACTTTGCGATTCAATTTATTGCGGTCTACATAGTAGCGTTTACTACAATGGAGGTATACTTACGCCTTGAAATTCTGCTTGAAGCACGCTAGGCATATCAAAGCAGAAATATGATCCAAATGTCAGGAGACAGTTGAAGAAAAGAACGGTGAATCGATATGGCGCTAAAAACAATAAAATTGAAGATTGTGATTATTTAAATACCGATAATCGAAAATGTGGCCATAAGTTAATTAAATTTGCTTTAATTTATTTAGAAGTAGAACCTGGGGTATAACCCCAATATGTAACCACGCAAAAGATAAGTAAGCTTATACTGGTATTGCCTAGGTGTATGCTACATATATTATATTAGCCTAGGCTAATATGGGACAGGGTCCTAAATTTCTTCATAAACTGGTATAGTTGGACTGTTCATAATCAATCACTGAGTGAGCAGGGGAGTGGAGAATTTGCGAAAAATGCTTGTGCAAAATATTATGACCCACCTTAAAGTGTTGTGCAAAATTTATTGCCCCCCCCCCCCCCCCCCCGCCTTGAAAGTTTTGCAAAATTGCATGACCCCCCCCCCCCACACACACACACATCATTAATTGTAGTTCTGAGTCTGTGCCCCAAAAAATAACTTCAAAAGATTCTTCTCCCCCCCCCCCCTCCCATGCAGTGGCTAAAAATGAACAGTCCTTTAATTAGTATAAATATGCAACAATCCATGTGATTGTTATTCATAAGAAAAGAGTTTTTGTTTTTTTAAATTTTAAACCATCAACTTTCACCTAAGCCTAAGCCAAGGGCTTTGAAGTTAGATCTATGTAGGCCTATAGCCTAGAGGCTAGACCTACATATATCCTGACCTTAATTAAATTCATTAGCCATAGAATATATAATAATGGCCCGGGCATAGGCTACTAGTATTAATTGCCAATACAATTAATTTTATTGGATCTGTTGTATTAGCCATGTTTCCTTTGTCTTCAAGAAAAGACCTCCTGACTATGGTAGCTAAGAGTCACATGATGGTGTGACTGGCTAAGTCCGTACCACACTGTCCACAGCCACAGGCTTAGGTTTTGAGTTTTGTTTCAAGAATTTCCCGGATTATACTACCATAGCATAGTATGGCATAGGGTGCTAATTTAAGGCTTGCTAAGAGAATCAAATCTGATTCCGTTGCCCTTTCCCTAGTATCTATTGCAAAGTTAGAATATTTATCGCATGATATATCTATATCCAGTAAGCACTTTTAGGCCGAGCTACTTTTGAATAAATCGATGAAGAACGCCCACGAACATAAAGCAACAGTTGTAACTTTCCCAAAAGCTTGTAGCCTGTACTGTAGCCTAGCTATGACTTTAAATAAAGAAAGAAGTTGCGCATTGTTTACCCTTAGATCCATATTGCACTTGCATTGAAGACTTTTTACAGTTCACTGAATGCGTAGGACAATATGGATAAGCTTTTAAAACATTAAATATCAATCAAAAACAAGCGAAATTACCTCCATCTGCCCTGAGCAGCGCCATGGTGCTTGCTGCGATTTGTTTTGCTGTGTCGCGGGGAATGTTTGCAGGGACTGGTTATGATTCAGGCGCCACTAAACGAAATTACAAATATTATGGTATTAATTCCCCGAGGTTTGGGGGCTAAGGCTGTTTGTGGTGAAATAACGGCCAAGGCCCGCCAGGGCCAAGGACTATTTAATGTTGTCACAATGAGGCGGTAATGCGGTGCATTACAGGACATTAACAGGTGGCGCCCCTATCTTAGTATCGGTAACTATAAACCGGAACCGGCTTGTACTATAGCCATTCTAGAACTCGCAGTCACGCTGACCGCTTGTTTCTTTTTACGCTATACAACATATACACTATTTATTACAATTATACACCAACAATGGCGAATAATAGACGAGGTGCTAAAGCTAAAGACACAGAGATGCCAAGTGTCCCGATTGGTCCGGGACAGTCCCGGAAATTAGCCCTGTGTCCCGCGTCCCGCCCGCACACAGCTTTGTCCCGGAAAATTGTAATTTTGACCAACAAATTTATTTTAATCTTGTTGTTTTGACATTAACACATCATCACCCTGTATAAACTCAGGGACTGTTGGCCTATTACTATCATCGTATCAGTGTTTAGGTAAACCAATCCTCAGCATGATAAGCCCCACCGCATTTCAAACCATTTGTGGTTACTGAAGAATGTGGTTTCATACCAAGATACATTACATGGTAAATTACTCATTTAGCGCCATCCATAGCATTGCCACTGGCAGCTGGTAGACCTATAACTTAGGATGGAACTTTAAGGAACTTGATGTAGGGCTCCTGAGGGGGGTATCAAATTTTTCTTGTCGCTACCAAAAGACAGCAATTGTCATTTGTCACTAAGTAAATTCTTTTGTCGTTAGTCGCTATATTTACCTAAAACAGCCGATTTTTTGTCGCTAAGAATTATTAAGGTCTTTGTCGATTTGTCAGGCTAAGAAAGTGACTTTGTCGTTTGTCACTAGCTGCCTTTGAAATTTGTCTATTTAAGAAAGGGCTGTGTCGATTTGTCGAATTAACCCCTCAAGAGCCCTTGATGTGTTTAACCCTCTAGCTGTTCTCATTGTCATAAGTAAAAGCCGTTAATATGATTAAATTAATAAATGAATCAGATGTATAAAGAAGATTAAATAGTTGTATTTATATTGGCCTTCAATTGAATAAAAAAGGAAAATTCTTAGTAATTTGTAGATAATAGGTTTCTGATCCAAATGAAACATCAAAACGACAGCCTGACTGTAAAACAAAAACTAAACCAAGTTACTATGAGACAACTAAGTAAAAAGAAGAGATCTGAGCTGCTCATTAGAACGGATTCTTGGAACATTGGGGTGTGGATGGGGAGAATGTTTTTTAGGAAGGGTCACACTATACCAAGTGCAAAACATATTGCATTGTTGTGTTTTTCGAAGGATTCTTTTACACATTAGAAATTCCTTTGGTGTATGTAAAAGCAATACAATCCAGAACTTTATCACTTTGAGTTCAGTGATATCTTCCAGTGGGTATGCTTGGGTTTTGCTGCTAATTTAATAGCATTCTTTCCTGCCTACGTGTCCCTGAAAGCAATCCACCATATATATTAGTTCTATTAGAATTTTGGAGACAAGTTCATTTCATTCCCTGCAACAGCACTTGAAAGAACTAAAGGAGAGGAACTAGACTATTGCTTGGAAACTTTACAACCCACAAGTATATCAGAGATGGGGAAATCTGGACCTGCGAAAAAGCGGAAATGTTCCTTCAATGCTGCAATTGCAACAAAATATCCTTGTTTGACGAAATGCCCTAGACAAGGTGAGTCTACTTTATTATTCAGTCATTCTAGTCTATTATAAGCACATGGAAAATGCATCGAGCTGCTTCATACACTCAGATCGTCAGGGGCCTTAAAAAAATAGAATAATGGTGTTTGGGGGCATCTTTTCTTGTCTTTCATGGTTTCACTATTACTATAGAGCATTCTAAGACCAACATTAGCCGATGCTGTGTTTACCTATAAAAATCAAGCACGTGAGATGTAGGGACATCCTCTTTAACTGGGAATTGGCCTATAAATTTCCGAATGCCAACTACAATGCACTTGTGAATCGGACCCCTCCCCCCAACCCCCCCAACCCCCAGCCTCGGGGGTAATGGGGGATGTCCAAGAAAATATGCCATCACCCAGGTGGGGATTTCCCTTAGTTTACAGCAGCATCAAATGCAGGTGGCCTAGGGAGGCGAATTGATTTGTTGTTTTGTTTGTGTGTGTGTTAGGGGGTGGGGGGGAGGGGGGATTGCAAATGATAAATGCATAAACGCTTTCCGATATCCTGAAAAGGTATTCCTTGCCATGTTATATCTTGTTTCTGAGGAACATCCACCTCATGCCCGATCATGGATTAAAACATTGTTTTATTTCTTTACCTAGGTGCTGAGTATGTTTATTGCACAATTTGCTGCAAGAGTTTCTCAATAAGCCATGGAGGTCTTCATGATGCAACTCGCCATATCGATGGCACCTTGCACCAGCAAACTGCTAAGACTACATCGGGAAATGCTAAAATATCGCATATGTTTGCCCGTGGGATAAAGGAGCAGGATGCTGTTACCCATGCTGAGGTCTTATTTAGTGCCTTTATCATTGAGCACAACCTGCCTTTGAGTGTCAGTGATCATGCTTCCCCCCTATTCAAGAAGATGTTTCCAGATTCGAAGATAGCAAAAGCCTATGGATGTGGGAGGACCAAGACTTCCTACATTACTAAAGCACTGGCAGAAGACAGTGTGACAAAGGTTTCTGCTGAATTATCTACCTCTCCTTATTCGCTAGCCACTGATGCTAGTAATGACAAGGAGGAAGATAAGCTTTTCCCGATTGTGACAAGGCACTTTTCTGAGGAAGATGGCAAAGTTGTTGTCAAATTCGTTGATATGCCTACTTGCAACAATGCAACTGCTGCCAATATTTATCGAGAAGTTAAGGGGTCACTTGAGTCCAAACAGATTCCTCTCACGAAATGTGTTGCCTACTGCAGTGACAATGCAAGTGTCATGAGGGGCAAGCACAACTCCCTGAAAAGTCGTCTTGAGAAAGACTGTAAGGGACTTTTTAGCCTTGGTTGCCCCTGCCATCTTTGTCATCTGGCCGCACAGAAAGCATCCAAAAAGCTTTCATTTAATGCTGAAGATTTTCTCATTGATCTGTATTTTTGGTTCGATAAAAGCACTAAAAGGAAAGCATCACTCCATGAGTTCCAAGATTTCTGCAGTGTCAAAACAAGAAAACTTATAAAGTATGTAAATACACGATGGCTCTCTCTAGGCCTTTGTGTTGGTCGGGCCCTGCAACAGTGGCCGGCTTTGACGTCATTGTTTGTATCGCAAGAATCAGGCAGAGGAAAGACAGCAGGTGATGCTAGAAAAGCACGTCTACAAAAGATCTTTGCAGACCCCATGGCTGAAGTATACTGCTTGTTCCTTTCGGCTACACTGCCATTGTTTGACAGGTATGTAGTAACTTGGCTCTGACTTATAATTTCAAATTATTTTGGATGTTTAGAAATCAAGTCAATAATGCATATCACTTTTAAAAGATAAGACAGCGATCCTTACTTTAAAAACTTGAAAACAAATCTATAATAATGAATGTGCCCTAAAATGAAATATTGTCTTTTATTCAGATTCAATACGCTACTTCAGCTCGAGGCTCCAGCTCTACACCTAGTTCGGAGAGCTATGATTGACCTTGTGAGGTCACTTTTGGTCAGGTTTGTTAACCCAGAGGTTATATGTGAAGCTGATGATATCACTAGCATAGACATCAACAAGGAAGACCATTGGAAAACTGATTCCCAAATGTTCATTGGTTTTACCACGAAGCAGGCCCTTCGTAGGGAAGATGTAGAAGACTACCTTGCCTCCCATCCATCAAAACTGACCACCTTCTACTCTGATGTTAGGAATTTCTACCGGGAAGCACTCAACTACATCTTACTTAAGTTCCCACTAGAGGATGAAGTGCTGAAGAATTCTGAGGTTGTTGATATTGCAGCACGGGAGGGAGCAACCTGGGAAAGCCTTTCCTATTTTGCTGAGAGGTAAAATAATACGGACATTCTGCATATATGATTTATTTCATTTAATTGATACACCATAATGCTATCGAATTGATTAATGTTTTTCCACAGGCAACCTTTTATTTTATAAACGATTGGCTTTTATGAAAGAAATACCAAATATTGTGATTAAATGGATTTCTGACTTCAATGATGTAATTATCTATGTTATACTGGAAATTGTACCTAGGTGGGTGGGCAAATACTGGCAAAATTGTAATTGTTATAATCGTAAATGTTTATATCATATTGCATGTAATTGTTTTGCTTAAACAAAATTATTATATTATTTTTTTAAATTGTCACCCTAGAACACGCTTGAATGCCTGGATTAACTCTTAAAAATATCCTAATTAGTAGATACTAACTATTTAATTATATACTATAATTTCAGATTCAAAACCCAGTTGGACATATCACCAGATTTGTATGCTGATTTTATGAATGAACTGGAGCAGGAATTCTGTGTCTACCAGGTCATAGAAATCCCCCAGGCTGCTTTGGATGCTCCCAGGATTGATGTCGCCTGGAGCAGCATAGCATCCATGAAAGATCCAGCAACGCAGATGAGACAGTTCACACACCTCATCAGGGTAGTGAAGCTCATCCTAACCCTCCCACACAGCAATGCTGAAGTTGAGCGCATTTTCAGTCTGGTCCGGAAAAACCATACTGATTTTAGGCCAAACATGGGTACCAGTACTTTGACCAACCTTCTCCAAGTTAAAGTGAACACGCTTGCGACATAAAGAATGCTTTAGGTTTGAACCTGCCCCAGGACTTCTTAGATTAGCAAAAAAAGCGACCCATGCAGGTCTTTCTGCTAAGGGAACAGCCTCAGCAACCTCATCCCCTTAATGTTGAATGGAGTTTTTTTTTATTCAGTGAGATACTATTAAGACTTAAGACTCTTTTTCCAAACATTATGTCTAACTTCCCCTTAGTCATATATTACTAGTCAGTTGTGTATTATTTTATTTGTTATTTGTTCCTTTGGTGCTTATTTTTTCATGAAGTTTTGAATTTGAAGTTTTCAAACACTCCCGGTGAACACTACAAACCTGTATGATTCTGAAATGTATAGTTTCTATAGTTTGAACTGATCTCCCTTTGAACATTTTTAACCATACGTTCATAGAAAAAATTGTCATATTATATACCCATGGATTTGTATCTATTTCCATTAATCTTCTTATATCTTATGTGTTATATCAACCCATTCATTCCAATTCATTGGGCTAGTACTGAGTGGTACATACATTCTTAATATTATTATGCAAAATAAATGAAGATAACCAACTGTTACCATCAGATTTTGTTCCGTATTTTTCCTTAGCTACAGCTGTATTAAAAGCATTTCATTTGAAACTGATGGAAATTTTAAATCACAATGAATTCATAAATATTTTTTCATTTTTTCCTATGTTTCATGCAAATCAAAGTAACAAGTTTAGAATGTCACCTAGACAACATTTAACCCCCCAAAAGTGCTTAAAATGCACCACAGAGCAAGGAAAACCCTCTGGCTTCTGGGGCCCGCCTAGGGCCCCAGACCCCACGCCTGCTGGGCTGGGATAGTGTCCCGCATGCCTGACTCAAAAACTTGGCATCTCTCTGAAGACAAGAAAGACGAAGAGGGCAAGGAGGCTATTGTTACAATTGAGAATGGCTCGGGCTCCGACATAGACAACAAAGACGATAAAGCATCGGACGCCGGTGAACATAACGAGAACCAAAATGGCGTTGACGGCGAAATACTACAGTTGCCACTTGAAGAGGAAGAGACACAATTGGACCAAACTGACTTGCCCCTTGATGAAGCGCCAAAAGTCCGGAGATCTAAAAGACCTAGTGCACCGGCTAGACGAAAATCAATCATTACTCCTAAGAAACAGAGACGTAAGAAGAAAGAACGAGAAAGTCCAGAACTCAGCCATATGCAACTCATGTCCAACATGCTCAACAAAATGTGCCAGGATGCCGTGAGTAAGGTGGAAGCTAAGCCAGGGCAGGCTCGACAAAGGAGGGAGGCGAGACGCCGAACTCCGCCTGCCACAGCCGAAACATTACGCACAAAGTCCCGCCAAGTCAAGCAAAGACTTCATGAACAATTTGAGGATGAGTCAGACAGTGAATCAGAGTCTGAGTACACAGACTTTGAAACACCTCCCAAGCGAGAAAGACGTAGACACCGACATACTAGTGGCCGCCGCCACCGCCGCCATAGCGGCAGACGATCTAAGAAGTGCCATTGTGACAGCGATGGGCCGAGTCCCTTGCATCACCGTCACCCGGTCCATAGTTATCGCTCGCGCCAGCCAGCAGATTCTTCATCTGAGTCAGGGTCGGACTCGCTCCCTTCACCGAGGCAGTTGAAAATACAGGTCCTCAAGGGATATGAGGGGAGCACTGGAGTCGCAATACTCATCAAGTTCACGAGGTAAAGTTAGTTTATTTGATGCACCGGAGACATCTCTTCCCCCGGACATGGCAAGCCGTATTAAGAAAGACAAGAGAGACCTCACATTAGCGGAGTATACGTGTGGATTCGCCAAAATGTCCATGGAGAGGTGTAGACGTGGGTCTACCCTATGGTACATGCTGTACCACTTGTCAACATTCGCAGAGGACAGTGCTCTCAAATCATGGCCCATTGCCCACACATGGACTAGGGCGTGTATGGACTTGATCATAGATGGGCAAAACCGGTGGAGCAACACCGACGTGTTCAGCGAATACAGAACCAAGTTGGCTTGGAATCCCACAGTCATTAGCGAAAAGGCACCTGCTAGTGGGGGTGAAGCAGTGTGCAAAGACTTCAACTTCGATACTTGTTCTCACACGTCAGGTCATGTTGACAATGGAGTCAAATTCATGCATGTGTGTGGCTATTGCTACTTCGCTATGAAGGGCCGGGAGAACCACCATCCGGTCAAAGACTGTCAAAACAAAAAGACAGCGCAAGCCAGCCTTCATGGAGGCGAATCTTCGTATAGAAAGAACAACTACAACAACAATAAGAAACAAGGTTAAAAAAACGGTCAGACTACTGCTTCATAATCACGCGAACGGGTGAGTTGAAAAATTCAAATGTATATGCCGACTCTAGCCTATCTGATGCTTCACTAGATTTTACTGATCCTGACTTGTGTGTGCCACGCCCATATCAAGATGGCGACGTAAACATTATGCCTGGCCAAACCAAAATGGCAGCCAAGCATCGCGAGAACTCTCGTATGCTGCGAGAACCTCGCATGGTCCGAGAACAGAAGCAAGATGGCGGCTCACGCCACAATAACACAGTCGAGCATAAACCTTACAACGCAAATTCAACTCAGTATATGAAAATACCAGTTACTAACTTGAAAAGTGAACTAAATTGTGATAGCAGGAGTGAATGTGAACAAATACAAAGCAAAACTGGCGCTAACGCAACTACTATTTGTGACTTTCAGCCATGTGTTGACGGTGACCACACACACGAGTACCGGAATTTCTCCAAACAATCGAATACCCAACATTGTGTCTCCAATCCCAAAGCATCATGGAACCAAGTGACTCTGATGTTCAACTTTGTGATAACTTTGAAAGTGATTCAAGCAAGGATGTGTGTACAATGGACTCTGCTCCTCAGAATCGCTTGTTCAATGCGTATCACAACTGGCCGTACCCTCACATTGATCTCGAACACTGCATGGCCTCTACATATGACAATGTGAAACGGTTCAATGTACCTAACTACAAAGGGGCGAAGATCAAGCTCGACACATGCCTTGATATTGCTGAATGGGAGAATATAGCCACCGGACATCCGTCCGACCGCTTAGTCATTGACGGTATTACCTATGGGTTCCCATTACAATACGTCGGAGGCCCTCGATACAACACCCAAGACATTGATAATCACCCTTCCGCGAGCCAGCACATGTCTCATGTCCGCAAATTCGTTGAGGAGGAATTGACACACAAGGCGGTATCAGGTCCCTACGTGAAAGCTCCGTTTGTCCCTTCGATCAATGTGAGTCCGTTAATGACACGCCCTAAAGCTGACACTACCGACAGGAGGATAATTGTTGATTACTCCTTCCCGGAAGGAGGGGTCAACGCCTACGTGTATAAAAATAGGTTTAATGGTGCTCCAGCGTACCACCAATTGCCAACAATCACTTGTGCCACTAACATCATCAGGACTTATGACGCACCACCAGCGATGGCCGTCATAGACCTTAGCAGGGCATATCGCCATTTTCCGCTTTGCCCTCTAGACTGGCCATTAACTGCAATCTGTGTAGACTAACAGTTCTACATTGATAAGGTTCTCCCTTTTGGAGCTAGAAGCTCATCATTCGTTATGCAGTCTGTCGCCCAATTTATAGTGAGAGCCCTAGCAAAGCGGAGCATTGTGGCCAAACAATACCTGGACGACCTTCTTATAATTGGCCGAGATAAAACACAAGTCCATCTTCACATGAAAGTAGTCTACCATATGTTCGCAAAATTAGGCCTAAAGGTCGCCCACAAAAAGACGCAAGGTCCAGAATTTCGAGTACAATGGCTAGGTATAGTCATAGACACTGTGGCAAATGAATTATCTATCCCTGTTGATAAACTGACAGACACCAGTGCCTGTTTGGCCCATATACTCAAACAGCGATACATATCAACCCATACCATGCAGTCCGTGGTAGGACGAATTGCACACGTAGCGAAAATTATCGCCCCGGCAAGACGGGTGGAATATTTGGGAAGAATTGTATCTCCGGATGGCATTCAAGCCGATCCAAAGAAGGTACAGAAGGTCAAGGACTGGCCTATTCCCAAAAACGCCAGAGAGGTGAGGCAATTCCTTGGTTTTGCTTCTTATTACCGAGAATTCCAAAAGGATTTCGGAATAATAGCAGCCCCTTTGCAAGATGTAGTGACCGCGGCAGGGAAAGAGAAGCGCTATAGCAAGCCTATAGTGTGGACGCCATGGTGTGACGATGCCTTTAGCAAACTGAAAGAAGCCCTAGTAACTTCTCCGGTGTTAGGTTTTCCCGAAAGGTGGGAGACTTCATTCTGGATACGGATGCTAGCGGTTTCGGGATGGCTGGAATCCTGTCTCAGATCCAGGATGGGAGAGAAGTGGTATTGAGTTATGCTAGCAATAGTTTTTCTAAATCACAGAAGAATTATTGTGCTACTAAACGCGAGCTCTTGGCCGTTCTGACCTATCTGAAAAAGTTTCGACATTACCTATTGGGAAATCGGAACTTTGTGGTTCGGACAGATCATGCATCCTTACGTTGGTTGCTAAACTTCAAGGATCCGACTGATATGCTCGCGCGATGGTTATTGACGTTGCAAGAGTATGGTCTGGATCAGAATATGGTTGTCCATCGTGCTGGAAAGAAGCATGAAAATGCTGACACGTTGTCACGACTTCCCACTCGAAAATGTGGAAGATTAGATTGCTCGGATTGTGGTATTCATGATGCTGTGGCAGCCCCCACCACTGTGGCTATAGGCACACAGGAGCAAGTATTGCGGAAGGCTCAGCAAGAAGATCCACTCATCAAAAGATTACTGGCTATTGTCGCGGGTACAGAGGATATCCCTAGCAGAGAAGATCTAGCTGGAGAATCTAATGAATTCCGTACATTTGTCCAGCATCTGGGTAATATGGAAATGAGAGAGGGTGTGCTATGTCTGGGTTGGACAAGACTAGCCACTGGAGACATGTCAAGGAACGCGTTCCGGCGTGAAAAATTTTGCCGATTTTGCTGGTCGCTTGGAGCGACCATGGTCGCTCTCAGCGACTACCGAAGCGTAGTAGCTAGTAGCGCTAGCGCTTTTTAGTCCCGGTCTCCCACTCTAATAGGCGCACTACCAAAGTTTTGGTGGTCGCCTGGTCTCCACTAGGCGCACTATCAATGTACATAGAATGATTAGTGGTTGCCTGGTCTCCCACTAGGCGCACTATCAATATACATTGAATGATTAGTGGTCGCCTGGTCTCCCACTAGCCACACTACCAATTTAGTGGTCGACAATATACTTTATAACTCCATGCTTCCTTGTTTCACTTGGGTTATGATATACATGTATTCCCTTAACCTTAACTCATATACATTAAGCGCTTAACTGTATTAATAACAAATATATATTAATATATTTGATGGCTGCGTATGAGCTAGTAATCATATTTTGTAGACAATTTGCTTTCAAGATTTAGGCCTATATTACAGAAAGATTAACAGTATTATTGGGAAGATATTATCTTTTCTACCCTGTCAAATGTCAAGCATACCAATTCTCATTATTCCCACTTTTTTTCGTAGGCTATGTCTATTTCACGCTAAAATGATGGTCAATTGTGATTTCATTTTTATGTTAAAATGTTCCTAAAATATTGCTCTTGTCAACCATGTGAGATACTACTCCCAATTCATTGAAATCATAGCAATTTCAGCCTATTAAAACCAACCCTCCACTCTCCCACATCTCCTTGGGATTGGACATAGCTGACCATTCACTCTACCGAGCATGAGGCACTTGGTGGCCGACGTATATATTATTTTTTGACGGTCGAATCCCATCGCATAGGGTTGCGTTCATGCATCAGCTAAAACTAAATGACTTGAGCCACTATGTACGGCCAACCCTATCGTGAGGGACTAGCGTTTACGTTAGCGTTGTGCTGTTGCGTTGTCACTGCTAAATGTCCCTAATGTGCACATACAACCGTATCACAACTTGTGAGGTCGTACGGCAGGGTCTTTGGTAGAAACATGTTTCCACTAGCACGATTTTCCAGTCGTACACCTGCCGTACATTGTTTATAATCAACGTACGGTGAAATGAACTCATCTTGGCAATTGTTATTGTAGTTTAAGCGAAATGTACCTGAAATATACATGGCTATCCACGACTTTCCACGGCAATATTGTCACCGTAGAACTTGATTGAACATGTTCGATTTTTGCCACGTCAACGTATAGCTACATATGACTTTGCTGTAATATCAACGAACGTTCACATTTATTTCACTGTCAGAGGTGATGTTAAGTTAAATAATAGACTACGCCATTGGATAGAGGACACAAAATCATTATTTCATCTTCATTCACAAATACGCATAACAGACAGAGCTGTTATTTTTCATATGGATGATCCAGATTATTATGAAATTTTGAAATGAATACTCTTAATAAATACATTGTGATGTGTTTCAGGAAAATGAGTCACAAATCGTAAAATTGATATTTTTCAAAAGGATTTATTTACAAGATCTCTTTAGTGGAATGTTGTGATTTTGTATGGCTGAGCGCTTTAAGATTAATTGATTTGTGTACCGAATTTCATAACAGTGTATTAAATATATCCTTGCCTTACAAACCTTTAAGATAAAGTATATACCACATTAAAATTTAAAGATTTATTCATGGTAGTATAGGCATATTATAAAGGGTGCCCGATTTCCTGATAAGGTATTGGATGTAGGTGAAATATTTCGATTTTATTATACTATTGGAGGGTAATGCAAAGTCACCCTCTACGCCCCTGCCCTCCACCCCCTCCAAAAAATCTAACCCCCTCCCTAGCCCAACCATCAACCCTATACCATGCTACTGTGTACGCGTGAATAGGGTCACTTGAATGGATTGTTTGTACAGCTACCCCCCTCCCCCACAAAAAGTTTGCCCCCCAATATTTTATCTGTTCCGCCGCCCCTGCCCAAGAAGTTCACAGTAGCTATTGTCATTGCAATTCATAAGTAATACAATGTTGTGATACCTCTCCCTATATACACACAACAAATGGCTCAGAGCAAATGTGCCTCATCACCCTTCACAACAATAACACTTGACAATAACAATCAACTAATCATTAGAGTTGAAATAGCCTTTCTTATAACATCAACAAAACAATTCACTGGGATGCCCACATTCTAAGACGTACGGCCACCGTATATTCATTTTGGTAATGGGAACGTGAAAACGTGGCACGATTTTATCCCTGTCGTCCAGTCTTTGACGTACGTCGGCCACGATTGCTAGTAACCGGCCCGGCAATCGGCCGTCGTAATGTGAATGGGCCTTTAGCTTAATTGATTTGCTTAATAAGTATTGCCTTCATGCCAATCAAAAGTGATTAAAAAAATAACACAGAATACGGAAAGTTAAACAAGATAATTTTATCACTTGTTCATTTCACTGGAGACCGTCCGACTCAGCCTAATATCAATATCAGAGACCGACACAAATTCAATGGAGACCTGTGCGTCGGTCTCTGAGTTATGTTGCACACTATATACCTATAAGGTAGAGGAACCTCCTAAAAATGGTGATCGATGCTAATAGAATGTCAGAAAATTCGAAAATAAAAAAAAAATATGAAAAAATAAAGCAAGAATTATAGTCCATCATATTATTACCCGAATATAAATTGCTATTATGTACACTAGCTATGAGACCTACAACTAGTCTTTGGTCGTAGAGACTACATCACTCTTGGTTGTAGAGGCTACATCCGTTAGTAATGTTTGTTCATCGTATACAAGTGTCACAGCATAATCTGTCATCTCATATTTAGGTACACCACGATGTTTATCTAATTATCCATGTCAGTTACAACATCAAAGTAAATCACAGAATACACTGTCTGGCATGGCTTTAGATTCTTGTCTAAGACTAGGTTTAGTGTTTCAAATTCATATATGCCTCCTGCCCTATCCCATGTATGCTGCCTTGTATGTAATTTAAGGTTCAGGTCGACAGGCTGTGGCAAATATTTCGATGGCTACATTTATGCTTAGAAATTCCTTTGTTGCCTATTTTTTGCCTTATTTCGTCCATATTCAACTAGCAAGCACCAACATCCTTTCAGACGAGGCTTCCTAACATAAACTTTGGCTGGTACAAGTGGTATGCTTTTCCATTGTGAAGATGTTATTAGTCAGGATAAATAAGTTTGATCTTTCCTGGGCTTCCTGTAGGTCCTATACCTAGTCGCGCCAATACCTTACCCGCGCGCTCCCTGGGCCTGGGTGGCCTGACCCGGCCGCGACCTGGCCTCACTACCCATCAGCGCCTATATGTTAGTGTGTTCCTCCGAGCACTGTCCGCCCGTGTAAACCTTTAGTATTAAACTATAATCAGCACATAACATTTTTGGGTTCAGTTTAACAAGTAATTCATATAACATAAATTGCGATTTGGTCAATACTAGGTAAATTCGAGTATATTTGACATTGCATTGATTCTAGCAATCCGTTTGGTTAGGTTGAACTGTATTTTGAACTTTATTTTCGTCTGAAATTTGGGTTATTTCAGAGGATTGATGAAGCTGAATTGTACATTTTCTGAAAATCTGACACACATCATTGTTAATAAGGTAAATTGTAAAAAACAAAAACCCTCAGCTCACCATTGTGGTGGTATTCTTCTGAAGAACACAAAACAAGTTTACAGCTTAATCGTAACCATGTTATATCAAAGTACACAGTCAGGTAATTGTAAAAATACACAAAATCTGTCATACAGAAGCACACACTCAAGAAGTATTATTATTGAACACACAGAATTAACGAGGCATCAAGAGTGCACACTTAATTTCTTACGCAGCGATCACCATGCGGTTGACTGAAAGTAATTTACATGTGAAATATTGCCTATTGCAATGGAATACATTGATGGGAGCGCGTCAGCCGTCGGCCAGGAGCACAAAGCAGGTGTGCGGTATGCCTAAGCCTAAGAGCGCTTGCATATTAGCATTCTCAAACTTTGCCAGGGTTCTAATTTCCCCTCAAAGCTCCACTAAGAATGCACCGATTTGAATAAATCTTTTTGTTTAATTTAGATCCACATTTTCTCCAAATGTACCTGTATGTTTCAAGTCCCCCCCATGCTTTAAAAAGCGCCGTTGCTAGGGGCAACTGAATTCAATACCCTCTACTGGTCTTTACAGTTGAACATTTGGGAAAGACAGATTCGTTGATTTTGTATCTAAAAGTAGGAATTAACAGATGCTTGAACGAATTTAAGCTTAAAATCATATCTCACAATGTCAGAATAATATAGCTCTTTTTATACGGTTCTTACAAAGAAATTACAGAGGAATTACATACAGCTTCATGTACCTATATCAAAGGCTTGGTCATATGAAAACTGTTTAGATGTGTGTCCTAAGTGTTCCTATCCTGCCATACCGGGTACAAATATACTCAATATACCAGGCATACCCCCCTATACCATTTGTATGCATATCTCCATAATAGATATTGTTAGAAGGCTGTCATTTGGGGTATATAATTATGTAGATACATACTGGCATAACATAAACGGAAATTTAGAACCATAGTACCAGTGGAACTGGGTCTACATTATAATAGGGTACAGGGCATACCCGGTATATGAAATAGTATAAAATCTCCGGTTTGGTAAACATTGAACCATGACCCTCTTAATGTCTGCATTACTGGCCGAATTTTTTCAGGATTGCATTAATAATATGTTAAAGTATACTTTAGATATTTTAAATCATATGTCATGTGATAAATATTTAGCCAGTATACTACAATCTATGTGTAATACCGGGCATCCCCTAGTGACCAGAAAAGATTGGACAATTGAGTATCATGTAGGACAGAGCTAACATACAGTGATGAGCGCTAGTAGAAGGCTTACACTTCCCAAGTTGTCTATAAGGAATGAAACCAGGTGAAACGTAATACCTAGAACATTTAGCTTTTTTCAGAATGGAGGTATGATGTGAAAAAGTAATGAATTCTGTGGCGTTTTTATAAGGAAATCAACATTTAAGGTGATTTATTGCATACAAAACGTCAAATATGTATACTAATGTGCACATTTTCGTAAAGCTTACGATGTCTCCTTTCCAATGATACCAAGATCATCAGGATTGATTCATTTGTCTGCAATACCCATTCAGTATAATGTGCAAAGGATGCAAATTTCGCAATTGTACATTCTAAAAAAATATGACCCACATGACAGCGTCATTCTATATATATAGTATCAATACAAATTATTATAAATAAAAGACTTTTAAGAGCCTCGCATATTGGGCGTTTTAACAAAAGATAATAAGCACATAAAAAAGAATATTAACAAATCTCTAAAATCCAGCCCCAGCATTGTGTCTAATACAAATATTCCAATTTATGTGTATATTAAACATTCAAAAGGTAGCTCTTTCTCCACGAGAAGGGTCATTTTAAATTTTAAAAAATGAATACAGATTTTTCCCCAAACTCCATATCTCGCCTGTATCGGTGAACATACTTGTATACATAGTTTTTGTCTCTTATTTCTCTAACTTCTATTGGCAACAAATTCCACAGAACCTACACTCTTCCCATTAAACTTTGTCTATAAATGCTCTCTTTCTTTCTTCCGTCCATCAACCTCCAGTCTACCTTGGTATCTTAGGTTGTAATTATGTTCAATTTCCTCAAAATTATTTTTAAATTTCCCGAGTCCGTACCCCATCATAGTCCGACCCCATGCTTGTATAGTGCGACTACCCATAGTCCGACCCCATGCTTGTATAGCGGGACTACCCATGATAGTCCGACCCCATGCTTGTATAGTGCGACTATTATTATGTAGATTTGGCCATTTGGTGGTCTGTCGGTCTCCGTGGTGGCGCACTACCAGTGGTTTGGTAGTCTCTTGGACGGACCACCAAGTCGATGGTCGCACTAGCAGACGACGGACGCCCAGTGCTTTTCTTGACATGTATGAGCCACTGGAAGGAAGTATTGGAGGAAACTCATTCCTGCTTCTTTGAGGAAAGAAATATTCCAAGGGATGCATGGTCCGAAGATCTCGGGTCATTTCGGTACATTCAAAAATTCTTGGTCAGCGAAAATGAAATATTACTGGCCAGGGATGAGGTACGATCTGAAACGATGGATCCGGGCCTGTCCGGAATGTAGTATGAGGAAATCCAGACAAGGAGGAGGGACTTCTCTCCTTAAAAAAGAAAAACATGGGGATAGGTGGAATCGGATAGGATTGGACATCTTGGGACCTCTTCGGACAACTCCCAGGGGAAACAATTATATCATGGTGGTAACGGACCATTTTTCAAAATGGGCCGAAGCCTATCCCATGGCGGATCACACTGCAGAAAGTTGTGCAGATGTACTCTTCAGAGAGTGGATTCTACGATTCGGGTGCCCTGTTGCTTTGCAAACTGATGGAGCTCCCGAATTTAGGTCTCAGCTCCTAAGATCTTTGTTGGAAATGCTGGGGATCGAGAAATTAATTACTCTTCCCTACAGACCCATGAGCAATGGCCAAAGCGAGAGACTCAACCGTGCCCTCGTGGAGCAATTGTCATGTCTAACAGATGGAACTGAAGATAACTGGGATATACTAGCGCCCTGTATAGCTCATGCTTATCGGGCCACAGTACATGCCAGTACACTCTGTACTCCGAATTCCGTAGTCTTTGGTACGGAGCTGGTGGCACCAATGGATTTGGTCTATGGTGTGACACCAGGTGAGTTGGATTTCCCATGCAAAGTGGGATATGTAGAACACTTGAGACATTGTATGAGAAAGGGGCACCAGTACGTAAGGAATAATCTCGGAATTTCTGCAGTCCACCAGAAAAGGGATTATGACAAACGTTCTCGTCCTCCGAGATTCCAAGTGGGGGAGGTGGTATACCGATTTTGTCCCCCGAAGGCCTCTAAAAAGATCGGACCCAAATGGGATGGGCCTTACGTCATCAAAAGATTCATAGGAGGTACCACCTGTGAATTAGAAACCTCGGAAGGTCTGATGAGATATCATATAGACTACTTGAAGCCGGCCTTTGACGAGAATGGACCCATACAGGCGGCGAACCTGCATCGGGCGTCCGAATTTCAAAAGCAGGCTAGAACAGGTAGAGATATTCTCCGACTGATCGATGGAAAAGTAGTGGCTGGGAAAGATTGTATAGTTCCTGCGGCGAAAGCTAAAATAACTATAGGGGCCAAGCCGAGAGGCAGACAAGAGAAGCCCGTCCGAAAGAGGGGAAGGAAGACAAAGAAAACGGATACTGTAAAAACTACAGCTCCTGTGGCAACCACCCCTCCTCCTGTGACAGCGAGAGGCCGTGGCAGATTGAAAAAGGCTGTATTGGCACCTCAACCTGTTGTACAGGAGAAGAAGAAGACGAGGGCTAGAAGGAGACCGGGCAGACCTAGGAAAACAGTAGTACCGGATAAGCCCGAGGCACCCATAGCTCCGAAGAAAGGAGTTGGGAGGCCTAGGAAGTTACCAGGTGCTGCTGTTCCACCAGTCCTACCGGGTATTAGGCGGACAAGAAATAATCCGGGTCCTGATACTAGCAACCCTTCCCCAGCTCTGACAAGGGCTAGACGCACGCGTAATGCCCCAGTTCGGTTGCAAATTAAATAGAATTTGGTATCAAATGAGTTAAAATTACCGGACTGATTTTGACTCCAAAAAAGTACACAATGAGAAGTCTGACTAGCAGTAGACCGAAAAATTACTGCTGTGTCCCCTACCGGCGTAATAGATTCATTTCTATTGTGACTGGGAGACGAATCTTTGTCTTGATAAGTATTTGTTTGAACGATAGGTATTGACATGATCTAGGCTTGCACTGCGGGTCAATGAGACCTGGAACTTGCTGTAAGATCGGAATCTATTTATAGCAGATAGAATGTAGCAATTAGGCCTATCCTGATGACAAAGAAAGTGGAGATTAAATTGGTCCTGTGTAGTCTCAGCAGGCAGATCAGAATAGCTATTGGATTAGCACCCAATCATGCTATGGGAGCGTGCTCGGAGAAGGAGCGCGGGAAGCGTTGGCGCTACCATCGCGGTGTCGGGTTGGAGTACTAGCGTTGCATCAGGTGCGGCGAGAGTGTTCTACCCTTCGTTGATGTCCGAGGGCATTGAGACTGAGCTCCCTGCCATGACGGAGGCAGAGGAGCAACAGCTGATCGAGGAAGGGGCTGCTAACCTCATGGGGTTAGCAGTCGAAGACAGTGAAGTGGTGGAGGATGAAGAACACGACCGTTCTGAGTCCGGACCCATGGAAACTGAAGTTTCCGAGAAAGTGGTGAAGGAGGAGCTGAAGCTTCGGGAGATGGCCAAACCCGTAGCCGAAGCAAGTCCGAAGGACAAAGGGGAGACTGCTGTCGACCCTGACGTTCTACGCCGCTCTCCGAGGAAGCAGTCAGCACCCCGGAAAAGCAAGGATGGATCCCAGTCTCCATTGAGCCCCAACAAGGCTGCCGATGAAGACATGGAATCCCGGGGCAGATCCCGAAGCCGCAGATATCCAGTCGGTGGCAAGTCGGGATCAGCATCCATGACTAGAGGCGGGTCAAGCAGGTCGGAAGAGGAAAAGAGGAGCAAGAGCGCGGTGCCACAACCAAGCACCAGTTCTGCTTCTGCTGGGACCACCTCTTCCAAAAAGAAACAGAATCCGAAGCTGTCCTTCAAGAAATTGAGGAGAGTCCACAGCGCTCGGATGTCTGTGTGGAAAACTAGGGTCGGAGAGATTGGCGGGAGTCTAGATCACTTCAAGGCTGTGATGGACAAGCCCGAAAACACGGCACCATTCAACCCTAGTCTGGATAGGCCAGGGATGGTCCGGAATCAGACTTGGATGACGTCGACTTCCCCGGGACGATGAAGCGATATGAATCCGAGATCTGGCCCGAGCTGTTGCAGGAGGACAGCTTGGATGAGGGCACCTTGGGGAAACTCAAGATGTCTCCCATGCTCTGGAAGCCAGGACATCGTTGCCCCTTCTTGGTGTGCCGGTACACTGGCTTCCGAGATGTAGGTGTAAAAATCTACACCACCCGGGAGAGGTTTTTCCACCATTTGTGCAAATGCCACGCCCCCCTCCGTCAAGCCTGGACTTGTCCATACGCCAGTTGCGCACAGGTCCTGGATCGGAAGGGAGAGCTCATTCAGCACCTGATGAATGGCGAGGTGAAACAGCATAACCTCAGTCGGGAGAAAGCTCAGGCCAGAATGGTGAGGGATACGGTGACCGCCGGAAAGAAGGAGAACCCACTCTTCTATAAAATGGTCTACCTGTCCTTCAATCACCTGAAGGTTCTGAGAAGAGCGCAGGCTGCAGTTCAGACCCGGCTAAAGGCTGCAGAGAAGGCCGAAGCAAAGAAAGCCCCTTCTTCCTCCAGTTCTGGGCCTAGCAAACCCGCAACTGGACATCAGGACTCAGTGTCAATTAGCTCTGCATCCAGCAGCGTTGGCCCCGAGTCCGGAAGTAGGTCTGCTTCGGACAAGAAGACCTCCAAGAAGACCCACAAACGGCAGTCTTCGAGCCATCCGGAGGCACCAAATACGAAGCAGGGCCGCAAAACCCAGCAATGGGTAGAGCAGGCCAAAGAAGACCTGCCTTCTCGACATAACACTCAGGAGCTGATCCGGGCAGTGGATGTGAACGTTGAAGCTGCCCTGACAGATCTGGAGAAGGCAGCCATAGCTCTAAGCGAGGGGGTACGTCGGTCAATCGCTTCGTTGACCACGCCCCTTCAACGTTTGGAGACTGTGGAAAGCAGAATAGATGAGGTTGCCAATCTCCGAGAGGAGAATAACCAACAGGCAGTCATCATCAAGACCCAGCGCGCGTCCCTAGCCCAGAAGGACAATCAAATCCGGGATTTGATGGAGGCTAACGCGCGGCTGAGATCGAGGTTGGAGTCCGCGGAATCCAGTTCTCTGCCGGAGCAGGACCCAACAGAGAGTGTGGAAGGTATGGATCCATCTGCCCCCACTCTACATGTGGATGGTGGGCAAGCTGGGGCGATCCAGGTCAACGCCCTCCAACTGGGTGTACTATCCCAGTTGTTGGGACAGATCGGGAAACTCCCCCAGATGGCCCAGATGGGTGTCAGCACACCTAGCCATCCCTCAGCATCCCCCTTTCGGATGATGGTGTCCCCCGAGACCTCTCGGACAGTTCCCACTGCTGCTGCTGGATCAGCAGCTCAAGCTGCAAGGCAGCAGCAAATGCAAAGGTCCGCGCCCCGACAACGCTCACAGAGCAGGGCCCGGACTTGGCATGAGGGAAGTGGTCTGGGACAAGGAGGAGTGGGAGATTCAAATGTCAGTATCCACGAGTTATTCGGATCCACTGAGAAAATGATCTCCCCTCTAAAGTCGTCGCCTAGCTCTGGTATGCAGCCGCCCCCCACTCCTGGTACCAAGACTGGTCACAGTGATGTGGAGGACGATGCAGACATGGATACCATGGAAAACAGAGAGCAGGACGACGAGAAGGACGCTCCCCCACAGGGAAAGGATGGAGGATGACCATAGGACAGACCAGATGACAACTCGGATCGCCCACGAATGACGTTCGGACCCGGAATTGAATGACCTGTGTGAACAATGATGACTGGAATGACCTATGGACTTGGAAATGGATATGGACACATTCGGATGGACACAGAGATGAATCGGCATGACCCACGGATATTGACCACTTGAACTTTTAAAGTAACGGATTTTTCTCTCTATTTTTATGAACTGTACTACAGAATGTAGTAGTGAGATTTGCTTTTCTCACAGAGAGACGGAGGATTTTTACTTTTATCTCACCATTTACACCAATCATTTTTATTTTACCACTTGTATTAGTAGTGAGGACACTGAATGCTCCTGCTTGTACTTGTTTATGATTTTTATTACGTGTTGAGTAACTTTTGTGTTTACTCGTGGTGATTTGTATTATTATTCCTCTTTTCGTATGCTTATTGTTCTATTACCCGATTTTTAAACATGGTTTTAAACTCTTTAAAAGAAAGAGGGGGTATTGTAGTGGTCGTGTATTTTACGGGTTCCGAAATAGTACAGTCCGGGAGTCCGAGACTGTCCGCTGGTTGATTCCAGTCCTTTTGGACTGACGCCAGGGGGCAGTTGAGGGCTCTTGGATCTATCCGAAGCGCAGACCCTGGAAGAGTGGTCTGTGGCTTATTACTATTATTTGTATTTATCTCTTTATATTGTGTCTTCTCCTTGTATATTGCCATTTTATGCTATTCAAATGTTCCTTTATGTGTTCTTACCCGATCTCTGGTTTTACTTATTGTTAACTTTGCTCTTATGAGAATATGTGATATGTGAATATTCTCCACACCCTGTTTTATACCGTTTTACGATGTATATGTTTCCTTTGTGGCTGGTCCACAAAGGTTGGTCTGTTAGGGTTGTGTGGCAATAAAACCAGAGTACGAGAGTAATCCTTGTTCCGTTTTATTCCTAAGCTAAGAGTCCCGAACCGAGTTCACTACACACCCTTATAATTCTAATATCATTACTATGAGTACTACTGAAGTACCCAGATTGTCAAACATCAAGTTGCAATGGATACCTATGTCAGCTATAGGAGAGGATTGTATTAAGGGTAAGTTTAAGTGATGGAAATGGATGAGAAACTCTGAAAAAGTCAAGCAAAGGGACTGCATATAATATGCAGTCTCTCCTTGAATGCTCTTGGGCGAAATGCTTCTGTGGAGAAACTTTCTACCTTAGCACTGAGCACAAATCTGCTGTTTACAAGCTGATCAGTAGTGCAAAAAACAAGTCTAGTCTTGTCATCTTATTGATTAATAAGAGTGAGATTGTGTAAGAGTATACTGTTAGTTCACATTATGAGGCCATTGTGACATTAGATATTGACCTCACCATGAGATCATAGTATGAGTATACTGTGAGGTCACATTGAGAGATCATATTGATGCCACTGTGAAGTTACACTTTGACCTCACCCGTGAGGTCATACTATGACCTCACAGTGAGATCATACTTATGACCTCACAGTGAGATCATAGTATGAGTATACTGTGAGGTCACATTGAGAGATCATTTTGATGCCACTGTGAAGTTACACTTTGACCTCACCCGTGAGGTCATAGTATGAGCTCACTGTGATAAATATTGTGAGCTCTCAGTGAGCTCACTGTGATCACACATTCTTAGCTGGGTGCAGGCAGCCTGCTATAAGTGGCCTGGAGGACGGGAGGCTGCCTGCAGGCAGCAATTTTTTATATAAATTGAAGGGGGCATAACTTAATAAAAAATAAACAGATTTTGATGAAATTTAAAATATATGTATACAAACACACTAGAAATATCTTTATAGGTATGTTGTCATGGAGACAATAATGATGACGTCATAACTAACATACGTAAATGCTGGAAAGTGAATTTGGAGCAAGGTTGCCGCCATATTGCACCCAATTGAGACCCATTATTTTAATTATTGAAGACCAAATTCTAGAAATTATGAAAAAATATGATCAATAACTATTTACACCTATTAAACGATGTACATATGACACATATTATTTGAAGAAAATATTCTTAAAGTGTTCTTATACCCTAAACCTCATGTTAAACACCCGTCCTGAAGCCCAAAAATGGGGAAAAGGGCCCCCGTCAGCCAGGCAAATTATGTGTAAACTGCCCCCGTCCTCAATGAATTAAAGTGATTTTATACCCTAAACCTCATGTTAAACACCTGTCCTGAAGCCCAAAAAGGGGGAAACGGGCCCCCGTCAGCCAGGCAAAGTATGTGTAAACTGCCCCCGTCCTCAATGGGTTAAGGAGGTGGAGGAGTTCAAGGTCAACATGATAGACCGAATGTCTGTCTCACAATCGAAGTACAATGAGTTTCAGTCTAAGACAGCACATGAACTGAATGAACTGTATCTAATGATCCAATCAGGGTGGCCAGATACAAAACAGGAGGTGCCTCAGCGTATTAAACCATACTGGAGTACAAGAGATGAGCTTGCTGTGCTTGATGGTATCATCCATCGCGGGATGAGAATCGTAGTTCCTCCATCTATGAGAGCTGCTATGCTAGATCTAGTGCATGAAACACACCTAGGAATAGTCAAGTCAAAACAGCGAGCCAGGGACACACTCTACTGGCCAGGAATGAGTGCACAAATTGAGGACAAAATCTCTAACTGCACTACATGTCAAATGTATGCCCCAAACCAGACACCCGAGCCTATGAAGCTGAGAAATTCACCTGACCTTCCTTGGTCCGAAGTTGCATCGGACATATTTCGCCTCAAAAATGAAAACTACATTCTCAGTATTGATTATTACTCAAAATTTATTGAGGTGACCAAACTCGAAGACATGTCAAGCCTAAAGATAATTGAAGCTCTCAAGGAGCATTTCTCGAGGCAAGGGATACCCGAACGCCTGATGACAGATAATGGACCGCAGTACGCCAGTGCAGAATTCACCGAGTTCGCTAAAGATTATGCATTTGAGCATGTCACCAGCAGTCCACATTTTCCTCAGTCTAATGGGGAAGCAGAGGCTGCAGTGAAAACAGTCAAGTCTCTCTGGATGAAAAGCACTGACAAAGCTTTGCACCAATACCCTCACCAATACCCTCACTGGGCTTTGCACCTTCCCAGCTGAATATGTCCAGACGACTCAGGACCGCAATACCTATAGCACGACCTCTGCTAATGCCAGAAACTCCAGAGAAGGGGAAAGTAAAGAAGAAATTGGATGAAGCTAAAATCGTGCAAAAATACTACCATGACCATAAAGCCAACAAGCTAGAACCACTGATACCTGGTCAGCCAGTAAGGATCCGCCCTCAGCCAGGATCCAAAGTGTGGAGACCTGCAACTGTAGTACGCCACCATGAACAGCCCAGATCATATGTAGTGGACACAGGTGCACACTTACACCGCCGCAATCGAGTAGACATCAGGAGGGCCTCGCCCTCTTATGGGAAACCCCTGGAACCAAAACCTGAGATGACAGAAGAACCAGATAGTGGTAGCAGCAATCAACAAGCCAGCCCAGCTGAGGCCACTCCAGCCATGCATGCTCCATCACCAAGGAAGTCTCCCAAAGGTAAGAGTGCTGTGCCATCGCCTGCCAAACCTCAGTCAGCTGAGCCAAAGACAGTCCCTATTGCCACAAGATATGGTCGAGTGGTTAAGATGCCTGATAGACTCGATCTGTAGTACTTGGTTCATAACCATAACCATATATAGCATAAATTGCCGTAAGTCATATAGTTAAACTAAAGTTTAAAAGCCCAGGCCCAAGTTCTGTGTTTATTTCCAGGTGCTAAGACAAGGACTGATTGCTATAACGTTGAGCTTCAACTAAAAACTATTGACTTTGTTTATTCATGTTTTATCCATGCAAACAGAGGGGATGTAACATATGAGCAATTCCACCAAAAGTGCATCATTTGGCTTAAATTACAACAGCTCCTCCAGAGGCTAAAATATTTATCAGAGATTATTTTCGCTGTTTAAAAAATGCAGCCAGTATTTTGGGGGGAAAAATTTATACATATTCTCGATATAATGGGTTTTATCTGCATAACGGGCTAGAGGGTCAATGATTACTCTGAAATGATATGTTTGGATGGTTAAAAAATCAATATTTTCAATTTTTCAAGTAATTTCTTGATGGTATTATGTAAAGTTGATTATGGGGTAGGCTCTTTCGCCATAACAGGGGTCTAAATTTTCTTTTAAACATATAGACCTAGAAGAACTAAAAATGAAACCCCCCTTACCACCATTACTTATATCATTGTTTATGATTTGTACATCCATTATATTCATTGAAAAATCTCCAGCTAATTCTTTCCTACTAAATAATGGGATTAGAATTTTGAAAAAAGTTTTGGGGAATATTAATGTCGCCGTAACGGGGGTCTAGGTTTCAGCAATAAATGAATTAATATTAGCATAAATTATTTTCTATAAGCATTATAATGTGTAAGAAACACAAGGGAAAATAAATAAATACAACATTTTTTTTTGTCATACTTAAGATGGTAGTAACAAGCAAAAACAGTATGTCGCCGTAACAGGGGTCTAGAGGGTGCCCATGTCACCGTAACGGGGGTCTAGAGGGGGCGGGGGTCTAGAGTGGGGTGAAAACTATTTTTTCTATTTTTTCCCCACTATTTTTTGTCTCTAAATACTTAGACATAACTTATATTCACCTTCATAAACAACCAAAACAAGTATTCGGGCCAATTTAACAGGATCACAGGGTGAAAACAGTGTTATCTATATTTCTGTATATATTATGAATATAATGGGTTATATGTGTATAATGGGCTAGAGTGTCAATATACTGTGACCTGTGCTGCTTCCATTACTATTACCATTACTGAATGGTTATTTTGCTGTAACTTTCCTTCTAGTTGGAATATTTTCACAAACTAAAGACCATTATGACCCTTATATCAAGACCTATTATGTATAAACTAAGTTAAGACATTATGCTTACATTGTTATTACTTATTTCAAATTTAATTCCTCATTCATGTAGAAATCTGGACCTTTCCCCTTTCCCCTTAGATTAGAATAATGGTCACTGTGTCTCCCAAGCTGCCCTGACCACAATATTCATTATTAACGTTCCCAATTTCGTCTATATTAGCAGCAATATATCTAGTTTATGTACGAAAAAAAATGGAATCAATGGAAGCAATTTAAAAAAATTGAGAATTTTCAGCCCTGGATGGCCAAATGTGGCATTTTTGGTGGAATTGCTCATATACATGTACCATGAACCACGCATGCCAAGTTCATATGTATTATTAGCCAATCAGAATAAAGCTAGTATTCATCTCTCGCATGATCACCGCATGGCCAACACGTTGTTTTGTTGATCACTACGATATATTGCACATAGCAAGTTATATATCAGAAATACAAGAGAGTGCATGGTGCACTGAGTTCTTGTAAAGTTTTTGTGAGTTAAAGCACGAGAAAACTGTATCGGAGGCCCATGTCCCATGGAGCCTAATGTCTGCGAGAGATGCATTACCATCGTGGAAAGCATAAAGGTTGGGTTCCATTGGTAGGCTTCTCCCTCATTCATGATCGGTTTTGTTTACACTCATTTTTATCTGTCTTCTGAAAAGAAGCCTATGCTATAAAGAAATTGACCGAAGGGAAACGTAAAGTGGTGCTATTGGTTACGCTAATTTCCTTTTCTAGCGGCTGCTAATTGAGCGTAATATATAAATAAGAATGTTTTCCTTAGTTGTTACCTTCGAAAAGAAACGTAAGGGAAGCCTAATGCAGTGCCACTGCCCCGCTATGTTAACGCTATTCTTACGCTCATTAAAAGAGCGTAAGAGATTCGGCTAAAATCAAACATGTTTAATTTTAGCCGGGACAAGTCCGGCTTAAAAAAAGAAGTGCAGAGAGAGCCACTACAGAGCGTAAAACCCCACGCTCTCCTTCGGTTTTGTTTACGCTCAACCCTCGGCTCATGAGCGTAGACAAAACCGAGGGGTAGCGTAAGGAGAAGCCGACCAATGGAACCCAACTTTTAGAGGCGCCTCCATGACAAAGACTGGGTAAATAATATAATAGGGGGTCATAACCTAAAGCCCAAAGGGCTTGAGTCCATTGGTTCGAGATGAAATGAGAGGTCATGGCCAACCCATCCATGAACCTAAAGAGAGGAGCAGTATTTGGTGCAAGATAGAAAACCTATAGGAGTGACATGGCTTTGCAGGGGCAGATGACACTGTCCTTGATTCTTGGCACATATATTGTAACAGGGGTCTGTATTGTGTAGCTTGATAGTGAGTTGATGCCTTAACACCTTTAAGTTTGAGTTCAACTGTCGTCTATTGGCTTGCTCATGGGAAAGCTTCCAGTGGTCGCCACCCGGTGCAGCACCAGTTGAAGTATCCAGACATCTCCCTCCTTCCAATACAGTTACATTGAGGTCAATGACATGTCAATGTTATGGTTAAAGTGTTGAGTTAGAGAGATAGAATTATGGATATTTAAGTTTGAATTGTTGTTAGATTTGTTCAATTAGTCTAGTGACTGACCTCGGTGTCCTTGTGGACCGACGAGGTAGTGGTAAACTCTGTGCCACTGTCTCTGAATGTCCAATTGGGTTAGGTCCATATTTAGATCTTTTTCTCCTTCTCTGGCCGTCATTGCCACTTCATCTTCTTCTTCCTCTTCTAACATTTCTCTAAGGTCTCTGTTTGCTAATCTTTCGTTTACTACCTTACTCGGGACATTCAAGAGGTGTCTTCTGTTTCGCCTTAATATGTTACCATTCTCTGTTTCTACATTATACAATCTCTCTCCTAGTTTGGTTACTACCTTACCCGCTATATCCATTTTATCCAACTTCACGAGCACTGTGCCCTCAGGCTCGAGAAGATTAATTTTCTTTGCCGCCATATCACTTCTCAGGTGCTGGTCCTCCACCTGGGTCTTTATTTTCACACTTTTTGTTACCCTGATAGTCGGCAAGGGACCTCTCAATTTCTGACCGTGTAATGCTTCACCTGGTGACAAACCCAACTCAATTGGGGCCGATCTGTAGGCGAGCAGCACCATGTATGGGTCCTGGCCTGTTTCACTTGCCTTGGATAGTAGGTTTTTGATGATCCCCACAGACCTCTCTGCCTTGCTGTTTGATTGGGGGTATCTTGAACTTAAGGTCCTATGGTTGAACCCATAGGCTGCTGCAAAGTTCCTGAAAGATTGTGAAAAGTATTGCAGACCATTGTCAGATATCACAAGTTGTGGTACACCGTATCTAGCAAATACACTTTTTATGTGAGTTATAATTTGTTCCAAGGTAGTACTATTTAATTTAACAATTTCGGGAAATGTGGAATAATACCGGTAATCAACAATCAAGAGGTATTCACTCTGCTTCCAGTGAAAGAGGTCCATCCCCACTTTTTCCCATGGGCCCCATTCCTCCTTATCCTCCTGTATGGGCTCCTTCTGCTAAGCTGGCAAGTATTTCAGACACACCCCACACATTTGAACCTGATACTCAATATCAGCATTCATTTGTGGCCAATACATGGATTGGTGGGCCCACCTTCTTTGTTTTTCTATCCCAAGATGACCCTCATGTCGTTTGGCTAGCATTTCCTTCCACATTGAGACTGGTATAACTATTCTTTGCCCCCTTAGTATTACACCATTGATGACACACAATTCTTTTATGGAAGCATAAGCCGGGCATATCCCGTTCCCCCACCCATCCATGACGGCTCCTTTTACTGCACACAGCAATTCGTCTTTTGCTGTCTCCGCAGCTATTCTCACCAGCATGGTTTGTGAGGCTGAGAGGCTATCATACACTAGGTTCACCTGTGCCTCGATCTCTTGCTCCTCTAGGTCTCCCTCTTTATATGCGTCCTTTGTGCCATATGTTGCCCTTGATAGCGTATCTGAGATGTATAGGGTTTTTCCAGGCACCCAGTGCATGTTCACACTGACCTCTGGAGCCTGAGCATCATTCTCTGTATTTGTGGTGTCATTTCGCTCAGTGATTTCTTTGAGAGAGGTACAAGGGGCTTATGGTCTGTCGATAATTGTACATCTCTGAGGCCATATATGTAATACGATCATTTCGACATATTATCCTCAGCTGCAAAAGAGGTAGGAAAGGACTATTTCCGGTCAAGACCAACCTACATGTACATTTCCGGTCAAGGCCTGATTCCCAGTTGCCGAAATAACACTATTGATTACACAATTTCCTTTTCAAATACCAATAAACAAAGTTCAGAACCAAAAAGACCAGTATTTTCTACCCCGGAAAATGTATAATTCCGAAGTTATTGGTGTAGGAACAATTGTTTATTAGAATGGGAACAAAGGCCGCAGTCCAGCCACTGTAGGTGTGGAAGTGAGCATGTGTGGAGGAGTAGTGCTGGATACACCTTTCCTAACTCCTTTTGCCTATAGTGAAGAGTCAACCCACTTCTGCATGAGAGTGCGGATGTTTGGACATGCTGTCAAGAGATTTGGAATGTATCTTACCATTACTCTCTGTACTACCTCCTTGCTGGTGGGGCTTGCCATCTTTATGATTACTGCTACCTTCTCTTCATCTGGCACTATCCCTTCACCAGAGAGCTCCTCCCCCAGAAATTTTATATTGTTGACTCCTATCTCACACTTTGCCCAGTTCATAAGCAGAATATTTTTTGTAATCCTCTTCCATCCACATATACTTACACTCCCTGAAGATTTTTTGAAGATCTGTTCCATCAATCTGTGGAATACCTCCAGCGCTGAGCATAAACCATAGGGTAGCCTATCATAAGCATATCGGCCAAAAGGGGTAGCAATTGTTGTTAAATTCTTGCTTGCGCCGTCTGATTTTATTTGCCAGAAAGCCTGTGAGGCATCTAGTTTGCTGAATACTTTCGCATTTTGTATCTCAGAGAACATTTCATCTCTCGTTGGAAGCTGGAAGTGTTCTTGTGCCACTGATTTATTTAATTCCCTCGGGTCTAAACATACCCAGAGCCCGAGGGCCCCACTAGGTTTATGGACTGCCACCATTGCATTTACCCAGTCTGTTGGCTCCTCAACCCTGTGTATCACTCCTAGCCTCTCCATGCATTCCAGTTCAACCCTCAACTTATCCCTTATTGCTACTGGCACCTGGCTGGGGGGAATTATCACCGACTCAGCCCCTGCCTTTAATTTTATGTTGTGCACATAGGGGATGGATGACAGTTCACTGATTTCTGGTAGAACATATTGCTTAACCTCAATCATCTTATTATCAATGTTTGTATTGATTATGTCTAATTTTGTGCCACCTACTGCAGTCTCCTCCATCGCGTAGTTCCTTGATATAAGGCCTAGGCGCTCGCTAGTGTCGCCACCTAGTAGCGAGATCCCCTCACTCACAATGAAGCACACTGGGTATTGCCTCCCATTCACTGTAGCATGTTTGATGATATAACCCCTTACTGGTATCCTGCGGCCATTGTAATCTGTGAGTTTCGCCGATATGGGCCTGAGTTTTGACCTCACTTTCAGTCCTAGGTAGTCCTGTCCTAGGTCAGCCCCTGCTCCTGTGTCCAGTTTGCAAGTGACCATATCCTCAGCCATCTTGATGTGAGAGGCCCACTTGTGTGACCTGCTAATCTTGACCATCAGTACTCCATGTCGATCCTCCTTTTGTATGTTGCCAATGAATATGGCGTCGACCTCCTCCTCCATATTTTGCATCTGAGCGTCCTCCTGTTCCACCTCATCCACTCTGCCCCAGCATTTGGCCTCAAGATGTCCCTTTCTGTTGCATCGTTCACATCTGTAAGGCCAGGCTGGGCAGTTTCTCAGCACATGGTTCGTCACACACATTTTACAGTCAATCATTTGTGTAGCAGAGCGAGTGTCACCCCGAGTGTCACTCCTGGAGGGACCTCCATAGTCATTGGTCACATGGGCTGTTTGTTGCCTGTGCTGTGCAGTCTTCGCATGTGGCTTCCCCACGTAATTTACAGTCTCTTGTATGCTGGATCCATTGCTTGCTTCCATTCTCTCCTCTGGTTTGAGCAGCTCTTTTACATGTGTTCAACACTCCTTCCAATGTGGGATCTTCCTTCTTGATTAGCTTCTCCTTCAATGCTGCATCTCTCATGCCTACCACCATTTTCTCAAGGATAAAGTCATCTTTATTATCCCCCACTCACACGTGGCCGCCACAATACAGAGATCTGTGACATAGGCATCCACTGATTCACCCTCCTGTTGGTTGAGAGTATTAAACACATACCTCTCAAAAAATCTATTTCTCTTTGGTGAACAGTACTCATTAAACTTCCTAAGTACAGTTTTAAAATCTGTCTTATCCTCTGCTGGTATTCTGTCCTGCAGCAATACTACTGGAGGACCCTGAGCGGTTATCACTGCTGGAACCTTTGGCACCCATCTTCTAGACTTGTATATCCTCTTCGCCTCCCTACCAGCCACATGGAGGAAAAGCGATGTCTGCTTCGAGGGATTATCAGCGTGTCCACATACCATAGAAAGTCCTCTTTGTACATCTCCCAGTTCTCGGCTACATTGCCAGTGGAAAAGTCCATCTGCTCTGGAGGCTTAATTCCTTCCATTTTGGTATTTTCTCGTTTGTTGCTCCATTGGTACCATGTATCATTAAGCTTGATAGTGAGTTTGCAGGGGCAGATGACACTGTCCTTGATTCTTGGCACATATATTGTAACAGGGGTCTGTATTGTGTAGCTTGATAGTGAGTTGATGCCTTAACACCTTTAAGTTTGAGTTCAACTGTCATCTATTGGCTTGCTCCTGGGAAAGCTTCCCGTGGCCACCACCTGGAGCAGTACCAGCTGGAGTATCCAGACAGGGTCTGACCAGATTGCATGGTCTCTGACCACTTGACATATATCAGAAGACCTGGCGAGGAAGAGACAATATCACCCACAGTCAGATGTTGAGTGGGGTCGAATGGAGGAGAAGTTAAGGGGGCTATATTACTCTGCCTAAGAAAGGTAGTAAACATAAGGCTAAATGCAACCCATTATAACATTATATAAAGAAGCACATCCACTATAGTGCTGCACCCCAAGTTAGGGACTTTGCTACACTATGCTTATTACCCACTTTTAAAGAAAATCCTTGAAAATTAATGTTTTCTTTCTTTTTGAGACTTAAGATATGTTATATATGGAACATATAGATATATATGCTTAAAGAAGCCTCCAGGTGGCGCCACTAGACACTGCACATTCCCCTACCACTGCCTTCCATTCAGGCAGTCATCGTCCAGCTGTTGTGGTGACCTGCATATATATCCCTGATAGACAGCCTACCTTGGGGAATTAGGGGGCCGAGGGAGGCATAGTTGGTGGGAAGAGGGGGGCTATCACCCTCTAGCCTTCCTCTTTGCGCAACAGAGGCAGAGGCAGGTCCACATTAGGCAAACCATCCTCTACAAGGTAGCAGGTGAAAGGTGGTCCATTGGAGGCAAGCTTGTGGCTAGCCACATCTGGACCCTAAGCAGCCCTCTTATGGAAAACCAGAAGCAACTAGTTGCTGGGCCACTTGGGGCTTACTTGGGGGCCATAGATGGATGTCAAGCTTGTAATAAGGGGGTTATGGTGAGGGAGGGGTTTTTGTAAATGGAACCCAGATGAGGGGGTGGGGGTGAGCCACCATGGGTGGGTGGGTGGTTGTTTAGGGGAGGGGGTGTGGTTAATTGCTTTTATTATTGCATTAATTGTAACATCTCTTTTCATCAGATTATATTCAGCATCATATTCCATTTTATGTCATGGATAGTATTCTCCTTCATCAGGGCTTCTCAAGTGTACTTCCTTCCTGTCCAAACCCCTTTCCTATCCTTTGCACTTTTTGATGGTTTCCTTGCTTCATCAGCAGTTTCCTTCTGTAAATCACATAGGTTAACAAATTGAGAGGGGTAGTGATTAGTGCAATCCTTACAATATTTATATAATTCTTATTAATCCTGCAATAAAAGAAATATTCTTTAAAAGGCAGTCCTAGTACAAATACTATAGTCTATGGTAAGATTCGTTAAGATATATATACTACAGTAGCATTCCATACATTTTATCAAAAACCATCGAATAATCTGACTATTTAAAGTGATATAGTCAAATGGTATAGGAACATATATGCATTCCACACGTTTTTGAGTTTTGTCTGACAGGTTTTACACATCAGACAGGTTTTACATATCAGACCCCATTGAATATTTACCAGGTCAATTGAATTTCATTACAATTAAAATTATCCAGTCAATTTCGAATTTCAATCAACTAACTGAGAATGATTGACTTACCAAGCACCTACTCTCAATGGAAACGTGGTGTGATATGCAGGAGAAGTAAGAGGCCCACTGCCTCCCAGTAGGGGGAGATGACTGGAAATGACTTAGAGATAAGTAGACTTGCAGAGGTTTGAGAGAATTCCGTTGCACACATTTTTATTGTGACAATGTATTATTTTGTAGGTAAGTTGATTAGCCTAAAATTGGTGTCATTTTGGTTATTGATATTTTTTTCATGGGGTTGGGACATGGTATGTATGTGTCATATGAAATAAATGTAGGCTGGATCCCGACATTGCTCTAATAGAAGCAAAAACGTTTTTATACAAATTTCTTTATTCCTACTAAAATACCGAGTACAATAGGATCAGTCCTATTTTTAAAAAAACCCCATTAGTGTATATGACGGGGAAAATGAGAAGATGAATTATGGGTGATAGACGGTTTTAAATAACTTCTGTTCACTAAAAGCAGCAAGCAGGAATTAAATGTTGTACTATCCATGTATATATAATATGGTGATATATTTTACCATTCTTCCTCCCAAAAGCTGTTAAAAAGAATACACACACTTCTAAATTCCTCAATACGACATGTATTAAAACTGCAAAAAAGAACAAATGTAGATGGGAAATATGATGAATTGGGAATCTTAAAAAATGAAGACAGAGCCAAGCTACACATCTTAGAAGCTGCCTTCTACCTCTCCCATACGCTTGATAATGTAGATAATAGACATATACCAACCAGAAGTCATGCAGAAAATAGAATAAATCTGCGGACAAACACACCCAAAACATCATTTTACAAAAACAGTTTCATCTTTAAAGCCATCTTAACTTGGAACTCTCTACCCACTTCAGCACATAAGCTGGAGACCAAAAAAGAGCTCAGAAGCTACTGGGAACATAATATAAAATAGTTCAGAATAGCACATATAACAATGCCAGTAACAATAATAATAATAGCATAACGCTAACTCAGTCTACACATTGTTTTACCTTGTCATAATATCACTGTATATACTGAAGTCCATGTGAATGTGACCCTTTCTTCTTTTTTATCTGTCTGTTTATATTGTACGGTATTTTAAAATACATCATCACCAGACTTTGAGTTGATGGTATAATTTAATTGATTAGCATTATTCTGAAATTACAATTACTCTTTACTGGGAGAGCTGTACCTGTTCCATCTGGTTTTTTTCTATTTAATTCGCATTGCCAACTTTATTGATGTACACTGTGAACCTTGATGAATAAAGTAGTATCTTATCTTATCTTATATAGCTGTTGGCATGGGGTGTAGTGATGAAAGTGAACATGTTCTTTATATGATTTAAGCTTCATGTGAAAGAAACGTCAAATGTCTGAGGGACAGAGCAAGACTACATCTGTCCATCTTATATCTGGTCCATACAAGTTCCTGCATCTCAGTCAGCTTAAATAATTCCCGCCAAAAACCATGAATCCTTTGTTTCTAGGCCTTGTATATAGTGGACGGCTGTTGCTTGGTTTGTTTGTTCAGGGGCTTAAGGAGTAGTGGGGACTTTCCCAGGTTGCATAACTGATGGTATTAATTGGGAGGAGAACCATCAGTGGTTTGCCATTTTCCACACTATGGTGGGCCACCTTAGGCAAACCGAAGGTGGTATGCCAGTTGCTTAAGAGGGTGGGCCATCTTAGGCAAACCTATGTGTGGTTTCCATAAGGTGGGCCTCTGGTGGACCATAGATGGGAAACCAGAGCCCCAATGCCGAGCCTTTGCCGACTCTTATCAGAGGGTGGCTAGAAGGGGGCTGTTTCTCTGAGCTGAGGTCTATTGTCGCTGGACTCACATTTTTTCTTTATAACCACTCCAATAAGCCTTCATCATGCCTTATTGTTCTGGATGTGAGAGGCATCACCTAAAACCACTTGGCAAAACGTTGTGTCTCTATACTAAGAAGGCTATCGCTTATTGTAAAGCAAATTCAATGGATCCGGAGGACTACCTCGACCATCTTGAGCTAATTCTGGAGGACGACCAGGATGGTGCTTCGGTTAGTCGGCCAAAAACCGTTGATGAATCTATTTTGGATCTTATTAAAGCTCAGCAGGTGCAATTCGGACTACAGAATAAGCAAATGCAGGACATGATGTCTACCTTGGGCCTTTTGGTGAAAAAGATGCCCACACCTACCAATGTTTTTGCCGCCAAAACTGAGGGTAAATCTAATCCCTACTCCGAGTCCCGGATTGCCGCTACCAACCTCCTCAGTGCTCCTTTCACCGATGCTCTCTCCCAACTGCTCCCAACCTCTCCCAGCTACTGCCTTGGATCTGGCCCCAAAAGCCAAACAACTGGGTAATTATCTCAGACCTGAATTTTATGCTCAAAGTATCGACAAGGGGGTGAGTGTTAAGCATATGGACCATTCTAAATTGGCAAGAAATGATCTTTGGTATGGCCAGTGTCGAGTACTGATATGAAGAAAATGCTCAAACGAGGTGATGACGTAACTGGTTATGTAAGTCATATGACCTATGTTGCCAAGCATGCCCACTTGAACACGTACAAAGATTCGGCTTTAGTTCTATACGACAGAGAAGTTGTTAACCGTATTATTGAGGGAGAATTGGAGGAATTCATTGCTGCTGATCATGAGGCTCAGAGTGTTGCATTACACCCGGGTGCCATGACCATGCCCCCTTCGGCTTTGTCTGCTACAGAGGACGAGAAACGTAAGAAGAAAGCCAAGTAAACACAGAAGGCTGCTTCTGTGGTGCCTCCCGACTTTCCTGAAGATGTGTGCTTCTATTGGAATTTCAAGGAATGTAACGGCAAATGTTCTAGGAAGCATGTTTGTTGTTTTTGTGGAAAGGAACACAAAGCTTCAGCTTGTAGTTCCCGCGGCAAGTCGGAATGACTGGCTGACCTCGTCCAATTCGGACCATGAACCGGATATGACCCCTGACCTTACCTCTTCTTCCGGTAATGGCGGCTCATGTTGCTTTTTGGTGTGCCCAGAGTTGGAAATTCTGAAACCGCCATCTCTCTTCAGTTTGGACATAATACTCCCGCCTTGGTTAGACAAAGAGTTGATCAGGGTGAAGTGAATCCTCATTGTCGATTTAATGAAAATATGTTGTTTAATTGTCGTTTAATTGCTATTTTCCTCATTTATCTGGACTGGTTTATGCAACATTCTATCTGCTATAAATAGATTCTGATCCTGCAGCAAGTTCCAGGTCACTTTGACCCGCAGGGCAAGCCTAGATCATAGCAATACCTATTGTCAATCAAAACAAATAATCACAGAGACTGATGATTAGTCTCCCAGTCACAATAGAAATGTATCCATCACACTGGTAGGGGACACAGTAGCAATTTTCGGTCAACTACTAGTCTGACTTCTTGTTGTGTACTTTTTTAATCAGGAAGAAACCAGTTTGGTAGTTTCAACCCTATTGATACCATTCACTCATCTTAACTACAACCAAACTGGGGCTTTTATGCGTGCGCCTGGCCCTTGTCTGGACATGGGAAGGATTGTTCAATTTAAGGAAAGGATTTCTCCTTGTCCTCCTATGTGGCAAAGCTGGTAATACAACCTTAGTGTCAGGTAATTTCTTTGGTCTACCAGGCCCACGCTTCGGCGCTGCTGGGACCACAGAAACACTAGGCACAGGTTGTTTCTACGGCCTCCCTGCCTTTTTCTTAGCCTTTTTCTTTTTTTCCAAACTGGCTGTGTTGCTACCACAACCTTTTTCGGCCTGCCACAGCCTCTTGTTGCGACAGGAGGAGGTGGGACCACAACTGGAATGACTGGCGTTTTTTTACACCAGTCTTCTTCCTTTTAGGCTTATCAATCACTGGAGGAGATCCAACAACTTTTCGGAGCCTACCTCTAGGTTTTCCCCCAATGGTTATTTTCTCTCCCCGTGAAGGAATGTTACAGTCCTTCCCAGCCACAACTTTCCCAGCTTCCAACCTGAGAATATCTTTACCTATATCCGCCAACTTTTGGAACTCGGGAGCTTGGTGCAGGTTTGCGGCCTGTACAGGTCTGTGCTCTTCAAAATTTGGTTTCAAATAGTCAATATGATATCTTATCAAGCCTTCAGCTGTCTTTAGTTCACAGGTGGTACCTCCTATGAACCTCTTAATAATGAAACGCCCATCCCACTTGGGACCGATCTAGTTACTGGCCTTAGGGGGACTGAATCAGAATACTACCTCCCCCACCCGGAATCTTGGGGGCTTACAGCGCTTGTTATAATCTCTTTTCTGATGAACTGCAGAAATTCCAAGATTATCCCTAACACACTGATGCCCTTTCCTTATCCACTGTTTTAAATTCTCCACGAAGGCGACCTTGAATGGGAAATCCAATTCTCCTGGCATCACACCATAGACAATATCCATAGGCGTCATCAGTTCTGTTCCGAAGACCACCAAATTCAGAGTGCATAGTGTACTAGCATGCACCGTTCCCCTATATGCATGAGCAATACAAGGTACAAGCATATCCCAGTTCTCATCTTTTCTGTCTGTTAGACACAACAATTGCTCCATGAGAACTTGGTTCAGTCTCTCGTTCTGGCCATTGGACATTGGTCTGTAGGGAATTTCTCTATTCCCAACATGTCTAACAAACTCTTCAAGATATTCGGTTCCACCTATCACCATATTTTTCCTTCTTGAGGAGAGAGATTCCTCCCCCTCCCCTGTGCTTTCACATGCTACTCTCAGGGTAAGCCCAGATCCATTGCTTTAGATCATAACGCATCCCAGGCCAGTAATATTTCATTTTGGCTGACCAAGAATTCTTGAACGTACCGAAATGACCTGCAATTTTCAGCCCATGCATACCCTGGAACACCTCCTTTCTCAGAGACTCAGGGATGAGTTTCCTCCAGTATTTCCTTCCAGTGGCCAGCCTTGTCCATCCCAGGCATAGCACAGTGTCCCTCACTTCCATGCTACTGATATGCTGATGATATGCTGAATATAAGTCAGACACTCATTAGACTCTCCAGCAAAATCTTCTCTGCTAGGAATCTGTTCAGTTCCGTCCACTATAGACAGCAAACTCTTTATGAGTGGGTCCTTGTGCTGAGCATCACACAACACCTTATTCTGTGTACCTATAGTCACAGTGGTAGTTGCGGCGACTGCATCATGCACCCCACAATCCACGCAATTTAGTCTACCACACTTTCAGGTGGGCAAACATGACAAAGCGTCAGCATTATCATGCTTCTTGCCAGCAAGGTGAATGATCATACTCTGATCCAGACCATATTCTTGCAATGTTAGTAACCATCGGGCAAGCATATCGGTTGGATCCTTGAAATTTAACAGCCAACGTAAGGAGGCATGGTCTGTCCAAACAATAAAATTCTGATTACCCAGAAGATGGCAAGACTTATGAAGATAGGTCAGTACTGCCAAGAGCTCACATTTTCTGGCACAATAATTCCTCTGTGACTTAGAGAAGCTATTGCTAGCATAACTCAAGACGACTTCCTTCCCATCCTGAATCTGTGACAGAATTCCAGTCATCCAAATCCACTGGCATCTGTATCCAGAATAAAATCTCTGACTTTTCTGGGAAATCCTAGCACAGGAGCAGTGACCAGGGCTTTTTTCAACTTACTGAAGGCTTCATCACACCATGGCATCCACAGGCTTACTATAGCACCTCTCTTTTCCTGCTGCTGTCACAATGTCTTGCAAAGGGGCTGCTATTATTCCGAAATCCTTCTGGAATTCTCAGTAATAAGAAGCAAATCCAATGAACTGCCTCACCTCCTTTGCATTTCTGGGGATTGGCCAATCTTGGACCTTTTGGATCTTTTTCGGATCTGCCTGGATTCCCCGATTAGACACAATTCTACCCTTAGACACAATTCAACCCAGATATTCCACCTTCTGCCGAAAGAAGTCACATTTCTTTGGCTTCAGTTTCAGTGTCTTGAATGCATTCCAGGACGAGCCTGGGGTTTTTCTGGCATTCCTCATAGGTCTTACCAAAAACCACAATATCATCCAGATGGACCAGAGAGGACTTCCATCTTAGTCCATCCAACATCTGATCCATTATACTCTGGAAGCTGGCTGGTGCATTACACAGTCTGAAAGCCATGACATTAAACTGAAATAAGCCCACACTGGACAGAAAAGCAGTTTTGTACTTGCTTTCTTCATCCATTGCCACCTGCCAGTACCCACTCTTGAGATCCAGGGTGCAAAACAACTCATTTCCTCTGAAGGCTTCTACACACTCATCTATCCGAGGTAACAGGAAGCTTTTATGGTCACTGCATTCAACTGATGATAGTCGACACAGAACCTTTGGCTTCCATCTTTCTTAGCTACCATGACAATAGGAGCTCCCCAGGGGCTACTATTATGTTCAATGCGCCCATCTTGGTACATTTTCCAGATCTCCACTATAGCTTTGTCTCTCTTAGCCACCGGGATCTGCCCATGCCTGTTTTATCGGAACTGCATTGCCAGTGTTGATGGCATGGTGGACCTTATGGGTACAACCTAGAAGTATCCCTCCGGGTAGCGAAAAACAATCCCGAAATTCTTTCAAAAGGTCTGTTGCACTCTCAATTTCGAAGGGATTCTGCAGGTCTGAGTCCCCTATCAACTCAGCCAGCGGACATACAATGGAGGGTGGTACAGGCATTTCAGGTGAGATCAGATAATCATCTGCCACAGGTGATTCCATAACCTGCATTGAATTAATGATTGCCTCTCTGGTCACACCGTCATCCTCCCCCTCGGACATAACTGCATCCTGTGACACCAAAGTCATACTAGTCAGTTTGCTCACCACATTTTTCTTACCTAATTTTAGGTCTTCCTGATGGATTACTGAAAGCTACCACGGCCGATGAACCGTCACCTGACACATGAGTATTCAGGCTTCCCAAGGCAAAGTCTTTCAGGCTTGAACATCCAACCATCCGATGTGATTGAGTCACTGTGAATACTCAAGTCAACCAGAGTAATAGCCCCAGGTTTGAGAGTCACACCTTCTTTTAGTATAACATCAACACCATCAAGCAAAACTTAGACCTCCACCGCCTTCACAGAGGATTCCTCTACACCCCTAATAGCTTTCTTCCATAGTTCACAAACTACAGAATGGCCATAGTTTTCAAGGTAGAGTAATCCTGACCAGTCTAGACTACATTGATGATAAAAATCTGCACCGAGAATCCGTTCCTCAGGGCCAAGTATATAAATGTTGATTATCAGAACGTAGAATTTATACCTATTTCATTGATAATATAATATATCTTATATAGACAAAATTGACTCCTAGCTGTGTGAGAGGTGGTTATCTCCCGCGGGCGTAGAAATTGCGTAAGGGGTGCATAGCACCCGACGAAATTGTGTAGCACAAGGGAGATAACCACCTCTAACACTGCCAGAAGTCTATTTTGTATTTATTATACCTCCCCCGATGTTTTTGTGTGAAAAAATAGTGAAAATTCGATGGAAATAAGAGTGGGACAACAAACTCTCTCCACCACTCGGTTTGTTTACACTCTCACTTAACTTCACTTCCGGCCCATCTCACTCATTTTCGGGTCTATTTTTCTATCTAAATACGCAATAAATTCACAATTTCACATTTACTTATCATTATAATTATTATTTTATCATTACGCATGATGTATAACGCAGCTTTTTTCCGCGAAAATAATTATTTAAATATTCAAAATAAGGATACGAATATGGGCCTATTTTTTCAACAAAAATTCCGCCAGGGGGCAATATGGTATGTAAATACCGCCCAGAGGGTAATACGGTTTTCCAATGCTGTAGCCTATGGCTTACCATACCATCACTCCCAGAGGTATAATAATTTTATTTATTGTTGTGTAGAAAGTATAATATGGAAAGTCATGTATTGGATACAAACCAAAATTGATGGAAACATCTAGATGTACCTATCTGAATGTAAGAATAAAAACGTTACAACAACAAGTGGAAACCCCGAAAACAGTTCAGGCAACTCGGCCTGACTTTAGTAAGGGAAAATATAGACCCTACAGCAGACAACCTGGACTCCCAACAACAGTTATACATAGGAATAAAGGAATACAAATCTGATTATATCAAAACCACCACACAACTATATGGGTCAAATTTTTTTTAGAATGTACAATTGCCAAATTCCTTGCAATTTGTGACCTGTTCACATTATACTGAATAGGTACTGCCCACAAATGAATCAGTCCTAATGATCCTGGTATCATTGGAAAGAAGACATCGAAAGCTTTACGAAAATGTGCATATACATATTTGTAGGTTTTGTATGTAATAAATCACTCTAAATGTTGATATCCTTGTTAAAAAAAACACTTAAAATTCACTACTTTTTCAGATTATACCTCCATTCTAAAAAAAAGGTAAATGATCTAGGTATAAAATTTCACCTGGTTTCATTTCTTACACACATTTATGACAACCTCGTTAAGTTTTAGCCTTCTATTAGCCTTTATCACAATATGTCAGCCCTATACTAAAATGCCCAATCTTTAGGAGCCAGTAGGGGATACCCGGTATCAATCATAGATTGTAGTATACTGGCTAAAAATATATATCTTACATATGATTTAAAATATCTAAAATACACTTTAACATATCATTAATGCAATCTTGGGACAACTTGGCCAGTGATACAGACATTTAATCAGCAGGGCCATGCTTCAATGTTCCCCAGACCAGAGATTTTATACTATTCCATACCGGGTATGCCCTGTACCCTTTTATAATGTAGATCCAGTTTCACTGCAACTGGAGAACTAAAACCCAGTATATGTAATCCTAGTATCTATCCTAATATTCACACCAAATGACAATCTTCCAAATAAATTTATTGAGGGGATATAAATTCAAATAATATGGGGGTATACCCGGTATATTGAGGGATGCCCGGTATGGCAGGAAAGGAACAGCTAGGACACACATTCAAAGTGTTTTTATATGACCAAGCCTCTGTTTTTTTTGTCTGGAAACCAAGACAACCACCATAATTATATAGTTATTGGGTAGGTATTCCTGGGATTCCTTGGACATTATCAACCAGAATGAGAGTGACCAAAGATTTTACATGCCCTTGTATGGTGTGGAATTATTGTTAAGATGTTTAGGAATCAACCATCTGTGTGATATTCATCAGTCTAATCATTATCTATAAAATTATATGTTTAAAAAGTTGTTTTCAACAATTCTTAGTGAAGCATTTTCCTGTCCTATGTTAAAGGAAAGATTAATATAGCCTCACAGTTAACAAGAATCCAAGAGGGTATGCCCGGTACCATCATTATTTAACATGATTTCTATGCAAATTTAACAATTATTTCTCAATGGGGATCATGTTAAGTTAGTTTTTATTAATCAGAAATGTCATATGTATAATTCAACATACTTTAGGACTATGGGGGCAGGGATGTTAAGACAAATGTATTTTGAATTGATACCGGGCATGCCACACAAATCATTTTCTGTTGATAAATGATAGCAAAATAGCATTATTAGTGTAGGTAGGGTCCTCCTGTTATATGTCAATGTTCCTTGCAATTCCTTTTCCAAGGTACAAGTGAAAGTTTGCTCATAAACACAATAGACACTTTTTTAAGCATATTAAAAGAGTGGTTGATACCAGGTATCCCCTGATACCGGGCATCCCCCCTTCTATCCTAGTAACCTTGACTAAGTCCATTTTTAACCTACAAATCACCATAAAACTGACCATTTGAACATATCATGCCTTACTGTGCATATGTATGTGGCTTTATGCCTCATGTCCATGCAATTTAATTCAACTTTAATCAAAATCATGATACCGGGTATCCCTTGGCATCCCCTGAAAGGTAGAATTTTTGTAATATCTTCTACCCATGTGACTTTATCTTCTGTATTTTTGTGCAGTAACATGCCCTGTTCCCTCCCCGAACATGTGAGAACATTAGAAATAAGATATGGCAACTTTTATTTTTTAGATGTTCTCAACCACCATATAATTTCATTAAAAGATGTTATGATCCATCATATCGAGTTTTTATTATTGATTTTAGAGCCTGTATCCATTACTACACATATTTCTTATGCACTTACTGAGTTTCATGTGAATGTGCCCATTTAAGTAGCCACAATGAGATGTTAGATAAAATGTACCCTACTGGGGGATGCCCGGTATATAGAGGGATGCCCGGTATATTTGAGAAGGTGTTGTTCTCAGGCCAAGTGAGGTGATATTTAGACAAGGAGTGACTCAAAATTAGATCAATTGTGTCCCAAATATATTTCTCCTTTGATGTAAATCATTTTCTATTATTAATATGAAAACTTTCTGATTAATTTGTGATGTCAAAGTCGGTGGGGAATTATGAGGGGATGCCCGGTATATTTGAAAAGGGATGCCCGGTATCAAAGATGACTTTCTATTATCAATTTTCCCAGGGATACTAAACATGATAAATTGGTAATAAGTTGCTATATTGATGGAAAAGATGTATATGTTACCAGGATACAGGTTTTCACCCTGTTTATGGCAACAAATGCAGCATTATTGAATTTATGTTTGAACCATATGTTACCAATCAAAACACTCCTGTTTTGGGGAAATGTGATCCATTTGCTTTCATGTTTCACATAATAACCTTGGATGATACATATTTATGGATTGGTACACTTGTAAAGGAACATTTAAACCTCATAAGGAACTACTTTTTATTTGGAAATTGAATAATTATGTCCTGAGTTATTGAGGAAATAAGGAACTGACACTTCATTTGATACCGGGCATACCCTAAAAAAAGATCACCTTGTTTCAACTACAATAAAAACTGAGATATTGAGAGTTGGTGAGTATAATTGGTGTTTTTAGGTAGTTGGGACATCTATATGATACCAGTCAGAAGGAATATGAGTTTATACTTACTAATTTTTTTTTCAATCTTCCTAAATCTCACAACAGAATGTCCTCAGCAAAAAAATAGTGGTCGGAAGCATGGAGAAAACGCCATACAGACCTAAGAAGCATAAGCGAGTAAGGATCCCTTTTTTTGTTTGTCTTTCCCTGTTAAAATGAACCCATACCTTACCGAAGAAAAAAAGTGTACATAAAGCTGCTCGCAGCTATAGTTGTTTTTCATTGTTCACATCATGTTATATTTTTTCATGCTCATTGACAGTACCGTAAAAAAAATCTCCATACATCAAACTGGCAAGAAAAGCATGTTGAGGTTACTATTCGGATGAATATTGATATTATATGTGTATGTGGGATATTGGCCCACTAGAGAGAAGATGCAAAGGTGTTGCTAGAGGTGAGAGGCGAGATGGCGAGAGGTGAGAGGTGAGAGGCGAGATGGCAGCAATGGGCTTCCACACTACACCCGTTAGTCGCAACGCTACCTAAGCGGCGCGCGCGAGGAGTAGCGCTACTGGATGACCTAGAAAAAAAGTATGATGGCTGCCGTGGTGAGTGCAGTCGGCAGCTGCTTCTCAAACCCCGTAGTTACTGTTTATACTTATACCGCGTGGGCCGTCCGCTATGCTGAAGCATTGGAATATAATAGCGTTCTTGGAGGTTTTGGAATTTAGTAGTTATGGAAAAAGACCTAAAATGGTGCGAAATTATGTAATATTATATAATAAAGTAATAGAATATGAACGCTAGGTATTAATAAAATTATCCTCAATCACATTATGTAGAGAGAATAATGTTCTCCTAAGCTAATAATCACGGGTTTTGAACCCTGAAACTTATTTACATAAAAATAAAGAAAAGTGTCAGAAAACAGCTCGCATAGCGATCTGACTACGAATTTAAACATGTTAAAATACAAAATGATACAAATGAGACCAAACGACTCTATGGAATAGGATTAGACAACAAATAATTGGTCAAGAATTTAAAGGTGATAAATACATATACACGGATAGCAGCAAAAGAAGAAGGGCGGATCCATTCCCCATGCAGATGTGTAGGGTTGGATATTGCTGTACTTAAAGCCTTTGAATAAATTTATATAGCTCGATTTTTGAGTTAAGCTCATTATAAAGGCTGTTATTGTTGAATAATTAAGAAAGTATCTGTTTAATATCAAAAAGTATATGGGGTATCCTCCCCGGTGGAGTTCTTCACCACTCCGTTGGCGTATAGCTGTAAGAACAGAGGCTTGAATGATATGGCAATTAGACACAGCAGAGTTAAAAAATACTTATGGCAAAGGATTAAAAGTTGGGTACAAAGAAGCAAAATGCTTTCTTAATGAAGTCAAAATAGAGATGAGAGTCTTAGAATACAACAATGTTGTACAAGGTAGAGGTAAAAAAAATCAAATTCATGGTATCAATTCCTAGCAGAGTTGGAGGCCTAAAGCCTATACCAAGAGTGATGCAAGTAGCTCAAGGTTCCCTGTTATATTATTGTTAGATATCTTTAAAATCAGTTAAAAAGAACTACTGAATCTTTTGTGGAGAGTTAAAGAGAAATCAGAAAACCAGAAAAAAACTTAAAAAATACAAGGGACACGTCATTAATGTCATTATTGTAAGAGCCTCGATGGCAGTTGAATAAAACCTTTTAAAAACAAAACAAAAATGTGCAGGTGGATAACACAAATGTAAAGCTTTAAATCGAGAGAGTGTATATGATATAAAAAAAGAATATGCAAAAAAAAAGAAAATGAGTATGGGGTGTCCTGCGTTGCCAGGTACCTCTCACACGCCAAAATGTTACAACGAGGGTAACAGAAAAGGTAACGAAGTAATGAAGTTTAAAGATGTATTTATTTCTGGTACAGTTATAACGTTATGGTATTGTAGTGATATTCAATACTCTAGGGGTCATTGTATCTTATATTTGGTACTGTTGATTAGTTCCACTGAATAACAACAGAGGTCACTACTGTTTGTAGTACTACTAAAGCCATTGCTTTTATATCTCATCAATCTACATGATCAATGTTACCTAGCCAGATCTCTAACTCTTGCTAAACTGGATAGTATCAGTGACTTAGAAACATAAAGATGTTCATGTGCGAGTCAGACCAGGAATTGCTGAAGGGTTTTGCCTTGGGAATCCTGCATACTTATGTATCAGGAGACGAGAAATCGCCGTGGCACCCATCTACAATTCGTCCAGTAGCTGGTGAGAAATCAGAAAGATATGACAGTTCATAGGAAGTACCACCTATGAACTGGAGCCGCTGAAGGTCTCATGAGAAGACTACCTGAAACTGACTTTTGATGAGGATGGTCTGATGCAAACTGCCAACTTGCATTTTGAACCTGAATGTCAGAAGCTGGGGAAGGCAGGTTGGAATATTCTAAGACTGGAAGATGGTTGAAAAGTGGCAGTGAAGGAATGTCCCATGAGGTCCGAGAAGGGAAAGATCACTACAGGCAGACCCCAGATTGTCCGAATGGAAATGAGGGGGAGGAAGTGCTGTAGATCTTTCTCAAACTTCTTGGAATAAGCAGAGACCTCGAAGGAGGCGAGGGGGTTGACAAGGGAAATCTGTTGATGAATCTGCGGTTTCCTTAACTGATCCAGGACCCACCACCACTAAGCCTAGGCCAGACAGGCCCAGGAAGGTTTTATCTATAGCAGATAAGACTAAAGTGGTGACAGTCCATGGGAGAAAGTGCAGGAGGCCAAAGACTAAGATGGATACATCCATTTTGCCAGTGGCGCCCCCTTGTACTGTTGAATAGGAAGCCTGGTCGGCCAAGGAAACAACCAGCTTGGATGTTTCCATGCCTCCAGTGCTACCTAAGAGAAGATCAAGAAGGCTAAGGAATTGCTCCAAAGCCATCAGATTCTTCTTCCCCTAGCCTGGTAAGAGCTCAATGTACACAGAGAGCTCCAGTTCAGTTACATAAAGATTGATATGGTACGAAGAGAGACAAATTTCTGAACTGATTTCTTTCTCGATTAAAAGTACACAACGAGAAGTCAGACGAGTGACATGCCGAATTCAGTTGCTCTGTCCCACATGACATATAGATTTACTTCTATATGACTGGGAGATCCTGGATTCTGGAAAGTATTTGATTTGAACGCTAAGTGTCGCTTGTGCCCAGGCTTGCCCTGCGAGTGATGGTAACTCGGAACTTGCTGTACGGCCAGAATCTATTGATGGTAAATAGAGTGTTGCTTCAAACTTGGCTGGATAATCAAAGAAATCTAGGATAAATTGCTCTGTGATGTCTCAACAGAGGATCAGCACAGCCAATCATGCTAAAACATGGTCTGCGCTGTAGGAGACCTGGGTAGTACCTGGTTAAGAGAGAGCGGGAAGGTGCTCTGTTGATGGTACCTTGCAACAGTGAGGTGAAACATGTTAACCAGATAACCTCCAGTGAGTGCTGACTTTTACTGAACAGAAATGTTGAAAGTAGGTAGAAAAGGCCATTTAACTTGCTTGAAATGTTGCTGAAACTGTGAAATATTCAGTCAAAGAAAAGCAGAAATAGCTGGGCTTCAGATTGTCTTGAGTCTGATGAGAAACATGTCTACTCCAGTCTGAGGCTGAGCTGCAAAATTGCTAGAGGCACAGGTACTGTCTGTCTTTGGACAATAACAACTGTGAAAAGAGACCTTGGACTACCCAAGTCTGAAGAAATAGTGAGTGAGGTCAAGCCTCCAAGAACAAGTCCAAGAAAATGTCTAGCTGACCTTCTGCGGACAAGTAGAACTTGGATTAACAAGTCCAAGAAATAGTGAGTGAGGTCAAGCCTCCAAGAACAAGTCCAAGATGATGCCTAGCTGACTTTCTGTGGACAAGTAGAACTTGGACTAACAAGTCCAAGAAGTAGTGAGCAAGGGGATTCAAATATCCCAGCCACTATGACGCCATTTCAGGGATGCCCATGATGTGCCAAGATGCCCATGATGTCAGGAGCGGATGCCAGTTGTGATGAGGAATCCCATGCCCACACCTACCTGGATGTTCCAGTCACCTCCACTTTGGCTCCCCAGGACCTATTGACCTGATGACCTGATGCCACGGACACAGATTAATGGACTCCGACTATGTCATGATGCTGATACAATGATAATGGACTGCCCACTGACTTGAGAAAATTTTTCTCCAACAAATGTGTTCCAGAATAGTGTTGAGTAGATGTTATTTACCTATTATTTACTCTTGATATATATATTGTGGTTGGCAGAAGGCTAATCCTCACACTTTGAACGGTTTCTCCAAGAGTTGGATCACATTTTGTCTCCACTTTCAGCCTATTCATTAGAGATGTTGCAACCTGAAATTGTTTTGTATGTAGAGAGGACACAGAAATGCTCCTGCTTGTCAACTTACATTATATCATTCATGCTGAACCAGGTTTGCACTGCTAATTCTCTTTTTATTCAGGAAAGTGGTGAATTTTATTCTAAGTAATGCTACTTACTGTTTGGGTGTTATCCCTTAAATGATTTTTCAATTTGGATGTAAAATCTTTAAAAAAGAGGGGGAGTATTGTAGTGATATTCAATACTCTAGGGGTCATTGTATCTTATATTTGGTACTGTTGATTAGTTCCACTGAATAACAACAGAGGTCACTACTGTTTGTAGTACTACTAAAGCCATTGCTTTTATATCTCATCAATCTACATGATCAATGTAACTATTACCTATCAAGACTTAGGTATGGAGTTCAATACTATTTACCATAATGTGTCAGTATGTGTATAAGTGTCTGTGATTTATGCTTCATCCCTCAACATGTACTATTTCATCATATCATTGTGTATGTATGCTGTATGTTTCCATTAAACACCATGAACTCTTAGGGAGCTAAACTACCTAGGAGCCCTCTGAGCCTAGTTTCAGGCAAGAGGCCGGCGGAGGGTTGTGTGAATAAACCAAGAATGAAGTTAAGCTTGTGTTGTGGTTGTTCTTTGCTAAGTCCGAACCTGGATTGTGTTGGAAGAACACTACAGTATAACCTTGGTGTAGGTAGGCAGGTAACTGATCGAGGTTTTCTCGCGATGTTCAGCGAAGGCGGGAGAAATCATTATAAATTATAGTTCCTAGATTTTTATCATGCTTATAAACTCGATTATATCATCCTTTAAGCTTCAACATAATTTGCTCTCCTCCTTGTTGACGTTATCGATTTTCTGTGTGTGCAATACTACAGACACTCTCATTTTTAGCTCGTACATTAAATATTGTAAGGATAGGTTCGAATAATTTAACTCTATGTATATAAGTTTAATCTGCAAAAACAACCAGTTTATTATTTCAGTATTGAGATTAATTTGTTCAATACCAAACATAATACAAGTATTATTAACCACTATTTTCCCTCTTTCTGGGAGGATTATTTTCTCTCCGTTCTTCCCCTTATCTAAATAGCCGACATCCCTTATCCATTCTAACATGTTTTCCCATAGCTTATGGGTTTTATTACACATAATGAAGAAGTGGACTATATCGTCTCTCTTTTTACACAAACAACACTTGTCATCTTTACTGATGCCTATATTACATAAATAATCGTTACATATGATGGTCCTATGAAGGATCCTGTACTGGAACTATTCCTGACTCAGATGTGATTTATAAGGCAATTTAGATACTTCCTTCCAGTCTGCTTTATCGAATTCCATGTCATTGAGGCATAAATTATCCTGCCATCGATCAAACTTTTTCTTCTTTACCTTTCGACCAAGAATCATTTCATTATAGATTTGTTTAGCGTTGCATTTTACAATATTCATTTTACAACCTCTTATATTAAAATCAATTGAACCGTTCTCCAGACTTGCTTCGTTTTCTCTAATAATTTTAAGCCACTTGTCTGGTATTGCTGTTCTCAGCTCAATTCTCTGTAAGGCGTTTGGCAGAAAGCTATAATATCCCTCGTGGGCATGGAAACATCATGTTACGATGCTACTTATGAGAACAATCCGGTGCATTTTAAACCGTTACCAAACTTCATTGACCCCTCAATCAGTAATGTTCCCCGGGGTACCTTAATGTGTTTACATATTAAGGATATTCTCATGATAATTAACATACCATAAGTTGTTTTTTTGTCTGTGGTCTAAAAACAACATAGTACGTCTGCATGTAAAAGCATTAGGCTGTCTTATACACCATTAACGGACAAAAATCGACTGCAGTTTGAACATGTTTATTGGCTTACTTGACCGACAGAATCATTTGATAACATGTGAATATCAAAGCCATTTTGATGAAACATGTAGAGAAACTGTAGATCTTGAAAGGTTCTTGAAAAGTCAGTTGCTATGGCAACGAGTGTCTGTGCTTTTGATGGTTCAAGATGAGAACATGATTTAAGAAGTTGATTACTATGGCAACAATGTCACATTTAATTAGAAAGGTTGCTAGGCAACAAGTCCGTATATTTCATGTAAAAAATATTAGGAATGTATTTAAAAGTGAAAATACATAACAGTAGAATATACAATTTATAATGGGAACATGATCAATTGTAGAACATGTAAGTAATTTCATCATGGAGATAAGTATAGTATGACCCATCGCGTCTTTTTGGGGTCAGGGAGCAGAGGCATACGGTCATGGCAGTTTACTCATCCACTTCTGGACGAGTAGAGATGTAATAAAAAAACCACCGATTTTTAACAAATGGGACATGATGCTATGATTCAAACGGTATACCAGCAAAACGTGTGAACATATAATGGTACTAACATTGATAAACACATTGGGTAGGCTACCGGTATATAAATATGGAGTCATTTCAAAATGTGGCCTATTTACAACAGCGATAAAATTTAGAGAATCCATCAAACATGGGTTCGTTTTTTATTGTAAATATCTGGAATCCAGAGATTTGGTAGATCAGTCCATTCCCTATGTTAAAGGCAAACGCTACTATCTAGTGGAAAATGAAAATAAATGTCATTTTTCTGAAACTTTGGTATTTGATTCTTGAAGTGTTTCTGGTCATAAAGATGGAAAAAAATCAATGGGTCACCGTGCTCATTTTTAAATTACAGTGCTTCAAAATTTGATATATCAAAATAACCAATGAGGACCAAAAGGGGGACTCATTTTTCAGTACCTCGACTTGATAGTTCATATTTGCTATTTATATTCACTCAATTTAAGTATAGTTAACAGTTTTGGTGAGAGTATCATTTGGCCAATAATTCTATGGCTCTTTTTTATAAAGTGATTTGTTATTTCTATTCTGAAAACAACAAATACCTGATGCAAATTTTAAATTAAAAACTCGAAAAAACGCACTATTTTTCACTTTTTTTTTATAAAAACAATTTTTTTTTCTCCCCATCAAAATTAAATGTCATTTTTCTGATACTTTAGTACATGATTCTTGAAGTATGTGTGTTCATAAAACTGGAAAAAAAATAATGGGTCGCCGTGCTCGTTTCTGAATTACAGAGCGTTGAAACATGGCTAACAACTCAAAAATCTGCTGCTTTCAAAGTGTTCTATATTTCCTAAACATGTCTATTTCAGACAGCTACAATTATTTTTTCAACGTGATGACATACATTTTTTTTCCTTTATATATTTAGAATATTACCTGCACTATATGTGTAGAAAATCTTGGGACAATAGGAGTTTCCGTTTTTGTTTTATTCCCAAAACCGTGAAAGAAAAATGCAGCATTCCCCAATAGACTTGCATAGTAAATGGGTACAACTGAGAGTACCCACAGCTAGCAGTATTTCCCAAACATGTCTATTTCAGACAGCTACAACTTTTTTTTAAACGCGATGACATGTATTTTTTTTCCTTTTTATCTGTAGTATATAACCTAAACTATATGTGTAGAAAATTTTGGGACAATAGGAGTAGCCATTAATTGTTTGTTTTATTCTATAAAATGTGAAGAAATGGGCCGTTTTCTCATAGACTGCAATGCTAAAGGAATAGTCCGTAAAATGCCCGCGTATTAGGTACATGGAAAAGGGGGGCGTGGCAGTGAATAGTAGCGGTTGCCTTTAAAGTTACTTACTGTGTTGGGTTATACTTATAGGGAGGTGAAGATAGTCGATCAGTATGCTACTGGTTGTCCGGTGGTCCGTTCATCCACACTGATATTTTCTGCTAGAAGCTTGATCTCGGCTTATACGGCTGCATCTAAGCATTAATTAGCACCTGCTAAACTAGCCCTCCCACCGGTTCAATTCAATTCAGTTCAAAACATCATTTTATTCACAAGCTTCATAGCTCTGGCTACATCGACCGAATTAAAATCCATTTTTTCTCAATTCTTTCATTCTTTTATCCTTATCAATGCAGAATCATTGATTTCAAAACTAAAACTGAAAAGTTTTTATGATCTTTGTTTTGCACGAATTCATCGCTTTTCCCGAATTTGTCATTATTTTTTGTATTGCCCTGATATATTGAGGCAATTTCGGGGAAATGACTAGTCCTTATAGTGTGATATTGTTCAGCCGGTCAATTCGTTGGATCGGGGTCAAAGGGTTGTTCATCTTCCAAAAGCTGTTTCATAAATTAAACGGGGGAGTATTTATGAAGAACATCAATGCAAGGGATATCAATTAGGTAACAAGTAGCTTAAGAGTATAGCTATTTTAATTACATGTATATATTAATCATAACCAAAGGATCGTGTTTTGCTATTATTGATTCAATCTACAAGCCCTCTGGAATCTTGGAATGGGATTTTTCCCATTTCAAGATTCCAGAGGAGTTACAGCATGTAGTTTCCTTGGATATCAACAGCAAATAAAAACTCATTCAAAGATTTCGTCGTTGTTTATTTAAAAATAGGAAATGCAATCTGTATCTTCAACAAATTCGAATTAGACAACGTACAATATGCTTTTAGTCTCCAGATTCACTAAATATGTCCAATTTAATCAGTTTTTCCCCTAGAAATGCAGTGCACTGCAGAAATAGACATTAAATACTATGTTTAAGCCAATTAAATACCATATCTAGGAACACATTTGCCAACATTAATATGACATTAAAGTACGTGTTGCTGAGGATGTGGCACTATTATCGCCATAAATGTAGTTGACTATAATTAATTCATTGTAAATTGTAAGATGCTAGTACTGATTTTTTAAACCTGCCTTTTCAAAGATGTTCCAGTCAACTGGATCTAACAAGTTTGTGATATCAAGGACGAATAACTATCCTTACTTTTGCATGTCCAAATAACCGCTACACTGTGAAAGTATTTCTTACCTTACTAGTACTTTTTATTTGATTATTCATATCAAATTCTTTTTTACAATATTTCGGAACTAAAGTTCAAAACGTCACGAGATGAACGGTTTGAGAGTATATATGGAAATGTCTGGAACAAAGCACAAATGACCTGATAATGGGTTCTCCCATCGTGGAGAAGCAACTACATTTAAAATACCTCAAACTGTAGAAACCTTTAATGCATACACCAGCAACGTTTTGAATTTTATTCAACAGAACATATTTTTGGACGACTAACAACGAAGTACCTAAGGATCGTATCTACGCTATACTTCAACTGATGAAAGCCTGTCCATGGACAGCAATATCAACATGGGATATAGCTATGGAAATACAGTAATGTGTGATACACACTTATAAAACATGTATTGTATGAACACCATGGCCCAGGCACTTAAATATAGTACAGAGTATTTCTTTTCCAATCTCTTACATCCATAAATTGAAAATCTCCGACAAAAACAGGTCACAATAACACTACCAATGGCTAAGTATGAGTAACCATATCGAATTTTACGAAATGTTTTCATTCCGTTTTAGGTCACGCACCTAGAGAAAATAGTGTATTGCAACTGTCTCAATAGGACATTTTGTCAGTTTGACAAATATAGATTTTGTACATTCATTTATTTTTTAAACAATTACAACGGGTGCAATGTCAAGTCTCAATCGTTGGACAACACAAGTTGCAACGATGCTAAAATGAAAATGAAATGGCAAGCTGCGTAATGTAAGGATGTAAAAAGTGGCCAAGCCCTCAGCAATATATTTTTTATAACCTAGGCTATAATTGATATGTTTCTGAAGAAGATCGATTTACCCAGTGAAAGCAAATATTAAAAGAGCTGCATTGAGTGTATAACATCTACATGTATATGTTTTCATAAAAAGCGAAGTATGGTACTGAGGCAGACAGCGATGAAGATGCTGGCAATAGTAGGAGAAGGTTTGATCGAACTGTTTGTTACAATGATACAGCAAGCTAAACGTTTTCCAGCGTTGCCTGTAGATCTGCTGCCAGCGTTGTCAACCAAACCTAAATCATCAGCCTTCTCATGTACCTGGAAGTATATACAAAAGATGTGGTTTGTAGAACACGATTGCGAGAGACTGTAATAGATACATACATGTGTCCATACATATATGTATGTACAACCGGCCAAAATGAGAGCCAGACCCTACATGTAAATTCATAAGTTCGGAATAAGGTTTATAGTTTATTGTATAGATATAGCTATAATCTATTATATATTACAGCTGGTATGGTATAGGTTGTTGTTTTAATACAAGAGGAAAAACCCTACGAACTACAGGGGAGAGTATCGACAGGTGGCACCACTAATTAAGTGCGTGCTTCTATGGGTCACATATACATACATGAACATATATTGAATACAATGTGTACAAATGATATAACTATAAGACCCATAATTATTTTAATTTACTTTTGAAAGTATTCTCAATTTCTGCAGCAAGTACATGTGTAAAACTTAGATGTAGGAGCAAACATTTAACCCATTGGAATGATACTTACCACAATTGATCTTCCAATTACGGTGTTATTGCCTGAAAGAGTGACCAGATGATCCGTCAATGTTTTTGACACCTTCCCTTGCGCGTCTTCCACGACATTTCCCAAGTCACCATAATGCCTGTAAATGAGTATATTAGAAACTAAGAAAACGTTGTTAAATCTCTAATACAAAGAGGTTGTGTTATATGGTGTTGCTGAACTCGACTCCTTAACGTTAGAGACATGTTCTAGGTTAACCCAAAGAGTTCAGTTGTTTGTAGCAAGATAATCCTATCTACCACAAATAACTTGATATGAAATGGTTCATGATTCTGAAAGGAATTTCTCATGCACATAGGATTGTACAGACCCAGGGTCGCCAACTATAACTATAATATCAAGACTCAGTGAAATATACTTTCAAGCCAGAAATGTCTGCCTTATTCATTTTAACAAGTCCCTCCGATAGTACCCTTATCAAAAGCAGGCTGCAAGGATGAGTCTGTAGTAAAGTATGTTTGAGGAGATCAATGGTAACAGTTTAGTGCAACGGCGCATGCACTACACTGCCCGATATACTGGCGACATGGATGTCAATTGCCACGACCAACCGTGCGATGCAGTACACCAGGAGTACACCAGGTAATGGATACAGAACTTTACATTCCACGGCTATGAATAAAGTCCCTCAATATTCACAATGGAGACTCTTTGGCCCGGTGAATACCAAACTTAGATCTATAAAGTCACACTAGATATAATTAATACGATCCCTTAGACATCATTAGCCTTAGTAAACTGGGCAATGTCTCTATAGATCGACAGAACACATCTTTCCATGAAAACAGGAAGTTATTAGCAATCTTATGATATAACATGTTATCATATCACATCAAGTGGACTTTTAATTCTACACGGAAAATCAGATAGGAGGTCAATTCTGTTAATTGCTAGTTTACTTGCAACCTCCGAAGAATTAACTTTCCTTGTATAAATCCAACTTGCTGATGCCTTGCGCGGGTAAGAGAATCACAGAAGATATTTATCTCCACCCTAAACCACGAGTAGTATATCAAATGGGTAATTTAACTATGGCAATATCACACATTAATTCCCAGTTAGCGGCCCCTTCCTACACGTGAGCAAACACGGAATATGTATACAGGTACTCTATGTGAAATGACAAATCGAAGCAATATAATGAAACAGAACCTACCTAATATTAATATGAGAAGTTTGATCGTTCAACATATCATGAATTAATAAACTATAGTTATTTTCACCTGATAGCAGCCGTCGGTGCACCGTGATTCTGTCCCGTCGGATTGAAATGTCCTCCCATTGAATTGCACCCTTGAGTCGTGTCAGTCAATTGATGGATATGGAAGCCATGATTTGTATTTGCATCTTCCTTATCGAAACCACTTAAAGAAATTTGTATCGACGTATTTCCTCCCGATTCCTATTGAAGAAAAAGAATCATTTGAATTTCTATTGGAATGCCCACGTACTAAGTATGAGTATTCATTAAATATCAGGAACTTTGAGACTACATGTATATTTAACGTGGTTAAACAAGGGAATAAAACATCAAAGCCATGAGTATCTGCGTGAAAGGAGCATTCGTGGATTATGGATGTGGAATTGGTTTATTTAAAAAATACCGACGTTTCGAAGCTCATTCATTTAAATACTAATAGTATGCAGTTGTATTGTAATGTAGCGACAGTATACCTGAGTAAGTATAACTGTTCCTGTAACTTGGTCGCGAAGACTGCTATCAATGTTGGGGTTTACTCCTACATTGCATATTGCAGATAGCGAAGAAATGTGATCTGAAACAAATATTTCGATAACAATGACCAAGTAATATTGCGAATTCTGTTGGAGGGTGTGTGTGGACAGGTCGCTCCCCATTTCTGCGGTCCCAATTAGGAACACTTTTGGAATCGACTGCAGAATGTTAGGAAAATAACATTCATGTTGGATATGGATTTATGATATCACTAAGCTTATTGAAAAATCCATGGGATGTTGTAACCCAGTAAAATAATAAAACAGGTTAATAGTTATTATAATGATCATCATTATATTCATTCATACATCTTTGCTTCGGGATTTAGGCGTGAGGCCCCTGTATGCTAATCCTGGTTTAGAATATGTGTTGCTTGGGTGTGATTACGTATTATCCCAGTTAAGAACTTCAGTATTTGGTGGCATAAAGGGGATTGATATTCTTTCATATTCATTATAACATAGAAATATAGCGAAAATACAGTATCCGCAAATTTCAGTTCTTCCTGATGTGTCCTTAACAATACAAATAACTGGAAAGTTTACAAATAAAAATGTTGTTTGATCTTAATAATGATAATGTCGGCATCTGGATTTCCCTTGATCATGTGTTCGGAGACAACCAGAGTGGAACAGATTGGGTTATTGTATTTGAGGAGGAGAAAAGGGGCTAGTAGCTTTCGACATTGAAGAAAACTTACAGTGTACAGGTTGCGTATGAGGATGGACCAGGGGGATTATAAGATGAGGAATAGAAGTGAGTGGGGACAATATTATTGTTCAAATATTCGGAACATAATTAAGGGATACAGAGTTCTATTAAAGCTTAGCCTATAATACATGTAAATTCGGATTTCTTGTTTATTACTGAATAATATGGGTTGTAAAACATTTCATGAATCTGTAATTTTCTTCGATTCTGTGTGTAAGGATTGTCTCAGATTAAGTGTTTGATTGGTTGAATTGTTCGATTGAATATTGTAAACCTGACATAACCCATGAGCGAAAACAAGATTAAACAAAGACATTTAAGTGAATTCTGCAGTACAATTACAATAACGTTTGAAATAACAATAGATTAAGTCTACAGATAGATACATGACAAAATATCGGTATTGTATGGTGCGAGATATTCTGAGAGACTGAATATCTATATTTTATATCGTATTCCGCTGGCTCATTCGTCGATCAATATGTGAGCGCACAACATTACTTTCATTTTTATTAAATAACATCATATGGGAGAATATTGTTGATATAACAACTTACCAACTGCCAACATTAAACCGACGATTGCTTGTATTAAAATCCGCGTAATCCTTTTTTGGACCTGCATGTTGAAGTTATCGGACTGGATAAGGTCCTCGTCTTTCTACTAGAAGAAACACAACAATACTTGCATGGGATGTTATCTAAGACAAAAGTCAATAATCATGGTGAGTAGATTATGAAGGTGTTACCAATATATAGACATACTTAAACAAATATATATGTCGGTGGTCATGAAATGATATTTAGATTATAAAGAGGTGGTGAATAATAGAGTTCCGTGACCATGTACCAATACCCCTTTATGAGTATACGACTGCACACAGCAGGGCATATATCAGACATAACTAAAGTCACAACTGTCCGTATATTGAATTACCCACACGTACGAGCGCATTCACTATAAGTAATGCAGACTCAGGTCCTAGACATCCCAGCCAAGTGCCAAGAAAATCCACCAAAGTACACGTCAACAAGAAAGTTCCCTGCTGTCCGATAAGAATCTCGAAATTGTATTAATAGCTCCGGAGGAAGAAGGGTCGACGGATCTTCTGAGCAGACAATCCTTGATAACCTCCACACGCTGATACGAAATAAAATGATGCGAATTAAAGTTCACAACAGCCGTCGTAGAGAAAGTCAATCCTTAAACACACTAAACCTCCGTTCTCCTGGTCTTCAAGTTGAAGACTAACAAGAGTTCCTCGACCACGGACGTCAGCTTAAAACCACTATTATGGCACTTGCTCTGAATATTGGTACCAACTATGTTGCACTTTTTCAACTCCGCTAAGCCTAATACCTTTAATCCCTAGGAAGGTTCGATGGGCTATAGAAACAGGCCTAGCTATAAATCAAATTAAATGCACCGAGAGGCTAGATTGTGATAATACATACTCACTCCCACAAGAATGAAAGGGCTTAAGTTTTGAGCGCAGGCCAAATGTTACATCAATCAAAACACGATCTACACAAAAAGAGTTATTTGTTACCCTTCACGACACGCCTAATTTCTTTTGAAGAGCTCCATCCAATGATCTGTATGAACTCAATAAGGCTAATAGCATACTTTTACTCATTTTATTTTTCCATTAGTTTATAATTTATATTGTAATCAGATGTGGTAGCGGCAGTTAGTTTTATTGAATACAAGTCTGGATTCTTTGCTATCAACGACGAAAATGCATCCAGCCAGCTGGGATATATTATCCATGTTGATCTGCGAATTTGGTCTGTGTTATCCATTCAATCAATTATTCTACAGTCGGGTTCAGTATTATTATGACGAGGTCAAAATATTGAACGACCACCGTACATGAGTCCGGGGTCTTGATTGTTAGGAAGATTGATATTCTTGAACTTTCATATATCAATTTCATAAATTGCTTGATTCTACACCCTCCAATAATTATCACTTTTACATCTAATTAGCACCCGCGATTTGCTCTGCTTTATAAAAGAGATTTAGTGTGAATGGGTTGTTTAACTACAGGGTCACAAGTAGCAGTAACGGACGTAGATACCGTGTCAATAATAAACAAAGTTCTGAAGAGAGTTCAAGGCTATATATTTGCGTAAGAGAAAAAAATTACTACCCAGTTTGCCTGCCCAGGTGATATCCTTACAATTGAATTTTTGATTCTACGGATTGTACGCACGAAGATATAGATAACAGTTGGAGCAGTTAGAAGACCTGCCACTATATATCTATAATTATATAATCCCTATTTTCACCACGAAATTAAGGGGTGAATAAATAATTATTATTATTTGAATAATGAGTGCATCTCTATGCTGCCTGACGATGGGCATTTTAGTATGTATATCTCTCAGCAGATTCCGTGCGGTATTATGAAATTCAAACACACCTCGTGTGGCGAGTCTCTGAGACCGTAACTCCTCTCCTTTTACATAGAAATATATTATGAAGAGAACTGGCATAGTAATCCTGTTATTAAAAATTAAAAGCCAATTCCCCTACTCGAAAAGTCCACAAATTCCTTTTGCGATTCTCGAACTAGTTTCCAAATAGCTAAAACGGTCTCGTAAAGCCGTAGCATATACTGTTAAGGGGTTTTTGGATGAAAGGATCTGAGACTAAGTGCCTTACCTTGCTTGTGTATACAAAGTATTGCACGATGAATTACCGCGTATGTATCTAAACGTTTAAAGGTCTTTATACTATTTAATGCAATGTGCTAATTGTATCCCGGCAACAAAGTACACAGAAATCCGCGCAATTACTTCTCGATGGATATAACTTTCGCAAAGGTCAAATAGATAACGAGGCGGGGTACTTAAATATTGCCGCGGTGAATCCGTATAAGTAATCGCATGGTCTGTGTCATGGAATTGGTCTCATGCTGGCTGTGCATAACAATCACGATTTGGCCTGGACTAATATGGATTTTTGTTTTATATTAAAATACCATTTTACATGCTATATGGCACAGAGGAAATGTATACCGATGACAGTACTGTATTACATTTTTACATGTGATATATTTTTTATTAATATTATTTCTTTAAATGCCAATACATTTAACAATAATTCAATGGAAAACATTACTGTATATCCATTATGGATTTTTTCAAGTGTCGTCTACATAATTATGGTAAAGAGATGAACAAATATCAGACAATGGTTTAATTCCCCTATTAATGATATTTCCCGATCAACCGGACTTATGCATGTTGAGTTATTATAATGTATTTATTTTCAATTATATTTAAAGGTAAGTAATTAAAAATTAATCTGAGTTGTTCACACCCACGTTGGAAAAGTTCCCCTGACAGCCATGGCCTGTCATACAATAACAATCATAGACCCTAAGAGCGATTAGTTTTATTGAAATTGATTATATTTATACAAGGGTTTACAAGATCAGCATTAAATCCCTAGTGATCCTCTAACTAGCTTGTTCTGTTTCCTATGCACATTGAACTTTTGGAGAGAAGGATTAATTGGGTGAAGTCGCCAGAAAATATACAATTCGTCTTCACCAATCCTATCAAATAACCCAAATTTCCGACGAAAATAAATTAAGTTAAAAATACAGTTCAACCTAACCAAACAGATCGTTTGAATCAAGGCAATGCCAAATATACTCGAATGCACCTAGTATTGACCAAATTGCAGCCTAATTTAACAGAATTTACTAAATGTGTAGAGCTGCCAATTGTGCATTTAATAAAAATCTGACCCAATTGCTAACTTCAATTTCACAAACTGATATATATATATAACCTGTAGTTCCCTCTCCGGAACGCAATCTAGACATTGGTGGACACTTTTATCGTGTCGAATTCTGCTGAATATAAGATGTTAGAATTTATGCTGTGCTAGTGACTGAGTGTCTTGATAAATCTTTAGTCACCAACCATCCTATACACTTGGTCTTCTTCGAGTTAGAATTTATATTTACAAGTGGTAGTTATGGAGCATCATTATGTACACATGTGATCTAACTTGACTAGTTTTTCAACGTGTTGATGATTAGCATATTAAAATTAAAATGGGCACCTGAACATTTGCAGTACTGCCAGTAGCCAATATCGGTAAACTTTATCGGAAACATAGTTACTGAATGTATCTTAATTTATCATTGTTTTGGGGCGGAATAGAAGCACTGCTATGTAGTATTCGTCGCCCGGTTCCATGTAACTATTTTAAGATGATGAAATAAAAATGGAATATAATTATATTTTCATTAGGAAGACATAATCATTTCCTCTGATTTCGGTTATTTCTATTTTGAGAGGGGGTACAGATAGTCACGTGACATTGTCGCCGAATTAAGACTATACAACGTATATCTTTACTCTCTTCTTTAAGCAGTCAAATACAAACTCTCATACTTTAATATACGGTACATCAACTTTTTAATTGCATTTTCCGCCCGAACGTGTGTCATATCTGCCATCTAAACGAAACCACTTTTGTGGTCAGGAATTAACCAATGCACATGGCATAACTAAACAATTAGCACATGGCAGGTGCTGGTCCATTCATTACTATACTCTGAATAGGATACGGTGAAGCGGTTATAAGTACATTACTAGCCTCAGACAAAATTTCAAGAGAGCTCACTGACCTCATGAGGTAAGGTTGTGCGCTTTTATATTGTTAGTTACGATGCCATAGCTAACTCGAGTTGCGTTTATGAATAAGGCGAAACAACTTTATTTCGAGTATCACCTATTCCTCGTATTAATACGAGGAATACTTATATCAAATAAATTTATTCATATTAGTATCAATAATATGTTATAGTTTCAAGGAACAAATTAATGGTTCCTCTACGATACAAACTGAGCATATTATCACGATATGAGAGGTTTTTGAAATTGTATCCACGATTCGAAGATATATTATAATTACATGATTACGCGTTTCCTATCAAGTCGGATATTGAGAATACCTGTAAGATACATGTTTGAAATACACGATGCCATAGACGCCTAACGGTGCGTTTTGTTTATTCATATCATCAACGCCATGTTTCCTCTTTTGAGGCTGAAGATATATCTTCATATTGTCTTATTGAATAATGGTTGATGGGGGAAAGAAGAAGGGAAATTAGCAGATGGTGCCTGGGTGTCCAAGAAAATATGCCAGGCCAGGAGGGATTTTTCCTTAGTTTACCGCAGAATCAAGGACATTCCCCAGGGTTGGAAATGTCCGTCAGGATTTATATTTTTTCTTTTCAATAATAATGTGAAAGAAAAACGAGCCCCATCGGGTTGGGGATTTAAAAAAATATCTTGCCCTGTGGGGTAGGGGATTTCATCATATTTCCCCAGATGCGCAGGACATTACCCCGGGGGTGGGGGTGGAGTTGCAATAATGAAAACGGATTCCCAAACTACTCGGTTGGTAATATGATAGTTAAATGCATGTAATGATAACATCCGTGAACTGCAGGCAAACATACAACCTGTCCTTGTACAGTGGCAAACGTATCCAGGATATCAAAGAATGAAATGATGCCGTGATATGTAAATCAATCTTTTCATCCGGCATTGTCCGGATCCATCAGTCAAAGATCAACCGCACATTTCTTTAATCCTCTTTCTCTACATTCGTAGGCACCAACCACCCAACCATGCACATACTTGTGCGAAGTTTCCCCGAGCCACTTGTCAAGATACTGTGATTTTCCAGGGGAAAATCCAAATGAATGGAACAACGAGCTTCAATTTTATACCGTATTCGACTGTCTGTTCTAACAGGTTCGCCCGTATACGTTTGCCATTTTTATACATGTTCCAAACCATCATTCATCAATAATATAAATACATGTACAACATAGACCCATACCATAAAGACAGGATCATATTTCAGGCATTTGTATATAATAATTATGTGTATCATAATTACTCACTCAGACAAGAAATAGTGTCACACAGTATACAGTCTGAATGTTTCCGTATGCACCAATAAACGCATTCGATGACATTTTGACTGTAATACCTTGAATATTACCGTGAATATTTGAAGAATTGCAACGTTATATGCGCTATTTAACACGGTAAAAAAGAAAACAACCATGTGGTAAAATATATTCTGTCTCATGGCATGTATACGGCGGTCCATATCAAATCGGATTAGAATGTCAAGTGTCTATTACAAGATAGGTCCGTTGACAAATACGGGGGATGAGCCCGTCTTATGCAACTGATATTATGAAAAACATCTAATTAAGAATAATTGCTTTGTCGCCCGACATCCATGGGCATCGAGATAAGACCTAGATTGTCATTGACCCCTTTAAGATTGGCCTGGGGATGATCTTTTATTTTTAAAAAGAGCTCTCGTCATCCAATCACATGCAGGAGTGTAATATTTAAATGATATTCGGTAATGGTGTATATTCGGTAATCAATCATGATCCTACTTTCCAGGTGTCGACCCGACCGATACACCTACTCAATTAAACGTCAGTTTCAATGTTCCCGAAGGAAGTGATCCTAGTAAAAATTAAAAGTTAAAACAACAGAGATGGAAAGAAATGTATCCTTTTAGTATAGCAATACAATGCACATATATTAATCCAGGGAGTAATAGGAGCGGTATAATGCATGGTATGTCAGTGATGGCTTTCCCGGCCCAGGAGTAGGCGTTCTTATGGGATGTTAATGGCATTTTGCGGTTTGGAGCGAGAAGCTTTCCCTCAGTTAAGAGGTTCTCTCAACTCTAAGCCTAGACTTAGACCAAATTTGGTTGGAGTTTGGAAAGTCCCAAATATCTCACAACCATTATTATTCAAGGAGCGTATGTGGGACAGACCTGGCGAAAACGTAAAAAAGACATCCTCTTCCAGTATGGTTTATATACCTTTTCAGACGTTCGTTTTTGGCTTCTGGTTCGTCCTCATTTACAATGAACTTTTTAATACATGTCTGCATGCAGTCGGTAAGTAGTCTCTCAGGGACTGTCTCACTCTCAGTCTCTATACTCTGAAGGAGAGAATTCTCTCATACTAGGAAACAAACATGTTTATAGACAAAGTCTAACATTTGCCCCAAAATCAAAGCTATATATAACATACAGTGCAATACTTGAGAACGTTTCTTTACTGAAGGTATCTTGGAGTCGGTCCCACAAAACTATAACAAAGATAGTCTGTCCATACAATGCCTAGAATGCCCCCCGCCCCCACCCCCACCCTCCTCACACACACCAACACACCTACACATTCACCTCGGTATAAATGTGGCATTTTTGCATTTGCCTTACGTGGTTTCATGTTACTGGTACAATTGTCGGATTGAAAACTGGTCATTGCATTTCTATATAAAGGTCGGCTTGTGCAGGCGTGACCATAGTCCCCCAAAAGTAATTCTACCTTTGAGGACGCTATATAGGGTCTAACGATAATATGAAACGAAAAGACCCTAGAGCCTGTTTTCATAAATATTAGCCTTCATCACTGGAACTTTCATTATTTTGTTATTGCGAAACAAACAAAGTTGGGGCAGTGAAACCGAATTGAAAATTCTAGATTTATTACAGTCAGCGACCTCGTCCAGCATTGTGAATGTCAATTAAGCCCTCGTGTGAATATGCAAACGCAGTATTCATTATCTGCATTTGCATATATATTTATATATATATATATATATATATATATATATATATATATATATATATATATAAATATATATGCAAATGCAGATAATGAATACTTTGTTAACATATGGCAACAAAGTTCAGGAACAGAATGCCCGGGGGTGTGTGGGAATGATTTAGGCACTAGAGGATGATTGAGCCATATATGCATAAGTACAAGGATACACATGCGTGCATATATCTAAACATTTGGCAGGACGTCATTTGTATGTCCTTTAGGGCCTTATAATTTGCACAGTACAAAATTAATAGGTACTATATTTTGTATTACGGTTGAATGGTCCCATATTTAATAACAATACAAATACGCATATCCACATATCGTAATTATATAAATATTTTCATGGGTTGCCCGAAATATATATAATCATGTTTACACACATATCCAATCAATGATATTTACATTTGGACTCAGGTCCCAATATAGATTGAATATGGCCTAGTGATGTTGTTGATAGTATATAATATAATATTTTTTAAAGAATCGATAACCACATTAATGGTGTACTTCTACAATTAGATGTTGTCTAAAAAACAATTCTTCTCTTCTACACATTTGTCTCCCAACACAGGTTCATGGTTGGATTCACATCGCGTTTTTCTTCATTGTACTCAAGTTGATCGTAATGCCACATTAAACATTAGACATGTGCATCATTTTAAAAGTCGCTCCCATTACCACCTCTTAGTCTTCAATACAATATTTTGATCTCGCAATCGTATTTCATCCCCATTTTTCCATGAGAAAAATGCACTTTTTTCATTATCTCACATAATGAGGTGGGTGAATTGTTTGATACATTTGATACCTTTCCTCGATCTTGATTCGATCTCTTCTACCCTCTTGAATATTTATACTATATTTGTCTCTCCTTACAAACACTTTTGTTAATTAACAGCATAATTTCGTTCCTCTAATTTAATGGAGGATACAGCCTTTGGATATGTAGCTCCTGCTTTGTTCGTTCCTTACCAAGGACTAATCATAATGCTCGATTGCTGGACATTTTGCAGGTTTTTGCTGCTTACCACGTATAGTCGTTGCAATACATAGTTAAAGGACACTAATTGAAGTTTACAATAAACTCTCTGATGAAAACTGTATACTTCCACCATATCAACAAAAACATAGGAACAGAACATCTATGACAATTGGTATCCGTTCAGCAAATGGACTCCAAACAAGCGGCATGGCATTGCTGAAAGGGAACATAAATTTATGAACAGGCCCTTGCCGACAAGTGTGTTGGAAGTGCGGAAGTTAATTCTTAAATATGACTCGGGCTGTTGTTTTTAGTCGCTGCACTTAAGCCCCTCGCCAAACTGTCCATACCTGTTTTAAAAGCATTGCATGCGAGTGACCCTCTCTAGTTCAAAATAGTATAATGGGCTAGTTCTTTCAAACATACAAATATTTCCAATGGGATTTTATTGAGATGGTGAGTGCTAGTAACAAATGACATGGTAAAACGTCGATGTAATAACTATACTATAAAAGCCATAATGGGCCAAAGGGGCGAATTTACCACCCCAGGCCGAATGATTGTTTGCCATCCAAGAAAATGTAAATTCAAAACTTCCGAGTCGCCTGTTCTTTGCCTTTAATCTTACCTACGGACACGTTGCTAGTCCCTATCCAAATATGACTGTTTCTAGAACATGTTCATATATGGGATTTCTGATTGTGTTATGTCCAGACTTTTGCTATGTATGGGCGCTACATCGATTCAATGGTTTTTCAAATAAGGTCAAGGACTGAAAATTCTGTTTCTTTTAAAAAGAGGCTGACGATTCGAATGTATTTTTTAAAAAAAAACTGGTAACACATTAGTCACAAATTTGCTTAAGGACAGACATAGAATCTTTTAGCTGTGCAAAATATCTATAGTGTAAGAAAGTAAGCAAATAGTTTAGAAGATATGGTATTATTCAATTTGCGGTAATGAAACGTATTTTAATAAATACCGTATGTTAAATCAGATTAGTTTACGACGCAAGCTACTGACGCACCTCAAATGAAAAGAAGCAAAAAAGAATTAGGTTGAGCATCCCAAAACTCCTCACATTGATTCGGGTTATCATTTCTAAATGCCAAAGCAATGTTCTAATGATTTATTAATGGTGATTTTCCTTGAAACAATGGGCTGTTTGCCTTGATCGTTCGTTAAGAGTGTATGTACATACAGAAAGTAAAAAGTCTTAGCATGAAGTGTCGAGAAACAAGTTGTCCTATCCTCTCCAAATGCCACTCGTGAAGGCAAAGTTAACATCAAACACCAAACCACCAAGGGTCTGGAGCAAACAGGGGCTTTACCACTCCGAGATCAGCGTGGTCCATTTGATTATAGCAACTACAACAAATGAAACTCTGACGCACTATGCGCTGCTAGATGTAAATTGAACGACCACTGGTCAGATGTCCTGTTTACAGGCACCACAAACTTACATACCCCCAGTTATTGGATCAACTCGTCTTGGTAGCAACAGTGGTTTATTTATCTTCTTTTATGCCCGCTGTCATGCCGCCATCGTTTGTCCAAAATATTCACAAATCTTCTCTATATGCCATAAAGGAAGTTTTTAAAGGCGACATAGATCTTGTTGCATGCGAGCACACAGCTTACTTATGATTTAGAAAACAGAGCTCCATCTTTGAATTCATATCACAATTTATTGCTGAATATGAAATGCGCCCCCACCCACATTAATTTCAATGTAAAACCCTCACAATTTCACAGGGCCATTAAAACCTATTAAGAAACCATATGAATTTGCCTTTAGACATTTTAAAGCTCATCTAATTCGGGGTTCAGCAGAATAAGTGTTTACTTAGCATAAAAGGATTTTTTACTAAGGTGGTTGTATATAATGCATGATATTATGGTCAATTCTCACGAAACGGGCCCACGAACGGTCATTCATGGGTCAGGCAAGGACACCATGCAGTTGATGTTATACAAATTGAAGTATCAAAAGGGGGATATATACATTTGTATATCTAGAATAAGAAATAGTGGGCAAAGAACATGCTGAAAACACTCATCTTTCAAGGAAAATACAATTTCTTTTACAAAAACCATCTTGTTCCGGTCAAAATGTCATTATATGAGTCTGAGCCTATATGTGTTCAACTGATGGTGCATAAAAATATAGTCTCGTGAAATATTTTTCATTTCTTAATTCTAATTGATTTTTTGTTTTGGAAAATGCCTTACACTGTGTTGCAACTTCTGGGGATGGAACATAAACATTTTAGTTATTCTGTCCCAACAGGTTCAACGGGTTTTACAAAAGCAACTATACAAACAATAGTATTTAAAGCAGACCTGAACGGGAAGAATAATCCAAGTTGTGAGATTTGTTTGCGTTGTGTTCCAATATCCTTAACTTGTTACACTGTTTTTAGAGATAGATAGATTTTAGCCAAATATTTAGTTAACCGAAGGCAACACATAACCATGAATGTTTTTCTCTTGATTTTGCCTGCTACAGGCACAGTTTTAGAGATAAATGTCCCCAAGTCGTGCCGTAGACTGTTAAACATGTGCTCATTCAATGATATACAGGGTATGTATAGTATGGCTGTATATATACCCACCTTCATAAGCCGCCGGCCGACTAGTGCTACAACATTTAGTTCAACCAGGAGCCTGTGTAATCGATTGTTAGATGACCAATTGTCAACATGTTCACAGTGACTGCATCTCCAATCATTGTTGAATCCGGGGTAGAAAGAGAAGTGTCATAATCACCCCATAACGAGCTAAGCTTGGGTGCTTGTTACCGCTACATTGAATTAATTTAAAAACGTTTAAGGTGTTAGGAGACCGATTAAGAGCTTGAGTGTGGTTCGTTGGTCCGCCCATTCCATAAGTATTTAAGTATACTAAATAACAGGCAATACGGGAAGACGATTCACAATTTTAGAAGATAGCTGACTCTCATACATTGAAGAAAATGCAGAAGGTATAAGCTGAAGAAGTCTATTGGTGCGCAATATGACACTATTTTCTATGATTATAGAGAACAAAGCTACATCATTCCACCCCCGAAACTGAGTTCACCACGTGCCACTGAGCAGAGAATCAATCAAATATGTGCAGGCTTAGAATTATATATATTCATTCATGTCATCTACACCTTCTTTGTTATGAACATAATTGCAGCCTCTTTCTTCCCAGCGCGTACATATTACCCAGATTCTATGGGAAGAAAAATTGTTCTTTCTTGCTCTTGGCCCCTAGCTTCAGGAAGTTTTAAATATATGACACCATATATATGTCCAGTTTCCTTTACAATGATAAATGAGAAAACGACAATCAATTGCCTTTAGAACAGCTACATGGTCCTATTATACCAATGCCTCAAACCTCCTTAATTAGACTTACTATGGCTATTTCATATGAGTGGTGGAATACTCCCAGTTACATGAGTAAAACAATTTAGCTAGGATGTACAAAGAGCCCATTAAGTAAGGCCATACTCTTTTCCTTTTTTTTGTTATTCACGCTTTATCCATCACGGATGTTTTCATGCGTCGATCGCCTACTGTTTTTTTTTTATGAACGAAGTACTTCCTTATTCTTTGACCCAAGTCTATGTTCATCTTTGAAACCGTGTTTAAAACAGCTCTTAAAACTCATACAGGGGAACAGTAGAAGATGAATGGTGCCAGACTATATAGAGGTGACCTCCATTATCCATATTAAGGCAGGGCATGAGAACATGATATTATATATATGGCGGTGGGGAGAAGCATGGAATAGTTCCGTTTGTTTCAGACCCAACCTCTGCCCTCATACCATTAAGTTCCGGTACCAGTCTACATAATAATATGATATTTCTCTAGGAAAAGGATATAGCGTCGTTACAAGGAGAGGCCTGTAGAGGAGCTAGAGATGCTCCATATGGAATGTATCCAGTTTTGGTCCACTAAGAATTGTGATCAGATTGTCATGCTAAAGAAAATGCAGTTATCCAATACTGTATATGATGGCCCTTATTTGCGATTAGAGAGGTGTATACCAAGATAATTATCGCATTAGATCACGCATGTGGGTATAGATGCTATATAAGAATTTAAAATCAACATTGATGGCCTGCTGGTGCACTGTTGCTGCATAATCCAGAGGCGAACCAAAAATGGAAGTTATTAATCCTATTATTAGTCTCTGCCCAAGGTGGTTACCACCCCTGCACCATTCAATGTGGGGATTAGCTTTCTTTAGGACGAAATTTCGCTCATAGGAGGGGGTTTCCAATAGCCCGCATACCATTCCTACTGTAATAATGGAACAGTTCTATATCATTAATTGTTCTCTAAACCACAATATACATCAGTATAGCATATATACCTGCAGTTCATAAAGTAAAACAGGTACTCTAATATACATATCATCTATACATGTATACGTGTATAAAATAATGATATGAATTATAAATGATATGCATATTAGGTTACCTGTTTTACTTTATGTATCTCTATGGACAAAGATGTCATCGTTTTGGTTTGGTTTCATTTACCTGTCACAATTACATTAACGTGAAAGGACAATAGGACGATCAGGATCGCATTTAAGACGCAATGGGTCTTGGGTATCCTTGCGCATCAAAGTGAATCAATCCTTAATTAATAAAAGATTGCCTTTGCATTGTCATAAAGTGGGACATCTGTTGATACAAGTATCTCGTCTGAGTTCAAATAAATGCTTGGTTGAAAATCAATAAGTCAGCTCGATGGATGCTTTTTAATCATACTTTCTCTGATATACACGATGTCCATGGTAAAATATGATACGCATTAGGATATATATTTAGTAAAGGCAGCCCTTAAAATGTCGCACATGAAATATTTTCCTGAATTTATGGGTTTAAAACAGTTTGTGATACCGGTGTTTTGGGATAACCGGGGACGAAATAAAGGCGTCCATTTGGTGATAATTTAAGCAGTTTATTTGAGTCTTTGACAACTCTTTTTATATGTCTTACCTTCCATACATTTATTCTTCAACATAAAGCTGTCTGATAGAAAACTGTTTTATCTGAGTACATAGATACTTGTTTTATCTGACAACCTTTCACATAATTATGGAATAGATCCGCTCTAATGAAATATAAGAAAGAAAATAATATAAGAAAGAAAAGAAGGAATCAACAGTAATTGGAAGTCGCTTCTCTCCATCTGAATTTATTTTTATAGAAGTACAATAGAACTAATTTCCTCGAGGAAGTAATTTCAAATCGATCTCATCTGCCACGAAGACGTCTTCAAACAAAATTAACACAACCAATTCACCATAGTATCCCCTCTGAAGGGGTTTTGAATTAATCCTACCTCATACATTGCAGCTATTTCTATCTTTTACGTAATTATTTTTCCAGCTACTTAAACACTATTTTCCAGAGAGAATAACCTCAACTGTGCCTGAAATCCTTCAGTTTTTCTTCACTTAATATTTACTAATCTCTATTCATTCTTAACTCCGCTCTGTTTATTTAAAGGAACTCCATTTTTGTATATAATAAGATATTAAAGTATGGCAGATAAATAAGGGAAAGTATAAATGAATTGAGGGAAATAAATAAAGTGGGCACAGAAGGTATAACTTATATAACGAAACGTTGGCAAATCTACAGTTTGAAGAAAGCAACTAATATTCCAGCATTGAGTTATCATTTCCAAAGTTGGTGTTATTTACTTCCCATTTCGAAATGAGTAGATAATAAATAAAGGTGAAGTCGATGATGTGTGACATGTCTCTGGACTTTCCTTCCGGGTACGTTTCAGCGGTGATGTAATCCGCCACGGCCATCCCACCTCATTACTTTTTGCAGTTCCTTTTCAGGAATCATCCCCACCCACCGGACCCGCCCACCCATATAAGAGGCGCGGCCTACAGAGGCTCTCTTGTACACATATCGTGGAAAACAGGTTTGTCTGGTCTCTGTGTTGTTCAAAACATGTTTTTTAAAAACAATGTTAAACCAATATAAGGGGAGCGGCGCTGGAAAATGGGGACAAGAAAGATGATCAAGTCCTTAACTCTGTTCCTAGGAGTAAGTGACAATAAATCAATTTACTATATTAAAGTATTCATTATTTCAATTGGGCCTCAGACGCCAGAGACCACTGCATTAAAGTTCGCCCCCTCTCATCTGCTTACCCACGCCACCGTACATTAAACAGAGCACCTTTAATTTTTCGTAACCAAGTCATATGTTATTCAAACGGGAATACAGTTCAATATATACATTGTGGATGCTATTCAGAGGATGTCATTACGACCTACACTGCCAGACCAGTTGTTCGGGCATTTATCTATTCTAATCTAACCCATTTCTCTTTAATGACATTGTATTGACCACTTCACTATTCAAGCATCTTTTATAATATACCTATGTTTTATAGCCTGTACATATGTGTCGTACCATTATAGGTACAGTATCTACTATTTAGCTGAAAAACCCCAGCCCAGCCCAAAATTAATAAGACAACAAATAAAATGAGGATGTGGTCCAAATCTCTGCAGTCGATGGGTCCTTTCGCGGATCTGCCGGGCAAAAACCAATACTATAGTATAGGAACGGTAATGGGAGCTCTGAGTAGGCCTACGAAGACAACTCTTCAATGAGGATGGGGCATCAATGCATGCAGCAGCATTATAACTACCGTACGTAGAACCCTATAACCCATCTAATATTGGGCAATATATGTCGCCTATCCGTATCTGATAAGGATTAGTTTCTGGTTACATTCCCATCTTTAATTCGGTCATATCGATGATGGGGATGATCGACCCCATCAGACGTAGGTAAAAGCTAGGTAAGGACCATACTATTATGGTGCACAGGTCTAAATTTAGCCATGCAAATTAAAGCAGCTACATTTATCATTGCGATAATTAGCCATACTCCTCGATGAGCTATTTTGGTTCTTATATTTATAGCACCCACGGTCGAGGCAAGAGGCAAGGCTCGAGCCAAGGAATTCACAACAGAAGTTATAATGCTTTCACCCTAAGACAAATAATATACCAACGGCATGAACAGTCGTTCACAGTATGTGGTCCTAAAGTGTGCATGATAGTGATAACAATATATAGATTTATGATGTGTGGTGAACTGAGTTGGAAAATAGTACGTAATACCCAAGTGTGGCATTCACTGTGTTGATCCCAGGCCAGGTTTTGAAAGCATTATCATGTGGGTAAGTGCAACCTCTGGACTAACAGTACTGACAGATAAGCCCTTCAATTGGCAGGCAATTGATAACTCAAATGTATACAATCGGTCTAACACATAGAGATAATTAAGGCATTTACCTACCAGTTGCTTTGCTTTTCAAACTATATGTGGCCGCCGCACCGATGTCGGCTCGATACGGATCAAATACGTCGACTGAGGGCTGGAAGTGAATGTTGCCTCCTCCCACTTCATGCGCGTGTTTAAATCAAGGGGCCGCGGTGATGTGTGTGACCTATAGCTGCGCGCTCTGGGAACTGCGAACTCCTGTTCATGAGTTATAACTACAAACTCAGCCCAGACGGAGCAATGCGAACCATCGGGATGTACCACCATACGATACCATACCGACCTCTGCTGGTGATAGAGAGAGAGAGTCATGATGTTGCCAGGACTGAAGTAAATCAATTAAAAGCTCGTAAATTCTTTGCACATATAAAAATGATTTGGCACTATATAGGTCATGTTGGATGACCCTGGTGCATACATTAATACATACGCATAATAATTAATATGATTATTATATATAATACAATGGATCATGAAAATAATTATGTAAATGTACACGTGTATAATATGAAATAAAATTGATAAATTGAATAACAATCAACAGCATTTGTATGCCAACAAGTCTGGCCATGAAGATGCCTCTTATTATAAATTTATGATCATAATGGAGATGTAAAGCATTAATTCCCGATGTTATGCAGCTGGCAGCAGCTGTGTGGTAATTTCAAAATAGTAAGACTCTCTATGGCTGACTGCAGATCATAATTCCTTTTTTGAAAAATGCTTTTAGTGGACATTATTGTGAAATTGTGTTCATGCGTTGTTATAAATGGAAGAGCGGCGAATGATTATTACCAGTGTATTTATTGGAATGATAATCAATGCGTAATTAAAGTGGCTTTTTCTCACTTTAACACTAGTCATGAATTTTGATGAAACTTTTTCAGCTTAATCATATGAGATAAATATGGCATTATGTGAAGTATGGCGGAGCGACATTGTGAATACCAGACGTAATCTAAATTTAATTAGTGAACCAATGTTTAGAATTGTATATGCCACGAAGGCAGGATATTGAACTAAACATTTATGTGTTTAAAAAAATATCAGTATAATATTCAATATACCTTGAATGGATAGAATTGTAAAGTCGCTCCGGGTAGGAGATTGACTGTTGCACTCACACTCAAGTGGACAGCAACTGTTTTTTAAATTTTGACTGACCAATTGGAAATTTAGTTGGGTTAAAATATCCGGAAGTGTAGAAAAAAGACAAAATGTGCAGACAAAAAATAAGAGTTGAAATAAGTGTTGAATTATAAAATAATGTCCGTTAGATGGATTCTTTTTGGAATATATAACATGATAAGTTGTAGGTGTTTTACATAATTGGGGATAATGAGCATGAGGGATATTTGAATGGACTACCGGATTTGAATAAGAGCGGGTGGGGCTTAAATTCGGGGTCTATCCCCATTTGGCTTGAAATAGGTGCAGGTGACATGAACTGCATGATTACTATGGAGGAACAAATGTGACTATAATGATTTATTACGACGTCGCGGTATATAAATAGATTTAAACCAGGAAGGGGGCCTATCTGAGTGTGGGTGGGGCTCTGACCACAGCTGTAGCCCACACCCGCTCCCACACATTGCGGGTGAGACCCTGTCAGCTTGCACTGAACCTGCACCTACACACGC